>CM031696.1:6941154-8335320 GCA_018466805.1 Hippocampus abdominalis | reverse complement strand
CTTTAAACTTGTCATGTTTGTTTATTTTGTTTGTTTGACAAAAACTTTGATAAATTATTGAGATTATTTTGTTGTTTCTATTTATTTTTCATCCATCCATCCATTTTCCTAACCGCTTGATCCTCACTAGGGTGCTGGAGCCTATCCCAGCCGTCTTCGGGCAGTAGGCGGGGGACACCCTGAATCAGTTGCCAGCCAATCGCAGGGCACACAGAGACGAACAACCACACACGCCCACACTCACACGTAGGGACAATTTAGAGTGTCCAATCAGCCTACCATGCATGTTTTTGGAATGTGGGAGGAAACCGGAGCACCCGGAGAAAACCCACGCAGGCCCGGGGAGAACATGCAAACACCACACAGGGAGGCCGGAGCTGGAATCAAATCCGGTACCTCAGCACTGTGAAGCCGACGTGCTAACCACTGGACTACCGGGCCGCCATTTATTTTTCAAGTTATTGTTATTAGGTTCAAATTGATTTGAGACACATACAGTCGTAATGGTTGACAAATACAATAATTGTTATGTTGTTGGTAGTTTAAAGTTTGATGAAAGATTTTTCTGTTTGGCTCCTGAGGATTGCCATGTTACTGTAGTCATGGGGGGGTTCAAGTCTCAGTGAGCCTTAAAGTACAACGTGGCAGCAGTCGGGTCAGTATGTTGCTCAAGGGCACTTCAACATGGTCACAATTGCGGGGGATCGAACCCCTAACCTCTGGGTTGGGAGACAACAACTCTACCGTACCACTGAGCTATGCCTCCCCCTGGTGAAAATGGATTGGTGACAGCTGACTCATGCTGACACGTGGCGGATGCTCCCCGATGGCCGACCCTGAATTTGCTGTGTTCAGACTTCTCTAACTATACCAGGGTTGTCTTCAGGTGGGACACCCAAGGTGAACATGTCTTGAAAGTGCAATTTATTTCTTGGTGTTGGACAATGCTAAATACCCAATCTCATGAAGAATCAAAAAACAACAACAGCAACCGCAAAATGGCCTCAAATGATTTGCATGTCCGATGCCCCCTTCACATTTCCGCTGTCCCCTCATGTACGCCTGCCTGGAACCAGCCCTGAACTCCAAAGTCATAACCAGAAAACAACAGTGACATAAATATGATGTGTCATAATCTTTGGAACATCCTTTGCATTTTCACCGATTCCAGTGTTTTGTGGTAAAGAACAGGAAAGGTAATCTATAAAATCAGCTGGCACCCGCACAAAAGGTAATGTCGCGTGGAATGGTAATATGATTCATTTAGCGTGAATTCCTTCATTTTAAGTCGTGCCACAGCAGGTGGGATGATGAACAGAGGATTAAGGAAGACACGATTAAATAAAGCCTCATTGGAAGTTGTTCAGTGAAAAGCAGGATTCATTTTTGCAGTGGTGCTGGGCTGTTAAAAAACATAAATTGGCAGAGACAGCTTTTTAGCTTAATCTGCTGTAGCTTCTAATGTCAGCTGAGATCTGACTTCAAACCTTGACATGACCTACGTTACAGTATCTAGTTGGGAGAGAAATACTAAACCAAAAAGAAGAAAAAAAAGACCGTATAGAAAATTGTTTTTATGTGAATATGACTATTCTGATTCAGAAATGAGCTGTTGCCTAGCAACTCCTGCTGTGAGTGGAGAAAGACAGAGGGAGAACAGCTGTTGGTCATATAAGTGAATGGAAAGAATCCATAGAACATCAAGCAAACTATATTTCCTCTTACAAAAAGAAATGTTTTTTACACAGCTGACAACACGGGTTTCGTTCCAGAGAATGATAAAGAAGAATGTCAACTGAAGTGCATGAAAAGTACTCTGAAGTCAAGTCTGGATGTGCATTAGTTAGCAGTCCTGAGGGCAGTTTCATCAGGTTTGCATGCGGTACGAGTCGACAAAATTTCTTACAGCAGCCATCATATTAAGCAATGTGTCAAGCAAGCTGGTCGACCTGTTAAAGAGCCAAGGGACATCATGAAACATTTTCATAAATCTTGTAGTCTATGAATAGAAAAAATTATATATATATACTGTATATAATTTACAAAATGATGGGCAGTGCATTTCAGACCTCGATTTTGAGTGAGCAACGAAGTGACCGACGCTATCACGTTATAATGTCACAAAATAATATAGAAAATGCAATATAAGCATTTACGCATTTTAGCTGAATGTCACGCCCCTTTTTTTTGGGGGGGGGGGGGTGGCAGTGGGTAGGCAATGGTAACGGTGGTGTGTACGTGTGTGTGTGTTGTGGTTTGGACATTCGCGCATGACATACAAGGGATGCCCAGGCTGAACAGATGTCTTTCATGGCCCCCAAGTTTTTTTGTTAATGGGGGTGCATGTGTAATTTAGTACGATATGTCTCGTAAAGGTCTGAGTGTTCCCTCTCATTAGTCAGATGTCACAGGTTGCAATGCATCCCCTTATGCTAAATAAGGCCCCTCTACGATGAATGAGGCCCTACACATAGTGCGTGATCTGGGTGCAGGGAGGGGACGGCTCTAAATAGGTTTGTTTCGTATTACAAGACACCAGCATTTCCTGTACATGGGATGAATACCATAACAGCGGTTATTCACAAATGGTAAATAAAGTGCAAGTATATCCGCTTTTTCATCACAGGTTCCAGAATAGCCTGGGCCCACTCTGCCCCCCCTGCCCAGTTTCATTCTTTTGAACAAGTCTTTCACAAATGACACTACAAAACCTCAGTCCCGTCTGACTCTCTTATCCTAAGTCAAGATCTGAAAATGCAAAATGCGTGGTATGCAAATGTGTAGCGACAGACAATTTTCAATTTTTTTAGTGCTCATGCGCACCTGCACACCTCTTATGAGTCCACCAGTATATCGCGCTTTATCCACACCATCTGGTGCTCAAAGCACTTCACAGTTACACACATCCACATTCGTACAGGCTGCTGCCCTGCAAGGCACTTCCAGGCCCACTGGGAGCAAAACAGGGTTCAGTGTCAAGGACGCTTCAACCATCGACAATCAGAGCGGGGTTCAAACCGGCCATCGCTCATTTGCTGGACGACCTGTTCTCTCAACTGAGCTACAGCCGTCCACTAATAAAGCAAGAAATATAGTTAACACTTATCGCAAACAATCCTACACTAAAATATAATTCGGACTAGTTCCCAATCAATTCTTATGTCATAACATGACCAAGCATAGGACTTATATAAAACACATCATAGTCAGCAGAGATAATGTTAATAAAATGCATCACCTTCTTTTCTCCTCTGAGCAAGTAAGTCAAATAAGTGTGTCGTCAGAGCTAGCTAGCTGTACCTCTGCTACATGCCGCAGTGGAAGTGCTGAATAAATCATTTTCCAGGTTGAAACTAGCCAGCCAGCATCAGTGTTGGCCGACCTATCCTCATAATGTCGATTTTTATTGAAACATCCCCCAAGAAAATGTGTTTTAAAACGTCCACATTCGTCCTCCTCCGTCACACACTGTGGAAATCGTAAGAGTATTTAGTTAGTGGACGGAAAATGCTGACATCACTAGTCTAAGCCTTTGAGGCGGCCAAGTTTAGTTAATCTCAAACCCGATTGCTTAAGCAATAACAGCAATTGCTTGATAGCGTGCACGTGTCATGGGCCAGTACCTGAGGCATTGAAGGCCCTGAGAAGATTGCAATAACATGACAACAAATAGAAGATCAAATCCGATTGGCCAAAAATGTCTAACATACATACTCAGCCTACTTGAAGCTGGCCAGCCAAGACACACGGCATAAACGAATATAATAGACTGTTGCAAATGAATTCATATCATTTCATGTCATTTCCAAATGTAGGTCAGTGCTTGTGATAGTTTTTAGGTCAGCAGACAAGGCCCTGACTGCACACCACTGCTAAAATATCTACAGTCCATCTATCGATGTACAGTCAAACCTCGGTTTTCGTCCATAAGCCGTTCCAGAAGGCTGTTCCAAAACGACGCTCTTTTTAAAATAAAAATGTTTACTGAACACGTCTGCTCACAATGGAAAGCAATGGAAAGCGCACTTCCTCGTGTAAGGAAGCGAGAGGAGTCAAATGGTGCATTCAAGTGCGCTCAGTTTGTTCGAGAACCAAAATTTGTTCGTCATCCGAGGCATAAAAAACTCGAAATTTTTGGTCGGAAAACCGAGGTTTGACTGTATTGTATATCAACTTCTGCCTACATATAACATGTATTGTAGAACCTAACATATTGAGAGGATCATAGTTCCTTCTGCACTGTCAACATTTTTCAGACTGATCAATTGGCACTTTATCCGGACTATTCAGACAGCACTGGAATTACCTGTATTTTATTCCGTGTTCAAAAGTCTTGTATTATAGATTTGGGTTCACATTTCTATCTATCTAAAATCAAAAACAAACAAAAAAGTGCATCCTTTCATCCATCTCCAGTATGTATGATATACTGTATTTAGAATTCTTTCAATGAATCCCACGCAAGCCCACACATATCTGCGCACGGCAAATTCGGATACCCTGCTCTATGTGAACGGGGTGGATCTTATTAGGGCGGAAATACATCACCAGGGATAGGCTGAGTGAGGATTTGTAGTCACCTTAAGATGCTTTTGTTCTTAATTACACTCTCTGCCCCCTCGACACCCTTGGCAACGTGCTTTAAAGTGTGCTGCATTAAGTAAAATGGAACATGCCACTGAGGATATACTGTACAGTGCTGCAAATCCATACTGATACCAAGATAATCCTCTACATGGAGCAGATAGAAGGAGAGTGAGCATACCGGAGAGCCGCAGTAACGGAGGAGGAGGAGAGTGGGATCAGAATTCAGCATTCACCTCCAGAACTTGAAGTAAGCACTTTCCTTGCTTTAGATTCTGGAGTCGTGCCGAATTCTAGCCAAAGACCGTCTCACCTATTAAAGGGATTACATGCCTTGACATTTTGACACTTGTATTCATGAAAGAAATGACATCTCCCTCACTTCCTTTTTGTTCCCTGGCAAGTGAGATGCCAGCTGTGGCTTGACTAAGATCGCCAATGTACTCACAGCACTTCCCTTACATCTGGGCCAAGCCTAGAAGCAAAATATTATCTGTGCAGCCATTAAAGTTTCCCAAAATAGAATTCAGCCACGTTTCCATTACTGTATGGGGGTAACAGCTTGTAGCTTTAGTGCACTCGTTTGATTTCCTCCGGTAGTTGAAATGTATTAAGGTCTCTTTGAATGTATTTATTATTTGTTTGCAGTTTCTCTGAAATTTTGGAACTGGAGGACAAACGTGCTTGAAATAAAGCGGGTTGCGTTTGGTGTGGAAGATGCTGCCGCAAGAGACATCGGTTATTCTGGCATTCCTTCACCCGATACCTTGAGGAACGTGACATTTGACAGAACATGTTTGATTTTAGTGGACACACCAGTGATCTGCACATATCAGAGGCCTGCAAAACATGATTGCACGTGTGTGTGTCTGTGTGTAATAGATTATGGTGGATGGTGGTTCATCAGTTTAATATGTTTGCATGACATAAGACGCGTGGGGGTCATATGCGGCGCACAGTCGGACAACAAATGTAATGGCTGATATTTGGTCAACAGTTGCGATCTAGTTATTGGACGTCCCTGGCAAAGTGGTCTGCTTAAAGATTATTTGGAAGCTGATTTCCTCCCAAATAATGGAGTTGAAAACCTTCTTAGCGAGATAATTGTTTCTTAGCACGCTGCACACATCGGGGGTCATATCGTTGGTGTAACTAAAACAATCTTGCATGCTGTTTTACTGCTGATGTGCAAAGAATTGAAATAATAAACTGTCGACAAGGATAATTGCATTTTCTTGCCAGCAGCAAGACTGGCAAGTGGGTTTGATTTATTTTAGTTCTTTTAATATTTGTTTTTGGACTGTTTGTGGCCATTAATGATTTCCCACATTCAACTATTTGTCCCCTTTAGGGCTTTATAATTAAGTGTGTCTACATTTATAGACTTAAATAGCTGTAAATGAGAGCTCATCAATCCGTGTATCATTCGTTCTTTCGTTTTTCAACTGCCAATCGAAAACCAAAAATTAAAAAGGAGACTGATCATTTTGTTTTTCGCTTAATCCAACATGAAAAACGAATGCCTGTTTTTTCATATTTCGATTTCAGGCTCGGATCAAATATATTGACTGAACATTTACGTGACAATCTTAGGCTAATGAGAATTACATCAGACTACGAGAGGTACCTATAGCAGCCATCGATAGCTCTAGGAGCTGTCTCGAATGCTGACAAGCCATCTGCTCATTATACTCCACTCTACGTAAATACAAACGATTAAATTTAACAAATCCAATTCAGTCAAGTGGCCCGTTTTTCCGTTTCGTAATCTGAAAGTTGCTATAAATTAAGAAAACGAAAAACGAAATTGAGTCTCCTTTTTAATGATTGCTGATACACGTATCGTATTTTATTTTTTTTGCTGTGTAATATACGTTACAACTTTATTCGTCACATTGTCTACTTCTCTAAAGTCTCTGCTCATTATACTCCACTCTACATCGATAAGTAAAATAAAGTTGCTATAAATCACGTTGAGTTGAGCTAGTATTATTTGAATGTTCTTTATTTGCTTTTAAAAGCTTATTATGATTACTTATTCACATTGTTTGTCCCTGTTGGTTCTCCAACAAGAACTAAACTGCGTCCATCGAGGCATCTCAGTAAATCAACATGTTCTGTTACATGCTTTATTTTCGACTGACTTCACCTATGTGCATGATAAAAAATAAGATGTCCAGATCTGTTTGTCAAACAGTCATTTACTGCTTTATTTACTGTTGTAAGAACATCATCTGTAAATATTTAACTGCAAGGAAGTAATGCATTCTTGATACTTTTATTTATTTTTTGTTGCATTACTCAGAGGTTTGTTGAAATTTATTGGATGTGGCGCAGTCCTATAAAACTATCCACAAGACTGCGCAAAGTAGTTTTCTATTTTATTTATTGTGCTCTCTGTACCACACACATCATGAGATGGTGAGACACTGAAATGTAGTGATAAAACATTTTTACAAATAATTAATGGATTTCACCCTGAATAACTGTGGCGAATGTAAAGTACAGCGGGCCCTTCTTACAGTTATTTTTTTATCGAGTTGGAAAAGTCATGAGTGTTTTATAACTCAGACTTAATCTGGCCTGCCATTAGCAGACACATGTTCACTTTGAGAGCCACTGTGTTGGCAGGTCAAGGCTTCAGTTTGCGCTAATATCAGTCATGTTAAATATCTGATGGCATTTATTAGTTATTGACTGTCAATTTAGTTTAAAACATCTGCTAATCTTTACCAATAAAGGGATATGTTTAAGAGGTGCACAGTTTCAAATAAAGTTTATCTCTGTTGAAATCATAGATTTGTCATCTGTGTCTATGGTGTGATTTCATCACACAGCATTCCCACCCCCACTTGAACCTCAAACCTCACTGGCACTTTTACATCTTAGAGTGGCCCAAAATATCACAATTTTAATGTAATTGCTGGTAGCGACGTATGGATTATCCAAATTTACCTTTGGTGTGCTATAATTCCAATGGAATGTCTTGACATTTACTGTACGTTAGACAATAAAGTGTGATGAAAAAAAATGGTTTATTCCAACAGAAACAAACATAAGGGAGCAGCTCACCTCACTGAAGGTCAAAACTAAAAATAGAATGTTTGTGCAAGCAGGAACTCTGATGAGGAGCACGAAAGTGAAAGTATCCCAAATGCCCAAATGCCCAAATGTCCAAGAGAAAACACAGAGAGTCGGTGAAGTGACTGTAATTTGTTGTTTGAAAGCCAGATGGACAGATGGTCATGACCTGACCAGCATGGGCTCCCATTTCTGAAAAAAATAACATATTGTTGTGAGTGTATTCTGAATTATTGAACAGATTTCATATAATATAATATAATATAATATAATATCATATCATAATATGAGGGTGGCATGGTGTACAACTGGTTAGCCCATCAGCCTCACACCGGAGAGGTGTAGGGTTCGATTCCAGCGCTGGCCTTCCTGTGTGGAGTTTGCATGTTCTCCCCATGCCTGCGTAGGTTTTCTCCGGGTACTCCGGTTCCCTCCCACATTCCAAAAACATACATGGCAGGTTGATTGGGCACTCCAAATTGTCCCTATAGGTGTGAGCGTGAGCGCAAATGATTGTGTCCAGCATTGGCTGGCCAATTCAGGGTGTCCCCCGCCTACTGCCCGAAGACAGCTGGGATCGGCTCCAGCACGCCCACGACCCTTGTGAGGATAAGCCAATGAGAAAATGGATGGATGGATAATATAATAAAATAAAAAAGAACACATTTTCAATGTCCTAGAACCAGCCCTGCTTATTTAAGTGATCTAATCTCACACATCTCGTGTACTAACATCAAAGTGACAATTGCGTTAAAACAATTGTCTCTGTTAAAACAATTTAACCACCATGACTCATAAAATGAAGTCTGACTGCTTTGTACAACACCAGAAAGTGACAAAGTGGCAATGTGATGTCAAACGCCTTTGGCAAGAAGATGAAGTTTGAAGAGCCAGCCATACCTGCTGCCTAATTAGAGCGGTGGCGAGATTACTGCTGTCAGTACAAAGGCTGTTAGCCAGTTTGCCAATGTTTTCTGTTTCATCATGAAACACCTTCAGGTCATCTGACACAGACATTTGTTGGGTTGGAAGATTAGCTGCCTGATATTCTCTGATGTATTTATTTTGCGTCATTAGAGCCATCTGCATCCTATCAAATATGACTTTAACATCGTAGCGTAGTCCATCCATGGACATGGCTGGATGGATGGATGAACAATGGGGTATAATCAATATACACATGATCACTGTACTGTTTAAGTGCAAATTATTTAATCAAAGATAATGGACACTATCTCCCATGTCTACACTGTAGTCAAGGCAGAGGTGGAGGACTCGAGTCATATGAATTTGACTCGAGTCGACTTATGTTGCTAATTTTGCGAGTAGCTTGACAAAGAAATTGTAAGACTTGAATTGCCTTTGACTGGGCATTTATGATGCTTGACTCGACTTGGACTTGAATTCCATGACTTGATAAAGCATTCTGTTTACATTAGACAACCTGTTTTTTTGATATCGTGTGCCTTTTGTTCATGAAAAGAAAGTAGTTACAGTATACCTTTTTTGTGTTACGCGTGTCACCAATCTGACAACTCTGGGAAAGATGGCCACCACTATGCCTTGGCCACAGACAACGGCTGAGCAGATGTCACCAAAGACGAATACAAGGATCGACTTGATAAAACCGTGAAAATTGCAACATGCAAGGTTTTAAAGTCAAACGTAAGAGGCAAAACATCTACGACATTAGACGCAGGTCAGCTCAACTACACTGCACACTAAAGTTCATTTATTCATTCATTCATTTTCCGAACCGCTTTGTCCTCACTAGGGTCGCGGTGGGTGCTGGAGCCTATCCCAGCTGTCTCCGGGCATTAGGCGGGGGACACCCTGAACCGGTGGCCAGCCAATCGCAGGGCACACGGAGACGAACAACCATCCGCACTCACACTCACGCCGAGGAACAATTTAGAGTGTTCAATCAGCCTGCCATGCATGTTTTTGGAATGTGGGAGGAAACCAGAGTACCCGGACTTGCTTGAGACCTGAAGGTTCCGACTTGTCTCAGGTGTTGTCTTGTATTATTTAGTAATTTTTTTGTTAACTTTTCTTTTGATTGCGGCGCGGACACCCGCAGCGGCTCTTGTTTTATGTTGAGAGGGAAGAGATTTCATCTGCACATTTGACAATAAAGTTGTATTCAATTCAATTCAATTGAGACTATCTTACGACTCACACATGTGACTTACTCTGACCTCTGATTCATGCTCGAGATTGGTATCGACCCTTTCCCTAGCACGCTCTACGAACCAATATGAGAATATACTGTTGAAAATGGCTTAGTGCATATTCTTGCGAGGAGTAAGCTCTGAGCCAAAGGGTGTAATTTTACATGCTAACACATAGGTGTCAAACTCAGGTCCTCGTGGGCCGCTGTCCTGCATGTTTTCCAAGTCTCCCTGTTGCAACACACCTGATTCAAATGAGCAGGTTCAATGTCAGGCTTCCGCAGAGCTTGCTGATGATCTGATCATTTGAATCAGGTGTGTTGCACCAGGGAGACTTGGAAAACATGCAGGACAGCGGCCCACGAGGACCTGAGTTTGACACCTATGTGCTAACAAGTGTGAAATTCTTGGAATTACTCAACAATGTGACAAAACAACCATGTATGTTGCTCTACACACAGTATCTCAACCTACATATTCAGATCTCAAATTACCGTCTTTCTATGTTTCCATCAATGTCTGCAATTGATTATACACCGTATAAAATGAGACAGCTTGTATTGTTGCAGAAAATAGCTTTAACTTGTCGAGAGTGCTTACATCAAGGCATGATTTATGTTCAGTGAGTGAGTGGTGAAAAACATGTCAAATTGACATTTTTTCTCCCTCCTCCTGTCTGCTTTGTTTGCAAAGTGATTCAAATTGTTCCGTTCACTGAGGGATGAAGAGTTTATCCATCACGGTTGACAAATATATCCTGCACTTGATCACAACATGAAAGAATGAAGCCTCTCCAGGCTCTGTGGGGTAGGGAAACTTGGGCCAGGCGGGAAACGTTGTCTTGTCAGCACTAATTAAAGTCTTCATAAATGCAGCTTTCCAGGAGTGCAGTGTCAATCGTTTTGAGGAGTGTCTGACAGGGTCAACGGATCTCTTATGCATTATGTGCAACTTCATGCGGCAGGCTCACAGGACGTGCCAATAGTGCGCACAGCATCACTGTTCAGAGGACTTGCCGGTGACCCCTAAATGGCACCTGCCATTTCGACTGGGCTTTTTCTTCTCACCTTGTTAATATATGGAGGTTGGAATTTGTAAGGGAAAGTTAAAAACTTACCCAGTGGCTGTTTGTATAAAAGGTGATGGGGCATCAACTACTAAAGTAGTGTACAGACGAGGAACACGAGAGAACTCTCTGGTATTTTCTGATAACAGCAATGTTATGAATTGCTCATACAGCGGAGACCTTTATGATTCATTATAGAATGGTAGACCAAGTTATTATGTAGACAAAGCATCATATTTGATGTCATCACACCTATACTGGACCTGGTCACGCGTTTCCAGGCAGAGATCATAGGGCTATTCCCCATAGTCCATCCATCCATCCATTTTCCGAACCGCTTCATCCTCACTAGGGTCGCGGGGGGTGCTGGAGCCTATCCCAGCAGTCTTCGGGCAGTAGGCAGGGGACACCATGAATTGGTTGCCAGCCAATCGCAGGGCACACAGAGACGAACAACCATCCACGCTCACACTCATACCTAGGGACAATTTAGAGTGCCCAACGAGCCTGCCATGCATGTTTTTGGAATGTGGGAGGAAACCGGAGCACCCGGAGAAAACCCACGCAAGCCCGGGGAGAACATGCAAACTCCACACAGGGAGGCCGGAGCTGGGATCGAACCCGGTACCTCTGCACTGTGAAGCCGACGTGCTAACCACTGGGCTACCGGGCCGCCCTCCCCATAGTCTAATGGAAAAAATATATATATTGGCAGTCACACCAACAAGGCTGTTTGAATAACAAACATGGGCCCGATGGAACCATTTCTCGGGAAAACTCACAGGAAAGAGAAAAGAGACCCACAGAAAATTGCTGTAATACCTATCATGAGACACAGTATACGCATTATGTACGCTGAAACATTGTTCTGTACACAATATACTGTACTTGTGATTCCCAAACCGCGTGCTGAGGCTCACTAGTGTGCAGTGAGAGATCATTCAAACATTATTATTTATTCATTAATAAAATAGATCTTGACTCGCCTCTCTGTAGAAAACATACTGTATAGTGGAGGAAGGTACAATACAGTAAACCTGTATACTTGTTGCCATTTGTACAACAGAGTATGTCATGGGTTCTTGCAAACAATTCTTAGCTCCGTAAAGGTTGCGAAAACACCGAAAAATACAATTTGAAGGGGTTCACAGTCTCTTGCCCACCACCATGCACCCAGCCATCAACGAGACCCATTCGCCATCCTAACTGCTGACACCTTCACTAAGAAGAATTACCGTAATTTCCGGACTATAAGCCGCGACTTTTGTCACACGCTTTCAACTCTGCGGCTTATTTAATGAAGCGGCCTATATAAAGACTTTTTTAACGGCCGCCTGTGTACCGTCTTTCTTTGTAAATTTCGCATGTAACAATATGGGCACCTGCGGCTTATAGACAGGTGCGGCTTATGTGTGTACAAAATGTTTTTTTCCTTTAAAAATGTAGGGGTGCGGCTTATAATCAGGTGCGGTCTATAGTCCAGAAATTACGGTATTTATGCGATTGACCTTGGTGAACGTTTAGTTGTGACGATGATTTGAACGAGTGACTCACAGTTCACTGCAAACAACATTGTTTACTGACAAAGCACCGCTCCCCACTGCTGCTGCTACTGTACAACCCAGTTTGTGAGCTTACTGTTATATTTAAGTGGGTCAAAAAAAGTTTGAGAACTCAAGTTACCAAAGGCTTAAAGCGACACACAGGCAAATAGGAAGGCAAACAGCTTACCCCCCTATCTTGCTTCACTCTCTCCCACACTGGATTAAAGGGAGATAGTGAAGTTAGTCATGGAAATGGAATGATTTATTTAAGACAGGTCGCTCTAGCAGGAGTGAGCAGTCCCCGGGGACACTGTTTTCCGTGCACTGCTCTCTCTCACTCTCATTGCACACATATTATACATATGTATGTCCTAAGGAAAGAGCTAATAAAGATGTTACGTGCCGTGATGAATGTGTCTGCGGTGTTATTACTCATACCCGTCAGACTGATTTACCGTCATCATGACTCATTTTTGTGAAGTGATGCACTGTTCATGTTTTATCTCTTTGAGCTTGTGTTGTTCATGTGTTTCTAATTGAAATGCAATATCTCTATGAGGGTGTGCTGGACTGCGATTGTTTGGCAACCAGTTCAGAATGGGCCCTGGACTGGGTAAAATCAGATGTGAGAGATTCATGTCATATGCAACTGCATTGAGAAATTGCGCTTTAGAAAATCGATGAATAAAACATTTCCTGGTATGTCGTGTGGAGAATTTTTCTATGATACTCACCATGCCTACCTATTTTGACTTTCTAGGTTTTTTTCAACACGTGTTGCATTTTTTTTAGACGTAATTACCACATTCTTGTAGACAATTATGTCTCCTTAATTTAATGGGAATCAATATCGGGAAATGTACAGAGTATTGAACACAAATGTTAATGTCAAATATGTGCCATTTGCAGTTTCATGCCCAGTGCAAGTGCAGTCAAACCTCGGTTTTCGAACGTCTCTGTTTTCGACCAAAACATTTTTAGTTTTTTATGCCTCGGATGACGAACAAATTTCAGTTCTCGAACAAACTGAGCGCCCTTGAATGCACCATTTGGCTCCTCTCGCCTTCTTTACACGAGGAAGTGATGCTTCCTCGGGTAGATGAGGAAGTGATGCTTCCTCGTGTTGCTTTTCCATTGTGAGCAGACGTGCTCACAAGGGTCGCGGGTGTGCTAGAGCCTATCCCAGCTGTCCTCAGGCAACAGGCGAGGTACACCCTGAATTGATTGCCAGCCAAATGCTGGACACATATAGACGAACAACCATTCGCGCGCACAGTAACACCTAGAGTGTTCCATTAAGCTTCCATGCATATTTTTGGGATGTGAGCGGAAACCGGAGTACCCGGAGAAAACCCACACAGGCACGGGGAAAACATGCAAACTCCACACAGGAAGGCCGGAGACGGAATCGAACCCTGCACCTCTGCACTGAGATGCGGACGTGCTAACCAGTCGACCAACGTGCTGCCCTGGAAAAAAATCAGAGCTCATGAAATTCTTTTAATTCCAGTCTATTTATGGAAGGCTTTTATTTTTCTCCATTATCAGGTTCTGTACTATATGACCTTTTAACACAACCACCCACAAGTGCTGCCTTTAGCATAATTTTCGTGGTTTGTGGAATTTGCAGTCACAGATGTTAATTGGTTCATGTAGTGCATATCTCTGAGATTGTTCTGTCGCCATAAAGTCTTTGTGTTCTAGATGTATTTTTGTGTATCTCGTGTGTGTGTGTGTGTGTGTGTGTGTGTGTGCTTGAGTGAATTGTTTGTTTGAACGATTAAGATGACATATGTTTCTGGTGGCATGTGATCTAATCTGCGGTTAATTATTGTTAATTCCATGAGTGACTTGATGACAAGATGTAATCATCCATCCATCCATCCATTTTCCGAACCGCTTTATCCTCACAAGGGTCGCGGCGCATGCTAGAGCCCATCCCAGCTGTCTTCGGGCAGTAGGCGGGGGACACCCTGAACCGGTTGCCAAACAATCGCTGGCCACACAGAGACAAACAACCATCTGCGCTCCCACTCACACCTATAGGGACAGTTTAAAGTGTTCAATCAGCCTGCCATGCATGTTTTTGGAATGTGTGAGGAAACTGGAGGACCTGGAGAAAACCAACACAAGCACGGGGAGAACGTGCAAGCTCCACACAGGAAGGCCAGAGCTGGAATCGAACTCTGCACTATGAGGTCGACGCGCTAACCACTGGGTCACCGGGTCGCCCAAGATGTACTCAAACATGGGTAATGTCAAGTTTGTGCGCTGTTGCTGCTTTGGTCTGACAGAAATGATTTGATAGGGTCGCGACATGGTGGTTACACCTCAGCACCACTGTAAACTCATGACTTGCTTCTCTCTAATCATACTGATGAGTGGTCTCTTATGAAAGGATTCTCCTAATCTTGTGATGTGTTTGGATTCACAAGAATACTTCAAACTGCTGCGTGTATAATTTGTGAATCAATGTTCTTTCAGTAGGTATCAAAGCAAAAGCTCCTGGGGTGGTTTTGATGTGGCAAAAACCAGAAAGAAATTCCTGCTTATAAACAATCAGGGAATTAGTGTGAGAAGTGTCTGCAAAAGCATCGGAGCACTTTTTAAAAAAAAATAAAAATGACAGCAAAAACCATCACTAAGGGAAAGGAGTAAAAGTATGATCTCACTCATACCTCTGACTGACTCATACTGGCCCTATAGTCAAGTCAACATTATGTAGGTTATTCTTCTTCATGGTTGTCCATAATGGATGTGACAGACCTTCCAAGTGTCTGTCTGCCTGTTTTCTTTTGGTGCGTTCTCAGCGGAATTTGTTGGGTGGAGGAGGGATGATAACGAAATGAAAGGAAGAAATAATTGTGGGTGCCGAATGACTAAAAATTACCTCGGGAGTGACCTTGAGTAGTAGGGCATGCTGTTTGTGTCTCTACATTGGAAGAACACCAATTATCAAATTAGGTTGCGTACTTCAATTACATGAGTCCCCCCCCCCCCCCCCCAAAAAAAGACGGTTTGCATTTGAACACAGCAGGAAATGAAGTTCTAACGGTGTCATTGTCATTGATAGCTATTTCAACAGTGACTCTTTCTGTTGGGCTTGGTTGTTCCTTTAAATTGTTCTGGTACCACAATCAGTCCACAAAATGCTCTTAGGATGCAGACATTTTTACTGCAGTGCAAAATGGCTCATTTTCTCTTCTTTTCTTATCTTTAGTTTGTGTCACAATGCCAGAGAAAATAAGGAGTAGTTTGGATTGCTACAACCTTGTAGCAACTTCCTTTGTCCTTGATTCTTAATAAGTTGTTCACGTTGGGTTCTATTTTTCAGCGATGCCATCAGAAAGTCGAAGAGAACAACAGAGAGGTGAGGAAGGACGAATCAGAAGATGAGAGATGCTCACTCCTCAATATCCTCATTATATTGAGACATGAATTAAAGATGTCATCATAATGAGTCCCCAATCAAATCTCTGCGGCTGAATTATTACAATCACACCACATGTCCCCTTTATGATGGATGTTTTAAATGGAATGAAATCAAACAAAGGAAAAAATAAAAATTCAGATCCGCTTATCCTCACAAGGGTTGCGGGGCGTGCTGGAGCCATCCGAGCCGTCTTCGGGCAGTAGGTGGGGGACACCCTGAACCGGTTGCCAGCCAATCGCAGGGCACACAGAGACGAACAAACATCTGCGCTCACAATCACACCAAAGGACAATTTTAGAGTGTTCAATCAGCCAGCCATGCATGTTTTTGGAACGTGGGAGGAAACCGGAGTACCCGGAGAAAACCCACGCAGAGAACATGCAAACTCCACACAGGGAGGCCGGATCTGGAATTGAACCTGGTACCTCTGCACTGTGAGGTCGACGCGCTAACCACTGGCGCACCGGGCTGTCACAAAGGAAACATCAAAGGTTTATTGATTATTGCTCCATTACCGCAACTTGGTGTACATTTTAGAGAACTGAGAGAAAGAGAGAGAGAAAAGAAAAAGAAAAAAAAAAAAAAACAGACGGCGCTTCAAATGCCTTTGATTTGTTGTTGTGATGCTGAAATTCTCTTGCCAAATGCATACACATTCCATCCCCTTTCTAGTACCAGCTCACTGATTAAAAATAAAAATTAAACAGACAAAAAACAAGATCGGCGGCACAATACTGAGTTGGCTGAGGGTGCCAACCCTTCGTCTTCTTCTGACATGTCCAACTTGAAAGGCATCAGCATTTCTACGATTGAATAGACTTCAACCAACCACGAAAAAATTGCTTCCCACTACATTTTTAAAAAATTGCTTCCCACGTCGGCCTCACATGGATGTTTATTACCACCAACAGGATGAGTCGACGCTTCATGACGGCAACAGAACGGAATCTTCAAAGGGCATAAAGAGATTCTCTTAAAAGGAAACTAGTTCCATCATTAAAAAATTGTCCCTGCTTCTCTGTGCTTGTGATCTGAATGATTAATCACTCTGGTCCGGAAAAAAAAAAAAAAATGTGAAGCATTTTTTTTTAAAGCAGCGAGCACATGATCAGCCTCCATCCATTTGCTCTCCAGTATAGTCACAGCCCTTTTCAATGAGCCAGTGGGCAGCACTAAGAGCTCTCAAAGCTTTTCATGGTGTTTTTTATTGATTCACTTTTCCCACCAAGACTTTCTGTTTTACTATACCTCCGAGGCATCATTTTTGTCCTTTTCTTTCTTTCGTCTTTAATATTCCACCCCAGAGCTTTGCTTTTCACTGTGATTCTATCCGATGAGATGTTTTGTTTTTTTTTTCAGTTGGCATCGCTGAATCATTTAAAATTATATATTTTTGGGAAACTAGCAGCTCACCTTTCAGGAAAATGTCATGTTGCCAAGAGCAATTCACATTTAAACAGCTGTAGCGAAGATGAATTCAAAATGGTTCACATCAATTTAATTGTCCAAATCCAAAAATGTGTCCATGCGTCTGCCCCGCCATCTCGCTACATCGTTTGCGCTCGACTAGTTTCCATAGAACATCATTTTTATGAATTATTCATTGATTAAATCAATAGAATTAACAAAAGAATCTTACAGTGATCCCTCGCTATTTCGCGGTTCGTTTATCGTGGCTTCAGTGCATCGCGGATTTTTTCAAACATATTCATAAAAAAAATAAAAAAAATTCATATACATGTAGTACAGTACTGTATATGTTGCTCTATGTGACTCGCTGTTGTTTTGCTGACTTTCGCAGCTTCTCGCGGACCTTTTGCGGACTTTTAAAAAAAACAACTTTTTTTTTTAAGTTTACTGTATCTTGTTATTCATAAACTAACCTAACTTATACATGTTTAAATCTATTAGTACAGTATACATATATCTAATCTATAGTATACCTATATGGAGGGGGTCGCTACTTCGCGGATTTTCGTTTATCTCAGGTGGTTTTGGTACGAATTACCCGCGATAAACGAGGAATTACTGTATACTCAAAACTCTTTATATCATAGTTTTTTCGTGACCTTTGAATGTTATTTTTAATCTATTATTATTTGGTTTTGCTTAGATACAGTGTCATTTCCATTCAGCACTGGGTATTTATGTCAAGCACGTAACATAGATCATGGCGGCGAGGTAGAGTAGATTTTTAAGACGACACAACTCGTGTGGAAAGACAATCAATTTAGCAAGAAAGGAAATTACCTTGACAAGACGCTGGCTCTGTTAGCATTTGTAAATGCCGAGTGAAACGTAACAGCAACACGGCAATTTGTTGACGCATCTTGACCAGCATCGCAAACAGCAACAAAACCATCTGAATCCACAATAGGACAGACCAAAAGGGTGTTGCAGCCACTGATGAATCTCTTCTTGCCTGTGCACATTTTGTGCACAAATTGGTACGTATGCACAGTTTGCAAATGAGGGCATTAAGAGCATGCAGTGATGTGCTGCCAGACCATGTAGACCAGCTGATATATTTGAAAAAGAATATGCAAACCTTGGTCAAAAACGTTTTTCTTGTTACAATTGCTATATATGAAGCAAAAGGCTTTGTTTGATCTTTTAATTCAGAAAATGAACCTGGTTACTCTGATGATAAGATGAGTCAGTGTATAAAAAGCACTTGTTCTGTTGCACGTTGTTTGTGCTGTTGCAACTAGGTTGCTCTGATGTCAGTGTTGTTCTTCTTACACTTTGGAATAAGAAAAGCTTAGTTGGTTTTAAAATAAGATCCAACAAAAAAAAATCTAGGGTTTTTATTTTTTTTTGTGTTCATTTTATATAGGTTTACTGACAGAAAAAAACAATTGTTACCGTATCAAAATATCAGCTAGATCAGTGGTGTCAAACATACGGACCGGCCCCCAAGGAGGTTCGACCCGGCCCGCAGGATAATTTAAAAGTGAAAAAAAAATGCATTAAAGACACAGAATGAATATTTTAAATCAAATGCAATTCGTGGATTATCCGCTATGAGGCACACTGTTTTTGATCACAGTAGAAGACAACATTGTTTTGATCAGGGAAGAAAACAGCAGTCTCAGTCTGTCACTGAGATCGACCTAACACAGCAAATGATATGAAAGTGCCAATCAATGCTTCTTAATACCAAAACAATGGAAAGAGATTATATTTTAGTGATTTATAGCACAGTTTGGTATAATGTTAATGGTTCGGCCCACTTGACATCTACTGAGTCTGTATGTGGCCCACAATGTGAAATGAGTTTGACACCCCTGATCTAGATTAATGAAGCAGAATTGCCTTTATCCTCAATTTGTATTATTAATAAAAAACGATATATCGGTTTGTGACAAATCATTATATCGGTACGCATCATATCGATCAACAAACGTTTGGTTCCATCCCTTTTTAACATGCATAAGTTAATTGGCAAAGACATGGTCAGAAGCTTGCTGCCAACCCACAGCATGACCTTTCTCAGTTGAAATCTTGGCTCTGACCTTTCTGTGTGCATTTTTTGTAAATGGATTTTGTTCACAAAACTTCCAACTTTCATGCAAAGCCAAAATGTCTTTGAATACTAATTTACCTGCAGACAAGATGTTTCGAGATCCCCTGTGGGCCCCTGGTAAGGAAGATGTCATGATCCCATTATCTGTCTGTTTGCTGTGTTCGTCAGTCACCTGGGTAGTGTTAATGCATGGTGAAAATCCAGGTTCTTAAGCACAGGAGAAAAAGGAGAGCGAGAGCTGGAAAATCGCCGATATGCCACCATTTGCTAGCATCCAGTTTGTTGACTGACGTCCCTCGTTTGTTTTCTGGCTCTTAATTTTCACAGTTGCATACTTTTGTCATGTTTCGATTATCCCAAACACTTTTGGAGGAACATTGACTGTACTGAGGAGACAAAAGATGATCTCTGTGACAATTAGCCAAAACAAATCAAGAAGCTCAGCTCTGAATGGAACATTTGTCAAAAATGGCGCGTTAAAAAAACGCTCACTGGCCAGGTCGTAAGCAGGACTTAAATGCAATTGGGATGTTGTGGTTTGACCATCAACTGGCAGTTCATACTGGCAAACCCTCCAATATGACTGAGCTAAAACAATTCTGCTCAGAAGAGTGAAACAAAATTCCTCCCCAGGAATGCAAAATCACTTATCATCAGCAGCAGTTTTTATTAAAAGCTTGGTTTCAGTTTTGGCTGGCAAGGGTTGCACAAGTACAGAAGTTTTTGGGGTCAGGTACCCAAAAGTATTATTTTTTTCCACATAAAACAAAGTGGATTGGGATTTCCCCTTCCTTAATACATAAATAACAATTCGAGACAACTTTTTACAATCACAGAGATTATTTTTGTTGTGATAGTGTATTGAAATTGGTTTGATATGAAAACATTCAAGTCTAAATATGGACAAAAATGATATCTGATTTAATTTTTGGAGGAAAGTGGGTCATTTTTGGATGGATACATTCCTATGTTTGTTACTCTATATCGCTGAGGGCAATCATGACCTTGAAATTGAAAGTTGTGAACTCTGTAAATTGCTGTAATCCACATTGCAGATATCTGGCCCACTGCTGCAATAAATTGGGAACATTAATCCTACGCACAAAGGAACAATCAGAAAATATCAAATTAAGACTACTGTACTACCAAAAACAATGAATTTAAGATGCCGGCGAGTTGTATGCTGATGTTGCAAAGCACCTTCTATGTCTCATTTTAAAGAGTAGTCTTCACTCTTTATAGTGCGTGCGCACCACACATTTGTTGTTTATAATAACTCACAGCAAAAGTGGAATGCTGGTGACCTGGGGGAAGCAGCCTCTTTCAGTTCAGTGCTCCATCATCTCCAATTTCAGCAGTGGGCATGGTGTCTGGTTGACGTAGGCTATGTAAGTGTCTTCACAAACAGCTGTTTTATGCAGAGTTTTTTCCCAAGATGCAGTTAGTTGTGGGTGCGTTGCAACTCTGTGACACTTTGGTTAACAACACACAAAATGCTTCACTGAGCTGAGTGTCTTGTCATTTCTTAAAAATTAATAATTATTTTAAATTTAAATATTAAAAATATTACAAAATATATTCAGACATAAACAACAGTGTACATCGTACCATAGTGACTAAACAATACACAGTAAAGAGCTGTCTACTGGTGTTTTGTGTCCTCCGTGACGGCAGATAAATCTCCGCATCAGACCGAGGCTTGTAAAAAATGTCACCGCCATACAAAAGTGCTACATCTGCAACATGGACAGACCGCCGGGATTTTACTGAAAAAAAAATCCAGCACAGCCGTCCGTCCCACGAGCGTTGGCCCTAACCTCTTGTTCATCGATCTTGAGGGTCAGATAACAGTGATGCAAAGAGTTGACAACAAAGGGCACTAATGCGCCAAGAGAGGAAAAAGTCAGCAGGCCTTGTGCCTTCAACATGTGAAAACCGAAGAGCTGTTTGGCTGCAGTGCCCTGTACTCACAGCAGCAGTAATAATGCAACATGAGTGCTAAGGGGCCAGGTGGCCGTAGAGCCTTAGCAGCAAGCGTGTTCAGGCGGCTCATGATGAAGAGGGACAGACAGTTGAGAGATATTCGTACGAAGAGGTGAGCCTGGCATGGGCACCTTTATTCATCATGCTGCTTTGTCCTCATCTTATTACAATTCATTCAGAGCTGTCATCAAGATTCGAAGACCCACAACAAAATTCTTGTATCTCAGTGCACTTAAACCCTTGTGACCTGCAGGTTCATTTATTGTACTTTTTCCCTGTGTTGTGTCTGGTCAATCAAAGAGAAAGCATTGAAAAGTAAACACTTGGGAGCTCAAATTTCCCACGGAAGTAAAAATATATTCATAAATGACTGAGTTATCACACTTCAAGTTCACGTACACATCAGGTACACTACATGCGTTTGGTCACAAAAAAATATGCAGGTCACAAGGGTTAAAAAAAATATTACAAGAGGATAAAAAAAAAAGTGTCACCGAAATACAATTACAATTGCAACAATTACACAAATAGCTTCAAGGTCATGGAGCATTCTGGTGAAGAACGGATGATGAAGAAAACCATCAGACTACAAGACACGGTCAATAGAGTACAGATCTTGGCCAAGACCAAACTGAAAACAAACATGAAGGAAAAAACCGTGAGGACTATGCCTGTCTGTTAGTTAGCAAGCTACTTCCTGGTTCAGTCTTCAAAATATTGCATGAAGATCCAAAATAATGGGTGAGGTCATTTAAATTCAGGGACACACACGCTGTACCATTTGGTTCAAACGGCAGCACAAAAATACATTCCACCAGCTGCAGTTCTGTTTTGCGGATTTGAGCTCGGAAGATATGTTTTTTTTGTGTGCAAGCCCAATGTTTTGTGGAAATTGTTCCTTTGGGATGGGGGCCGGGGTACAACCAAGCTAACAAACAAACAAGCCCATTGATAAGTAGGAACCATTCAAACCATAACCCACCTGAAAGCGTCACGCTGTCACCCTTGGTAAAGGTAATGGCTGACCTGGCTGAATTGGTTTCACTTCTCTGTCCTCTTCCAAGTATATTTGAGCGTGTGTCCCATTTCTAGTTCATCAATTTCTTTTGTGCTTTTCCATCTAGCCAGCTTTGTCTGCTAGCTTTTTCTCTCCATGTCTCACAGGATATATTCATTAGGAAATTTCATTTTGGAAATTCGCCAACTGGAGCCCAGAATAAGCTGTGCTTAGTTTCCTTGTTTTGGGTCCTTTGTGTTCTCTGCACTATATACCAACATTCATAGTTGGTATGCTGCCAGCCTGTTTCTCTAGAGCAGTGATGGGCAACTGGAGGCCCAATGGCCACATGTGACTGTAGTTTGAGTGGCTCCTTGAATAATTCATCCAGCCATCCATCCATCCATTTTCTAATCTGTTTATCCTCACAAGGGTCAATAATCAAACATTAAAAAACAAATATCCATATAGCGCGTCGACCTCACAATGCAGAGGCCGTGGGTTCGATCCCGGGTCCAGCCTTCCTGTATGGAGTTTGTATGTTCTCCCCGTGCCTATGTGGGTTTTCTCCGGGTCCTCCGGTTTCCTCCCACATTCCAAAAACATGCATGGCAGGCTGATTAAACACTCTAAATTTTCCCTAGGTGTGAGTATGAGTGCGGATGGTTGTTCGTGTATGTGTGCCCTGCAATTGGCTGGCAACCAGTTCAGGGTGTATCCCGCCTACTGCCCGAAGACGGCAGGGATAGGCTGCAGCCTGCCCGCAACCCACGTGAGGATAAGCAGATTCAAATTGGGGTTTTTTCTAGTTTTTTATGCCTGGGATGACGAACAAATTTCGAACAAACTGAGCGCACTTGAATGCATCATTTGACTCCTCTCGCCTTCCTTACACGAGGAAGTGACGCTTCCTAAGGTAGACGAGGAAGTGATGCTTCCTCGTGTTGCTTTCCATTGTGGGCAGACGTGTTCAGTAAACATTTTTATTTTAAAAAGAGCGTGGTTTCGCTTTTCGAACAATTTCGCTTTTCGAACAGCCTTCTGGAACCGATTATGGACGAAAACCGAGGTTTGACTGTGTGAATATATATGTACACAGACACACACACACACACTTTTAGTTTCTTTGTGGTGTTATTTATCTTAAATGATTTATTCTAAATAGTGAGGCTGTCAGTGTTGAAACATTGAGGATACACAGGGGGAGTCAGACGAGATGCAGAGAGAAATTCTCGGGTGAAATTATCAAGTCATGTTTAATCAGACTTCATAGTGCTATCAAGATGCCTTGGAAGATGAAGGTCACTGTCATTGCCGAAGTTTCAAAGTATTTCCAAGGTCAAGTGAGTTTGAGTCATCTTTTGTTCATTAAACACTGAATTATTGAATGATTCAGTATTCTCTGTTGTCATAACATGACCATTGGTTTCTATTACGTTTTTGATTTATTTCTTTTTGTTTTTGGCTGGAATCTATCGGCATCGCATCGAAAAATATCGACGTAAACATATTTAGAAGCTTAGAAAATCAAACTGTGAGGGCATTTCCGGTATACAGCACTTTTGAGAATACCTCACTAATTTCTTGCATGGGTATGAAATTACAAATACCTGGACATGCATATTTATCTATTTTGCCGTCGTCCCATTTTTCTCTTGGCCTTCTCATACTACATGGCTTTTTTTTGTTATTCATGACAGTCGCACTTTCAGACTACAAGATAACTATCGTTCTGTGTCTCGGACCGGGCGAGATGTCACACTACATGTTCATCACGGGCCGGACCTTGCCCAATCGTTGCCTGTTTTTTTTGTGCATGTGCATTGTTTCTATGTGCAGAAAGGAGAAAAAAATTAAGAAAAAAAAACGAGATAATGGACCAGTTCCTGGATGTTGGGGAGAAGGCGCTATGGACTCTCTATTCTCCAAAAAGAACTCGGTGGTGTCATGAAATGACACCACCTTTGTTAATCAGCTATGTTGCAGTTAGCAAACATAACATGGGTTGAAATGCTACGTATACATTTACGCAAGTCTCTTTTCAAACAGTGTACACCACATTGTGATGGTGTGCGCCAGGTTCAGTCTCTTGAGTAGGAGGGCACTGTTTTCCTTTCGCCGAAAACCCAATCAAAGGACAATGTAGGACATTTCACACTAACATGAACAAAAATTCTGACATGCCAGACTTTCGTTGTCATGGCCGCGAAGCATCTCAGATGCCTCAAAATCGTTGAATATGCCACACTAGACGAGCTACGGTGCGTCAAGATAACCCAAAATCAGCCACGAAACAATACGTTTGTCTGCGACACATCTGTCGGCTCAATATTGGGCTACATTCGTGTAGTCTGACATCGGCATTACATGACAGACTGGGAAGTAGACCTGATAAATAAGCAATGTAATACAAATGGACGTTCAACATCTCCTTCATTCTCCATTGATGCATACAGCAAGTACATTATACCGCTATGGGTGAGTTCAAGGACAAACAGAATGTTTATTACTCTATAACCCGTTCAATGTGTTCTGACACGGAACATTACCATAGTTGTAGTAGATGTTTCTCGGTGCGTAGAAGACTATTTCAAGATTGATGTAAAATACTTGAGCTTACATTTTGGCTGCCTCACTTGACCTCAAACTGTAAGTTTATGTCACCGGTAGTGTTGTGAACATCGCTTCAAGTGTTTGCCTTTTTTCTGCTTGTTATTTCATACTCACTAATATGACAGGTTGTTTGCTGTTTATCTCCAGCAGCTAAATGTCTGCTTCAGAAGAATCAAAGATGTCGTAATGTTTGGAGTGTTTACTGCATGTTCTTTGAACTTGTTGACTTTCTATCTCAACTTTTGTGCGTGTTCTTACAAAACCCAACTATATTGCAAAATATGAGAAAATATCATGCGATACATTAAGCAACCTATTCCCACAAGTGAGATTTTGTATTTATATTTCACCATATATTGCAGTGTAAGCATAGACCACACACACATATATTTGAAAAATTAAAAAAAAAACTATTTGCAAACCAAAAAAGCCAAAAAGGAGAATTATATTTTTACATGTAACAGGCTGTGGTAAAATATAGTGCCATACATACACGTGTGTGAGTGTGTGTGTGTGTGTATGTTCCTGTCGTGTACACCCTTCAATCAATTAATCAATTAAGACACAAATCTACATGATGAAAATAAGATTTTCGTTGGCTTGTTGGCCTGCAGACAAGCATATTGTGTATTTGTTGTACAGCGACGCATCAAAAAACGGAATTCCCTTTTCATACCAACTGCATTTTAAAAATTAATCAGTCTGTTATGTGATCATAACCTTGCACTAAATCTGCTTAATTATAGACTACCTGAAATGCAGTACAACAGTACTGCGTTTTCTTCAACATGGATAAAGCACACATCAATGTCCCCGGTGTGCGCTGGACTGAACACAAACAAGTCACTCATTCTGTCCCACAGGTTTGTCACTCCTCGATGAGTTTCCAATCTTTGCACTTTATAAGTGCTCCGTCACAAAAAGATGTTTGTGCACTTGTTCGTGTTGCTTGGAAGGGCGTGCCAACGTCACCGTTTCCTGGCACTGTGTGCAGAGAATGTGAGACAAGAGCAGAAAGAGAGCCAAACGCAGACCCCCGAGGCCATCACTTTAGTTTTCACGGGCCTCGGTGTGGAGACGATGCCTCTGCCTTTATGAAATGTCAGTGAACCAGACAACTGCTCATTTTATATCAAAGACTGGATGGACCAAAATTCTTTCGAAATGTATTCACATAGTCAGGAAGGTATTACAAATATGATGCCCAAGTCGAGTGGTTAGCACGTTGACTTCACAGTGCTCCTGTGTGGAGTTTGCATGTTCTCCCTGTGCTTGCGTGGGTTTTCTCCGGGTCCTCCGGTTTCCTCCCACATTCCAAAAACATGCATGGCAGGCTAATTGAACACTCCAAATTGTTCCTAGGTGTGAGTGTTCATCTCTGTGTGCCCTGCGATTGACTGGCAACCGGTTCAGGGTGTCCCCCGCCTACTACCCAAAGACAGCTGGGATAGGCTCCAGCACCCCCCGCGACCCTAGTGAGGATGAAGCGGTTTGGAAAATGAATGAATGCCCAAGCACATTCTACACATCAGTCATGGTGTCACTCGAGAGGGATGTTACATTAACATTATCTTTGATTCAAAGTCAAATATAGCTTGGTGTAGAATTTTGACCCAGTTTTTGGATATTTTACAAGAATGGATTACCGTACTCGGATGGCACATTAGGTCTCAAGGACCAAATATTTTTTCATTTTGCAGATTTGTTTTTTAATCAAGGCTGTTTTATTGCAGATATGGGTTGTAACAAAACCCGATAAACATAAAAAGTAAAACAAATGCTCCCAATGACCATCAACCTGCGGACTTAGTAAGAGATACTCATTCTTCTATTTTTGCTGGCTTTGTCCACATCACAGCCTTTGCTTCAGCGCTCATGAACTCATTAGTATGTCTTATTTATTTATTATTTTTGCCTGCATTCTATTTAAAGTCCCATTCTCTGCAGCGTCCTCAGTCATTTCGGGACGACCAAAGAAATTAAAAACCATGCAAGTGTGTTTCCCTATGTTCAATTACATGTCATTAGTTAAAAATCCAACATTTAGTCATAAAATAGCACCATACAGAGATAGCGTTTGAAAGTCTTTGAGGGCTGATGACTTGAAATTACAACAAATGAATGACTGCGAGGACAGTACCAATTAAAACTAATAGATTAATCACGTCCTCTTCTGGAAGAAACTCTAATGAGGGAATGGATGACTTGTGAAATTGAATAGTCAGCATCTAATCTCCAAGTATAAAGTGCACCTGCCAGACGTGAAGGAATGGAAGATAATGCAGCAAATGGATCAGTATAAAGATATTATTTCTACTAAATTGCCACTGCTCCTCATAGGTATAGAGTAGACCACAAGCACGTATAAATGACAAAACATAACATGCTAACAGCAAAGCGATGAAGGAAATTATGAGATGTCAATTGTGATGTAATGTGTTTCATGTTTCAGCAAGGAAATGTGTTTGACAAATAATTAGATCTTGTAAGTATTTGGAACAGTGATGATTCAATTCCATAAATTAGGTGCTGGTAGGGTTTGCTACATTCAGTTTTGGTCATGTTCAAGTTCCGTGGTGGATTTATTGCTTTTCTCCTCGCTGCAGCGTTGGCGTGAGGTGGCTGAACATTCATACAGCTGCTTGAGGGCACACCTGATTCCCTTTGCCACTCAACTCCTCCAGAAAAGCATGTCTCACACTCGCCACTCTTCCAGAAAATTCCTTTGAGTTCACTTCTGCTTACATTTGTCTCCGTACGAGTTGATCTCCAGTGTGCTTACTCCATCTTGCCTACCTGCAGCCCCGGCGCCTGTCGGTGTGCCTGCTTCTTCCTGGTCAGCCTGCCTTCTGCCACTGTCACTGCACGCAGAGAGGTTTTCCTGCCTTCCAACTGTAGTTTGACTTGATTTGGGGCTTCTCGGGTTTGTTCTGTTTAATGAACCTGAAAAAGCAATAATCCTCTGCTTTCATTTGGTCTGTTCATTTTTGTAGCTGTAACAGGTGCCCGCTTTCTGAGATCACACTGACACTAAAAGCTCAAAATGAATACAGTACTGAGAAAAATATTACATCTGACGTACAAAATGTTTGAGGAAGACCATGTCAAGATTATAACCTGTCAAGAGGTATACTAATTTGACATTTGAAAAAGGCTACTTCAGCCCTCCTGTGTTGCAAATGATTTAAAAACTTGAAAAAAGAAGGAGCCAAACAAATATCCCCCCAAAAAAACATATATACACACAGTATATGGTTAGCAACTAGTTAGCACGTCCGCCTTACAGTGCAGAGGTTTCTGTGTGGAGTTTGTATGTTTTCCCCGTGCCTGCGTGAGTTTTCTCTGGGTTTTCCGGTTTCATCCCATATTCCAAAAATATGCATGGCAGGTTAATGGAACAATCAAACTTGTTCCCAGGTGCGATTGTGAGCACGAATGGTTGTTGTTTGTGTAAGTGTGCCCTGAGATTGGCGGGTAATCAGTCCAGAGTGTACCCTGCATAATTACTGAGAGCTTTAGAAGGGATCAGTTGAAAGTGATTCCTGAGTAGAAATGTACTTCTTAAACTGGAAGAGATCATGTTTAACATGGCATTCAAATAAGTATAGTTGATTCGACATAAAGCACTCGTCTGAAGCAGGATGACTGAGAATTGTGATGAAAGCTCTACAGTTGCAGAGAACCAACGCCAAATCCTATGTTGTTGTGTCACATTGTGGAAACTGCACTTAATACAAAATACATTTGACCAATTATTAAATAAACTCAAATATTAATTTGGAAACCGATACGTCAGGAAGAGGCTCATGGTGTAAGCCAAAGTTTGTGTTGTACAATTTGGAATTCGCCCCACACCCTTTCGAAGCTATTTCTGTATGAGAGGGGCAAAAGATGTACAGTATTCTCTCATAAATTATAAGATATATTACTCATAATATTCGTACACGTGTTTTGTATTAGTCTAGAGAGGTAGAAAAGAACAAGGTATTGTGCATTTCATTATCCAAACAATGCAATCTTAACATCACAGAACGACTTTATTTGTCGATCATGTTTTTCATAGCCAAAGCATGGCAGCTTTGTTTCAATAGCCCATTTTATACTGTGTGTGTGTGTGTGTGTGTGTTTCACATAGTTACAAAACAATACTTAAAGCCAGCATATCAAGACAAAATACAACATAAAAAAACCCAGAAGACTTTAAAAGCAAAGTAAAAAATCAAATCTAGTTTTCTAAAATTACTTACAGAACAAGAACATGATTTGGGAAAAATTTGATTAGAGAAATGCTCTTAAAGACCTTAATCGTAGTTGCTAATGCTTTGTATCCAAGTACCACGCTCATGCTGAAATGATTGAACGCAGAGTGACAAAGCTTTTATAAGGTCATGTATTATGCATTTAATTCACAGTCTAACTTTATGTTTCTTAATAAGGCTTCCAATAATGGTAAGCATCAAAGTGCTGATCTTATGAAACCACTTCGTTTCTGTGTCCTGCACATTGTGGGTTTTTTTCCTTTTTTTTTGGGAGAAGCGCCAAAAACTGTAGGGTAAACTAAAGGTTTAAAACACCGTTCCTTCCTGAGAGGGGGTTGTTTTGGACATGTGTATTAGAAGGTTGCCCTACCATTATACTTTAGTACAATACCGGTGTTTTCCCGTGGATAAGTGATAAGTGTGGATAAGGGAAAAGTGGTTAGGATTGCATGACTGTCCGTGTTTTATGCAATGTGTTGTGTTGATTATTTTACTTCATGTTAAATGTTTTGTTTTAGCGCTTTGTTACAGCTGCAGCTGTTGTGAAAGCCCTATATAAATCAAGATGTATTGTATTGGATAAAAAAAAACATGCTGGTATTGGTTTTGCTTACACAGAGGATATTAAAGTACACAATCTGATTTAAAAAAAAAAAGCACTCTGATGAAGAGGCTTTGCCAATCATGTCCGCTTTGTTGTCTGGCAAAGACATGGATCACTAGCTACGGAGCACAATTAATTACGCCCTCATATTTTGTCCAAGGGGGAAAAGCTTAAAATATGCTTTGCTGTTCAGCACCACTGATTTCTGAGGACCATATTGTATAGGCATAAAGCAATTGAAAACAGAAGAGTGAACACCCACTGGTTGAATAAATTGCGTCCATCTAAATGTCCCATTTACATATTGTCAGTTTGATCCATCTCCGGGGTTCTTCATCATACGGGTTGCATATTCTCCCTGTGCTTGTGTGGATTCTCGCCAGGTACATTTTGATTTCCTACTGTTGTTGAAAACATGCACCTGAAAAATACATCATGCATTTTTTAGATGATTTAAAATCTTTTAAATGATATATTCTATAACATGGATGGGCAGTTGGGGGCCCGTGACCACACTCTAAGTGGCCCCTTTGATGAATTTTCAAAAAAACAAATAAAGCAATTACTGTAATTAATAAAGAAAATTTAGATTACTTTTTACCCATAAAAAGCACAAATAAAAGGGGAAAAAATCCCTGAAAAATTGAGAAAAAAAAGGAAGGAAAAAACATCTGTGAATCGACAAATCTGTGGGGTGCCAAACTGTGAATGTGCACGGCTCAATCTTAGTTTTAAGTTGTAATAGCTGATAAGGAATTTATTCCTTACTGTGATTTTATTTAGCCCCACTGTACTTGGCTCTGAAAGAAACAAAGAATGTAGAATGTTGTTGGAGGTTTTCCTGCTCACTGTGTTTACAATCACCTTTAGTGTCCCTCACCCCCACCACTTTTAGGGCCCCCCTCCATAGGACTTGTTTAACACCAAAAGAACAACTGTTGTCTCAAGCATCTGTGTTGCAACTATTAAGAGACTATGCCTTGTGTTGAGGAATTTTGCCTTACCATGAGAACTATTGATACTAGTCTCTGTAATGAACATCTGCTGAAGCACTTGGAACAAACACGTGGTGTTTTGGTTGACTCCCCTCTTGATCCTTGGGCAACTTAACAGCCCCAAAGGTCTTCCTCCCAGTACTCCCATCCTTTCACGTCCTTGAAGGCTGTCAAGTTGCCTGGGAAAGGAGCTCCAATCTCATAATTTGTGCACAGCAGATGTGGTCGGTACTTCATCACCATGTCAAGATTGAACTGCATTGACCTTTCTTTGTCTCTGATTTTTACGTAAGGGGAAGGACTGCCTGCCCCTCATTTACATACTATGCCTATATAGACGTGTGACTGTATTTCTTCTGGGCTTCCTGATGAAATCTGAAACTCTCAGGAGCCCGAATCGATTCGTGTTGCGTTGTGATAAACTGAGAAAAAGACGACGTGGTGTTGGGTCTTCTTCCACCTTATAGAGAAATAAAAGGACTTGTGTCCAAGGAGGGCCGTAAAGAAACAGAATTCTCCCCTCCTCTACAAATGGCGTCACGAACAGGATTTCTCTGGAATAAGACCAACATCGGTTTCAGGACCTTCAGACTCAGGCAGTAACCAAGGAGCGCTCCACTTTAAAAAGGTAAGACACACCGGTTCCTACGGGCAAAGTGTCAAGATTCGGCTTATATCCAAATCAAACTGCTCTGAACCTGAATGTGTTGAACCAAGTATAGTGATTGGATTTTGTGTAGGTGGCAAATACCAAATTGATACTGTAATGGCTGAGTAGGACCGCCGACTGGAGATTGGGGTCTGAGTAGAGTAGGTGTGAGGTATATTCAAATTAATATACCGTCTAAAATTTGCCACTGAGTAGTAGATAACTGAATTGGCACAGTTATTGAGTCACCACGTAGGCGGTTTAAAATTAGGTAGAACCGCTGAGTCGTAGGTTTGGCCAGTAGCTGACGAGCAAAGAGCAAACTGAGTTTGTAGGCAATTAAAAAATTAGTGGTTAATTGCTGAGGCAGGTCCAGATAATTTTTATTATTCTGGATGCTGTTAAAGTGTAGGATTGACGACTGGAGATCGGGGTCTGAGTAAACAGCTGTATTTTTAGGGCAAGTTAGGGACAGCTCCGTTGTTACAATTGGAGAATTACGTGACGTCACACGGTCCATAAGAGAGAATATTGGACGGTGAGTATGATAAAAACATGGTGAACTGTAAGATGGACGGAAGGCCTGAAGGCAAGAAAACGGGTAAAATGCCGTAAGGAGGTAAGTAGAAAAAAAGGTGAATGCTTTGCGCAGAAAGAGAAAAAAGGCGAATGCATTGCGCAGAGAGGTAAGTAAAGCGAAAACAAGGTTTTAAGAATAAGTTGTAAGAAGAAGACAAAAGTTTGGAAATGAAGAAAAGCTGAGTGAAATTCAATTTGAGCTATATTGCATTTCATGGGCGGCTTGACCACTGCCGTCGACATTGGAAAAAAAAAGAATTAACAAAGTAACACAGAGAAAGTTATGATAAACGAGGCAGCGATGATGTCTCTTCCGCCGCATGGGGTGAGGAGCGCTCAACTTATGATCCCACTACAGGCGCCGAGTTGCCAATTTAACATAGACGAGAAAAAGGGGGTAACACATTCTAGCCATTTTGCTGGTCCCCACCCAAATCCATTGTGTGCCAAGCTTCCCCCTGATTTGCCCAGGGTGGTTTATAAACAATTGGTAAAATTAGAAAAATGTATGCAAATTAAACAGGATAATGATAGCATGAGTGCTTGGGATGCGACCACTTTTATAAGTAATGAGACTGAATTGGCTAGGCAAATGTTGCTGGATTTGCCTAAAATTGACTATGACATACAATTGTGGGCAATAGACTGGCTTAAGAGTAAGTATTTACCCAAAGAAATTATGGACCTTCTAGAGGGAATAGCTTCTTGCAATTTGACTAGGTTGAATGATAGAAAATCAGACGCACTGAGTTCCCGTTATCCGACTCCATTGGGTTCCCTACAACAATTGGCGTTTGAATTGTTATCTGAGGTACACCCAATTACTTATTTGGTTAATTGTATGGATGCTTGGGTGACTGCCACCGGGCAGGACCCCAATAGTCATCCATTGAATCAAGCTTTGTTCAGGCAAGCAGTGCTGGGGGGTTGTCCGTCTGATGTGCAGAAAATGATGACTAACTCTCCCACTCTCCCCACTTCAGATGACGCGAACTGGCGAACTCATTTCCTATATTATGTGCAGCATTCTCGAATGAGAGCCAAGGAAGAGAGTGAGAAAACATCCAAGCTACAGAACAACTTTTTGAACTCACAAATACAAGAGGCTAAGAGAGTCTCCAGTAATGCATGCAAAAAAGAGAAACTTGGGAGATCTAATCAAATGTCTATCAGTGTCTCTCAACAGGCTCCACCACGGCTGATCACACCCCCACCGCAGCTCCAAGCCCCACCTCAACATTACGGCCTGCCCCCAAGGCAGGGCCGGGACGCATGGCTGAGGGGAGGTCCGAGACGGGAAGGTGGGCATGGACGAGGAAGTCACGGGAACCAAGCTGGCTGTTTCATTTGTGGTGATGTGAATCATTGGACATGGAAATGCCCACACCGCCGGCACCCATCTGTTCATCAATCAGGCTATGATCAACAAGCTCTGACTCCTCCTCCACGAAACTTGCAACAATGACAAGCTACGGCACCCTCACATGGACAATACCCATCTGCTCCGTGGGTACCCGAATCCTGAACAAAAGGGATCGCCGCTGGCCTCATCGAAAGACTGTCATGAACTTGAACATGCTGGACCACACTTGCTCCCAATGACTGCTGACACAAGGCTGGCTATTGCTAAAGTCAGCTGATACCCCGCCACTGAACTCTGTCTTCCAACAGTATCGGCTTTGGTTTCCCTAGATTTCCTCCATATGACCTTACCATCCGCTGATCGGTCCTTCCCACTGCACAATGCTTTTGACAGACTAGAGAACAAAATCTAATCGCATGGCCTGGTTGGTTGAAACACAAGGCAATTTATTCAATGTTCCCTATTCCTAAATTGTCATAGGTTCAGAGGAGGGTATGGCAGCCGGAGTGGACCTGTCAGAGGATCTCATCTCATTGACTGGTATCGTATGCCTGACATAGCCGCCACATAGTTTTTGCCGTCTACTCAAATATACAAAAATTGTCATTCGTACACATTTTTTCTGTAATTGATTTAGCAAATGTTTTTTTTCCATTTACCACTTTCAGAATCATATTGGGAAATTTCTCATTCTCTCACCTTGGAGCGATATTTCGCTACACTCGTTTACCGCACGTATTCAATTTTGTCTTCGGGAATTTTTTTTAAGTGCGAAAACAGCTACTTCTACTCTTTCCAACCTCCAGATGGCGTTGTACTATGGCAATGTTCTTCCCGGTGCAACATCAGGGATTTCTTGTCTGGAAGCCACTAGGTGGCTCCTTTTGGATTGGCTACAACTTTATTGTCAAATGTGCTCTATGTGCAACATACAGCACAGATGAAATTTCTTCCCTCTCATTGACGTTTGGCTTTTTGCGGTTTCAAACTATTGCATGGGAAAATTACAATGCGCACTGTAATTAAATTTTGGGGAAGATTGGACACATCAGAAGGTACAGCGATGCCGGCTTCTCTTGTGCAGCCTGATCTAGCAGGTTCATTTGGATGTTTCCGAAAAAGAAGACTCTCTTTCCGTAGTTCTTTTTCAGAAAAGAGAGGGGAACGTGAATGAAAGGAACGTGAACAACAGGGAAGTATAAGACTAATTTTGACACACGTCAGCATGCAATTGGACCCAATCGAACAAAAACATTCAGCATGTGTCAGATATGCGGCAGCATTAGGCAAATGTTTGCAAAAAGTGGATCACATTGTGTTGAACAATCCCCTTACGGTCCTTACTTCTCACGCAGTGGCGGCATTTGTCTGTTCTAAAGATTTTACGATGTCAGCAAAACGAAGCGACAAATTGGACAGAATTTTACACAGACCAAATCTGACATACAAATCAGAAGGAATCAATGCGGCAGATGGAATGGTTGAAGGCACACCCCATTGTTGTGCTGACCTTTCCCTGGACGAAGAAAAGCTCAGAGATGGCTTGTATGCCACACCAATATCAGAACCAGATTATAGCGTGTTCACAGATGGCTGCTGCTTTAGACATCCAAAAGAAGGGCTGATTTCAGCTTATTCAGTAATAATCGATGATGGCAAGCAAACGAGACAATTTCAGATTCAAGAAACTGAAAGAATAGAAGGGAAACAGTCGGCCCAGAGAGCCGAGCTGATAGCAGTTATAAGGGCACTAGAGAGGGCGCAAGGATTAAGGGTTAACATCTACACTGATTCAGCATATGTGGTCGGGGCAATTTTTACAGAAATGCCCCTCTGGCGAAGGAATGGGTATAGAACAGCAGCCGGAACATCAATTAAACATAGTGTGGAAATCCAAAGACTCGGAGAGTCTCTGCTAAAACCAAAAGAAGTAGCCATTGTTAAATGCAGGGCACATACTGGAGGGACTTCCTATGTAGAAGTGGGAAATGACAGGGCAGATAAGGTAGCGAAAGAGACAGCGGGCTACAAGGTGAGCCAGCCAGTGATGGTAATAGAACCAGCAATGGGGAAGATGTATGATTTGGACATTAACCACCTTCTTGCAGATCAACAGAGGGCATCTCCTGAGGAGAAGAACTACTGGCTATCCACAAACAGGGTGGCCAGGGATGAGACTGGTTTGTATCGGCATAAAATTGACGGACGTCCAGTTCCGTCAGCAGATAAATTGAAGACTTTAATTCATGAGGCACACGGTCCAGCTCATTTGGCAAAAAGGAATGTGGCAGATAGGTTAAGATCCTGGTATCATCCCCGCCTTCATGATATGGTTAATGAGGAAATTTCGGGGTGCGATGTCTGTAATCGACATAATGTTAGGAAAAGTCTCAGGACGGTACCTGGGGTGTATCCGCTACCCCGGGGTCCAGGTGAGGAAGTCGTTATTGACTTCACTGACATGATAGATCGAATTAGAGGCAAACGATACCTTTTAGTGATGGTGGATGCTTACACTCGATGGCCTGAGGCTTACGCATGCGGTAAAGAGGATGCGATGGCTGTGATTAAAATTTTGGTAAACCACTACATTCCAACACATGGGTTTCCACGTGTGGTTCGATCGGATAATGGCACTCACTTCAAGAATAAACATCTCCAACAAGTCGAGCAGCTGTTGGGGCTTAAGCATAGATTTGGCACGGTTTATCATCCACAATCTCAAGGTATGGTCGAACGAATGAACCGGACGCTCAAACTAAAACTTTCCAAGGTAATGGCATCGGCAAAACTGAATTGGGTCGATGCGCTGCCGATCGCGTTGCTTGCTGTGAGGTCCACCATTAATTCTGCCACAGGTTTCACACCTTTTGAGCTGGAGCATGGCCAGGAGTTCCCTGGTCCGTGGCGATCCATGGACCAGGGCACTCTTCAACAGATGATTCCCCATAAAGCATACATGGACTCATTGAGTGTTCTCGTCTCTCATTTCCAGAAGCAGTCTAAACTCCAGTGTGAGCAACCGAACGAGCCAGGCGTAAAACCGCAGACGTATCCTGAGCAGGTGTATCTGCGGGTCCATAAGCGGAAGTGGCACCAGCCGAGATGGACGGGACCCTACAAAGTGACGGAGAGGACCAGTCATGCTGTTCGCCTGGAAGGAAAGGGACCGACTTGGTACCACGTGTCGCAGTGTACATCAGCCCCCGGAGAGTGTCCGACTTCAAAGTAACGTTCAGAAGGGCAACTGGACGTGAAACCACTACAAGGCCGCCTTGTGGCCCAGAAACCATGACATACGTTCTTCTCATCGGACTGATCGTCGTGGCCTCCATACCACCACTAGTGTGGGGGTTTCGACAAGGAAAGGAAACATTTCAGCTGGCAACGAGACTGAAGAGGTGGGCGTACCACCCCAAGTACGAGTGGCACAACCTGCAAGCGACCATTCCGGAAGAAACTAATTTGTGGTATAAATATGTTCGATTCATGTCAAAAAGTTACAACAAGTCAGGTTGTTATGTGTGTTCTCTCATGCCCAAATCCGCGACCCAAATATCCCTGACTGGGAAATCTATGAATCAAAAACAGGCTAAATGTTTTGCTTCTTATGCAGGTGTAGGTTATCAACATCCCTCAATAGTATTTAATGAAAGTGTTGGGCCCTGGGCACGGGTTGGGTTAAAAGATCAAGCATGTGACAAATCCCTTTTGGTAGACTACAACTATAAGATAAAGGGAACCCCTCTCCCCCAAAAGGTCTTTATGGATGTTAAGCCCGGGAAAAGATATGAAATGTGCTATGGTAGGGAAACGGCTCGATTGCTCTTGGAAAACTTGATGTTATGACTCAGTGCAGGGACAACAGATTCGTAATAAACGGAGGAGGCGCCCCCGTGAAGAATGGCACATATAACATACGAGGGGGATGGTGGTTATGTGGTGATGATGCTTACATGGTATTGCCTCCAGATTGGACAGGCGTTTGTACTCCTATCTTTGTTACAGACCACACCTTTTTTATAACGCACTCCAGCCAGACGTCCAGACTGAGGAGAGACGTCCCAACATTTTTGCCCCACGATTCGGTATGGGGATCAGACGTACCAGACGAGTTTAAACATTGGTCTGCGGGAGAGAAATTTGGCCTGGCTTTGTTTCCGTGGGCCGGTGTGGCTAAAAATATGCTCAGATTAGAAACAATAGACTATCGGTTTAAATCCTTTGTAAATTTCTCCATCAAAGTGGAAAAGGGCCAAAATAGAGAGTTAGAAGCAATCCGCCTCATGGTATTACAAAATCGGATGGCGTTGGATTTGCAGACTGCAGCTACCGGTGGTGTCTGTGCTCTATTTAATAAGACCTGTTGTACTTTTATCCCGGATGAGGTACACACGTCTGTTGCAGAGGGTATGTCCAATTTATATGCCCTCCGGGAGGCTATGACCCGGGATGGAGCCCCTACTCTAGGATTTTGGGATTGGCTGTTGTCGGGGGGTTGGAGTCAGGCTTTATTGAAACTTTTATTTCCGGTTGTAGTTTGTTTGATGGTAGTTTGCATTTTAAGCTCTTGTATTATACCCTGTGTCCGCCGAATGTTGTCGTCCATGATTTTCAATCAAGCACCAGCAGTTCGCCAAATGCCACTGTTATCTCCTGGTCATGGGGGGGAGGATAGGTCGGTTGTTCCACTTCTTACCAGGGAGGATATGCAGACAATTTTGTGAACACAATATTAATTGTGTTCAAGAGAGGGATTGATAAGGAATTTATTCCTTACTGTGATTTTATTTAGCCCCACTGTACTTGGCTCTGAAAGAAACAAAGAATGTAGAATGTTGTTGGAGGTTTTCCTGCTCACTGTGTTTACAATCACCTTTAGTGTCCCTCACCCCCACCACTTTTAGGGCCCCCCTCCATAGGACTTGTTTAACACCAAAAGAACAACTGTTGTCTCAAGCATCTGTGTTGCAACTATTAAGAGACTATGCCTTGTGTTGAGGAATTTTGCCTTACCATGAGAACTATTGATACTAGTCTCTGTAATGAACATCTGCTGAAGCACTTGGAACAAACACGTGGTGTTTTGGTTGACTCCCCTCTTGATCCTTGGGCAACTTAACAGCCCCAAAGGTCTTCCTCCCAGTACTCCCATCCTTTCACGTCCTTGAAGGCTGTCAAGTTGCCTGGGAAAGGAGCTCCAATCTCATAATTTGTGCACAGCAGATGTGGTCGGTACTTCATCACCATGTCAAGATTGAACTGCATTGACCTTTCTTTGTCTCTGATTTTTACGTAAGGGGAAGGACTGCCTGCCCCTCATTTACATACTATGCCTATATAGACGTGTGACTGTATTTCTTCTGGGCTTCCTGATGAAATCTGAAACTCTCAGGAGCCCGAATCGATTCGTGTTGCGTTGTGATAAACTGAGAAAAAGACGACGTGGTGTTGGGTCTTCTTCCACCTTATAGAGAAATAAAAGGACTTGTGTCCAAGGAGGGCCGTAAAGAAACAGAATTCTCCCCTCCTCTACATAGCACCAATCACTACTAGATGGCAGACATGTCTTAGTTGCGTTTCCGCTGGGTCTCATGCTATAAAGTAAGGAGGCTTTTTTTTTTTTCAAATTTGGAATGATTTGTAAGACTTCCCTTTTAAGAGCACACATTTTACATATACGCAAGTATTTTGTCCATATTTAAAATAGCAATTAGGTAGAGCATGGTCCTCTGGGGGCCCCCCCAGTAGAACTGACGAAAAACCGTGGCCACCTCCAGAATTTAGGTTGCCCATCGCTGGTCTACAACGTGCTTCTGCAACATGCTTTTGTTGAAATGATTATGAATTAAATTCCCACTTCACAAGCCTCCTTGAACCGAGCCTCTTTTTGCGATGGGCAGTCCTGTCTCATGAAAATGTGCTACTGTCCATCCCACCTTCTCTACTGTGGAATCAATACCAAGGTCAGATTTAATTACCATGATTGCTGTAGGCAGAGCTTGAGGGTGGAAAGAAGCCAGCAACTTCTGCTTGCGGAAGTGGAGCCCAGGGTATGGGAAATAAAAAGTGAGCACCCAATAAAAGTGTTTTCTTCAACCGACTGCCATACATAGCAATAGGTTATCCGATTTAAGAAATGATTTAGCAGTCCAAGTTACTGTCACTAAATGTGTTTTATCAACGCTGTCTTCAGTTTATATTTTTGATAGCTGGATTACAAATTGATACTAAATGTTTTAATCAGAGATGCCACCTCTGATTAAAATTTGATATTGTGCTATGTTATTTTAGTTTTAACACCGTGGACATTTACCTGACCCACGGATTTGTATTATGTATTATAAATCAGCATCAATAAACTGCTATGGCAATGTCAAAAGCGTATCAAAAAACTAATTAAACCTTAATGATGTGTAATTCATTCCCCTAGTCACTATGGCATTAGTTCTAGCAAATATACTCTAATCCCTTTGAAGAAGATGTTGACTACTGAGGGCAGAGCGTCATGAGGGAGCAAAACTGCATCCTATCACTTCCTATGGCATAATCCGTCCCCGACATGTTTGAGGTTAAAGTGGATTTTAAACTCAAATAACATCAACAGCTACTCTCTCCGTCTCCAGTCTGCGCATCACCATTAGGGTAGTGCGGCTTGGCTCATATGCGCTCTAAAAATGGATTTAAGCGCCATTAGTTTATTAGGCGCAAAATGACATTATCTCCCCTCGATGTGAACTCCATTTGGAGATAAATTATGCCATAGCAACACCCGCTGCTCTGTCGATCAATTCGCTTATCAGTTTTTCTCCCCTGGGTATTGCAATCACCCATTCATTTCATGATTTAAATGAGTGCAAGTGGCTAATCCAGGCAGCGTGCTTGTAGCGGCAGCAGGCTAAATGAGTGAGAGATTCTCAAGTGTACAAAATGTGGGAGTAGAGGTCAAGGTCTGGTAGGGAGGTCGCAGGAGCTAGTAGCGTTTGATGTCTGATTTTTTCCAATTGACCTCAGCCCAAGGTCTTGGTTTCCGTTTTGAAAATGTACCGCTAGTTTACTAGAAACATCGCATTCCCATAATCTGGAATTGGTAGTTTATCATTATCAGTAAATTTATGTGTATGAAAAATTAACTGTCCTACAAATGCAAAGGGAATGAGGTGCTTCCAGAATGTTGTTTTCTTAACAGCTGCATATTTAGCACAGGTTCATGTTGTTATATCAGCAATTTCCAGTGCGGTCGTGGCAGAATAAATTGGGAATGAAATAGTGTTTCTGAAGAGGTTTGCTGGACTCCAAATTGGAATCTCTCTTCTCATTGCTTGATTATCGCCATTTTCCTCTTTGTGTCTGCTCGGAGGCTAATTAAAGGGGGACAGAGAGAGCGCGAGAAAAAGACCCCACTGATGGAAACCCAATGAGCTGGAGAACCAAAAAAGAATAGGGGAATTATTAGTTGCCTTACAGTGCCCTGGATAAATACTGTAGTACCCGTCCCTTTCTAAAGTGAAGAAAAAGCGCAAAGTATACTTGCTCTTGGAGCGTTGGATGACTAATGGGAGTGTAGGTGGAATGTGGAGTGTGTGGAATCGTCTTTTCACGCTAGTTTTTTTGCGCCTTGATGTGTCTCCTCGGTCTGACATAAATTCAGAGCATGTATATTCAACTAATATTATGGAATTCATTCTTTTACCTCCCTTTCAATTAACAAGTTGCAGATGCACTGTAAGTTTTTGTCTACAACTATCTCTGTGAGGATTTTGCAGGTCACTTTGAAGATAAGATTAACACTATCAGATGCAATATTTTATGCAATCAGGACATGGTTCTAAACATACCTGAGTGTTTGTCTTTACCTGAGAACAAACTGGTCCGTTTTGCTTTGATTAATACTGAGATTTCCCCACACCGCACATCTTCTGGACCCAATCCCAACATCTGTGTTTCAAACATTTAATGGAGCCTTTCGAGATGAGCTTTTAAACGTTACAATTGTTCTCCAAACGGCCACCTTCCCTATTGCCTTCAAAGAAGCAGCAGGGGCCTTTTCTGAAGGAGGGCAATTTAGATTTGAAAATTTACCAACAAGTATCAAACTATTTTAGAGAAAAAAAAATAGCTTGTAATCAACTTCATTACTTTTTAGCAAATTTTAATATTTATAGTATCAATCTGGTACAGTATTAGGATAAACCACAGTGCCGAGACCGCTCTTATTAAGATTTTACATGAATTTAGAAGTAATCTTGATCACAAGAAACTGATGGAAAGTGATTGGTTTTGCTTGATCTTGCCTTTGACCATGCAATTTGGTTAAACAGACTTAAATATCTGGTTTGTCTCTCGGGTGTTGCCCACAAATTGTCACAAACGTGGTGATGGTGGTGGTGGTGTACCCCAAAAGGCAGGCAGGAGGGAGGGAGGAGCAGGGTGACAAACTTTATGAACAAAACTCTGAGCAAACTAAATCCACAACAAACAAGGTTCTGAAAACAAGAATCCAAAGTAGCACACAAATAAAACCAATGGCAGACACAAAAACTAGGAGAAATCAATACAAACAAAAAACCATGGCAGTAAGGCACAAACACAAAGCAACAGAAGCAGTGACAGAAACAATGACCTGACACTGGACCGGGAATCCTTTTAACAGAAAACCTGCTAATGACATGACGACCAACAGGTGTGCCATTGTAAGAGGAGCCACCTGTTGGCCCCAAACAGATCAACCGTGACACAAATGTGTTTTATCCTACTTTACTGACAGAACCTTTATGGTTAGTTTGGATACTTGTTTGTCACAAGTCTATGAGGTCATTTGTGGTGTGCCTCAATGTTCAATTATTGGCCCTTTATTGTTCCATTTGTATATGTTCCCTCTCCATGGTGTTATTATCAGGAAACACAAAGTCAATTTCCATCGCTACGCTGATGATATGCAGCTCGATATCTCTGTCTCCTGATGACTTGAGTCCATTGGATGCTTTTTTTTTAACTGCATTTTAGCCAATAAATCCTGAATGGCAGAGAACTTATTCCATCCTGACCAGAGCAAAACACAAGTTTTAGTCATCGGCCCTGAGGCCCAGAGAGAGAGATTTATGATTGTAACCAAATTACAAGAAACATCCCAAAACCCCTTATCACAAGTGATAACCCTGGGTGTTATTAGACTCTGGCATCACTTTTTTTCGGCACATATTAAAAAACAATTAAATAGGTTTTTATCAATTGAGCAATACAGCCCCATTCTTTCACTGGCCACCACAGAGAGGCTAGTGCATGCTTTTATCACCAATCAGATTGACTATTGTAATGACCTGCTTTCTGGTCTTCCCAGAAAAAGGGTCTCAAGCTTGCAATGATGAAAGAACTCAGAAGTGCGTTTCCTGACAAAGACCAGAAGAAGGGAACAGAAGACACCGATTTTAAAATTACTGCATTAATATACCGTGTGCAACAGGATTTCTTTTAAGGTTCTTTTATTGTTTTTTTAAATGTCTGAATGGTCTTGGGCAGGGGTGTCAAACTCATTTCACATTGTGGGCCACCTACGGAATCGGTAGATGTCAAGTGGGCCGAACCATTAACATTATACCATACTGTGCTATGAATCACCAAAATGTCATCTCTTTCCTTTGTTTTGGTCTCAAGAGGCATTGATTGACGCTTTCATATCATTTGCTGCGTTGGGTCTATCTCGGTGACAGACTGAGACTGCTGTTTTCTTCCCTGATCAAAAAAAATGCTGTCTTCTCCTGTGATCAAAACAGTGTGGCCCCCTAGTGGATAATCCACGAATTGCATTTTATTTAAAATATTAATTCTGTGTCTTTAATGCATTTTTTTCACTTTTAAATTATCCCGCGGGCCGAATCGAACCTCCACAGGGGCCAGTTCCGGCCCGCGGGCCGTATGTTGGACACCGATGGTCTTGGTCCTTCTTATCTCTCTGAATTCCTTTACCCTCTGGACCCTCACAAATTCTGAGGCCCTCTGGTTCCGATCTTTTCGTCATTCAAAAAGTCAGGACACACGCAAAAGGTGAGGCATCTTTTCTAACCAGTCGACCACCAGGCCGCCACAGCAAGCGTTATTCGTTTTCAAATTTACCAAAGCAAAGGAGACACGTCAACATTTTCACGGCAGTTTTATTTGTTTTAGAAGGTGACTTTCAATGGCAGTAAATCTAACAGTGATAAATCAATGATTAAAACAGATGAAATGCAGACGCTGTAATATTGCTGTGAGTTCCATCTAAAATACTAAAAACTATGCTGCAATGTCATAGCAACTTTGCAATACTTACTCATTTTTAACATTGACGAAAACACATAATACTGTAAATAAATAGTATCAGTCTCCAAAGTACACAGAAAAAAGAAAATCGAGAACGGCTTAGCATCCAGACGATGGAAAATAGTCACGTCCCCTTTCCTTTTTTGTAGTAGTTTGCAAACATTACAGTATTCTTTTTTCTTTTTTTATAGAGTTTTAAAGCATTTGATTTTGGAAACAGGTTATTTGTATGAGCCTTTGTGTAAAATTCTCATAGCTTTTTTTTGTAGTGCTTTTGTATGCAGTGCCGCATATCTCAACACCCGAAACTCAAGTATGGTAAGGCAATAGATCATCACATTTTCTCTTCCAGAATATTAATCTTCTATTTTAATCAGAAATAGCTTTATATGTCCCTTAACATATTTTTGTCATTGATTCCAAAAATGTCTTTCCTGTTGTTGAGATATTTTCATTCGTTGTTTTTGAGTATGACCTTGCGCAACTCAGATTTTACAATAGGTTTTAATTGCTATGACATTTCAGAAGAAAAATGAATGCATAAATATAACTAAATATATGGCATTTATAAGCATTATGATTAATACGATAAAAACCTGATGTGTTGAACTCAGCACTCATCCACTGTGCCTCCTAGCTCTCTGTAGTGTGGACAGTCTGTGGACATTTATTATTTGATGAACCATTTTTTTATTCAGGATGCAAGGATGTAAGGATCTATGCCTCCATGGTATCAAAATATCAGCAGGATGTCTTGAAATAGTCAATATGATACCAATAAAAAATGCATGTAAAATCACTGTCTTTTTGTACCGTACTATTAAAAAAAAAACTAACCTCCATTGTCAGAAACACATGAACAAGTAGCTCTAAAGTGGTATCACGATTTGCTTACTGTACTTATACGATGCAATTGCATGACTGATGGATGTTCCTTGTAAGTATTATGATAATCTCTTGTAAAACTGCAGCACAAATCTACTCAGTACACAATCCCAGATGAATAGAACTACTGTCATGTGGGGTTGCGAGTGTCAAGCACCGACGGCATTTGCTCAGATTTACCATATATTGTCTTTTTTTCTCCTTTTTTTTAATGAAGACACGACAGTTTATAATGTCACATGATTTGCAAAGACCTGTGCTAGCTGATAAGAAAACGCAAAGGAATGTGTTTTTAATACACACACACACACCCGCACAGACCCGCACACATGCTTGGTTACGTAATGATGCAGCAAGCAAATAAAAATAGCAGCTCAGGTTTGGGATCAATCTTACCAGAAATATTTCAAACAACAATGCATGCCCAGTTCAAACCAACAGAAAATGCACTTAAATTGAAAACAGAAATATAACTGCTAAAACAGAATAAATGAGGATTTATTACAGAAAATGAAGATGAATCCATGATTGAGTCTAACTAGCAACAGTGCCTTGCTTTGTTCACTTGAATGTTCAATTTATGTAGATTAGAGTTGATGCCAAATAAAAGATTGGAATAAAAAAAGAGTGCTGAGCTGAGGGACTCTCATGTGATTCAAATCATTGGGGCTTGGGGGACAATTGCAGGTTTTTAATCACTGCGCCATGGAAAAAAAGGGTTTGAGACGTACGGATGAGAGCATAATGCTTCATACATTCAGAGGAACAGATACGGTTCTCTGAGTATGCTGCATAGGTTTGTTCATTTGGATGCCATATTGCGGCGGAGAAATAATGTGGCTATAATGTAGCTAGCTTCACCGGAAAATGTAATCAATAAAATCCTAACAATAACTACACATTATTATTATTATTAATTTATTTAGTTTAATTTTTAGATTAGTAGTAGTTATAGTCTTAATCGTAGATGCTACCCAATCATCTCACTCACCTGTTTCTGATTAATCTGTTCACCTGCAGAATGTTCCAAACAGGTGCTTGCTTGACTTTCCTTTTGTTGCCGCATCCAAGCTTTGTAGTAGGCATCCAATTCAAAATATATTTGCAACAAAAAAAAAATAATAATAATCAGCGTCTGTTTGAACATTAAATATCTTGTCTATGTCATGATTTCAACTATGCGTAGGTTGAATACGAATTGCATATCATCGTATTATCTTTTTATGTACATTTGATGCAACATCATTTGTATATTAACCCTTTCAGGGACAGCGGTCACTACAGTGGACAGCTTATCATGTTAACAGGTTGCAGAGTGCATGAAAGGGTTAATAAATGGACTATATATCCCATTTGAAGGTAAGCTGGTCCATATTCGAGGATTTGCTTCTCTGTGCAACCCGTTTTGCACTAAATTGTTTTGATGAGGGCCTTGTTCAAAACACAAAACAGCAACATCCACGATTACTGTAGTTAAATACATAACTGCCCCCAAAATAATGTCATTTTATTTCAAAATCATACATATGAATTACATACAATTCCAATGAAGTTGGAACGTAAACAAAAACAGAACACAATGATTTAAAATCATGTTCAAACTAAATTGTCACGAATACACTACGCAAGATATTCAATGTTCAAACTGATAAACTTTACCGCTTTCAGAAAATCACCATTAACTGCCAGCAACATATTCCTAAAAGCTGAGACAGGTGACAAAACGACTGAGAAAATTGAGGAATGCTCATCAAACACCTGTTCGGAACCTCCCACAGATGAACTGGCTAACTGTGAACAGGTGGGTGCCATGATTGGTATGAAAGGAGCTTCCCTGAACGGCTCGGTCATTTACAAGCAAAGATGGGGTAAGATTCCCCTCTTTGTGAAAAACTACCAGAGAAAATCGTAAATAGTCAAACAGTTTGACGACAATGATCCTCAACATACGATTGCAAAGGAGTTTCGGGATTTCATCATCTACAGTCCAGAATAGCATCAAAAGGTTCAGAGAATCTGGAGAAATCACTGCATGTAATCGCCGAGGTCGAGAACCAACACCGAATGCCCGTGACCTTCGATCCCCAAGGTGGCACTGCCTCAAAAACCGACATCAATGTGTGAAGTATATCGCTACATGGGCTCAGGATCACTTCAGAAAACCAATGTCAATTAATGCTGTGAGTCTTATTATTACTGTGATTGTCATTCAGGAACTGTTTACAAAATTAGTTTCATGCCGAGTTGCTAGGAATATTTGCAATCTTTCGCTTGAATTTCTTGTGGGAAAACAATTGAGTCTCATCACGCTCAAGGTTCACCATTACTTTTCATCTATTGCTTGAAACTGTGAGAAACTGAAGGAAATGCCTGCAATTTTCTTCCCCTAACCTGTCTGATCTTCTTAGTGTGCCTGCCTCCATCATTTCAGCCAACCAAAAAGATTGTTTGATTGCTTTGGGGCCAACAAAGTTCCGCAGAGTCGCTCAGCTATTGACTTTACAAAGTCAACCTTTAACGTACAAATCCAGCTGACACTCTTGTCCTTGGGGTGCCGGGGGGGGGCTCTCCGCTGGTGACATGTATTCAGCTCACAGTCCAGCAGACATTAATTCCGCTCAATCTTCACACTCAATTTAGTCTTGAATGTTCCTGCCAATATGGCTGAGTCTGGGAATGTGCGGTGGCAAATTATACAAATAACCTCATATTAGCGAGCGGTGCTTGAATTAAAGGAGACCACCAGTAGCAATCTGCGATGCGGGAATTGAGATGGAAGTGCAAGTTCACTGACATACGTGCATGTGCTCAATGAGCACAGTCTGGAGGGCTAATTAGCATGAGGGCGCATGGCACCGCCGTACAGGATTTAGTGACTCACTTTTAGCGTTATTTCATCCCAAAGCAACATTCAGCAAAACAAGTGAGAACGTGTCTGATTGCGCCAATAATTGTTTTTCCAACTTTTTGCTGTGACCTTTTACGAGACTCAAGCCATGGCAGCTATCAAAGTTTGCCAAATGAAATACTTCAAAGAAGGGTGACATTTTCATCCTTTGATGAATTGCGTGTGAATGGTGGAGAAGATGAGGCCCCCCAATCCTTGCATTGCAGCCCATGAGTTTGCTTTTGATTGTCTTGGAGAAAAAGACCAATACGGTCTAACTGATATCTGAAGAATGCGCGGGGCCGAGCTGAGCAACATAATAGCTCTCCTGATCCCAAAAGAGACAAGTTCTGTTCTTTGATTGATTTCAAATCTGCTTTGCGCTTTTCTTACAAACGGTTACAACAATACAACATAATCCAAAGGGAAATAAATGTTTTATGTACAAGCGCAGTCGTGTAGATTCCGACCCTGGAGGAGTGTATTATTATGCTGCGGATCTAACATACAGAGCTGATACTGATACTGATACTGACAGTTCTCTTCCAAGATGAAATACGAGCCAAATTTCACAATGATTGTTCTTTAGAATTCCGTTGATTGCGTCCAGACTCTCGAAACATTTGTTGCACATGTTTAGACAGAATTATTGAACAGAATCAAATTCATGTTTGCAATATTTACAGGGGGGCGTTAAGCTATTAGCACGTTGGCTTCACAGTGCAGAGGTACCGGGTTCGATTCCAGCTCCGGCCTCCCTGTGTGGAGTTTGCGTGTTCTCCCTGGGCGTGCGTGGGTTTTCTCCGGGTGCTCCAGTTTCCTCCCACATTCCAAAAACATGCATGGCAGGCTGATTGGACACTCTAAATTGTCCCTAGGTATGAGTGTGGGCGTGTGTGGTTGTTCGTCTCTGTGTGCCCTGCGATTGGCTGGCAACTGATTCAGGGTGTCCCCCGCCTCCTGCCCAAAGACAGCCCCCGCGACCCTAGTGAGGATCAAGCGGTTTGGAAAATGGATGGATGAATATTTACAGGTCATGGTGATGTACATTCTAGTATTTTGCAAAACAGCCCTTTATTTATATGCAGCACTGTGCATTCGATTTTTTTTCTTTTAGTCCAATGACCGCATTTCTGGGTGGAATCCTTCTACCGCCAAGTATCACTTTTCAGGAGACCCCCAAAATACCATATATTCGTTTGTTAGTTTGTTTGTTTGCAGGCTACGTTTTTGTTTCACGGAATATGACTCACAGGTGGGTTGTTGCCGTTATGATTTTGGAGCGGTGACTGTACCAATGACGCAAATCTCTACCATAAACTCAAAATAAATAATGGCATACCTATATATGTACCTTTAGCTGTAAGCTTTATGTTGAACTGTGGAAGCAGACTGCCTTTTTTGTGTGTTTATTTGTTTGTTTGTTTGTTTGTTTTTGACGACAATATTCCCAAATGACAGCTGTGAAAAAGCAAATGAAAACGAATTGGCACATTGGCACACTGAGGAAGAACATCATTAGATTGTTATACTGTGGGAAGGACAGTCAATGAGTCCACAACTTCCCTTCAGTTATAGAAACAGAAAATTGAAATCATTATGTTCCAACAATCTGCTATACATTCTGCATAAAATACACCATTGATGGTAATTATGCTTTTATGCCGAGATCATTGTGTAAGGATTCATGTAGCCACAGGCACAATTAGAGCACAAGACAATAGCTGTTCACAAAGGTAGAAGCTTTACGTGCAGTCGGGAATGTTGGAAAGAGTGCCAAAATGTTTCACCTGATATGTATGGATGGCTCTAGGCACTGAGTCTGCCATAAACATCTTTTACATAAGGACTGCAATAATACCTTACAAATGATCCCATTATCGTTGCGTTTTCCTTATTTACTTATACATATAGATTGTGGTATATAATCCGGACAATTTGAACACATTCAGTATACTCAACTCGACTGTACTTATTAGAGCACTTTAAAACAACCAAAGCTGTATACAAAGTGATGTACATAAAGCAAAAATAAGTCGTACAACAACAAACGATAAAACAATAAAGTAGCAACAAAGACGGTCAAAAGCAGAAAAACTCACAAGTCTCAGGCTGAGTCTAAAGCCAAAGAATGAAAATGAGTTTGAAGACGAGTTTTAAAGCTGGGCATCGAGGGCGCTTGCCGAAAGTTTAGCACGAGGTCATTCCAAAGAAAGGGACCGGCAACAGAAAAGACTCAATCCCCCTCTGATCCATTGCGTAGTCCTCGGTAGCTCTAATAGTGTCTGGTCCGCAGACCTGAAGCAGTGGGCAGGTGCGTAGGAGGGGAGGAGCTCAGACAGGTCAGCTGGGGCAAAGCTATTTAAAGATCAAAAACAAATCACAGAATCTTAATTAAAAAAAACACACTAAAATGTAGAGGGAGCCAGTGAAGAGATACCAGAGTAGGAGTTATGTGCTCCCTCTTACGAGTACCAGTCAAGAGGCGAGCAACAGCATTTTGGACCAACTGGGGATGCTTAATGGAGGATCGTCTGACTCCATAATAAAGTGCATTACAGTGATGAAGGCATGAATTACTGTTTCAAAGTGCTGTTGAGAAAGGAGAGGCTTCACGTTAGCCAGCTGCCTAAGATGAAAGAATCCGGATTTCACAACAGCACCATTTTGTCATTCCAATTTAAAATCACTGTACAGTTTAAGACCCAAGTTTGAGGCCGTTGGCTTTAGATAAGGAGACAGGGTCCCAAATAAGCAGGATGGGATATGCAGGAGTCACAATACAACTGTCTGGAATGCAAAATGCATCACAACGCCATTCAAGTAAAACTTCACAAGGATGAAAGAAGTCAGACATCACACAATAATTGTTTAACGTCAGTTGAAATGTATGAAGTGTATCTGTATTCATAGGTTGTACTTGATATTAGCATTTATGATAATCTGCTCTACATGTCGAAGATCCGTCGCTATATCCACGCTGCATGAATTAAGCAAAAGAACAAGGCTGCCAAAGACGTTTTATGAATAATTCACCACACTGTACCTATAATGTTAAACTTTCAATTGAAACGCTTCGGGGTGGGACCTCATCAACTCAAGAGTGGGAAATTCTGTCTAAAATACCAAAGAGCTGAATTGACAATGATATTAGGTAACCCTAGCATCAAGAGAATCTACAAATACTAAATAATAACAATGACATCACTGCTGTCATCATTTCTGACAGCGATCTTTGAACACAATGGAGAACATACACAAGCCTTTGAAAAAGGTGAAGAAAAGTCATCGTCCTCCTGTTCCAGATGGTAATGCAATTACATGCCATGAAATCAAAAGATTAGTCAGAAAAATACATTTGTATGCATGCTTGACACCAAAAAATAACAATTTTATAAGTTCAAATAGGTCATGTTTTTTTCCTGGACTCAAATTATCCTCAGATGAGGATAGTTCGAGCGTGGTTTTTTTCTCCCCCTCTCCCTCCCTTGTGGTTTCTCTCTGACTTCCGGGTTGAGTGAACGCTGGCGTGTTTGGCTGCCGCAGCTCAACCCGCATTGTGTTTTTGTTCTTGTTCCTGATTGTAAAGTGTCCTTGGGTGTTTTGAAAGGCGCTTATAAATAAAATGTATTATTATTATTATTATGTGTGAAATCAGTAAAACCCACCCAAAAAAAACCCCAAAAAACAAACAAAAGTGCTTATAGTCCACATTTAAAAGAGGACCTGGCGCAATAGATGCGACAAACACCGAAAAAAGAGAAAAGCTGGAGGTTCTTCCAAACAGGTACTGGGAATGATGCCCACCTTGTGAAAAAGACCACCTACGGGCTTTAGAAGAGGAGACATGGCCTCCTCCTCTAATCTATGGGCAGGAAAGGAGAAGAAAGCAGCCAGTCATAACTATTCACAAGCAGCAGATGGTGACATGTGTTGGCATGAAACAAATGAACGTAAACTAGGTAATCTAGCATCCCGATAGATCTTAGAACACAGACATCAGAAGAGTGGAGCAGTGACGTTGCTCTTTTGAGAAACATCAGTGCTGAAGGCAGCTGCTCTCTGCTTTGATTGAAACTAAAGTAGTACGCTACCCGATTTTGTTCAAAGGAAGCACATATAAACCAATACAAATTACCAGGAGTGCACTACACAACCTCTTCAAGATTCTCTCCGAGTATTCTCATTCAGCAACCACTATTGTGAGTGGGAAAGTTCCCGCCACAGAAACTTCTAAGGATGGATTTACACTGCATTGTTCAAAAGTGAGGACTTTTTTCTTCCCTCTCCCTCTCCAAAGTTGCCCGGATAAGATATACGAAATGACACTCTAAGAAGAGAAAAGGGGCACAGGATTGGATAGCCCCATAATCAGAATCAGGCCTCTATCAATATACATTGTAGATAATAATCAGGTAATATCTATCATTGTGACTGCAGCCTATAGGGAGAAAATCTGAAATGAGCATTAAGAGCTGTAGTGGAAATGCAGCCTTAAAAAGGTTCCATTATCTCGAGTAGGCAAAGAGATTTCAAAGTGTCTGTGTGCAGAGATGCTTTCAGGTAGAATGACAGTTAGTCCGGGACGAAAAGGGACACGAAGCATTATGGTCAAGGGTTTAAGTGCAAATCATTCCACCGGGACACAGGATGGGTCAAATCTCCCCACCCACCCGTGTGACATTGCTGCATCCCTAATTAGGTGCTCTGACTGAAGCGCAAGACACGGTTCCATCTTTGCAATCCTGGCAAACTGTGAAGGGATGGAATCAAACTGGATGTGTGACCTCCGCTACTCATCCTGTCTCTCCAGCTGTCAACGCAGCAGATGCCCCAACAAATATGATGCTGAAAAAGGTTGCCAAGCTCGGTGCCCTTGCTGCTACAGCGTGCATATTTGCCAGTGTGCTACTCACCAAAGACATTAAATAAAAGATCCAAGAGGCAGCCTCTGGATACTTTGTAAGCCTGTGAGGAGGCCTCATGAAAAGATGTGGGGGAAAAAAAAAAAAAAAAAAAAGATCATAGCTTATAAAAAAGATGCCCTCTATCCAAAATGCTGTGTTCCGGTGACCAATGATGAGGATCACCTCAGCATGCACAGAAGCAGCCACCTCCAAGGTGGCTCAACTCGGTGGGAGTGCTCTGATCTGCCGCGTGACTCACAGCAGGTATCAGTGTCAGAGCTCGCCAAACCTGAGGCGGGAGAGGCTTGTGCCACTGAAGTTTTTTTTTTTTTTATATACCGTAATTTCCAGACTATAAGCCGCGACTTTTGTCACACGCTTTCAACTCTGCGGCTTATTTAATGAAGCGGCCTATATAAAGACTTTTTTAACGGCCGCCTGTGTACCGTCTTTCTTTGTAAATATCTCATGTAACAATATGGGCACCTGCGGCTTATAGACAGGTGCGGCTTATGTGTGTACAAAATGTTTTTTTTTACAAATGTAGTGGTGCGGCTTATAATCAGGTGCGGTCTATAGTCTAGAAATTACGGTATATATATATTTCTCATGCACTCTGTTAAGCATCTTTGGTTGTTGTGAAAAGCACTTTACAAATGTTATTTATTATGGCGGTGCTGCGGAACAAGCAGCGCCACTAACATTGATAATATATGCGCTTTTTTTCAAGCCTACTGCTCTCACATGCAGAGGAAGCCACAGACATGATTTTCATTTCGTTTTGCTCACATGCTTCCCATCTTTATCAAAAAATAAATACATAAAATGGGGAGGTGGTTGGTGGGTGGAGTTGGGGGGGGCATGGGAGATTTAACAATAAAATTTAAAGAACAATAAATATAAAAATAATATATTTGTTTTTGTTTATTATTTTCCTCTCAGAACTCTATAATACACTTAAACAAAATGCGATACACATAAACGTTTTCAGATAACACGAAATTCGAAATACGATATTAACACGTTAACACAATCAAAAAAAAGGTGTTGCTCTCTGCCCTACTGTCTTCCTAATGCAGCTTACATAAACCTGGCCTTTTCACAGGCTGAAGACAGGACAACTAATGGAGCCCAGATACTTTGATATTCCCAACAAATTTGTTCTAAGTAAAATAGCAATAAAATAGCAAATATAAACCAACCTGCTTGCATCTATTCAATTCAAATTATTCAAATATCTAAATATGTAATTAAACCAAATTTTCCTTATGGCTCTAACACTGTGTTTTTTGTTGTTTACTAATTCTAACCGTTCCAACTTTAAACTGTGAAGGAAAAATGTATCGTTGATCGAATGTTAAACTCAAGGTGGGAGTCTTGGCGATGATTTTAGGTCATTCAGTTCTGCAATGACCAACTCCGGCCTCCCTGTGTAGAGTTTGCATGTTCTTCCCGGGCCTACGTGGGTTTTCTCCGGGTACTCCAGTTTCCTCCCACAATCCAAAAACATGTATGGCACGCTGATTGATTATTCTAAATTTTCCCGAGGTGTGAGTGTGAGCGTGGATGGTTGTTCGTCTCTGTGTGCCCTGCGATTGGCTGGCAACATGTTCAGGGTGTCCCCCGCCTACTGCCCACTGGGATAGGCTCCAGTACCCCCCGCAACCCTAGTGAGGATAAAGCGGTTCGGAAAATGGATGAATGAATGGATGGAGTTCTGCACTGACTAGCACGTCAATCACCTAATCTCAGCGACTAAGCTCTGCATGAAGCAAGACAACAAAATACTTATTCACCTGAAGGTACGTTAGTGCCACTCTCCTTTGTCTGTTGGTGTCTGCTTCTGACATATAAGGCTATTGATGTACAAGAGACTCTTTTGAGTCTTTGAAAAGGCAGGCTGTAAATGAACTGAAGCGCCTTAGCTCGTCAAACCAAAACGTGGACAGCAACCGGAGAGGGGCGCCTATGACAATTTCCACCATAGATTTTTAATAGCATGAAACAAAGATCACACCATGTACTCCATGATAATGTTTATGAAGCCAAAGTTGTCATTGCAGCACAACTTGTAATAGTCAACAAATGCATATGCTAAATATGGACCTTTTTCAACAATGTCAGCGGTAATCCATTATGAGCACGTCGAGGGTGGTCCATTAATATCATCGATCAATGAAGTAAGTCATCTTGATCCGCCCTAACAGTGACAGAAACACTGTTCTCTCCTTATTGAAGCCCATGCACAATCCACATGATTCTAACGTTGACATGCTATGTCATTTTATACAGCAATCCAATATTGTTTTATGTGATGAGGTCGCGGCGAGTAGAGCTTCGCTGCAGGCAGGGGATCTGACTCGCCAGACAGAGGAAGGTAATGCTTACAAGACTAAAACAGTTTGGACCAGCTGCGACGGGTGCAAACAGTTTCGGCCTAATGAGGGATGGATGAGGGGTAATCATAAGATGATACATAATTGTAGTCACTCGTTAATTTACCGTAAATTGTTCGGCAAAGACTCATGGGTGTATGCTTTTTTTTTTCACATGAGTCATACGGCATCAAGGACCGGGCTGGACGGTGTCAGTCGCAGCTGAACAAAAAGGAAATGATAAAAATGGATAGCCACCGCATGGCGTTCGTTTTTTTGTTTGTTTGTTTTTTAATTGCGGTGTCTCCTCCAAGAGCAATGCGATAAATCACACGGAGAGCAGAAATCATTAATGGGATGAAATTATTTGAAGAAAACGGCTTCGGTGTTTGGACTTGTCACTCGAGGCACAGATGAGATGGCAGACAACAGAATCTATAAAGATGAAACCAAACCAAGTCTTTGGAAAATAGATAGATGGATAGATAGATAGATAGATAGATAGATAGATAGATAGATAGATAGATAGATAGATAGATAGATAGATAGATAGATAGATAGATAGATAGATAGTACTTCGACACATGTTCTCCTTTTGTGTTGTGGCCTTCACATTAACATTTTGGCTCGAAGGCTTCTTTCCCCGAATTGATCGAGGGCTATATGAATGAATATCATAAGAAATAGCGAGGCTAATTCATCACAGTTAAAATGCAGTCAAGCCTGACGATAGGAGGAATTATTGCATTGAGGTGTGCTTTCTGCTCAGAAGTGCATCAATAGTGCCACCACATGGAAAACCTTGAAAAATGGCTTCCTACAGAGTTCACATGTCTAATTGTAGACAGATTCTTTCCATCATCAGTTCCAACACAGAAGATGGTGCAAGGCCTTTTTTTATTTCTTTCTATGACGTTTGGTCTGGCGGAGAACACAGAGCACCTCTGTCATGCTGACATGATGTTTTGAATGCAATTTTAAAGCCACAGGGAAAAACAGTGAGAAAAGCAAAGCTTCAGCTATCATATTAGGAGTTTCATGACATCATATACAGTAGGCCTATACAAATTAATTTCTATTGATTCATTCATTCCTACTTTGCAAGAAAGAGTTGCTGAATACAAAAAGCAAGCAATAAATTAAACTAAGTTTATTTTACAGGGGTTTACAAGGAACTCTTCTCTCTTCTCCCTTAAAACTTGCACCCCATTTCTTCTGTAGGCATTCCCAATGCCACATTTGAGGGGCGCTAACCCCAATTAGCCACAGAGCATTCACGGCTGAAGTCAGCACCATCTGTACCCAGAAGCAGACACGCGTGCGATTGCAAAGCGCGAGGGGAAAACAACGAGGTCAAAGGCTTCATCTGGTGCTCCTCCTCAGGCTCTCCAAGGTCTGCAGGAAAGAGCGCTGGGCCTGATCCTCCTCCAAAGTGGAGCAGTCGCCCTCCTCCTCTTCAATGATTCCACACTGGAGGCAGCGGAGGCGAGGTTCACGTTGTCCTGCCCTGCAGACACAAGCCGTGGCCAGAGGCTGAGGGAACTCTTCCATCACTAGAGGCAGCAGATGGGCGGGGATTGTGTCCATGCGGGTCGCCATGGAGAAACGATATGAGGACAACGAGCTTTTACAAAAGCTGTTCTTTTGTTTGTTTGTTTTTAGGTCCCTGCTGATCGAGCTGGCTTTGAATCCCGTTTTGTCTCCGTGATTCCAAATGACGGTTGTTGAGAGATGATCAGGGAGACCCTGTCCTCCTCTGTGTTTTCTTGCAGCCAGTGTGTTTGAGCAAATTGTGTCCCCGATTACCAGCGAGCTTCTCTTTATACACATCTCTGTAAACCACCCATTTCTTCCTATGGGCATCCCCCCCACGTACAAAGCTTCTCTCACTCCTACATCCTCTGTGATGACACACTTCCGTCGGTTTCCATCCCAGAGCACCGGAATCGTCTCTCAGAAACTGTTGGCATGGGAACCAGATGGCGATGCTTGGGAGGGAAAAAGGCAGAACAGGAAAAAAAGGCAGAACAGGAAAAGCAACCCATTTGTATGGACAATGGAAATGACGTTGAGTTGGATCATAAATTCACTTCATGAAAGTCAACGAAACAGAAAAGTGCAAGTGGAATCATTTTTAGATCCTAAAAAGACAAAGAATCAAGCAGATGTCATTCTAAAATGTTCCGAATTCTCAAAACATGGGGTTGATGAAATTGATAAAAAGCCACTCACACACAAATACACAAAAATACCAGAAACAACAGCGACATATTTTAACCACGAGAGAGCAGCGACGATTACCTTTTGTTTCTGGTCAGCCACTCAACAAACATGACTGCAAAGGTTGGTGGAGTGTTGAGCTGCTAGTTCTCGTGTGTGGGTGTTACATGAATGCTGGAAGAGGGAAAAAATGTCTGTTGTGACATAAGGGGTTTGAATGTGATGGAAATGGGTCAAAAATTATGGGTCACCAAAAATATCGTTTGAACAAAGAGAAACAGTCGTGCCATGGTAACAGTGAAGTTTTATTTGATAAATGGTGCACTAACATTGACAAAACTACAGTAGTCCCTTACTCTGATGTCGTGTCAAAAGTTTACAATTTTAAAAATGACAGTGGTCAACAGCATATTTTAATCAGTGATGGCTTTGTGTCCCAAAATGTATTTCTGGCAGTGATTTGAAAAATTAGTTGGTTTTTTTTGGTGGCACATCACGTTTGGGAGAAATTGAACTTTTTTTGTTTTTTAAGTTTGACCCATAAAAGCCTGCGCAACACGGATTTTACCATGCATTTTAATGTATTGCTATTAAAAAAAAATCACTGTTGTTGACTAACCCATAATTACTTAATACAGCATATGATATGCTAATGAAAGAAAACCTGATGTGCCAAACAAAAACAAGGGCAGATTTGGAAAATTCCTCGAGAACTGTCCCCCAAAAAAATAAATAAATAAAAAAGCTAAAATTTGTTGACCAATGTTACTTATGAATCATTATAAAATTGCATAAGAGAAATATTATCTAACATGCCATATAGACACATTTGACGCTTGGCAGAAAACATTTTTTTTTTTTTAAATGAGATAAATGCCAGTCACTACAATAACTGACAGGAGTGATGGCGATTTGTGGCATGAGTAAAAAAAAAAAAATCAAACGGATAAACAGTGTGGTTTTCAGTCGCTGACCGCAAACAAGGGTGTCAGACTCATCTAAAAATGTATACAGCAGTCTCTTACCACTTTATCTTACTGTGACAAAGTCAAAACCACTTGCGGATGATTTTAGCACCCCTGTATCATCTCAATTCCTGGACCAGGATGCCATTTTAAAGGTCGTGCTGCATTTTCAAGCAGGTTCTTTCAACTGCTTTCTGCTCAGAGAAAATAACATTCACGGTTGTTATTTTCCAGCAACAAAAGCCATCATATGGGCTCATATTTGTCCTGCCAGCTGGAGCAAAACCCAGAGATGCCTTTTCCAAGTGGTCTATTCCCACAGCAACAAAGCAGGGACACAATGAAAATCTGGCCATTTTCTGATACAAATGACAAAACAAACAGGCACAAAAAGCACCAGTCTCATTTTAAGGGCTAGACTATCATAAATGTCTTCACAAATTCAAACAACTTTCCCAAACATGAATTTTACATGATGGTGGTTGATTTAATTTGTCAGGAAATTAAAAACATCATTTCACTTAACCATTTCACCCAAAATATTTTTATATTTTTCCAGCAGACCTTCATGTTCACTGAAGCACACACGACTGACATTTTATTTAAATTATTTATTTTTATGTAGGCCAAGGAGGTCAAAACCGTCAGTCTGGCTGCTATGAAATTTCCACAGTCATCTCTAGTAATAGTTGTTTAGGAACATGCCTGGTACCACAATGCCATCACCGCAGAGAGAGACGACAGACAATCAAACCAGTGTCTTTGGATGCTGCTTACTTTAATAGGACACAACAACTGTGCGCATTCTGCAGGCTGTATACAAATGCACTCATGAGCCCTAACATTAGCTGTACTGGCGCAGTCTGAGAGGATACATTTGGATGAGCCCTCATTAGATTGTGCGCATGTACTTAATTTGGTCACTCGTGTGTTTTCATTGCTTTATCAGATGAACAATTGACAATAAAGTTGAATTCAATTCAATTCAATTCAAACTTGGCTCAAACATTACATTTAAGGGCAGGAATTAGTAGACAAGTACTGACACATTACAAAAACAAAAGGACATGATTATCACAAGGGAAATAAGTGGCGGACAACAACCACAAGTTAACTTTTGAAAGCATTGTTCAGTCCTTTGTTAGGCAGCGTAAAGACATTTTACTCCGGAATATTGTTCATGGAGCTGCAAGTTCAGTTTCTTTATATCCTGTCATTATTAGGAGCGTTCAATGTATAGTAATAGTGTATACCCCAAAGATGTGCATTCTCAAACCGTTGATTAAAGCTCAAAGACTAACACACAGCGATAGGGGCCAGAAGGTGCCTTGCATTATCTCTGACTTGTACTTTCTGAGGGCAGGGGAAGTGATTTGCGCCCCGGCAACTGTCAGCTTTTCCTCTTCTTGGGCCACGCTCATGATGATGATGATGGTGGTAGTCATGAGCACAGCTGGTCCGCTCCCAGCCGCCGCCGAGCTAGCCCTGCTTCTGCTTCTTGAGGTAACGAGCACGCTGGGACAAAGTCACTCCCATCACGTGTCTGCTGAGAATGCTGGCAGGGAGCAGAGCTGTACTCACCCAGCCCTGCAGAGACAAATTACACGGTCAGCTGGTGGCATTTACAAATAACAAATTAACATTCATTAATGACTCTCAACCTACAGGATGAACAACGGTTACAAGGGTGCTTTTGTCAAAGAAAGTGTGCACCGTCCAAGAGAGCCCATTTGCCCCCCTCACCCCACCCCTTCTTGTAATGAACGAGGGGAAACCAAAAAAATAAAACCCCAGACAAAACTGCTTGGTTTAAGCATTTTTTTCAGGGGGGGGGGCAGTGATTGTTTCAACTGAACAATTAATATTCTCTTGGCTCACATTTGACTCAATTCGTGCTTTCAACATTTTCTTTGCGATTACATGAATGTATTTTATTCTGATCATTACCAAGACTGTTTAGTGTACAAACCACAGGAACAAGGCTCACATACACTACTTGTACTTTGCGATAAAAGGCCAATGAGCAGAGGGCAACTATGAACCATAATAAAAGAAATGATTAGCTGTATAAGAAATGCATTTAAAATAAGGTAAAATAAATCCAATCAGAGGAAAGTTTGCATCTATTCTCATCCATCACACACTGATTTTATGCCGAAAAGTGACCGGTGTTCGTTATAGGAAGTATCATGATCAGAGTGACGACTCCAGTTGTGTTGCAGTGATGACACTTATTATCCCTTTCAAATTGACCGTACCATGAGAGCATGAGGCAGGTAACCATTGGTTTGCGCCTGGAGGCCCACAGTGTTGAGCTCAGCGGCAACGTAGCGCTCCGGACTCGGCGTTTCCAGCGTGGCCCTCCGGATTTTACTCAGCTTGGTTGCAACGAAAAATGGCAGAACGCTCTGCAGAAAGGGAATTTTCAGAGTCAGAGTCATGTCGCTTATTTCAGACATGTTTGGGTTTTATCCATCCATTCATCAGGAGCAACTGGGGGTTCAGGAGTTTGCTCAAGGACCCTTTGACATGGTCACAATGGCTGAGGATCGGACCGCCAACCTCGGAGTTGGAAAACAACCACTCTACCACTGAGCCATGTCGCCCCCAAGTCACAACATGAAAAGCATTGACTGAGCATTGGATCCTTCAACCTATTCAGAGATGAAAGCATACGTATGGATGTGGTTGTGTATGTATTAACAACAAAGCAGAGTTGTAGGCGCTCTACCTGGATGATGATCCCTTTGCTCTTGTACTCAGCTTGCAACCCTCGTGAAAAGAAGTCCACAAATGCCTATAAAACACAATATCGATGGATTCATTTTCATAATATATGATACATTGAATCTGACAAAAGTATTAAAAACTGAACGGAAAATGACCAATGAAAATCAGACACTGCTTTTGAATTGTGGTTTGACAGATTAATTAAAAATAACAGAAATGAAAGCGGTCTGGATAAAACCATTGGTAGTTTTGTGACAACTTTTTCAGGCAGTCACTGCAAATGATTTTTGTAACTTTAAATGAGACTTCTGCACCTCTCGGCCGGTATTTTGGCTCACTCTTTTGCTTAAGTTGTCTCAGATTTGAAGGACACGGACAGCATGCTTCAGCTTTTTCCGCAGATGTTCAAAAGAATTTCGATCGGGGCTTATAGAAAAGAAAAGTAAAAGGTTTTACTTTTTGCCATTCTTGGGTGTTTTGGGCCTGTCATTGTTCAGAGAACAAGCTTTCTGACACAGGGCAACATCATAAATGTTTTGACATTCCTGAGATTTCACTGTACCCTGCACAGATTCAAGACATCCTGTGCCAGATGTCGCAAAGCAGTCCCAGAACTGAACAGAGAATTCTCCACGTGTCAAACTGTCGTGAAGCGTGTGTTCTTTTTTTATTTATTTTTTTGGTATGCTTTATTTTTGCATCTATGAACATAGAGTTGATGTGCCTCGGCAAAACGTTGCAGTTTTGTCTCATCTGCCCATAGGACATTCTCCCAGAAGCTCTGAGGCTTGTCAACATGCAGTTTGACAAATTCCATCCATCCATCCATCCATTTTCCGAACCGCTTCATCCTCACTCGGGTCGCGGGGGGTGCTGGAGCCTATCCCAGCAGTCTACGGGGGACACCCTGAATTGGTTCCCCAATTGCTCCAACAGGGACAATTTAGGAATCAGGCCATTGTTTTTGGAGTGGGAGGAAACCGGAGCACCCGGAGAAACCCACGCAAGCCCGGGGAGAACATGTCTGGGATCGAACCCGGTACCTCTGCACTGTGAGTTAACCACTTTGACAAATTCCAGTCTCCGTCTTTTATTACTTTTTCCCCCTAACAGTGGAGGCCTTGTTAGATGTCTCCCATTAAGTTCACTTTGGCTCAAATGACGACGGATGGTGCAATCTGACACTGATGAACCTTGACCTTGGAGGCTGTACTAGGCGCATTTTCAATGCCGCCTAGCCTCATGTTTTTGAATATATGCCGTTCAAATATCGCACCCACATAACGTCCCAACACATGCGTTTCACCCCGTTCTGCTCTTAATCTCTGACAAAGACTTTTTCCCTCCTTAAGCTAGGAGTGTGTGTTGTTCTTTGAGTCATCTTGGAGTTGAGAAAAACAGGAACAGTACAGTACATATCCTGTTAAATAGTCTAGCGGCAAAGCCATTATACGTTCGGGTCGATTCTTGTGTGTTGCTGTCCCGGCCCAAAGAAAATGGTGTGAAAACTGGATGTCAAAATGTGCTATGCTATCTACAATACCCTCATTATTTAATATCCATGGTCACGTGAGCTGCAGCCTTTCCGAGGGGTAGAGTACAGCCAGAACAGTTTAATGTTGACAAGACCAAAAAAAAAAACAAAAAAAAAAAGGATTAATAGATTGTGTCATTTTTTCCCCCTCCTGCAATACCAAGTACTGTACGGCCATACAGTATGATCCTCCCAATGCTGAAAAAGCCATCACAAGTACCCTCCTACTCCCTTGCTTTAATTGTAATGGACACTTACCTTTGATTCTCTCAGTAATCATTTACAAGGCGATGAATAAGACATGAAAGCGAAAGCAACAGGTAAATTACCGTATCTAAACTGAACGTATTTTGTGATGTGTATGCAGGGTCAGCAGCTGTCAGAAGTCAAACCAAGATGAATCTGACACGCTGTGCATTCGACAACAGTGATGTTGCAGGTGGTGAATGTTTAAGCCTTTGAAGAAGTCTTCGTTCTGCAGTGTTTTCGTTAGGGTGATATTTCTGTCCACGTAGACATATCGAAGCTATTCAGCCTCAAGCTCTTTGATAAAAATGCAGTGATTGCCATCTTACATTATCCTTATCATTCACAGTGTGGGGTGTAGGCATGGGCCAATTATTGGTTTGACCGTTTACTGTGGTTTTAGAAAGTCAAGGTTTCAATTGACACTAAAAGTGTTTGTCACTGGTAATTTTGTCACTGGTAATGTGCTTTGGTTCTGTTTTTTGAGAAGACTTGTGAGCACTTAACAATCTGCATGCATGTCTGACGTTAATAATGAGAGGATAGTCACTTCTGTTTCTAACCCTCGGCTGAGCAAAGAGGGCAGGGTTGAGCAGTTACATTGGGAGGGAGGAAGAAGGACAGAGGGAAAAGACAGAGAGCAACATGTGCTAACTCCAGCACACTTACTGATGCTTTTTTTTTTTTTTTTGCTATGTCAAGTAATGTGCATTGTCCTTAAAAACATAAACAGACACAAAAAAAAAAACAACCAAAAAAACCATGGTATCAGCATGTACTAGTCAGGGGCGCAAGGAAAAATGAGTAGCCTTCTGGTCTGTTCCACAAATGTACTTTGTTTAAAAAAAAAATAGGTTGATTTCATTGGGGGAAAAAATTATGTTTTTATTCAGCCCAATATTTATACATTTTTAAGGGTAATTTAGAGGTGCAATTACAATACTTTGATAGTGCAACATTTTTACTCAAGGTTACCACTCCATCAGAATTTACCAACAGCCCACACCTAAGGTACGATAAATGTTACCATGATAATTTTATGCTCACATTTAATTTTACATTTGAAATTTGCAACAACGGCTTCACCTTGGATGCAGAGTAGACGGTGAGCAGAGGAACCGGGTACATCCCACTGGCTGAAGAGATGTTGAGAATAGCGCCCTTCTTTCTGAAATCACAACAGGTAACTCAGCATCAGGTGATGATATTTTACCTTGAATCTCCCTAAAAATCAAAGCATGCAACACAGCTTTGATTGAACACAGGGTACAGCTATCAAAGTCTTTTTTGGACTTCTCAGGGTGCTGTATGTGTCTCCCAATGTTCATAGCTGTAGGTTAAATGTTCCAAGCAGGGCTCCACTCAACCTCTGTAGGGGGTGCTACAGGCCCATTTCAACTACAGTTTTACATGATTATATTTATATTATTTTTATTACTATTACCTCCTATATAGGAGGACACTGTAGTACTCATGAATGATCACTGAAACATCAAATGTATTTGCCAGGCTCGATCGAGGTGTGTGCAAAATTTGGTGCGTTTTTGGTCATGTTCAGTTCCTCAAAAATCATATTCTCTATGGGCAATAATATGAATACTGTAATAATAACTGTGATTTTTATTATTCTTATTTCTACCATAACAATGGGGACCTCGAAGCAGTCTCTGCTCGGGCCCAAACAATGAACACTGGCTGTTCCTTCTGTGCGCATGATGGCCTCTTAGGAGAAGTGTGGTGCCATAATGCGTGGAGAATAAACTTACAATGAGATAAGAAGAGAAGAAGACTAAAGGTGCAATGAAGCTCTATTAATATCACTCGTTTCTCACAAAGTGGGGAAACATCTGCTCCTGTGTGCACTGTTATAGTACCTGTATGTATGAGTTCTTACAGCTTTTCTGTGTAAATAGTCATTATTTGAAAGAATATCACTCCAGGAAGTGGAAGCTAATTTCCCTTCAGTACATTGTGGGGGTTCTACAATTACTTTAGCATGAGCACGAGCAATGTTTTATTTTTTTTATTAAATGAGGCTTGTCTTGTATGTAAATCGACAAAGAGTGGAATTATTTTTGTTGTGCGTTTAGTTTTATAGTCAACTCCAACTGGGGTGTCATTAAAAACAGTTTAAAGCAGGTTCAGAATCAGATAACATCACATGTTTTTCTTCAGTTATGTTTGAAGAACCAGAGAGGCCAAAATCAAAGCAATTAAATATTGCTTAATTGACCTGCCCCAGTGTATGTTAATTTATATTTAATTGCACAGTGAATAGTGTTCATATTATGTAGTATGGAATGCTATCAAACTAAATGCACAAAAGACAGAAAACAAAGGCTACAAAGCCAAAAAAAAAAAAACAGTTAAATTGCTGCCTGTGGAAATATAACGGCAAAAAAGATCTCACCTCTCAGCCATTTGAGGCAAAACGAGTCTTGTCATCTGGCAAGAAGATGATGATGATAGCGTCAGAGAAAGGACAAAATGTAAAGCCAACAAGTCAAAACAGATCAGACAAAAATAAAAACAAGGAACAAAATGTATCGGCTCTGGACAAGTGTTCATCCATTTGTCTGTGGATGTGTGGGTTGCGTGTGGTGAGACAAAGAGACGACGATGACAATTATAACTGTGGGAGCAGTTTAAAGATTCACTACATGACAAATTCTGTTAGAGGAAGTGTTAAGAGAGCAGGTGGGTTGTTGCTCTAGGACAGGGGGCACAAACTGGTATTCGAGGGCCCCTATCCTGCACGTTTTAGCGATTTTCGTCCTCCAACACACCTGTTTCAAATGATCGGCTTATCAGCAAGCTTCGCGGAAGCTCGATAACGATCATGATCGTTTGATCTGATGTGTTGGCAGAGGGAGAAATCGAAAACAAGCTGGATAGGGGCCCTCGAGGACCAGAGTTGGGCACCCCTGCTCTATGGACAACCAAAAACTGAGACTTCCTTCTTTGTTGATCAAATCTAATATTAGTTGGTTTTAATTTAAAATAAGCCTGTTTGAGTTTGGCCTTAACCTTTGCTTTGCTTCTTGCAGTTGGCTTAAGGTGCCCCGGTGATTACTGTGCACAGAGTCAGGCAAAAGTCTGTGCTCTACCGTGTGCCCGTATTTGTTTTCACTTGGCAGCACCTACCTGGCACACTGATGTTATGTTGACATTCACCAGCGTGTCAATGAACTGGAACAAGGAGAACATAGCATGACATTAAACGTGTGAATTTGGACATAGATGTATGTGGTGTGGTATCTGACAAAATGAGTCAAAAACCTTCAATGCTTCATATCCAAGTTATTTCTACAGTGTGAATGTAACATTTGCCTCCTTTATATATGCATGAATCATTCTTGGGCTCCTAGAAACTAATGATGAAGACACTGACTTACACTATCCAGATTGGGGACGCTGAGGAAGAATTCTGGGTAAGAATAGGATATCCCAACATTGTTCACTGTTGAAATACACAAAATATTCAACATTCAAAGTCAGTGTTTCTCCCCAATGCAACCTGAGGGGGGCAGCATAAGGATAAAAACAGAACAAACATTTGATTGCAAGAGAGTCTATTAATACAAAGTATATTCAAGAGTGCAGCTATTGATCCAAATTGGCCAAGGGGTAAAAGTTGGATCTTACCTAACACCCCGATCTCCAGCCCTGCAAGTTCATCTTCAATCTGAGAATAAATGTTGACTGAACTGAAGTCTGCTGTAATGGTTTTTGTCTCCACGCCATATTTGCTCTCTGTAGGTATGAATAAAGATGTAGCATGTTTAGAACTATGAAGTATCACAATTAAATGTTAGGACCCACAATCACATTTACAGCAAGAGCAAGTATGTCCAAACATCCGAATGCTACTGTATAAATGAGAATAAAGGTAGGGACACCAGGCATCAGCAGGAACCTGACAACTCAGTCTTTTTTCGCAATTACTTGGTTCCAGACCCTCCCGAAAAAATTTGAAAACACACAAAGTCGGATTTGCGTTTATGTCTGACATGTTTGCACACGGTTAAATGTGAACCGGGATTTCGTGGCTGTTCCACAGTATGTTAGCACCCTCTGTTGGTAAAAATCTGAGACTACAAGCAGTTGACAACAAACCAGTTGTCGTTTGTCTGATCATTGACATCGCAAGCAAGAAACATCACAGTTACCAACATGTTTAAAATATGTAAACAGTATTTATACTTTACATATTTGAGACAAGATTACCACAGTACCCGTATTTACTTAAATCTTTCATTTTAAAACCTTATACAGTCATTAACATTCATCAACGTTGCCTTGTGAGAGAGGTGAAGAGGCTTGCGTTGGTGTTGAAGAAGGCAGCTAATCAACTCATCAAAAAAAGTTATCAGTTCAAGTTAGCGCGAACATAACACTCAGATACAGTATGCGGATGCAGATACAGTCAACAGACCGGCGATGATCCACTCGTCCTCTCATGGCTGCATTAAATTTATTTTTTCTTTTATTATTATTAAAAAAAGAACTGTGAAATACTGAAGCCGCAAAACTTGAAGGGCAAAGTGGCGAGGGATCACTGGACTCCTAAATCTATGATTACTCAGAAAGTACATGACCAAAGGTTTCATGAACGTTCATGAAACGTTCCTTACCAATTGCTTTGGATACTTCATCCAGCTTCTCTTGAGAGCGACTAATTAGGACAATGGCAAAGCCCCTGCGGGCCAACTAAAAAAAATACAACAGCAGAACGATAAGGCCTGTTAGTTGAATAATATAGAAATGATACTACACAACGCGTGCGTGTGTGTGTGTGTGTGTATACCTCCTCTGCATAGGCTTTGCCGATCCCATCTGTTGCTCCCGTCACAACTACGAAAAAAAAAGGTAAATTGACTAAAGAGACCTAATTCCAAATTATTTAAACATTTTGGAATTACATAACATGGAGAGAATTTATTCACTCATGACACATCCAAACTGCTCTTGGACAATACATCAATATTTAATAAAATGATTTGTGTTCATAAAAAAAAAAAAACAGAGTTTTTCCACAAATAACAGAAGGGCTTGCTAAAATAAATCCGTGAATGCTGAACTACGAGTACATAGGAGGCCATTGTACTACCAACATGACACGTGTAGCTATTTTTACTCTTACTGCTGTGGCTAAAATACAGGAGTGTTATTTATACACAAAAGCCTCTCTTTTTCCAACAATCACGTAGCCTCGGCTGTACCCATCTCCCGTCTGTGTGGTCTTTTAGAGTACAGATGGTGCTGAGGCGCCAAGCATTCTCCTGGGTTGCAGTGCGATCAAACATAAGTGAGAGGGGGGGACCGTGAGAGAGAAAATGACAAACATCAACACAGGGGATCCTAGGGGCAGCTAAAAATAGCACAGAGAAGGGGAGCGGGAGAGCTTCTGCAAGCACAATGAGAGGGAAACAGAAGATGGGTTATTTTAAGGTGTTTTAGAGAATAAACGGATCTATGGGAGGACAAGGGCAACCAATTCAGGGTGTCCCCCGCCTACTGCCCGAAGACTGCTGGGATAGGCTCCAGCACCCCCCGCGACCCTAGTGAGGATGAAGCGGTTCGGAAAATGAATGAATGAATGGGAGGACAAGGGGGAATGTTATTTCCAGCTGAGTTAGTGTGCCCATATTGCAGAATTTCAGTTCACGAACAAAACTATTTTTAATGAGTGGCGTTACAAAAAGAAAAGAAAAATATAGACTTCATATAGCCAATTTTATGTAACCGGGTTGTAAGGTTGCTTTGCAACAGCACAACGTACTGCAATTTAAATGTTGGCACTATTTATAAATGTTAACATTTACTGATCTACATGAGGCAAATGAGAACAGATTTTCTTTTGCAATGCTGCCCTGGCAGCAGACAGGATAGTGAAACGAACTAAAATGCAAACAGATTCGAAGGAAAATGTTGACTAGCGTCCCGGTGTCAGGGCAAAAATGTTGCCGCAAGGAATGGAATTTCTGTTGATAACAGGGAATGTTTTCAATGTGTGCCTCAAGAGAAGCACTGTGTTGTGTTCAAACTGAACTCTTTTTCAGCAACAGAAGCATCACTGTAGAAGCTTCGTGGCTCATGTACAACCCACTGCACGGACACAATCTGAAACAATGGTGAGTTGTGTCACAACACACTCCACAAATGCAACTGACAAGCTGCACTTAGCCTGCTACATTTTCCCCAGCCAGAACAATTCGTCTGAATTTCCACATTTTTAAATTACTGCATGTCAAGAACATTTCAGCGGGATAGTTAGTGCATATACTGTATTACGGAATCTGATCAAAAGAAATCTCCACTGTTCAATTTCACAACATAAATGTGACTCGAGAACCTTAAATCTAAATAAATTATGACTTTAATATTTGTAATTTTATAATGGAAAAAATAAGAGAATGTGGAGGACTCAAGCAAGACAGTCAACCATTGTAATGCATTGTTGATTGACCTATTAACTGCTCTTTGCTATGTCAGCGTTATTGCTTTCCAGCAGCTCCTATATTTTGTTCTTCTACTTCCGTTCATAACTTTGCTGCTGTGAATTGGGAATTTCTCCGTATTCTTATTCTTATTCTTCAAAATACCTAAAAAGAAAAATGCAATTCTATGATAAAAGGCACCTTGAGGACTCTATCATGTTGTGTGTTCCCTATGGCGAGGGTAAATAGTGCAAGATGACAGTAAAGCACGCTGAAAAAAAATACAAAGCCAACACGTTTTTTGTCTCATCACACATGATTTCACGACAGATGTGGCAAAGTTTGAGGGCGAGTGCAATTGGCCTGCTGACTGCAAGAATTTCCATGACTATCCTCATAGCTCATACTGCAGCATGATAATGCACAGCCCCATTTTGCAAACATCTGTACACAATTCCTGAAAGCTGAAAACATCCCAGTTCTTGCATAGTCTACATATTCACCTGACATGTGATCAAACGAGTTACTCCAGCCAACATCCGGCAACTTCACAGTCATTGAGGAGGATTGGACCAACACGCCAAAGGCCACAACAACCTAATCAATTCAGAGACATGTTGCCCTGCATCAAGCAAATGGCGCTCACACCAAATACTGACTGCTTTTCTTACCCTTTCACCCTCGATACAATAAAGCAGCACATTTTAGAGCAGAGCTCCCCAACCGCCGGGCCGTGGACCGGTACCAATTCTGTGGGTCATTTGGTACCGGGCCGCACAGAAAGAATACATAACTTGCATTACTTCAGTTTTATTCATTTCGGAATCTGAAAGATGTTTTATTTTGAAAAATTACCGGATCCTCTGTTACATCTGTCTTCAATAGGTCACTCTTGACACAGGTGAAGGCGTGGCTTCTCAGTCACGGAATAGGTTACCGCTAAAATGAAACCCAGGAGCTAGCAAAATGAGTAAAAAACAAACGTCTTTGAGAAGTTTTTTTCGGGAAGGGGGAAAGGCCCAGCCAGGAGACAGAGGAGGAGCCTACGACTGTCAAGAAAGAGAAGGCTACATTTAATCGACAGTGTCAGGAGTCCTACTTAAAATACAGATTGATCACAACGGGAGATTCCTACGCACCAAGCCCAGTCTGCATAATATGCGGCGATGGTGAGTTGTATTTTTCATGCACTTTGTATTTGCAGTCGATCTTATTTTGAAAGCATGTGTAAACATTACCATAGCGACCAGAGAGTGTTGCGACCAGATAGGACGTTCCTCGTCTCGTGATTCTTGTTTATTATTATGTTTCGAAAATACCACAGTTTTCATGCCGGTCATATCATATTATTTTGTTGTAATTATCCGGCCTTTAAAGGCCGGTCCCTGAAAATATTCTCTGACATTAAACCGGTTCGTGAGGGAAAAAAGGTTGGGGACCTCTGTTTTAGAGTGCTTTATTGTGGGCAGCCTACGACGCAACTGTGCAAGAATGACACGGTCTAATCCACACCTGGAGAATGGATTATTTTAGCAAAGGAGAGGTGCTCAATAAGAGATTCCGATAGGTTTGGGAAGACTATATATAAAAACCCAGGCCTTTTGTGTGGATAGTCTATCCCTCTCCCTCTCTGATACGCACGCACACAGGAACCAATGAACCAGAATCCTAAGGATCCAGCGCCTAATGTGAAACTCGTTTATGAATGGCTCAAGTGCTATTACATAATGAAGCTGTCGGCTCAATCACATCCACTTGAGTCAGGCAAAGTTTGTGAATGAGGGAAGCAAACGAGGCCAACGGGCTCTTTGCCTCACTGCGCATCCTGAATCGCTCTGCATACGTAATCAAAAATGTTAGGGGGAAAAAAAAAGGTTTGCTAACACTTCTATATTTAGCCACGCACGAAGAGATGAAAGGAGATTTCAAATGACACTCTCAAGACTGTCGGCTTCTCCGACAGACTCATGTAAATTAAACAGATCAATTATTGTCTCAGATTCTCCTTATTACGTCGGAAAGAGAATGTTTTGATCCCCGTTCAGTGGTCAGCAATAAACAGAATTGCGTAAAAACTTATTTCGATGTGGGTGTGACTTGGGAATTATTATAGCTTCTTCCATCAACCTCTTGTTTTGATCATACTTAATGTTAACAGCACCAAAGGTCGCTCTGTGTGTCTGAACACTGACTTGACAGCCAACTCTTGAATCCGATCACAATCTTTGACTACAGATTACATTCATTGACCAAAGTCTGGCCCGCAATTCCATTTTGACATTTTGTTTCAAATACAGCTGTATTTACTGTTAAAAAATTGGAAAACACTGAGTGTGGCGGAGCAAACATCAACCATGACAAAGAGAAACAGCACAAATCATGCTGTCTCGAAATGGAAATACTGTACAGCCATACCTTGAGATATGACTTTAATTAATTCCATGCTCGTAACTCAAGGCACATCTCTTAAATCATTTTCCCCATTGAAATGAATGAAAATACCATTCATCTATTTGAGCGCTCCCCACACCACCATCCCCAAATGTTTTTGTTTTTAAATGAGGAAAAATACTACTCGATAATATTGAACTTCATAAAAACAGAGTTATAATGTGGAGATGCGAAGTCATGTCTCTAATCTCCCTGAAAAAACTGACCGTTTACACAACAAGCTACTCCCTTTCATGGATATCATTCCTTTCAAATTCAGAGACATGCAAATCTCAACACCCTCCCTTCAAGGTACAGGGCCGTGGAGAATGTCTTTCCCTTGTGGGACACCACAATAACATAATGAAATAGAATGTAAAGCATTAAACAGTTTGTGCATCATGATATCAAGATTTAATACTGCACTTCGATTCAGTTTGCTGATCAGTCTGCGAGGTTCGCAGCGGCCACCGGGAGGCAGTACTGGATAAAACAGCCATGCACACACAAAGAATAGACTTCTTTGACTACTAATCAATAAAGTTGCTGTCATAGTTGTCATACTTAGTACAGGCTAAAGAATATATTCCGTCTCTTAAAGGGGTGGAAAACCGCAACTATTGCGCTAACCATTAATTATCTAGCGGACCATTTTTAAGGCAACGTAGCTTGACTGTTTTATAGATGCAAAGTGTAACTGACGCTTGATGATTTGAATGAATGAATTGATGATCAAAGGTTCACTAGTTGCGAAACACCTACTCAGCGGGTTAAATACACTTTACTGACACTATGCTGTGCTTGTAATCTCAAGATTCTGTTCACAAATTAAAGCAAAAATGAATAAATAAATAACTCTTCATATCTCAAAACAGTCAAGTCACTCGTATTTGAAATCACCACTGTATTTTGTGAGTGTAATATAACATTAAAATAGTATTATATTCTCAAACTGAACATAAATGTAACATTAGCCCATGTGGTATACAGTCCAGGCAATTTCCACAAGAGAATAAAGATCAGTTTTGATTGTCAACGGTAAAAGACACCGTTTGCAGTCGTTTAACACTTCACCACATCCTACTGAAATGTACCATGTATCAAATACTTTGAAAGTTAACCATAAAAATGTATCAATATATGGCAGCATGCAGTTGTGCACCTCTGCAAAATATAAACACAATAACAAACAAATGGGTATATTGACAGTTAACGGAGAGCATACAAATGTAAAAAGAACAAGTTGTGCACACTTTACAGATTTCTGTCTGTACATTTCTACATTTTTAGTAAATCAAGAGAACATTATATTTGCTTTTGTCTTCAATTCAAGTGTGTTCATATAGCACCAAATCGCAAAATAAGTTGTCTCAAAACCCCTTCTGCATGAAGCAGGTCTAGAACCATATTGCTCACATTTGAACAACTCATTCCCGACCAAACCTCCAAGTTACTATCCGTATTCGGCATCTATAGTCATCAATGGGAGTGAACCCCACATGAGCAAGCACTTGGCGACGGAGGAAATAAAAACCTCCTTCTAAGGAAGAAACCAATTGGATTGAGAGAGTAATAGGGGTTCAGGAGCACAAGGCAGAGATCGACGGAGGTGGAGAAGGAGAGCGAGCCAGAGAACAAATAAAGGAGAATTTCAGGAAGCAGTATGCATCACAAGCTGCACCAGTAACAACAATTTTATGGTGAGCAACAGCGCCAACAGTGTTAGGAGCCAATGTGTTGCCATTTTTGGTTGCATTCTTGGAAACATTGGCGCCTACTATCACTGGAAGGGGGATGAGAGACGTCAGCGACATTTCACAGCAGAAACCACACCTGAGGGATAAACACACGCCGTGCTATAACTAGGGCTGCACGATTTCTGGACAAGGTTTTACATGGAAAATGCAGTTTTGATTCAATACAATGTTTGCCTCCATCCAAATCAAGCATCGGGGAAATATTCACGTTACAAATATGACATTCGATAATGTCATATTTATACACATATCATGTAATGACAGAAAAGGCACTGTTGTGAGTGTATATTTTTCTAGCGTTTTTCAAACTGTTTCTCTCGTATGTGACCAAAATATATAATTTATTTATCATTATTATTAAATCAAAGGGGTCAAAAGTGTCAGTTAAAAAACACCTTGAAGTAAACCAAATAAAGCACGATATCAAAAAACACTCACCTGCCCATTTCCCAAGTTTAGCGGGTGATACCAGCCGCCCGTTGCCCAGCACCCACACCTTAATCCCGGCCAACAATCGATACACGGAACACACCGACAGCCAGGCCGCGGTCACAGCACCGAGCCAGAACAGCGGCGTCTCCACGGCCCGAAACACATGTTCACTGGCTGACATGCTTGCCTCAAACGCGGACTGATTGCGTTCCCGGATAACTATACCTGTCCGACTTGCAGACACGTGTAATTACAACAGACAAAGTGCAAGTAAATGGACACGGACATGTAACTTCCGCGTTGGACGTTAAGCGGAATTTGGTGATCTGTGATTGGATAGTTTTCTTCTTTTGATATTTTTTCAACATGATATAGCAACAATTTAAACATGACTGCCATCTACCGGTGACGCCTGCTTACTAGTGTCAAAGTTAGTGGCGATGGATTCAGGTTGTGAAACGTTTCGAAATGTACGGACTCCTCTGACAAACAATGTTCTGTTTCCACTCTCAGTGGCCATTATAATTAACCTTTATTCTGCTCACTGCTACATCAGAATCTATGAACAGTGATCATGCGGTATGAGAAATGGAAGGATAGTTGAATGAATGGATGGGTGGATGGATAGTGATCACTGATCGGGCGAATCCTGTAAGATGTCATTTAAGGTAGTTCTTTGATATTCATCATAATGTCTTCCTCATCCTTTACAACTGGTGCATTAATGTTATATTTGAAGAAATGTTTTCAAATTATTTTTAGTTTCGGTGTTTCAGTGTGAAAATTGATTACTAAATGTGATTTTTTTTCATTAAAAAACAAGGCGTATGGAAATTGGTTGAATCACTTTACCACTCCTATAGATTTAATGACAGAAAATGTGGAATTACAAAGAGTGTATGAGAACTATATTTTAGCTGTAATTATTGTCAACAAATTAAATTGGAAAATCAGATAAATCTAGTAAAGTCCAAAACTTTGAGAAAAATTGGTACGTTAACTCCACTTTTAACCATAGAACTTTGAAAATTCTTAAGGTATAAAAATTGTTAAGGTAGGCACTAGGCAATGCTGGCAAAACCACCCTGAGTTCAGTGTGCAAGCTATATGAATAGTAAACAATGTTTAATTAAATGACCGCAACAATCCATTATTTATTAGGATAAGGGCTTTAATGTCCATACACTTAATTGATCTGAAAAACAGCATTAATCCTGTTCAAATCAAGAAACAACATGCTTCATAAAAGTCTTTCAAAAGAAAAAAAAGGAAGATATGCTGTCAGAGTGGAACTCATTTGAAAAGAATAACAGAAGCAGCACAGTTATGAAAAGTAAGTGCATTTCTGTCCAGGGGGTGAAATCATGAAATGCATTTCCGGAAGAAGTGAAATGTAGCACAAATGGATCTCAGCTGAAAAATCGTGTAAAGAAACTAATTGGAAACGTTTTAAAAAGCTTAAAGTCAACAACATAGGCTTTAATATTACTCATAATTTGAAAAGAGAAATTAAACAATAAATAATTATCACAGAAATATTTAATATTTTAAGAAGATGTATCGGCTTGAATCTCAATTAATAAATGGTAAACGATAGTTATGATGGTGTAATGGTGACAACGGTAATGTGAGTAACAACATTTTCTCATACAGAGATTTGAAACAAACAATCAAGCAAATGGACAAAAACCTTTTGAATCTCCCTTGATTTATGTTTTCCTTTGTATTCAGTATAAGTTTGTGCCTCTTTGTTTTGATGTGTAAATTTTAAAAAAGGCAATTGAATATATTTATACATCCATCCATCCATCCATTTTCTGATCCGTTTTATCCTCACCAGGGGTGCGGGGCGTGCTGGAGCCTATCCCAGCTGTCTTCGGGCAGTAGGCGGGGGACACCTTGAACCGGTTGCCAGCCAATCACAGGGCATACAGGGACGAATAACCATCAGCGCGCACACTCACACCCAGGGACAATTTTGAGTGTTCCATTAACCTACGATGCATGTTTTTGGAACGTGTGAGGAAACCAGAGTACCCAGTGAAAACCCATGTGGGCATGGGGAGAATGTGAAAACTCCACACAGGAAAGCCAGGGCCCAGAATCGAACCCACAACCTCTGTACTGTGAGGCAGACGTGCTAACCATGTTGACAGCAGTGTCACCCTATATACACAATTGATTTCCTCAATCCAACAATCTGCATGTCTCGTTTCATGTCTTCTCTGAATCATTGATTGGTTCAAGCCAAAACACACCAGTGTTTCTCCTCACAGAAGAACTGATCATAATAACGGATGCATTTTATTGTCCACTTCAGTTTTAATCACATGCCTTTGTTATAAATCAAAGTGGTGAATAATCAGTGATGCAATTTTTCTCATAGCCTAATAATTATAAGCGGTTACAAAAAAAAAAAAAAGAAGAATTACCGGATGCATTAAATGTGCCATTTTGCACATTTGCTTCTCAAGGATACAAAGCAAATCGTGCAAAGAGCTAATGTGGTAATGTGGGATTTGGAGAGTGGGCTTTATTATTCATTTACTGACTCTTGATGTTTCTAAAATCAGTGGAAATGAGTACACCGACGTACACGATGCACAATGCAGCCAAGTAGAGCAGACAGCATGGGTCCATAATGTGAGCGAGAGTGTTATATAAGAGCATTGCTTCTAAAAATAGAAATGCAGCAATGGTAAACAGGAGTCTAAACTGTTTACCTCTCAGCTTTCAAAGGAACCCTGAATGAAATTTAGATTAAAGCACCGTCGTACCCATAAACAGAGCAGCTGTTGATCATAACCACGGGCGCTCCTCGGCACACACACGAAAGAAGTGGTCCTCATCCCACGTGTGAGTGAGCCTGACTGATCAAGTCATCTTGGATCGCCGGGTGACTTTTGATGAAACAAAGCGTTACGTTTGTGCATTCCCAAAGGCACATTAATGAAACAAAAGGTGGAACATTGTGAAATGTAGCACAACCATCTGCCTTTTGATAGACAGCCACGTCTTGGGTTGTCGTAGCTTTGTTTTTTTTTCTTCTTTATTTCATTTCAGAGTGGACTTCATTATTGATATTTTTCCAAGTAAGATTTCAAAGGATATTTGTTTAATTTTGGGACGGCATGGGCACATCTGCATTAAGTCTGCACAGCTGAACACACAGTGTGAAAAAAAATTGTCTTCACAGAATCAATAAGATAAATGAAACAACACACAATGTATGAATGCTTTTGAACTCATTTATTTCTATTACGAGGAGTATCAGACATACGCACACATAAATAGGGGAAAACACTCCAAGGTGTGTACTTGTTTTAGCAATAAGTACATTAGATTAAACTAGAGTGCCACCGAACTCAACATATGCTCCAGAAACAAAGCAGGAAATGAATTCAGCAGAATTTAAGACAAAAGCGAATGGGGTTCATCACCTTGCATGCTAATTCATATCTCATGAAGTCTCTGACAGACTTCATGTAAACGTTTGTACGTTTTCATGAAATTAAAATGGTCCAAAATAATAATCAATCTATGAATGTTTTCGATGGAATTCTAAGGAATCCAAATGTTGGATTATGAATGATTATCATTTTTCACATACGCAGCATGGGTGTGACAAAAAAATAATAGAAAATTTGCAGCACAAATTACATATGTTCACTTCACACACACACAACAAAAAAATCATTCATAAATAATATTCCTGCCTCTCATCAACACACATTTAGTTCTAGGAATCAATATGAGCTCATTGCAGCTGCTCTTTCCATATTTTTTTCATTTTCACGGTCCCTCGTGCAAAGTAAAAAGATATACATATTAAAACAAATAATAAATACAAAAATAGGAAAATTATATTTTAATACAGTCTGATTTTTAAAAAATCATATGTTCCTTCCTATAAAATATCTTCATGGTAGATCTCAACCCCACTCTAGTACGACTTACCACAAGGTGTTCCCTGTTTCTATTCCAGCAGGGGAAATTCTGAGCGTTTGTGTATCACTCCTTCTCCCCTTTCCTGTCCAACAAAGACCAAAAAAATCACGGTTCACATGCATGCTCTCTATAAATCTCAAATTTCCTCTATATGGGCACAATGTCATAACTTTATACTGTAGATGAGGTTCCTTGTTTTGAAAACGTCCAGGCTGTGCTGCGTTCTTTGAAATGTGCGAACTTAAGAAATCTTTTTTGTCAAATACAGCAAATATCTTATCTCTACCAGTCAAGCAACTTAAAAAATAAAATAAAAGAGAAACATTCTTCGACTCCTACTAATTCTGCCACTTAAATTGCTTTGTTCTAAAACAAACATACAAATGAGCCTCAATGAGATCACACTGAAACAGCTGTGTAAAATGCTTTTGAGGATTGAAATTATGCTCATTTGGTAAGCAACATAAACTCGGCGTATGTTCTCCCGGTGTGTGTGAATTGAAATAATACTACAAAACAATAAAGCAAGTGAATGTTTATAAACTATTGTGATGGTGTCAAAAAAAGGACATATCATCTTGAAAAGCCGATGTATAAAAACTACAACACTGTCCAAAAAAAGGCATATGTGATTGATGCACTGTGCAGAAAGGATGAATGCCACGGTGTTGGACACCAAACAGTAGATGTATTTTAAATATAGTGTTTAGAAAAGATGAAGTACTTTATAGTATTCACATTAAAAAGACGAGGCTGGCTGGCCCTTACATTTCTTTTTGCAGCATCCCGATTCTGTGCTTCTTGTGGTTTGGTCATCATCCCCAAAACTGTGTCGCAAACCTGTTTGACAAACAGTAAAATATTTGACACCATGAGACACAAACGGGTGTATGTGTATCCAAATTAATTGTATCATACATGAAACAAAAGTATAACACGCTTGTGGATCCATTTCAGCGTATACACACTAATGAATTTCTTTATATGACTAGTTGGTTAATGGTGTAGATTTGATTTTGTGGCATTAATTAGTATATGTAATTACTGTAATGCAGTGTTTCTTAAGCTGGGTTCGATCGAACCCCAGGGGTTCGGTGAGTCGGTCTCAGGGGTTTCGACGGAGCCTCTGCCATGCAGGGTGAGACACACGCAACCTAACATGTTAATTAGTTATGACACGCCCATCACTGGCTGCAGATGATTACATTACATTGCTTGTCCAATCAGTGCTGCTGGAAATGTAGTTCGCTCAGTAGTCACTGTGTGACTGTCGTGATAGTACAGCATACAATTTAAAAAACCTACACAATACATATGTCATGTAATTTTATTTACTTTTTTTCTGTTTTTTTATATCTTGAATTTGTAAATCCATCCATCCATCCATCCATTTTCCGAACCGCTTCATCCTCACTAGGGTCGCGGGGGGTGCTGGAGCCTATCCCAGCAGTCTTCGGGCAGTAGGCGGGGGACACCATGAATTGGTTGCCAGCCAATCGCAGGGCACACAGAGACGAACAACCATCCACGCTCACACTCATACCTAGGGACAATTTAGAGTGCCCAACGAGCCTGCCATGCATGTTTTTGGAATGTGGGAGGAAACCGGAGCACCCGGAGAAAACCCACGCAAGCCTGGGGAGAACATGCAAACTCCACACAGGGAGGCCGGAGCTGGGATCGAACCCGGTACCTCTGCACTGTGAAGCCGACGTGCTAACCACTGGACTACCGGGCCGCCCGAATTTGTAAATATATATATATATTTATATATCCATCCATCCATCCATTTTCCGAACCGCTTCATCCTCACTAGGGTCGCGGGGGGCGCTGGAGCCTATCCCAGCAGTCTTCGGGCAGTAGGCGGGGGACACCCTGAATTGGTTGCCAGCCAATCGCAGGGCACACAGAGACGAACAACCATCCACGCTCACACTCATACCTAGGGACAATTTAGAGTGCCCAATGAGCCTGCCATGCATGTTTTTGGAATGTGGGAGGAAACCGGAGCACCCGGAGAAAACCCACGCAAGCCCGGGGAGAACATGCAAACTCCACACAGGGAGGCCGGAGCTGGGATCGAACCCGGTACCTCTGCACTGTGAAGCCGACGTGCTAACCACTGGACTACCGGGCCGCCCGAATTTGTAAATATATATATATATTTATATATTATTTTTTTTAAATTCACTCATGAAGGGTTCGGTGAATGTGCATTATATATATATATATCCATCCATCCATCCATTTTCCGAATCGCTTCATCCTCACGAGGGTCGTGGGGGGTGCTGGAGCATATCCCAGCCGTCTTCGGGCAGTAGGCGGGGGACACCCTGAATCGGTTGCCAGCCAATCGCAGTATATATATATATATAATTTATTTTTTTACTGTTACATTATTAGACCACAGAAGAGGGACACTTCTGCTTTTCTGTCAAATTACACCACAACACAAACATAGCATTTGAAGGATTTGTTGCATCATGCGCAGAACACCTCACAAGCCATGCACATCCACATAAATCAATTCGCATTTAAGGTACAGTTTTCCCTTGCTACTTCGTGATCCCGATATTGCGGATTCACTCTCTCGTGGATTTTCATTTGTGACCATTATGTCAAGTATTGCAGTTTCACCTCACTATTTTGTCACATTTTCTTGCAATTTTTCTGCTTCTTCGTCTAAGTCTGACCAATCAAAAATTTTTTGATGTTTTTGTTTTTTTGTTATTGTTGTTTTTTAGGGTAAATTCATTTTACAAAAAACAAGCGTATCACCTGTGAAAAGTCAGGGAACACGGTATACGGTACAATGCCCCTGAAAGATACTATCTACTCTTATAGTTAGGAACATACCCATACTGCTTTTGCCCTGGAATGGGTACAAAGAGTAATTAGGACTACGACCAGGCCTAAAGTATATGAACCTTACGGCAGGTACCCTGTCAATTTGATGGTTGCGTGTTACTGTTAACTGTTATTACTAGTGTGTACCTGTGTCATCAGGTGTGTGTGTGTGTGTGTGTGTGTTATGTATTCATGTGCACACTTGTGCGTGCTTTTTGTGAGAGAGATACAGAGAACGAGAGACAGACAGACAGACAGACAGACAGACAGACAGACAGACAGACAGACAGACAGACAGTATAGCAGTGTTATTTCCAAGGCCGAAACAACTGTGTTGTAAAACGAAGTTCATTTCCTCCACAAATGCTTTTTGGGGTAAGGGCTTCCCATCTTCACGTATGCACAGCAAGCCCAGACCGCAAAAAGATTCGTGACGGACAACTCCCGATCCACTTCTCGTCCACGACTCCTTTGGTCTTCGTCATCATCATCATCATCATCATCATTGTTATTGTTATTATGGTGCTAGAAGGTGTTGTGTGTGTGTGTGTGTGTGTGTGTGTGTGTGTGTGTGTGTGTGTGTGTGTGTGTGTGTGTGTGTGTGTGTGTGTGTGTGAAGCCCACTAGATCGGCACGGTATTCCAGCCACGCAGTATTGCTATTCAAAAAGAAGTGTGGTGGACTTTTAGGTGCATCTGAGGCTTTCTTGTGATTCCATTGGACGGAACCAATTGTCATCGACCAATAGGCATGTAGCAAAAAAGAGCAGCAGATGCTATAAAACACTTGACACTCATATACTGAATACATGATGACTTAATAGTAACTATATGTTTTTCAGTCTTGCACGCATTGTTCTGTGTGGCTCTGGTGTTTGGATTGTTTGCCACTCCTGTGAGCTCAAGAGTTCAACCCATTGTCCAAATTTTATGTGTATATAGTTTTGCCTCCAAAACCTAAAGCAAAAGAGTAGCCCCACCCTCTGTCTCAGTTTCCACGGGAGCCGTCCAAGCCTTTTCATGCGTGGACGCATCTTCCAGCCGGTCACGATCCAACCCCCCTCACCGCTCTCCCCCTCCCCCCCATCTGTCTCGAGCTCAACGGAGCCAGACGCTACTGACGCAGCACACGGCGTGCTCACTTTCAGCAGTCACGACTCGAGCCTCCGCGCGCACAAAAGGATAAAAACTGCAAATAAGGACTCAAATGTCACTATCGAGCTCTATTTGAGGCGGTGAGCAGCTTTTAATTTGATTCTTTCATTTGGATTATACCTAAAACACCTTCATAAAACGAGGGGTCTTTGTGATCACGCTTGAATCAGTCCAAAAAAAAGAAAAGCAATTGAAACAAATGCACCCTGAATGTGTTGTGTGATCTGTTATGCCCAGAGGGTGTGTTATACGGACGTTGTGAAAAAGAGCACTTCAGCACCACAATGGGAGGATAGCTCCCCATTCGTGACGAAAAAAAAACCCGACAAAGCAGTATTACCCGAGCTTAATACGTCCATTACTGAGCTGGTAGCAAACAGCAAATTCCCAATGCATGCAACAATCATCATATCTGTACCGTATTATTCCAAATAGGGTGATTCCTTTTTTTTGTCGTCAGATCCCCAAACAATTACATTTACTTCTCAACTACACAGAGCAATGGTATGAATCAAGCATGAAAACTGCACAAATGATGCAAAATCTGTCAGAGAGATGCAAGATACTCGAGAAAGCTTTCCACAATACTCACCATGCAAGATTGAGGAGTGTCACCATGCAGGAAAAAAAAAGACCAAATAAAACTGCTCTCTGCTTTAAAATGTGCTCGTGCTTTTCGGTTCTTCCTACTGTGCACACACTGTACTCTTGAATGGTGTGCCTTTTATAGGAGTGATGCCCCCTATCTATTTCTGGATCACGATCCAACCCTGTTTCTATTTTTAGCACGCGCGTGATGAAAAAAAAAGAAGAAAAAAAGAAAAGCTCGCAGAGGTTCCTTGGAGGAATTTCGTGCGTGAAGCCTTCATCGCCCCCCCCCAACCCTCCTCAACCCCCATCCCATCCTCTCTCTCGTGCATGGTTATTGCGCGTGCACACAGGCGTCTCCTCAACACAATGTGTGGAAATGCATGCTCATCTTCTGTCGATTTACAAAGCAAGATGCGTGCACGAACCGGCGTTTATTCAACTTCATAATTTGCTTCTCGAAGCATACAAAGCAACAGTAATTGTCATTCATGCAAATGATATCCAACACCATTGTATCTATTCAACAAAATGGTAAAAAGAAAAGCACCTTGTCTTGATGCCTGCGTCAATGTTGACGTCAGGTGGAGAATCTCCCACTTTGATGATGGACGCACGTGCATCCATGCACAGCTTGTGGGCCCACTCGGGGAAAGAAAGAAAGAAAGAAAGAAAAAGAAAAGACAAAAATATATAATTTAATGGAAAAAAAACCCTCCTAATTCTGCCTCTACAATGGAAAAGCCATTTTATTATGTGCTTGTCTTGCGATTGGGAGCTCCAAAACGATAGCTAAAATGTTTATAACAAGCGTGTCAGCTGGTGATCATGAAGACAAATCCTGAAGCCTCCAGGTCGGGTTTCCCCCTCCAGCAGAGCCACGTACAGACTCAAGGTGTTGACCCCCTCCTCGTGTGATGATGCAAAGCTACAGAAAGAGATGGAGGGCTGCAGACCCCTCCACCCCAACCCCTTCCCCGTCGCCTCCCCCCTGCACAGGGCAGAATGCTGAAACGCGTAGTAACGGAGCGGCGCTTGGCCGACTGATGATGCTATTTTTAACTCCCATCCCCAACATGCCTGCCGCTGCGGCTTTCTCTGCTCAAGGTGGCCTACTACTGTACACAGGGCTGGCGGATGGTGAATGGTCAAAGGCTCTGAATGCACCTGGCTCTGCAAATAAACCATCTCAATCAGAGGGTATATAATTAGATAAAATGCATCGGCGCATCCGTCTTACAACCTATTCTTACAAAAAGAAAACAACAAAATACAGTCACAGATACCATAACGGTGAAAGAATGACTTGTGGAGAACAATATGACGGTCAAGTTAAAGAACCCTTCTTATTTTTGTGTCATTTTGAACAGGATTTCCTTCAGGTTGCCTTGTTTTTCTCGATTGAAGTGCTGATTTGAAGAAAAGAAAAGTAAATGTTACTTGTGTTGAAAGTAAGTGGTCACTTTTTACCCACTTACTTGATTATACAAACACTGTTACTTGGCAAAAGGTATATGTTGTGTTTAATAAAACGCGTGGAGTCGGACTTTGTGCTCACTGTCGTTTATTCTCAGTAGCCACCTTTTATTGCAATACTTCGGCAACCGCCCACTTTACGGCCGTGACGTCACGCCGTCGTAACATGACCCTGTGGCTGTGGTTATATGCCACATTCACCCCCCCCTTTTATAAAAGTGCAAAAACATTCAATCATATTAATAGTGCACAACTTCAAAGCCAGAACATGGCCAACCTATCTGGGTAAACAGGGGCTGCCGACGAGCTCGAACAGGGCGGAGCCTCGGTCCGAGGGCGTCAGCCGGCACTTCGAGTTCGGGTGGGATTCCTGGGGCTACCGGAGGGAGATCCCAGTCCCCGGCAGTGTGGCGCGGATCAGCCGCCGCGGCGAGTTCTTGTGCTGATGGTGGGTTGACGCGCCTTAGGCGACTGGCATGCCAACGGGAGCCGTCAGCAAGGAGGAAGGTAGCTGGGCCCATTGTGCCATTATCCGATGTGCCCTGTCGTAGCGGTGCTTCATCCGGCGTTGCGCCTCTGCCACCATGTCGCCGACATAGGTCCTGCTGCTGGAGGGCCTGGAGGATCCCTGCTGGGCGGCCGTAGTCGATCCATGGGAAGTTGGAGTTCCCGTCCGAGCATCAGAAGGGCTGGGGAGCTACCTGTCGTGGCATGTGGCGGCGCTCTGTAGTGCTGTAGTGTGTTCTGCAGGGCCGTGCTGAATGGGAGACCTTCGGTCAGATGCGCTCTCAGGCCGTTCGGGGCGGTGTCTGGCGCTGAGGTGGGCGTGGCCCTGGAGAGCAGATCAGCCACAACGTTTTCTCTGCCGGGTGTGAACACTGTCGTGAAGTTGTAGGCCTGCAGTCTCTCTGACCACCGGTACAGGCGCAGCGGTTTGTGTCCCGATCCTGCCGTGGCCAGGAGGGCTGTGAGTGCTTGGTGGTCGGTCCGGAGTGTGAAGTGCCGCCCGTAAAGGTACATGTGCCACCGCTCGCACGCCCAGACGCAGGCAAGCGCTTCTCTCTCCCCCACCGAATACCTCTGCTCCGTGGGAGTCAGAGATCGTGAGGCAAACGCCACGGGACGTTCAGTCCCCCCGTGCAGCTGGGACAGGACCGCCCCTACCGCCGTGTGGACGCGTCGCAGGTCACCAGCGTAGGGCTATGGAGGTCGAAGTGGGCGAGCACTGGAGGGGAGGTGAGCTGTGTCTTCAGCTGGCGGACTGCCGCGGAGCACATGGGTGTCCAGGACCAGGGGGCATCCTGTTTGAGGAGTGCGCGTAGTGGCGCCGTGGTCTCTGAGTAGTGTGGAAGAAAACGCAGGTAGAACGCCGTCATGCCTAGGAATGAGGACAGCTGCGCGGGGCAGGAGGGCTCAGGCAGGCGTAGGATGGCTTCCACATTTGAGTGGAGCGGGCTGAGGCCGTCGGCATTCAGGCGAAACCCCACAAACTCGATGACCGGCGCGGAGAAAATGCATTTCTCGCCGTTCAGCGTGAGGTTGTGTTGGGCGAGCACCTCTAGAACCCTGGTGAGGCGGTCGTCGTGTGAGGCTGCTGTCGCGCCGTGCACCACTATGTCATCCAGGTACACAACCACGCCAGGGATGCCGGCGAAGATGGTGGCCATGATCTTCTGGAAGCAGCTGGGGGCAGAGCTAAGCCCAAAAGGCATGCGGGTGTACCTGAAAACGCCCATGTGTGACACGAAAGCGGTGAGGTTGCGGCTCTCTGGGTGCAGCAGAACCTGCAGGTAACCCTGGCGGAGGTCGAGCTTGGAGAAGACTGTGGAGCCGTGAAACTTGGCAGAGAGCTCTTCTGTAGTGGGCAGAGGATATTTATCTGGTATCACCGCTTTGTTCACCTGTCTGAGGTCGATGCAGGGGCGCAGGCCGCCCGTCTTCTTCCGTGCCACCACTAGGTTGGAGATCCATGGCGATGCGTCCACTCGTTCGATTATGCCAGCGTCCAGAAGTTTCTGCAGCTCGGCTGAAACATCAGCACGTAGGGCGAGGGGCAGGCGGCGGAGAGGCTGAATGACTGGAGTCACTTCCGGGTTCAGGAGCGGCTGGTGGTTGAAGGCGGTGAGGCAGCCCAGTCCAGCGAACAGCGAGGGCCAGCGGTGCAGCCAGGGCGTGGTGACGGTTAGTATGGTGGCGCCCATGTTGTCTGTAATGGAGAAGCCCAGGGCACAGAACAGGTCGAAACCGAGGAGGTTGGCGCCCTTGCGGGACACCTGAAAGGTGAAAGCTGGGAGAGTTCTAGCGCCATAGCGCACGGAAAGGTCACAGTGCCAACCATGTCGATCTTGGTGTGTCCATAACCAAACAGGTCTTCCGTGCCAGGTTTAACAGTCATTCGTGGAAAAAGTCGCCGGACCGTGGCCTCATTCAGGAGTGACTTGGAGGCTGCGGTGTCCAGCAGAAGTGACAGACACACGCCGTCCAGCTCGACTGCGCACCACTTGAACGGCTTGCTGCAGGCGCCCACCGAGTGGATGGTGGTGGAGCCAGATGCGTTGGTTAGGTGGGGCCCGGGGTCCACAGGATTAGAAACAGAGCGGCAGACTTTAGCAAAGTGGTTCAGCCTACCGCAACGTTGGCATCTTTGTCCTAGCGCCGGGCACGCGGGCGCACGTGTGCGGTGTGATGAGGAGCCGCAGTTCCCACAATGTTGCCTCATCGTGGCGCCTCGACGTCCCGCGACGTTTACCTCCGGCTCGTCGAGAGGAGCAGTGGTGTCGGGGAGTGGGGCCGTGAGAGCAACAGTACGAGATGAAAGAGGCAGATGTGGAGCGAGGTGGGGAAGGGCTGGAGCTGGGTCCGAGGCGGCTAGCCGGGATGCTAACAGGGCCGCAGACTCGAGCTGGAAAGCCATTTCCACCGCCCTAGACAGCGACGTGTCGTCCGGCGATAAAAACAGCCTCTCCCGCAGTTTAAGGTCCGTCGTGTGTTCGGCTAGCTGGTCCCTAATCATCTCGCCCTCCAGATCTCCGAACCTGCAGAGGCTGGCTAGTCCCCGGAGGTCGGCGACGTAATGGTGGACCGACTCACCGGGCCGCTGTCGACGCTGCCGGAAGATAATCCGCCGTGCCATGACGCTCTGTGGAGCAGCGAAGTGTCCGGAGAGCAATGCCACACAGTCCGAAAATTTCGTGGCCGGTCCGAGGGTGCGAAAGATGCGTTGGCCCTCACAGCCCAGGCTATGGACAAGCATTGCCCGCCTTCGCGCGTCGCTAGCGTCGGCTAGCCCGAAGGCTTCAATAAAGGTCTCGAAGGACTCCAACCAGCGGGACCACGGGACTGGCGGCTCGCCAGGCAGGGCGAGGAACGGAGGAAGAGGCGAGAGTGGAAGCTCCATCCTTGTCGCCAATGTTGTGTTTAATAAAACGCGTGGAGTCGGACTTTGTGCTCACTGTCGTTTATTCTCAGTAGCCACCTTTTATTGCAATACTTCGGCAACCGCCCACTTTACGGCCGTGACGTCACGCCGTCGTAACATGACCCTGTGGCTGTGGTTATATGCCACAGTATATAGGACGATTTTGCATCTACGATCAGTTTTATGACCTCGGAGACAGCAAGTACTGCAGTTGTTGAATTTGTTGCAGTGGAACTCTCCGTGGTGCTGAAGTTCCAACACTACTTACTTTCTCAAAATATTTGCTTTGTTTCCCCAGAAATAATATTGGAATACAATAAATTTACAGCAGATAATGCACCTGGAGGGTTTAATACAGTTGAGAGCCACTCAGTGTGGGACTGATTCAGCCTTTGAGTGTGAACGCTTGGCTTCATGTGGAATGTGCTGCAGCTCCGGAGACTTTTAGGTATCCCCATTCAAAGAAATCTACTGGTGTGAGGTCTGTTGAACGTGCAGGGTATTCAACAAAAACCCTCCATCCAATCCACCTGGCCATGGTAATGTGGAGGTGCCCCATCTTGCTGAATATATGAACATTCTGTTCAATGGTTTCAATGTGCAAAGAAAACAAACAAACAATTGAGTTATCAGCTGTGAAAAGGTGCATCTATCTATCTATCTAGCCGCTAGAACATACACAGCCGCTATCTAGCCACGTTTGGCAAACGTTTGGCGCTAGATTCTAGCGCGTTGACCTCACAGTGCAGAAGTACCGGGTTCGATTCCAGCTCCGGCCTCCTTGTGTGGAGTTGGCATGTTCTCCCCATGCCTGCGTGGGTTTCTCTAGTTTCCGGTTCAAAATCATGCAACTCTAGATTGTCCCTAGGTGCGATTGTGAGTGCAGATGGGTGTTCGTCTCTGTGTGCCCCGCGATTGGCTGGCAACCGGTTCAGGGTGTCACCCGCCTACTGCCCGAAGACAGCTGGCATAGGCTCCACCACAGGCTGTCAACCTGTCCAGAGTTCATGCCGCCGCTAACCCAAAGTCAGATGAGATGGCCTCCGAAACACTCACAACCCTAATAAGTTTATTGTTTAAATAAAATATTTTTTTTTTTAAATTGATGGATTTTTAAGGAGCAGAACACCCTTTCGGGAATATGTGTACATATATAAATTTTGCTAAGTGATTTGGTGTTACAAAGTCTTTTGGTCCATCAACTAAGACAAATACCATCAGATGTTCTGTAAATGTACAGAAATAAACGGCTCATGACAAACATATAAAATAGAATGTTTCATTAATTAAGGACCTTTTGACAATTCATACCATTCATGTTTTATACTACACCACTGACTTTCACAAATGCAAACCCAGTCGTTTTGATCCTTTTAAATTTCTTCTTCCACTGTGAGAAGTTTCTCCTCCTGGTTATTATGTAATGTTTTTACTGAATGAAGCAATGCCCTCGTGTCATGTTCGGCTCAAATCAGGCCCTGCGCTGTTTTTCTGCAGCAACTATAAAAAGTCACTATCACTCAATTATGTAATATCTTGCAGCAACATCCGTTACTATACTCAGCAGCGCTGTGCTAAAAATACAAACTCACATGTGGAATGATACAACACAATTATAATCAAAAGTTTAGCGATGGAAGAAATGCCAAACTTTGAAGAGGAGCAGTTTGGCAATGACTTAAACACTGAGGGGAAAAAAACTGGCTGTTTTAAATGTAGATTTAAAAGGCAAAATACAATTAGAGGATGATTAAAAAAAAACATAACCCATTTCCATGTCCAACATGTGATGAATGCATCACTTTTTGTCTCCTGCAAATAGCCAACTAAATTCTTGCGAGAGTGGACGTGTGTCAATAAAATACGAATTTGTCTCACAAATTAAGTAAGCAAGCAATCTGCCTGAGCTACTCCGGTGGTGAATATACTATCGCAGTCTGTCTGAAAACACTCAATGGGTGCAGAGCCTCACACGCTCATTCAATGCAGTGTCTCTGTGGTGTGCCAAGTCACATGCCTATTACATAATAAGGCTCCCACTGCTGGGCTCAACGTCCCTGACAAATCCATGCACGCTTTGATGCACATGAGCTATTTATACACTGCAGCTAAGATAGGGTTTGGTCAAAAATATAACTCCGCTCAATTATTCATTGAGAAACATTTCCTTGCAGAGCTGGCACAGAGTTCTGTTAGACAGGAATAGACCAAGGGAGTAACAATTAATAATGCATATTAGCAATGCAGGCGTCTGTTTGGTGGCTTCAAATCTGAATGGGAAGGGTGGGGAAAATAAACCTGCATACATCACCTTTGTATTTATAGCCCAGTGTGCATACACTTCAGCCGTTCTGCAACCATCCTGTTCTTTCACTGGATTCTAAAAATAGCCTACTGCACTGTGCTTGAGCCATTTTTAGGTCTTGTGATTTAAGGGGGTGGTGATGAAGGGATGTAGAATGATTAAAAACAAACAAACAAAAGATTCATACTTGTGCTACAACATAGAGTCACACTTGTGCCTGTGAATGAATCCCTTTCAAGATCATCCATTCAACTCAAACTGAATTTGCTTACCTTAAGAGGTACAGTAATGCTCAGTTTGAGGGTTACACGGGTACTTCAGACAGAATGGATGAATTAAAATAAGAAAATCAGTAGGCCTATATTATTCCATTTCTTGTCATGTATATCGCAAAACATGAAGCATGTCAGGGTCTTAAAAATTGTAAATGATAATTGTAGCCAAAAAGCCTGGATCATTTAAGCAAGGTTGTGTTCATTTTTATTATTATTGTTTTTATTTATAAATGTGTGGCTTCAGGCCTGTGTTGCATCCCCTTTTGCAATTTGTGATCGGTTTAAAGCAGAAATGGGCAATTCCAGTCCCAATGGGCAATTCCAGAGCAATGTGGTGTGTTCATCAGTTGTATCAGACACTGTGAGTTGTGTCACAGTTGACAACTTGGCGGATTAGGCCAGATATATTACTTCAGCAGATTTTATTAAACAGATTCCACAACCAGTTTCTTGGCTTCTCTGGTACTTGTTAATGAGTTCATGTCCTCCAGCACAACTCAAAGTTTATTTGTACACAGTTAATTTTGCATAGTACATTTTCTTCTAATCGAGGAAAATGATACTCTGAAAAAGACTATTTGGTCACTGTCTAAGCAGAGTCAAACTTACATTGTACACTAAATTTTACTCAAAGCAGCAGAATAATTGTACTCCAAATGATTCAAATCAACCTTTAATGATGAGAACATAAATTACTCATCCACATTTTACACTGCGAGTAGGGGGCGGGGTTACATTATGGACTCTGAGTGATTGTGCATGCACGTTTACGTGTGTGTATGTGTACAAAGACAGACAAGTAGCCTCATGGAGATCCTTTCATTCATTCATTTTCCGAACCGCTTTATCCTCACTAGGGTCGCGTGGGGCGCTGGAGCCTATCCCAGCTGTCTTCGGGCAGTAGGCAGGGGACACCCTGAATCGGTTGCCAGCCAATCGCAGAGCACACAGAGACAAACAACCGTCCACGCCCACACTCACACCTAGGGACAATTTAGAGTGTTCAATCAGCCTGTCATGGATGTTTTTGGAATGTGGGAGGAAACCGGAGTACCCGGAGAAAAACCACGCAGGCCCGGGGAGAACATGCAAACTCCACGCAGGGAGGCCGGAGCTGGAATTGAACCCGATACCTCTGCACTGTGAAGTCGACGTGCTGACCACTGGACTACCGGGCCGCCCTGCCTCATGGAGATATGTTAACCGCAAACTGATGCGGCTTTGGAACGGCACTGCAAGATGGGCAACAACTTGGTGAAACAGGAATTCGTGCTCAAATATTGAAAGAAATCGCGGATTTGGCTGATCGACGCCATTTAAGAGACACAAGCCACGGACTTCAAGGCTGTCTGGAATTGTTGGGCTGCCTGCTACCAAAAACAACATCTGCTATCTCGACCTTCCCCTGATGAAAGTACGCATGGAAGCTAGTGCCCTACCATCACCCCCTCCTTCTCGGCAATAGTCTGATAAGCCAGGACCGTCTCCATGAGATAACCTTGACGTAGCAGCTGCGGCCTGACACACACACACACACACAACCAGACAATCACATGCGCATACACTCCCTTGTATCACCGCCTTCATTGTTCATGTCTTGTGACCTGTTGTAATTGTCATATGCTTGTGCAGGTGTTTTTTTGCCTAACTCAAACTATCCTCAAAATGAGGATAGTTCAAGCTTGTTTTTTTTTCTCCCCCTCTCCCTCCCTTGGCGCGTTTGGCTGCCGCTGCTCAACCCGTATTGTGTTTTATTGTTTTTGTTCCTGATTGTAAAGTGTCCTTGGGTGTCTTGAAAGGCACTTATAAATAAAATGTATTCTTATAATTATCATGATTTATTTGGAAAACAAGTGCGAGTTTAGTGATACGTTGGGCGACTGGTTAGCACGTCCACCTCACAGTGCAGAGGTGTACAGCTCAATTGGCTTTCCTGTGTGGAGTTTGCATGTTCTCCCCGTGCCTGCGTGTTTTCTCCGAGTACTCTGGCTTTCTCCCACATTCCAAAACCATGCATGGTAGGTTTAGAATCTCGAGTGATCACTTGATTGTCCTTAGGTGTGATTGTGAGCATGAGTGGTTGTTTGTCTATGTGTGCCCTGCGATTGGCTGGGAACCAATTCAGGGTGTAACCCTGCTTGCTGCCCGAAGACAGCTGGGATTGGCTCCGGCATGCCTGCGACCCTCGGGAGGAGAAGCTGATTAGAAAATGGATGGATGGAAGTGTCAAGTCAAGTTAAGAGTATACCTATTACATTTCATGTTCTATCCTTTAATAATGTAAGGTTGATCAATGTATCAGTTTATATGTCTTATTGGATATAGAATACATTGCTTGGGCATCTGAATTTTGGTTGATGGTCTAGACTCTAGAGACAGTGAGACGGAAAGCAGTGATGGAATCTGATCACTTTTGTCAATTCCCACATACAAAAGTTATTTACAAGACTTTTAGTCTTTTCATGTTTAAACCCTGATGCGGGGATGCTAACCAGTTGACCCCTGGAGGACTTGGGGGAGGTCCACTCTGAACATTGTGGGGAGTAGGCCTCCATCTACCCGGGTTATGGTGATGGTGTCTTCTCATTGGTTGTGGGCTGCGCACACAGATTGTTTTTTGCTCATCTGGATTTGCAGTGCCTTGCCATGTTTTTACACTGTCAAGGAGTGGGTTTTCTATATACTGATCTTGTGGCTTTTTTAAATTTGTATTTCTGTTCACCATTTTGCCTTTTCTTTTTCATGTATGTAAAGTGCCATATGAATAACATTTGTTTTGATGGTTTAATTTCGTTTTACATGTTTCAACAATTTAAAGTACTTTGGATTTATTTTGAACAGTACAAACATGTTTAATGAAAGTGTGAGTAATTGAATGAAAATGTTAAGCTCATGCTGCACCTTCATAGGTATAACTGTCCAAATGAATTAAGGACAGATTGAATCAACATGCTTTGAATTTGGGCACTATGATATAATCGCTCTCATCCAATGAATTATTTTTGGGGGGATGAATCAATAAAGATTATTTTCTGGTTTAAAAAGTGGTAACGTGACATTACAATGTGTAACAATATGCCAATATACTTGCCTTTCCGCCCTTGTCCTTCTGCATGGCAAGCACAATTTTCAAGGCGCATCCTTGAAAATGTGCTAAAAGTAGCACCAGAACCTTGGTTTATTTTTGAAGCATCTCGGACACTGAAGTAGATCCTCAGCAGCTTCCAGTGACGTCAAACTATTGGCACGCATCCAATGAAAATCGTTTCCTGTAAGAGGGCCAAGCTATTCGAGACAATTAGCTCATTAGAAATGAACATACAGTATAAGGTGACCTTGCGATGACAAAGCCTAGTTCGTTAAATACAAGAACACAGGAAGCGACCACTTGTCATTACAGTACAGCGCTAACATTTCAAAATATAACTGGAATCCGACGTGTTTGTGAGTACAAGTAAAATAGAAGTTTGCAATTTTTTTTTAAAAGTCTGACAGTGCCACCGCGTGGTCAGTTGCACGCTTACAAGGAGGCGGTTTTACACAAGTGCAAGAATTCATTTTACCTTGGTGTTTAAGTGCTTTTGATTTTCCAAAGATATAAATGACTCAAAAACAATGACTTGAAGTCCACACACGGCCTTTAATACTGTACATTTGATACAGATTCCACTTGTGATGGCCAGAAGGATATCCATTTTCTTTTTTGCCTGATGATTACCTTAAAAAGAAAAAGCAAATGCAGCATAATTCAGTTTCTCTACTTTTTCATGAAATCAGCTTGGAGCAAAATCAGTTTTTAGGTCCCATGTAAATAGGAATGATGACAAAAGTGCAAAAATTACCATCCATTTCATGAACGGAAACAATGAGGGCAAATATATTTTTGAAAACTGTGAGTAGTACTGAGATGTGAAGCACATTCCACATTCCATCTCAGCAATCGCTTAACGGACAGAATATATTATAACCCTTTCAATTAAAACAAACCATTAAAACAAATTTAAAGTACAACACCGTCTCCTGGCCACATGATGCACACACTTCGTTACAGCTGTATTTATTTAATAGTATAACATGCTTTTCCCTTTTATTTGTAATGCCAACTCTTGCAAGGATGTTAAACCATCTTCTTCAACAGTGAGGCAGATAAGTCAGATTGTACTTCCCTTCCATATTTGCAAACATTTAACTGTTAGGAGAACAGAATTGCAAGTAATATTATAAGCTGCGCTTTGTGATGTTTGAGTGATTGAAACGACTGTTGTAGTAGTTTCAATGGACTGAATAAAAGGGAACAGACTAATTTTTTCCATTATTGTTGTTGTTGGGTTTTTTTTTGCACAAGTTAACTGCGTGCTTTAACAATTAAGTTTGTGTGTTCTTAGTCTACTGTGGGCATGATTCTGGCAACTTCTTTGATTAAGGATGACGACGTTCCCTCTTGGTAAGCAGGTAACACTGAATGGTTCTCAGTCGGTCTTTGGCAGGGGCGAACTCTGGCTGCAGTTTCAACGTGGACTCATACCAGCGCATTGCTTTTTCAAACTCCTCCTGTCATCAAGAAACAAACATTCTGTGTCCATACAGATTCCTCCGCTTAATTGATGCAAGTGGGGAGAAAATAAAGATTGATTTACCATAGCAATGTAGACGTTGGCAAGAGTGAAGTGGTTCACAACAAAGTGTGGAGTAATTTCTACAGCCATGCGAGCTACTGTAAGAGCATCCTCCCACAGACGAGCATTCTGGAAGATGTTGGCCAGGCTGATAAGAGGAACATCCTGGTTAAGCAGGGGGGGGGGGACGGACATGTTAGGAGCTGCTTCATTAGGTTTGCTAAAGACAGGTTTTCAGATGAATTATTAAATAAGGGCTGGTATCTCTTGGAACCTCACAAATTATTAGATGATGATTCAGTACCTTTTGTTTTGCTTTCAGACTCTCAAATTCCATAGCCCCTTGGAGTAAAAGAAAACTGACCGGTCACGATTTGTCTTAACACCGGAATGGGAAGTGATTGAATGCAATGAAACAAGTGCCATTCACCCGAGCCTGGCACGAGATTTTGGACAAAATGGGACAAAATGGGATGAACAAGACATTAATTAAGTAATGTAAGTTTACCAACATATCTTTGTCATCATTGCAAATGCCAATGGTTTGGCACCTGTAGATTCACCTACAGTATTTGTGGATACCGCCCCAACATCCAAGTCATAAGATCAAACGTGAAACTTTGCACCCTTTCAGTGCAAAGTCTTCGTCATCAGATGCTGACATGCTGCTAGGCTACTCTCAAAGACATGTTGTGGCTTGAATGTTTGTTGGGCGTTCACAAGCATGTATGTAATCATGCACAGAGGGTTTTCCCCTCATACTATTGTCAGACTGAATTCTCTTATCGAGAAATGGCAATACTGTATTGATTTGTGACCCCTTGTTAAATGCAACCAGTGGGGAACAAGTTTATAATTTATAATATAACAAGACAAATAATTTACACTCATTAAACTTCTATTTGAAGTTACGTCATTTGGATGTAAACTGTCACACTTTCAGCTGTCTCAACTCTTTGACGATGCCGTCTAGCGAGGCTTTTTTTTATGTCAGGCAAGGCAGACTTATTCATGAGTCTGCTTCTTCTCCCTCCAAGCAAGCTGTGAGGACAAATCCAACGCTCTGTCTCTGCCTGAAGGTGAGCTGTGCGCAGTGGAGGTGACACTTCTGCATGTCACACCAACAATAAACAAAAAAAGTAACATTTTGTAATACAAAACTAAGTTACTACTGCTATATTTGCCAAGATATTTGCACACTTGGATTCTTTTGTAGCTTTGTGACCTTTAAGTGTTGAGAAAATAATAATACCCGATACCGGATTAGCTGAAAATCACGTGATCAGCCCGGTTTCTTATCATGTAATCGGATCAGGACATCTCGAAAAAACAGCCTAATGGAGGAGGAAATAATATCTCATTGACTGTTGGTAAGGCACAGGGATGACCTACCTTCATGTGATAGGGGGCGTAATTGAGGGCCTGTCGCAAGCAGTCAATAGCCCTCTTGCCTTGACCTTTCACCCTCCAATAAAGTGCAGCCATACTGGATAATACCCATGATGTCTGGTTCTAGGAGACATAATGTTATATGTTGAACATCTGATATAAAAAGGTCATATTGGTCATGATTTTATAGTGTCACATTTTAACTTGGATGCTATACCTGCAAAGAATATCTCAACACAAATACAGAAACCAGATGATGGCAAAATGTAACAATAATTATAACAATAACTTAATTAGAATATGGTTAGTAAAATAAATACATTTTGAACATTTGTAAACATTTTAGAACAATTGTCCACAAACCAAAACATTTTAAAATACAACTGAACATTGGATAGAGAGAGAGAGAAATAGCGAAAAAGAAAGAGAGAAAACGGAGAGAAAGTGAAAACAAGAGAGAGAGAATCGTTATTTGTTTGGGGAGCTATGTGGGGAGCTTCCATCAGGATTGGAAGAACGGTAAACTACTGTATATAGGCTGCGGTTATGAGCTTTGCGTTATAATTCGCAATCCGAGGCTGTGCTGTGCTGTAAATTGCGCACGATGGGATTGCCTACTTAGTTCATGCATTCCCGCTACAATTGAGTGCACACGTTATAGTGGCTTGGTGTCTTACCGTATTTTCACAAAGCACCATATTAAAAGGTGGAGTGTGAGTTATGGGTGCTATTTCTACGTTTAACACATACACAGGACACATTGTATTATTGAACGCAGACATGGTAAAATGTACGCTATCTTAAAAAAATTACAATAGCATGCATGCACGCTAGTGTATCTTTCTAAAAAGGCAATGCACCCCCGTACATTGTCATTATAAGGTAGTTCTGTTGCGTTGTTGGCCACTCAACACATTATATCGGCATCATTGTTAGTGGCAAACAATGACGGAGGATTCCATCCGTATATTTGGAATGTTTTCGTCCAGGATTACATCCATGTACACGTATACTACTTTGAATCAAAAGTTTAAAATAAAACGAAACTCAATTGTTCCAATTTTCTGGTTCATTTATGTGCCCAATTCTTTTCTTTTGGCCACTCAAACAAATGTTTGCCTCAATGTGAACAGTTCATCACCACACAACGTTGACCTGTAAACAGCTGTTTGTTTTGATTTCAGATTTAAAGTCTAACTTACCTTCTCTAATACTTTAGCAATTCGAGTCCCCACCTGTTCAAAAGACTGCGGGGAGAATTCCTCTCTCCCAAGGTTTTGCAGGACCTGGCGTCAGGGACATAAAAATAATGTTATAATAGCTCAATTTTTGTGTTCCGAGATGATTCTTCTTTTGTGCGTGTGTGTGTGTTTTAACTGTTCGTTAGTCTACCTCACTGAGTTGGCTCTCTCCTGTGTAGTGGATGGCGGCTCGATTAGCCATGCCTGCCAGGTGGTCGAGGGTGTGCATACTGGCAGCGAGGTTTGGATTGCATAATGGCTCAACAGCTGGCTCCTGAAGTGGGGTAGCAAAATCGATGTGCTCTGTGATGCTGGGGGAAGCAAGTGTTGAATAAAATGGTTAATCACAGTCATACCCCTAAACCATTGATGTATAGGTGGTCCTCGGTTAACACTTATACCAACATACGACGTAAGAACTGCATGCAATGAACTCATGTACGCAGCGGCACAAGATTACAGGGTCATAGGAACCATTTCATAGGCTTGTTATACTATTCAGGGCACAGATGTTATTTTAAAATAAGTTGTACTGTATAATTCAAATGTAATACAATTGCAATAATAATGCGTTCACAGTCAAATGACATCTGGAATAGTTTAAGAGAGAAGATTCCAAGACTGCCTGGTGGGCGAAAAGTTTGAAGTAAGTTTGAGCGAAATAAAATAATAAAATAGCACATCTGTGCTAACAACCAGCAACAGAAAACTCAAGCTAAAGTGCTCAATCGCCTTCATTGTTAGATAAAATGGAAATTAAGCATCAAGATAAAATGGCACAGGATAAAAGCTTACTCGATGTTCTTGGCCGACACAGCTAGCCAGGTGCTTGCTGCAGTGGTGAGGTCAACCCTTCGTGTGCGCTGACACTCCTCTGGCCCTGGCCATCCAAGACTTGTATAGTCTCTCCAGCGGCCTGCACAGGCCAAAGAAAAAGGCCAAGATGTACAGTATGTTTAATGGGTTGAAAGTGTGTGGCCTTTCAGTACTTGACCTTCATTCACCCTGGTGTAATTTTGTGGTACCTGGAGGACCTGCTGATGGAATAGTCGGTCCGCTAATTTCCAGAATAGAATGTCCTTCAGACACCGGCTCCCCACCTTGGCTATCATCAGAGTTGGCCACATTCTCACTCCCATCCACCTTTGCCTTTCTTACTCTCTTTACTTGAAAGGTGATCTGATAAAGCAGCACCAAAATCACACACAATCAAAAAGGGGTTTATTAACGTCGCTTACTCAATATGGCACATTTTATACAGTAGGAGCATGTGGCGTTACCTACCCATTCTGAACCTTCGTCATCCTCACAGTTTCCAAAGCATGGGCCTCCACCACCACGGGGCCCCATCACACGGTCATTCTTGAGCACCCGGATTCCCCGCAAGTCACCTCGTTTGCCACCGACATCTAAAGCCCCCTCGAACGCTCCCATCAAGTCTTCCTTCAGCTGCCACTCCTCCTCACCTTCGACCCCTCCATCTGCGAGTGAAGGGGTCGTCCCTGAGGAAGAGTGAGCAGGCTGCCGTTTTCCTGCAGCCTCGCCGGACCCATTTGTGTCCAAGACGACCTCTGTGTATCAATCGCAGAGAAACAGAAATTACAATCATACCAAATAACATTTAAGGCAATGCTCTCTTGGAATTGTAGACATTACTTTGATGCAGCAAACACAGACTGCACAATATACAATTGGGTGGAGTCGTGTTAATTGTAGTTCAAGTGACAACTACACAATGTAGCTGGTATTAATGGTGAAAATGTACCTTTTAATTGGTGGCATGCAAATATTTTGATCTCTAGAGTGCCTGTCCACCCACCAAGTGTGAAATTAAATAATTGAGCAATTTTGTAGGCGGCATGTTTCTGAAACGATGAACAATGGCTTATTTAATAAAACAGGGGCACAACCTCCAAACAGGGTGAGTTCTGGGAGGCATACAAAAAGGGATGTACAGAATCTGTATAAGAATGAAAAAAATAAATAAAGATAAAAAGACTCCAGAGTAAAAATGTTAGCATGAAATACAAAAATAAGGTAACCCAAATAAAACGCTGACCAAAGAGTATTAAGAGGCTGGAGTACAAAAACATTTGTATTTTATGATACATTTTTAAACCGACCAGACAAAAACAGGAGCCATTTAAAAACAATGTAGATGGCACATTGCACATTGAGCTCGGATAAAGGTCAGGTTGGGACTAGAACAATGAGATCAGAACATTTTTACTCCAGTCCTATAGGCTTTACACTGGCTGCCAGTTAGCTGTAGAATAGATTTTAAAATGTTGCTACTTGTCTGTAAATCACTCCGTGGTTTGGTTCTTGAATACATTAAGGAAATGCTGATTGAATATAAGCCCTGACTGGGCTCTGGGATCTCTGCAAACTTAGGTTAGCAGAGCCCACAATTTAAAGTAAACATGTTGAAGCTGCATTTTGCTGTTATGCTGCACACAAGGTCTTCTAAATATATTATTTTCTTAAATTGTAGTTATTTCAGAAATCTACTCGTATTTTTCTACTCAACTTTAAAATGTTTCTTTCTTTCTGTGGATGTGTTTAAATTTTGTCAATTTATGTTCTTTTAGTATTTTTTACTTTTGCTTTCTCTTGGTTGCTTCTGAATGTCATCAACTGTAGTGCTTGTAAATGCTTGTAGGTGTTTATGTCTTTGCTTGTATGAAGCAAATTGAGTTGCCTTGTGTATGAAATGTGCGATATAATTAAAGCTGCCTTGCCTTACCTTACAATGAATACCGTATGGTATGGTGGTTACTTATTAAGATTTTATGGGCTCCCACCGGATGCTAGAAAAAATATCCTCCTTGATTTCCACAGTCATTGAGAGTGTCTCTAGATCATATTCTTACGTTCAAAGAGCAAAGAGTCCTCGGTGGCTGAAATGGAAGATGTATCCTGTTTTTCTTCACCACCACCCCACTCCTCCAATTGGATGGCAAGTTCATCCTTAGCACCACAAGCAGAAACCTCTGCATCAACACAAATTCAGGAAAAGGCATGAGACAAAGAATTCCTAACATGAAATGATCTAGTAATATTATTCTTTGTTAACTGCTTCAATAAATTATCTAACGATCTGTCCAAAAAATTTATACAAGTTAAATACTGTTTTAAAATATTAACATCAAACACTAGTCGAAGAAAACTGCTGTCAATGTCAAACATGAGAGGAAATATAAAGTCTGATTAAAATATCATGACGTGGAAATACAACATACCAATTTGAGAATATTTTTATCCTAAGTGTGTGTCATGTATTTACCCTATAGTGCATGTGCTTTGTGAGAGAAATATTTGGCTACAGAGAGCACAATTTTTGACACATCTAATTTTGGCCTTAGCTATTTCCAGCAGGTTTAAATAATTGAGTGGAAACATTTCTCTACCTCAAAGCACTTTTCACTTCAGTCTCACTGACATGATTCAAGAAGTACGCGTGTGTTGTCTGTGCTCATATCAGAAGTGTGAACTACTACTTATACACTCAGTGCTGTACACACTGCCACCTTCACAGCTTCAGGGAACAGCACTGGGGTGTTCTCGGATAAGATTAGAGAAGAAACCTGCCTGATACATGGCTGGGTGAAAGAGCAACAAAAGCCATATCATGTCCTAATGGTTAAGTAATGGCTCCCTGTCTTAAGTTTGCTTTTTTTTTTTCTTTCAACAATGAGACAAAGCTAAATGCTATTCAGGCCAGTGTCACATTTTAAGTCAACAATACAATGCCCTTGTCAACATATCCGCAATAGAGTACCACATAGTCCTCTGTTCTGGCACGTTTTCAGCAATTATCTTTTAATGGTTTTTAATAACTATGCATTTGTTAGTGCTTCAAATAGATTATGTTGCTGTATATGCACAGCTCTCTTAACACTTAAGTTTGCGGCACACCCCCACAGGTAGTCTAAAGTTACTTTTTTTGTTAGCATCAACAACATTTTTCTTTGCATCAAAGTTACTCACGTGAGCAGGCTTGGTGGTTTGAAAGGTTGTAAAGGAAGGGATAAAACTGCAGGCAACGCAGAAGAGGCATACTGGTGCGACACTGCTCACACGCAGCAAAGGATGAGAAGAAAGTGGAGGAGGAAACGGCTGTCGTCAGCGTGTGACGAAACAAGGCCAGAGCTCCTGTCACATTGCCCTGTGCCAACTGCAAGCTCATCAGGCTGAAGAGTGCATGGGGCTGGTGGGAGAAAAGGTGAGATGTTCAAATAGCCACATTTGTTTTGGCGACTGAACACAAGTAGGTCTATTTCTAACAATGCAAATACACGTACCGGGAAATACACAAGTACTTGTTTCTGATTTGTGTGTGCATATTAGAACACTCAAACCCAACATCAAAACCAATTTTTATATTTTACAGACAATCCAAGCAATTATACCGGTAAAATGCAGCTTCTAAATGGTGATTTATTGGGGGGGATATTTATCCCCATATGAAATGGGGGTATGTTCGTACTGCAGTCATATCTAATTCAGATCAGAATCACTCCTCAAGGCCAATTTTTAGGGCTGAGTGTCTACACTGTTTTTAGTGTCCACAGTGGGCCACATTACTGGACCATTCCACAGGTAGCTGTTTTATGTGCTTTGTGACTGTTGGAGCTACAAAATAGCCACCCAGTTTCAGTCTGGATGGGCTAAAAATTGAATTTTGGCTGGCAGTCTGTAGAAGGCCTAATTGTCCCCTGAACCGAATAACTGGTTACACCAGCCATGGCAGCAATAACAAAACAGGCGTTTGCAATAACTGGTGATCTTTGGCATGGAGGGATTTTGACTCACTCCTCTTTCATTTTTTTTTTAACATGACCTGCCCATTCAAGGTCATACGGAAGGATGTCATTTGGATTTATATCTTGACTTTGACTATTCAAAAAAACATCGATTAAGGGTTTTGTTTTGTTTTTTTATTTTCTGAGCCATTCATTGGGAGATTTGCTGGTTTGTAGGGTAATTAGGGCCGTATAGGTTTGAAATGTTACCCCCTTAATAAACCATCATTTAGAAATGTTATATTAAATTGGGTTATCTTTGTGAAATATTAATATTGGACACCTACAATAAATAAATACAACCAAATAGGCACATCCAGTTTCCCTAAAATGCATTACAGCCATTACGCGTGAACTAAATTTGACCTTCTCAAGATAACAGAAGAGCAAAATTTACAACAGATATTTGATTCATGAATCCATCCATCCATCATTTTTCTGATCGGCTTTATTCTCACAAGGGTTGCGGGGGGTGCTGGAGCCTATCCCAGCTGTCTTCGGGCAGTAGGCAGGGGACACCCTGAACCGGTTGCCAGCCAATCGCAGGGCACACAGAGACAAACACTCACACCTCGGGACAATTTAGAGTGTTCAATCAGCCTGCCAATGCATGTTTTTGGAATGTGGGAGGAAACCGGAGCACCCGGAGAAAACCCACGCAGGGGAGAACATGCAAACTCCACACAGGGAGGCCGGAGCTGGAATCGAAAGCACAACCTCTGCACTGTGAGGTCAACGCGCTAACCATTGGACCTTGATTCACAAATCAAAAAAGAAAACAAATTCCCACAAAATCCTTAAAAAAAAACAACAACAAAAACGCCCAAAAAGATAAGATCTAGTTGTTCCAGGGCGTGCGGGGGTGGGGGGGTGGGGGGGATTTGTATTCCGACTTGACCAAGCTAATGTATTCTAATAATTTGTGTGCATATTAATAAATGGGATGCAATCAGGAGGCATTTTGCCTAACTAGTGGAATTATGACAATGATCCCAAAAATGCGACTACTACAACATTATAAAAAAATCACATTCCTAATGAGTATCTACCTCAGTTGCATTGTAAACCAGCGCTTGCTCCACCAGCGTTTGTGAGTGGGTGGTCAATCCATAATGCAGCAGCAAATTAGCAGCATTTGTGAGGGGCAAATGACGGTGCGAGGGAGGGACTTTGATCCACACTTGCCGCAGGCACTGAAGGGCACGACTGCCGTTTCCTTGGGCCCGCCAGAAGAGAGATGCCTCATTGTAGATGTGCCAGCTGGATACTTGGTCCTAAACAAACAATACCTTCTTAGTGTGGAAATATTTGAAGTAATAAAAATGTTGCTGTTTTTTAATGGACTATGTGGTATATGTCACGTGTGCATAATATTTATGAGCATAATGGACACATTGCAAGATCAGCTTATCAGAAGATAACGTGCAAAGCTTGCTCACCAACTTCATTATTTCAGCAATTCTGGAACCAATTTGTTCCAATGTCCAACCACCACTCCGGAACTGCAAAATCTGTAATCACACACAATGATATGTTTCTGCTGACTTTTACACAACTGCAAAATACAACGTTACATCGGACAGTGTGGTTTTGTATTATAAAGACCCAGAAAAAAGGAAAGCAGACAGACCTGGGAGGCAAAGGGATCTGGAAGCATCTTGTCTTCCAAAAGCCAGTCAAGTGAAGCAGGCAGGGGAGGTGAATGTGCTTGGGAGAGAGAACCACACTCTGGCAGGGTCACAGTTTGAGGAGGACTATGACTCCCATAGAGGAGAGTTGCCACTGGGCTGAATGGCAACAGATAAAATACAATGAGTTACAGTATATTTTTTCACGTGAAGCACATCATCAATCAACAACAAATTTGCAGATTTTGAATGGGTACGTACCTGTGACTCTTGGTTTCAGACAAAAGGTGGTATGTTGGCAACAAGTGCACAGGGGGCACAGTTGGGTATTCACTAACGCAGTCTGACCTCTGAGGCCATAACAACTTCTGCACATCCTACAGAAGAAAGACGAAAGTGAAATCAGTTTTACTGAAAGACTACTCTAGACCAAGCCTAATGTACAGTGGCAAATTTCAAATTCTACAAAAATTAAAGGGGACATATTAGGGAAATTTGACTCTTTAACTGCGTGGATAAAGAGCCGGTCCACCCACAAAATTTAACAAATCTTTTGGTACATTGTATGTTTATCCCTGATAATGTGTCGGTAAGCAAGTCATTCTCCACTTCCGCCCCACTTTTATGTAACAGGTGGGATGTTTTAGATAACTACCCCTGCTCTGCCTACGACTTGGAACTCAACTGGATGACCCAGAGCCACCTTTAAGCATGGAAACACAATGTCCGAAACACCATATTATAGCTAAAAGCTAAGACTACTTGCACATTCTTTTGGGATGTACAGATTAGCTAACAGTGAGTGGGAAAATTATTTTTAGCAGTGTGTCCACTGCGCTACATACATGGGTCAGCACAGTAGATGACAAGTGGAATTTGGTGGCTTGGTGATGAAGTGCAGCATCCAAGGGATAGAACAGAATCTGTACTGTCTTGTATGGGCTAGCGTGAATTGTTTCTTTTTTTTTTTTTTTCAGACCCTCCAAGGGAAGTTCACCATGTTAATAATAATACATTTATTTTTTTTTATTTGAATTTTTATTTTTTATTATGCATTAATGAAATGCATACTTGCCATTGGTTAGAAATATGTGGGATGAGATGAGGGTTGGCTTCACTTCCATGTAAGAAGCTCAAGTGACAGTAAAATGTAAGCAATTAAAAACGTAATCTAAATGTATTTATAGCCGAAAAGCGCTTTTCAAGCAAATACTGAACTAATGGTGGCTGATACCGATTTCAGTATATAAATCATATAAACAAGAGAAAAACATTGAGTGTGTAAAATGTTCTATAATTCTTGATTGTTGCGGCACTCGGACAAATGCATGTCACTGATTTTATAAAAACAAATGGTAACCGTTTTTAATTGTGAGGGGAAAAAAAAGCACAGGATGTCTGATGGTTGCAAAAGCAATCATTAACCAGAACATATGCAGACTCCACATTATACTTTATAAAAAAAAAAAATAAAAAAAAAGGGAAAGGTGGCACGTTGATCAACTGCTGGTAGGCCAATGGAACACTCTACATGGCGTGATTGAGAGTGTGGATTGTTGTCTGTCTATGTGTGCCCTGCGACGAGTGGCTGGCAACCAGTTCAGGGTGTACCCCGCCTACTGCCAGAGGACAGCTGGGATTGACTCCAGCATGACCGCAGTCCTTGCGAGGATAAGCATCTTGAGTACAGTCAAGTGTAATTATAAGTCTTGCCTGTGTGTCATCATGATGACTGCTCCAAAGGGCGGCAACAGGATCTTGGTCACCTGACACAGAAGGATGAAGCTGAGGGCTGTGTGTTGACTGATTGGAACTGTGATCAGAAACAAGTGCCACACTGGATGCCACTGATATCTCTTCACCAAACTATGAGGAAAGGGAGGCAAGAGTCTTTAAAGTGTTCTTCATTGTACTGCTTAGTTTAATGACAACCAGGTATATAAATATTTTTTTAAACTCATACAAATTCAAGAATAAACCGGGACATATCATCAATAGAGGGTTTGGCGACCTAACCCTAACCCGACTCACATTTTTTTTTTATATTTGTAAAACAAAAATAAAAATAAAAATCTGCAGTTGATAAACCACAAGTATGTGGGTGTTCACTGTCCATATCTTTATGTAAACAATTGACACATAACCAAACTTGGCCACAGTGGAGAAAAATGGGACCTTTGTCTTACACAACAGTATTTGTCCAAACAAAGTCAACAAGACAAAACTGATATCACACTTACTTGGACAAAATGTACATGTTCAAATAGGTCACCACGGTGATAGCGCACAGGCAGATCAAACGAGCAGTGGAGGCTTTGGTGCTGATGACCCAGGCGGCAAATTTGATGGTTCCCTGTGCCAAAAACATACTTACGATTTAGATTCAAACAATTGTGGTTTATACAAAAGCCCAAAAAGGTTTATTTTTCACTTCAATGGTAAATTTGCTGTCAAATGCCACAACATGCAATATCATTACTTTGGCATCCAAAGTTTTATGTTTGAAGACAAACTTTCAATGAGCATTTTACCAAGTTGGGCTTCTTTGGCCATTTGGGTCTCATGGATAATGTTGTGCAGGATCTGCTCTTCCTGCAACAGCTTGTGTTTATCTAGCACCTCCTGCTGGCGAAGGTAGTGGTCATGCTGCTTTTGGTATTCCTTGAGCTCATTCAGGGTTCGCTGCAGTGATCTATAAAAAGAGCCATAATTACATATACATCCATCCATCCATTTTCCGAACCGCTTGATCCTCACTAGGGTCGCTTGGGTTGCTGGAGCCTATCCCAGCTGTCTTCGGGCAGTAGGCGGGGAACACCCCGAATCAGTTGCCAACCAATCAATTACATATACATATAACACCAAATAGAATAGTTGTCATCACTAGAATGCATCATTGCCCACTTGTGTTTTCACATGATTGTATATAAAAAGAGAAAAGGTAGTCTCTTTCTTGCAAGGGCAAGTAGAGCAGTGCGTCAGTAATATGTTCTTGTTTGCAGCATTTTGGTGGTTTACTGTTCATAGAGTTGTCTGCAGTGAAGTCATATTCATGCAGTAAACTATTTCATGTAAACCAAATACACAAGATAACATTTAGAGGTGGAGGAGTATCGAAATATTGCGCTCAATGTTCTGTTTACAACTAAAGATATGGTTGCAATTAAAAACATAATCTAAATGTATTTATAGCCTAGAAGCGCTTTTCAAGCTAATACTGAACTAATGGTGGCTGATACCGATTTCAGGATCAGTTCCTATACTGTGCGTCAGTGCTAAATAGCACCATATGCAGAAAAGCACCATACATGGATACCAGTTTAACAGGCCTGACATGTCCCTTCTAGACAGGTTTAGTTCACTGAAAAAAAGTACTTGATTCTCAGTGGCGCAATACAAATATGTTAAACGAATACAAATCATTTGTTTTAAATTTTTTCGGAAATCACAGGAAAATGACAACCATCTTGTGAATAATATCGGGCTAAAACTATTTCAAACATACTTTCACCCTGTTTTTTTTTTTTTTTTTAAATGCAACTCACCCAAGTTCATAGTTTAACCCATAGCAACGCGCTGAACAACAAAAATGCTTTTGTTCGGCAATCTCAGGCAAGTGACATCATTTACTGAATGCCGAGTCGCCAGTCATCCATTGTAATGCATTGTTTATTGCACCGTTAACTGCTCTTTGCGATTGTTATCGAGTTATTCAGCGAAATGCCTGAGCACTGTGTGGCGATGCACTGTTCACATTCAGGCAAACAGTTGTTTGAGTGGCCAAAAGAAAAGAATAGGGCACGTAAATCGACCAGAAAACGACAAACGATACATTTTCGTGTCATCTGTATGTGCAGTACTTACATAAAATTAGCATTACAGATTTTAATTACTATATTTTTCCCGAATAAAGGAATGTAAACTACAATTACTGATAGTTACTTTTTACCTTTGTTAAAATGGACATGTGCACAAGTGCGTACCTGTGCTGGGCTTCGAGGCGCTGCTCAAGCTTTTGCTGGCAGAGCACGGCATGCTTCCTCCTTAAGGCCAACTCAAAACCTGGCTGAGCTTGTAATGCTTGCTCATAACACAACACTGAGTGGTTGTATTCCCCAAGCATCTGGTTGGGCAGAGAATGTTGGAACAATCATATGTGTAGATTGCAGATCACTTATTAGCTACAGTTTTCAAACACAACAGCGGATTAGAAAATGGATGAATGGATGAAAAAAGAGAATACAGGTATTGATGTTGATTATTTTATATCTACAATGTTCAGTGTTTTGGTTTTGCAAATCAGTTCCTAAAAAAAGTTATATTTGTACATGAATTTGCTCTATAACTTCATGTGAGGTTGTTTTTTTAAAGTCCGTGGAATCAAGAATTGCTCTACGCAGAATGAGGATTGTTCCCCGCAATCAACACTTTTTCTTTGCAAATTCCTGCGGGGACTATTGATAATATTAAGTGTGAACCTTGGTGTTTAAGATAAAATTGTAACTAATGCAGTAATATGGTCTTTTTTGAACTTACAGCATAAATGTTTCCCAAAGTGTAGTGAATGGTAAACAGGTCCGAGGGCAGGTCCAAGGCAGTGTGGGCTAGAACAGCAGCATCTGCTGAAAAATGGGCGCGGTGCAGGATGTTGGCCATATTAACCAGGGCGACATCCTTGTGATGCCTAATTACACACAAAGAACGCGGGAATATGAACATATGTGGCCGCTCTCAAACAAACACACTCAATCGAAACATCCAGCAGGGACCTAGTGATGAGGCTGACGCTACCTCGGGGAAAAGTGCAGAGCCCGTGCCACACAATCCATTGTCCTTTGAGGCTCGTTCTTCATACGCCAGTAGAATGAAGCCATGTTGTACAGAACCCATGATGATGTATTCTGGAACATACAAACAGGCATGATTATTTTTTGGGTTGGATTACTGCCCTGATTTCTAGACCTGTTTTTTTTCCCCACACTGACAGTAGTCCATTTGATAGCGGGACGAGGATGATTATTTTGAAACGTCGCAAGGATAACCTGATTGTAAGCCATCAGCCACTAATTGACCTTGACTAAATTGAAGTACACTGTAAAGACTGTTGTTTCTTGGAAGGATTGCACTCGGCATTCTGAATCAGCAGCAGTTTATGAAAATTCACAATGACAGCAAGTATCATCCTTGCAAACTTAACTCTCAGTCAGACTTAAGGACTGCTCTTTCTGTTTCTGACAAATAGAAATGAAAAACATTAATACAGAGAGCTCAGGTCTAAGTGCCAAAAGATGTTCCCTTTACATCGTTGGGTCCAAACAAAAAAAGGAAAAAAAAATGTTTACCCTCAGTAATGCTTGATGGATGCGATGGCCCACCACATCTATACTGTGGCCCAGTTTGTGTGACAAAGAACCATAAATTGGGTCCTCCTTTGAAAGTAACGGGGAGGTGAGGTTTGCCCTTTCTTGCACACCCTGCAATACACCATAAAGAATACAGACATGTTATACGTTATTTTATTACGTTACATGACAGAAAGTCTGCTCACATTTATAGAACATAGTTTGCAGATACCATGAGATTTTTGCAAAACAGGTTTGTGCTTCTTAGAAGTCCAATTACCTTGTACAAATGCCATATTTGGGATGCACGATCATGGCCAAAATGATAATCATAATCATTACAATTATTCATAGTGTTAGGAAAACAGCTGTATTTTTGAGTATGCAGAATCTGGAGAGTTTTCATGCATTTTTGGGTCTCCAAAAATGCACATCATCATCATCATCATCACCAGCAGAAGACAAAGACAAAGAAAAAAAAGAACTACAAAAATCAATTGGGACTTTGAAGCACTCACTGCCAAGACCCTAATTATAATAATATGTATTATAGTTATATACGTATTTATATTTATATTTCTGAATTAAGGGTTCGGCAAAAGGTGGATTTTTATTCTTTGTTACCTTCGCTTTTAAAAATTCCCCAAACAAGCTTGGTCTTCTGAATAATACAAACTTTCAGGAGACAAACCAATTGGACTGCAGCAGTCATGACATACAATGTGCAAATATAGATTTGTTTCACAGTACAGTACATTCATTTAAAAATGAAGAGATCCGGGTAAGTGCAACTGATGACAAGCTGACCAGAATACTCACCCTGAGATGCTGGAACGCATGGATACTATAAGGCAGTTCCAACACTCTTGCACAGTCTGGCTTTTCGAGATCTGGAGGCAGCGCCGAGAGTAAATCCACATAGACTTCGGGGCTACACACAAAAGGGCAGTGGTACAAGTCATTAAATTCATGATACAATTGTTCAGGAAATCAACGGTAAAAAACAAAAAAACAAAAACAGTAACGTGTTTTCACAATTTTTATAAGAAACTAAGGAGGAGGAGAACAAATCATTTTCAAATAACCCTTGCTATACATCTACACCGTGATGCAGAGAAACACAGTACAACTTACAGTATACACAGTACATTATCTTAGTCACCGTGCCTTTTAGTAAGACTATGGTGGTGCTCTGAATCCTTTGTGTGTCAGACAACAGTCAGAAGAGTGAATGTAACACTGCCTTTCATGACATTCCACGACATTCTTTCTTGAAAGGAAGTGCTTTTCTTTCATAAGCATGGCTTACCGAATATCTTTACTCTCTAAGGAGATATAAGTGCCATCATACAGGTCAAGGTCACCAAGAGGTACTTTGGCCATAATGCAGTCTGCATCCTCTTTGTAGTGTCGCTGCTCCAGTCCTGTGTCTCTGTCCTCATTTTCTTCAATGTGAATTTTCTGTGCCACGAGCAGCTTCTGTTCAAAATTGAAAACATAGAAACAGTCACAAGTGAGTTAAGTATTTGAGAGATAATAGCTTTTATTTTAAAGAAACACAGTAATCCCTGAGAATAAATTGCAAGTCCTACTGTGAAGTAAAAAGGCCCAGGAGAACTTGACATCCCTACAATTTTTTTTTTTTTTTAAGAACTGCTGATATTTCTATCTTAGACTATCCTCAGACCACAAACTGCTACCCTCAAACAATTACAATTATTTCAAAATCATCTTATATCACCCTGAAACATAATCATACTCAAGGTGTGTAAGCATTTCAACATTTGACAAAGTCTCCTAACATCCACTACCAACCCAGGCTAAACTTAGCTCCTACCCAGTACAGTATACAAAGCTTGTCTCTCAAATGAACCAATTCCCGTTCAGACAGGAATTTGGCACCATCTTATGGGATTTTACAACATTGTGTATAGAGGAAACAAATACAGTCAAACCTCGGTTTTCGAACGTCTCGGTTCTCGACCAATTCGGTTTTCGACCAAAAATTTCAAGTTTTTTATGCCTCGGATGATGAACAAATTTCGTTTCTCGAACAAACTGAGCGCACTTGAATGAACCATTTGACTCCTCTCGCCTTCCTTACACGAGGAAGTGATGCTTCCTCGGGTAGACGAGGAAGTAACACTTCCTCGTGTTGCTTTCCATTGTGAGCAGACGTGTTCAGTAAACATTTTTATTTTAAAAAGAGCGTGGTTTCGGTTTCCGAACAATTTCGTTTTTCGAACAGCCTTCTGGAACGGATTATGGACGAAAACCGAGGTTTGACTGTACAAACCGAAATTTGTTCGTCATCCGAGGCATAAAATATGTTGACATTTTTGGTCGAAAACCGAATTGGTCAAGAACCGAGACGTTCGAAAACCGAGGTTTGACTGTACACAAAATAGGTGACTTTTTAGCAATTAACGGAGGATGTGTTTAAAAAAAAAACATATAATGTTGAGTTTTAGGTAGAGAAATACTCCAGATAATTTTCAGTCACAGTTATTTGAACACTGTCAAAACTCACTCACCTCCAGTTTCTTGAGGTAGTCAACACGAGACTCTTGTCTCATGAAGATCACAACGTCATGCGGATGCTTGAGATTCAAAGGCGAATCAACCTACAAGTTGAGTAACATGAAAGTAATCAAACATCACATTTGAATCAAAATTATTCACTCACGATGCAGTGTACATTGTTCAGTTGTATCACGTGAGAGTCTGTTTGATTTCTCTCCCAAGCCTGGCACGAAAACAAAACGCAAGTGTGACTTTTGTAAGCATCATCTTCGTTGATAACAATATAACTGACAGCCCGATATGTTCTGGTCATCTTGACCTCGCTTACCTACTATCTCCCGTGAGGGCTGCGCTTTACTATAAATCGTTAAAGCTGCAGGACGTACTTTCTCAGAAATTTTGACTTAAGAAAGGTGGGCAATCATATTCTGACATCGCTCAAATAAGCCAAGGAAACTACATTCTCCTAACAAAATACATAAATAAATGTTACTGATAAAGCTAACATAGATAGCACTCGAAGCTAGCCACCTAATAGAAGCGAGAAAGGCTCAATGAGCTGTCATACTTGCTGTTGTATTTTTCCGTCCTCCGTGACAACCCAGTGGGTTGTAGCTCCTCCGGAGTCCACTATGAGTATGCAAAGTAGAATGAAAAGCTTCCCCTGGAAAAACGTTTTGGGCGAACAGCTGACTCGACAGGGGAAGGAGTCAGGACTGATTTTCTCGATGTCCGCCATTTTTCTGTCTCCCGACCGCTGTGGCAACAGCAAAACGGCCTCCGACCACACGGCGGCACTCAACCCATAATCAAAAACAACATAATGCACCGTTTCAATCCAACAAGACATCACTTTGGTTTCTTATTTTGCACCGATTATTGAGAAAATAAAAGTATTCAATCTGTGGCTTCTTAGAGATCTGTCTTTAAGCGATATAATTCAGAAAACCAAAGCAGAAGGAATTTCCAGAATGTCACTTTTATTGCGCGTTAATACGACAATTGAAGATTTAGATCAGATGCTCTTCATTTTTTTTAAATGGAAAAATAAAACGCATTGCATTTTAAAAAATCTGTTATGCATACATTTGAGAAACGGGGGATATATATATATTTTTTTAACTGTGACTCTTTGAATAACACTTTCAAGATTAACTGGATTGGATATATTTTTAATAATGCCCACTCAGTTTGGAACTGTAGTCTGAATTGTATATTTTTTCTAAAATTACATGATTGAAGTTTCTTTTCGTATGTAATTGCAACATTTAAAAATCCCTGTTCGTTTGTCAACCTTCCATAAGCAAGCATTGGCTTTACAAGAACAAATCCATATTATTTGGGTGATTCAATGGTTCAACGGTTAAGGAGTTGTATTTATTGATCAGGAATCCCTTCAACATTTTCACCTAATGTGTTTGCTGTAATTTTTTATGCTCTTCCTTCTTGTGTATCCGTGCTGTTTAGGGGGTGCATTGTCTATGGTTCTCTTATTTGATGCTCCCGTTACTGATGTTACTGAAAATATGCTTCAATTATTTTTGTCATGTCTTTTCGGAACTTATTTGCAAAACCAAAACACTGTGAAGAATTGTGGTTATAAAATAATCAACATCCTTTTCTTTGTTCCTCTTGTTCATTTATCCATTTTTTATGTGCTTATCCTCACAAACTGTTCATTGGTTTGGTGCTTGGCTATAACTTATCATATTATATGAGGTTTATGATAATCAATACAATACAATAGGATGATGTCAGATTTAAAGCGATTTATTAGTTTGTGTGTAATGACAAATATCCATCCATTATTTTTTTTTAAACAGTTTATCCACAAGGGTCGCTGGCGTGCTGGAGCCGAACTGGTTGCCAGCCAATTGGAAGTACAGTAATGACAAATACTGTACTGAAATTTATATGGGAATAGACATTTTGAATTTTTAGGTTCAAAATTAGCTCCGTTGATTTTGGTGTACATTGGTGAACAAGAGGCTTTCACTTTGAGCACTGGGTAGGTCGTTGCTACTTGAAATTCAGAGTCTGACCTTCATTGGTTCACGAACGGGGCAAATTTAATTTGACACATCCAATATGGCAGCCTCACTAACGTGTCGCAGCAATGGGCAGACCGTTCACTTAATCTTTGGGGTTGACACACTCAGGGTGGTTTCTATTCCATACTTTATCTATGTTCTAACATTGATGACGTGCTTAAGACAGGAAATGCCGTACAAACGATAAGTTCCCGACTTTCTCAAGGTATTATTTTAATTTAACATGGTATTTGATTCATTATTGTCTGTCTTGGCGTACTCACAAGAGTTTGGCGCCACTTGTATGTGCTATGCTGGTTATTTATATACATATATCTTTTAAAAAACTGGATTTGGTGACCACAGCCTGGAATGTAAAAATAACAGTTCCTCATGTGGAAGCTCGCTCGCTAGTCCCCATCAAACGCAATGATCTCTGTACGTTTTCATTAATTTTAAGTTTAAACCTTTATATTAGACATAAACTAATGGAAACGCATACAACTCTAACCGCCTACCAATCAAAGGCAAAGCAGAAACAAAATAAACGTGTGATAAACAATCGTACGGTTACCACTAAAATAGTCGAGCCAGTCGAATATCCGTCAACAAGTGTTTGCTTATTCATCAGTAAGTCTCTTCTTCATCAGTAAGTTTCTAATTGTTGACTTGCCAAACTCTCCCTCGGTACAGTAATGGAGCGTCTCTGAATGTTGTAGCTGATGTATATGAATAGTCAGCAATCTAAATATTGCGCAATACCATATGAATGAATGAATACTTTATTGTCATTGCACACTTGTTACAACGAGATATTTGAGAGTGAGGAAGATAAAAGAAATGTATGCCCACCAATTTCCACTTATGTGTCATCTTCCCCAGATGTCTTGCTCTGATAGTCACAAGGGGAGTTTGGAGGAGGTCAGTTATGAGGGAGCTGCTGGTGGCGACCTGTCCAGTTGTGCCTTGGCGATGCTGGAAAGGGAACGAGAATCCATACAAAGTCCCACAGAGAGTCCTGGTGCCTCTACTATTCTCCCATCTACTGCCCTTGAGCAAGGGTACGATGTGGAGTTCGACCCACCACTCGAGAGCAAATATGAGTGTCCCATCTGCCTGATGGCTCTCAGGAATGCCATTCAAACACCTTGTGGGCACCGTTTCTGCAAGAGCTGCATTGAGAAGTCAATTCGGTATGCTTTTGTGTTGCTTTTGATGTTCAATGCTAATTAGGCTCATAATAAATTCAGTCAGAGCAGTCTGCCCAAAGTGCAGCTTCCACTGGTTTTAATCACATTTTAATCAGAGTGCTTTAAGTGTCCTGAAACATATATTTGACACTGATTTGAATCATGTCTGCTTTTTTTCCAAGCACATCAGTTTTTGAGACATTTTGAATTTTTGTCTTTAAGTTTGACCCATACAAGCCAGCACATTAAATTTTACAAATTTTAGCGAGCAAGCGTCATGGAAGCTGACATACTTGATTTGCTTTTGTGGGCCATATAAAATTATGCGGCGGGTCAGAACCCAACTCCAGGTCTGGAGTTTGACACCTGTGTGCTCGAGAAAAAACAAGGGCTGATTCGGAATCAGTGCAAAAAAAAAATACAGAAACATTTACTTGCATCTCTGATTTCTGATCTGAAAAATGAGTAAAAATGTGTTGAAATTTGTGTTGTTTGTCATCAGTAGCCTGTTCATAATTGTGTCGCAAAAAATGAAGTTCCATATGTTAATGTACATTCAATCTTGATGAAAATGTTTCTGCATGAAATAAAGGGATGCAGGACAGAGATGCCCCGTGGACAATGAAATGCTGTTGGAAGACCAACTGTTTCCTGATAACTTTGCCAAAAGGGAGATTCTTTCCCTCACTGTCCGCTGTCCAAATACTGGCTGTATGGACAAAATGGACCTCCGACATTTAGAGGTGAGAAAATCTACATTAGGAAGCCTATACATAAAAAACACAAGTCTGCCTTATTAAGTATTCCTTTCTCTGCGAACGGATGTTTCAGAAGACTTATGGAGACCCCAAGATTAATTAAAATTTCACCGTTGATTTGTTTCCAATTAGTGTTTTCCACGATTGCCTTGTGGGACTTTTCACAGCAGCTCACAAAAAAAAAAAAAAAAAGCATGGAAATATTTTACAACAGTTTAAGATTGAATTGTGTTGTGAGTTGTCAAGTGAATTTGATTCAGGTTGTGGTCATTCCCATCAAACTATTTAGTCATGCCCTCTGGATCAGTCAGTGTTGTTCTCTTATTTGACATCAGGATAGCATAAAATAATTCCCTTGAGATTCTAGCATATTGATTTTGGAACAACAAATCAGTCAATCACATTGTTCTGTCAGCAGAAGAGTTTCATGATCCACCTCTCTGCATAAGCTATTTGATAAACAGTTCAGGAAATGGGCGGATAAAGTAAAAAAATTATATTAAACTGGTTTTGTCTATTCCCAACAAGGCTCGGCTCCTACCGCACAAGAAAGGCCGGGAGATTCGTTTCAACATATGTACCCATTCCTGGTTTTCTTTCTGTTTTCCATACAGAATCATTTGGCACAATGCCCATTTGCGATTGTGCCCTGCCCGCAATGCCAGCAGTCCGTGAGAAAAGTTTACCTGGAGGAACACAAAACCATAGAGTGCCAAAGGAGACCCATGTCCTGCCCAGACTGTGTTGCGAGCTTTGTATACGAGGAGAAGGAGGTAGTTTTTGTTTTCTCTGAACTAGTTTTTTTGAATAACGTTGCCGCAGCAAGATTTGCATCGCATACCCAAGTTGTCATTCCCTTTCAATGTGTTCTTTCTCTTTCAGCTTCATGAGCAGCAGTGTCCCTTTGCGAGTGTTAAGTGCCAGTACTGTGCACTGGATCTCATTAGAGACCAGGTATGCTAATACCACATGAGTAGTGGATGTTTGATCACCGATTATCGTGCATTTTACTTCACTGTTATGGCATTTACTAGACTCAGTTAATTAAATTATGAATACTGCTACCTTTCAATGAAAGGCCAGGTTTATGATACATTGTCATTCAACTTAAATAATTCACCCAAGTGACATCAGGTGTGTTCCAGGGCTCTGTCCTGAGGCCCCTTCTACTCATCACCTATCACATTCCAATATGCATTTTTATTTCTATTTGCTCCATATCTCCAGCAAACCCAACTCTTCTCTCCCCACCTCCCACCTCACAGACTGTCTCTGAAACTCTACTATTGGCTTGGTTCAAACTTTTCTCAACTACAACAGCTACAAAATGAAATTCCTCCTACTTGGATCCAAATCTGCAATTGGCAAAATTAACAGCTCTACCATTACCTTAGACAACTCCAGTTTTTCCCCTTGGCCAGTTTCAGTGTCTGGATATCACCTTTGACAGCACACTATCATTTCAAGCCCACACAAATAAGATTACATAGTCCGTATAAGCATACTTTCAATCTTTCATCTCTGCAGTATTAATCACCTTGGCATGTCCCTCACTTCTTTTTCCCCTGCCATCGTTGTTCATAGCCTGGTCACTTCGGTATCGATTGCTACAATTCCCTTCTTTTTGGTCTCCTTCAGAAATCACCCATCAACTTGAAGTGGTCCAGATTTTAGCTGCTTGGGACATAACAAGAAGCCCTCCCTTTTATCACACAACCCCATTTTTACATCAGCTACGCTGGTACCGGTAACATTTAGAATACATTTCAAAGTCCCCCTGCTCACCCCGCCGTACCTCTCAGACATAATACAGATTGTCACCTCGTTACGCACCCTTCGATCCTCATCCTCTCTCCACTTCACTGGCCCGCTTGTCTGCTCCATCACTGTGACGAGCAGAGAATTAAGTCGCTCTGCTGCCGTCCTCTGGAACGCTGCACAACATGGACTCCATTTCTCTATTGAAAGGCATACTCGAAAGCACAGCTGTTCGAAATGCCATACTCTCCCAGTCTTGTTTTTGCAACTGATGTTGTGTGTTTTTAATGTTGCATGTTGATTAGTGTATTTGGGAATGTATGGTGTCCCTGCGTGCTCTAAAGGTGCCTTTAAATAAAATGTATTATTGCCATTGTCGTTAACACAATGGGGAGCAAATAGAGATGAACCCCCTCATGTGTTCATGTAAGTCCGTAATGTTTTTGTTACAGATGGACTCTCATTGTGATACAGATTGCCCTAAAGCCCCTATTGCCTGTACCTTTAGCACTTTTGGATGTAAGGAAAGGGTAGGTGATGCAACGTCAAACATCTTACAAATTGGAAAATCTCTTGGTGTTCCTTATTCCACAACTTTTTGTCAAACTGTGGTTCTTTATAGATGCAGCGACACAACCTGGCTCAGCATATGCAGGAGTTCACGCAAATGCACATGCGTTACATGGCAGAGTTTGTGCGATGCCTTAGCCTTAATGGCACCACACCACAAAGTGACGTTTGTGCTCTTGGACCTTCTGTTTCATCTGATGATCAAGGAGCAGCAGCAGCATCAGCCTCGTATTGTACGGGAAATTCAAGCGGTGGCAACAGCTGTGGCCCATCCCAACCCAGCGAAGAAATGCAAAGGATCCGGGATATGGACGGACGATTAGTAAAACAGGATCACCAGCTACGTGAGCTTATCATCTTAGAAGATACTCGGGTATTTTAATATTTTATACATGAGCGCCTTGCAAGGTTGAGTTTTCATGCAATAATGCTGCTATAAGCAATAGAATGAGTTAAGGAGTTTGAAAATGATGGTACACTGTACCTGTTACGAAGCATGCTTGAGGTAATGGAGAGAATGTAGAAAGCATGTCTACCACCCAGTTGAGAGCGATTCTGGGTTAGCATGTTCTTACTGTGCATGTTATAAGAATAAGAATAAGAATAAGAAAACCTTTATTTGTCCCGCACTGGGGAAATTTGCAATCTTCAGCAGCAGAATTGGAGGGGGAAGGGGGATGGGGTAAAAAGAAAAACAAAGTATTGCATGCACAAATAAATGTTCCAGAACAAAATAGAGTTTAATGTTAGTTTAAGTAGTTGCAGTAACTGAATACTCTGATTGTTCATGTGATGCCATTGACTTGTAACCAGTCCAAGGTGTACCGAGCTCCTCGAGCACAAATTCACCCTCCACCATGAACAAGCCTTAGAATATAAACGAAAGCAGGAATCATATCAATGGTTGCCATCCCACGATTGCTGTTTCCTTTCCACAGGTAGGTCAGCTTGCACAGCTCCAGAGAAGAGTAGCTGTGCTGGAGGACACAGTGAGGGAACTCGAGGCACAGCAATGTCACGGCATCTTCATCTGGCGTCTCAGAGGTTTCTCGGCGCACCTCCAGAACCAAGAAGCAGGCCTGCCGGTGGTTGAGCACAGCCCGGGCTTTTACACCGGTCGACCGGGCTACAAACTGTGCCTCCGTCTACACCTGCAGACCCCCAATGCCCCACGCTGTTCCAACTACATATCCCTCTTTGTCCACACCATGCAAGGAGCGTTCGATGGACAGCTAAGCTGGCCTTTCCAGGGCACTATCCGTTTGGCCATTCTCGACCCGGGCCCTGACGCTCAACATCATATGGAGGTGATGGAGACGAAGCCGGACCTTCAAGCCTTCAAGAAACCCACAATTCAGCGGAACCCCAAAGGGTTTGGCTATGTGACTTTCCTGCACTTGCATCAGCTGAATCAACGAGCTTTTGTCAAGGATGACACCCTCCTCATCCGCTGTGAGGTAACGCCACGTTTTGACGTGTTTCAGCGCGAGGGACCCACAGTGCAGCCGAGAGGTCCTGAGGCTTCACGAGACTAACTCATATTGCACGTGGGTCATGCTTAGTTTTCTCAGACTGTGTTGAATGTGCAAATGTGAATTGAATTGAATTGAATTGAATACAACTTTATTGTCAAATGTGCTGTACGTATGTGTAACATACCCACAGTCAAATTTTTCAAATATCCGAACAATTCTTAGTACAGTACTTGTATAAAATTTTATTTTAATCAGGTTGGAAATAGTCTGCATGTATGCACATCTTTGAACAAGCACACGTTTATTTCGCATGAATAGGTTTGGTTATTGATGTTGATTTTCTGCTAACAAACTGACTGTTACTACCAAATAGTACGGTGGGGGGTTTTGAAACGTTTTTTTCCAATTACAGCACATGCGGAAAAAACAATATGTGTATAATCCATTGTAAAGCTCCCTCTATTCTCCCTCGTGTCTTGAATATCGGCTCACACTGGCGCTGGATGAATATAACTGAGTTGCATAATTAGAATAACAATTAGGGTTTTTGACTGAAATGTATTAGTGTGTGTGTGTGTGTGTGTGTGTGTGTGTGTGTGTGTGTGTGTGTGTGTGTATACAGTATATATATGGGGTGTAACTTTTTGGAAATGTTTTTCCTAGTTCATCGCAATACTGTATTGTGATTTATTCCAAAGGATTAATAACTCCAAAATGTGCCTTTGCATTTATTTATCCTGTGGGGGTTATTAAAAGGAAATAATGACTAAATAATCAATGATGATTGGTATGGATGTGCATTGTTTTTAATTTGGTGTCCTATGTGTGTGACAAAATGTCAGTAATCATTTGAATGTGAAAAGTTGCAGATGTTGTTCACCCAAAGCCTGAAATAAAGAATACTGGCCCGGTCCCGATTCCCTGTGAATAGTGAGAGTCAACTGAAGTCATTTTCACTCTTTTTTTTTTTTTTTTTAATTGAATTGAAAATTCATTTTTTTTTAGCACATTTCGTTTGCAATCTGTGGCCAACATTGGCAATTGTTACCCGATGAGCCAATGAATGAGGACAAATATACAAAATAGAATGCCTATGTTAGTGAATACGATGGTTTGTAGAAGCTCTTGAACCAAAATTCTGTCGTGAATGATCAAATATTTTAGTTTTTAATCCTTGACATTGCCAGGCTTCACAGAGAATGCTTTCAGAGGGAAGTGGTGACTAAGCTTGATCTTGCCGAGTGTCATGAGCAGGTTGCGACAGAGGGGCTGAAAGAGTCACAGAAAGGCATAGAAAATTGAAAATGCACTGGTCATTGTGAACGTGACAATACTACAACACAAGTATCTTCAAATAAAGTCAGCATCAATTTATCACTGACATCATCTTTAAGAATACAAACAACTATGGTCATAATTGGCCATCTTAAGATCACAACTAACTACTATTGCTTCATTTTCTTTTGTCAATGTAACGCTAACCTTCAGCTCAATTGGTTTCTTTCTTCAGTTGACTTTGATGGGCATCATTGCTGGCCTTGCAGCCTGCCAAAGACGATGCCATTTTGGAGTCCATTAATTCACATAAAATGCTTCATTAAATGTGTGTAGTGGTAGTATCGGTTTTACAGAGCATAATTTGGATTGTCACTTGACTCACTTGGTGCAACTGGAGCCTCTTTCCCACAGTTGAGTGTGCTCAGAGCAAAGCATTCTGCCATCCAAGACAACACGTCACCACAGTATCTCACCTAGATACAAATCACACAGCTATTACTACCGAGATAGATCCCTCTATGAGATAAGAATGTCAAGCGGAGGATAGGACACTGATGACCGAATTCACTAAGACTGAACTTTGGCTGCTGATGCCACCTTCATTTGCACTTCATTTACACCCCCGGTTTTCTCCAACTTAAAGTGCTATTCACGAATATGATATACCCAACAAAGTTTGTCAGAGTGCAATTCACACCGAGACACAATCTGGTTGGCAGCACAGTTAGTGAAGCATTTAAACATCTGCGCGTGCTCAGTGGATTAGATGGTTCCTGTTTGCTCCATTTTTACTAGTTAGTGCCACGCAATCTTTTAGTGAATTTGGCCCCGAGTTGTTTGGGCATACTTGAGCCTCCATGGAAGTCAGACGTTTCTCTTGGTCCTTTACCCCACCGATAATCCTGAGCAAACTTTGAACCCTGGGCAGAAAGTAAACAAACAAAACAAATTTGGTGTGAAATTCAGGATTTTACATGAACACACACACACACACACACACACACACACACACACACACACACAGAGAACGTATGAGTTATTATTTGGTGCATTTGCCTACTTAAATAAAAACCTCATTTTAAAGCTTGTCTTCCAGTGCAGTTAGGTGAGTTAAATTCGACAGTTGTAAAGATAACTAAATAAATAATCTAACCAATCTTATGATCTGTACCACTAGGAGTGCTCTAACGCTGGGTTAAAAATCAAATTGATGGTTTATGCAAGAATGTACAGTGCTTAACACATTTATTAGACCATTCAGGCTCCTCAGTATCATGAAGCGTCTTAGGGTGTACGCTATTATTTGTGAGCCGACAATGTTTTTTTTTTTCCATTTTGAGCATGAATCAGGAATTTCAGACTGATTTCTGCACAGAGTTTAGACAGATCACTCATCTGAGAGATCGGAAATTAATAAAGGATGACATTTAACCACCAAAGGGTGTTTCTAGTCAGGAATGCCGGCTAATGACTAGAATTTGAGCTTGAACAAGAGACAACGTGCTTTACATTTTTGGGGGGCAAAAATTAATGGATAACAATAATTAATCCATTCATCCATTTTCTGATCTGCTTTATCCTCACAAGGGTCGTGGGGCGTGCTCGAGCCTATCCCAGCTGTCTTCGGGCAGTAGGCGGGGGACACCCTGAACCAGTTGCCAGGCAATCGCAGGGCACACAGAAATGTACAACCATTCACGCTCACACTCACACCCAGGGACAATTTTGAGTGTTCAATCAGCCTGCCATGCATGTTTTTGGAATGTGGGAAGAAACCGGAGTACCCGGAGAAAACCCACGCAGGCACGGGGAGAACATGCAAACTCCACACAGGAAGGCCGGAGCCGCCATCAAACCCTGCACCTCGGCACGGTGAGGCCGACGTGCTAACCACTTGATCACTGGGCCGCCTATAACAATGATTGTAGGATTCAAATATCTCTGCCCAAGCTTTGATACATGGCTGTCTTAATAACTATGACAGAAACAAACAAAAAAAAAAAATCATGATTTTGGGAAGTACAAAGTCTGTTACTTTAGTCACATGTGCAAAAACCTTGGGCAATGATCTAATAAATTTATCAAGAACTGTAGAATATGTACCGTAATGTATATTATACCATCGCGGTAGGGTGGCGCGAGACAAAATACCATCCATTAGTAGCTGAGAAGCAACATTGGTCCAATGACAGGAAGAAAATGGGAGCAACGTTAAATGAGGCACTGAAAGTCAATTGTGTTTTGATCGGTTGCCCTGTGAACTCTGGTATAATCACTCACACTCTTAAGCAGTGAATGTAGCTATCGCCATTCCCTCAATTCACATTTGTAGTAAAAATTAGGTCAGGGTGTATCACTCAAATCTCATAGAGTAGAAACGTAGCTATAGATGACAATGGGGTAGTTTGTCAGCAAGAGGGGGAAAAAAAAACCCCACCTACTTTGAGGATGTACTCTTGAGTCGCTCCTCACTGCTCTCCCAATGCTGCCGCTCAAGTTTGGCCAGGTAGTTCTCTTTCTGTACAGTCTCCCAGATAATCAGCCTCTGGTCAAGCCCTGCTGGTAGCTCTCGCTCTATTATAGAAAGCACATGCAGACTTGTAGTCTCAGTGTTATTTTAAATCTTAGCAACTTTGTTGCGTTAAATCCTCCCACCAAGATGCTCCTGCTTGGACTCAGGTTGCTTGACCAGGCTGAGGAGTAGCTGAGAGAGGTGGCTGATGATAATGAAAGGCGGAGCCAGTGCCGGGCGGCTGTGATACTCAACAATCAAGTTGTACCGTTGGAACTTCCAGAAAATATCGGTGTTGCCCTGTACAACCTGGAATGTGTAGCTGTAGCTCACAAAACAGAAACAGCGTACAGGAGAAGCGACAACGAAATTAGGTTGTTTTGCTTTCTAGAGTTGTTCTTGAAGCCACCTTCTTACAAACAGCCATCAACAGATGTCCATTATGTTTGTGAGCTCCTGACCTAAACATCGCAATGAGCAGGTTGAGCAGAAGAACATTGGTCACAAGAAGGTAGATGACCAGAAGGAGGATCACAAGCCAGTTGGCATAAACATTAGGACATGGTGGCCGCAGACCCTTGATAATCTCCTCCGAATCATCGGTGCAGTTCATTTCAGGCATCCGAGCAGCTGCATCATCAAAGAAACAAAAGGACTGTATCAATGGAAAACACACAAAATGTTTTCAAATCTATAACATTATCCATTCATTCTACAGTCCTTTACCATCAATTTCCTCTAAGGGAATCTGGCCAAAAATGTGCAGGTAGGGGCGGTACAAGGCTCTGCGAAACACCCAATCGATCCGGGGATCATTAGGATGGAGAAGAGCCTGGGTAGCCACCCCGTATGCAATCAGCCACACACTCAGGAAGAAGAGGAAGAAAAAGACATCCTTCATCTGTAAAGAAAATCATTGCGCTGTTTGGGATATCACATCTTCTATTTTTAATCTAATATGGGTTGATCATTCACAACACGAGCTGATTGCAATGTAACGAGATCCAAGGCCATAAAAAAAATACAATTAATAAATAATCCTTAGTTTTGTGTGAAGAACTGCACCGCATCATCCTGAGACATGTTTCTGATTCACATGAAGCTGTGACACACACATTCTCCAGCACATTCAGTTTCTGCGGTGCTTGTCCTCATTCGGGTGAGCAGTAGCCTATCCCAGCTGGCTTTCAGGGCGCGATACACCATAGACCAGAGAAATGCAGGGCACACATAGACATTTGTACTCACACTTTGGAACATTTTAGTTTTTGTTTATAAAACATCCATCCAACCATCCATTTTTTGAACCGCTTCATCCTCACAAGGGTCGCGGGGCGTGCTGGAGCCTATCCCAGCCGTCTTCGGGCAGTAGGCGGGGAACACCCTGGACCGCTTGCCAGCCAATCGCAGGACACACAGAGACGAACCACCATCCGCGCTCACACTCACACCTAGGGGAAATTTTGAGTGTCCAATCAGCCTGCAATGCATGTTTTTGGAATGTGGGAGGAAACCGGAGTACCCGTAGAAAACCCACGCAGGCCTGGGGAGCACATGCAAACTCCACACAGGGAGGCCGGAGCCGGGATCGAACCCACGACCTCAATTCCAATTAAACTAGGATGTAATGCAAAATGTAAGTAGAACCTCGTGCCGAGACACAGACAGACAGACAGACGGATAGACGGATAGATAGATACACAGAGAGATTTGCAAATCATTCCCTTCTGTTTTTTTTGTTTTACACAGTGTCTCAACTTCATTGGAATAGGAGTTTGTGCATTAACCCGCAAACATGCAAAGGCAGGGAAAATTTGCACCAGCACAAAAATCAAGATGCACTATTTTTTTTAAATTATCTTATGTTGTTCTGTTTTTATTTTCACAAATATTGGGACTTAATACGTTATCATGAGATGTCGTATTTCATGGGATAACTTGGAAATGTGTCATGGTATGATCATTAAATTCCTTGAATCCTTGAAAATTGACATGTCGGATAGTCGAGTATTTGGTTCAACCTCTCGTGTGAGACTGCTAATTTCCTCCACATCAAAGCCAGCATTTATGCACAACAAAATGCCGTCCCAAAACTATTCTCAAAAAGCGTGAAGCTACATGAATTGGAGACACAGAAATATCCCTCAAAATCATGCCATGTATATCATACAGGTTCACCTAGTGCAAAGATAAAAGACATATTTAAATGTCACAAGGTTAAATGTTTGCGTATGAGTGTTTTTGGTAACCATTCTCTCCACAATGATGATCTTTGGCCCCAGCTGCTTATGAATGGCAAAGATGTGGATCAACCGCAGTGTGAAAACCATGAAGTCGATTGCTAGAACAGTTCTTCCTGCCTCGTAAGTGCCATCAACCATCCTGCCATTCAAAAAAAAAAAAAAAATCAGTTATGTTCTTTACTTTTTGTTTTTATGCTCCTGTATGTGTTCTGTGTTATTTACCTGCATGAAACTCCAACCACAAATAGTGAAATAGCAACCATGTCACACTTGTTCCAGTTGTCCTCCACGTAGAGCTTAAATTTCTTTAAGATGTTCATCTCTTCATCTGAAAAGAAGCTCTGCAACATGACCGACATTTGTTTTTATTACACTAAAATTCCAACAGGAAAAAAGAGCAAAGACAGGAGTATGATATCGGGCTAACAGTACTGATTTCTTTTTTTTTCTAAATCAGCCCAACATCGCGTGGTCATCGGGGAGAGTGCCTCTGGATTGGCAGACCGGGGTGGTGGTCCCTCTGTTTAAAAAGGGGGACCGGAGGGTGTGTTCCAACTACAGAGGGATCACACTCCTCAGCCTCCCTGGTAAAGTCTATTCAGGGGTGTTGGAGAGGAGGGTCCGTCAGGAAGTCGAGCCTCAGATTGAGGAGGAGCAGTGTGGTTTTCGTCCCGGCCGTGGAACAGTGGACCAGCTCTACACCCTTAGCAGGGTCCTCGAGGGTATGTGGGAATTCGCCCAACCGGTCCACATGTGTTTTGTGGACTTGGAGAAGGCGTTTGACCGTGTCCCTCGGGGGGTTCTATGGGGTGTGCTTCGGGAGTATGGGGTACCGAGCCCCTTGATACGGGCTGTTCGGTCCCTATACTGCCGATGTCAGAGTTTGGTTCGCATTGCCGGCAATAAGTCGGAATCGTTCCCAGTGACGGTTGGACTCCGCCAAGGCTGCCCTTTGTCACCGATTCTGTTCATCACCTTTATGGACAGTATTTCTAGGCGCAGCCGAAGCGTTGAGGGAGTCCTTTTTGGTAGCCTCAGTATTGCATCTCTGCTTTTTGCAGATGATGTGGTACTGTTGGCTCCTTCAAGCAGGGCTCTCCAACTCTCACTGGAGCGTTTTGCAGCCGAGTGTGAAGCGGTTGGGATGAAAATCAGCACCTCCAAATCTGAAACCATGGTCCTCAGTCGGAAAAGGGTGGAGTGCCCACTCCGGGTCGGGGAGGGGATCTTGCCCCAAGTGGAGGAGTTTAAGTATCTTGGGGTCTTGTTCACGAATGAGGGCAGGAGGGAGCGAGAGATCGACAGGCGGATCGGTGCAGCGTCTGCTGTAATGCGGACGTTGTATCGGTCCGTCGTGGTAAAGAAGGAGCTGAGCCAAAGGGCGAAGCTCTCAATTTACCGGTCGATCTACGTTCCAACCCTCATCTATGGTCACGAGCTGTGGGTCGTGACCGAAAGAACGAGATCCCGGATACAAGCGGCCGAAATGAGTTTTCTCCGCAGGGTGTCCGGGCTCTCCCTTAGAGATAAGGTGAGAAGCTCGGTCATCCGGGAGGGGCTCAGAGTCGACCCGCTTCTCCTCCACATCGAGAGGAGCCAGATGAGGTGGCTCGGGCATCTGATTAGGATGCCTCCTGAACGCCTCCCTGGTGAGGTGTTCCGGGCATGTCCCACTGGGAGGAGACCCCGAGGACGACCCAGGACACGCTGGAGAGACTATGTCACCCAGCTGGCCTGGGAACGCCTCGGGATCCCCCGGGAAGAGCTGGAAGAAGTGGCTGGGGAGAGGGAAGTCTGGGCTTCCCTGCTAAAGCTGCTGCCCCCGCGACCCGACCTCGGATAAGCGGTAGAAGATGGATGGATGGATGGATGGATCAGCCCACCTGCGCCTCATCAAAATCACTTTCAAGTCATGTCTTGAAAATGTTTCATTTTGTCAAAGTCAAGTCATTGAGGATACTTGATCAAAAGATAGAATTGGTGCAAAAATGTTTCCTGTTGTTGTCAGCCAAAAAATTACCTGTCGAAGTTCTTCCAGCACCAAGGTGAAAACCCAGAAGTAAAGCATTATCTCGGGGGCTCCGGGACCAAGGGGCGGTGGTGGAAGAAAGTCCAGCAGGAGCACGTAGGTGAACAGGAACAAGAAGGCAAAATACATGATGACGTTCCCAAGGAACACGGTGACGGGGGCGCTCCAGAATCTGCGCCAACGACGAAGTAAGAAATGCCACCACACTGATGCACAGCTCTGCTCTGCTGCAGTAGCAGCTGAAGAGTTCCTTAAAAAGTGCAGAGGACCGTTAGGATTTTAATAAGCATAGGCCAAGTGAAACCATGGGGCTTGCATATCTGCCTGTGATGATTTTGCATCTATGAGGTGAATTGAAGACTAACTAAATTGCCCATACTGTTGGTGTGAATGCGGGTGTGAATGGTTGTTTGTCTATCTGTGACCTGTGATAAACTGACTACATTTCAACCCATCTCTAGCCCCAAATCAGCAAGGTTAGGCCCCATCTGGTGTGAGTGATTCTCTGTAATAAAAAAAGTGATCCCTCGCTATTCCGCGGTTCGTTTATTGCGGCTTCGGTGCATCGCGGATTTTGTCAGACATATTCATAATTGCTTTTTTGGGTTTTTTTTAAGTCAGCAAAATCAGTGTCGAAGTGTTGTTTACCATGCGTGCTAGTGTGTGCACTCTGCTCAAGCGCGAAGGTCCACGTGGGGCACGTGTGTGAGTGTGTGTGTGTGTGTGTGCATGCACGCATGCGCAAGCAGGTGAGTGTACAGTATGTGTGTTGCTGAGAGAAAGAGAGAGAGAGAGAGAGAGAGAGAGAGAGAGAGAGAGAGAGAGAGAGAGAGAGAGAGAGAGAGAGAGAAGGCTTATAAGAACAAAAGCAGGTCTCTTTCATCCTTAATTGTCTTAATTGACTAATCATAAACATGCCTGCTGCACAAGCGGATCGCTGGCTGGCCTGTGTGTGTGCGTGTGTGTGTGTGCGTGTGTGTGCGTGTGTGTGCGTGTGTGTGTGTGCGTGTGTGTGTGTGTGTGTGTGTGTGTGTGTGTGTGTGTGTGTGTGTGTGTGTGTGTTCGTGCGCTCTGCTCAAGCGGAAGGTCCACGTGGGGCAATTTTTTTTTTTAATACAGTATGTTTATTGGTGCTACTTCGTGCATTTTCGTTTATCGCGGGTGGTTTTGGTCCCCATTAACCGCGATAAACGAGGGATTACTGTATATTGGTATCAAGGAATATTTGACATACTTTTTATTGCAGTAAATATCGTTTGTATTTTCCCTTCATGTGCTATACGTTGCCACCAAATTAGGCACATCTAGCCAATGACAATAATAATGAGCATAATAACATCTTAGTTTATAATATGAGAAATATTACAAACCCTGTATATGGGGGCCATTACAAACTTACAGTGGGCCATCTTCATCCGTTAACAGTAAAACCTTCTCTGTGTCCAAAGTGTCCAACTCAAAGGGTTCCTCGCTGGTCTGATTATCCAGCTCCTCATCACTACACATTAACAGCGATACGACATATAAAACATACATTTTAGTGGAACAAAATTGTATTCACTCCAAATAATCTCACCAGAACTTGATAAGGTTTGTCCAAATGAGAGGTGGAAAGAAGAAAGACACAACGAGCTTGGAGATGGCTGTGTCTGTAGTCATTGATCCCCACCAAATCTTTGTCAGGAGAGCCTAATAAATAAATAAATAAATAGACAAGTAAATCAGTAGCTAAATAAATGAATGCATAACATTGTTTTCGTTATTTTCAATTTAACTTGCTAAATTAGGTGCATTTGAATCAGACCACAAGGGGGCAGTATAAGCTATAAGAAATATCGGCCTTCCAGTCAGATTGCGGTTTCCGTGCATGGATTTAACCTACCGGTTGTTTAAACTCTTTTTTTTAAAAATAATAAATTTTTAAAACAAGGTTTGTGGACCACTTCATTGCTGTGCGAATGAAAGACAATTACTTGAATCAGCACCAAGTCCGTTCACATGGGCACCATGTAGGGGTCAAAACATCAAGTAATTAGTCGATTCATGGTGTCTCATGTCAGGAGAATTATTTTTCTCTGTGAAGCGCATTGTGATTTCCCTTCATCCATTTCGAACACTTATCCTTATTTGGATAGCGCGTGAGCTGGAGTCTATCTCAGTTTATTTTGGATGAGAGACAGGGTACATACACCCTGGTCGCCAGACAATTGCACAACACATTTGGACAACTAACCATTCACACGTCTGGACAATTGACAATCTTTAAAATTAACATAACAGTTTTTGATATGTGGAAGGAACATGACACCGCACGCAGTAAAATTGAAGCTGAGATTTAAACCTCATACGTCGCCCCATGCAAACGAATTGACTAAAAGTACCGAGATTTATCAAGTCTGTTTTCATTTCAGGGGAAGAACTACACAGAAAAAAACCCCCCAATCACTCTGAATTTGAATCGTTCTGTTACCTGAACTCCATCATGGGCAAAGAAGGACTTGGCATCAGCCTCAGTTGCCAGGTTGAGGACCGTAGATTTGCTCCAACATTGCGTTCTCCTTACTAACAATGCATAAGCCCGGTCTTCACTGTTGGAGTAACACTCACCAAACACATCTGTTATCACACAAGAGAGCACATGAACAATGCCCATTTTCTGAAGTCAAAAAATTAAATACATCAGTGTCTTTTGCATCGTTTCAGTTTTTCACGACTGATCTCACAGTCACATTGACAGCAGATGAAATACTCACCCAGAGCAAACTGTTCATACTTGGCCTCCTTCATGCTACGTGCAGACTCAGCCTCAGATTCCAGTCTTGCCATCTCTTTCAGAATCTTACACCCTGCCAATGCTGCAGCTACAGCCTCAGGTCCCTAAATGAATGAAATACATATGAATCAAACTTTTTAATCATGTCATACATCTTGGTATGCTGATTCGCAGAGGTGGCCATTCCATCAGTAAAAACAGAAGTTGCATCAGTCTGTCACTGACGGATGCAAAGTTTTGCTGACGAATAACGAAACGCTTTTAAAAAATGACAGACTAAGCACTGACGGAAGTGAGTTTTCATCCATTAGTGTAATTGTCAATAACCGGGTCACGTACTGATTGATCTCTTAGTCAGTCACTGACGGACATCCATTTTGCGGACAGAAACACGCCCAGTCTGTGTCTTGTTTTTGCTTGCTTGAGTGGACTGCTTGACTATAAATGGAGATGCTTTGCACTCCCTGTACAGTACATGGCACCATAAAGCTGTAATCCGCCATTAAACTAAGAGAGGAAGAAAAAGGAGAAGAAGAAGAAGAAGAAAAAGAAGAAGAAGAAGCATTGATAGTGATGGCAACTTGGTGGCCCTGAGTATGTCATTCTGTATCATGGCATCCACAGTCAGAGTTTCATGAAATAAAATTATCACATATCCAGAACAGTGCCCGTCACACTCGTAATCAAGCAGGAACAAATCTAAGTGAAAAGCAACCTGATGGCTGATCTTAATGTACAAGACAAGGCCACTTTCAGATTCACTAGCTAACAGACAATCAGAGAGATCAATTGTCACAGACGGCAGACATCATTTTGCATCATACGATCAATGGCTCCTTCATTCCAATCATATTTAAAAGCACAAGAACACAATAGTCTGTTAATTCTTCACACTTTAAAATGTTCCCTTTTACTTAGTTTGTTCTTGCTTGTATTATGAGTGTATTAAGATTGGTATTTATTTGGTATTATTTTATTTCCTGAAACTGACTGTGGATGGTATGATAAACAATTTTATTTTTTGTAATTACAATTGTACATTTATTCTTTAAATATGTAGTTAATGTATAAAAACAGCAGCGTTTCAAGGGGTCTAAGAAATACTGCATCCAAGTGAAAATGGGAGAAATATCACTGATATCAACATTTTCCCCTCGCTATGGGTGGCCATGGCAACACCTGGCCATCCTGTAGCTCTGACCTTGAATTTAAAGGCACATTAATCCACCAGGATTGTACCCTTTGACTACAACGTGACACGGGATTCTGGTTCAGGTGCACCATTTCAAACTTTAAATTCAAACTTTTGGGCGTTTTAACCCTGAACAGTTCTATAGATTGTCGACAAATCCTGTAAATTTACGTGAGGCTTTGTAAAGCTCTTTGGGCAGGCAGTGTATGATGGAGATAAATTGATATATTGTGCACTCCATTAACCATTTTAATCACAATTGATTTTTCATCTCTTGGACTCTGATGTGTTTTTTTTGGGGGGGGGGGGTGGCTGGAACTAACAACTGACTGACTGGTGGACCAGTAAAATTTACTGATGGAAGCAATGACGGAAGCGCGGTTAAAATAACGATGACAGACTGACGATCATGGACCGGTACCCAAGATGTTGACGAATTACGGATTATGGACCGGCAAGATTTACTTAGGCACCAACCTCTGCTGATTTGACTGGCTGTACACATATGCTTTTCTCTTTATCAACTGGGTTTACTCAACAGATTTTGTGTGATATGAGGTCCAGCTGGTGTCAACTTGTTTCAATGTGAATAGCTGCGCAGACGGATAACACAAAAGCGAAATGTCAACATTTCCATTTGGAGCCATGTTTAGCTCACCACAGTATGGTTTGGAATGGTTCAACCCTGATCTATACCACCATGGTCAAATAGCTACCCAGGAAGAATGCCAAACAATTAACAAAGTGAAACAAATTGCACTTTGTGTTCTTCCTTTTGACATGTGATTTGCTTGTTGTTTCTATTATTATTTTAAAAGAACACGTTGTTTTCATCCCAAAGTACTTTGTATTACTGAGAAAGTCCCTATCAAATAGTCAATGAACAGCTAAACTCCAAGCTATCATACCACAGCAGCCGGGTCACATACTACAACTCATAAAAGCACAATGGGAACATGCAAACGCTACCTAAAAAGACTACAGCCCAAGTCTTAGACTGAGATACTGCAGTTACACAAGTAAAAGTTGGAATAAAAGTAAGGCTCAAAAAACTATTTAAAAGTGTTATAACGACATTGATTCACATCGATTCTTTATCAAGCCTGCACCAGTGAGAGAGGAGAATAATTATAGGAACAACTGAGCCAAAATACATTCTAACATAGCGAATTAATCTTCTATTAGCCCATTCTATTCTCTTGTTTGTTTGGAAATGTCATTGAACTCCCCCACAGAGATTCTTTTAAGCAGTTAAGCAGAATCATGAAAGTGCTCCAATGGGATGATTTAGCCCAAACTTGGAGGAGGACACTGACCCACAGCCCATTTTCACATTTTGCTGTAACAGGTGCATGAAAAATGGAATGAAATAGCATTGAGGCAGAACTTGATCTCTCTTACCTATACAGTAATAGGAAAGGCACTGTGAGCTCTACAGTAAGTTTTATTTTACATGAACATTCCAAGAAGATTTAGTTGTTCCCAAAAGGAAAATAGTTTTTTTTTTTTTCCCTTTCCAGTGTACATTAAATTACTGATATACTGTGTATCACATTATATGCATGTATGCATGTAGATTGGAAAATTGTGAGATGCTGTCAGACATTATGTGCACATAGATGAGATGCAGTATTTGCATACTGCAAAGATAATTACAATATTTTAATGCTTGCAACATGAGAGATACTTCAAACACTCAGAATTGTGCCAGTATGTTGATGATATGACCATTAGTGGTGGCGGAATGTGCACACTCTGAATGAAATTTCCATAACTTCAGGTAATGTATGAAATAAATGCAGGGAAGGCGCACAAGGGGGTGTCGACTTGAAGGATTGCAGTAATTGGTTGGCTTAGTCCAGGGAAGGGCAATAACAAAATCAAAGCTTCCTTTAAAAAAAAAAAAAATGCAGAAAACAAAGTCGTTCTATCGTTGATTGATGTCATTTAAACTATTCATAAATCTAAACTCCCGTGTCTAGCAATGTTTCTCATTAACAACATCCACTGTGAAGCATGGCCTTTTATTGCTGCCAAAAGTATAAAAGCTCTTACATTCATCCCAGTTATGAAGATGGAGTTTTATCAGCGGCCCCATTTAGTAAAAGTGGGACTTAGGGTATGAGTAGCTGCACACTGCTTTATACATGCCAGAACACTTCCTCTATATCACGGGTGTCAAAGTCAAGGCCCGGGGTCCAGATCTGGCCCGCCACATCATTTTATGTGGCCTGAGAAAGCAAATCAAGCATGTCAAGTTTGACGATGCCTGCTCAAGTCTGAACCACTATTTCAAATTGTCATATGTAATCCACAATAACAGTCATTGTTCTTGACTTCTGATTTTAAAACTAGTTATCCATCAATTTGTTGTGTGCTGTGTACGTAATATGTGGAGGGTATTAAAGATTTATATGGTTTCCCAAAATTCATAACGGGAAACCGTAACTACAATGTAGCCTGCGACAAAAATGAGTTTGACACCTCTGCTCTATAAAATTATCATCTCAATTTGAATCGTTGTTTGTGTTCTTTCTTTTCTCATCGGCAGGCATATCCTTGCAGACTGAACAACACTGCGTTGTGATGGAGATTAAATGACAAGACACACCATGGCCCAAAAGTAGTTAGCCATCTGCTGTCGATTCTGAAGGACGGCCCAGAGGAAAAGATCCCTCCAAGGATGTTGGCAACGCTCTTCCAATTCTGCCAGGTTCTTCTGTCCCTTTGCAGGCTTTTCCTGGGGTGCAAAGACAACCCACTTGTAGTCAATGCAGCAATAGCAAAACGTTCAATCACATTTTGTTTTCAGTATTTTGGTAAATTGAATTCAGTGTGGGCTGAAAGGTTAAGTATTTGGCCACAAGCCATGATGAATAGCTAATAATAATAATCATCATAATAATCATAATAATAATAATGCATTCAATTAATTGATCTCTACAATAATTAACTGAGTTGAGTTGAATGCACGCTGTTGTTATATTTGATGAAATACAATGACATTCACCACATGCGCAAGGAGCTCAGAATCTGTCTGCCGGAGCAACTATCCACCAAAGTCACATTTGACTACCTGCCTCAAAAGGTACACGTGGTTCCAGCAGGCAGAATGTTAAGACAAATTTCTGCCCTTGAAATGTTTGATGTGCCAGATGTATGTCACGACCCAGATGAACAAAATTCCCAAACCAATGAGACTTACACTTGCATGAAGATCACGCCACGCCAGCATTTCAAAATAAGAGCGCAATGTGGTTGCACTTTACGTCCTGTTAGTAATTTTAGTAAGCTACTTTTCTTATTTATGTTTATTATTTATTTCATGTCTTGTTTGTAAATGCTTTTAAACGTTGTGTATGGAATACGCGATACTGTAAACTTGCCTTAATGTTTTTTGTGCACAGTCTCATTTTTGCTTATCTTCAACCTAAAGAACCGGTATATCACTCACTGTAGGAATCCTTTGGTAAAAACCTTTGCAGGAGTCATGAAGAAAGTCTTTGAGCACTTTGGCAACTTCATAAAGTGTGAAACGGGGTTTCCGTTCCCCTTGCTCAGACATGTGCTGCCCGGGAGGCCCAGGTGTCCTTCCAGTACCTAGCAGACGCTGCTTCTCCTCGTATTTTTTGAGAAGTAGGTTATGCAGGAGACTCTTCTCCGACACGGACCAGTAAAGCTCCTGTAGACGTCCGTAGGTGAGGAACTCGCCCAGGTTAACACCGTTGTCGACAAATAGACGTACAAAGTCTGGTTTGTCATTGATAAGTGCATCCATCATCACCTCTTCAAGGTCACATGCCTGCACAGACAATGTTAGAGGTGCAGCGATCTAAATGTAATCGACAAATTTGGGTCATTCATTTCTACCCCCTATTCATGATCGGTGACAAATAATAGCAAACAATAAACTGGCAGGTTTAAGGCATCCATATACAACACTTTTATAGATTGACTCTGAACTAACTTAAGACCTATCAGTCACATACTATCACCGATTGGTTCTGCGCTCTCTTAAACTAAAATGCAGATACAGTATACCCATTTGTTCAATACGCTGCAGGTCTGTGAATTACAGATAATTGGGCTGTGTAAAATCACTGTGTGTCTTTCACCTTCCACTCCACATCTCCATTGAAGATGTCACTCTTGGCAATGTCGACTCGGTTCCAAGCCACAGCCAGCTTCAGTTCATCAAGAAAGTCTTGGGCTTCCTGACTTTGGCTCTTACAAGCTTACACACAGACACGTACATACGCACAACCCCCCCCCCCCCCCCCCCCCACACACACACACACAACACAATGTCAGTGGTGTGACTGGGCAATATTCCAAATAGGATTTCTCATAAAAAGTGCTTTACCTTTGACAAGAGCTTTGAGGATGACTGTGTCCAACTCAGAGCTCTCTTGTTCAGGGTCATGGACAGTGAGCAGATGCCCATGATGTAGTATTTTCTGGATCTGATTAGTGGATGACAGACACAAATTACATTCGGTGTTTTGTAATACTTGAGAACACAATTTCTGGTTGTTTCATGATCCTTCCCCAAAAATATATATATTTTTGTCTTTCTTGTAATTCATAATTGGGCCATCACGTACAAATATGGATGTCGGGACTCCCATTTTAGCTGCTCTCTTTCCCGCCTGTCCTATTTTGCAGGCAATGTTCAAGCCTCTTGACATTCATAACCGTATGCCCGCCTCCACGCGCAACACATCACCCTCACCAGCTTGACCCAGTTTCTTATGTCCGTGCTGTGGTAAGCGTTTGGAAAGGTGTCCAGCAGCAGCTCGTGAACATTGTCTGTATCCCAGCAGCCCCGGTTCATGAGTGTGACGAGGATGTCTGCCACTCCTCCTGAGCCTGCTAGAATAAGCCACGGTGTCGAACTGCCAATGCCTTTACACATCCGCTGCAGGAAAGGACAAATTGGTGATGCACATCAAGCTCTCACACTGTTAGTTTGGCCCATCTTGAAAAATCATGCACACAATTTGTATGTGGTATGTGGTATGTATTGCCCAATGCATGTAGCAGCACGGAGGGCCTTGTCTTCTGAGACAAGTTTCTCCTACGGGAGACCAAATAAAAGTCAAATTCAATTCAAATTCAATTTATAGCAATTTATAAACAATCCAATTGTTTAATATATGGCTCTATCCACTGTCTGAAAATAACTTGTTGGCAGTTTCTGTCAAAAGACATCACGTATGTAGAACAGAAAGCAATACAGTAATGTGAGTCAGAGAATAATGACGAAAGAGCTCGATTGTGCAAAAGAGACCACAAATCATATTTTTGAAAAGCCAAAAACAACAAAACCAACAACAACTAATTAGACCAACCTTGAGGATACGAGGTTCACCATGAACCAATAGACATAGAACAGGGATCTCAAAACTTCCTGCACCTTTAAAACAAAGTCACACCTGATCAGATTCAGTGTTCTTGTGAGTCTGCGGTACTTTTACCAGTTCATATAAGATATTGTTATTGCGTATTTGTTTAGCCATGTTTTTTTCACAGATGTATTTACCTCCATAGCCTGTGCGCTGAAGAGAAATGTGTTTGAGCAGCTTCACTCTCATTTCACTTGTGGCCCCGGGTTTGTTTGGATCTTCCTCCACCAGCACAAAATGAGAGTGGTGGTTGTCCAGGGAATAAACGGACCCATGTGGCAAGTCCTGGGGCTTGTATACTGCTGGTACACCTAACTTAAAGAGATAAATACAAATGCCTTTAAAAAAAACATGTTTGGATGCCAGTATTTACTCAGGGAAGTTAGTCCAGTTTTTTTTTTCTCAGTTTCATGTTTGTTGTGTGCACTTAGACACCTTGGCGGTGAGTAGTGCCTCTCGGTTGTGGATCATGTTCCAGGGTGCGATGCCAATGGCCACGACACGAACTTTGGTTGACGTGCTAGCCAAGGAGTGATCTTGTACAGCCTGACCCAAGTGTTTGGTGATGCCAAATCGAAGGCCATTCGTCAAAATCCACGCCCCTGGAGCATAGAGAGGGTGTTGCATGAGTGTCCAATTTAGCTCTGTTGATTTCAATTGATCATGTATTTTGTCAATAATAATTACTGACAAAATTGAATTATGTGACAAAATATTGAATTATGTGTGTGTATGTATGTATGTATGTATGTATGTATGTATGTATGTATGTATGTATGTATGTATGTATGTATGTATAGTGAGCCCATTCCAGAAGCACCCATGCCAGGCCAAGCCATCAAGTCATGACGTTACTTCCACCATGCTTCACAGATGAGGTTCTGTGTTCCCAGATCCATTCCAGATTATTTCACCATACTTTCCCTCACTTTGGTAGAGGTTAATCTTGATCTCATCAATCCATAAAACTTTCTTCCAAAATTTCTGTGGCTCATCTCTGTACTCTTTTGCAAAATCGCATCTGGCCTTCCAATATTTTTTACTGATGAGTCGTTTGCATCTTATGCTATGGCATGTATATTTCTTCTTGCAAAGTCTTTATTGATGATGATGCTCATAATGGTCACAGGACAGTGAATTTTGAAGCCTACAAAATCATTTGGTCTGGCAAGTTACCTAAAAATGTATCCAAACTAATGGGCAGAAGCTTCATCATACAATGTCATCAAATGTAATGCCCCAAAGGACACTGTGAAGACAACAGATGACCTAATCAGGGGGAAAGTGGAAGGTCTTAGACTGGACAAGTCAACTACTGGACCTAACCCTGCATTTTACCTCCTGAAGAGGAGACTGAAGCGGGAAACCCAGTAAAGGCCTGGAAAAGCATTTCAAATTACGAATGCAACAGTCTGGTGAAGTCAGTGGATCGCAGGCTTGATGCAGTTATTGCAAGTAAGGGCTCTGTCAACAAATATTAAATATTCACTTTAAGTTAATTAAATGATTTCCATTCCAATACCTTTTCTTACTTGAAAAGTGGGTGACTTCAAACAAAAGGTGCTCTGTCCTGAGTTCATTAACAGAGTAAGATGTAAATACTTGTATATTGTTTGTTATGGCCAAATTTGTTTGGGCCAGGATTAACAATATTGGATTTCATTAGATGAGCAGGTGTTCTTTATATTGTCGATTGGAGAGTAGTTTGCAACTCAGTTATTTCTAGATTAATTGTGATGAAGTCACTCATTACTTAGATGCAATCCACAAGCTTAACGCTTGTTTGGCTCTGTGTCTCATACCAACCTGTGCTTTGTGCAGCTTTCACAAGACCTTTTCTGAGGGTGTCCCTGAGCCAAGGCTTCATCTGAGCCAACTCATCTCCTCCCACTAAAGCAACTACCAGGTGTGGAGGAGCTAGTCCCCACTCCTCTGTCAGCATCTGGAAGATGACCGCTGGGTCGGTATTTACTTGCACCCTCATAAACTAGAAGAAAAGTGAAGAGGATAAGGCATTGTACTCATTCCCTAAGCGTGTTATGTTGTCTACCTTTCCCTTTGTCTTGGAGGTTCCAATGAAGTCAATGTCACCCACTCTTTCCGCTGGCCAGTAATTCTTGATTCTGCTGCTCTTCTGGTCACTTACATTTTGTAGTGTATCATCCTCTGTAGAGCAGCATGAACAACCCTGGAGCACACTGAATATGAAAGACAATGTTTTGAACGCAGGTTCTGTCCTGAAATTGCAAATTATAAAGAGCCAAATAATACAGAATACTGTATATATTAACAGAGTGGCAGAGTGGATGACTGCATGGTTAGCATACCCGCCACACAGTTCTGAGGTTGTGGGTTCAAATCTGTAGGTGTGAATATGAGTGCAAATGATAATTGTTAGTCTGTATGTGCTTTGCGATTGGCTGGGGATCAGTTCAAGTTGTACCCTGCCTCTCGCTCAATCAGCTGGCATTGTGGACGTAGTATATCACAACCTAGACTGCCAGTCGCCTCTTGTGGCTGAAGCCAGAAGGCAGCCATCTTGTGTTGCCTCTGTTACCGACACCTTCTGGCATTTGTCCATTGAAAAGAGTTTCGAGTGTGCATTTTACGCCAGGTTACCTGTATTCATTAATGAGAGCCTCACAAAGGCCACATTTCTTTGGCTAACTTGACCATTAAAAGTATTATCTCAGTAACGTGCATTGTAACTTACAAAAATGTTAATATTACATTTCACAGCATGCTTTTTCTTGTTGGACTTTGCTTTGACTTTATTGTTCATAGTTCTCACAATATGATGCAGACTATTCTTTGAGTAGCATTCTTGAAATATAGATTTTAAGAGAAAATGTATACATCATGACATTCTTACTGATGAAATGTGCATGCAGAACTTCTCCCCAGACTTATTGATCATTTCTTTTAAGTTAGCAGTACTGTATTTAACAAATATTTATCTAAAGCACATATATTATGGCATGGTTTTTAATTATTTCTTTAATTGGTAATATCCATCCATCACTTTTCATTACTGCTTATTCTAATTTAAACCCAGAACCTCTCAATTGTGAGACAGATCAAGGGCGGGGGAGGAGAGGGTCATTGTTCCTCATTTTAGTCAAAGTATAAAGAAAAAAAAAATCAAGCTCATGGATGAATGGGTGGATGGACAGATGGATGGATGGATGGATGGATGGAAAGAAAGATAACTCGATAGCTTGACACACCATTGCTCCTCTGACCATTCCAGCATGTTCCCACATTGCAGGCATTTGGTCTGTGGCTGTAGCCCCTACAAACAAGCAAACACGGCAATATAATCAGCGCTTCCCTTTAAAGCAATTATGAGTCATTCATCACACTTTTCACAAAACAAAAGGTTCTTCGAGGCATTTGTGGTCAATGCAAAACTGGCAGAATTTCCATCCATGCTTCATATGCAAAGCAGTGCTTAGCATATGTTTGAACTTGAAATTCACAAAGCACCACAGCTCTTGGATGCCAACAGTGTCTAAATCAAATCCTTCTGATAAATTCCCAAAGAGGGCTTTGTTCAGTCATTTTAGGAAGTGATGTCTTGTTTCAAATCAACTGTCACTGTTGCAGTAGTTGTGATTGTTTCACGAGAATTTAAAATTAATATCAGATGATCTATTTAGTTGAGTCTTATTTACATTTGTAAATATGTGTACAATGGTTATAATACTCTGAGGAGAGTCTGAATGAGCTTGTCGTTACATAAAGAGTGAAAGTCAATTTGTGTTCAGATGTTTGTTTTAATGTACGGAAGCTGGCTGTGGTGGGAGCTGATATTTGACTACAGGTTTGACTCGGACAGGATAAAAACCATTGGAAATGCAAACGATCCGATTTGCATGCAATCACTGGGGACTTCACATGATACACACAAATACACACTTTTTTTCCTCAACAATAAAAACATCTGTTGGTGGAAGACAACTTCTTTTCAAGTTACTCAATCGAACTGATTAATCACTGACCAGCCACAACATTCTGAACACTGACGCAATCTAATACATAAGCTTTCTCAAATATTCTGCTCTTTGTGTATAAGGGTAGTCATTTCAGAATACAGTACTTGATTATTGTGTGGTTCCCTACAATTGGCTGGCAACCAGTTCGGGGTGTACACTGCCTACGACCCGAAGACAGCTGGGATAGGCTCCGGCACACCCGAGACCCTCGTCAACATAAGCGGGTTAGAAGCTGTTTGTGCTATAATTTGTAGAACATAATTGCATCATATTAAAAGTAGTTTCTAATATTTTTTTTAACTGTCATGAAATTGAGATAAACAAAATGCACTGCGTTCACGATTCTTCTGTAGCAAATTAGATTGTGTTTAACCTGGGGGGGGGCTGTTTTTATTTACCTAAATATTTCAAAAAAGGTCATTTTAGAGCTGTAATTTTAATATCGTGATCACGCAATATTTTTGCTCATGGTATAATCTAATATCAGCCCATGATTACATGAAATAGCCTACATGGTACTTTATGTGAAAATATTGTTCTGATAACAAGACAGTAGATGTTATATGTACTTACAAGAAAATTGTCTCGTCTGCCCAACATCACTGAACGATCCTTTCCTTGTTAAACACACCTAAGAAGGCGTAGAAGTTTACTTCTGAAGGGTTGAGTGAGACACTTTGGCCACCAGGAAGTGGCATGGATCCATCACAGCGACCAAACCAACACCACCACACATTTGCATATTGCTCAGCCAATGAGAATTAAGACTAGAGACCGAAGATATATCAACATTTTCATGATGTTGCCTCCTAACAGATGCTTTCACCCGCTGTCTATTGCAGCCATCTTCAGTTATTGCCTATTTGTGGTTTGGCTGGCTCCACTTTTGTGTTTAGAAAGTGAAAAGCATACCCTTTATTGGTTATTTAGATGTGCTGACTAATTTGGCCACTCTGCTCTTTATTATGCAGCTCGTAGATGTTTTATTTATGATATTCGCTGTTAATTACTTGAGTTGCTTTTTCACAGTATGCTCACGGTTATTAACCATCCGGGGTGTTTAGCACCTGTGCTTTGCAGAAATTGGCTACATTTGAGTAGCAAAATATTTCTCTCATATCTACACAGTGCATTACAAGTCCTAAGTGCCTTCATGCATTATTTCACAACACGTGTCAACTCAAAGAGCATCAAAATGAATTTGTGTTGAAGTCTTTTCTGCAACCCTCACAGTATTTCCAAAAGAAGGCCGAGCATCACCATGGGACGAGGGACATTCGAAGCAGGAAGACTTGGCAAACTTGGCAAGCTGATTTTTCCAAACAAAGTTTATAAACTATCAACCTCTACATTTTCAATTCCTCTTATCCAATTCAGGCCCTTGCAATCCCAACTGACATTGGTTGAATCATACCCTGGATTTATTGGCAGTCAATTACAGGAAACATATAGATACCACCATTCAAACTCGTATTTGCACCTTAACTAAGTGTGAGTTGAACACACATAGTGCCACATTGAAACCGGCAGATGAACCACCACACTGGCAAAACAATAAATGAATTATTTTTGTGAATTAAAAAAAAAAGTGTATGCCTGAAAAAAGACTGCACCAAAGGTTTGAAAGAAAACACAACATAAAATACTGACTTTTCTGGGAATTGCTGCCTCATGGTTTTTTATGGGTTTGCTATGATGACACCCTGTCAATTTATTTTGACTGTGTTGACCAGTGGTGAGCGAGCCATCAACGCAAGCCATTGCTTCTCTGCTGGAGTCCATCCCAGTTGTCTTCGGGCAGTAGGAGTGGTACACCCAAACTGGTTGCCAGCCAATCACAGGGTACACTTAGACGCACACCTATTTGTGCTCAAAATCACATCTAGGGACAATTTAGTGTTCCATTAGCCTGCCATGCATGTTTTTGGAACCGGAGTACCCGGAAAACCCCCAGACAGGCATGGGGAAAACATGCAAACGCCACAGATGAAGGGCGGGGCCTAGCATCGAACCTTGCACCTCTGCACTGTGAGGCCGACACCACCCTTATTGCTTTTGCTAATGATAATTAATTTAATAGAGTAAAATAAGGATTTCAATAGGAAATGCATCAATCTGGGATGATATTTGTAAATAATTGTTTGTGAATAAAAAAAGTGTGCCTTTTTGTTATATTCAGCGTCATTAATTATGCAAAGCCCGCCTACTGGCTCTTTGATGTATGCGCTGCAGCCAATCTGCGACTTTGTTTTCCGTGTAAAAGGGGGGCTCTTTGTACATCAGCCTGCAGTAAACTACTCAACCTCCTTCAGTGGGGTCTAGGAATACGAAAGGAAGATTACGACTGAATGCTAGTCGTGCCAAACTGGACAACAACATTGGAAACATGAACCGCAGCGTGCGCAGGTCTCTGTTTGGCCCGGTGGATCACGAGCAGCTCCACCGAGAAATGAAAGTCAAGTGCCTTGAAATAGCTCAAGAAGACTTCCGCCGCTGGAACTTTAACTTTAAGACTGAGACTCCTTTGCCGGGCAGGTTTGAGTGGGAGAAAAGCCCACCTGACTGCACCGTCGCTCTTTACCACGAGTCTTCCCAGCAGAAGTACACTTCTCCCGTCTTGGCAGCTGAGGACGAGGACGGGCCCGCTGAGACTGAAGAGGACAGGGGCGACCAGGAGAACTGTCCCGGCTTCTCCAACCAGTGTGCCGCCGAAGTGACGCCTGTCCGGAGGAAAAGGATGCCCCCCAAGGCCAAAGAAAATGCCCAAATCACAGGTAGGAAACGTTGCCCAGATTTCTTGCGTCAACAGCGGGTGCCAACGGACACAAGTCCTCTTTGAAGTCTGAATGCAGTCGTCATCAAACATCGGGGGGAAAAAACGATTGATGTGGAATAACCCGTCCGTTTATTTCCTTGCAGGCTATTTTGTTCAGAGGAAAAGGTCTAAAGAAGGCAAACGCACCAAACTTTCGCAAGGTCCACTGAAGCACTGAAGTTCAAACCGATGAGATGAGATCACACTTGTGGTGAAAGGCTACGATGGTGTCACCTTTTACACTGACCAAATCGCCAATCTGTATCTGTTTCAATGTTGATCTTATTAACTGTATTTTCTTGTTGTTTCAAATTTATCTTGTGTTTTCTATAATTTATTTTATTTATGTTCTTTTTTTTTAATGTGAACATTCTTCGTCTGGAATTGTCAGCATAAGTATTGAAACGTTGTTCCAGTTTGTTCGTTCTTTGACATAGTTTGCTTTAACATGTTAACTTGAAGAAAATACTACATTACAGTATACCTGTAGTATTCTGTTGCCTACTGATATGTAAGGCATGTGAGGTTGTAAATGCTTGTTGAAGTTGTAAGTTTTAATAAACTATTATGACAAAAAATCAATAACTGTCAGCAGTTGGTTGTTTAAGATAAGATAAGATCATTTTTATTTGTCCCACTCTGGGGAAATTTGCAGTCTACAGCAAAATTGGGGGGGGGAGAAAAAAATAAAGTGTTTAATTGCACAAAATGTTTCAGAAATGAACTGTACACAGTTCAATATAAGTGCAATATAAAATATAGCATTAGCAATATATTTGTAGAATAAATATAATAAATTAGCAATAGCATAGAAAACTCGTAAGCGTAAGGTGGCTGTGTGAAGAATGCTCTACTTTGATTTGAAGAAGTACCGGATTATTGATGAATGACCACACTAAATAAAACCAACTTATGTCGAAATTTCCATCAACTAATAGTCTGTATACTATCTTTGAAAATACTCTTTTTAGCCAAAATGTAAAACACAAATGACTTTGTTTCCAGCATAATGTTGTCCTATATCTCACAGAATATGCACTCATCTAGAATATTAGTGAACAACCTTTCCCTCGTACGTTCTGTCCCACAAGGTCAATTAGTGGACCCCATAGTACCTAAATGTAGCATTTCCATAGTTGCTTGATGTCAATTACATAGTTACAATATAAAGTTGTTCCTAAATATTCCATTGTATGAATAGGTACAGAACTTGAGGATACAAATGCAGTACACACCCTTTTCAAGGGTACAAAAAGTGTATCAGCCAAGTGCACTGCACCAGTGACAAGCCGCTATACCTGTATTAAGATGTAAAGAAGTGAACCTAATGTCCCCAATGTCAATCGTTTGATGCTGTTTTCCTTTGAGCCAGGGCAGGGAGAAACTATACAGATTCTTATAAAACATGTTTATTTTCCACCTGTAGAAAAAAGGGTGCTTAAAATGTAGTGTTATGCCAAAGTGAGACTGAATGATTAAGAGGCTGGTGGAGAAGTGTCTGGCAGTGGAAAGAAGCTGAAAAGGGATACATTCAAGGTTAAATGGTTGGTTCTTTGAGGAGTGCAAGGTCCATCAGAGAGGTCTGGTCCAAGCAATGTTTGCTTCCACCATCCTTTACATCTTCCTTCCTGTGGCAGAAAGATTGTGAGAAGCAGCGATGAATCGAGGACTCATTCATGTCGTGCTAGATCAACAGCTCCTGTGGCAGACTGTGCTTACTCAGTAGCTCGTGTAGACAAATCATCCTCTTGGCTTTCTGAGCATCAAGGTGATGTTCATCACTCTCTTCCGTTTTACGAGTTTCCACCAAATATGACACCACAGGCCTGTTTGATCGTGTGTGTCCTCAGAGGTGCAGTATAACAGTCTTTAGCGTGCATTTTTCTTTTCCAGGTTTTTATAACAGCACACGTTCAACGTAGAGTCAATAAGTTGACCTTCATCAGCTTCATTTCAGGTTTACATTTCACTGAAAAGCTTCACAGCAATGCACTTGTTTTTTTTTTAGGGCACCATCTGTTCAAAACATTGCTAGGAAAGCTATGGAAACGTAGGTATGTTCAAAAACGATCCCGGAGGCATCAAGGTTAAAATTGGTTCGTTGTGATGATTCATCCTTTTGCTGATTTAATGGCAAAAACAAATAGTACGATACAGAAAAAGACATCTTGGCAGTACAGTAATCGAAAGGGCATTTATAGTATTTGCAATATCAAAATTGATAATAAAATATATTTTATTCAGAAACGTCATATTAGCCCCCTGCAAAGGCCATTAATACGAGCACGCTCCACCATGGTTGGGTTTTCAGCTGTGGAGAATCCAAAGGCCATCTGGCCGGAAAGCAGGAAAATGACCACAAAGCATAGTGTGCCATCTATTTCACCTGCAAATCAGCTTTTTGTTCCTCTCCAGCCCCACCAGCTCTTTCCTCAACTTTGCTCTTTCCACTTGGTACCTTTCACATTCAAAGCCTAAATCGGACACCGACATGTGCACACACCTATTTGAATATTTACTCTCCTTTTTTCTAAATGTTGACTTGTATGTGTCTCAGGGGTAGATGATTCTTAGTCATGTTCAAGTAATAAATAAATCAAATGTTAAATTTAATGTGTCGCCATTTCATTTTTAATAATGAAAAATATTCAGTTACATTAACTTACTGGATTCACAAAGTTTAAATGTACAATATTTGATGCCAAGTTAGTAAGTATCAAATGGGTCCCCAAAGGTTTACACCCTCTCGATCACCTCCTTAATTAGATCCTCTTAAATATGTACGGCACTCTGCAAACCGTGCAGTTGGTCACCGCCGTACAAAGCCTTCCTCGACAGTTCTGTGGAAATTTGGGGAAATTGTTGGAGTTGCTAAACCAAGTGTGTGATGTTTTGTTGTGTAAACATTTATCCTGAAAAATTTGAAGGAATTCAACGGATGAAACGAGTGAAAAGTTTAAATGCAAAGTTATGATGCAAATAGGAGCATTATCACAATACATGTTTTAAAATATACAGTATATCGATATATTTTTGTTGTTGACAGTCATCAGTCAAACTATTGTTGGAATATTTTTGATGATTGCTGTACCGATGAGGGATTTCCTGTTTGAAATATTCCAAATGGCAGCAATGACCAAGTTTGCCATCCCCATTCATCTCTACACAATATCAAGTCCAGCCACGCTCAGCACACTTGAAGTGGGTGTAGCCCATTGTTTCGGACAACAGAGGCAGATGGTCACTTGGGCCTTTTCTCCACATGACTTCTTGAGTAAAGGAATCTCTGCACACACCATGAATGATCACTGAAGAGAAGGTCACCATCTGGTGCCCAAAGGTCTCTGGACTAAAGACCAGGTTGTTCCGGAGGCTTTAGTTATTTGCACGTTCCCCTCTCAGCCCACTACTACAACCTCACGGCGACAAAAGAATCACGGCTGCCAGCAAGAGTGATGTATGACAGAGAAGGAAACACTGGAATGCTACTAATCATGTTGAATGGGAATACATGATTGAGTGATGGCTGAACAGAGGCCAAAACCACTCATTTGCTTTCAGAGAGTTGTGTCACATGTGACGCCTGCAAACACCCTACACTTGATAAATATCACAAGGAGCACAACTGTGGTGGTAATATTGTGCAGGTGACGGAACCCTGTCAAACCGGAGCGGCTGTCAAGCTACTTATCAGCTACATCATGCATCACACATGCCAAAACCAAGAAACAGGTGACAAACGACAAATGCAATAATCAGCAACAAAAGCGAGCGATCAAGTTATCAATTTTTATATAACGTGAAATGTCCCAGCTGCCCATGCACAGCTGAAGCTGTGAATGCTGCTAGGCAACAGGACCGGCAACACTTTTTGTCACATTTGTCATCTTACACGCCGCTGAGACGAGAGAGACTTGATAAACCCGAAAAAAATCTTGCAATTAATGCTTCAGAGCCTTGAATAAAATCTACCATGATATCTGGTAGTGCCTGAGAAACAGGTAAGAGTCAAAATCTTAAAACACAGACGGTCAAAAATATATTTAATGACCATTTAATTGGAAATACAAAACGCAGTATTAACATTAGTACCAGTATTAACATAAAGCTGTATTAACATTTCAGATCAGACATGCTTGGCATTGTTATTGAATGCCGACACTCAAGCGCTCACACTAGTGCTGTAGCAGCTTATTATTTTTATGCTTCGTTTTACCACACCTAATGGTACCCCCACGGCTTGAACTCCCTCAAAGAAAAAAAAGCGTTTGTTTGGAGCAGAGCAATTATTTTGCACAGTATTGTTCTTTTGCTGCAAAAACATCAAAGGCAAGGAGGACAGAAAAGTCATGATGTGACAATGTCATTACAGCCTGAAGTTCACGGCGCTAACTGCTTAGTGTTAATAATAATAATAATAATACATTTTATTTGTGTAGCGCTTTAAAAACACTCAAAGGCACATTACATAGTAAAAGACAATAATTAAAAAGAACAGGAAAATTAAGACAATCCTCATATTAAAAACTGCAAACATGGAACAGTGTGTAAAAACAGACAAAAGAGAGAGAGAGAGAGAGAGAGAGAGAGAGAGAGAGAGAGAGAGAGAGATTTATTGAAGGAATTATTGTTTATTACAGGTTCGAGAAGGTTCTGTCTCCCCAGGTCCAGTGCTCGGTTCGGATGGGAGGGGTGAGGAGGTGGGCAGATCTAAAATTAGAGGTAGGAGTGTGGTAGTGAAGGAGATCAGTGAGGTCGGCAAGGTTGTGAAGGGCCTTCAAGGTGATGAGAAGAATTTTAAACTGGATTCGTTGTTGGATGGGGAGTGGGTGAGGAGATGGAAAGCAGAGTTTTGGATGTTTTGATGTCTGTTGAGGATTTTGCTGGGCAAGCTATAAAGGATGCTACTGCAATAGTGGAGTCGTGGGGCGATAAAGGCATTAATCAGTGTTTCGGCACCTGAGGGGGTGTGAGAGAGGGGCGAATACGGGCAATATTTTTGGGGTGAAAGAAGGCAGTTTTGGTGATGTGGGTTTCAAATGAGAGTGACTGATCAAAGATGACGTCAAGGTTACGGATATGGGTAGAAGCGGGAATGGCAGAGCTGTGTTTAACCAAGAGAGAGCAGTACCAGTGATGTTAAAGGAGGACTCAAGACAGGTGAGAAAGATGGAGTGATTTATGGTGTCAAAAGCATTGCTGAGGTCAAGTAAGATGAGAAAGATAAGTGTTCTCCCACCTTGCCCTGATGTCATTCCAATGATGATTAGATACTGAGGATACATATCTACATGGTATCTGAGGATAGGTGAAATAATATTTGATATATGAGTTACAAAAGTGACAATTTGCTGGATAGATAGATGGACCGATCAGTTGCTGTTGTCAAACTTGGTAGACAGCTGATCATAGCTTGGGAGACCATCCTGACTGGGATTTATACTGCTGCTGGGGCCAGGCTTCGGTCTTCCCTCACAATGGCATCCCTCTGGTCTGGCAGAATATTGAGAGATTGTGCAATGCGGTTCAGCATCAGATCCATGTGTGAGATCTATAAAAGGCGAAGGCAATGTATAAATTATGGTTAGGACACGTAACAGTTTTACACTGAAATTTAAAGGCTTCAGTATACCCAGAACTATGCTGCCAAAGAGCATGTGGTTAGAACGGTGTAGAGTTTATTGTGCGCTTGTATGTTTTAAAGACTTGAAATTGCCCTGACTGTAAATCAAGGTTCCCACTCTTCCCCTTGCTTTTTATTTATGGGCCTTTTAAGGACTTTTGAGGACTAATTTAGCCATTTTTAAGGGCTCTTTCTCCATTCAGCAGGGGATTCACGGTGGATTTAATGCCCGCTCAGCAATATGCGGGCTGAACAGAAAGCCACATATCGCTGAGCTAGTGTTCAAATCATTGCTGCCAAAGGAAGGGCACATTTTTAGCTAGCCCTTTATTTGACATACTGTAGGTCAAATTTTCATTTTCCTACCTGTATGAGACATTGAACCCCACTTTCCCTGACAGTTGGGTACCCGGTGGCTGGGTGGGTCGCGATGGCACCGGCGGGGAGAGGTCCCCAACGCCGGCTGCGGCCCAGCCAGGAATAGAGTTGGGTAGACTCGGTGGACGAACGTCGGGGCGTTGGGGGTCGGGGAAAGGAACAGGCATCTGACGGGGGGGGGGGGGGGATGGGGAGCGGCCGGCCGCGCGATGCGGACCAACCATCTCTTTTACAACTTCTTTTTTATGGATTTTTATGAACTTTAAGGACCCGTGCGAATCCTGTAAATGTGGATATGAGTGTGAGTGGTTGGTTGTATGCCCTTCAGTTTTTTGGTGTCTTTCACCCCAAAAGTCAACCTGCATAGACCCCAGTGGAACCGTCTTAGTCGTAACCGAGCATCTTTGATGACGTTCAATTCTTACATTGTGAAAAGGCAACAGAAGCTCATTTCATATTGTCCTGATTTGAGTTCATTTTGAGGAAGCTTTATGTCAAGAACCCTCTTTGTGTGTGTGTGTGTGGGGGGAGGGGTGTTTTGAAGAAAAAAAAAATTGGTAGAAAGTCAAAGAACTTAAAATGATAAATGATATAAATAAACTCCACCTTGTCCTCCATCCTGCTGAGTCGGGATCCAATAGAGTTGCTTCCCTTATCTTTGGCCCGATCTAAACAGGAACAGCAGTAAAAGAAAAGGGGTATCGGTGTTCCTGCTCCAACAGTTCATATCTTAAATAGAACAGTTAAGTGATGAATTACCAGTTCCTGTCTGAAATGAAGTTATCTTGCCTAATGACTGTTCGAGTCTGGAGACATATGTGAAAAGTAATGACACGTTTAACAATTTCTCATCAAACATATTCCTTGTGACCTCTGTTGGTGAGATCATCATGCATTTCTCTGTACAAAGGTTGTGAAAGTGACACATTTACCTTCTCTGGAGTTCCTTGATCCGCACCATTAGGTTGAGATGGCCATGGTTGTATTGCTCAATCACATCTCGGACTTCATATGGTTTACGAGCTTGCTATGAGGAGAAAGAAGACTTGTAGTGCTAAATTTGAGCTCACTTTTTTCAAATTATAATTGCACAACACAGATTGTATTAAAATACTGTCATTTGTAATTCTGTGTACAATATTCAGATATCATTCATCATAATTATGACAAAACCGAAAGTGTTTTGAAGTTATTCTTTTTTTGTACAGAATCACACTCCATCACACTGAGCGTGCAATACATTTTTACGTCAACAACACCCCTCAGGCCGGATTGCACCAACAGGGTTTAACTTTAAATCAATATTAAATTATGTGGATTAAGTTTAAATTTGGGTGCGTTAAACTCCAGTTTAAACTGTGATCAAGAATTAATTTTAAACTGACGGTTGGGATGGTTTAATTTTAACAATGGCGGCAGTTTTGTAGGTGTAGAGAGCAAAAATAATTGAGTTTCTCGAAGAAAATTGATCGACAGGCTCAATCCGCTTGAATTTTATGATGATGAGGAATTTTTGGTGCAAGGCCGGTTTATTAAACAGTTGTGGAGCTGAACAGGAGGACTGGATCAACTGCCAAACTTGGCAATGACAGAAATGCAACAGTACTGCCAAAGCGTCAATTGTGGCTTTTGTTTTTTTTTTTTCAGCAAGCTTTCATTGAACAACATCACTTTTCTCTTTCACTCTGGTCAATCTGTTATAACACTCAGTTGTATACCGTATGTATACTGTACATCAAATGAATACCGTACCTCTCTTAAAGTGCCATCTTGAATCCTTTTGTTCAATAAACAACAATTTCCCCCTCACATTTCAACACAGATGTCTCTCATAGCACAAAATGATGCACTCACCTCGAACTTGCTCTTCGCCACAAAATAGCGCATTTTCTGTATCACACGGATAGCCCGTCTATGGGACTCAGTTAGCCTGTTAAAAATCATGTGATGAAGGTGTTAATGTTGAAAAGGAAAGAAATCAGTCAGCCACATATGATTAATGAATAAAATCATAAAAATATGCTATAAACATTCATTCAGTCATTCATCTTCCGAACCGCTTTATTCTCACCAGGGTCACGGGGGGTGCTGGAGCCTATCCCAGCTGTCTTCGGGCAGTAGGCGGGGGACACCCTGAATAGGTTGCCAGCCAATCGCAGGGCACACAGAGAAGAACAACCATTTACGCCCACACTCACCTAGGGACAATTTAGAGTGTTCAATCGGCCTGCCATGCATGTTTTTCGAATGTGGGAGGAAACCGGAGTACCCGGAGAAAACCCACACAGGCCCGGGGAGAACATGCAAACGCCACACAGGGACGACGGAGCTGGAATTGAACTCGGTACCTCTGCATTGTGAAGTTGACGTGCTAACCACTGGACTACCGGGCCGCCCTGCTATAAACATTGTTGTAAAATTCACAAAATATAGGGCAGAAACAAGCCATACAGCTCACCACCCTCTAAGGAATCGTGGCTATATTTCTAATTTTAAAAAATGGGGTGGTGTAAAGTGAAGCAATGTTTCAGCTGTATGCAATTAAATGTGGCATGTTTAACTATGACAATGATTTGAATTCCAATATAAGGTGCTCAAACAGGAAATACACCAGAATCCTCCCCAGAAGCATTTTGAATGGTGTTGTTGATACATCTTTACATAATTTATGATGAGCAATAAAGCAAGAAAGGTCGAACAAAAATCCTGGTGGAAAAATAACAAACAAACTACAACACAAGGTCAAAATAAAAACTTCAGATTTAGCAGCTGCAAGCATAGAGGCAACATGTTTGGGAATTTGGCTGCTTTGTGATATCCTCAAAAAGAAGTCCCGAGGAGATTGCAGCACATTTCAGCAAGAGTTATTATGATGAACTATTGTTTTCCACCAGCAGGACTCATTACGCTCGAAAGACAAATGAATGGATAAGTAGAAGGAAGAGCATTGTGTCTTTTATAACGGGGGGCTCTATTGGCTTCCTCCGGAAATGCAGTCAACGGCCAAAGTCGAAATAGGATTAAGTCATGAATACTGTGCTTGTATACTTGTATTATTTAAAAATACAGATGTTGAAGACTGAATTGGAAAAAAAATATTTAATTATTATTGACAAAGAATCGAGCTATCTATCATGAACAAAGCATTCAAATCCTAATCCAATTTAGGGAGGGACTTTGCAAGGAACAGCGAGACATTTGCACATCCAGTGAATGTGTGTTAGTAGGAGTTGAATAAATAGGCTGTAACCACCCTTATATCTGTCTTTTTCTTTGGGCAAGAATAATCTTAATAGGCTTAAACCAAGGAATGAAAACTATCCAATGAGTCGATCGTCTATCGTTAAGATGAACATGTCTCACCAATCTTTTATTTAATTCTACAGAAGTCCTACATACATTCTTAAACCAGATTATGATATGGGCGGGCGGCTGTGGCTCAGTGTGTCGTCCAGTGGGTTGAATTCCAAACCTGATTGTTCGAAGAGTCCAATTCATTTATTTATTTATTTTTTAAATGTGCCACCATACGGAAAAAAAAAAAAAACAGCCCAAAGATAATGTTCTTCTCCGTTCTATTAGATGGCATTAAACTGAGATTGGATTGAAATGAAAAACACAAAATAAATTCCTTGTATCCGGAACTCCATGATAATTTTTGTTTCTGTACAATCATGCCAATTACAAAACCAAAGTGATTTCACTTTGGTTTTGTAAGGTAAATGTAATCTAGGAGGCATATGAGCGATTACAATTAAAAAACAAACAAACTTATTTTCGAAAATTGATTCAGATGATGGATTTGATAAGCCTTGGTAGAGAAACGTATACACACACATTGGTACTTTATCATCAAATGTTGTCGAAATTGGCTCAATTTAGCGTTCAATTTTATGTGGCACTCCCTGACAGCTGCTTGTTACTGCATTTAGATCAGCATAGAAAAAATGATGGATGGATAGTTTCATAAATTAGAGTCAGCACAGCAATGATATTTCCCAGCAACACTGCTGCAAGCAATTCCAGCTCGACATCATTACTCCACGATTTAAAAAGGAAGTCCCATGGGTCAAAACTGTAGACCTCATTTATTTCAATTAGTGTAAACTCTACATTATAGTGCAGTTACTTAACAGTTTTTTTTCTTCTGATTAAACTCAGGCTCTCATTGTTCAAGTGCTTCAGCCACCTCACAAAAGTGCCACTTTCCCTAATAGGCAGTTATTTTACAGCAGTGCTCTTAGGATGACTATATCATACAGGTTAATTTTAAACACCAAAGACTTTTCCGGCACATTCCAACATCATGGTGGCCCACACAGGCCCTGGGCCGGTATTGGCACTGTGTCGAACCACCACTCGATGGCAACTCAGAGACGTTGACTCACACTGAGTGGGTCAGTACAAATGTAAGAACTGAATGCGGTGAAATAAACGCATTCTTGTTTTTTACCACAAATATTTTGAGTTTTATTCATTTAAATTGAGGTAGCCATTTTGTTGCACAGCACCCATTTGATTTAATTATTATTATTTCTTTTTTGCGCATGTCAGGTTAAAAATTCTCTTTGTAAGAGATAGCTGAAACATGTTATGAATTGAATACAAAGCAATATAGATATAAAGCCAGAAAAAAAAATAATATCGCAGAGTCTGGATCTGGATGTGAGCTTTGTCATGTTCACAGCCGGCTAATTTACCTAGCGGTGTTTGCTTTCTTTTAAGGAGACAATCAGTACGGCCAATTTGAGAGGCTCCCTCCCTCCTATTCACTGACCCGCACATAGCAAGCTACGCACAACTCCCGCATGCATTTTGGTCAAAGAGACTGCATTTTTCACGATTTCATCCACAGGTATATATGATATGTATGTAATAAAGTATGATTAAACATATTTGTAAACTGTAGGACAGCTATGGTTTGTGGAAAAATATATATTTGGATAGAAAAGGAAAAGAGAAACATACAGATTGAAAGAGAGCGTGTCCGTCCGACCTCGAGTCGTCTCAACTAACTAACTAGCTTAGCTGTTGTCGTGGCTAGGCTAGCTGAGCTGTTGAAAGAGATCAAAGCTCTTTGATCTGTAATGTCCTTTGCGTCAGCGCTGATTGGTTGAACGTGTGTGCGTGCTGGCGTCGCTACAAACTGTATCTGTATGGCTTGGCGGCTAGCTGTGTCTCACTACCTTCAAGTTCGCAACATAAATTTGTTTGTGTGATTGCTCGTGTGCATTTTGATTAACTGTTACATCTGCTTTATTGCAACACCGTGCACAGGTGATTCAAATGTTGATTAGCCGCAAAACTGGTGGCTGACCATCAGCCACGAGAGTTCGGCCGGTGTACAGCGGGCTGAAGGTAGACTTAACACATAGACACAAGTGTATCAACATAGCAGACTAGCATCTCTCGAAGAACAAGTTGCAATCTTCAAATATTTGTCTGGATTGGAGCTCAAACCATGACCCTCTATTCTGAAGCTTAAGTCCTTATAGAAGAGCTAATGCAGGTCTTGAAAACACTCGTTTCCGCAGTGTGACAAAGACTAAACTCACTGTGATATGGAGGTAGGTGCGGTCAGTGCACTGTCTCGCTCCGACTGCTGCTCAAGGTTGTCTTCAAAACTGCAGTTCCTCTTCAGGCCAGAGGGAGGGTTAACATCCAGAAGGCCACGACTCCTCTCTAGAAATATACAGTGCACACCATGTTGTAAACTGGACTCTCATATTCATCTTCTGATCAATAGCTTATCTAGCATCAGAATATTCATATTGTTAGGCCTTCAGGGTGTGATATGTGATGTGTGAACATTTTCAACATTTGGGAATGGGAATGGTTTACAGTGAATTCTATTAGACAGCTCTTTTTGTTCCATTTCTTTGATTAAATAAGATGATGACGAACATCAAAGTTGTTCTTTGAGAAGTACATTATTCTAATTGCACTGGCAAATGAGAATTGTCACAAAAAAAGAACTCTGTGGCGTTGATGATTATAATAATAGCGCTTACTAATTGTTTTATGTTGTAAGGCTGAAAATAGTGCTGTCATCTGTAATTGTCGAATCTGTTTCCATGGAATTTGAGCAAGTACCACATTAGCAGGTTCCTTTCATCTGGGGCTGTATGTTCTCTACTATAATTTGGACAGCGGATGTCTTTTCAAGGAGACAAGATTGAGTTAATACTGCAACTACTATGCCTGCAGCACAACAGAGTGGCAATTTTAAACTGGAAAAAGAAGAAGCCCCTATTACCTTTGCTGTAAAAGAAATAATACAGCCGCAAAAACGAGTGCAGCGTGCCTTTGTGGGATTTGTATTTCGCTTTTGATGTGAATACTGAAACTAAGAACTGGAATGCCAGTCAATAAATTCATTTACCACCTGCCTGAAGGGTTTGTCTTGTGTAGTGTGGGTCACAGGATTGATACTTACTTGCCACTAAACTCACAAAATAATGAATATAGGGATACTGTTGATGGAGAGATGGCTGTTTGTTTCCTCAGCACTGCCAATGTGGCCGGAAGAAACCCAACAAATGCTCAGGGAGTGATTGGAATGGATGTTTGTGCAAGTGTGTGGGATGTGTGTGAAAAAAAAAAATCAATAAAAAAAATAATCAGAAGAAGGCATGACTGAATTGAGAATGGTGTGACAAACGTCTGTGTCCAAGTGACAAATGAAATACCATTTGAAAATGTAAAGAAAAGACAAAACCTACAGCAGTACCGTGTATTCCTTCCTTCGATTTAAGTTCTAAATCTTGGAAAAAAATAAAGACAATACTGAATACTTGTTCAAATTATGCTGGCAACAATGTGAATGTGACAAGAATGTGTTTAAGGAACATGCAGCAACAGTTATGTCCTGAAATGTGGTAATCGTGGTGACAAAGTGATCGTTCACAATAAAAGTGACGAGAAGAGAAGTGAGGACATGTGCAGGATGTAGACACGAAGTAAACTAAAGCATGGAGACAAATATGAAGGAGAAAAAGAAATGAATCATCCAAAATGACAGAAGCCAAGGAAGGAGCAAAAAGCCACAAAATGATGAAAGATGCCCCCCGCGCCCCCCACAAAAAAATGTGCTTTGTTTCACCCCCATTTTCAGTGATGTTTCAATTTTTGAACAGTTTGTCAGTTATCTCATCCATCAGTTAAAAAGGGAACTTCTCACTGGGGGATCTTACCGTGTAAAGATATATAAAATACCCATTAATACCGTAATTCAATTGATTTCTATAGCAGTGAAGCTTTTTGCCATGTACAAATAATCTTATCCATGTCACATAGTGGGCTCTTGAATATAATAGATACAGTATCTTTTTCATTTGTTTACCGTAAATTATAAATCAAAAGCAAAGAGAAAAGTCATAGTGTTGTGGTGCAGTGCCACACCTCCTGAGGCAGGCACCTAACTGCCATTAATTTTCTACTGTCTACAGCGGTGCACTTTTAATTTTACCAGGAAGTGCCAGATCAAATGGATTGTCCATTCTGCTTATCCACACTAGGGTTGCGGCTGCCTTTGGGCGAGAGGTGGGGGTAAACCCTAGATTGTTGCCAACTAATCGCAGGGCACATAAAAAGAAACAACCATTCAAACCCACATTGACACCTACTGGCGATTTAGTCTTTAGTGACCCTAATATTCATGTTTTTTGGAAGGTTGGAGGAAGCTAGAGTACCTGCAGAAAACCCACACAAGCATGGAAAGAACATGCAAACTCCACACAGGGAGCCTGGAGCCCGGATTTGAAGCCTCAACCTCAGACCTGTGAGCTCGATGTGCAAACCACTCCTTGACTGTGTCGCTGCAAGTGCACAAGCACTGTTCCTTATACATTGCCAGTGTATGGCAATAGCTGGTTTGACAACACAATGATGAATGCACAATGTGCCACTGTGCTGTATTATGTGTACTGATGGCAAACGGTAAGCTTGGAATTGTTGAGCAATAAAAGCTTTCCAGCTTTGTGTTGTATGTATTGTACTCAAGGAGATCAGAGACTATTGAGAATGTATTATCCCCTTCTGATATTGTATGTATTTTCCTCTTTGAAACAGCATCCATTCATGGTCTGGGCATTGATTGTCATACTTTTGTTATGCACAGCATTTCAAGATGTATGAAAGATTCACACACAAATGAAAACGTTCAGAAAAAAAAATGACACTCTGAAATGAAAACATTCGACATGACATGAAGAAATAAGGGTGAAAAGCCTGATCTGATCCGCCTCACAGTTCTGACGTTGGAAGGTCTAATTCATCTTCAGCCTTCCTCAGTGCAATTTGTTCTCTGCAAGCTTGAATTGGTTTTCTCCGGCTATATATATTGCAAAAACATGTATGCTGGGTTCATTGAAGCTCTAAATATGATTATTTCGGTATGACCAGTTCATAGCGGACCCTGCCCAAAGTCATCTACGATAGTCTCCAGCTCACCAGCGACCCCAGTGAGGATAACTGGAAAAGAAAATGAATGTATTGATGGATACATTCATTTTGAGGGAATGAAGGTTTGATTAAGCCAGACTTATGAGTGCTCTTTTAAAGGAAGGTAAATCATGTAGGAATGACAAAATTAGGTTTAATGATTTTCTTGTTATCGATTTACTCTCTTACTGCAAGGGTATTGAAACACATTATTTCTCCATCTAATCATAAAACCCTGTCATAAAAAAAAGAATAAGAAGACATGAGTAGCAGATTACCAGTGCAAGATTTTGAAAATAATGATTTTTGTCCTTCTCGGGAACATAAGCAGACACGATTGTTGCCTTCAGAGTGCACAATTCACTCGCTCAGCTGACACTGTAAGAATGTAATTCAGGTTCCTGTTTATCACCACTTCTTCAGGATTGCTGCTTCATTACAGTGCATCCTGAGTAAAGTATTATAGGTTCAGCTGTGCAACCCGGTAGTGTTTTAACACTACAATGTGCTCAGAAAATGTATCACGTTCAGGATGTGTCTCATCCCCGGATATCAGAAACATCTCAAGCCAAAAATACATTACTTTCACACTAAATGTTCAGGTTTCACCCCAATGGCTATGTACTTCAGATGGACGACTCATCAATAAAAAACAGTTGTTTGTTTACACTAGACTGGAAACATTCAAGAGGTAACTGGTCTTACCTGTGTCCATAGCGTTGCACATGTCAGAACTCAAAAAGTTGTTCCTGTCACAGTCATAAGCAGAGACAGAGACCATGCTAGGAACTGTGAGACCATTTGAAGCAGTGTCCTCGTTACACTTCTCCTGTCAATGAAACACAAACATCTCAGGCTAACAAAATGACAGAGGCAAATAGCAAAGTATTCAACATGTGCATGCACAACCCCAGGTGACACACTTCGGTGTGGCGGACATGCGATTGCATTCTATAGTTCATTTGATTGTTTCAACTGTTCAAATAACAGACAAAATATGTCAATTTTTTGACTAAATGAATTCAAGCTCACCCGCGATGCTAATGTGGACATGGACTATGAAAAATGGATGGATGGATAGCATGTTTTGACAAAGATCACACCTTGATGAATTATTTCAAACTATAGTCACACAGAAATTTAAAGTCCAGTCAAACGTTGGTTTTCGAAGGTCTCGGTTTTCGACCAAAAACTTCAAGTTTTTTATGCCTCGGATGATGAACAAATTTCGGTTCTCGAACAAACTGAGCGCACTTGAACGCACCATTTGACTCCTCTCGCCTTCCTTACACGAGGAAGTGACGCTTCCTCGGGTAGACGAGGATGTGACGCTTCCTTGTGTTGCTTTCCATTGTGAGCAGACGTGTTCAGTAAACATTTTTATTTTAAAAAGAGCCTGGTTTCGGTTTTCGAACAATTTTGGTTTTCGAACAGCCTTATGGAACGGATTATGGACGAAAACCGAGGTTTGACTGTAAATCCATTTGTGGGAACTGCGATTGGGAGCAGTTTTGTGTGTGATTTTTCACACATGATTGCATTTTATCATATATAAAGGAGAAACTACTTTGAACCTCACCACGACCCACTCAACCAGCCACCCATCCATCCACCATCTTCTGTTTATCTGGGCTCAGGTCATGGGAGCAGCCGCTTAACTCATTCACTCCCAAATACGTTTTTTAAAATCTTTTCAGACTTGGTCCAGAATTGGCTGGTACTGAATGAGTTAAGCAAGGAAGCCCAGACTTCCCTCCCAGTTGGTCCAGTTTCCCCAGCATGTTCTGGGTCATTACTGGGTCCTCCTCGCAGTGCGATGTGCCCGCAACACACCAAGAGGCATCCTAACAAGATGCCCGAGCCACCTCATTTGGATCCTCTCAATGCGGACGAGCCACGGCTGTACTCTGGGCCCCTCCTGGTTGAGTGGAGCTGCACACCTTATCTCTGAGGCAGAATGTGGACACCTTGCAGAGAAAACTAATTTCAGCCGTGTGTGTCTGCCAACTTGTTCTTTCGCTAAAGACCCACAACCCATGACCACAGGGTTGAAACATAGATTGAGCAGTAAATCTAGAGCTTCCTTCTTCGCTTTGACTGACGACTGTGGAGTGCAGATCTCTTCCCTTCCCTCATTCCTGAACAAGTTAATGGCGAGGTGGCTGTTTGTTTCCTGAGCACTGCCAATGTGTTCGTAAGAAAAGCAATAAATGCTCAGGGACTGAGTGAAATGGATGTTTCACTGAACACTGCGAGGCACCCACGTAAAACCATATGTGACTTGAAGGAGAAGAAATTAGACATGTCATGTCATAGCACTCTGCAACACAGTAAATATCCATCCATCCATCCATTTTCTGAACCGCTTGATCCTCACTCGGGTCGCGGGGGGTGCTGGAGCCTATCCCAGCAGTCTTCGGGCAGTAGGCGGGGGACACCCTGAATTGGTTGCCAGCCAATCGCAGGGCACACAGAGACGAACAACCATCCACGCCCACACTCACACCTAGGGACAATTTAGAGTGCCCAACGAGCCTGCCATGCATGTTTTTGGAATGTGGGAGGAAACCGGAGCACCCGGAGAAAACCCACGCAAGCCCGGGGAGAACATGCAAACTCCACACAGGGAGGGAGGCCGGAGCTGGGATCGAACCTGGTACCTCTGCACTGTGAAGCCGACGTGCTAACCACTGGACTACCGGGCCGCCGCCACAGTAAATATGTGAATAAATAATGTACAAAAACTACAAGACTGACCGTTGAGAATACTACAACGCCCAAAATTGAACGTCTGGTACAAGTCCAGACAGCAAGCCTGAGCTATTGTGATTCACAATGATGATAACCTAAGACTACCGAAGACAAAGGTAACGCATTTCATAATTTGTGAAACGACAATTGAAGGTTTTCAAATGCTGAGCGGAGCGAAGCTAGATGCTAGTCCGCTGCTAGTGATGACGTTCCCATGATCCCATCTAAGACAAAGGCAATGGATTTGGATTGAAAATCAGCCATAGTGTCATGATTCGGTTTGGGACCAACAGGTGGCACTGTAGGGCTCCCCCTGCAGCTGCACACCTGTTGGTCGTTAGGTAATTAGTGGCATAAAAGGACTCCCGCCCGACCACTCAGTGTCGGGTCATTGTTTGCTTGTTAGCTGCTGTCAGGTTTGTTTGTCATGTTTAGGCCATGTTTTTTCCCGTCATGTTTCGTTTAGTGATAGTTTTTGCTTCAGTCATGGTTTTGTTTGATTCTTTGGATTTGTTCTGGTTGTTAGCACTTTGTTTGTTTTGGATTCAGTTTTCTCTGTGTTTTATTAAATACAATCCTCCCTCCTGCCTGCTTTTTGGGGTCCACCACCACCTCGCAACGTGACACATAGCTTGCTCAAATCTCAACGGTAACATTCATCATCATCATTCATGACTCTTTGTCAATGCCAAAACTTGTGTTATCAATACAAAACATATTTTGGGGTCTTTTTGGAACAGACACCACCGACCCCAGTGAGGATAACTGGAAAAGAAAATGGATGGATTGATGGATGAATTCATTTTGAGCACCACACAATGCACTCTGCATTGTGATGGTTGAGCATTACGGGTCAAAGTGAAGCTTTAAACAGAAACAACTATGTGATGTATTATATATATATAAAATTGACTCATGTTATTCACAAACAATAACGTTATGGTGGAGATTTCTCTGTAGTCAAGTATGATATTGTTATTAATTGTTTGCAGTTGCAATAAATAGCTAGAGTACATATTGATTAGGAACAATTGTCTATGTATGCTAATCGATCAACCATAAAAGACTTTGATCTGCAATTACGTACTTTTCCATAAAATCAGCAGATCAATCGGTGGACGATCCACCGGAGCATCCCTAGTCCAAACTAATCTGTTCACATCTTTTAGGCCAGGTAAAAATGAACCCATGTTATAGGAGAATCTATCAAATCGATGTACCAACCAATTTATTCGGCATTGGGGTCGACAGTGAAGAGTTAAGAGCGTTAGATCTCTTCCTCAAAAACATCTTATACGTGGCCGAATTGCAGTTTTCCATTGCAAAGCATCTCCATGATGTCTGCGGAGGACAAACGTGAGAAATATGATTGTTGGAACCCATTTAATGTACAGTACTAGTTGTGCAAGGAAGATTCACGGTCATAACATGTTACAACAAATGATACTAGCTTTGTCGTATTTTACGGTTGACTACCTGGATGACACGAGCAGCAGCAGGGATTTGTCTGTTAAAATGTTTCCGTCTTTGCTTCTGCTGCACCTCGAGTGCAAATCCTGAGCCTAATATTCCCTGTGAAGAAAATCAAAGCTCGTTAAGGCCCAACAACACACTGGTGGGCTGCTGTAGTTCAGTCACAACCAAAAATGTGCGTTCAATAAATAATTTGATCATCACAAAAGTTGATCACGATAATTTACAATTTACTTCAATGTAAGCACTTTTCAAAGACAGAACGCTGTACCTACAGAGGGTGCATTTCAGTCAAGTCAGCTTTATTATTATCAAATATGCTGTATGTACAACAAACAGCACAGATACTGTATTTCTTTCCTCTCAACCACAGTGCAAACATGCAGTGCATTGAAAACACACACAGCTAAAAAAATAAGGGCAGAGAAACTGAACTGCATAAAAAAGACAAAGACATAAATATATACATCTAAACATAAATAAAACAATAAATAGCAATCAACAGACAAACAAAGGCATTTGTGATTATATTATGTGAGCCGAGTGTTGCATTGTCTGCTTCCACTTACTGCAGGGAGTGCAAAGAAGCATATGGCAAAGACCGAAAAACAAGATGCAATGATCTTCCCAAGCCACGTCTGAGGTATGACGTCTCCATAGCCAACCGTCGTCACTGTTATCTTGTACAAACACATAACACTTTTACAAACTGATAATTAAACTATCCATATTAAACAGTTCATGTCTCAGTTTGGTCTACAAGTTCTGCCAACTAAGCAAATATTAAATATATTTAGAATATACATTTCAAAATGTTAAAGCAAACTATTTTAAAACCTTTGCACAAATGCTCTCCAGCATGCCGTTTGCACAATTTGAGAAACTAAAATGCACAGTTTGAGAAACTAAGATATTAGCTGAACTTCAACTCCTATACTAATACGACAATGACTCAGCATGATCATGACGTAACAACCTCAAACATATTCTTACCACTCCCCACCACAGGGCATCAGCGTATGTACCAAGCATGTCCGAGGTTTCCTTTTCTGCCAGGTAAATCAAATATGAGGCGAAGATGAGGCACAGAAAGCCAATATACAGCGTCGTGATTAGCTCCTGAAATACACATTCACATAAAAAGCAAGGATTATTTGGAGAAAAAAAAAAACCAATACTCTATTCAGTGCTACCTTCTTTGCTATGTACAAATAAGTGTACATTTTTTTGGTATTGTTTGTTTATTTAATCTGAATTTTAAAAAAGTCATTTTCACTTCCTTTCAAGACAAGTCAGAAGTCTGGGTATTGAAGTCTGTATTCTGCTCACATTTAGTTATACTGTGTAGCTTTGCGTCCTCGAAACAAATCATCACCTAGAATTGGAATACTCCCTACTGAAGACGCACAAACTTTGGAATGCGCCAAGATGAGAATCGGTTTAGGAGAAACGAAAGTTATGATATCACACTTTGTGCCCCGGTACCGCCCTACTGATGGTATAAAAATGATGTGAATCTCTTCCTGCTTCGCACTCGTGACGCGCAGCCATTGTCTGTAACCGCGGGTGCCCGGAATATTCCGTTATTAAAAGCTTCGAAGGAACTGTTCATCTATTCCAGCCTCTGATTGAAGTACCAACATTCTCCTCGTCCGAAATTCAACGAACACGCGGGGGAGAGGAGGCCTCTCTTCCCCCAACAGTATGAAACACTTGATTTGCCCAAACGCTGCACAATCTTTTATCAAAATGAGGGGAGGAAGGATGTTTCAGTGATGTGGAGTCCATTATGCAACACATAATACACAGCAGTGTGCTATTAAGTGTTTAATAGATGTGTGGGGCATTGACTTATTCATTGTCAAAGAAAGGAAGCTGGCACCCAGTGGAGTAGCTTTGATGTTCATCAGGTAAATTTTTTCTAATACAAGATACCTACAACACACACTATGATTTAGTGCTTTGATGACATTTGGTGGACAACAAGACACTGTCTTTGTGATAATTTTGGTGATTCCTTCCAAAAATAATAGCTTAATTCATTTTTCAGCGTAAGTTACAGAGATAAACGTCCCCCCCCAAAAAAAAAATCCCTACCAGAGTGGAGACCTTTATAATCAAATACACGGAAGTTAATGTTTTGCAGAGTTTTGTCTAATTGGCTGAATAGACCCAACGGTGATTGAGTCCTCCTGCTTTCAGTGTGTAAGAGTAAGTGTATAAAATGTATCGCTCTCTTCTTTTAGTTGTATAATCAACTTACTATTAAGACAAGGACTTAATGTATGTACATAGCGTGCAATGAATCAAAATAGTTTATCATTCTGAAGAGACCAGCTTGTTCCTGTTCGCAGTCGTGAATAGAAAATAGCAGCTGTGGATGCGCTCGTGACACATCCGCAGCTGCTATCACAAACCAACCGTCAGCCAATTACCTTGGAATACATTGTCTATTTCCCCACCCTTTAGAAATGTGTTTATTAGGACACTCCCAAAGACAATAAAAGGGGCGAGACGAGCGACGTGTTTCCAGAGATGTTCGGAGAATGTCATGGATTTCACTCGTTCACTCTCCTTGTGCACAAGTAAAACACAACTCTGCTTGACTCCTAGTCTCTCTTTTGTTTTAATTAAAGTTTGTCTTAAGTTTCTGATTGCCTTTTAGGCAAAAAAACCCCTCTCTTTGCTTTGATCTACTTTGTTATTTAAAATGAGAATCAATGGATGCTCAGCTTCTTGTTGACTTTGAAACTTAGCTTGTCTGATCCACTAGTGAAAGGACACTTTGATACTCTCCTCTTTCATCTGAAACTGAAGTGGTTAGGACTGCACGACTGTCCGTGTTTTATGTTATATGTTGTGTTTATTATTTTACTTTACGTTAACTGTTTTGTGAAGTGCTTTGTTAAAGCTGCTGCTGTTGTGAAAGCGCTATATAAATCAGGAAGTATTGTATTGTTTCATGTGTTGTCTTGTATTATTTTGTCATATTTTTGGGCAACTTTTCTTTTGATGGCGGCGCGGACAACCGCAGCGGCTCCTCTTGTTTTACATCTGTGCTGTATGTTACACACACGTACAGCACATATGACAATAAAGTGTATTCAATTCAATTCAATTCAATTGTATTGAGAGCAAACACAGAGTACTCATCTGACTAAGTTGGAACCCAGTAGATGTTGAATTCTTGTCTGCATATCTACAGATATCGTTTATTGCATCCATGCATGTTTTCCTGGAGTCATTACCAGAAGTTTAGTCGAACTGGCAACCACATTAAAGAGGCAGTGCCCCATCTGCTCCTGAGCCAGTGAAGAGCAGCGGTGCAAAGTGTGTTGACAAGCCAGCTGCATGACAATGCTATTTAGTGTGTATTTAAATTAAGTTATACAATTAAGATGGGAGTGTAATTAGAGTAAATGAAACTGAACTGAATTTGAATTTGAAACACACATATGTTACCACAGAAGGGTTTTCGACTAACCGTCACTGCGAAAACAAAGCCTCTGTAAGAAACACATATTGAGGATACCATGCAGCATGTCCAAATAATAAAATGCAATGGGACTTCCGGTACCTATTGTGTGCAGGAGAATTGCAACTGTCTGATACTAAACCAAATAATAACTCTCTTAGAAGAGTGTGACATTATGGAAATGGAACAAAACGCGTATGGCTTAGTCACATCTAGTCTGACATTTTGCCACTCACTCTTTTACAACAATGTAATTTGCATGATGGCTCAGCATAAACGTATAGGTCAGTCTGACTATGCAGTACCTAATTTTTACCTGAGGCTATAAGTGGCCTTAAATAGTAAAATTAATGGCTCAATGTGCTGTATGGCTCAAATCAAAAGCAAGGAGCACTTTATTACTTACACTGGATGGTCGCAACATTAGATGCACCCTCAGATTTTTCTGTGACACATTTTAAGTAATGTCTCCACAATTCTGTCTCAGTAAGTAATGATGATCTGTTTGACACTGTGAGGAAGGTAACTTAACAGTATTTTTATTTTATTTTTATCATCCATCCATCCATTTTCTGAACAGCTTTATCCTCACAAGGGTCGCGGGGGTTGCTGGAGCTTATCCCAGTCGTCTTCGGGCAGTAGGCGGGGGACACCCCGAACCGGTTGCCAGCCAATCGCAAGGCACATAGAGACAAACATACATTCACACTCATATTCACACCGAAAGACAATCGAGAGTCTTCAATTAACCTACCATGCATGTTTTTGCTAAGTGGGAGGTAATCGGCTTAGCCGAAGGAAACCCACGTAGGCACGGGGAGGACATGCCAACTCCACACAAGGAAGACTGGAGCCCAGATTCAAACCCATGACCTCTGCACTACGAGGCGAATGTGCGAACTAGTTGTCGACTGTGCCGCTGTGAGTGTATATATTTTATGTATCCATGCATGTGCATAATTATTGACGCGCAGGTGGCTAGTTTGACAATATTGAAAAAGGAAAAAAAAATGTACACAATTGTTACCAGTCATATTTACTTGAAGGAGTGACATATTTGTAAATGTGTGCCTTTCATGGTGGATTTACTGTGAGTACAGTAAATGTAACAGTAAAAGCATTATGGTTGTCATTGTTTTCTCAAGTACAAGCAAGAATAAGGAATCATGTGGTAATGGCAGGATACTTTCTTTTCTTCCAACTCATGTCAGTGGCTAGCCTTGGTGGAGAGAGATTTTGTCATATTTGAGGCTAACCACTCACCAGGCTCCACGCTCAGCAGAAAGAAATGGACATGGAAAAGTGAACGTAAGAGCGGTGGTAAGAGCAGGTAATCATAGTCACCTCTCTCAGTTGATTAAATCTCAGAGGGAAGAAAATCAGAAGGCCTGAGAGTTTTGGACTTGGAAAAGGATGATGTACCTGGCGATGGGCATAGACAACAGACCACAGGAGACGCCACGTTCCTCCCTGGCGGTCTACATGGAGCAGACGGAGTATTTGCAGGAAACGGATCCCCCTGGAATGAGCACGTAACGGCATGTTTAAAAGGTGACGACAGTTAGCTTTGAATACTTACTTTTGATACAGCAAATTTCTGTTCCTTGAATTTTTTACTCAAGCAATATTCTTCAACTATTCAAATTTCTGCAATGATACTTGTACTCTAACTCAAGTTTCACTTTCAGGTTCTGTATACAAGACTGGATGACACACATACGATGTGCAGAACAGATTTCCCCCGCTATAACATGATTCTCCGAACACAGCCCTGCTACATCGCAATTTTTTATTTTTTTTCTCGAACAGGATCATTTGTTTTAACACATAATACTGTACAGGATTAAAAACAGAAATATTGATTAAAATGCTATTGAAGTAAATACAGTTGATCTTGCTATTCATCAGTGTAGGGTCCGGGCTGGCCCACGAATAGGAACTCCGGTTCCTAGAGAGACATGTTTTAGATCTTTCCTTACTCCAACACACCTGATTCACTTGATCATGTTCGTTTCAGGCTTCTCCAGAGCTTGTTGATCATTTGAATCAGGTGTTTTGAAGTAGAGAGATCTCTAAAACAGGCAAGATATGGCTCTCGAGGAACTGGAGTTCCCTACCCCTGCTCTTGGACAATTTCTGTCAAATCAAATTTCAACAATTGGCAAAACTTCCAAGTTTCCAAATGATAAAAACAGATCCAAATATACAGTTGGGTCAAAAACACATGTCCTATTTTTTTGCCCCCCTTGCATTGACTTTGCATGCAGTCTTACCTCACAGCAGAGGTTGCAAACACCTGTCCTTTGGAGCCAACCGCTAAAACGATGATTGAGGAAACCACAACAATGAGATCTGTGCAGAGAATCGAGAATGAAAGGCTTGAAAAAACATGCGCCATTGGTGTCCAAATTTACCCAAAAAAATGTACACTGTAGTCTAACAGTCGGTATTTGGCCTGCTTGGAGGAAAAATAAGATTTTGAAAAGTTTAACATTGTATAGCAAATTAACAAACTATTTAACAATAATAAAACAAACACAACCTCGGCTAATAGCTGCCCTTATAAAGGAATACGATTCCCCTTACAAAGCAACGAAAACCTGTACAACGGTTTACTGCGCATGTGCACATCATGCTTTATCAATCCCACCATACGCAGTGATGAAAAAAAAATATACGATTGAGGATTACTTTCGCTGGTTTGCCTTGACAATAGTAGCGATTGACGACAGCATTGTTGTTGGTTACCAGCAGGTGAGACGATCTGGATTTGAGCTAAAATGGTCTTTGTGAGATCGGTTCACAATTTTTTTTCCCCGTATAAAAGTTGTAATACGCCGTACGTGATTTGAAATGATAAAAAAAAAAGTATAAAATACGGGGAAAACGTACAAGTTGACAGGTATGCAAACAAGAAATCAAAGACCACATACAGACATTAGATTACATCATTTGTTTACATATTGATTAATACAATTAATGACTAATGCAGTCACAACTGGCTGTTGAGAGAGGAAATATAGTAATTGCACTGCATTTGTATTTGCTTGGTTTCGTTGTGGCACATTTATTTGCCGTTTGAGTCTGCGTGTGCGTTTGTGAGTTCATACCGATGACAATTATTGGCTTCCTTGCAAATCGCAGTCGTCCACAGAAGCCAACATACATACTGCGACAACCTGCTGACCAAATCCGGAAAATATATTCCAAACCTAAAAAGACCACAAGGGAAATCTCCTGGGAAGGGAAAAAGGACAGAAAATGTTGAACGGCAACAAGGACAACATGATAGGACTCGTCATTTAGACCTCTCTGTTTAAATGCCCCTGTATGGGTGATTGAATGAATACTTTTAAAACGTGTCCACGCAAGCACATAATTTTGTCCGATTCTCGGACAAGTAATTTCAAGAGTACAGTACATATACAGCAATCCTTAACCACATACCCCAATTCCAATAAAATTGGGAGTTTTGTTTTTTTGTGAATTTTGTTATACAGCTCCATGATAGAGAACAGCATGTTGTGTAGAAAGTGAACCGGTACCCAAAGCCACTCTTGGTTATGATCTGACTGAGCAGGTTCAGGCCTATGCAGAAAAGCAACCATGAGAGAGCATCTCCTTGGAATATGCTACATTTGATATTTGTCTGTGCAACTGACTTTTAGTTGAACTTCACAGTTGTATTTCACAGGCTCATTGAGTTCTTTGTGAATGTTTTTTTAAGGATCTTGTTGATGGTATAATGTTCCAGACATTCCGGTATTGAGTTGCAGGCCTTCTTGTCGTTGATCCAGCCAGTGCACAGGTTCATGCTTCTGGTTTTTTACAGTCTTGGGCAATTGCCCCGTCAACCAGTAGTTGGTGTTTGGTTCCCCTGTGCTATGACCAATACCCTTGTGTGCTGCCCATATACTGATCGATATTTGCTACTTGGACCTGTGCATTCCACACTCCACAGAATTGTACATTGAAAAGAAACGAGAAACCCACTCTTGGGAACCAGCTAAGTCATTTTTGAGCAACTATGATTGACGGTGAATTTACCGGTAAGATAAGTGATAAATAAGGGTGGATTTCATTGTTTAAATTCCAAATTATGTGCTTTCTGACATCATGCCATGAAATAAATGCCTCTTGTGTCATATTATTACATTATCCTCTTTTGAATACAACATTTACCTTTCAGAGCCGAGAGATCGAAGCCACCATGAAGGCTCTGAAAGTTACTTTGGTTCATGCATCAGGCATTAGAACTATTTTGGTTACACTGACAGATAGTAAAAAAATATATACATATTGTAAGGGCAAATTTACTTATTTACGGTTTTAAAAAACAATACATAAGAAAAGTCCAACTAATGTATGCTTGAACTTGGCTTAACTTTTAACATCCCTGAGAGTGCAATGTTCAAGTTTTTAGACAGTTCATTTCCTGTTATATTTTCTAACTTCATGCTTCAAAGGTAACCAATTTTCTGATGCTATTCCCAACCCTCATTCATCAGCCCACGCTGCCATTCTACCAAAGTAATTTGCATTCAAAGGTCATACAGTTTTCTTATGATGATGATAGCATGCATCTTTTTGGCATTGTTGCAAAGGGTTATGTAAACTCAAGCTCTGTTACTCATAATATAGCAATATCTAAGTGTTGTTATGCTCTGGCCTGGGTGAACTTAGAAGGCGTAATCAAAATATGAACTTTTTGTGTTTTTTGCCGGGGGATATTTTATTGAAAGAAGGACCTTCTCTAAGCAAGGTGTTTCAAGAAGAAGACCAAAGAAAGTTACTTTGATATAAGTATGCTCACATTTAGGAATAAGACTCCAGCTATGTTCAAGTACTTTGCATTTCAGTGTCCATCCATCCATTTACTTCTGTTTATCCGGGGCTGGGTCGCGAGCTTCCCTTTCCAAAGCCACTTTATCCAACTCTTCAGAGGAAATCTCAAGGTGTTCCCCGGCCATCTGAGAGACAATAGTGTCTGCAGCATATTCTGGGTCGTTCCCGGTGCCTCCTCTTGGTGGGACGTGCAAAGAAAACCTCACTGAGAAGGCATCCCGGAGGCATCCTGATCAGATGCTCAAGCCACCTCATCTGGCTCCTCCCAATGCAGGGGAGCAGCGGCTCTACTCTGAGCCCATCCAGGATGGCCGAGCTCCTCACCTTATCTCTAAGGAAGAGCCCGGACACCCAGCGGAAGAAACTCATTCCAGTAACTTGTATGTGGGCTCTTATTCTTTTGGGCATGACAGCCAGCTTCTGACCACAGGTGATGGTGCAAATGTAGATCAACGGCTTAATCTTTTTACTTGAATTCGTTTGTGTCCTCTTATTAATACAGAAACAAATACAATCTCAGTCAACAAACCGGTCCACCTGTTTTGACGAACAGTTGATGCAATTTGTCTGTCAGAAATTTAAAAAAAATCTGTGAGAGTGTTCCTTTATCGAAATGTAATTATTTACATGATTGGTGATTTAGGAATGAGATCAAAATTGACACCAAATTACTTTTTACAACATTTTAATCTCAATTAGTCTCAATCTCAATTAGTCTCAATTTGACAATCAAAATAAACACTTACCACCCAGAAGAGAACCGAGAAGTCAAAGAGGTGATAGATGGGCATGGTTGACAGAATGCTGAGAATCAGGCAAGCAATAACTACGAGGAACCTGGAAAAAAAAAGGGATACAAAGAGGAAAAACAGTTTAATAGTTGTTATTAAACTGGTTATTAAAGGTGTTCCCGGGCTGGCAGAGAGACTCTCCAGCGTGTCGTGGGTCATTCCCTGGGGCTCCTGTTGGTGCAATATGCCCAGATCACCTCACAGGGTAGGTCGACAAGGCATCCTAATCAGATGCCTGTACAACCTCAACTGGACCCTATCGACATGGAGGAACAGCGACTTGACTCCTCCCAGATGGCCGAGCTTATCACCTTATCTCAAAGGGAGAGCCCAGACACCCTGTGAAGGAAACTCATTTTGGACACTTCTATCCGGGATTTCTTTCTTTTGGTCACAACCCACAACTGGTGACGATAGGTGAGAGTAGGAACATAGACTGACCGGTAAATCAAGAGATTCACCTTTCGGATCAGCTCCTCCTTCACCACGACAAGAGAATTACAGTGTCCACATCATAGTAGATGCTGCGCCAATTCGCCTGCTTCATCCTGCCCTCACTCGTGATCAAGATCCCAAGAGACTTAAACTCCTCCAAATGGAGCAAGACCTCATCCCTGAGAGGGCACTCCACACTTTTCTGACAGAGCACCATGGTCTCAGATTTGGAGGTGCTGATTTTAATTCCAAGTGCTGCGAACCGCTCCAATCAGAGTTGGAGAAAAGCTCAGATGCAATACTGAGATGACCACACCCGACCCGTCAACGCCTCGGTTGTGCCTAGAAATTCTGCCCAGAAAGGTTATGAACAGAATCAGCGACAAAATGGCAGCCTGAGCAGAGTCAAACCCTCACTGGAAATTACCGGTAATCATATTTACTGCTGGAAATGCAGACCAAACTCTGATATTGGTGATACAGGGATTGCCCTTGTCACGGTGTTTGGTACCCTAAACACCTGAAGACACCCTCCCCCCAGCCCCACCTCGCCATATACACACACACACACACACCGCGCGCGCGTTTATATGTTTTCTGGGGACCACATTTTTGTTCATCACTTACGGGGACCACCCTTTCCAAATGACATACAGCGATGAAAAAAATCAGGGATACACAAGGTGGCACCCACACACACACACACACACACACACACACACACACACACACACACACAAGGAAACAGCTGAACGCTTTTTCCCAGTCCAAAAAAAACATATAGCCTGGTTGGGCACCCCTCAAGGACCCTGCCAAGCATGTCGAAATGGTTCATTGCTCCACGGCCAGGACGAAAACCACACTGCTCCTCCTGAATCTGAGAGCCACATGAAGGCAACTGGGATGCGCTACAGCACGTCCGCGACCGTTCATGAGGATAAGTGGTTCTGATAATGGATGAACGGATGGATGGAATACAATTGCCTCCCCAGGCAGTAGAGCGGGAGTAAATCTTTAGAATGGATCAAAATCTCTTCACTCACAGTACATGAAGCCCCACCCCCTACTCCCATCAGTGTAAAATGTGTGTAACATATCCTTCCATCCATCCATTTTCTAATCAGTTTTTTTATCACAAGGGCCGCGGGCGTGCTGGAGCCCATCCCAGCTGTCTTTGGGCAGTAGGCGGGGTACACCTTGGACTGGTTGCCATCCAATCGCAGGGCACACTTTGATGAATAACCATCTGTGCTCACATCACACCTAGGGACAATTTAGAGTAAACACTTAACCTACGGTGCATGTCTCTGGAATGTGGTCGGAAACTGGAGTACCCGGAGAAAACCCATGCAGTGAACCATGAAAACTCCACACAGGGAGGCTGGAATCGAACCGTGCACCTCTGCACTGTGAGGCAGACGCTCTAACCAGTCGATCACCGTGCCGAATGTGTAACTTATGTTCTCATCAAATAAAAGATGATTTTGATTAATTATTTGGGATATGATTAATCTGGTACTTTGAGTAAAATGTATTCAGGATATCTGACTCTCTTTCAAGTTTTACTCTGTTAACAGTGGGACCAAATACTGTGGATGGAGTATCTATGTATCTCTCCCTCTCTCTGTCTTTCTCTCTCGCTCTCTCTCTTTCTTTAAATGCGCACAGCTATGCAAGAAATCCATTTATAAATATATTACCTACAGTGGCTGTATGTGTTGTTCTTTAGATGATGAATTACGGTAACACTCACACAGTGAAGTGATAAACGAAGCACTTCCAGCCGGACGGCCTTTCCAAAAAGTTATACACGCGTCCTTGGAAAGAGGCGTGAGTGAGGACAGGGCGGACTCTGCTGTTGTACACCAACATGCGCCCAAACGTGCGGGGTTGAAGCAAGTAAGGCTGGAGATGAATTTGGGTTGCCTCCATTGCTGATCGGTGCTGTTCTGAAGCCCCTAGGTTGGTCTCAAACAGCTCCAAGTCCGATGTTCTCTTCTCACGGGACTCATCTGGACACTTCTGCGTGGTCCCCTGAGAGCGCGCAGGATTCAACATCATGTCTTCTTTGTGTTCTCTCACCGCTTGGTTGACTTTTCTCCTCTTCTTTTTCGGTCAGTGGCTATAAACACTGTTGCACAACCTCTGTTGCGCAACAACTGCGTTTGGAAACACAACACATCTTCCCCACTCAAGATCAAGGGGGAGGGTCTCCATAAGTGAACATTCCATTGTGTTTACTACAGAATTAGAGAGAGAGAGAGAGAGATAGCGAGAGAGAGAGAGAGAGAGAGAGAGAGAGAGAGATAGCGAGAGAGAGAGAGAGAGAGAGAGAGACATTGAAATGAAATGTAAGTTTCTTTATTTATATTATTTGATTCATTGCTGTCTCTTGCAACTGTGGGCTTTTTTAAATAAAAAATTTTAAAATGATAATGATTATTTATGGGATGTGTGTCCCACAACATGCACGTAACCGTTTATGGCAGAAGAAGAGGAAAAGTGAATAACATGATACAATGGACATCATCAAACAGTTTAGCAAAAGAATGAATAGAGCAAAGGCATGCCCTCTGTTCTATTTCCCACTTTTTATAAAATAGTTAACCTTGATTGAATATCTCACTGCATTTCGTGCATCCCTGTTATGCATACACTCATAATGAGCCTTTAAAAAAAAAATTCTGTACTTATTTACATAAGTTTGTCCTCTTGGTCAGCAGTAACAGTTAGCTAAAAAGCCAGCTTCCAATCCTGAGAGAAAGCCTGTCCTGCTCTCTACAACACTGTCACTGTCATTACATCCATCCATCCATTTTCTGATCCGCTTATCCTCACAAGGGTTGCGGGGGGTGCTGGAGCCTATCACAGCTATTTTGTCAGTTCTTATTCGTTTGAACCCTTCAGAACAGTCTGTAGAAATGCATGTTGATATTTAAACATGCATTTGTGATTGGCCTTTATAATTCAAAATTTTATTCGAATTTCAAATATCACATGTACTTCACATCATATTTGCTTCCTGTTTTGTTTACGCACATCTTGTATTTTTGGCGGATAAGATGCCCGCGAATCTCCACATTGCACTTGTTCCTTATTAGCACTGACGGTCGATTTCCACATCACCATGTTTATATTCACAAAACATGCAGTCAGCTAATTATATATGCATGAACGCCGCGAGCAATTACTTTGCTCATTTAGTGATTAACACCTCTAATGTAGAGTATTTCAGCCATATTTAATTGTCTTTGATATTGCTGTAGTTTTGTTTTTCTGGTTTATTGTTCAGTCATTTGTGGCTGCTTAGTTCTGGTGTTTGTGTTTTTTCGAACTCCACATTTTCTTCTCTCAGCCAAACAATCTATTGCCACCATCTTGGGGACGTTTGGTTGAAATTGAGCCTGACAGGGGACAGTAGTAGATAATTCTTACCTTTTTTCACTGCCACAACAGTTGACATTTTTCAACACTTTAACCACAGTTAATTATCGCTTTTCTGCATCAAGAGTTTCCATGAAAAAATATTTTCCCTGCATCGACAAACAGAAAGGCCCTCAGATCATAACACAGTGAAACAGTAAGATATGGTAAATTGCCATCAGCTACAAAGTTGGAAGTGCTTGCAGGCCAAAAGTGTTTCAAGGTTTAGTAGCGTGCGCTATAGATTGTTGAAATCGAAGCTCAGAGGAGACTTACAGATTATTGTGACAAGGTCACTCTACACATTTCTGTTTTCAAGAGATTGGCCAAGGTGATCCATAAAAGGGCGGGAAAAAAACAAGTTCACCGCAGTAGATTTTAATAAGATGAAAGACCTTCATGTGATGACAGGTTCTGTTGCCCAGAAGCAATCGCAACTCGTGGTTCTTGTTGGTTGATACCACCTGATGATTAAAGCTTTTCCTCTCATTCAGAGAGTGTACAATTTTTAGAAAGATCAATACTGCTGTATTTGGGTTAACGTTGATAATTTTTTGGCAGTTATAAAAAGAAATTGGGGGCATTCTAAGAAATGCAATCAACATCTATGGAATGATAAATATACAGTCACAATAAGATCTTCTTAATTAACTGTCAGCAGACTATGACCGAGAGCAGCAATACTGCTATTTTAGCCGCACGTAGTGCACATATGGCTAAAGGGACATCATATGATAAGTACAATGAATACAACAGACAAGGTATAAAAATGGGTCTAAGTTCACTCAATTGATGCAGAGGGGCAACCAGGGGGGGCTCTCCCTATTGTATAGTGTTCACCCCAGTGAGGGCCACTGCAAAGAAGCTCTTCCTATAACCCGCTGGTCTGAGAACAGATGGCGGTGGGGTTGCAGCGATCGCGGGCAACTGACTGTGGGGAGATCCCCTTGCGGATGATTTAGTCGGCTGTCTATGTGACGTAGGCAATTGGAGACTTGCACCTTCGGACATGTGTGATCCCCAAGCCTCCCTAGACGTTGTGCTGCATGGTCAACTGGGTAATGTTAAGATAATAATGAGGATCATTCATTTAATGAATTGATTTTTACAATGATTCAGAGGCATTGTCCCACGCTGCTGTCATATTTCTGAATAAAATACGATGCCAACCAAACATCTCCGCCGAGCGTCAAATCGCATTACACCGCTCGTGCCACACGTGTTACACTTGCTTTTAGGTATCTTAAATTAACTCTACTTTTTGGTCATCAAATTGCGTGGGGAACTTGGCTGTTGGTTCACCCAGAACACCCAGAAGACACAGAGCGTCTCCCAAATTCACAAACACGCTAAACTAGACTTGCCCCGGTTCCAAAATGAAGATGCGGCCATTCCTTTTAACGCCAAGCGCATTCAGCTAACAAATTAACAGGTGTGTCGAGGTGAAGCAGGTCCTTGCGCCGAAATGCCCATTGAGGTGCATTGCAGTCCCAAACACGCTAGACTAGCTGACACCAAAATGAAAATGCAAAGACGACTGATGATTTCAAGAGAGATATTCACACCAGATGTCCCAGGAATCGGAATGCGACGGTTTTGAAAAAAGTCTCAAATTCATCCTGATCATTCTGCAACTAGAGGAAATGTTTGGTTGAGGTTATTGATTGCAAAGGAAGCTCAACTTAAATCCAAGGATTCGCTTATTTTTTTTCCTCCTTGTGTTCAAGTTATTTTCAATAAAAATAGGAAAACATATACTAGTGTGTGTGGTATGAATGTAAGCAGTCTCTGTGTGTCTATTCGTGTGATTTTGATGAAGATCATACCACATTTGATGACCAGTGTATGGAGAAATTGAAGGAATTCCAAAGGGCTCACATCGATTTTCCTTCCACTATAACGGCATTCATTTAAACAAAAGGACATTGTATTTTAGTTTGTATTGAGCGCGATTCCTCCAGTTACATATAATGGTTGTTATTGTGCTACCCAATGACTCATAGCCAATTAAAAGCACACTGTGTGGGGATTTGAGACTGCACCCGAGGATGTGCTCAACTGAGAGGAATTAAAGAAGTGCATTTCTCTGCCGCCGAATTGGCTCAAGCTTTACAAGTGATCTGTCAGATACTGCAATTCCATCTCAAACCATCACACAGTTCTTTACAATAATACTGGTGATTCATGACCAATTTACTAAGTGCAGTCAAGTTTGATCTCATCAAGATGACATGATAGCATTCATCTGTGTCTATAGCAGAGACAAAATCACAAAATTATTGCTGGGATTTCCATAATAAAAGATGGATCTATATATGAATTTTCCTTCCATTGTGTTCCTCAAAAGCTTATCAACCGTGTGGGTTTTTACATTTAGAGTACTTTCGATGATTGTATAACATGACCAAGCCACTAATTAAACTAGAAGAAAGAAACTACTCTGACAGTGTTAATAACTTGACCCTAGTATGAAATCTCATTGCATTGTTCGGGTCTGCACAGCAAGCACACTCATTGGTATTTCCTGTAGGAGCATAAATTTAAGTTCATTTGTATTTGGAATAAAGATGATTTATGTTTGTTCTCATACAAGCTAGACTATTTACATTGTTTACTGATACACCTGTTTGATTTTATATTATTATATTAAGGACCTGTTTGGTACACGGCAGTAATGCAGTCAGGCAACATGGAGTCGAGCCACACAGTTTTAGTTTTTTAACCTCTCTCTCTCTCTCTCTCTCTCTCACTCATTCACCCTACTTAAGACTATCGATCTTTGCCTCATTCTTGTTTTTGTCATTTTTGGACTAATTTTTGTACCGTCCAATTAAGTGTCAGTAAAATCAAGAGGAGAGTGCGGAGTGTCAAACTAAGGTTTACAAATGACAAACCTACATTTCCTATTAGCATAACCTTAGCACTTAAAGGTTGTCATGGAAACAAGCATCATTATGAGAAATGGACTTCCAAAGTCACATTTACAACATAATATACAGTACTATAAAGTATTAAACTACATCTGACCTTTTAATTGAGTATTTAAAAAAATCCTGTGTGCGACAAATAGAATCATCAACATTAAATCTGCACTGTAAAAATATATGAAGCACATCTTTGTTTTTCATTTTCCATGATTTCAAAGCACTTGCGGGTAGGAAATTGTAAGAGTAGTTCCGTCACAGCGTCCCTCTAGAGTGAATGTACAGCAAGGCTGGATTGGTGATGGAAAAACGTCTTCAAGACATAGTTGATTTTTCTTGTCAAATACAGCTGATGTCAGAAGTCTTCCCCAAAAATGGCCCGAGCCTACTCTCTCATCCATGCCCTACTTAGAGAGGAGGCCCACATTCAGCATGAATATAAGTCATTACAAATACATGCTTACCCACAAAACACCTTAATCTTTTTAGCTCCCCCAAAAGCCTTTAGGGAGGCAGAGTCACCCCTTTGTGTCTTTTTCAGAACTTGGAATACAATTAACTTCTTCTCCTACCCCGAGAGTGATCTGACTGGCAAGCTATTGGGCCTCCTCTCTTTGAAGATTTGCCATGGTATTGCTCTGTCTGTGTTTGTTTGTTTGTTTTCAGCACCAGTTGGAGTGGAGGGTGTGCCTCTTCAGCGGTGCACCTGTGTTCTCCATCAAGCCTTGCCTAGTACTTCAGGACTGTCAAGTTTCCAAGTCAGTGTCGGATTATTGACCTTGCTTGCTGTTATGCTCAAGAGATATTTCCTAGACCTCAAATTCACGTTCATCGTCACGCCTTTTCCGATAGTTCCATGTTGTAAGTATTTTGGTTTTCCAACTACAGTCAAACCTCGGTTTTCGTCCATAATCCGTTCCAGAAGGCTGTTCAAAAACAGAATTGTTCGAAAACCGAAACCACGCGCTTTTTTAAAATAAAAATGTTCCTTGAACACGTCTGCTCACAATGGAAAGCAACACGAGGAAGCATCACTTCCTCGTGTAAGGAAGGCGAGAGGAGTCAAATGGTGCATTCAAGTGTGCTCAGTTTGTTCGAGAACCAAAATTTGTTCGTCTTCCGAGGCATAAAATACTCAACATTTTTGGTCGAAAACCAAATTGGTCGAGAACCGAGACGTTCAAAAACCAAGATTTGACTGTATTTTGGTCTGATTTAAGTTTTGTGTGTTTGGCCACTTTGTTTTTTTTTTTTCTCGGATGTCAAATTTACTTTGCCACTTTCAAGCACTTTATCTTCATATTTGGTTTGTTGGTCACCAACAATTACTCACTATACTTTGTCCATCCTTTGTTTTTCTCTCAATAAGTATTTTTGTGTTGTAGTTTGTCTAAGTATGCGGTTGTGGGTTCCACACACTCTCTGGCTCGTTTCCGAACCCTGTCAAGATTCAACACAAAGGCATACTGACACTATAATTTGATCAGCCTTCACTCCCCGCTGTTAAGTAAATATTGCTAATGCATTATCAAAATTATTATTATCGTATACCTTAGTGGGCAACCCTAACCATGTCTTAGATGCATTTTTCAGATGTGCTTTGTTTACTAGAAATTCTAGCTATATGTGCCATTGGAAATCCATTTGAAATTTTGTGAAAACAAGAGTGCTCTACATTTTTTTTTCCTTGCGGTAGAAAATAAAGCAATAAATAATAACTCAGCTATTTGGCCTATGTAATATGTTAAACTGTCACCCTTAGCCCATCATGCCGTTATCCACATGCTGCGCTTTGAGATGTGCATCATGTCTTGTCTTGCGCTATGAAGCAGAAGATGTCCCTTCCTGTGCCTTCTGAGACTGACACTGCAAGGCCTCAAGGGTAGGAGATGAGCAGGGAGGCTTATGAGCATGCAGAAAATGAAAGCCGATGAGAGGCAGCAGCAGAGAAATTGAAGTACATAGCAGAAGACGTTGAAGTGAGAATGGCTCCAAAAAAAAAGAACAGCAAAAGATTAACAGACAAGGAGCGAGGCAACGTGACTCATGTGTCTTGGTTGAGATTGCTGTATTCCACCCTGCTCAACAAATGGGATCAAGCTCGAGTGAATCATAGACCAAACCTTGATAATCTGTACAGATTTAACTGTCTTGAATATTTTATAACCTGAGGGAAACCGCATTGTGTCGTGCATCAATGATGTATTCCTCTTGGCAGAGATTAATTTTGACAAAGCCAACAATAAAAAAAAAAAAAAAAAGGTAACTGAGTGTTGTTCCTGCTGTTGTGGCCTTTGAATTTTAATTATTGACATAAATTACCTCACCTGACTTGTGTGCAGGCAGCGTGAGATCGGTTCCCACTCGATGACGGTGTGGATGTGGGTGTGAATGGTTGTTTGTCTCTATGTGTCCTGTGACTGACTGGCGGCCAGTTCAGGGTGTAATTTTTCTTCCGCCCAAAGTCAGCTGGGATAGGGTCCAGCAACTACTCGCTACCCTGTTCAGAATACACAGTGTTGAAAATGGATGAATGGATGACAAACTACATGGCATGTGGGGTAGGGATGAACTGTATATGCTGCAGGTAAGACAATGAGACAATTTCCCATTTCGAAATGTTAATTGCATCGCTTTCAAATTTGAATGCCATTGTCACAAATGAAAACAAACGCCATGTGTCAATGTTGAATAAAATATTTTTGAGATGTTGAAATCTCAGGTGATTCCATCAAATGTGTATACAGTATATACATGCAAAAACATATATTGTCAAAAAACAAAATGCATCGATATTTAAGTAGTCGGTGGGATATTTTGTCACAAAGTGGCTGAGGTAGGCTCCAGTTACCAACAAGGTTTTTTTTTTTTTTTTTAAATATGCATGGCCTAAACTGTACGTATAGATGAGCTTGACTGCCAACAATCAAATCCAATCCTTCTGAAAACTCACCTACCCTTTCCCAGGCATTTGTTGATCACCAGGGTTCATTGGGATCAATCATTTCTTCCCCATTGGTCAGTTTAAAAAAATGTGTAACCAAGAAACAAGATTTGCTGCTGTCACACTCATAACTCAGTGTTGGCTCTATTCTGCACCAATAGTGTTCACATCTCTCTTTTTCAAGTTATTGGGCAGCGTGCTGCTGTCACACAACTGAAGACGGTGCAAATCTGGAACAAAGAACATACTGTATTTGAATTTCCACAACTGAGTTGTTTTCATGAGGCTTAATGAGATCAGTCTTTGGGACACAAATGCAGAGTCACTTGAGAAGCTTGACCTCAGTTTTTCAATGCCTACGGCTGAGGCCACTTACAATGTTAATCGCATGGTGTGTTGAGATCACAGATTGACAGTGCAGATTGAAACACTGGGTCAGGCCCTTCAACGACTTCACCATTGATTTCATTTTTTTTTTCTTTGCTCTACCTTCAGGTACATCTTAGGAGTGTGCGACACAAAATCCTGAAAATGAAATTCAGAGGGGACAATATTCTATTTAGTTGCCCCTGGAAACACTGGACAGCAGACACCCCTGTCAACCGAGCTGAAACCACACAGGCCCTCACTTGAGATCTTTAAACATGAATAACCTCATACGAAACAATATACTTAACTTAAAACAAGTAAGAAGAACAGTGATGGCAATGAATACAAACATGACACATATAAAGGAAAAAAAACCCTGCAAAATGTTTAATTTTAAGATGATAACTGATCATTGTGTCAGTCCTATAAAATGTTAAAAAATATTTGCTGGTGGCTGAACGCTTGGTTTTGTAAAATATTTATTTCGGTACTGTACAGTAGAACAATATTAATTGCAGTATCTGCTTGATTTAGGAAGGCAGCTTAGTTCTATTAGTGGTTAAACAGTGCAGAGGTACCGGGTTTCCCAGCTCCGGCCTCCCTGTGTGGACTGTTCTCCCCGGGCTTGCGTGGGTTTTCTCCGGGTGCTCCGGTTTCCTCCCACAAACATGCTAGCTCGTTGGGCAGTCCCTAAGTGTGAGCGTTGGTTGTTCGTCTCTGTGTGCCCTGCGATTGGCTGGCAACCAATTCTGTCCCCCGCCTACTGCCCGAAGACAGCTGGGATAGGCTCCAGCACCCCCGCGACCCTAGTGAGGATGAAGCGGTTCGGGAAATGGATGGATGGATGGAGCTTAGTTCCTGTTAAAACTGCTAGCCAGCAATATTTTAATTCTGGATGTAATCCTTTCCCACCTCGAGGCATGACATTCACTAACATCAACAAGTGTGATTCTCAAACATGGCCATTCATAATGGCATACGATTGTGAAACGGTGTTGTCGGATAGTCACAGACAATACACACACACACACACACACGAACGACTGCACAAAATAGAAGCACTAGCAATGCTAAGATAGCCATAGCACTGTAAACAAGTCAATGTTAACCACAGCTGCTCCAATGATAGCATGATTTATTCCGTATGTCATGTTTCTATCACAATAATGTGGTTTGAAGGTCATTGTTTTTTTTATTGGCATGCATAGTCAATAAAAAGCAGAAATAATTGACAAACTCACCCGTCAAACAGAAATGCAGCTAATTCCATGTCTCAGATTCCTGCTGTCCCTTTTGTTTGCTATCTGAAGCCTTGTCGTTGGCAAATAAGAAATCGGTTTAACAAAAAAAATCTGTAGGTAGATAATCCACCATAGTTTCAGCAAAGTTCCTGAAGACCAAGGAAAAAGGTCAGTACGAGGCCATGGGAGTGTGCCCCCCAGTGCACATGAATGATTGAAACATTAGGCATGCCTTATGTCTCTAATTGTTTTTATTCGGCTGCAATGGTTTCTTGCAACTCAAATTAGAGGTGGAAAATGAGTCAGATTTTATCACAAATCATTTGACTTATGCGCTACTGCTGGTGCATGCTGACAGTTTTAATAAATATGAGGATTTTTTTTTTCTCATTAAATTGAAAACCCTCCCTTTTAAGCTTTGACTAATGCAATCCGTGCCATTTTGAAATAATTGCTCGGTTCATTCATCGCCAGATGTCCTTTTGTGTTTTTGTTTTTTGTTGGAGAGTTTACTATTAATTTCCTTCAGCGGGGATACAATTACCCCGTGGAACGCAAACGTGTTTATTTGGATACCTGCAATCAGTCCCATCATTATGCCTGTCAAATATTGACACCCGGAGAAACTCAGTTGATTTTAATAAGATTCTTCATCACAAACTGCTTATTTGCCAAAGTGTTAGATAAACATTGGAACTCAAAGAAATAGCCTGATGAGGATTCATAACGTGTTCACATCAATACATTTGAGCTCCTGTTTTTGAAGCTCTGCAGGCCTCTGTAGCACAAGTTTTAGTCAAGGGCTAATCACCATCTTCATCATCTTGCAGCTTATCTACAACGCAAACCCTTTCTTAATTAACTTGAACTGACATTTTCATCCCTCTATCTCTCTCTCTATATACATACACACACACACACACACACACACACACACACACACACACACACATACATATATAAAGTATATATATATATATATATATATATATAAATTCCTTGTTGTCATGCTTACTTAGCAGTATGTAGTCCATTAACTCCTTATTGTTGATAACAACAGGATGCTCCTGTAATCATCCCCACAAGATCTCTCAACCTTTTGTCAAATAAACCAGTCAGTTTATGTAGTTAGCCCTGCAGCTCCAGCTGGGAAGGGGGTACAAAACAACCATAAAATGATTTTTTTAAAAAACCTAAAACAAATGCACAATATTTACAGATAACCAACAGAAGAAGGCATGTTTCTATCTCAGAATTCTTCTGTTGTGTGTAAAAGAAACAGGGAAGTGAATGTCAATTTTCTGCATGGACACATCATCTCACCAGTCAGGGAACCCCCCCCAACAACACAATTTTATTTTAAGAGAGCTCCGATTGTGTACACAGTTGAACAACTATTTGTATCAAATTTGTATTGTCGATCTACTTTATGCATTTCTACTCAAGCGCTCCTTCATGTTACTGTTGTGGCTTTCGCCAATAGCTATGTAACAATTGCAATAACGAAATCCTGAAAAATGGCACATTTTCATGTGGCTGGTTGGCAGTTCTGGCGTCATCCTCACTAGAGTACCTATTAGGAGTGATTTGAAATGCTGGGCTTCAGAAGTGGATTGAAGACAACAATGGCACAACCACTGCATCAAACATTCTCTTAGAATTTTTTTTTATTTGAAAAGCCATATTTTCAAAAGAAAGGAAGCTGTCTCGACATGCAGCATTGGCTTTGAATGCATCTATTTGATCTTCTGTTTTCTTTCATGATCGCGAATGATAAGATACCGTGGTTTTAGTGTCATTTCCAAACGATGTTTAATCAGGTCTGTTAGTCCCAAAACTCTTTGGGCTCTTCTCACAGACAGGCACACATGCATCTTCGTTTTCGTGCCAGGGTAAGTTGAGTTTACTGCGTTTGGGAATTTAGCACACTGCACTGCACCTTTCTGGACATTATGGCGAACCCAAGGGTGTTTTCTATGACATGCCGCAGTGCACCTTATCATTTAGTGACAAAAAGTTTATATATGTACCAGATAAAAGCAGGTCTAAGCTGCGATGCAGGTTATGTAATGTGATTTTGGTGCTTTTGATAGAGGCGGCGGTCACTGACTTGTGTGCGGGCAGCGTGGGATTGGTTCCCACTCAATGATGGTGTGAATCAAGTCAAGTCAAGTACAACTTCATTGTCAGATGTGCAACATACAGCACAGATGAAATGTCTTCCCTCTCAAACAGACAAGAGAGAATGTGGGTGTGTATCTCTTTCTGTGCTCTGCAAGCTGAGTGGTGACCAGGTCTGGGGGTAGTCCGCCTTTTCACTTGGGATAGGCTCCAGAAAGCTCTGCGACCGTCTTCAGCATAAGCGGTGTTGTAAATGTATGGATGATAGACATGGAGGCAGACAGAAGTTGTCAATGTATTTAATTCAAAACTATGATAAAAGCCTGCATTGAACCTTCAGAATCATTGTACAAATCAATTAATGTTCCTATCATCGTCTACAATATATTTTTTAAATGGATTAGGTCAGGGGTAGGGAACTCCGGTTCCTCGAGAGCCATATCCTGCCTGTTTTAGTTCCCTCCCTACTCCAACACACCTGATTCAAATGATCAGCTCATCAGCAAGCTCTGCCAAGGCCTGCATGGGAGCAGGCCTGGCCACCAGGCGCTCGCCAACGAGCCCCACCCCCAGGCCTGGCTCCAGAGGGGGGCCCCGGTGACCCACGTCCGGGCAAGGGAAACTTGGTTCCAATTATTTTTGTCATCATAAGGGGTTTTGTGAGCCGTGCTTTGTCTGGTCCCTCACCTAGGACCTGTTTGCCATGGGTGACCCTGCCAGGGGCATAAAGCCCCAGGCAACTTAGCTCCTAGGATCACTGGGACACACAAACCCCTCCACCACGGTAAGGTGACGGCTCACGGAGGAAAAAGAAACTCCGAGATGTAAACAAAATGACAAAAGTCCAATTTCATGAAAACAAAAACATGAGCAAGGTCAAAGACAAAAAATAAATAATGACAAAGCGAGGGGCTACAGCGCAAAAAACGACCGTGACGAGATCGAGAGCGTGACAAAAATGACACTTGGGCAAGAGCAGCAACAAGGTCAATAATCCGACAAGAGACATGGGATCTTGGCAGTCGTTAAATACATGGCTTAATCATGATGATCACATTGGTAGCATGTGTGCACACTGGCGAATAATCCCTCCACTGCCACCTGCTGGAGACACACGAACAGGATCATGACACTAGTCTTGTTTTAAATGGTCCATTTTTGCTAATTTAAAGCACCCAGGTCAGGTCGTCACTGCAACATAGACATTCAGATTAATTCAGTGGGATTTTCTATTTGGCAAATTGGCATATAGACACATCATTATTATTGAAAAGTCAATATCTTGTTAAACTGGATTTACAGAGTGCACATTGGTGAGTAGTCACACAATATCCACTGAGACATTGTTTTGATGAAATTAATTTTAGATGAAGCTGATCCATTTCAACATGAGTGGATTTGTCCTAACAGCAAACCCTCAATCATGGCTCTGGGCATCTCTATTTGCTTCATTCCAAATCGCATGCCACTCTCTTCCACTCTCTTCTGTTGTAAGACCTGTAAAACCCAACAGGATCTAGTGCAGTCAAGTAGAACCACTTATGCTGCTTCTCAACTCCCGCCGCCAAATTATGACATATTATGAAAAAGCGCAACGCTTCCAAGTTGCTGGAAGTCTTTTAGAGTGTCTGCTCAGAATTTTCCCCTGCTGTGATTGTTCTTTTAACGCTATAGCAACAGAGTAAAATCAATCGTGTAATTTCCCAGGTTTTCAGTGCTTGTGATTGCCACTGCAAATTGCTGTGCAATATACTGTACTATGTTAAGGCATTCGTATTTCCACAAATATATTTAGTGTAGTGTCTGTGGCCTGTTGGTACTGTCACAGAAAGTGTTGAGATCAGTGGAACAGTTTTTATGATCACAATCATCAAGGTATAGAGCTTTAATGGTTGTATAAAAACGAATGTGGCAAATAAGTTTGATTTGCAATATACAGTAGTGGTATATACCGTAATTTCTGGACTATAGACCGCACCTGATTATAAGCCGCACCACTACATTTTTAAAGGAAAAAAACATTTTGTACACACATAAGCCGCACCTGCCTATAAGCCGCAGGCGCCCATATTGTTACATGAGATATTTACAAAGAAAGACGGTACACAGGCGGCCGTTAAAAAAGTCTTTATATAGGCCGCTTCATTAAATAAGCCGCAGAGTTGAAAGCGTGTGACAAAAGTCGCGGCTTATAGTCCGGAAATTACGGTAATCATTATTAGTCCACATACTGTTGTGATTGAAGAGGCACTTTGATTTATGCGATATTAATAATAATGTAATTTACTAATAATGTTAGTGTTCTAAATAAGAGGCAGAAGAGTTTTACTAATACATATGTGGTATTAGAATTTAGTCACAATTATCGACATGCGTCATCACAAAGCCAACTAATATGTCTCTGTGGTTTTCAGGCTAGTAAACGATGAGAAAAGATGAGGGGGGTGTGCGTGGGTGTATCATATAAACACCTCCCTGAAATCTAAATTTACTTTTGTTTATTACGATTGGAATCAAATGGGTGTGAATAATAGTTCATTTTATCAATGAAACACCAAATTAACTCAAATGAAATGTGATCACTGATGATCCCATCACAGTACGGGCACAGCAAGCACACGCACACGCACACACACACACACACACACACACACACACACACACACACACACACAGAATTAGTGACACAGTTGAGGTTTCTTGTGCAACGATTCATGAAGACATAAGGGAGCAGGTGCATACCAGAATGAAAAGACTTTTCGTTTCTATAGATTTATTTATTTCTTTTTAAATTAATCTCATCACATCCACATCCTTGAGTGCAGTAATCAAAGCGTGGACCGTTCACTCACGAGCTCAGCTGTGTTCTTTAACCACTCAGTCAGGGCTGCCGCTATCGGCTCATGGATTGTAATTTGGTTGTGTAATGAAAATAATAAAGACAAGCACTTAGAGTTACTGATGGTGTAGTGGTATACCCGTCTGACTTGTATGCGACAGCATGGGATCAGTGTCCACTCAATGACGGTGTGGATGTGGGTGTGAATGGTTGTGTGTCTCTATTTGTGCCCTGCGACGACTGTCGACCAGTTCAGGGTGTAGTCTGCCTTCCACCTGAAGTCAGCTGGGGTAGTCTCCAGAAACCCTCCGTGACCCAGTTCAGCGTAAGCAGTGTCGAAATGGATGGATGGAGAAAAAAAAAGCCAGGTAACGGTCCCATTTATTTTGTTTTTGTATAATGGAGAGAAAATTGATGCATTTACAAATCCCTCATACGTAACTAATCCTTTCCCATAAACCTCATGCCAATACACAGCACTGACTAAATGGAGGAAGAGGATCGGGGTACGTGCTTTTTGTGATCAAACAAATAGCTCATCGCTATATTTGTGCAGTCTCACGATGCATCTTTAGACAGCTTAGATTTGAAAGTGCAAATGCTGTCTACAGACAGGAAAAAAAAGGTCTTGACCAAATAGTGTTTCACACCGCCTACCATTATACTGTGAATCAATAACTAATAGAGGTTTCATTTTAAAATAACCAGACACGACTCCTACAATGTCAAAACACATGAGTTGACACAAAAAAATGCTCCCAAATCCCTACCAACACCTCCAAACGCTTGCTCATACAAGCTCTGCTTCTTTCAGATATTATTTTTGTTCCCTGGAATCACATTTCTAGTTTATTTGTGCTTGAAACGCTTGTATTTTAAGCAGTTTTGGCTTCGCTTTTATTGGTATGGGTGTTACATCATTGCTTTGAGAAGAGGAGAAAGCTTAAATTGTGAATGTGAGTTGGAATTTGAGACCAGGCAGCCTACATTGGCATTCTGATAAGCAATATTTTGAATAGCACCTTTTATTAACTCAAATTGGGTTCCAGTTTTGGTCAAAAATCTAACAAATCAATACATTGGGAGTTGTCCAAAACAAAAAGCACAAATATAAACTAAGAGATGACAACATTCAACCTGATGAGTCCTGTGCAAAAATTAATAAGGAAAGTGGGTGCAAACTACTTTGCTCAACGGCCACATTTGAAATTATATATATATATTTCATTAATCACCGTGGGTCGCAAGAATATGTCATGTGACCAAACCCAGAACACAGGTGAATGTTGACGTTCGGAAATTTAGCCCTTTGGAAAACATTTTGGTTTGACATCAGAAAAATAATGAGACAATTATTTTTGGGGGTTCAAGCAGGTAAATGAATACTCCATCGATTCGAAGTCTGGACATTGACCTGTATTTTGATTTATTTCACCATTTTCGGTATGTATCTAAATAAGGCAATAGAAAACATTTCCGATTTACAATGCTGACCGAGATCCCATGGCATCACCTCCACTGTTTCCCAGACATGTTTTGGACCATGAGTGGAAGTGTTCTGTTTTTAGCCTTCCCATCACTTTGTTTAAGGTTAATCTTTCTTTCATCTGTCCATAAAACGTTTTTTTATGGACAGATGAAGATGGCTTCTGTGGTTTTGGTTATTTCTAAACTGGCCTTCTTATTCTTCTGTCATCTTTGCAATTTTTGTAATATGGGGTAGTTACCATCTGTTCATGACGTGCATTCCTGCTCCTCTGGAGGTTGTTGCTGATGTCACAAAAAGTTATTTTTGGGTTAGCACTCAACATGTTTCTGTTATCGATGGCTTTTAGTACAGCAATGTTTTCTTTCTCTTTTGGGACATTCCGAATGTTTTTATTCCCTATGGCCAATGTGTGTGATGATGCTTTAATCTATCTTTCAATGTTGTACCTTTTCTGTATCGTTTCACGATTGCTTGTTTTTCACCTACTGACCGCGCTCTCGTATAAAGTTGGTTGCAGCTCCAAAGTACTATTCAATTGCAAGAAAAAAAGAGTTTGAATCCCCTGAAGTGAGTTAGATATCTGCATAAATTGATTGATTGTAAAATATCTGATTTTCATTTAATCAGTTTTTGAGGCAGACCATGATGTCACCCCACACTCAGAGGTGTTGATCATTCTCCAAAGTAGAACCAAAAACAACTCATTATGAAATAAAAACTATGTTGTGAATAACTAAACCTGCCTTTATATATCATATATCCGATAAAAAAAAAAAAACCTAGAGCTTCTTTAAATAAGTTCCCTTTAAAGGAATTTGAACTTTAAATATCAGGAGAAAAACACTGAATAAGAATGATATTGCCACCCACACTATTTATATTAATCAATCATCTGAGCTTTAATGAGACACTTGAGCTGACTCACGGCAGTTGTGATTTTGACTGTGCCACGGCTAATTGATCTGGGAAATAAATGATTAAATGTTCCCACGTCCCCCCTACAATGTGCACACGCACACCAAACACCTATAAACAAACATGTTACATTACTATCGATAATAAACAATTGTGTTTTGATAGTTTTATTGGACACACCGTATGCACATTCAAAGTGCAAGATTGAATAACGTATTTGACATGACATCTTCAAGAGCTAATCAGAGTCAGAATTTAGCCAACCTAGAGTCCAATTAAATTTGACACCAACGTGTTATCCATTCTCACAAAGTATTGCCTCAAGTAACCTTACAAAAAAATAATTATTAAATGCACGAAGCTGGAAAAGGTCAAAAAGTATCTGTAACAGCTATGATGTTCATCAGTCCATGATAAGACACATTGTTCATAAATGAAGAAAGTTTAGCACAATTGCTGCTCTCTAAAGGACTGGCTGTCCCGCAAAAGTTGACTGCAAGAGCACAGCACAGAATGCTCAATGAGGTGAAGACAAATCCTTGAGTGTCAGTTTAAGATTAACAGAAATTCATCTCTCTTGAAGAATCTACCATAAATAAAACATTCATCAAGAATGAATGTCGTCTGCTTGGAAAGAATGCCCAACGCTACAGTATATGTGGAGAAAAACATGCACCACCCACCATTAAAGCGTTACGCCTGCCTGCAAGGGTGTCAAACTCATTTTTGTTGTGGGCCACTTTGGATTTAAGTCCCCCCTCGGAGGGCCGTTATGACAGTGAAATCAAATAAATGTTTAATCATCTTACCGCATTATTATTTATACATAACAAATTGACGGATTACTAGTTTTGAAATCAGTCAAATACAGTACTTGCTTGTTGTATTATTGTACAAGTGAGTGTAAACAGGGTAACAAACCCTTGCAAAATCAAACATTATTTATTCCACGTGACTATTTGATAATGGGGTACCGATTGTAGCAAGGATCACGTGACACTCGTGATTTACTTTCACAGGGCCACATAAAATGATGTCGTGGGCCGGGTCGGCCCCCGGTCCTTTTGCTTGACACCTGTGCCTTACTGTGAAGTTTGACTGAGCGGGCATCATGGGTTGCATCGTGTGTGTGTACACGCGCACACACACACACACACACACACACACACACACAGCACGAAATGCAAAATAAATACCGAGCTCTTCAGCACATTCTTCAATTCCGGCTCCGGCCTTCCTGAGGGTTCCCGTGCCTGCGTGGGTTTTCTCCGGGTACTCTGCAGCATGGCAGGTAAATGGAACACTCTAAATTGTCTAAGGTGTGAGTGTGAGTGCGAATGGTTGTTCGTCGATGTGTGTCCTGTGATTGGCTGGGAACCAGTTGAGGGTGTACCCCGGATATTGCCCAAAGACAGCTGGGATAGGCTGCAGCGCGTCCCGCGACCCTTGTGAGGAAAAAGCGGATCTAAAAAATAAAATAAAATAAATAATTTGGGGCGGCCCGGTAGTCCAGTGGTTAGCACGTCGACAGTGCAAGGTACCGGGTTCGATCCCAGCTCCGGCCTCCTGTGTGGAGTTTGCATGTTCTCCCCGGGCTTGCGTGGGTTTTCTCGGGTGCTCCGGTTTCCTCCCAATTCCAAAACATGCATGAGGCTCAAATTGTCCCTTATGAGTGTGAATGGTTGTTCGTCTCTGTGTGCCCTGCGAATTCAGGGTGTCCCCCGCCTACTGCCCGAAGACTGCTGGGATAGGCTCCAGCGCCCCCCGCGACCCTAGTGAGGATGAAGCGGTTCGGAAAATGGATAAATAATTTGATACAGGTTGGGAGTTGGTGAGATTGTTAAAATCTAAATGTGGAGGGTAGCAGCCCATCTGAAGAGAGCAATGTGTGATAAATGCTCTACATAGGGTCTACAAGACATGTGGTGAGCTCACTGTGGGTCTCAATATAATTATTTAATGTCAGTAAACGGCTACAGTCGGCTTTGAAATCGCAGATTTTATTAGTACAAAACCTGGTAGGTCCCAAATGTTTTATTTAGCTAAACCTTTGGCAAAATAAATTCAAAAAATTACCATATTTTCAATCTGTGAAAAATACTATATGGATACAAAGCGATGGTATTTTACCAGCCTTAGAATAACCAAGTAGACAAAATCGACCTTTTAGCTTGTCCTCATTCATCATTCAGTAGCTGAAAAAGTACATCGAAATAGGGAATTAAGCTTCCAGTGATCCTCTTTTGTCTTCTACATCTTAAGGTGATTTGTCTGAACGGTAGCACATTGGGGCCAGGTACTTCAAGCATGAAAGGTGGAAATTGGATTTCTTATCTGGCTAATTCCCAATGTATGTTTTCAGTCATAAGTCGATTTTATCTGGAATTGAGACGCAAGAAGTGACAAGTGTAAATTGGCCTTTAAAGATTTAATAGATTAAAAGATTAATCAAATGGATCAAACAATTAGATTTTGAATACTTAGCCTTTTAATCACTTGGGTCTTATTACCTCAAATTTCTTCAAAATGGACTTTAAGTGTTTTTCCGGTGTCTGGCTGCTCACTCCCAGAGAAGCTCTTGCCCCCCCAGCTCAACTGTCAAAATATTTCATCCCCGGAATTTGTGCTTTTCCTTCCTTGTTATTCATACTTAAGGTTCCTGCTGTGAGGGTATTTTTTTCAGTGTTACTATTCTTGAATGACTTTGCCAAGATGGGTTTAAAAGTAAATTTTTGTTCAAATTTGGTAAACTGAAAATATCTCTCGAAAGATTGGTTTCACAACCCCAAATATCTTCATCAATCTGTTCTTAAGAATGTTGACAGAGGTGATGCTTATTGGAAACTGCCGGGCACATTTTGTACTGACAACAGCACGAGGTTATAACTCTTTACCTCAGAGTGTTTTGGTAGAATTTCCACTTTTATTGTTCTTCTGAATCAAAAAGTTGATGATGGTAAGTGGGCTCATCATGGTCCAATAGCTTTATGAGTGTAAGTGCCTCTGTCATCTTTGGGCGTGTCTGGCTGACTTTTTTTGTTGGCATTCGGGGAGTAAATATGATGATAAATCCTTTCAACACTCTCAACGTCACTGTTATCATTGCGGCCTTTGACAGCTGCTCTTTGCTCGATGAAGCTGCGGAACGGGTATTGGAGGGGGAAAAACCTCCTAAATCATTGGAAATGGCTTTTACTGCCAGTTTGAAAAGAATTTGACAATGCATTTCTTTCTTTATATCTTCACTTCGATAATCAAATTGGGAACACTTTTCAGCACGAAATGCAAAATAAATACCGAGCTTTAAGTCCGTATCCCTTTGAGCGGCGAATGTTTGCGAAGGGTGCAAATGTTGATTTTTTATATTTTTTTTCATTCATGGTCACAAACATTTGCAATGACATTCGCAAATAGTTTGAATTGACGTAAGCAGGTTTTTTCTGGTCACAGAGAAATTTTGAAGATGGCGAATGTCTTTGTGAATATTTGCGACCTTGAATGAACCTTAACGGGAAACCACATTCGGACCGTGTGCAAATCTTTACTGCTCAGTGGGATACAGGCTTTAAATATTTTTGGATGTTTATTATGGCTTCGTCCATAACAGCTTCTGAAATTGGGCATGCACCATATTCTGATTGATTTATAGAAGAAGTAAATTCACGTTTTTATACCCAGATCGCAGCCACCTCACTGGGCTTCTCTCGGAAGTCAGAAATTAATCAACTATTGTAACATTCTACCATAAAACCTTTTTTTTCTATTCTGAAATTAACACGTAGAAATAATTAAATGTATCACTTGCGTGATGTTTTTTTTTGCAAAGTGTACATTTTGATAACATTAATAATTAGATATATGCACTATAAATATAATTTAGTTTGAAGTGCTTCTAAATAGAGTATTAACTATTTTTGAAAAAAACAAACAGATTTTGCTCATTATCAATGTTAATTTATGGCAGCTGTGAAAAAGACGTTACACCGGATGGTGGTGTTATAAATTGAATAAGCACTGTTTTTGTTGTTGCTGTTCTCACAATTTTCGGCTTGTCTCATGATGGATCGCCAAAGCGAGAGAGTCACATGATTTCTTTGGCACAGTTTTGCGGCAGATGCCCTTCCTGACGCAACGATTGGTGATTGTGTAACGGAGCTCTGGTTGAGATAATTTTATTGGGTATCGGGCACAGTAACAGAAGGGACACTGTCTTTTGACACGAGTACTGTATTTCCAGACACATAGGTGGAAATCTTGCACACAATGCACCCCGACCCCCCTACCAATTTCTGTGAGCACTTTAATAAACCACTGTATTGCAACTAGAGTAATGAATTAGCACATCGGACTCTGTTTAACGTTCAATATAGTTTTTGTGCTGACCCGTCCGTGGTCCCTGATTGCCCAATAAAACCTTGTTGTTTCTCTACTGCCCAAGCTTTATATTGTCAGCTTGGGAAAAGACAAAGCACTCCGTTGAGAAACAAAAAACAAACAAACAAACAAACATTTTCTGCATTTTTTAATCACTGGAAATTCCATGCTGTTGTCTGTTATTGAATAATTCAAATCCTCCTTGATTTGACCTTGTATGCCTACAATTCTAAATGGGAGAGGAGGGTCTACCTCTAATGAGGATCTAATGGGGCCAAATAATACCAAGCACGACCATGGTGAATTGATGCTTTTGGCCAGCAGCAATGTACAAAATGTCACTGACAGGTGTGAACATTCACACATACGTATGCACTGCAAAAGCTCTTTGTAGTAAGATGTGGGGTGATGGGGGGAGGGGGGGGGGACAATGTGAGCATTCCCTTAGTACTTTGTGGTTTGGTGATTTTGATTACTTTACTTTGGAGTCAGCCAATCCTCCATTCAGCATCTCCAGTTGGTCCAGAATGCTGCTACTCGCCTCTTGACTGGTACTTATAAGTACTCACATAACTCCTACTCTGGCATCCCTATACATTTTAGAGTTCTTTTTAAGATCCTATGATTTGTTTTCAAATCTTTAAATGGCCTCGCTCCACCTTACCTCTCGAGCCTTTTCCGTTGCTGGTCCCTCTCTTTGGAATGACCTCCCACTGAACATTCGGCCAGCCCCCTCGCGACTGATCTTTAAAACTCGTCTCAAAACTCACTTATATTCTTTGACATTTGACTCGGCGTGACTCAGACTGGATCTTAGTTTTACTGTTTTGTGCTTTCTACTGTCTTCGTTATTAATATATTTTTTTTATTGTTGGATATTTGCTCCATGTACAGCACTTTGTATACAGCGATGGTTGTTTTAAAGTGCTCTATAAATACAGTTGAGTTGAGTTAGTGTGGATTCACTCTCCCACAGATTGGAATCTATTACCCGTGAAAAGTGAGGGAACGCTATGATATTAATGTACTTTAATTTTTCCATTACCATGCCATACTCAAATTTATGAGTTGAACTTTAACTATACACCCTTAAAAAATCAAATTGGGGAATTTTCAACCCAGCAGTTTTAAAGGTGTGAACTGACTATACAGAACAATTTAATGAATGTAATGAAAAGAACCTTCTAACCCGAAGCATGTTTGTGCACTGTAATTCAACATCACTTTCCGTGGCAAATTCAAACTCTAATAAAATAGAGCGTTGTGGCCTGAAAGTAAACGTTCGCTTGACCGTATTTTCGTGCTATATGTTTTTGAAAGACTATTAAGAAGATACATGTTGACGATCACCTTGTCTAACAATGGCAAAGATACACTAAAAGAATGATATGGTTTTTATTGAATTGAATTGACATCTTTCCATTCCATTTAAAACACATTTGGGATCTGACGAACACAAGAGTATCTTCTGAATGACGAGAGTTAAAGTATTATGAGATTAATCGAATATGGTATTTGTGACAATATCGTATTAAAACACAAGCCTTGGTTGCAGAGCAAATTGGATATATTATTCAATTTGCACTATTATTCTCTTTAGAATAATAGTGTGTTTACTCAAAGGCATTTGCAACACTGCATATTCTATTCCAAATCAAAGCACAGCAAAATATTCCTTCCCAAAAGGGGACAAAGTGAACTAGTGGCCTGTTCAAAAATAGGATGTGCATTTTCCTTTACAAATGCAAACATTTACAGCATTTACGTAAACTGAATATGCTTTTCTGAGAGTCACTGTACTTGCAACTAACTTTGTTCTTTTGATTCTGAGAGCTGCTCCACAGCTGTGTTGCATGGAGTCAACCAACTCGTAGCACAACTGGTAGTACAAATCAGGATATATATATATATATATATATATATATATATATATATATGTATATATACATATATGTATATTACACCCCTTATAGATGCTCCATTGAGGTCCGGGGTCAAGGGATTTTTTTTCTCCCGTCATACCAATAATGACCGCTGCTTTAATGGGATTTTTTTTTTTCATCCTGGCAGGGTTCTTCCATCCAGAAAATGGTGAGTTCATAGTATCACACATTTTGCTGAGGTCATCCTGACACTTTCAGGCACCCTAAAGGGCCCATTATTTCAGATCAAAAGCGCTGCGCCAACTCCTCACTGATGTTGCAACGTTGGGGACATGGTAGCCATCCACTAACTGCTCAGAATTCCATCTCCATTTGGACAAGTATGCCATTCGGCGGTGAATAAAACCACATGACAATGCTCATGTACCTCGTGATGTTAGGGGTGAGCAAATGCAGCTTTATGCATTACCGCAGGATTTTGTAAGATCTTGCAACGAAAAGTTCTTGGGGCTCCAGAGACACCAGCCACTTCCAATACCTGTTTGCAGCTGACAAGCGAGGTTTTAACAGCTGCTCTCTTAATAAGATGCATTTGCCCGACAAAAACCTTCCATCACATGCCGTTATCAGAATAAACGCGTTTGCCCTCTGAGTCACACAACAAATTATTTATCAGTACAGTACAAGGATGATTTTTTTTTTTTTTTTAGATGTCTAGTGCATTCATTCCCTCTGCAAGGCATTAGTCTATCCTGAACTTTTCATCAGCAGAGAGATGTTTCTTTTGTACATTTTATGCGTGACTGTCACTTGCTTAATAAGGTGAAACAAGCACTTTAAGTAATTTCCCCTCAATTAAGCTCACTTGGGAATCTAATGATCAAACTTGTCCCGAATTGCGATTAGCGATTGAAACATAAAGAAGGACAGCATTTGCAGAAAGTTCCTCAGAACCTAAAACGAGATTGTTTTTATTTAACATGAGTAATATATTCTCTCCTCATTGTAGGATGGAAACCTCCTTTGTGCATATACAATATGGTAAATTGGTTTTTTTTTTTTCACAAATCGATACCATTGGTCAATCTGTAGTTTTTACAAATACGTAATCTAAAGTGTTGAAAATGGTTTACAGTTTAGCGATGCAACATGACTGGCTCAACATGCCCTTTCTTTTTTCTTTTTTTAAACCTTTATTTAACTTTGTAGGTCAGTTGAGTACCATTTCTGATTCACAATGACAACCTGGATGTTTTTGGAGATGCAAGGTTCGTACCCGATGTGTAAATAAGATACGTTGGAACACAGTGTACTTGCAAAGACATAACACATATTATACATTTTTCTTCATTTTATGTGTAGTTTTCCCAGTGCGTTTGCATTTCGAAATAACAGCAACTGTAAGGATGGATGGTTTACTCGCTTTTTGAAAAAACACATAGCTATTACTCCCAATATAATTATACCACAAAATGATAATTATTTTCAAATTGGTTACACACTGCACGACTCATTTGCTGCTTTTTGAACAACACTCACGTACTCGGTTAACAATATAGCCCACCTGCTTTCTCTTTTGAAAAGGGTACAGCAAATGTCTTTCTTGAATACATAATCTTCTCTTGAGGTTACATAATTTGTTTCAATCCCATCCATGAAAAACATCGCAAACAAAGAATCAAAGATTTGCAAATGAAAGGAGAACAAAACACATTTTAGCAGAACATGACGAAATATCCGATAGATTTTCTCTGTTGGCAGAAGAGATCACATTTCACATAGTGGCATTTTGTTCTTCGTGTGTTAACATGCACACTGTTTATTAAAATGTAATGTAACCAGATTAAGGAAAATGACCATAGCATTTACCTTCATTGACCATTAAAACATTACAATTGTAACACTTTTCATTACTGAATAGACACAGTGTTTCACAGTCACAGTAAAACATTGAGCTTGTTATCTGTTTGAAAGTTAATACAAATTACAATTAAACAAATGCACATGATGGGCACAGATGTGAGTGAGATGCCCCTGTTAAAAGCATAAAATTAAGATGTGGGTTTCCTCAAATATACACATAACATAAGGTGACAGGATGACAGATTTAACACATTCTTTAAAATCTCATGGCCTTAATTTCAAAACAAGAATGCACAAATGCAATATATTTTTCCCCCATGAAATAATACATCTATATCATTACAATAATTGGTACATTTTGTGATGGGTCAGAAGGCATATATAATCATACAGCAATGGGTTTTTAATAGGTATATTGAATTGAATTAAATGCAACTTTATTGTCACATGTGCTGTACGTATGTGTAACATACAGCACAGATGAAATGTGCTCTATAAATCTGAATGAGAGCTTATTTTTGCTTGATTTGTGCTGAGAGAAGGCCTTTCCTCTATCATCGGACTGTATTCGACGGAAGCATTGACCTGCCAATGTGGAATAAACATTTGACAAATATTAAAAAATGGCATCCCCCCCCCGATTAAGCATCGGGGTATTAACTTGCGCAAGCGAAAAAGAAGGGAAAAAAAATCAGATTTGGCCTGAATTATACCGATGCGTTCAAAAGGTAAGTAAAGGCCATATCCAAAAAACCTATTTCCCAGTTAAAAATGTTGACCCCACACTGGCAGTTCCACGCTTCCGTATTATTCTTAATCTGGATAATTTGTGTGGGGACTTGTATCACTTATGCTTATTATTGTCAACCACCGTAATTTGGTTACATTCAGGCATCCAACATATGTGCATGTTAACATACTAGAATATTGCCAGTACAATGTTTGGAGTTACACAATGATTTCTTTTAAAGGCTTTTTCTAAAAAAAAAAAAAAAAAGTACACAGAGTCAAGTTGCTTTTGCAACTGTGTAATTGCTATCACTTAAGAACACATCTGAAGCAAAGATAGTGTGTATCACAACTGGAGTTCATAAGTCTATAGGACTACTATGGTTCACATGATTTTCATGTTGAATTGTATGGGTGTCTCAGGTGGACTAGCCTCTTCGGTTTCTTCTTTGCGTGGCACATATTCAACTTCTATACTTGGCTCTGTGTTGTCTTTCCCTCTGCTCCAGAGGAACAGGATTACGAGACAGAACAGTACAACGCCAAGAAATGAGATGAACCCCATTGTGGTTGCAATGATGAGGGTCTTTACATCAAATGGAAACGGAATTGTGGTCCGGGTCACATTCGCACTTTCGTCGCTGGGTTGGTTGAAAATGAAGGCAAACGTCTTGTTTGGCTGATGAGGCCAATTAGGAGAGTAGCTGTGTACGAAAAGATGAGCGACTTTCGTATCATTGCCTGCTGCATTGCTTGCGATACACAAGTAGGTCCCGTTGTCTTGGATTTGGGCATATCGAACCTCGAGTCTGCCGTCATCGGACACGGAAAGTCTTGAACCCACAGTTTTGGTGGTGATGTATTCTTTCTTCGGAGACAGCCACATGATGACAGGGACTGGCTCACCCTCAGCTTGGCAAGTAAAACTGACAGTAGTACCTTCATCCACATGGCTCTCTTGAACCTTGTCATCCACAATCTTGGATGTCTGGCAGGTGAAATAATCAGGAGGTAGAATATCTGGGAAGTCCTTGAATTCCTTTCCCTGCACCACACCGGGTGCTGCACAGATGGGCTGCTGTCTATTAAAGTTTAACCTCCACCGCCGGCGGAAAACCCAAAGCAGGCGACAGTCGCAAGCTAAAGGGTTGTCATGCAAAGCCAGGGTTTCCAAATTGCCCACTGAGTGGAAGACAGACTCCTCCAGGGTGCTCAATCTATTACTAGAAACATTGAGAATGTGCAGATGATTTAGTCCTCGGAAAGAGTAAGGCTCAATGACAATTAATCTGCCACCAGCCAAATGAAAAGCCTGGAGCTTTTGTAGATTGTGAAATTGGTTCCCTTCAACAGTAAGAATGGGATTGAAAGACAAATTCAGAAAACGCAAATATCGTAGGTGACTGATAGCTTGGTAAGGGATGGCAGAAAGATTACAATTTGTGATTGCTAAAGATGTCAGGTTGACTCCAAACAAACATTTTGGGGTCATGGTATCCAGGGAAGACATCTCTGATATTTCTAGTACTCGCAGTCTATACAGCCGCTTAAATGAGTAATCCCTAATGGCAGTGATGTTCAGATACCGTAATCGAAGTGACAGCAGGTTGTGCAGATGGCTCAGGGCATCAGTGGGCACCGAGGACAGCTTATAACCCTCAATGTTGAGGGTTTCAAGATTGCTGAGACCATGAAACGATCGTGGCGAGATGAAAACGAGGTCATTGTCCCCGACTTCCAGTACCCTCAAGTTGTAGAGCTCCTGGAACATGTAGTCCAGCAGAATGACAATTTTGTTCTCACTAATATCCAGCTGGGTAAGGTTGTTGAGGCCGGTGAACACCCCAAGCTGGATGAGCTTCAGCTGGTTGTTACGCAACCCGAGATGCCGTAGATTCACGAGATTGCTGAAAGCCCCAGACTCAATGGACGAGAGGATGTTTTCATTCAGCTGGAGCTCCTCTAGCTGCGGGTAGTTGATAAATTCCTCTGGCCCGAGAAGTTTTAGACGATTTTTGCTCAGATCAAGCAGCTTTGTTTCAGTGGGGATGCCTTCCGGGAAAGTAGACAATCGTCTTCGATGGCACACGACTGACCGCTCTTGGGCATTGCAGTCACATCGGGAAGGGCAGCCGGTGGTTGAGCCAGAGAGGACAGTTCCCAGCATCAGGACAAGGATGGGCTGCCAGCACGCCACGAGGTAGCTGTGCCCCCCTGCCTCAGCAGAGACCATCCTACTGCGAACCTACGGGAAAAAAATAAATAAATAAGGGCTGAGGGGTGGACAAGGATAGAATTTGACTCAGCATGACTCTGATTTGTTCTTGGTTTTGCTGTTCGGTGCTTTCTACCGTCTTTGTTACCGATTTGTTGCTTACTGTTGTATATGTTAGTTGCTCCATGTACAGCACTTTGTATGCAGCGATGGCTGTTTGAAAGTGCTCTAAAATACAGTTGAGTTGAGTTGAGAATTAATGAGGCGCATTTGTTGGGTCCTCAGCATTCGAAAGGGTTCTGTTCACTGTTCCATCTAAGCTGCGCACATGCGCGATTGCGGACCGCTCTCACCCTCACAGCGCACAGCAAATGTATACGCCGCATTAAAAACGAAAATAAAACCCAAGTGACTGATATGCGCACTGCGTTGCGTCATGCTTGCCACATACGAACCACGTTTCCCGCTGAAGATTTGCATTTAACATTCATTTGACCTTGTCCTGGGTTCTACGTGGCGTCTTTTATGTACCTTACAAACGTAACAAGACCAGAACTTGGACTCTCTTAATGATGGCTATGCTGTCATGGCTTTGTTTATTATCATAGTGACAAGTACAGCCATGTGCTCGTTACGCCTGTTTCTTTGGGGGATTAAAATAAATAAAGAAATAAAAAAGGCTGGGTCAGATTGCTCAAACAGGTTGAAGTTAAGAAATATAGTTAAAGTGTAATTGCAATGTGTTTGACAGCATGTCAATTAGAGACGTGGAGTTGTGTAGCGTTCACACTGTCCACTCATTGCTCACCAATCCATTCTTAACAGCCCAGAGAAAAGTGCCCTGATGCATGAGGGAGAATATCTCTGCACAATTAAAGCGCATTACTGCGACGTACGACTAAAGCGTCCATGGCTAACGTATTGTACAATTTACATCTTCAGCGCCAAGCTACCTTGCGTCATGAAAGCACATGCACACTCTTTTGGCTGGCTCAGTCCAGGGCTGTAGCTCGTCATTTGGATAAACATAAACAGAGCCCCCTCACCCTCTGTACCTTTCCTCTTTTTTGACAAAATGTGAGTTATGTATTCTAGTTTTGAATTCTGTGGCAATGCAAATCTGACAGTTTAAGTTAGCCGACAAATATTGACCACCAGAATATTAATGGTTAGCATGTTCTAAAGAGTGTGAATTTGAGCAATTTCTCACACTTACTGAGCAAGGTGGAGGATTTGAGGGATGTTTTCTAACAAGTGAAGCATCTCAACACTTTTCCCACAGTATTTACATAAAACATTATTCAACATTCAATACAGTTTAGTCACTTTTCAACCATTTTTATATTCACATTCTTCTGGGGTTTTTTTGTATTGTAAAATACCGAAGCCATCATTTATTTAAAATTAAGGTTAGTACAAAATTCTTACACCATCAATCAGGGCCAATTTACAGCATAATAAATGACATAACATCGTTAATCCTGAACCAATTCTTCCAAACTCTGGCTCATTTTATTTGTGATACAAAGCCTCTGTTTTGATTATCTATATATATATATTTTTAATGTTTTATAACATACTGTAGCTACATCACGAACGGTAACTTATTATGATCTCGGGTTTTCAGGTGTGAAAGGGGTCTAACGCTGATGCTGTTCATCAAAAAGTGGCCCCCTCGAGCTCTGCCCCAGTCGTCATGGTAATCAAAGCTGTCTCCCATTGGCAACCCCCACAGCCAAGCCCCTTCTGATAAATTAAATTCAAACAACCCCCAAAACTAAGTAATTTCTGAGGATTTGTGAGGGTGTTAAAATCAGACATTGAATGGACCATAATTCTTGATCCTTAGGCTATTTTGACTGAATCATATCACAGACCTTTTATTATGACACTTGGGAACTGCTTTAAATAAGATTCCGAAATGGGAGGAATATATTATAAGAGAGTTCTGCTAAAATCTAAAAATCATGAGTACGGGGCTGTGAGAATTGCAGTTTTCACTTTGAGGCATCTCAGTTCAGTTCACAGGAGCCACTTCACCCTTAGGCTGTTTTTTTTTCATCACTATTGCACCTGTGCGACACCATTTTAAGGCATCACATTAGGAATAGAAGTGCACTATGTGAAGCAAATCTATCTGGAAATTGGGAAACAAGTGAAACTGATATTTTAATACCAACAATGAAAATGTGAATCATAGGCATAGGCCATGATTTGCTCAGCTTCCATGTAAAAAAAACACATTGTGTGAGCGTACTGTACTGTACATATGCAGTGATGTTAAAAGCCCTTTTAGGGATCACACTTCATAATAGGGCGAGAAAGATTCCGCCATTGAAAGAAGATAAATTATCCCTCATCACGAGGCAGCTTTAATTTGTCTAAAATGTTACAAGAGAATAAAAGCTGCCTCCTGATTTTATATGCGCACAACACAAACATTACGTGTGTATGGGGCACCGTTAAATCAGTCACAATATACAGGCAAACAAATTAAAAACAAATGCCAGTTGAACATCTCCTCTAACGACTTTGCTTAAATAAGCAACAATAAATGATTCCACTCCACGCAGTGAGCGCCTATTGTTAATTAATAAGGTGTTAGAGGAAAAATAATATCATAGAGCCATTGTGCGCATAAAGCCAGTGACATGTTTGCCTTGTCGACACGTTATGATTTTATTGTGCCTAGACAAAAATATGAATGAGCATGACAAGCCCCCACTGCCTCTGCTAATCCAAAGCAAATGAATGCAAATGCCGAAGTGATTTTCTACCAGCGGACATGCATGATTTATGATGCAGAATGTTGCAAGGAATGAGGAGCGATCTGTGTTATCTGACCTTACAGCACATATCTCCCAATGACACCATTTTCTTTTGACCTTGAGCCGCACCTTCAAAAAAAAGAAATTACACCTCACAAATACGACCGAGCTCTTCATAAGTGGTTGTCACACGTTAATGTGACTCTTTAAAGTATTGTTTTTTTTTCTACTTAGTGAGAGAAAATCAATGTTAGCTCTCATTATCTCCCTCAATACATCAGTCAGTATTTCCTCTTTCTTTGAAATAGGTGTAATGGGCACGGGCACCAGCCAGTTTTTTTCCCATGCTTTCACTGTTTCCATCAGTCTCTGAAGTTGTCTTCTGGCTTGACTACTACTAATTTCCTATATTGCCACAAATCTCTGCATCGTCCCTGTTCTCTCAATGCCGGAGTAACATTGTAAATTTTGCTCAGGTCTGCAGTCAACACTGAAAAGAAGGGTGTGTTGAATTTACTCAATTTTGTTTTGTCAAGCGTTTGCACACAATGGAATAATCTGGATATAGATCAATTTATTACCGTACTTTTTTTAATGTTGATGTGTAGTCTCCTTAAAAAAATCTGGAACCAGATGATTTTACTTGATGAAATAAAATTGAGTAAATTCAACACACCATTTTTCCCCCAGGTTTCCAAATGAAGTCAGCATTAATGAACCTTTTAGGTATTTAGTCACTGTTTATGTGGTATGTTCCCCCACAGTTATGGTTTTAAGTAATAATCAGAAGAGGCAGACAAAGTAATCAGAATAATAAAAATGTTATACTTCCAGCAATAGAATTGCTGTATCTGATTTTAATGTCCACAATGAAGCCATTCATGATGAGTGATCGACTATGTGGAATCAGTGATATCCACAGTGGTGCCTTGAGATATGAGTCTAATTTGTTCCGTGACCACACTTTCAACTGAATACACTCGTGTTTCAAATCATCTTTCTCCACTGAACTGAATGGAAATGCCATTAATTCATTTGAGTCTTCCAAAATACATCCATCCATGTTCTAATCCGCTTACGTTACGGGGGTGCTCGAGCCTCTCCCAGATGCCTTCGGGCAGTAGGCGTGGGACACCCTGAACTAATTGCCAGCAAATCGCAGGGCACACATCGACGAACAACCACCCTACTCAAAATACATAAATCCAACAAATATTTTGGTATTGTGTTTTTTAACAATAGAAATAGCACGCTACAAACGTTGGTTTGTAAAAACAATACAGTGATGGTGTAAAAGATTAAGCAGATTTCGCCACATTTTTTGATTCCGTTCAATGGATATTGTGCCGCTCCTTCTGGTTTATGTGCCTTGGCCAGAGTAATGCAGCCATACAGATGTATAGTACATGGAGACATCACAACTAAAGTCAGGAAGCCACAGGAATATCAGGAGCTCTTTGTAGACAGAGTCTGCCTCATAGTACAGAGGTCCAGGGTTCGATTCAGGGCTCCGACCTTCCTGTGTGCACTTTGCACGCTCTCCCCGTGCCTGTGTGGGTTTTCTCCCACATTCCAAAAAACATGCTTAGGAGGTAGCCACATCTCAGAGAAAACCCACGCAGGCACAGGGAGAACATGCAAACTCCACACAGGAAGACCATTCCTCTTTGTTTTGCAAAAGTTACTCCTCAGACAACCTTATTGACCTTGATAGAAAGCACGAGGACATACTGTAGTTAGTGGTTGCCCTATAGTTTATTTGCCTCCAAGTGAATGACGGTAAGACAATTTAGAAAATAGTCAATTTTGAGAAGGTAATAGAGTACATCAGATTTAGTGTTAACAGTGATTAATGGTATCAAGAATCCAGTCGGCAGATTTAATTAGTTATTGGCCCAGTCAACATTTGGGAATATGGAAATACATCACAGTAATTATTAATCATTCAATTTTGTTTCCACCGACGGAAACTAGGGCAGTAGTGCCAGGCTTACAGAATTGCTGTATATAACAGCCACACACAGGGCTGTAGACAGAAAACAACAGGAAATCAGGCCATATTGTATGATCAGTTAAGTTGTGAAATATTGTGATTATACGGTAAAAATAGCCATAGGTTTGACACATAGTTATACATTCATATTTGTTGAAAAGAAGGTTGGCACGGGGTACTAGCAATTCCATTCTTTGAATGCACTCATTGAACCGATATTTTTGTATCCACTGTCAGATCCCCCTTCACGGTCAACTCGTCATATCAACACTGCACACAGAATGGGCGCCGTTTTCGGAGACAGTGCATTTGTGCTCAGTGGCTATGTGGGCGGATCACACACTGACACAAACGATCAGGGCGGAAGCTCCAAATGTACAGTGCACAGCGGTGATCTGCGATCAACCTCGCCAACTTAACATTATTACTCAAGTGTAAGTCTGCTTGCAGTTCCTCCAAAATGCACTTTATACGCTTGGATCTTCTGCGCCAGCGAATCTATTTCCACTTCCGCAATGTCAAAGACTTTGCACCCCTGAATTTCAAGCAAATGAGTGAAGCCACTTTTACTTGTCAGGAAGTGTTCATTCCCACAACGGCGCAACCACCTGTTTACTAAAATACCATGGATGAAAGAAACTCTCATCCATGCGCACAGTTAGACTGCATTTAGTACTGGAATTGCGCTTGGCACCAAAATAGGGCCCATTGGGCCTGGCAGTCACTGCATCAGTCACGTTCACCTTTCAGGATGGCTAATGTTACTGTATTATTAGGATGCAACCCAGGATGCTCTCCTTTTTGGACCGAGGGTGATATAAGGACGGTAAGTAGGGTACTTTAAAATGTATTCGTTCCTAAATTAATGGGTAATTGCATTCAATGTTACATGCGTTCCATTGGGGCCTTCTGTCTGGAGGATTTCTCCAAACAGACTCAATAAGAAATGCACGGTAAGCCGCAATGGCAAAGATGCCAAAGACACCACACAAAATATTCAGGTGTAATTACTCAAAGCGGTCAGAAAGTGAAAAGAAATCTGACCGCTGTGCAATTTGAGGGTGATTCTACACCTCCAGTGCATTCATTGAAAAATAATTTAAAATGCAAAAATCAGATGGGAATGCTACTTATTCTCCATTTGTAGTTTTCACGAAGGGCCCAGGAGAATCTGTGAAAAACATGGCTGTGAGCTGTCTCTCATTAAACACATTTGATCATAGTAAAACAAACAAAAGTAGTGTTCAGAATCCTTTAGACTGCTACATTACACTTTAACAAGCATCGTTAAAACAATTGTGTTCAATGATTCTGGAAATGTTTGTTTCTCCAATCCTGTAGTTCTTTAGTGTATTCTTTACAGAGAGTCAGAATTGAATCGGTGGCTCTGACCAAATAAATTCAAATGCAATGCATGTTGAAATTCATAGGATGCATCATAAATACTCTATACACTAGGGGTGCACTTCTCACAGTGTATTGGTCAGTGGCAATGTGGATGTTGTGTTGTTGTGCACGATAGTAGTTATATGGCATAAGCTTATAAATTATGATCAGCACATTTGCCACAGTGCAGAGGTCGTGGGTTCAAATCAGGGTTGCAGCTTTCTGGTGTGGAGTTTGCATGTTCTCCCCGTGCCTGCGTGGGTTTTCTCCGGGTATCCTAGCGCATTCCAAAAACATGCATGGCAGGTTGATTCGAGTCTCTAAATTGTTCGTTGGTGTGAATGTGAGAGCAAATGGTTGCTTTTCCATTTGTACCCTGCGGTTCGCTGGCGACCCACTCGGGGTGTTCCCTGCCTCTCGCCCAAAGACTTGGATAGGCTCGAGCATGCCCATAACCCAAGTGAGGATAAACGGTTTTCCTATTTCAGGAGAAGAGATTTCTATTGTGAAGTTCCAAATGTAAATCCATTCACGACAAAGAAAATGAATCCAATGATGATACTAAACTTAATTTTAGCACTTTAAATATTTACAATTAAATAAATATAAACCATAATTGACACGTTGTCCTAACTTATCTTAATGTTATTATAGAGTTGTGTTCTCACTCAAACATAGTAAAATGCTCACGCTATTTGCATTTTTTAAAATGTATTTTTACCAATAAGGGAATAATGTACTATATTAGTCGGGGAAGACTCGGGATCGATTTGACATGGTAATACCAAGTATGACAAGCTGATTAAAACAAGGATAACCCGGCAAAACCTATGTTGTTCATGGCCGTCCACTGAAATCACAATGAGCAGCAGATGTGTAAATTGTGACCAGCATATATAATTTCCATAGGAATTATTCAAACCAATATTCACAATTAACAACATGGCAAGAAATTAGTTTGGACAAGAGCAGAGCAGACTTGTGACTCCAATACTGCCAGGTCTGCATGGGTTGATTATGCAATGTTAAAAGAGGGAGAATAACTGCCTCCTTGCTGGAGTGTGGCCGCCACAGTTATGCTTATGCAAATATAATGTGCAGTAGGATTTAACATTTGAGAGATCATCCATTTGGCCTGCATAAATCATCAAAGTATATCCCCCCTTCCCCGAAGCCAAAGCTCACCACCTCCATCGCCACCAATTGATATGACCTGTGGCAAATCAGCCAACAGCGAAAGGTAGCGCTGAATAAATTAAGTGTGATTCTGGCAGAGCTTACTGGCATTTAAAGGAACACGAATGTTAATGAGATGGAAGCTTCGTAAGCATCAACAACCACCCCGGTACAACAGAAAAACAGCCAGTGTTCAGACTTACACATTCATTGGTGAGTATCAATACAGGATACTGGAGGTATCCCTGTATGCACATATACTACTTAAATTATTTGGCAACCTATATTCAGACCACACAAGTGCGTGTTGTGCATGTTGCATAAAGCACAAAACAAATGAAATTTCATTTGGATGACAAAGCACAAATGAGACATGAAACCCTCCTCAGTGGACCATCCTCCTCCCTCCCTCCATCTCCGCCGCTACCGACTAATTTTATTCCTGAGATCAATTTTCTCACCGGCTATCACATGGCACCACCACTGCACCATATTAAATCTGATCCAATAGCTCAGTGCTCCAAGCCCACCACAGAGACAGAGTACTTACCAGGACTGTCATGCAGAGAATTCTAATTCAAGCAGCTCCATGTTGCCAAGGAAATTCAAAATGCCTCCAAAAGCATGGAGACAGAGATGCAGCAAACAAGACGGGCTCAGATCAAAAAGCTCAAGGTGGATGCACTGTACGGAGCAATGAGATTCCCTTGTCAGTTGGGGCATCCGCAAAATGCCTTCGTCCTCTACAGATGCGCTAAATCCAGCAGCACTGATAGGCTGATAAGTAAACACACAGGCAGCTCCGCTGCCTCGCTCACGCTCGCATACATGCTGCACCTAACAGAGACCGAAAGGAGGAGGGAGAGCTGGCGGACGAGAGAGGTGGAAGGAGGAGCTGCAGTGCCCTGGAAGAATGAGAGGACACATGAAGGGAGTTGAAAAGAAACAGGGAGAACTGTCCTCTCATTGCCCTGGCAGCGCCATCATCTGATTGGCTGATCTAGTGGTCTCTTTTTTTCCATGCGGGATTTTTTGCTACAGTAAACAGTAATGCACTTTGTTTCTGGACAGAGAAAGTCACGTCGGTAGTGAGAGAGGCGTAAGTACACAGCGGCCGAATGAGGATAAGAAGGTGACGGATTGTGGAAGCTAAAATGACATTTTGTCATTGGAGCATAAACGGCCGGTTTAACTCAATAAATGGCACGTTTGTCGATGACAGGGAACTTGGAAGGATTGTACAGTGTAGATAGGGATGGACAAAGGCTTTGTTTATTGTCCCACTTGTGGATGGGTTCCATTTAAAGTGATTATCATTATCAGTGAAAACATCCTTTGTTTTGAGTGCAGTGGAAGGTGTTAGATGTAGAGGCTTAACAGGACTAATTGCTGTTGCAGGAGCACAAAAGCTCCCGGTGCAGAGGAGGCTCCATCAAGGAGTTTTTTTTTTCGTTTTTTTTTATGGGATACTAGGTGGCAGAGGATTTAGTAAAGTGGACATGAGAAACTCCATGCCTCTGAATGAGTATTGTGACACTAATAACAGAAAGCAAAGGATTTTATTGTTGAATGTTGTCATTTGCATTGTTTAATGTAAATGTCAAATGCAACCAAATGAAAATTCAAAGATACGACGCTAAGGAACTATGCTTGTATTTGCTTGGAATACAAACCTAACATTGTGTTAGACCCATATAAATAAATACAATAAAATGTTGCAATGAGATTGGCTGGCAACCAATTCAGGGTGTCCCCCACCTACTGCCCGAAGACAGCTGAGATAGGCTCCAGCACCCCCTGCGACCCTAGTAAAGATCAAGCGGTTCGGAAAATGAATGAATGTTGCAATGATGGCAAAACATCGTAAGCAAAGTGAAATAAATTCAATAAAATAATTCAATATAATAATTCAATAAAATAAGTTCCTTCCTATTAAAGAGGTCATGAATGCTTGAGGTTGAAATACACAATAATAATAATCCCTATGACATTTAGTGACGATAATAATAAAAATAATAATAACAATAATAATAATACTGTAATCATATTAATGGGGTCAATCCAACTTTATGTCATCCGCCCATTGAGGTATGCTTGCACTTTCTTATAAGCAAATAACACAAGCAAATCAGTATATAATCGTCCGCCTTATCAAGGACTATCATTGTGCCGCTCATGTGTGGGATTTAAAGGGAATGAGAGGAGCTGCTTTGATTGGCGGGGAATCAAATTGTTGGTGTTGACGCCCACAATGGCTCGAACCACTTGGTTTGTACGGGTCTGTGAAAATACTCAGATCTAATCCACCTCCACAATTCGCACTAGACTTGTGTTGACTCCCAAGTGCTACCCAGAGGCCATCTCACAAAGAGAAGCCTTGGAAAGGCATCTTGTAAACATACAATATTGATAAAACGTAGGTCATTAAAGTTTTGACCAATAAGCAAGTTCATTAGACAACTAGAACGGTGACCCTTAGAAAATAATTCCCGTAATTTCCGCACTATAAACCGCTACTTTTGTTACATGCTTTCAACCCTGCGGCTTATTTAATGATGCAGCCTAGTTAAAGATTTTTCCAACGGCTGCCAGGGAGCGCTCGAGCAGAAAAGATAACAGTGAGACGATATCATGTGTCACAGTGAAAACACTACAACAATCATAGTATTGTTTACCTGGTTAGATATGCCAAGAGAAAATCTCCCGAAAGATATTACCGTGAAAATTGACACGAAAGTGTAGATGGTAAAAAGCCTAATGAAGGAATGGAATGGTTGGCCGAGCGTTACGGCAAGCAAGGATTTTTTTCATGCTAAAACAAAGCATTACTTGACAGGGAATGGTGCCTTTTTTTTTGTTCTTTTTTTTTTTTAAACTAGCCGTGTTAGTGCTGAAAGTTAAAGAAAAGTTAAGGTATGATATTAAACATTGAAACCTCTTTCTGTGTATCATCTTTCTTTGCAAATATCTCATGTTACAATATGCGCACCTGCGGCTTATAGACAGGTGCGGCTTGTGTGTGTACAACATGGTTTATCCTTTAAAAATGTATTGGGTGCGGCTTATAATCAGGTGCGCTCTGTCGTCCGGAAATTACGGTTGTTAATTCCATTTACATTAATATTAAATATGTCAAAATTCGTGTTAGCAGTGTGCCTAGTGCACTACAGCAGGGGTCCCCAACCTTTTTTGCCCCACGGACCGGTTTATGTCAGACAATATTTTCAGGGACCGGCATTTAAAGTGTGGCGGATTAATACAACAAAATAATATGGTATGAGCTGCATGAAAACTGTGGTGTTTTAGAAATATAATAATAAACACAAGGAGCGTCTGATCTGGCCGCAACACTCTGATCGCTATGGTAATGTTTAATGCCTTCAAAATTCATACAACGCAAATTCAAAGTGCATGAAAATGACGATTCACCACAACCCCGAGCTTGATTTTCTGCAACCAGATGGTCCCATCTCGGGGTAATAGGAGACAATGACACCTAAAGTGTGTGTTTTATGTCCAGTCTACTTCGTAATTTTGTTTTAGTCGCCGTTGCTGCAGAAACCCCCACCTCACACAGGTAGGATGTCGGAAATAGCAACAGTGCTATTGTGGCGATCTCAGAGTATTCAGCCATAACTTGAATCCAGTTGTCTCGAACGTACTTTTAAAGTCGCCGTCATTTGCGATTTCCAGCAGTTTTTTTTACTCATTTTGCGAGCTCCAGCGTTTTGTTTTTAGCGTAATCGGTCACGTGACGGAGAAGCGTGGCTTGACGTGAGTCAAGCGTGACACAGACGGATGTAACGGACAATCCGGTAATATTTCAAAATAAAACATCTTTCGTATTCCGAAATGAATAAAACGGAATTAAGGCAAGTTCTTTCTGTGCGGCACGGTACCAAATGCCCTGTGGACCGGTACCGGTCCGCGGACCGGCGGTTGGGGACCCCTGCACTACAGTATACAGTACAGTGTAAAGACACCATGGTTACACTGCAGCTCAGTTCCGATTCAATGACACTGTTTTTTTTTGTTTTGTTTTTTGTGCACATCACTTGACATTGTGCTTTGTGCACGTGTGTTACATTAGAAGTTGCATTTGCTTTTCTAATGTGAACAAGTACATAAAAAGATAGGATTTAAATATGACATAATAAACAACTCAAGAACAGTGGTGAGTGCAACCCGCAGCAGCCATCCGGTAAAGAAGCATACACTTGAGTAATTAGTTTATTAAAAAACACATATTTCAGACTATTTAATATGATGTTAAAAAGGTCATTGAAAGGCCATCTGATTCCAAAACGAAATGTCATCATTACAGTTAAATTGCCGGGGTTATTCCGTTCGTTTGTGTGAAATAACAGGGTCTAATGTGATGGTTACGCTATTGAATTATTCAACTCATCATGGATTATAGACTTTTAGGCTACCAACACACTGCATGGCGAGATGCCCAATTCCGATTTTTTGTTAAACAAAATGCCGGCGAGAGTGGCTTGCTTGTCAGTTAATACACAAGTTGTGACTGTGAGAGCAGAAGATTACTGTACAAAATAGACAAACAAAATGAGACGGCACGGAGAAGGTCTCGTGAGGATGATTCATTGTACCATTCTCACAGGCGTACAGAGTTGGAAGTTAAATATACGTCTTAGGCTGAATGAAAGCAGTCTGAGTTAATTACTTTGGATTTAGCTCCTCTAACGTCACAGTGACATCTCTGAGAACCTCATCAAAGCTTGTCACGAGAAATTACAGCTCCGTCGGAAGAGATATGACAGCGACATTAAGCATCTGAACATATTCAAATCGATTTTCTATGTTTCATTTAAATTGGTTGCCACATGCACAATTTGGATCACATCTCGAGAGAAATTGTTTTGACATTACACCCTTGAACATCAACGCAAATATCATTGAAATAAGTCACAGGTGGATGAAGATTAATGTTATCATGTCTGTCTTCTAAAGTACATAAATACGGTGTTTGTCACGGTTGATCTGTTTGAGACGAACAGGTGGCTCTGTAGGGCTCCTCCTACAGCGGCACACCTGCTGGCCATCACATCATTAGTGCAAGGGTGTCAAATTCCGGTCCTGGAGGGCCGCTGTCCTGCATGTTTTCCAAGTCTCCCCTGTTGCAACACACCTGATTCAAATGATCAGATCATCAGCAAGCTCTGCGCAAGCCTGACATTGAACCTGTTCATTTGAATCAGCTGTGTTGCAACAGGGAAGACTTGGAAAACATGCAGGAAAGCGGCCCTCCAGGACCAGAGTTTGACACCCCTGCTTTAGTGGGTTTTCTGTTAAAAGGACTCCCGACCCGACCACTCGGGGTCAGGTCAGTGTTTCTGTTGCCGAGTCTGTTGGTTCATGTTTGTGCCTTACTTTACTGCCATGGGTTTTTTGTTTGTTACTTTGGAATCTTGTTGTTTTCAGAACTTTATTCTGGATTTAGTTTGATCAGTGTTTTGTTAATAGAGTAAGTTAAGTTCACCCTGCTCCTCCCTCCTGCCTGCTTTTTGTGGTCCTCCACGACTAATGTGTGTGACAGTACTTATTTTAGGGTGATGGGATGATTGGGATTGGATTAACAAAAGAAAAAGCACTATACAAATAGTACACTGCCATTCCCATTTTGATCAGAATTTAATTTGTTGGACTCCGACGTGGTTTTCTGGTAAAGGGTAGGAATTCAAAGTAGGGTGTAGGAGCGCATTAGAATTTTGATTTAATGACGATTATAACTCTTATTTACAATGAGCATTTTCACTTTGGTTTAACTGGTTGATTGACAGGTTTTGCTATTTGATTTGGGAGTGGCACTGGGCAGCCTGGGAAAATGGGGAAACAGATGGATAAAGGGGTGTGGTATGGGTAGAACACCAGGTATGGGGCTCGCAAGCTAAAAGTTTTCAACCTGTGCAGTTCTAACTAGCCATCTCAAGTCTATTTTCTGTCTGACTTTTGCCATTCATTTCATTTGCCCAGTCATTTTGTTGTACCATCGCGAGGCGAAATAAATTGCCGATTCATTGATTACATCAGGGGTAGAGAACTCTGGTTCCTCGAGAGCCATATCCTGCCTGTTTTAGATCCATCCCTATTCCTAACACACCTCATGCAATTGTTCATGATCGTTTTAGGCCTCTAGAGATCATTTGAATCAGGTGTTTTGGAGTAGGGAGGGATCTGGCAGGATAAGGCCTTTGCTTACATCCTACCTTGGTTTTCATGTTTTTAATTTTTTTTTTCTCTTTGTTGCACAAGCATTGAGCAAAGCTATGATTAGCCCCACCTCACCAACTTGTCAATCGAAGGATTGCCATTACATAGGGATAGGGTTTCAAAGCAGTGTGGCAACCCAAGGTTGGGGTATCAAATCGGGCGTTCAACCTAGGAAAAGAGTGTCCAATTGGTTTGCTGACTCTCCAAATCCTTCCAAGGGTTCAGGAAATAGTACACTCATGCCAACTGTTCACAGAATGTGAGAGGAAATGCGCACTCATGTAATGAGTCAGAATCCCGAGAAAGTGAATGTCGAGGATACTTTTTGGATTTGTCCTGAAAACATGTAGAACATTGGTAAACTTAGTGCATAATTATCCGGTTTTGAGCAGATGGTGACTGTGTTGAAGAGAGTTAATGATGCTGCCACGTAAGAAGTTGATGGATGATTGGTAGCCACTAATGCAGGATAGAGTGGGGAGATTTTAGTATTACTCGGTGTTTAATTATATGAATCATTTAACTGCATCATGAAGTGCATCTTGCGGGTGTTCAGAAGGATCTGTGGTGACTAAAATAAAATGTGCTTTAGGGTTTGTTGTTTTCATGGAATTTGATTTCGCAGTATTGCCGATTAGCCTGTTTGGCAAACACAACTGTCCACCAACGCTGTGATAAAGAAAGTGAACGAGCACCACCTTGTGGAACAGCACTGCAACAACGGCTTTATTTTCAAAGGAAGAAAAAGGCAACATCAACAGACAATTACATTGCAGTTCACTTCGAAATGCAATTTTACGTCAACAGATATTTTAGTGTCCTTGAGTGTTGTAAAAGGCGCTTATAAATAAAATGTATTATTTTTATAACCATTATTTGAAAACTCACAAGAAGGACTCTTCAGTCTCTAATACTATTTGACAAATTCAGCTCCTCTGCTCCACAAAAATGATTTCATGCCCTGCTGATACAGGGCCATTCAGTTGGGGAGTGTTTGCAGGGGGACACACAGATAAATTCGGTGAACAACAGCTTCCTCTGGCATGATGCTGACTTCACTTGGACCGTGTCAAAGAAACACCCACTATTGTGTGTGACCTATTTGAACATGATGTAGACACTTTTTCTCTTCCTTCTGCAGCAACACCTGTCCTAAAAATTACAGAAAATGCCAATGAGCACAGAGTTGATTGTGTTCATAGTGTGTCTAATTGTTTTATGTGATGAACCGTGTCCACCATCCACGGGTCATTTCCTATGACCTTGTTTTTACTCGTGTCTAATATTGTTTTCTTTTCAGTCGTTTCCTTTTGACTGTAATAATATTCAGGAGATTCTTCTTGCGTGCATGTCTAATGTGGGCTAATGAGGTCTGACACCGGTCTGACCTTGAGCAGCATTCAAATTATGCATACCTTTAACACCCTGATCGGTTAAATCATCACCTCCAATTGTTAAGTATCTGTCTACTGTTTTTTTGCATCATTCTCCATATCAACAAATAATGATAGAAACATAAAAGAAATTGAATCATGCAGAGAGAAGGCAGCAAGAACAAAAGTGTGAGGAGCTTTAACATATTGCAAATGTACAGTTTTTCTTGCTGAGTATCACACACTGGTTTTGGCCTTTGGTGCAGTGTGACCACCAGCTTTTACCACACTGGATCCAATTTTATTGTGCTCCTTTTTCTCCAGAGCCTATTGTGGTAAGTAGTGTGGGAGCACTTTTCACCAATTGCTGAACACTTAACGAGAGACGTTTCTATATTCCTAACAGAAGTGATGATTCTCACCTCTGAGATAGTGTGGAAGAGTGTGCCGGCTGTCTAGTCAGCAGCAACAACACCTCAGAGGCAGTACAGTGTCAGCCTTTCCATTTTCCTTAAACCAGGCACGTGCACCTTTTGTCCTGTCTTTCAACATCACTGCATGCAAACAGGGTTGGTAGTTGCTCTTCCATTTACACGATAGTTTTATATTAAAGAGTAGACCGAATTGTAACAAACTGCAATGCAGTTGTGTTTTCAGCAACGTCGAAATTGGACTGCATGTGACACAGTCTTCTTGGATTATGCAGTTCTAATTTTATCTCGCCATGAATTTTCCAGATCAATTTTTCCATACAGTGTGACTGGAGCCTATCCCAAATACCTTCTTGAACTTGCTAACCTATCACTTTATTCCGTGAAACTTATAGCATTAAAACGTGAAATTTACAAGTTAAAACATAAAACTCATCAGGTTATAATGTGATGTTGAACTTCGATGTAACGGCAGGGCAAACTTTCTCGGTTTTGGTTGCCCCCTCCGCTTTTTTTTGCACTGGGGTGGTACAGCAAGACCATGCATGCTGATTAATAGTTGTCTTAATTGACATATCATTGTTTCATATGAAGAAAAGATTGACCATGACTCAACTTACTGGATGTTTGCAGAATACAGTGGATTTGTTTGCAATTACATGAAACAGGCAAATATATCGGCATTTATCTATCATTGACCAATTCATTTAACTTATAGAAAAAACAACAACAACATCTGAAACAAGCTTTTTAGAGCATTTTTCATGATGATTATCAAATCACATATGAATTTCGGCACGAGTGTTGTTAACCCCAATGTGGCCTGCCACCAACTTGCTTCTCTGTAGGCACTGTATGGTGGTCAGGTTGAGAAGTGTTGTGTACGGTGGGAGAAGATTGTCAGTACAGTACTTGCCAGAAATGTCTGCAGGTCCTTCAATGTCGGCTTCTTGACCAGTTTTCCTCTCATCTTTTCATCAGTTTTGAAGGTACGTCTGCTTCTTGATAGTGTACTTGTTGTGCCATATTTTTGCTAGTTGATTTTGACTTTTCTGTGTTCCATGGTATTCCTGCAATGATCTATCCTGGTCTCACTTTGACATGATAGTGTGTAGACTTTTCTTGAGACTGTCCATATCCATATCTAGATCTGAGGAAGAATGCAACCCCTTTGGAATTATCTGGATTTCTACAAAAAAAATGGTCATGAAATGTGATAAGATTTGTAATCAAAGCTACAACAATTGAAAAATTGTGTTCTTAAATTAATACCAGAGAAGCAATTGTAAGTTTCAATGTTAACTCCTTAAAGTTATAAACTTGAATGGTTTCCAAGTATGGAATACGAGTATGGATTACTATGGAATTTAGTCTCAGAAATTTCCAGGTCTGGAAAAGTAGGGAAAATGGAAAGTAGTGCATGTTACTTTGAGCTTTAAAAAACATCTTTTCATCTCAATAAAGCTTATTGCCAGTGAAGCAAAGTCATCCTTGACAAGTTGTGCATGAATGTTTCGAGCCTTTTTACTGATCTTCCCCACATACACTGTTGTACAGTAACTGGCATAGCCAGTACGAGCTGGAGTACTGCAACTTTGTCGCCTCCGGTAGAGTCTACCTCAAATTCCCAAAAGAGGAAGACCATAGGCTAGCCATGGACATCTAGGACCACATTGCTCAGTATCTTTACGTGGAACTAGGTGTCTGCATTGAAGAAGAATGTGAACCTATGTGCTCTTCTGTGTCCCCTTCATTGTGGTTGCCATCAGCAAAAATAAATATGCAACTCCAAATATGAAATGCATTAGCCTGATTATGGTAAATCGGAATGCATATGAAAAGTCTATAAAAATATAGTGGAGATGCACAGACATATAAAATGCCCCCCACCCGCCCATACTCGTACAGTCAGTTTACCAATAGATTGTGCTGTGTCTGCTTTTTGTAAGTGATAGCGCAATCTGATTTGACACTGGCTTTTGCTCCCCCACCGTCGGTCTCAGGCATGTATTTCAACAGGAAATACTCAAATTAAATCATTGATTTTATTTGGAAAATTAAAAAAAAATCAATATCAAGCAAACAAAGTCTCCCCTGCCCTCCCTGACTGAAATGTCCTTGTTCTGAATGCTTCCGACACTTTCACTTCTTTTTTATTTCAAGCCAAAGCTTGATTTCCCCCGAGCTGGTGACAGAGCTTTTGTATAAACACCAAAATCAAAGGTAATAAAATTCATATAAAAAGTGATATGCTTCAAAGAAAAAAATATAAATCCGACACCGGATCCATTGTTCATTGGTGCTCATCTTCGCTCTACTGTACAACTGATCTGGCTTGATACAGATAATGTGTACTTTTTCAATCTCATATTGGTGCATTCAAGACACATCTGTTAAATTCAAGTTGGAATGGTTAAACAAGTCACTGGGTTCATCCTGTGAGGTTGCTGGGGTAGTCTATCTTGCATTGTCATTTCACCTTTCATGACTACTACCTTGCCAGGCTTACGATCTAATTGCTTCATGAATCACTCCTCCCTCTGAAAAAAAAAAAAAAAAAGCAATTGTAACCAAGTTGTTGTGTGGTAAGACCCTCATAAGCCTCACAAAGTGTTGACGGCAGGTCTGCAAGCTCTGCGTGATGCTTCGTGTTGACTGATTGAGCAGACAGGATTGCTGACTTCCAATTTTGGCTGCGCTTAGTTGAAACAAAGAGCTTTTATAAGGTCTCTCATTCACTCAAACGGTCCGCTTCGACTGCAGTGATGGTATACGGCAGCAAAATTGCATGTCATCTGCTTAGCGCCACTGCTCACTTTCTCTACCCGCACCAGCAATTGTGCCGGGGACTTCTCAAGAGGGATTTGCAAGGGACTAGCCTGCATTCACACCAACTCCCTCATGTAGCTCCCGAGAGGGCAAAACTCATACTTACTCTGACTTCTCACATCCACATTGTGGCAGGCTGTCAAAGCAGTCAGGGTCATATTGCATTGTCCTTTATATCTTCTTAATAAGGAATTGGACACCCTACCCCCCCCCTGGGCATGACAGCTTGCTGAAGAGGGTGAGAAACTTTTGCTTCCTGTTATAAAAGGCTGCCAAGATGATATAGTTGATATTTGAGGTACTGTAAGTCTTGGCCCGCTGCTAGCTTAGATGTAGCTAAAATGTAGGCACGGTCCTACTAAATATTTATTTTTCGGACCAGATTGGGCTTGTTCTGCACAATATTCAAATAATGTAATTTCATGGCTGTAATGGCATTATCAGAAAAACAAGTACCGTATTGGCCTGGATATAAGTAGGCCCTGATTATAAGATGACCCCCTCTTTTTCAAGACTCAAGTTTGAAAAAAGACTTTTTGGACACCAAATTAATTTTTATGCAGAAAATAATTAGAGTACATCTAACAATATATTTGAGAGAAAAAGCATGTTATTTTGCCTCATTCAAATCGTCATATCTGAACATTTAAATATGTAAACTAAAGTGTAAATTACATCATAACTTCTCCTCAGCTGACCTGGCCGATCTTCGACCTACTTTTCTCCAGATCGTCGCTATGTTTCTCCATTTTCTGTTATCTATTCTATTATGTTTTTCTTTTTTTTTTCTTACCGCTATTTTTTATTTTTCTTCTTCGTGCTACCGCTATATTTATTTTTATTCTTCGTGACGGGGTTCACTTTGGCCTGGGGAGTCAAGTTCAGCATTCGCTCCAATGATATGGTGCTTGAATGGGTATATATTGATAAAATGCGACCATCTTATTTGCTCAATCATAATATCTTGTAGAAATCAGCTGTCATCTTTACTGAAATCTAGTATAGGCACTCCTATGATCAATAAATAAAAACATGACATAAAAGGATCGAAAGCCATTCCGTACTGTCGGGGTACCTTTGTGTACTAGTTCCACCAAATGACAGCTGTGGGACAATGTGCAGAGTCATCGAGCAGAGATAAAGTGGTGCAATACAATACTAGGAAGGTTGTTCAATTGGTGCAGATAATCACTGCACCATTTTAAAGTGACCAGTAGCAGTAATTGTTTTATAACTACTGGTGTGCAATTATTCAGAAAACCCTTCAACGCTTTAAAGTGTCTGGTGCTTTGGAATATTGATAAACGACAATTGCTCAAATATGTAGAAAGCTGGAGCTACAATGATCAGTGCGGTAATATTGTCCCACAGGGGTGTGCAAAAAATGCAAAGAGCCACTGTAGATTTGAGTCACGGTTGAAGGAGTTAATGGCGAGAGGGAAGAAGCTTTTTGAATGTCTGCTGGTTTTGGTGTGCATGGTTAGGTAGCACTTGCCTGAAGGGAGTACCTGGAAAAGCTGGTGGGCGGTGTGTGTGTGGGTGGTCAGGATATTCTGTGCCCTTGTCTTGGTTCTTGCGTTCTACAAGACCCTGAGAGTGGGTAGGGCATTGCCAATAATTTTTTTCGAAGACCTCACTGTCCGTTTCAGTTGGATTTTGTCCTTTTTTTGTTGCGGCCCCAAACCAGACCATGATAGAGGAACACAGGACTGATTCGATGACTGCTGTGTAGAATTGTCTCAGCAGCTCCTGTGGTGGGCCATGCTTCCTCAGCAGCCTCAGGAAGTACATCCTCTGCTGTTCCTTTATCAGGATGGAGTTAATGTTGGTCTCCCACTTCATGTCCTGAGAGACTGTGATTCCGTGTACAAAAGAGGCAGCCACTCATGCCGGTGCCATCTTGGAAAAAAACCCAAACAAACAAAAAACGTAACATGCGCAATAAATGAAGGATTACTGTGCTGTCTTTATTCTCAGGGCCTTTTAGTGTGAACTTTGTCCTTCATATGCTGTATTCAAAGAAAAACTATAAAGTAATATGTACTCGGTACTCAATTTAGGGTCTGATATACTTTAAGAGTGAGTCATGCCAGATCATCTATTAGTCATTTCAATATACAGTGACAATTTGTCCTGGCCTTTCTGAGAGCAGTTTTTTTCAGGTGTTCTGTTTTAAACGCACCAAGGACATGTAAAATTAAACAAAAGACGGTTTTCCCAAAGTTATCAGTGATAGATTTCCTTTGTGCCACAAAATAATACGTTCGTTTACCTCTTCCATTCGCACTGTCAATTCCATTATTTCAAACTTCATTTTGTGCTATTGTGCTCTCCCCAAATGTTCCATGGTGAAAACCACCACAGCTAACTGAAGCACAAAAAGCTTTCAAATACTGTATTGTACTGCCATCTCTGTCATTTTTACACCTGCTGCCAAAATGTTACGCAATCAGGAGCTTGGAGTTTATGTCGTCCAAGCTCAAAGGAGTGCAATCGAAATATAGGCACAGCCCAAAAAATCTGATGCCCACCATAGGCATGTTATCAAGCATATTGTAACATACTCAAATAGAGATGGTTTCTTAGACAACAAACCTTATGGCTTTTAGCAGGTAATTGTTTTTTAGCTTCGCCCTGAGAGGGAACAATACGATACAATACAATACATCCTGATTTATATCGCATTTTCACAACAGCTGCAGTTGTAACACAGATCTTAACAAAACAGTTAACATAAAGTAAAATAATAAACACAACATAAAACACGGACAGTCGTGCAATCCTAACCACTTTTCCCCTCACACGCTTTGTTGTTTAAAGCAGTTTGAGATGGAAGAGGAGAGAATCAGAGGATATACAGAGATGCGTTATCCATTATAAACGTTGAAGGTACAAAGAGAACATCCGCATAATCAATTAAAATCCATTCATCCGTTTTCTACGATGCAACATTCAGATCTCAGGTGAGCCCAAGCCTATCTCTGTATGCTTCTTACTTGAGGCAAAATCGTTACAAGTCAATCGCATGGCACAGAGGAACAAAGTTTCGCAGTCACGTTCACACCTATGCACAATTTAGTCTTCAATGAACTTAACTTGCATGTATTTGGAATGGTGGTGCACCGATATATTGATCAATCAACAACTAATCTACTATTAAGTTAATTAATAAATATTAGGATCATCCTTTTGGGATGGACGGCGTTCCAAATCCTCACAATTTCAGACTCTCAACAGTAAATGTTCTCCAATTTCTGTAAGCCTTCCTGACTGCAAAATGATTGTCTTTGTTGTTGTTTTGTTTTTTTTAATCACCTCCATCAACATTTTGATGAGGAGAGAACATTACAGAAAAGTTATTTTTGATGGAATTTTATCGTTTATCAACAGCACTTTATTTCAGCAGCGGTTTTTGTGCAGTACTGTCTAAAGTTGAGTGGGGTTTTAATGAAATTATTTCATGACATTTGAAATAATGAAGGCATTTCAGTTTGTTTTATCAACACAAAAGTACAGTTATGGTGTTTCTGAATAAAATAGCTTACTGTTCCATCAGAGCCACTGTTTCTTCAGGACATTCTTAAATATTTCAAACAGTCCTCACAATATCACACTCTCATCATGTTTTTCAGGGCGGGACGGTGGTTGACTTGTTAGCACGTCCGCCTTCCAGTGCAGAGGTGCAGGTTTCCATTCCGACGCAGGCCTTCCTGAGTGGAGTTTGCCATTTTCTCCCCGTGCCTGCGTGGGTTTTCTCTGGGTACTCCGGTTTCGTCTCACATTCCAAAACCACGCATGGCAGGTTGATGGAAGACTCTAATTTGTCACCAAGAGTGATTGTGAGCACGAATGGTTGTTCGTCCAGGTGTGCCCTGCGATTGACTGGCAACCAGTTCAGGGTGTACCTTGCCTTGCGGAATAGAAGATGGATGGATGGATCATGTGTTTCAGAGTGATAAAGTAGATTCACATTTATCGCAACGACTCAGCACGAACTAAATACAATGCCGTGCAGTGCATGCAAGTCTGGAATAGTTGCAATATGAAAGCCTGCCTGAAGATGGTGGTAAAAATCCACGACTGAATTCCATGGGACTTCATTGGTCATCCCTTCCAAAGTGGATGATTTAGATGCGATTCAGTTATTCTGGACATGAATCCACAACACTGAACAGCAGTCTAATTTACACACAACCAAATATTAACTCATGAATCAATCAATCAAATTGCTTTGCTCTGAGTTTGATAAATTAAAGTAAAACAAAAGGACTTGATTTTCTGTAATTAGGCTAGTAATTTGCACACATCCATTTAAATGAGCATTACACCCATCCATCCATCCATTTTCCGAACCGCTTCATCCTCACAAGGGTCGCGGGGGGTGCTGGAGCCTATCCCAGCAGTCTTCGGGCAGTAGGCGGGGGACACCCTGAATTGGTTGCCAGCCAATCGCAGGGCACACAGAGACGAACAACCATCCACGCCCACACTCATACCTAGGGACAATAAATGCCAATGTTTTTGGAATGTGGGAAAAATGCAAACTCCACACAGGGAGGCTGTCGAACCCACGACCTCTGCACTGTGAAGCCGACGTGCTAACCACTGGACTACCGGGCCGCCCTGAGCATTACACATTACCTTAAAAAATAAAATGACCGGTAAATAAATTAAAAATAATCCGGCTGTCAGGTGAGAAACCAAGATGCTTTTTCAAGAAAGATTATGTTGGCCGTTTTCCATACAACATAAAGCAAAAGATACCACACGTTTGGAGGGAATGTGCAATCACGATGCCAACTTCCAGAACCGTGAAGTGAATCTTGACTCAACCATCAATATGATCCGCCAGCATTGTGTCAGAGAATTTGGCAGGATATCAAACATTCTTCAGCCATGTCGGGTGGATTCAGCTGAGAGATTTTTAGATAGCAACAGTCAAAACTGCTGGTAAAACGATTTTTCGGTCTGAGAGAGAGAGAGAGAGAGAGAGAGAGAGAGAGAGAAGCCAGAACCAAGAGGTGTCAAGGCAACTAAATTGAGAGGTTTTCAGTCATAACAGGGTCTTGACCTCACTGTCTAAATGGCATGATGTACTTTGAAGAATTAAGTCATTCACAGACAAATCCTGAATAATGTTTTACTTTGCACATCCTGTAGAAGAAAGACGATATCTTGTGCTCTTGATAATGTAAGATAATGTTACATTGTTTTCTCTTTGCTGGTGAAGCGTATTACCACAGGACAGAGTCAAAACCGCTACCTGGTTCTGATGTGTCATTGCTGATCGGAATTACATGATGCAATATGAATTACAGAGCTGTCAAATTGTCTGCTTTGTATGCCCGCAACACTGATTATTCTGGATATTAAAAAAAAAAATTAGAGGTCACATAGCTCAAACAGGGCGGCCCGGTAGTCCAGTGGTTAGCACGTCGGCTTCACAGTGCTGAGGTACCGGGTTCAAATCCAGCTCCGACCTCCCTGTGTGGCGTTTGCATGTTCTCCCCGGGCCTTCGTGGGTTTTCTCCGGGTGCTCCGGTTTCCTCCCACGTTCCAAAAACATGCATGGCAAGCTGATTGTGCACTCTTAATTGTCCCAAGGTATGAGTGTGAGCGTGGATGGTTGTTCATCTCTGTGTGCCCTGCGATTGGCTGGCAACCAATTCAGGGTGTCCCCCGCCTACGGCCCGAAGACGGCTGGGATAGGCTCCGGCACCCCCTGCGACCCGAGTGAGGATAAAGCGGTTCGGAAAATGGATGGATGGATGGATAGCTCAAGCACGTTGTTCGGGCATACTCCAGTAAAATAGTGCTTACACATGCGCAATAACAGGGAGCGAACAATTGGGGTCCTCAAAAACCCCTTTTCCACTGCCGCAAAATCACGGGTAAACACGCTTTTTTGGGCAGTGGGAAAGGAGTGTCGATCCGTGTCCACCAGCACGCCATCGGAGGCGGGTTGCGATCGCCTCTGCTTGAAGTTTGAAATTATGTGATGACATAGGGCGGTACGTGGTGAGTCATAACACCGCGCACCATCGGCCTCGTATATAGCACGCCCCCACAACAAAGCTAGGCGATTGCCGCTTAAACTGTTGTCTCAGTAGTAGCAAAGAGTTGATCCTCCGCTGCTTTTTGACCATTTTGAGGATGGTAAAAAGCATGATAAAAGAAAGAACACTCGCTTCCATGTTGCTTTGTTTACCACCAAGAAATCTGTCGCACTATCATCTACGCAATCACAGCATGGTGATGTAACCAGACGCAAAGTGGTGGGGGATGGGGGGGGGGCGCAGAATCGCCTTCTGTTGGCCAATGGGAAAGGGACATATTGCCAATTGGTTGTGTGTCGCCACGGATCAGTACTACCCACTATTTTATTTTTTTTATTTTATTTTTTTTCTGGACTCAAATTATCCTCAGATGAGGATAGTTCGAGCGTGTTTTTTTTTTCTCCCCCTCTCCCTCCCTTTTGGTTTCTTTCTGACTTCGGGGTTGAGTGAACACTGTCGCGTTTGGCTGCCGCTGGTCACCCGCATTGTGTTTTATTGTTCTTGTTCCTGATTGTAAAGTGTCCTTGGGTGTTTTGAAAGGCGCTTATAAATAAAATGTATTATTATATTATTATTATTATTAATTTCAGTGGGAAAGGGGTAAAAGAGTCCAACGTTAACCGAAAGCTAACGACTTGAAGCTAACCCGCTAGCATTAATCGATTCAGCTGCGGAACCATAGAATCGCCACAAGAATATGGGCAGTGACGCTTCATCGCCATATTATTATGTCCAATAATGTGGAGACAACAAATGTGTGCTAATGACAACTTTTATTCTTCATAGGATAACAACAGGCATTTGTCATTACCTTATCTTGAATAAAGAACTACATTACTTGCTCTAGGTAAGATCTATTTGCAGGAGGAGGATGACACCCTTTGTCAGGTACAACTTTACAGTTCAAGAGCCACTCTCATTCGCCATGAGTTCACCACCGGCTGTCCTTCAAAACAGAATGAAGATGTAAAATCACACAGGAGGGAGGCGGAGGATAAGTCTAAATCGTATCCAAATCCCTGCCATTGTAATTCCATTTTAGGGGGCCGATAGAAAGTTCACACATGCAGCTTGAAATAACCAAGTGAATCTTTACTCACAGTATGTATTTCTGAAAGTTGTTTTTGTGACGCAAGACGTTCTCTACGCTTCCATCCCGAACGGTAGGCCTAATTTACATAATGACCCCCTCGCCCCCGCAAAGAGTGTTTCAGTAAATGACGTGACAGTAATGTAGTTCCAGAGGAAAACAACCTTTCTGACATGACCACTGGAGTGCTCTAGCTTCTGATATTAATATTATTAAAATGTTGTGCTTACTTATCGCCGGGGGGTGGCGAGCGTTCGAGTTTGCTGTCATTGGCCACACCGCTACATTAATTGACGAGTGTCATCTGGTGTTTTGGTGATACAATGCTGCATTTATGAATGACAGTCCAATGGGATCTCTTTAGGCGCTATTTTTTTTATCGTGCGTGTGCGTCTGTGGGTGTGTGTGTGTCGGGGCGGGGGTTGCTTAAATGAGACCGTGCTGCAGTAATTGTTCTTTGATTTACTGATTAGCATGAGATGACAGCGTAAGCTGCAGAAATTATTGTTCTCTGATGATGGTGAATAACACATTTTACGAGACCTGGATTTAAAAAAAAAATGTTTACTGGAAAAAAGTGTCTCCTTTAACAATGAACATATGCAGGGATTGACATGGTACTGTAGATATGCATAATGAATATGTCAGTCTGTAGAAGAATAGCTGCAAGCTTTGAAAAATGGTGAACCTCGAAAAAGTTCTTATTTTAAGAAAAATAAAGTTCAGCCTCAGCTGTTTTGGCAGTAGATGGCTTTTCTCACGCTAGTCTGAAGGGGAATATCACTTAACAGAACCATTACAGAGCTTAGCGGCTCCAGGTAGACGGGTCAAATTGGGCCTTGACAGCCCTTATTTTCTGTTTCTGGTAAACATGACAAATCCACTTTTCTTTTTGAGAATGCCATTAATTTTCTTTCTCGTCCCCTCACTCATCTTTATCCGGTTGTCTTCATCTGCCATCCCTGTCCTTATTTATTGTCCGTTTCTCTGTAGCTCATTCCGTGTTAACGTCTTCTCTCCTTGAAAGCTAACTTCTCTTGTTGTTTGACATTTGAATGTAACCTCACTCATCACTGTACAGGGAGTCATCCATCCATTCATTTTCCGATCCGCTTTATCCTCACAAGGGTCACGGGGAGGTGCTGGAGCCTATCCCAGCTGTCTTCGGGCAGCAGGCGGGGGACACCCTGAACGGGCTCCCAGTCAATCACAGGCACACACAGACGAACAATCATCCATGCTCACACTCACAACAAGTGTTCCATTAACCTGTCATGCATGTCTTTGGAATGTGGGAGGAAACCGGATTACCCAGAGAAAACCCACACAGGCACAGTGAGAACATACTCTACACAGGCAGGCCGGGGCCGGAATCGAACCCTGCAGCGACAGGGAGTTATTCCAGGCCAAATAAATATATGGTATATTTGACATTTTTGTCATTATTCAGTATTGTTGGATTATATTATTTATTATTGTTTTCTGGGTGTGTGGTGGCTGAGTGGTCAGCACATCCACCTGACAGTTCTGAGGTTCAGGGTTTGAATATGATCTCTACACAAAACAACACACTGGGCACACATACAGACAGACAGAGAGAAACAAAAATCCCATAAACCACTCCCATAACCATGCCTCACTACCATTTTACGCACTAAAAGGCGCATCTAAAAGCCTTCCATTTTCTTAAAAGCTCATAGCGCCTTGTGTATGGTTATTACGGGAATATGTCGAACCCAAAATGGCTCCTTGCTAGAGACATGCTTACAACGCAGAGTTCAAACTTAAGGCGATCGGGTCACGCAGTTGAACACGGAAATAGAGCAGCGGCAAGAGCGATCAACGTTAACGAGTCAATGTTATAACTCGCTGTTGGTTAAGTGAACTGTGTTGCTGCTTTATTGAATAAGTTTTACTGACATCTGATCGTTCTGTAGCAACGCCACTCAACACTAAGCTTGGCTGTTGTCGTTTGTGCAAAGCTTCTTTGATCTGTGACGTGGTTGCGTCGGCGCTGATTGGTTGAACCACGAGCATACGTGCTCACGCTCACGTGCGCACAGCAGAGAGCAGCGGACTATGGACTGCTGAGGCGCGCTTCACTCGAGTGGCATTGCAACAGTTCTGTTGGTATTTCCTTGAGCTTAGCTCCATCTAGTGGATGCATTGTAGATTGCGTCTTATTGTGCGGTGCATCCAATATATACTCTTTGATCCTCTCCCATCTGTAACTGCTTGAAACAACAAAGTGTATGCAGGAAAAGTGATTAGGATTGCACGACTGTCTGTGTCTTATGTGTTGTGTTGTGTTATTTTGTTATTTTGACTTCATGATGATGAGGGAATTTCTCCATTGCAAGACTAATTAAGGATTTCTTATCTTATATGAAAACAATTACAAAATAGGCCATTCATTGAAGGTGCGCCTCATAAACCAGTACGCCTTTTTGTGTGTAAAATACGGTACATCAAAATTGTTGACGTCAGATTAATTCCCTTATACACTGATCAGCACAAACTACAGAAACCAATGCAATATGCATGTAGCATCTTTTCAATTTTTTTTTTTAATAACCTTCGTCAGCGTATATTAGACATAAGAATGGGGTATTTCGTCAGCAATAGCGGTGCCGGCAGCGCATAATGCTGGAGAGGCATTATAAAACCAGATGTTACAACAGAATCAATTACTGGCTTGATCAAAATGTAGTTTTGCCTTCCTTTACTGAACTCTTGACTCACTTGCTCTTTTTTCACAGTCTGCCACACAACATTTATTGGGAAGTGGTAACATCACAGCACATTTGACAATAAAGTTGTATTCAATTCAACTCATTTCAATTGTTGTTTTGAACACCTTTGACTTTGACATCCATTTTTAAAAGTTAGCATTTTAAGCTTCAAAACACTGTTAATCGTTGGCAATTACAGTCTTCAATAGACCAAACACTCATAATTAACTTTGGGAGAGCTGCTTTTTTATGGAAATGCTTTCAGGGGGCTGCTATGCAGCGGTACTAGGTACCAGCACTTCTCAGTTTTAGCCTTCAGGAGTTTTTGTGGCGTACTGGGACTTCACATGAGCCCACTGTACACTCTTTTTATTTCTCTTGCACTGTGTAATACTCATTAAATAATTCGTTGTACTTAAAAAAAACAACCTAAAGTGGTGGCCAATTTTTTTGCTGCCCCCGGTAACATTTTATTTGATGTGTATGTCGTCAAACATGTCAAGGAAGGTGCAGACATACTCGCAACATGCCACCAATGCAAAGGCGAACTTCAAAGTAAAAGCTTAATAATACATCGATGCCAATGCAATAGCCTTAGTAGGCTTTTATTTTTATGTTGGCCCACATGGTGGCGTGAGGGGTCTTTTAGACATTTCAGCTGGCCTTATCACAATGTTTATGGTCATTACATAGTTGCTGGTTGAAAACTGTTGAGAAGATAAATGATGGTGCGTCTCCAAAAGGACCCAAAGTGAACCCGGACTGGTGATGATGCGGATGATCATGACACACGTTAATTTTGCAAGTGATGAGCAATCAGCTAACAGTTATGTTAGTGCTTCTGATTCACTTGTTGCTAGCGATGTCAACAATAATTGCACACAACAAGACTGGCCAGACTGTTAGACAGCTCACTGCCATGTTCTTCACATATTCTCCTGGGCCCTTCGTGAAAACTACAAATGGAGAATAAGTAGCATTCCCATCTGATGTATGCATTTTAAATATTTTTTCAATGAATGCACTAGAGGTGTATTCACCTCCAATTGCACCCTTAAATTGCACACAGAGATTTCTTTTCACTTTCTGAGCGATTTGAATAATCACACCTGAATATTTTCTGTGGTGTCTTTGGCATCTTTGCCATTGCTACTTACAGTGCATTTCTTATTGAGAATGGTATACATTTATGTGAGCTGTTTATTTATTTGATGATCTGCTGTTACCAACCGTCTTATTTATCAGTCAAAAAAGGGGAGTGCCGCTACTTATGTTTTGGACTTAAAGCATTAGGCCTACACACACGATGGAAGAACAAGTAAACCCTGACACAGAAAGGACTGAAGGTGAAATCTGCATTCTCCCGACCACTGGGCTGCTTTTATCCACTCAGTTGTTTGTCCAGGCCTTCTAATGTGCAAGGTCTTGAAAATAATGTACAATACCGTATAACCTTATCTTGAATGAAGAACTACATTACTTGTTTTCAGTAAGATCTATGTGTAGGAGGAGGATGGCATCTTTTGTATGTTACAACTTTGCCTAGTCTAAACAGTTCAAGATCCACTCTTATTCGCCATGAATTCAGTCAGATGTAGTGATTTAAGAAAAGTATGTATGAATTAAATTAGTACTTGCAATAATAATGATACATTTGAGAAGGCTGTTTAGTCTTTTTCAAATAAGAGAGAGAGAGAGAGAGAGAGAGAGAGAGAGTAAACAATACCCCACAAATGCTTGACAACACAGAAAACAAGGTTCAGGCCGAATCTGGATGTCCTGTGGGGGCTCTGGCTGGTAGCCTGCATCACAATGGAAAGAACAAAGCTGGAGGACAATTACCAGACTTTCACCCAAGGCTATGTTTACACTATGTTCCCAGTGGCCATAGCTGCCCTGTTTGCCCAAAACAGAGTGGGCTGTGGGATTTTGGCCATTTTTCTCGGATTTGATGTCTTGCTTAGTTTTCTTACCGTCTACCACAGTATTTGTGATTGGCAGTGGGGTTAGCGGCTGTTGAGTCCTGGAGGATTACCAAGAATGCCAGAATGTTCCCCCTTGCCCAGATATGTTTTGTTGGGGTCCCTCATGTTTTTTCACATTCTCTCAAAACTTTCTTTGAATGAAATGTGGACAGCGGGCAGCTTTGTAACACTTGCGCCAAGGTGGAGTCAGTTGAAGCTCCTGTCTGGATCGGAGTCCGCATCCGTGTGACTCAGGAATCGGTGGGCACATGTTTAATACTATTCAATAAACATGTGATAATGTTAGGTTTTTCTTTGTCATGAAATAATCCACTTTTGTAAAAAATCATGCAAAATACTCCATTATTCACATACCACACCGCACACTTGGTTGCACACTTTTAGAGTGTAAGAGAGCATCTCTTCTCTCTCTCTCTCTCTCTCCATGCAAAGACATGGCCTCGCTTAAGTAGTTGTAGGCGGCGAATATGAGATTCCGTGCATAAATATGCTTCTTGTCCAACTACGAACCGGCTCAAAGTTGTGTTTATGCCCCATTACGTTCTGTCAGGTCAAGTTGCTTTCGCCTCGTTTTACTTCGGCCCACTACGTTTCTCATCTGCACGGTAAGAGCCGTGGATGTTTTTTTTTTTTCTTGACAGTTTAAACGTCTCGCCGGGCAATCATAGCCTGTCACAGTTCCCCATCCTGTTCCCCTATGTTCTCTAACCGCTGTCCCATTTTGTTCATGGTGGCTTGAAACGTGGCTTCTGTATCAGTAGTGTAAAAGTAGCTGTAATGGTTACTCTAGGCCAGGCTGTTTTTTTCTTTCATCAACACAAACCCTTTGCTTCTGCTCTGGAAAGGAAAAGTGTCCTGCTTGTTATAATGTAGTCTTACTGACAGTGTGGGTGTCCTGCCAGTTCACTGGGTTATAAATGTAGGTGTCTTGGCATCTTGTCCCTTATTGTGGATGTCTTGCAACTTGTGTGGGTTGGCTCGTGATCCACTTGGCACACACTGCATCTCTTATTGTAAATCCTGCATTGGTTTGAGTTCCAATAATCTTTTGAGATAATTCTTGGTGATGTATAAATTTGGTCCAAATGAAGAGGGGATCTTGATTTGTTTCAACTCATTAAGGGATTTAACCAAGCAGATAGTATTTGAGTTAGAAAAAATTGTGGCACAATATGGCAAGTAATCGAATAAGTGATTTGTATGCGTGTGCATGTGTGTGTTTTTTGATCAGAAGAATTTCCGCTTGAACACCAAGCAAAACTGTGCAAACGGGTACAGGATGTGCCTTTTATTTTGTTGTACTCAGGATAAATGGCAAACCGGCTGTCACTTGTATAGCGCTTATCTACCTCAGGTACTCAAAGCGCTTCATGCTGTGATGTCATTCATCTACTGGCGACGCAGCGTCAAGACCAACGAGGGGTTCAGTATCTTGCTCAAGGACCATTCTACATGGTCGCAGTGACCGGGGATCGAACCATCAACCTCTGGGTTGAGAAACGACCACTCTGCCACTGAGCCATTAGTACTAAACAAGTGCAGTGTGCCAGTACACCATTATGATGATCATTTGTGCATAATGAATCAGCTAACGGAGAACTGCCTAAAACTTGAAGCCAAACTTCTCTTTCCTGTTTTCTCATGTTTTATGGACACTGAAATTGAAATATATACAATGGAGTGCCGGATATTGTCTCTTCTTGTACAACCACTCCGTAAACATATTGTGCATAATAAGGATACAGAGAATTCACTACTTGCCATCTTGTCTCTGTTCTATACATATTCATGGTGAGAAATACAGAAGGGGAATGCATAGCATCTCCATGACAAACGGTTCTCAGTGGAATTGTCAACAATGTTGACAGACCAGTATTTTGTCTCTTTCCTCGAAACACAGAATCCAGATTAACTCAGGCAACTGCCAATCCATATTGATGACCTGGGTTATGTTATTGCAAAGTTGAAACGTTAGCGTCTTGGACTTTGATGGACGGACTGCGAGAGGCACAATTGATGTGCGTTTGCTGGACTCTGTTTTTCCAGTTAAAAAGTAAATGTATTTGGACATGAATTTGGCATTGAATCTGTTGATTTTAAAATAAGGTGCATTATATTTCCATACAAATAGAAACAAAATGTTGGTACCCTATGATATGGAAAGAAAATATGTAGAATAGTCATTGAAATACAGTCAAACCTCGGTTTTCGAACGACCAATTCGGTTTTCGACCAAAAATTGCGATTTTTTTATGCCTCAGATGACGAACAAATTTCGGTTCTCGAACAAACTGAGCGCGCTTGAATGCACCATTTGACTCCTCTCGCCTTCCTTACACGAGGAAGTGACGCTTCCTCGTGTTGCTTTCCATTGTGAGCAGACGTGTTCAGAAAACATTTTCATTTTAAAAAGAGCGTAGTTTCGGTTTTCCAACAATTTCGGTTTTCGAACAGCCTTCTGGAACGGATTATGGACGAAAACTGAGAAGACTAGATTTGACCAAAATGTATATTTACAAGCCACACACCTTCTGAGAAAATGCTATTTGGACAGTTCAAGGGGTAAAAAAATTGTTTTTCAGCATGTCCAATCAGCTGTGTGTTTATGGATGCAAAATGAGATTGAGCACATAAACAACACGGTAGACCTTATACAAACGGTTCACTCTCCAAGGGTGGGCCAAAACCAGTGCCGCTGTTGGGCCTATGATAGGTGGGTCTTTTTATGTATGTATGCATTGATCTATTTATTTAAATCAGCCCAGGAATCAATCCCTTCACCGTCCCCAGTGGTTAAGAACTGAGTTCACGGCTTACACATTCACACTAAGCCTGTCCAAATTTGCCAGGGTTTATGCAGTCGACGGAGCCTTGAAAGGCATGGAAGGACCCAGCCTGTGAATAAATTGTCTTTCTAGAATTAGGAAACCATGTGCATTCACGTTACGATGTAAAGCATCGTCATGCGGCCGAAAAATGCGACCTTCGGAGGACGCACCATGTGAATTTTCTATACAGCCTTTAAAAGCTGAGCGTTTGCTGCTCCTTCTGCTGCTGTTTCTTTGTCTTCTTGGTATAGTCAATGGAAGCAACCCTTCTTGTATTCAATTCAGCCCTGCGGACAAAGTCACGACAGTTTTGAATATCAATAATTTCACCAAGATTGAACGGAAAACCACAACCATCAAGGTTTATATGCAAAAAAAAATCATACATAAAATATTAGACTCAAACAAAGAGTGTACAAAGTTCATTTGTGTTCTCATTGCAAAGTGAAGTGACATCATCTGGTTCTGCACTCACTCTCATACCTAGAGGTAAAGTCCAGGCAGTCCCGTGAACAAACACACGAGACAGTGAGCAAAACGATCGTTCGTCAGCGACTGACTGAGAGGTCCGTCAGTTAGTGACGATGACACTGACGGATGATAATCCACTTCCATCAGTGCTTCATCTGTCAATTTTTTCGTATTTTACCGTCATTCGTTAACGGTCAGCAAAACAGGCATCCGTATTGATGAACCCACCTCTGGTTATTTGTTTAAGTTTGTCTTCAACATATCCATGACCCGAAGCAGGATCAGCAGTAGAAAATAATTAGTTTGATGTGTTATTCCTAATAAATTTATGGAATACATCATACTAATGGTAACGCCTGAGAAAAATATTACACACAGTCATCACGTGAATTCAAATGAAGTAGTGCGCAGAATATACAAACCAATTGATGCGACACGCCGGCTTAGCTTTGGGGATTTGGCTAAATGTAATCATACTTGATATCAGCAATTCATGCTCATCTGCAATAATTATTCTTTACAATACTCGAGAGGTTGGCTCAGCCAGCACATTCGCAACAGCAAGAGTGCATCTTACGCGATATATTATTGAGGACATTTGGGGGTCTGTTAAGGACTCTCTCCACTGTAATCTGAGGCATACTGTGGTCCGGCCTCCTCATTATAGCCGGTCACCATGGGTTTCCTTGCAAGAGCTTCTAATTAAACCAGATAAATTGGTGGAAATCCTTCATTATGAACCGTAGCCTCCTACGAGAACACAACAGACTGGAAATTCTATTAAATCTGTCATGGAAATGATATATCATGCCTATGGTGTACGGTATGTGACTTTCACCTTTTGCATGGGCTGTTTCATCTTCGACATGTACTACATGGTTTGCGGTTGTGCTTTCTTGAATCGTCACTGGTCAACATTTCGTGTTTTTGTCCAGGCCGACTCTCATATTCGCAGTGTTTAATTTGAAGTACATTCCAGAGGCAATTGAGGTTAGAGGTTAGGTAGAATCCTCTCGACACATTCCATACACATGGTTTCTTTCCAGTTGATTGCTTTTTAAGTAGCAAATGTTACTCATTCCACACAACATCCAGTTTTCACTCTGACCACTGCTGGAGGGGGAATTGTATCTCATGTATATCTTGAGATGGTAATGAAGCATTTACACTAGAGCATGGATCTTCCACTCCCGTTCCTCGAGGACCGCTGTCCTGTCCTTTTTTCCGTATGTCCCTGCTGCAACACAATTGATTACTGTAAAATGATCAGATAATGAGCAAGGTCTGCAGAATCTGGATAACGATGCTGGTCATTTGAATCGGGTGGGTTGAAGCAGGGAGGCATGGCAAACAGGCAGTTGCAGGTTAAGAACGCACTCCCGCTACAAGATTTACTGCAATAAAAGACACACACCTTACTGTCAGGAACAAGGAAGAGGTGATTATCAATCATCAAAGAGTTGAAGAGATAGAGAGAGAGATGAGCTATTATGAAAGAAATGTAAATCTTACTGATTACTGCTCAATTACAACATGAAAAAAAAGGTACCCCAAGACAATTCCTTTGTATAAGGCTGTAAATCAACAGTAGTTCCAATCAAGTAATGAGCAAAAATATTTTATTCTTGACTTTGAAAAATTATGAACATATAACAACCCGGTGGTCAATACCGATTTCCAATCACATCGATCGGATCAGTCCAACTCTGATATGTAATTTTCTTCCCCACCTACCCCCCACCCTCTTTTCTTCAGTTCATATTTAAAAGGAGTGAATTATACAAGGATGATCGCGATTCGCAGGCCGGCCTCGTCCCTACCCCTCGTGAATAGTGGGGGTCCACTCGCAAACTTATCAAAGAGATATGCCTTGGCAGTGTTACAATATATGGTGAAAATATTCAGATATACAGTACAGTCTATATGTATACATACACACACACACACACACACACACACACCACTTATAAAATAGTGTGTTGCTTTCGTAATCTAAATAAATAACTCTTTCATATATTCTCCGTCTGTGAACAGCTTCCCATATCTGACTATTTCCCGAGCGGGCACAAAATTTGCATAGGTAGTTGAATTTATGGCCTCCATCCACTTCTTGAATTGATTTTTCCTCAGATCAGCCTTCCGTATCAATTCCGAAACAGCTTTTTTTTTTCTCTGTTCTTCAGCAAAGGCTGTGTGTTTATTTTGGAAATGTCTTTCTCGATTATTGTTGACCAGTTTTTTTTTTTTTTTACCAGAAATTAGGCATACTGGTAACCTGCTCTGGTCAGAGGTAAATGCGAATGAATCTGCCCAGATAAAAAAAATTTCAGATATTTTTCTTTTCTTATATTTCACCATCTTTTGCCTAGTTAAGGTTGAAAGTCTCGATCAATGTATTTTGCTGGGCGGGCGGAGAATGTGACACATAGTTTGAGTGACAAGAAAACAATACAATGTACAAATCATCTTATTTAATTATTTTGAAATCACAATAATCTCACAATTTATAACTTTAATTAAACCAATGAACAAAAACAAATATAATATATATATAATATGTCAGCTACTGTGCCGTTTTGGTGGGCTTTCCACGCATTATGCTGCTCAAATCTGCCTGCTGACACATCAAGTGCTCGCAAACCTCTGTGAAGCAGGTGAATACTGATCACCGAAACTGCACAAGGTCTGGAGAAAGAAGTTGTGGTGCCGGGAGGCAAAATAACAAGGCCAGAGTGCAGCCAAACACTGTATTTTCTTAATAGGCTATTAACCGAGGCGGCCCGGTGGTACAGTGGTTAGCGCGTCGGCTTCACAGTGCAGAGGTACCAGGTTCGATTCCAGGTCCGGCCTCCCTGGGTGGAGTTTGCATGTTCTCCCCGGGCCTGCGTGGGTTTTCTTCGGGTGCTCCGGCTTCCTCCCACATTCCAAAAACATGCATGGCAGGCTGATTGGACGCTCTAAATTGTCCCTAGGTGTGAGTGTGGGCGTGGATGGTTGTTCGTCTCTGTGTGCCCTGCGATTGGCTGGCAACTGATTCAGGGTGTCCCCCGCCTACTGCCCGAAGACAGCTGGGATAGGCTCCAGCACCCTAGTGAGGATCAAGCGGTTCGGAAAATGGATGGATGGTTGGCCTTCCTCTGTGGAGTTTGCATGTTCTCTCCGTGCCTGTGTGGGTTTTCTCCGGGCACTCCAGTTTTGTCCCACATTCCAAAAACATGCGTGGCAGGCTAATTCAACACTCAAAATTGTCCCGAGGTGTGAGTGTGAGCGCGGATGGTTGTTCGTCTCTGTGTGCCCTGCGATTGGCTGGTAACTGGTTCAGGGCTGGGGGCTACTGCCCGAAGACAGCTGGGATAGGGTTAGGGTTAGGGTTGGAGCTGAGGATGTGGAGAAAATAGCGTCGGCGTGGAGTGCGAATACGTATTTAGACCTGAGAGTCGGCGGAATTGAAGCAGATTTTACATGAGACAGGAAAAGTGAACCCAACCAATCTCTTTTTTTTGTCCACTGACACTACAGCTTCTAGTTTACTTTCAAACTTTGCATGTAGCTGATGTGTGGGATGTCATGCACGTTTTAAGCACGGCGTCTCTGATTCACTTTATTTCTCTCCTCTTTCATTGAGAACTTTTTTCCCCTCCCCATTATTTATGTAAGTGCTTCAAGATACAAATGTTTACGCTTTGGCAGAGGAATGTGCTCCCGGAGTGCTCTCATTTGAATTCCTTTGACTTTTTATGACTTTGTCACCTCAGCATCGCTTTGCTTTGCATCATCGTATTTTCATTTTTACCAAATGGAAGACCATTACATTCTTTTTTTAAATCTGTTCACATCGTTTCTCAGTTGCCTGTCCCTGATGGCCACTCTCACCACTTGGGTATGCTGCGTCCTACCCCCTCACAGCTCACACATTGCAGGTAGTAAACAGACTGAATGGGGTACCTCAGTGCTGGAGGAGCAAGCAGCAGCCACCCAATGGCAAAAAAGATGCCTCGCACCAATCGCAGAAGCTGCGCGGGTACTGACATAATATCTCCTCCACATTTCGCTCTCTTGATTTCAAGCCCCACCCGCTCCTTTTCATTAGCAAGTCGGTCCGTGTCCGGGGTGTTATTTAAAACCAGCTATTCCAACCCCTCTCGCGCAGCCACCGTGTTGCATCCGTTTGCCGCTTCGCGTGCGTGTGAGTGCGCGCGCGCGCACGTGAGGGTGCACTAAAATCTCAAGCAGCGAGTGAGAAGGGAGAGCAAGAGAGTCAGGAGAGAGACGCAGGGGAAAGGCTCAAAGCATCTGAGACGGGCAAGGAACGGGAGTGTGATTCACAGCTATGAAATCCATCCAGGCTTTTTGTATGCTGCTTCTCTGTCCAGCTTTGAGTCTCAACACCAGGTAGGCACCGGAAGACGTTTCCACTCAACCAGTTTCAGTCATTGAAACAAAACGAAACGAGGAGTACAAACGTCCAATATTCGACTACTACTGTAAAGCTCCGTCCTGCACTGTCAAATACAAGATTCTAAAATTGTCCGGCCAAGGGACTCACTTGCATTTGGCATGTTGCTTCAGGAAACTCAAGGACTTAAAGGGAGAAAGGAAGAGATCATCTTTTTAACTGCGCTATTATCTTCCTCAGTTCTAGGTCGGCGAAGAGACAGTTGTCCCATTGTGTGTGCAATTCCCTGAATGCGATGCCTGCCGGGGAGGTGGTGGTGGTGGTGGTGTGTGTGTGTGTGTGGGGGGGGGGGGCTAACCATGGTGGTTTTTGAGACTTTTGCTGCATACCGGTTTAAAAGAGAGCTAGTTGAAATCCGGTGAAAAGAGAGGATGGGGCACGTGTGTGCCTGTGTGTGTGAGTGTGTGTGTGTGCGTGCGCTCGCGAGTGTATGTGTGCGCACGTGTGTGTGTGATTGAGGCGTGTGTGTGTGTGTGTGTGTGTGCGCATGTGATTGAGGCGTGTGTGTGTGTGTGTGTGTGTGTGCGCGTGTGTGCGCGCGTGTGATTGAAGCGTGTGTGTGCGTGTGTGTGTGTGTGGGTGTGCGTGTGCGTGTGTGTGATTTAGGCGCTGCATTTAGAAGGAAGAGTCATAAGAATGAAGAATGATGTATGATTGGGACAGTTTTGATTACGTTGACAAATAATAATAATAATAATAATAATAATTCATTTGATTTCAAAGCGCCTTTCATGTCACCCAAGGACACTGTACAGACAAAGAGGAAATGCAGTATAAAAAATAAATAAGAGAAATATTAAATAAAAACAGGACATAAAAACACAAGACATGGGAAGTGGAATAAATGAGATATTGTAGGCAGTCCTGAACAGGTGTGTTTTTAAACGGGACTTGAAAGTGGAAAGAGGTGTGCAGTTTTGGAGGTCCGGAGGTAGACTGTTCCATAGCTTTGGAGCAGCGCGACTAAAGGCTCTCATCCTTTCCGTTCATTACTTGTACTGTCTCTTGACAAGAGTCGTGAGGGGAATCAGTGCTTTCATGATACCTTGGAGACTTAAGTGCAGAGGCACACAAAATAATAATAATAATAATAATAATAATAATGAATAATAATGATGATGATACTAATACTAATACTACTAACAATAATAGTACACTTTTTAAAATTCTGGTTTCATATTTTCTTTGGGAACGAATGACATATCTGAACAGAAATGTTTTTTTGTGATTGCGAATGAGGTCAATACCAACCTTTGGATATGAAAGGTTTTTTTGCCCCTTTACCAAAGTGAGATTATTAGCCTCGCACAACATACCTCAATATCACAGAGAAAAACTAATGATGTAGACTTGTATTCCTCCAGGCTGTATTAATGTATAGCAATAAGCAAATGCGTACTCTTGTAGTCTGTATTAAGCCAATTTGGAAATGTTCACCTCAGCTAAATAGCATATAACGTCTTTGTCACATCTTTGTGATCATTTTATTGTGTTCTTGCCCATTTCTAACTTAACAATGTCTTTATTTAGCTACTATTCCATTAGAGCGTACTTTATGAACCTTTGAAGTGCTTGTTCAGGTGAGAACGGGAGCTTGCAGTGATGTGGAGATAATTTTGCTGGTTCTGATACATTGCAAGGTACCTATTGAGGGTGAAGACCATCAAAAATAGTTCATTGTAATCACATATAATAAGAATGTATGTCATGTTTAGAAAAGTACAAACAAACAAACAAACACACGTTTTAAGATGAAAGTGGTATTTCACTGACCTGCCCAATTTAAAAAAAGAAGGCAATGGGGATATCCCAGCTCCAGGCTAACACATTTGCCAAAGAGTGGCCATGACCAGAAAGATGCATTCATCAGTCCAGTTTTTTGAACTGCTTTGCGGGAGAGCTGGAGCCTATCCCAGCTGACTTGGGGCAGTAGGTGGGGTACACCCAGAACAAACAACGCAGGTTACGCAGACAAACAACCATTCACAATCGCAATCACACCGAAGGACACTTTAGAGTGTTCAATCAACCTACCATGCATGTTTTTGGAATGTGGGAGGAACCCGGAGTACACGCAGGCATGGAGAGAAATCCACAAACTCATAACTTCTGTACTGTGAGGCAGACATGCCAACCAGTCGACCACCGTGCCGTCCACCAGATAACATAGTACAGTAAATCGATGCCAATTATGAACATTCTTTCTTCAATAAATATCGCTGTGAGCTGCTTAGTAGACGAGATGAAATACAAGAAAAAAAAGCATATCCGCTGACGTATTGTGAATCTATTTTAGGCCAGATTGCAGGTTAATCACTTCCCCAAGTGAACATGTTTTTTTTTGGAGGATACGTTAATGACAGAGTCTTCAATGGTGCGTCAATCAGACAAGCGTTTTGGTGCAGTGTTGGTCTTGGCCATGTAATTTGAACAAGCATTTGTCTCTGTGACGTGTGTTTTTAATAGCTTAATTGTGACATGCATTGAGCCTAACTACCGTATCTGGAAGAAAGGCCTCAAGGAGTACTTGCTTTCATCTGTTTCTCTTGTGGTTGTTTCAGGGAAATGTCACTATTGAACTGGGGAAAACGACTGCACAGTTGATTCATAACACTTTCATTTCCATTGTGCTTATCATTAGCACTCTGCTGCAGTTGGTGACATACTCAATCTAATATGTTAATTTTGTTTTGGCAGTGCCCATTAATGAACTCCAATATCATGAAGCTATTTTCATTTTTCCATGTAACATTGTGCAAGTGTTTGGATGACACAATCACAATTTATCATTGACTTTATTTTAACTTTTTTTTTCTTTGCATTGTTCTGTTTACCACATGCAACTGAAGCATATTGTACTGGGATTTTATTTTGGTTAGACTCTAAATGGCACTTTTTGCCTTCATACTCGGCTGTTATTCCGAGGGCTCATATTCTGTTCCACTACGGCATAACCCTGTAACATTAAACATTACTGAAAGTAAGGCGGACGGAAAAAAAAAAAAAAAAGAATTGTGACCTTGTAGCCTGCTGCGGAGGCTAGGCAGAGCTCTGCCTCGCTTTGTTAGATTCACCATCTTCACATCAGTGGTCTGTGAGTGAATCCCTTTTGTCTTTTATGTTACATCCAACAAGGTATGTCTCACCCGATATGATTACCTTATATAATAAATGCATTCTTCTGTTATGATTGGTCTGAATTAAAAAATGACATCCATGGTAATGGCATAATAATGCAAACAGTATGTATGTTAATTAAAAAAACATATCTAGCAGTTTATGTCTGTATCTGACCAGTAATGCAAACTCCACTTCCAATGAGAGTGTGATCAAAAGACTTTGACTTTAATACATTGAGCAACTCCAACCGCAGAACGATTGTGCAGGGTTGTGCGGCATTGCAAAAATCAATTGGTACTTAGGCAGAACACAAGGCTGCAATGACACGAGCTCCGTGAGATATGATTGTCCACCCTCAGGTCAGGGTTGTGAGGCTAAGAATGTGCTTCTGCTTTAGGATTTTCTTTTTTTTTTTCCACCCGCGCAGATCAAACAGTCCCACCTTTTTCTACTTTCAAGTATTCTCTTTCAGGGCCTCTCTTAAAACATTTTGACACATTTTCTTGACACCATCTTTGATGCCTCTTGCATCAGCAGGCTCTTCTTCGAAGAAGCTGCTCTACCTTGCACCGTCTCCACTATTTCCATATTGTTACATTGTTTTAGATGTCACATGGAAGGGCAAGAGAGGGTCTTAGATTGATGACTGAATACAGACATTTATCTGTTATTTTCAAGTGGCCTTTTTTTTTTTGCCAACCACTTGAAAAATATTTCCAACAAGAAAATGAGTAATCTCTGTGACTGACTTTCAATAATAATAATAATACTACATTTGATTTATAAGCGCCTTTCAAAATACCCAAGGACACTTTACAATCAAAAAGAGCAATAAAACCACAGATAAAATTATAAATAATAAAAGTGATGACCTTAAACTGTATATGCAATTTTAAATAGGTGGGTTTTGAGATGAGTTTTGAATATAGGAAGGGAGTCAATATTTCGGATGCCGGGTGGGAGTGAGTTCCAGAGTTTGGGGGCAGAGCGGCTGAAAGCTCTGCACCCCATTGTGCTGAGACGGGCAGAGGGTTACACAGAGGTGGAGGGAGGCTGAGGACCTAAGGGAACGAGAGGGAACGGAAATTTGAAGAAGGTCCGACAGATAGGGGGGGGGGAAGGTTATGGATGGCTTTGAATGTGAAGAGGAGTATTTTGAAGTTGATCCTCAGTTTGACAGGGAGCCAGTGGAGCTGTTGGAGGATGGGGGTGATGTGATGGAAGGAGGGGGTTCCAGTGATGATATGGGCCGAAGAATTCTGGACCAATTGAAGTTTATGGAGGAATTTGTTGTGGACACCGAAGAGAAGTGAATTGCAATAGTCAATACGGGAGGTGACGAGACTGTGGACAAGGATGGCAGTGGAGTGAGGGGTGAGAGAGGGGCGGAGACGGTTGATATTGCGTAGGTGGAAATATGGGGACCGGGTTATGTTATTAATATGAGAGTGGAACGATAGTGAGCTATCCAATTTCTCATAAAATAATGTACCAATACACATGTTCCGCTAATTAACACCATTTGTGATATATTGTAAAAACAATGCACACAATGCAATGTTTTGTTGTCTTGCAGGTCTTTGTTTATTTTATTTTTTGTGTGTGTGTGGTCATTTCAGTTGCTGTGAGGCATATTTTGTTGGACATAATTCAAGTTAACCAGCACGCATAGTTTTGTCCACCATCATCCTTTCCATGCAGATTGTTGCAGAATGCTTTTCTGCTCTACATAGCAGAGAAAAGACAGTGGAGAGGTGGTGGAAACATTGTCAGATCTAAGACAGGCACACTACGGATATGACTGGAACAAATCATTTTAATTGTACATTGTTCAAACACATTGCATGCGACTTTGTACTTAGTAGTAAATATAGCATAGCATATACAGTGGTGCCTTGATATACAAGTGAACTGACTTATGAGTTTTTCGAGATACGAGCCGTCAAACACCCGATTCCAATTCTGCTTTGGATTACAAGCATGAACTTGAGATACGAGCACCACTCGAAAACAGCTGGGATAGTCTCCGGCGTGATCTTGTGAGGATAAGAGGATCCGAAAATGGATGGATGGATATTATTATTATTGTCGATCACAAGTCACTTGTTTATGTTTTTTGGACTCCTCAGATCAAGTATTCTCCATAAGGCAGAAGATTATCTATGTCATTTAAAGGGCAAGTGAAGTGTTTTCAGACCATTAAGTTGTCCATATACAGTCAAACCTCGGTTTTCGAACGTCTCGGTTCTCGACCAATTCGGTTTTCAACCAAACATTTTGAGTTTTTTATGCCTCGGATGACGAACAAATTTCGGTTCTCCAACAAATTGAGCGCACTTGAATGCACCATTTGACTCGTCTCACCTTCCTTACACGAGGGTAGACGAGGAAGTGACGCTTCCTCGTGTTGCTTTCCATTGTGAGCAGACGTGTTCAGTAAACATTTCTATTTTAGAAAGAACGTGGTTTCGGTTTTCGAACAATTTCGGTTTTCGAACAGCCTTCTGGAACGGATTGTGGACGAAAACCGAGGGTTGACTGTATTTCTAAATTCCAAAGGTCAGTGAATGATGGGTAACCAGGAAGCGAGAGTGAGTGTGTGTATGGACATTGAGAACAAACAAGTCTCATATGATTTCGGAGACTTTATTGAGTCATATGAAGTTGCTCAGAGAAAGTTCTTGCTGCACCCAGACAATAGGATGACACGTGTTGGCGGGGGTTGTGACTTTTTTTTTTTTTGGCATGGCAAAAAAGTAATTACACTTCCTCTTCTGCTCTTCTCCTGCCTTGTAAGAGGCAAACTTGGACAGCCTTGTACAAAGAAGTGATATTCTCTCTTCATGTTTGGAGATGCTCAAAAGGCAGTGGAAATGAAAGGAAACCAAATCATTGGATGGCCCCAATGGGAGCAGTGTGATTGAGCTATAAATGTCTTAAGGCTCCTTCAAATGAGGCACTTAAAATTACCAGAGGTCATGCGGGATGAAAATGTGCTTATTTTATATTCAAGAAAGGTTCAATGTACTTTGCTGTTTCCATCTTATGACAGAAAACATCTTGTCCGATTCAGATCATAAATTTAGGGTTGTTGTTGTTTTTTGATTGTAGTCTTGATGTTTTATCTTAATTACTATTCACATTTTTGGCCAGAGGTCCTGAAATTTTTAGTATTGTGGTCTGACGAGCACCAGTTACAAATCTGTAATAACTTGACCTGTGCCACCGTCTTGTGTCTAATATCAGTAAAAGAAGAGAAAAACGAAAATGAAACGGCCATTCACACTGTTCATCTATTTTTTATGGAAAGAAAGTGGATTACGGTCATGTACATCTGGTAAAATTGTCTTTTCACACAACATAGTGAAATGACAAAATGAAACAAAAAAAGATGCATCTGCTGTATGAAAGCAATATATTTGTTTCAGAATTTAAAAAAACATCTTACACACATTATTCTTATTCGGCCTCCATTTAAACCATTTGCTAATGAATTTATTCAGTTCTCCTGCATTTTGTGCAAACTGGCTGTACGCTAGATTTAAACAATAATTTTGTTGGAAAAAATGGAATAGGTTGGTTAGTACATGTTTAGGTCATCCCACTTGTTTCCACATCATGCGTTCTACTGTATTTCCTTCCCCTTTTCTGTTCAAGCACAACGTTCCCGTTCATTGTGCCGCCGACTTGGCTTCCCATGTAAAATTCATGAAAGCCCATCTAAGGAACTTTGATGTGGATCTTTATTGCAACTTCAACCGACGGCTGATTGTACTGCTTTGGTGCTGTCACTACGCATAGAGTTGTGCTGTCAAAATTGTTGTTGTAATTGGCAGAGACTTAATTGCGCTGTCCCTCTAAACACGGATGCTTGTGTTCTCAGAAATGAGTCATTACTGGAGGGCTTGGCTCTTTGTTTCACACTGTAGTACAAGATGTATAACCATAATAAACAAAGGCTGCGCCCCATCCCTTGTCAGAAAGGCAGCGAATATAAACTGACTTGGTTGTTTTCAGTGTATTGTTGCGCTGCAGCTTGGAGTCAATTTGTTTTGAAGCTAAAGCAGCACACTTGACTGGTTTCTGGATCTTGTCACATCTGATCAATGCATGTGAATGTGACGCTCAGGGCCTTTCAGAGGTTCTTCAATGGGGATGTTGGTCATGGCAAGATTTGAGTCAAAGTGTCATCGGACGGCACGTGTTTTCCTCTGCATCCGACTGCGACATCCGCTGATCATTCAATATAACTCAACCAGCATCTCGGCTTTTTTAATTTTTATCCTTCATTTCAACGTTCGTTTTCGCTATGGGCCCTGCTGCTCCCGAGATAAGTACCATCTAATTGATTTACTTATCCGTAACTGCATGAAAGCTTGGAAACATTTCAAATATGAGGTAGTGAAATTGTGAATCGAGTAGTGATTTTAAAGGATCCATTTGCTCAATTTTTCTGTGGCTTATGCTGGAGCCTATTCCAGTTTCCATCGAGAGGCAGGGCCTTTGACTGATTTCCGTCCAATCACATGGAATGACGACAAACAACCATCACGTTCACGTCTCAGGATAATTGTCTTCAATTAACCTGCCATGCTTGTTTTTGGAAAGTGGGAGGAAACTGGGGTAGTACAGTCAAACCTCGGTTTTCAAACGTCTCTGTTATCGACCAAATCGGATTTCGACCAGAAAATTCGAAATTTTTATGCTCGGATTACGACCGAAAACCGTTTTTCGACCAATCTGAGCAAATCTGAAAACACCTCTTGACTCCTCTCAGCTTGCTTACACGAGGAAGTGACGCTTCCTCGGGTAAGGTTCATTGTTAGCAGATGTGTTTGTTGTGATTTCTGACAGTTTTTTTTGTTATTTCTTTATAGTGTATTAGCCCCTAATCACGGGCTAATATAATAGTTTCAGATTTCGAACAAACTGTCTTCTGGAACGGATTATGGTAGAAAAGAGGTATGACTGTACAGTAATCCCTCGTTTATCGCGATTAATGGGGACCAAAACCACCCGCGATAAACGAAAATCCGCAAAGTAGTGACCAATTAACATATGTATAATTTTATTTTTTTTTAAATCCACAAACGGTCTGCGAGAAGCTGCGAACGTCAGCAAAACAACAGCGAGTCACAACATATACAGTACTGTACTCCATGTATATGAAAAAAAATATATATATGAATATGTTTGAAAAAATCCGCGATGCACTGAAGCCGCCGCGATAAATGAACCGTGAAATAGCGAGGGGTCACTGTACTTGAAAAAGCACAGATAAAATGCAAAGTCCACACAAGAAGGCCTATATTGAAAATCTTGTCTTAATTCACTCAAAAATGAAGGTACTTTGTACAGAATCTGCATCTGAGCAGCAATGACTTATTCAGTTTTTTGAACAGTAACTGATGGATACACAGGTTTACCGTCCCTCCTGCTCATCTCCCAACTCATTTATCTGCCTGTGACTATACGTCACTAGCACAGATGAACAATCATTGTCATAAATTAACCAATATCATTTTTAAGAGAAATTAAATGAAATTGGATAACTTCCTGGGGTTGCAGTACCCCTCATGATCTCTCCCCCGGCACATAAGGGTGCCACGGCAACCTGGTTGGGAATCGCTGTCCTGTAGAATGTCCAAATATCCATCACACTGAGAGCAGAGGGTATTACCTCGTTGTATTATCTTCTTTTTCGCTTGCCTTTCGGCTGCAATGATTCTCACCATTTCATCAAGTGAACGGCGTGAACAGACATCATGTTTTTCAGCAGCAGCAAGTTTGACATTCATTGCCGTTCAGCGTTGACATTCTCTTCTATTGAACAGGGCTTCTCTGTAACAGGGCATGTGGCTCAAGACTCAATTGAGTTGTAAATCTCACACATTTTGTCTCAATCTTCATCTTTTTGAGATTTGGCCTGATCATGATGTTTCCATTGCTCATAATCACTCACCAGTTTTGTTCTTTTCTCCTGTCTCTAAACCCAACACTGATTTACTATCGGTAGAACCTAACTCGGTGGAATTATCCACCAAATCTTGGGCAACTTGCAAGATGAAGGTGTTTCGTTTGGCATGAGCAAAAAAGCCTTATAAATTATACAGCTATACACAAACCGCTTGGATCATGGAAGACGAAGCAAGACCTTCGAGGCTTTTACATAATTTATTTTTCCGTAGCATTCTTCTCTTCTTCACACGATTGTCTACTTAAATACTATCTGTCGACGTATGTCTTAGTCTTAGGGTAAGTCAACAATAAGAGAGTTGCTCACCTGTTTAATTTACACTTTGCTCCCCACAAAAAAACAGATAAAGCCTGTGCTATGCAAGGTGACACAAAGGAAATAAGCAAAACAATCAATATTTACGGTTGACAAAATAAATCCAAATTTAGAATTTATTATAATTTTATAATTTATTATAAAATGATCAAGTTACACTGCAAATCTGGGCCCCTGTTTTTTGTTTTTTTTTGGCTTGGTAACCAGTTCTGAGCTTACTGCGCAGGCTAGTGCTCATGTTCATTTTAAATTTTTTTTTGGAAAACTTAATACAGCTGGTTGATTCCTGTTTTTTTTTTTTATCATATCATTTTCCGAGCATATTCTAGTGTCAGGATCCATCTTGGATGACAACCTCTAGTTCTGGTCGTCCTTGCTTTATTCCGTTTTTTTTTAACCAAGAAACCTGACGGTTAAGTGCGTTGCCCACCACACACACACTCTATCTACAAGGAGATCATTTTCCATGCAGTCCTTTGCATTTAGAACAACTGAACTCTTTACCCCTCATGGTTTTACAATGTTTCAAGTGATGTTATGCATTCAAAGGCACTTCTGAATTGAAATGTATACGTGAAGACTTTCGTGGAATGACCAGATACATGCACACAGCTTTGAGCCACGAACAGAACGAATGGCAACATTTATGTTGAAACTTTATTTCATCTGACATTTATTGCCTCACATTTTCACCATGCTACAATTTTATTAATAGATTGGTGACTCTCCAACATACTGAAATTCTTAGATGAAAACAGTCAAAGTGCCACTGTAGGCAGATTACTGACATATTTCTGACCTGCAGACAGTGTTCTGGGAATAATGCTGCCTCTATTAAAGATGTTTTGTCACTTGCCAATCAATCTCCGGCTTCATTTGGCACCAAATGGGAACCCAGTCATGCAGTTCATCTTCTTGCTGATTGCATACTCCTGATTAAACTGTCCGTCCCAGCTTTTATTTTGTATTTCAGCTATGACAAGAGCGCAAAGAGATGTCTTATCCACAGAATGCAAGCCTGCTTTGTGTCGGTGTACATGCACTGGATGTGCAATGAACCTCACTGTTAGGATTCAAAGAGGATAGCTAGAGAGCATGACTAAAGTCCACCACTCTGGGTTGCCTGTCTGTCAGATGTCTTGCCTGGCTGAGCTCCATACAGTGATGGTGTTGACAAAATGACAGGATGAGAGCAGTCTACAGTGAATATCAATATGGCTCAAAAACATTGTTTCCCTCAAATGCCTGAGCACCCACACACCGAAAATAAAAACAAGAAAGCTGTAGAAAAACAAACACTATGGGTGATATATGCAACAAATTTCACTTGCGCAAAGCGCGGAGGGTCAAACGCATGCTCGTCATCATACAATCTGAGGGCTCATGTGCCTGAGATGTTTTCTCAAAGAGGGTGAAATTACATGCTGCCTGCAATTTCTGCAAACAATTGCATTTCCAGATGCTTCTTGGCTTCGTGTCTATTTGACGGTGTGAAGAGGTTACATGTAAATGCAGATCTACATTGACATCCTCCCAGAGCTTGCTTTTTTTTTATCTGCTCTTAGGCCCGCTGTTGAAGACTGTTTGGATGTGAGAAGTAGGGAAGAATACCGCCACTCCACTGCGGCAAATATCAGTCAGTCATGGGCCCTTGGACTTGTCATCAATTTTCTCCCCTTTTCAGTGCGGCTAGTGAGAAGCATTCAAATGTTTCTCCAATCTTATAGTTTGCCCTTAAACTGGAGCCCTTTCATGGTGGTGAAGTTGGGGGGGACGCCCGCAGAGGTTGTAATTTCACACAGACCCAAAAGCACAAGTTTTTACATTATAAAAGACCAATTTGACTTGCATCAAATATCTGCGACTTCAGTGTTAAATGAGTTATAGAAAACATCCGCGGTTGCATGTTTTTTCCCAAATTAGCATTTGATGACAGGTGTTTGGATTAACACCGATTTAATGAGCTTTATGAAATTCCCTGCAGGATGAATGTGGGGTTTGGGGATTACTGACTTCCAGGATATTGTTTAAGACAGGCAATGGAACATTTCCGCTGTAAACCCATTAAATGTGTATACAGTCTGTCCTTATACACAAGGGAACAGGAAAACATTACACATCATTTTATCGATGTGCAGCAGTAACAGATCAATTGTACTGATGCAAATAGACAAGACAGCAGAGTCCAAAATGGGAAGAATCTTGGGAGTCTGTCATCTTGATTCCATGTAAAACTGGGGGGTTGGGGGGGGGGGACACAGCAAGAAGGTTCAGAAGGCAGTAATCCCCAAGGTAGTGAATGTTGTGACCACTGAGCAGAAAACTGATTTTGATGGTAACAGTTGTATTTTTTTTCCCTCTCTGTCACATTTTAGCCAAAGTCAAGCCATGCATTCAATGTACAGTACTTTCATGGATATTGACACACACACAAACACACACGCACACACACACACACACACATTTTATTTTTCATGTGTTTTATTTATTTAATTTTATTATTTTATACTTCATAGCGGCAATATTTTGCATATTCCATATCTAACCACATTCAAAATTGATGAAATCTAACTAAAAAAGACAAGCCAGTTCCAGATACATTATTTGTACAGGCATTGGACAGTAAAACAGTGCTATTACAAATGTTAACTCACCATGAGAGGTGTCCTGGCTCCAGGTTCATGAACATTACAGACCATGAAAATAAATGGCCTGTGGTCATCTCGTCACAATTAAGTCAGTGTACACTAGACTTTAATTTATTAAAACAGCATTTATTCCCTCTACTGCAGATTGGGATGTGGGTCTGTTCAATGGAGAGGCTTTTATTTGTAGCTGAATACATTTTTAATTTAGCTAGGCTATCATACCTTTACACACTCATCTCAACAACCCCAGTTCGTCCCCCCCACAACCACCACACAGACTCACACACCCCATTGTGCAATACTGTCTTTACTGTGTCCTTACTGTGCAATACTGCTCGATGTGCAATACTATTTTGTTGCTGGAACCACTACCTCAAGACCTCAAGTGCTAAGCCTACAGCCCTACTCTCATCCTATGTTTTTCCTTTGCTCTGACTATCTCTATAATAAGCCACTCTCGCACAACTCTAATTGCCCCACGGGGATAAATAAAGTTTTCTGAATCTGAAATTATCTTCAATTGCTATTTTATTATCCTAAAAAAAGATGTACTACTTTGTACATTGTCATTGATGAAAATGTTACGGTCGGTGCCATGCTGGCTGGTGCTCAGTGGGTTGGCATCTGCAGTCACACGGCGCTACCGACCATAGAAACAGCTTTTGAACTTCACAAACAGAACAAATGGACCAACTGTAGATGACCAGATGATGGGGCGGCACGGGGGGTTATGTCATATGTCTCACAGTGCAGAGGTGCAGGGTTCGATTCTGGCTCCGGCGTTCCTGTGTGGAGTTTGCATGTTCTCCCTGTGCCTGTGTGGGTTTTCTGCGGGTGCTCCGGTTTCCTCCCACATTCCAAAAACATGCATGGGAGTGTGAATTGTTGCCCGCCCTGTGATTGGCTGGCAACGAGTTCAGTGTGTACCCTGCCTGCTGCCCAGAGAAAGCTTTGGCTGCAGCATGCCCGTGACCCTGGTATGGATAAGCGGATTAGATAATGGATGGATGGTTGGAGCACATGATGCTTTGAATTATATTGCAATATCGATGGCGGCCTCCGTGGCAGTTGTGGCCGCTAAATGAAAGTCGTTCAATTGGTACTGAGGAACAATAGGAAAGCTGAGCATGTCATCACAGCATGTGACAGAATTGATCAATCGCGAGAGATGTCGCATGCGGCATTCTACACTGATGGCAATTACTGTCATGTGTGCGGCATGTGTTGCAGAGTTTCCATGCAACACAATCTGTCAGTCAGGTGATACAATGCGGCTGTTGACACCCACGCGGACGCGGGTGTATAAAAAGGTCTGATGTGTGTCAATGTATGCTTCAAACTATAGTAGAACAACGAAGTGTGCCCCCTTGTTCGCGCTACTGAAACTGTAAGGCACGTGGGAATGTTATGGTGCCCCATTTGCAGTTTAAACTGGAGTGTGAATGAACTAATGAGTGTAGAATCATCAAGTGGTGGGTGAAAGCGTTGCCTAGCCTTGTGGCGTTGCCCAGTCATGATTGATGGAGCCGCTCCGTCACACAATGATGTTCACCTTGCATTTCAGTCTTTTCATTTGCTGCATTTTTCTTTTTCATTCTGGCAACCACATGTTCCAAATAACAGAGGCGAATATGAAAATGCAAAGTGTAAATGCAGCGAAGGTTGGATTTTTTTATTTTATTTAATGTGCTGCATACATTTGCTGTGTGAGTGTGGGAGCAGCGTGCGATTGCATTTGGCTTTGAGGTTACACTGTTCTCAAGCGATTTTCCCCACAAAGAGTTTAATATTATGTAAAACTAAGACAAAGTGGGGACAGACACACACGTATGACCATAGAGAAATGGGCTCGTCCGCTGCCACTGACTCAAGTTTGAGGTCGCTGTTTTTCCCCAACTGTCAGCGTTCCTCAATTTGCTTGGAACCGTCCAAAAAGAAGCCCAACAAGTATTTTGAGTGGAGGATTTTTAGGGCAGACATCATTTTTAAGCACAGCACTCTAAAATAAGTGCAGCAATTAGGCCCTTTACAGTGTCATTTTAACCAACAATATTACAGAGTGTCAGATTGCTCTTCATAATTTTGTTGTCTTTGTTGCAGTTCACTTTCAACCCATTCAGAAAAGTACAAAGTTAAAAAGTTCATGGTACATGTTTCATTCGAACTGATATTCAAGATTGAAAATGGACTTGTTTAAAAAGGCATGAAGAAGGTCACAGGTTGCAGTGAAAACGATCCTCGCTGCACTTAAGCTTGTCTGTCTCCCCCTCACCTTTTACAACTCAGACAAAGGGTCGAAAGAGTCGCCCGCTATGGGTATTGACCCCAAATTATCAGAATCCCCTCTCACTATGTTTTTCTTTCAATGTTAACACAGACTTACAATGAGGCATGCCCTTCAAAATCACAACTGCACTCAGATGTAGGTTCTTTTTTATTATTAAACTGTTTTGAAGTGTTTTACTTCTCGAGATGAAAAATACAAAATATAACCATCCGTCATTGTGCTTTTATACTATGACATGATTATGATTTTATTTATTTATTATTTTTACAAACTACTGAATGATGGCAGTGCGGGCACCCACAGTGGCTCCTCTCACTCCTGAGGAAAGAAATGTCATCTGTGCTGTATGTTGCACATGTAGCACATTTGACAATAAAGTTGACCTGAAGTAAGTCCCACCAGTGAATATTCTGCAGCTACACATCCACTCATTTTGGGATTCCGATAGTGCTGACTGTACATCCCATGAGCCTGTCGAAGCTTGCATAATGTGTTATGCAACTAATTTATCCAACACCTCCTAGCCTGAGTTAACAACAGATTCCTTCAAATATAGCACTCGACTGTGTAGCGAGCAGAATCCCATTACTAAAATGGATAGGACTAATAATCAAATATGACTTCCAACCTAAACGGATTAACAGTGGTTTTATGCTCTTGGAAATGTGTCGAGTTCCCTTGCCACATAAATACCCTTTGTATACAAAGCTTTTAAGCAATTTGATCTCACTGTTGCCAGTGGCTGCTAATGGAATGGAGGAGGGATGGTAATATATGCATGTTGGTCTAAAAGAAGGAGAGGGAGGCTTCTCACTGTATAGCTGAATTAATGCCCCATACAAACAAGTTAACGCGGCCAGGGATTACTCAGGATTGGAGAACATAGTTAATTCGAAGACTTAACAGAGAAGTCACATCCCAGTGAAAGAGCAGCTGAATAAGAACCCAAGACATATAAATCTCATCTAGTAAAGACATCAATAGATTTCTAAGTTATGACCAGCTGACAGTGAAATATTTGTGATTTAGTTGTGAATTTTTCTGCACTTGTTTTCATTATTCAACCATTAGAGGATATTTGGAAAGATCTACGGCAACGGCAGTCATGTGAAACTAAAGAAAAATCCGACTGCCAAGTTGTAGCCTAGTTGTAATTTCAGGTAATTTTTCTCGAATGGTTCTGCAATTTTACTGCTTTGGCATATTTTCATCAACGGCGTCAGGAAAAAAAAAAGGCTTCATAAATTCCCTATTCCTAAACTATTCAGCGACGAGCATAAAAAAGTCTTCCAAACATTAAACAAAATGTGAAAAAAAAATATGGGCCAGATAAATCAATTGAGATTAAAATCTTTGAACGGCACCACTCTTTGTCAACCATAAACATGTTGTGTCTTGCTCAACAGCACCTCAGCAATAATTTGACTTTTTGAATTGGTGAGTCAAGTTGAAGTTGCTTTTTTCAGCTCACCCCAAGTCACAGTTGTGTTAGTTCCAGCAGAGATTTATTTACATTTTTTTATGTCCACATTTTAAAAGGACCCTGTAGATTCCAGTGTAAAATTAGTCTTACACATCTTTGGCAACGATCGACGTCACACATTGTTCCATTCGCCGTGCTTGGTGCTAAAGAAAATCTGTGGAGTAATTGCTTCTTTGTGTTATTTATGCACACGATTTGTAGTTTCAGTCATGTTAGAAAAATAATCCAACATGTCACAGATGATTCACAACCATTACCACCGTAATGCATGCTTTGAAGTCTGCTTGGCTTTGTCTGTCAATGAATGAATGTGCACATTGCCTCAGTTTATTGTGGCATGCATTATGAGTGTGTGTGTGTGTGCACTTTGCCAATGGAACAGACAGAGATGCAAGCAGACAAAAAGGGGTCATTTAATCCATCACATACTGTACAGTTAATGAAAGGCGGTCTGGATCAAACAGTTTCCAGGGTCAGAAATGTTCTAGACTGATATTTCGAGTTCATGTTTAGCCAATTTCAATGAACTTTGGGTTGAATACATCGGCAAATTGATGTCATTAATCTGAATCAAATTAATTATGTTTCTGCGAATAATGGCTGTTAGGACTCGTAGTCATTTAACAAGCATAAGAAGACAGTTTTATTTGGTACATTCAAGCAAAACGATCGTCCTGAAATAAATGGGTGGACGGGGAATGTTTAATTCCTCTCAAGATTGTACGCTAGAAAAAACGCAAAGAAATGACTGGATATGCTGAATGAAAGAACACAATAGCGGGTGAACAGGAACCAAGCACAATTGCCACCTTCATGAATGGATACAATGAAACACTTGTCACATTATTTAATACTATGATTTAGTGTTACTACAGGGATCAAACTACACAATAAAGGAGAAAAAATATTTCGCAGGAATCCAAAATATCCATGACCCTGCAGAAAAAACAAACTCTTCTTCCTTTGTGAGCAACCAAAACCTTTACGCAATCAAACCAAAATAAGGAGTTTAAATATGGAACCATAACAAAAAAAAAAGTACAATACTACAGTATCTATAAAGATGTCTAAAGAGTTCATCCAGACTTACTGTCGCTCTACACTAAACATAGGACACACTTTTCTCCAAGGCACCTGAACCAGACTCACGTCTCTGACGCCACGTTGATACATTCTCATTTCCTGGGACATTTCCACTAATTGGCATTTCCCATTACGGAGATGGGATGTCTGACAGTCCTCCTGTTCCCATGACAATAGCAGGAGACTTGCAGGCAAGTACCCCTTGAGTAGTAAACACTTTACAGGTGGATTTATTTTGATTTTATAAATATTGCAATTCCGTTTTAGAATTTTCTGCTTTGCAGTCATATACGTACAGCACATTTGACAATAAAGTTGTATTCAATTCAATACATGTGTACGAGAAATAAAAAGAATAGTTGATTGTATATACCCATCTATGAAATACTATTTCTATCATTTGTATAGCTCTTAAGGAAATGCCAATGTATCACACCTCAGCCTTCATGATATTCTCTTTTTTTTTTTTTTTAAATGGACTCTATGCACATACCATTTCCACTTTTGGGGTACGGCGGCGTGCTAACTCCCTGTCAACGCCTGTGACAACAATGACAGCATCAAACTCTTCAAAGTACACTCACTGTCCGATGGACTTAACGTCAAGTTATCGGAAATGGAGTTTGACCTTTCTAATTGCTCTAGTTATCTACTAAGCGATCAAAGGATCCGCATCAGACTTTTTGAGACATTCACAGTATCACTGAGCATGCAGCTCTGTGTGTACTAAGACTTGCACGGCTTCATCTTTGAGACACTCAACTAGCCACTCTACACTTTGTTTATAGAGCACCAAAAAAACCCACAGCAATCTCATAGAAAGCCCTTATTGTCATTTTTTTGTGCAGATACAACAAAACTTGCTGCCCTCTGCTCTCGGCCCTCATCCACACACTTACTCCAAAGCTTGGAACTTTATTGATTCCTAAAGTAGTTTTATCTGAACCCTTTTTGGGAGGTCTCAGTTACATTTAAGTGTTATAAGGCCACAGACAGACCTTCACAGGCCAGCAAATATGTATCTATTTATTTATCGGTTATTAAATAAATAAATACATAAATGAATATTGGGGGAGCATATTGGGCATCTAGGGAAATGGGGCATTTGTCCAATCACCTCGAGCCCCCTCACTGCATGTCCATGGATTCAACAGAGCTCCAAAGACAAAATTAAAATGCTCTTTTTTTTTTAAATTACAAAAAAATAACATTGATGATTGTATTAGATAGTGTATGCCTGGACAATACTATTTTAGGTTTCTATTTTGTGCAAGATACTTCTTGTACCAAAGTCTTGTCTTGCATGCTACTTTTGTATTTCCTGTTTTATGAGACAAGAAAAGGTTATCTTATACTCTGAATATTTATTTTATGAATATACTTTTGACCCTTTTGGTCCTTCCTCACATTTTGCTCCATCACCGCAGGAGTGAACAACTTATCTTTGGGAAGACAGCGCCAAAGTATGTTATTGTATCGGTATCATTAAATCCTCTTTAAAGCATTAGAACACAGTTTGTGTGTGGCGGGTGTATTGAAATTCACTGAGCAAACCAATGTGATATGTACTGTATGAGATGATGAAAGTCCTTCTAATTGAATTTTTATGAGGGCCCTGTGCCGATGTTCCGGAACATTCAAGAAAATTGTATCTGTGTTTCATGTGATCTGAGGCTAAAGTTAAACATTTGAATGTATCTCTGAAGAACAATTCATACATAAATCTGTTCTTGTGATAAATCGGCCTAAGCTTCTTTTTTTTTTTTTTTTTTTTTAAAGCATTCCATTCAGCCTCATTGTTAATACGAGATATACAAAGTTTGAGGGAGCAAAGAAAGGTGTGTGGGGCAAGACATAAAATTGATAATCATTTAATACTACTCTCTTTCCTTTTTATGAGCAATACATTAAACGCCTGTTGAGGCAAGACAAGGCAAGGCACCTTTATTTATACAGCACATTTCATACACAACTCAATGTGCTTCACAGAAGCAAAGACACAGCACCTGAAAATATTTACAAACACAAATAAATAAAATTAGTTTCTAAAATTGCTAAAATTAAAGAAAACAAACATATTTTAAAATGTTCAAAAAAACCTTAATCAAAATAGAGGGAAAAAAAAGCTACCTTTTTAACCACCATTAAAATGCACACTGGATTTAGGGCCAAAACCATTCAGTGATTTATAGCTCAGCAGTATAATTTGAAAGTCTACCTGAAAGTGCAACATAAATAATGATGTTTTATTTTATAGTATTCCACAGCTGACTCGGAGCCAGATCCAGACTTAACAAAAGGGGCCCAAGAACTGATCCTTGAAGGACGCCACATGTCATTGTCATTCAGTCCAAAACTTCAAACTGTCACAAAATAACTCATTTCCTCCAAGTAGGACCTGAATGCATTTTCATTTCCAGTACTGTCAGCTTCTGAAGGTATTTGTGGTATTCATCAGTAGAGACGACAGGCATCTTGCTTCTCACATTGTTGCTAATAGTTGTTTTGTGCTAATTAGCGGGCCTTGAGAGGTGAACGAAAAATGTGCCCCAGCTGACTGTATCTAAAATACAAATACACCGCCACTGGTGTATATATAGAGAAGCGGTTATCAGCAGAAAAGAATGCAAGCAAAAAGCACAAGCAGAGCAGCTGGCATCCGCACACAAAACAACCAGGAAGCAAGTATCCTGATAAAACCCCTTCATGAGGCACATACCTAAAAATAAACAACAATTCTATAGCATCACTGGAAAGAGGAATGCCATTGAGTTTCTTTTGAGCCAAAAGGGACCAAACCAAACGTGGAAATCAGAGATTGCAGGCCAGTCTGTGATGCTGCCAGTTAATGGATGGAGCAATGTAGAACCGCAGTTGCCAAGACTGTGGTCTGATGAGTATTTACCTACAGGGGCTGTGCTCATTCCTTCTATGTTGTCTCAGCAAGCACATATGGTCCTTGGACTATGTGCCCTCCAAAAGATGCCTTCTATTCCATGTATCACAGCAATGCCAGTTTTTAATCTGGGATTTCAGGTGTTTGAATTGCCTGCGCTTGTTTTTGGAGGATGACTTGAAACTGTCACATACTTTCTTCCCCCCCATACTTCAAACTGCACACTTTTGAGCCGCATTTTTAGTCAGTCCACTTCATTTACTTGAGTATATTTTTACATTACATTGAAAGTGACGGTCAATCCTCAGGCTGCAATTGATTGAAGAAACTTTGATCTGAGTAAGCAGCACATATTTATGTGGCGGAAGAAACAATGTTTCGGAAGAAACGGAGACAAACACCTACTGTGAATAATGGCCCCACTGAATGATTCAAACACCCTGTGTCATTATGTTCATCCATTAATAAAATAATACATTAAAAAAGGGTATTGACTTGAAATGAGTTTATGAATGTGACCTCCGTGTCCACCTCTAGTGATTTAAATGCACCTTCAATCAATTGTATTCTCATAATGAGATTTAAATGTCAAATGGTTATCTTGCCATGCTGGGGAACTTCAAAGGTTACTGAATGTACCGTGTTTCAGGGGAATATTTCATTTAATCATACTATTCTAACAGACGACTGTGTTTTTAGCGATCTGAGAGATTATGATGTCGCGATATGGGTTCATATCTGATGGAGACGTTTCAACTTCGATATTGGGTCTTTGATGGGAAGTACGACATGAACTCTGAATTGTTGACTTCATCAGTGTGTGAGAACCCTTTAATACTTTGAGACTAGCCTTGAACATATTGGAAATGTTTATAATTGCTGTGGCATTTGAAATATGTCATCTTCTCCACACACATAAGCGTCTGTGTGTGTGTGTGTGTATATAGTATATTCACAATAATTTATAATTAGAGTTTCATTGTCAAATAGCTTTTAACCGTCCTGTATTGGCGGACAAATATTGATCCACCAGACCTTCTCTTGATGGTTGCGAAATGGTTGGACTATCAAACTGCAATAAAAAGGCCCTGACTTTTTGCATGTTTTCTGATTATGTTGTGCCTTTCGGGCCACTAGCTGAAAGAATATCCTTGAGTTTATGGTGGCCTGTTCTTGAACATTACCATGTATCGGTTCTTTTTGTTTTTTGGGTTTGGATGTCCAAAATAGTATACAATTTGTATGTATTATGCTTATTGTAATGAGGGTAAGGAGTTCAGAAAATGGATGAATGGATGGAAGTACTAATTAATTGTAATCCCTCAAGGGGAAATTTAATTTACATTTAATCGGATGTCCCATATTACACATGCACAAGTATGCAAGGAGTGATGGGCATGCAAGCGTTGCTGGTTTCCTGAGATGAGTGTGGCATGGAGTTTTGAGCTTTGCTCAAGGGGACCTCAACAGCCGTCAACCAGCTCCATTGTTTGTTTTTTTTTTCGTCCAAAACATTAGTTTGTGGTTCAGATCATGCCGTCACTAATAAGGTAGTGATGCCCTTATGGGCTACAATTCAATGTGATTGAAAGTATTTCCATAACATTCAACTGTGGTTCGTTTATTATGACTGCACATGCACAGTATAAAAAGAAACAGATACCGTAGCTGAAGTTTGGAATCAGATGCAGGATAATCTCCCAACCAGTTGACTTGAACTCACTAAATACTGTCCATGTTCAATTTAAGTTGATTTAAAAATGAAGAAACATGAACAGAGCAACTGTGTCAGGTGATTCGTAGGCAGGGTTCAGAGACTAACATCCACATTCCTCTATAAATGTTCATCTTACACTGTATCTCCTCTTGATAATAATGCCTGATTATTTACGTGTGAAATGGGGACACAGTTTCCTTACCCCGCTGTAAACTCTGCAACTTTAAATAACTTGACTGATTACAGCTGAAAGCCGCATGAGATCTACTTGATTAGTGTGGTGCCAGTGGTTGGAACTGCAAAATGACAAACTTGTTCAGAAAATGACATTGTGAGGATTCGCTTTATACGCTGGAGTGGATTGGTTACAGCAGAGCCTTTCACCCCTATTGCTTGAAGAGAACATATTTTTATTCCCAATTTGAACACAAGTCCTAAACTGAATTAAAGATAAATAAAATTCAACCTCCTTTTTTTGTGAAAAAGTACACTGTAATTCATGACAGCAAAGAAGAGTAAATGCATTTAAGAATATGTTAATGCATATTGTGCATATTCAATGCAGATTTTCTTAATCCCTCACCGTACATCCTAGGACCTGGCGTCCACATGTGTGGACAAAAATGCATGCATTTGCAAGAGTTCGGGTCTTAGGAGGTTAAGATGGTGTTTAAACAAGGTTCAATTCGTTCTACAATTGCCTGACCGGAGAGAATTTTAAATGAAATCAGATTCATTGTATTTTACTGAAAATAAATATTTCCAGTGAAGAAAATCATTTCCCAACAAACAAAATGTTTTCTTCCACAGTAGACTGTGTTTGAATGACAGCGAAGAATTACCCTCTTAAAATAAATGTACATTTGCTATTCTTTTACAACATACAATACATTAACTCGGTTAATAAATGGCTTTACTGCCATATATATGCCATATACTTTATATATATATATATATATATATATATATATATATATATATATATATATATATATATATAAGATCACACACTCATGGCTTGTCTCCCAGAATCCCAACAGTACAGGAAGCATATATATCCATCCATCCATCCATTTTCCGAACCGCTTCATCCTCACTAGGGTCGCGGGGGGTGCTGGAGCCCATCCCAGCAGTCTTCGGGCAGTAGGCAGGGGACACCCTGAATTGGTTGCCAGCCAATCACAGGGCACACAGAGACGAACAACCATCCACGCTCACACTCATACCTAGGGACAATTTAGAGCATCCAATCAGCCTGCCATGCATGTTTTTGGAATGTGGGAGGAAACCGGAGCACCCGGAGAAAACCCACGCAAGCCCGGGGAGAACATGCAAACTCCACACAGGGAGGCCGGCGCTGGGATCGAACCCGGTACCTCTGCACTGTGAAGCCGACGTGCTAACCACTGGACTACCGGGCCGCCTAAGCATATATATATATATATATATATATATATATATATAAAGTATATGGCAGTAAAGCCATTTATTGTACACAATAAATCACCACTTGATCAACCAAGAAGTGTCTGACAATAGTAAAAAAAAAAACATGACCTTGATTCTGTCTCCTCTCTGCAGTTTGTACTTTTCAGGCATTGAAAAACAAAATGAAATTTGCTTGCTGAGCTCCAGAACATCAACATCATCTTAAAAAAAACCACAGCTCCAAGATGAAAATAATTACATTTGACGAGTCTGGATGTGTTACTTGTCATATGATGACACAAACTCAAAGAACTTTAAAATAACCAATTATGCTAGAAAGAAGCTGCCAGAAGAAAAAAAAATTGTCACACAGATTCATAAACAAGTCATCTAGTTTGTAACCATGGACACACTCTTCCTCAAGCGTTTCTCTCATCAAAACCATTTAGACTCTGGAGTCTACCCGTCACGTTTTTCTGTATGTAGTTCTATACAACAACATATGTTCATAGCGTATCGCGGATGAATGGTTAGCATGTGTACCTCACAGTTATGAGGTTGGGGGTTTGAATGACAGCTCCCTTTTCTTTGTGCCGTTTGTATGTTCTCCACGTGCACGCGGGAGTTTTCCGCAGATCATCTGGCTCCGTACCACATTTACAAAACATGCATCTTGGCATTATTAAAGGTTCTAAATTTTCCACAGGTGTGCAAGGTTTGTGGATATGTTCTGATTGAATTGGTGGCCAGCCCAAGGTCGACCCTCTCACCTAAAGTCAGCTGGGGTTCAGATTCCCTGAGGCTATAATGAGTATTTTCGAAAATTGATAGAGGGATATTTATACATGAATGTACGTGTTACCGTAAAACCTCAATTGCAGCACTACCATTAGAGATGCATTCCATTTTTTCCCCTGGTGTTTTTAATGAGCCTCGTCTATGTGGCTTGCACTATAGTTTTTGAATAGGAAAAACAATTTGTCAGAACTGTATGCAAAAAAGTATTATCGGGAAGTAAACACTGTGTCCTCATGAGCATCCATCTCATATTGTGGTCTGTACAAAGCATATTAAGTGGAACTGAGCAAAACGATCCTCAATAGGACTCTTCTTTTTTAGTGGGGCAGATTTTTTAGTTTCATTTTATTCGCTCACATCTGTTCAGTTGTTGCACAGGGAAAACACAGACTGAAACAAAAAACAAAAAACAAATGCGAGCCTGATCATCCATGAATTGTATGTAGATCAAGAGAACAATGTTTTTTTTTTTAAATTGAATTAGAAAAGTGCGACATATACTTTGTGGCAAAAAAACTAGCTTTGACTATAACCTGTATGTTTCCTCTCCTATATTAATCTTTATTTGTCACCTCGTGGTATTGGAGCCTCAGTATGCATCCTCTGATCCACTATTGAACCTCGGTGGATTGTTCTGTCTTAATTGGAAAACTGGATTAATTATACGCCACCCTGTGTTCACCCAAAACTCCCTTGAGAGACTGTTAGCATTGGCGTACAATTCTTAACAGAAGCTCGCATTGTGCAGACAAATGTTGATCTGGGAGCAATTTGGCCTGACGTGTCCCCCAACGACTGCTAAGGACAGGCGAGCAAATACAAATCAAGAAAATCCATCATCTTCCAGCTGCCTGTAATCACTATGTTTTGTGGAAACTGTGTGCACAGTTGTGCTGAGTTCTCCTTTGAATTTCATCAAAAAAGGAAACAATTCACTGGGGTGGGGGCCAAATCCAAAGACAGTTCACAGAATGAAATGACGTAATCCATAGTTGTATATCTGATCAATAATTTACACTCTATGTAATCCACTTGTAAATGACAACAATGTTAAATGCTTGTGATGCCAAGAATTGGAAATGTTTGAGCTATAATTCACTTTGATGGAAATGCAACCCAGCGTGATACTTTCGATGCTAAATTTATCACAAAATCCAATGTTTTAAGAAATCAATCTACTTAAGATGGCAGCCAATTAGTTTTAGTCCTTGATGTACTTAGGAAAAAACACATACCAGCCTTGTTAGCTGTACTCAAGAACATCATGTGTGGGTACACAGTAGAAGTTTGTAAACACAAGCAGGGGTCATTAGATTTGTTGAGGCGCCTTTTCCTTTGGGACCAGTTGTAATCATGCATCATGTGGTGACAGTGAAAAGACCTGGATGAAATTAGAAGAATTGCTGGAAAATAGAATTTTCTTCAAAGTCGATCTGTACACAATTACATGGCGTCATTGTCAATTGAAATCTGGATGCAGTAAAATTCGGAGAAGAACTTACCATCTCCTTGTTTTTTTACATAGTGCTCAACACACAATGTGTCGCTGCCTCCCCAGTGTTTTTTTCAAGAGTGAGCAAATTTCATCCATTGTTGCATCCGTGCTTATTCTTATGTCGTCTGAATACAGTTTCAGCAGTTTTCAATTATTTAATCAATGATTTCAGCAAGTTCAGACACGGAAAGTTGTAATGATGTGAAGCACTTTGAGTTGCATTTTCACAAATGAAAAGGGTGGTATAAATACTGTTTGATTAATTGATTGATTTGATAGTACTGCGGTGGTGACACATTTTCATATACAGTGGTACCTCTACTTACGAAATTAATTGGTTCTGGAAGAAATTTTTTAACTAGAACATTTTGTCGGGACGTGTTTTCCATATACCGTATTTTCCGAACTATAAGTTGCTCCTGAGTATAAGTCGCCACAGCCATAAAATGCATAATAAAGAAGAAAGAAACATACACAATAAAGAAGAAAAAACATACACACGGTGGAGTATAAGTTGCATTTTGGGGGGGAAATGTATGTGATAAAATCCAACACCAAGAACAGACGTCGTCTTTGAAGGCAAATAAAAACAAAACAACAGGTTGAATAAGAGTACGATATGCTAACGTTACATGACGCATAAACAATGAACTAAGAATGTGCAGAATATGTTCACGTAACATATTAAGAGTTATTCAGGGACTGTAGCATAATGATCATGCTAACAAGTTTACCAAACCATCAGTGTCACTCCAAATCACTAAACCCAATGAAATCTTCATCCTCTCTGTCCCTTTTGAGCAACTCTGCCAACTTCGGAGGTCGTAGAGACGGTGCTTCCTCTTCTACTTCGTTGACGTCAGAGTCATCGAAGGTTGTTTTTTTTGTCAATGTGGAAAGCATCAACACAGGCCTAGAGCCTTCTCTTGCGGTTTAATGTGAAAATAACGTGTTAATTATTTCACACATAAGTCACTCCAGAGTATAAATCGCACCCCCGGCCAAACTATGAAAAAAACTGTGATTTATAGTCCTGAAAATGCGGTAAATGCCTTAATCTGTTCCGACCCCCCACCCCAAAAAAACAATCAGACATAAATGTTTTCTAAAGCATAAAAATGCATCAAAATATGTAACAAATACATGTTACAATTACATTATTGCACAATAAACGAGAGTTGTGCATAGTGTAAAAAATAATAAAGAATACAAATGTAACTTTTATCTGCGTCCTCATCGTTTTTTGCCCTCTTTGGTTCATGTTCTCTCTCATAAGTGTTTTTTTTTCATGCCATTTTGTAAAGAACTGGTCCAAGGACGTTTGCTTTTAACAGTCCTTCGAAAATGTCCAAGGCAAAAATCAGCATAATGAGCGATCGTCCGACTGGTGAACACTTTTTCTGGGTGATTCACATTTACATAAAACTATTGGAACGACTCATGGCGCGAGGGCGAATGACGCGGACGCCGCATAGACATTTACTGTATCTATCTATCTACACACATAGACGTGGAGGTCCCTCTTAGCCAATGGGATGCCAGTATTATGCTCTGTAATAGCCAACGGCGGAGCAGCTATAACTATGTTGCACTCAGGAAACACGGAGCTGCGAGTAGCAGCCCATACTGTACTTTTGTGTCTTAAAATTTCTTTCGTAAGAAGAGGCGATATTTTCCTGTTGAGGTATTTCGTAACTTGGAAATTTCTTAGAGACGTTTGTAAGTAAAGGTACCACATACTATTGATTCACAACATCTCAAGGCCATGACGCTATGAAAAGACAAAGAGGGCCCTCTTTTTATGCCCAGCGCAAGTCTAGCACAAGGCAGTCTAAACGTACACATTGGTGGAGTTTTCTTTCTTTTAATATTTTGCTTGATTAGCGCCAGTAGAAGAGGGTGTTTGTGCCATTGTGCAACGTTGTCGGAGAGTACACGGCGGCTCTTCTCATTCTCTTTCAATTCAACGCCGAGTGAGGCACGCAGTCTGCAAGGTGGAAGGACTCGCAGGAGTCCATTCAGGAGATTGGCACGAGCCAAGTCCATTTACAGTAAAAGGAACTGCAAGATCTCCACTTGCGAATTATGTGAAGTTGGCAACTGTGTATGACCACTCAGAGATCACCTTCCAACCCCGATCATGCGTCCCTGTGTGTCAAACTGAGGGCCAACAAACAGCCCCCCGCCCCACTTATAGTTGTGCCCCTCGGTCAGAAGGTGCGATTTAGATGATGATAATCAGAATTGGTTCAATTAATTAATTTCTATGATTAATTAGAGAGATTGTCCTACGCTGTTGTCGTATTTCTGAATGTACGATGACATATACCACACACATTTGCGAAGCTCAGAATCTGTCTGCCTGTGCCTGCATCAAATCCAGCAAAATTGAATTACACTACCTGCGCCTCCATTTAAACCTGCTTTCAGCGAGTCTAAAATCTAGTCTACTTTTGGTCACCAGAACTCCTATACGAGGCATGGCAAGGTAATTCACATACACACTCAACCAGAGTTGCCACGGTACAAAAATGAAGACACACCCTTTTTACACACAGCGCAGTCTATTTTCTTTGACCACATTGTCAGATGTGCCGGGGGCGCGGCAGTTCCATCTTCTGGAACGCCCAATGAGGCGCATCGCGGTCCCGAACAGTGTAAACTTGACTTGCCCCGGCAAGAAAATGAAGATGCACCCAATTTTACACTGAGAGGGTGGATGCCTGTCTTTCAAAATAGGGCACAAAAAATTGTAAATGTAAAATGTATTCTTGATAAGTTAAAAATCCATAAAACATGTTTAACTACTACTGTAACTAAATCAATTCAGTTCACAACTTTAAACATCATTTTACAGGGCAGTCTAAAATGTATTTTATCTTATACTTGTGAATCATTGCTTTCACGCCCCAATGTGTTGAACTTCGTAGGAGTATAAAAACTAGTTTGTGATATGAAAGGTGAGGTGGTAATGTCACTTTACTTTCAGTGCTTTTCAGAGCTTGAATTGATGTTTGGAATCCTATGTGAGAATCTTTGTGTGTACTGACTACATAATAGTGTGTGCGCCAGATCAAATGAGATCTTGAGCTTCAGCCTAGTTCACGATATAGTAGATTCACTGGCGGAAAGCTGTTAGATACAGATAGGCAGCTATGGAGACACTTAATAGCAACCCTGCTTTGGTAATCTGTTGAGAACGAGCAGATGGCCTTAAAGTGATTCAAATGTGAACTAACAGGCTCCTGGTTCTCTTCAGATATGCGTGGAAATTGGAACCTTGTAAGATGACTGACTGAGGGGGTGAAGGGCTTGAATGGGCTCATCCTCACATCTGTACCTCATGCACATCCACTTGTTATCATGCACCGCAGTGCAGCCAGCGATGAATACCAAGTCTGAATCCACCATATACCGAAACACTTTGCAACGAATTGCATTACAGATGGGAGTGAAAGAGTCTCTGTGCCATCCGTCAAATCAATCTGACCACACAAATATTTCCCGGGTATGAATTTGACCAAAGCAACACTGCTTTCTGCTTTCTAAAGTTGAAACATTTATTACACTGCTGTTTTGAATACTCGCAGTACGATGCGTTACCAGCGTGCAATAATTAATCGCACGCTGCTCATCAACAATGACTTGTTTCTTTGCATTCAAATGTAAACATTTCAACAAACTAACCATCCTTTCATTAAAGACATGAATACACACCAAGCTATAACATCAGGAATGTACATCTCCTTGCTCAGTTTCTCTGCAGCACGTTTCCTTCTTTCATTTTGAACATAATCCTGTATCTAATCTCACCATGAAATCTCTCACAATCCTAAAAACAATACACTAGATCAATTATTGAGCGGACACTAATTAAGTTGTTCTGTATTACAACTACACCAAGATGTAGAATTTAATTAAAATGGATTAAAATATGATTATTATTAAGTATAGTTGTCATTGCCCTTTTTTATTCTCATTATTGAAATGTCAATACATAAAGGGCCGAATTTTGTTTGTGAAGAACAAGACTGTCAGATATTTCTTAAAGCATATTTCTGCCTCAGTTCTATGATGCATAACCAAGTAATTAGTTTTAGTATCCTGATTGGTGCTATAAAATGAGTAGCGGTAAAATCTTCACGTAAATGGACACTAAATCAAACTTTGTTTACCTACAGTGCATATGGCCATTACATCACATGTTTGTTTTAGAGCTTGTCTTAATCAACATTGATACAACGCATGTTCCCAGGCAGAAATTTGACTGTGATTTATGACACAATGGGCAAGATTGATTATGCTCACCACAGCATCCATTTGATTCATGTAACCTTGCACCGAATCCACAGATTAGCAACATCGTTGTTATTCATATTTGCATGTACACACTGTAATCATATATTTGTGTACGTACCGTTGTGTAAGGTGCACATACTAGACATTTTTCATGCAAATTACATTTTTAAAGTGAATGAGTGAGCGAAATTGCTTGGGGTTCAAACTGGAAGGTTAAGTCCATGCAAAAATGAATCCTGACTTCAAATGTTCACAAAGGGCGGGAGTGGTGCTTGATTGGTTAGCACGTCCACTTGCAGCGCAGAGGTACAGTGCTGCTATTATGTGACTGCAATATGGCTGCCACAACCTGGGACTTCACGTCACAGTTCTCTCTGTTGTATTGCAACAACAAGACTCCCTCCAGTGGCATTACTGGTGAAAACAGCTTCAGTGATAGAGAAGGACCATTTGTAGATGGGGGGAAACTCATAAGGCACTAAAAGCTACATTTGTGATGGTCCAAACATGTAATTTACGTCCTCAGAAAATATGTTCCAAATCATAAAATTTGATATTTCATGAAACAATTAGCATTTGAATAATAATCGTCAATGATTCAAATACTGTACTCATAATTGTAAAATTAACGGATTTAAAAAACGAAATTATATGGGTCATGTTTTTTTTAATCCAATTACATACAAAGGACATGTAAACTTCAAATCCCAAACTTCAATCTACAAGTTTTATTACTTCGAAATAATCCACCTGGAGTCTAACAAACTTTTCAAGCCTTCTCTGTGACACCTTCATGCACTCCTGAAATGATTCCTCTGAGATCCTCCACAGCTCCTTCTTCACAGCCTTCTTGATGTTTTCGAAATTTCACAATGGGTCCCCTTAATGACTCCCTTGACATTGGGAAAGAGGGGTACCAAAAAAAAAAAGGTTAAAATAAACAAACCATCGCCCAGTCGAGTAGGCTAGTTGCACCTAAGTGGCGATGTTCTTCTTCTCCGGGAAGGGTCAGATGCTGTGCTGCTTTACGACGTTGGGTAGCCTTGAGTTGTCTGTCACATCTCTTGCCTTTTCTCATTGAACAAATCAAATACCCTGAGACCTTTTTGAAGATGTGCTGGTTGATCGTCTGGACCGCAGTGGGTTTGAAATACTTCATTTGTGACAACAGGCCTGGAACATTTCTGACACAGCTCATACACAACCAAAGAGCCCACATAAGCCCTCAGTCGTCTAAAAGAAGGGTCAAGTAATCTCCTCTCTTATAATTAATTGTAACCTAAAATAAATAAATAAAAACAACGTTTTGGTATCACCTTTATTAACTATGTGCATTTGTGCATCTGTTGATGCAGAATCCAACCAAGATAAAAACCCGACACTTTGGAGAAATGTGTTGGTGCATACCATTTTTTTTATATGTAAAAGATGAACATAGTGGAATGTGTGCAGTGTCCACAAAATTGCTTCTTGATACTGTGTGAATTGAAATGACTTCTGGGTACAGAAGCAATATTGTGATCATAACAGAAGTCCACCATTGATTTATTGATCACTGAAGGATTACACATGCCCTTGAATGAAGTAAAACAATTAAAAGCCAATAAAAATAGAATTTGCTCTCAGTCGGGGGACTGGGATTTGGGGGTTAGGTGGATATTTTAGATATTGGATGTTGAGACAGTTGTATGAAGTTTTTTTTTTCCATGACCTCCTGGGGATTAAGGTCAGGGGATGTCGTTAATATTTGTTTACTGTGGGCATGTGAAGCCCTTTCAGACTGTTTGTGATTTAGGGCCATATGAATAAATGTTACTTGACTTGAAGGTGATGAAATTCCCATGTCCATCCATCCATCAATTTTCTATATTGTTTTATTTATTTATTTTTTAATTAGGGGTCACGGGTGAACTTGTGCCTGTCCTAGCTGACTTTGCGAGAGAGGCGGTATTCATCCTGAACTGGTTGCCAGCCAATCAAAGGGCACACACATATAGCGGAATGAAAATTCACACTCCCGTTGAAACCATTAGGCAATTTAGACTCTTAAAATAACCTAACATTTCTGTTTTTGGAATGTGGGAGGAAGCCGAAGTACCGAGAGAAAACTGGTGCAAGCGCAGGGACAGCGTGTAAACAGCACACAGGAGGGCTTGAGCAGCGATTCAACAACAAGCAGATGTGCTAACCACTCGCCCGCCATGCTGCCTCCAGAATCGCTTACCATAAAATCAAATAACAGTGTATTCTGAACTCTAAATTTTTTGTCATTATCACGCTGCTGGTCAATAGACAAAAAAGACTACAATGAGCAACAGGATAGACTAGTGGCGAATATGTCTGCCCCACTGTTCTAAGGTTCAAATGTCAGTTCCGGCCTTCCTGTGTGGAATTTGCATGTACCGTTTAATTGGCTGGCACTGAGTCCGTGGTCTACCCTTTTACCATGTGAACAACTGATAAAGAAAATAGATGGATGGTGTATTACTTATTGGTACTTATTGGTTCATAAAAGTTAAACCTTTTATGCAAGAAAATAAAAAATGGTGCGGTGTGGAGATGTTGCGGTTCCAGTATTATGTCGTGGTGTCATCTCAAAGCACACAGGAAGTGTCCAGATTGCGCTGATGTCATCCCTGCAGTGCTCTTATCACTCCACATTACAGCTTCCATCAGGGGATTGATATTATATTCTCTGATGTGTAAACAGCATGCTGGCTCCCAAGTCATGCTCTTTTTCTTTGTCATCCAGATTTAGTTACAGCACCGCTTGTGCTGATTTCTGAGGAAATTGTTTTTTCTTCTTCAAAGAAGGCATTTTAAAGTGTCCAAACATAAGCAGACCTCAGGGCAGATACATGTATAGTATCTTGGAGGATTTAATGCCTTTAAACTATTTATTTATATTTATCTTTGATATTTCACATTGAAACAAGAATACAAATACAGTCAAACCTCGGTTTTCGAACGTCTCGGTTTTCGACCAAATATTTTGAGTTTTTTATGCCTCGGATGACAAACAAATTTTGGTTCTCGAACAAACTGAGCGCACTTGAATGCACCATTTGACTCCTCTCGCCTTCCTTACATGAGTAAGTGACGCTTCCTCGTGTTGCTTTCCATTGTGAGCAGACGTGCTCAGTAAACATTTTTATTTTAAAAAGAGTGTGGTTTCGGTTTTCGAACAATTTCGGTTTTCGAACAGCCTTCTGGAAGGGATTATGGACGAAAACCGAGGTTTGACTATACCAAATAGAATGCTTCCGTGCTACTGTTATATCCATCAATACAATACGTTGAGTGCAACCACGCCTGTCATGGTTGTAAAAACGAGGTCTCATGGCATGCATAACTTTAGCTTTCCTATTACCAAGTCATGCCCGCTTTTCTTTCTTTTTTTTTTTTAAACATTCTTATTTTGTCAGATGTCTCTTTTTTTCTTTTTTTTTTACCTTACAGAACAAAAACTGAATCTGCAAAACTTTTCTTAGTAGGACAAACAGCTTCCAAGCTAGGCCACAAACTGTATGGTTAATTGAGAAGTACAACATTAAACCTGAGGTGTGCGCTTTACTGCCAAGATGAGAGAATGTTTTACTAACCAAGTCAGAGCTATTATGCCAATGGGATTCGACTTCATAATATTTGTGCTTGCTTGCTTGCTGACTTCCCCTCTCACCAACACCTTAGCAGATAAAAGTACATACCCTACGGACACTTCTGTCCTTGCCTTGTCTCTGTTTTGAGACTTTACAAAGCTTTCTGTGAGGCAGTCCCGAAACTGATCCTATCAGGTGACAGGAAAATCTGTTCTATAGTGGTGTCTGATGAGTTGTATTTGCGTTTGTCAACATACATTAATACAAGTAGAATCTATGTTTCTGTTTAAACATTGCCAGATAACATACAGTAGATAGTAAACTATATTCAGAGAATAAATTCACCGGTGGAATTTTAATACATATCTCACATCGTTTTGAGAACAACCAGCTGCCTCCAGTCACAAAAGATGTCAAAAGAACAGCTGGGACAAGACCCAGTGTCGGATTTATTAAGATTCCAAATCGCAGACACTAAATTATGTGTTCACGCTAACATATTGTGCGCCCTCTTTGCTAAGGTTGCGGTGTATTAGTAGAGTGGCAAATAGCAGGTGCAAAATTACGTGTTTATTCACCGTAACTGATTGCACACACTTTTGGCAATGGCTATATTTAAAAGGGTTTTTTGCACCGTGCTTTGAGCATCTCAAGGAGCACCGTTCAATTCATCCTCCAAGGATGGAAAATGCATGGCGCAAACGCAGAGCTACCAAGTCTTGGCAGTCGACCTAACCTGACAGAGTGAGTGAGGAGAGCACTGGTTAGAAAAGCAGCCAAGAGACCCATGGTCACTCAGGAGGAGCTGCAGAAATCCACAGTACAGATGGGAGAATCCGGCCGCAAATGCACTCCACAAATCTGGCCTTTATTGGAAGAGTGGAAAGAAAGGCATGCTATCTTTTTTGCACATAGGGGACACCGCAAACATGTGGTACAAGGTGCTTTGGTCAAAGAGACCAAAGCTTCTTGTTTTGGCCTCAATGCAAAATACAATGCGTAGCGGAAAACTAGCACTGCTGGACCCACCGTGCATGCCCACTGTGAAATCTGGCAGTGGAAACATCATGCGGGGATGCTTTTCTTCAGGAAGGACACAGAAGCTGGTCAGAGAGTTGAAGGGGAGATGGATACAGGGCAGTCCTCGAAGAAAACATGTCGGAGGCTGCAAATGACTCGAGACTGGGAAGGAGATTCATCTTATAGCAAGAAAATCACCCTAAACTTCAAGCGACAGCTTTAAGTTTTGGCTGATTATGTTTGTGAATAATTAAGTTTGTTGTTGTAAGGCTGGTACAATGTGAAAAAAGTTGTCTGAAATACTTTTTCAAGGCACTCTAAGCTTTGTTCATGTGTAAAATGTAACTGGCTATCCTTACATTTTGGGGCTAATTTTGAGTCACTTTTGAAATTAGTATTAACATTTTAGGCTTAAAAAAAAGACATTTAATTTATCTTTATTGTTTCAATACCAGGTCACATGGTCAAAATACCCGAATACAGTCAAACCTCGGTTTTCGAACGTCTCAGTTCTCGGCCAATTCGGTTTTCGACCAAAAATTTCGAGTTTTTTATGCCTCGGATGACGCAAAAATTTCGGTTCTCGAACAAACTGAGCGCACTTGAATGCACCATTTGACTCCTCTCGCCTTACTTACACGAGGAAGTGATGCTTCCTCGTGTTGCTTTCCATTGTGAGCAGACGTGTTCAAGAAACATTTTTATTTTAAAAAGAGCGTGGTTTCGGTCTTCGCACAATTTCGGTTTTCGAACAGCCTTCTGGAACGGATGAAAACCGAGGTTTGACTGTAAACTGTAAAAGTAGCTCAACAAATGCAATTTTTTTTTCCTTGTGTGTGACAAATCCATTTATAAGTTCAATGTAATTTACTTTTATCAGTACATGTACACCGTAGACCACAGATGCCAATAAAAGAAAATACAATCACATCTTGATACTTTTTTATCCTATGTTTTTCACTGGCACAAAACCAATAGACCATTTGTAAAAACTTTATGGGTCATTACTTCGTATTGATACTCATTACACAAAGGCGCAGGGGGGAAAGAAGCACGGGAGACCTTATTCATTATCATATGGAGGTTGATGATGATGCGGATCGAGCAATACATTTGCACTTTTCACCATTTGACTCAGAGTACATGGAATATTCCGTCTTGAGATAAGGATACCTCCACAACACTATATTTTGAACATGTGGTCAATGAAACGGAACGCACCTTGCTAAACAACACACAGGGAGACAAACACAACCCAATGCCTTTCATGAATTGCCTTGGTGGAGCTCTGTGCTCGACTGAGTGTCCTAGGGATAATTCTATTTATTTGGTGCACTGTTAGTTTACAGCCAAAGGCTAAATCAATTAGTAGTCTGGATTACCACTTATTTTTCCTTGAAAGCCTGGGTGAGCTGGAGTTAAAGTGGGTCAACCACACAGTTGGGCATGTGCATTATATATGACATGGCTCCAACCATCAGGCCACTTCAAAGCCCCCCACCCCCCAACTTGGTTCGCTTTATACTTGAGCAGGTAGCCAAAGTTACGGAATGCCATGGTTAAAATGAAGAGAGTATGCCTGTGCAAGGCTTCATCATTTGTCCTTCTAGAATCGTCTGACACTAAAAACACATTTGTTCAGGACTGCCTACAACACATAATTCTTCCATTTCCTCCGTTTTGTGATTTTATGTCCTGTTTTTATACAATATCTGTCTTATTTATTTTTTACATTGTATTTTCTGTACAGTGTCCTTGGGTGGCATGAAAGGCGCTTTTAAATAAAATGTATTATTATTATTATTACTAAGAGCCATCGAACACTTACTGCGATGTAATACCTGGATTAACCAAAGAAGCGTACCGCTGTTTCATCTAGGTAGTTTCTTTGGCTTGCTCACTGTGAAGTCAAACTGATTTTTCTATATTCATTGTTGATTTTGTTGGTGCTTTGTAGACAGCATGTTAAGTAATGTAAATGTGATCAGCAGCAGGAGACCTTTCATCAGAGGAAGAATGTCCTATCACCCTTAATGAGATCTATCTCTGAATATAAAATGCATGCTGTCATGAGATTGTGTGCAGCCATTCATTATGGAACAATTTTGGAAAACATTTTGATACTTTCAAATCCATGTGTAATTAAACAGTTATTACATTTTGTATATGATCAATGAGAAAAAAAAAAAGCCCCATCATGTGTCTCTAAATTGATATAAAAAAATAAAGCAAAACACATTCGACCCCTGGAAAAGCAACCAACCAGAGACAGAAGGCAGGGATTACAAAGTGTCAATCACGTGTCGTGCACTCACGGGCACTCTCAGCATGGCCACAGCACTACGGCCTCGCAAAAAGTCAAACCTTCAAATGATAACAGTGAATGTTACAGTAACACTCCATTCAACACGGGTGTTTTTGGGGGTGGGTAACAGGGCAGCCTCAGGCCACGGGGGTGTGACCACCACTCGTCTGGCCGTAAGAATGCAACAATTGCGTGACGTATTGTGAGTCTTGGCTGTTTTTGCTTAGGCTCGTGGTTTCAAAATATCAAACTGGTGGAACAAGATGCTGCCAGAAATGGCTGATCTTTTTTTTTCACTGCATGAAGTACTGTACTGTCAAGTCATAATAACTGTTTGAACAAAGATGACAATAAGTGATTTTTGTTTTTTTAAGTGCGAACTCTCCATGGTATCAAAATAAAGCTGTCATCAAACCCAGTCATATAAAGCTGTAACAGTTTCCGGTTAAACTTTTGAGCGTTAATTGGAACACCCACCACTAATGGCCTCACATCAAATCAAGGCGCAGTGAATTTCCATGGAAACAATGCACATTTTCTAAATTTCACAATGTGTATAATCTTATAAACTGGATATGACTCTGGCAGGTTAACACACTTTTTTTGTTTTCCTCTATGACCACAGTGAGGAGCTCAGCCGTGCAATTCCAGGATTAATCACAAATGTTGTTTTACTTTGTCTCCACTGAGGCTTACTTTCAAAATGCTTGGGCTGGCAAGCTGATATCTTAAGCTTTGAAAATAGCTCGATAGGTTGAGAAAGAAAGAAAGAAAGAAAGAAGAAAAAAGGTTTTCATTTCGCAAGGTGGAAAACATCTTGTGCGTGAGTTTTTGTTTTTTGAGCAACGTAGGTTGACAGTGTGGAACTTGGTTACCTGATAAATTACAATTGCTGCTGTTGTCTACTGGTGAAAGGAACTGGAAAAGTAAATGATGTGATCTTTAATTGTCTCATGAGGAGAAGAGTGAGAGTCATGGTTAATATGGGACCACCCCAACCCCACCCCATACCGTATAGAAATGCATTTTATCACCGTCTAATATTCCACAGTGTCTTTCATTTTTGCTTCTCTTTCCCAATGAATATATTTAATTCTGATCTCGTTCACGCTTCTTGTCACGCCCACTTCCCCAAGTCTGTTTTGCTCTATGTTGAGAAGCTTGAAGCTGTTGCCCTATGAGTCACCGATCTGTTGACAGGGTCTCTGTTGACTCTGGGCTTTCTGTCCGTCAGACCTTTTACAGGCAGCTGCATTTTCCAATCGACAACTGACAGTGGATGAAACACCCTTTCGCAGGTTTCCTCAAAGTTCGACCCGTTGAAAGGTTCCTTTATCTGTGATGTTTTGACAACAGGCCCTTTCCACCATTAATAACAAACAGGAAAAAACATATATCACACAAACACCATGAGTAATATTCAGTTGTTGTGACTTTCAGCTTGTGCCATCAGGGGTCATCATAGTGAGTCATTCACATGATTTGTTTTTACACCGGGTGCCCTTCCGTACAAAGCCCATATATTTTTATTTGGCACCAGCTGTGGCAAAGGAATGAATCAAAACGGTGCCATCTGCATGAAATGCAGCAGCATGTATGTACCACAACAAAACCAGTGCTGTTAGTGATAGTCATTGATGTTAGAAAATAGGATTGGGTAGAACATTCCTTATTTTTTTAAGAGGCTTGAATTTGGTGGTGCATCACAATGTGACATGAAATTGAGTGAGAACATGATCCATCTTGTAGTACACGGTAGTTTGGTTACAAACAGCCTCAATCGCATATTTCATTTTCTTTCCACACTGTAACCTGCCACGCATGGTGGATATTTTTTTATTTTATATTATTGTTTATTTTTAGATATTTTTTATCCAACATCAAAAACAAGGATATTCACAAGGTTTGTTTTTGTAGCTATTTTTTGAAATATCTGCATTTGACCTGTTCTCACGAGTTGAGATTTGTCTGCTTTTCACTTTTTTGTTATGAAAAAAAAAAACTATGTAAACCCTCAAAGAGGTAGGTTGGATGAATGCTTCAATGCAGACATGTTAGGCTGACATCTTTGTGTAAATTCAGAGAAGATTGTTATGAAGAAGCCTTACACGGTTTGGAATGACACTCATTTTGTGTCCAATGTGCCCCCCAAAAATGTAAACATGGCTCAGATGACACATTATGATTTGCCCATTTACTTATATTAGAGCACAAAATGTTATTTTTATTCATTCATTGTCACCGCGTTATTTGAAACTTTATAAGAAACGGAATCAGATATTTGACAGGTAATTCTTTAATGATGTGACTGAACCGTATTTTGTTTACTGCTCACGCACACATCTGAATACCGTCTCATGCTACACACTTTGACTGTCTTTTTTAAGCCTGGAATAAACAAGGTAATTATTTTTCACCCGAGAAGCTCAATTTTAGTTTGTCACCACGGTTGCTTTCAGAAAAAAAAAAAAAAAAGGGAAAAGCTTTGGTTGACAGTAGAGGTTACACCGATGACAGCTTTGTTGATACCAGATGGGGAAAAGCTGCTGGAAATGACATTTGTGTGCATCTTATTAACTGACAAGAGAAACAACAACAACAAATCTGCTTAAAATATGTCTGATTCTTTTGCTCTCGCATGAGGGGAGCATGCCATCATGTGACATTTTATCCCCTTAGTCAATGCTTTCAAGATGAGCAAGCCCATTACTCTCCACATTTATATCTCAGAATTAATTTATCAGCACATTACGGTTAATTTGCCCACAAGCCTACCCAATGAACCTTCAAAAAGGTAGCAGTGAAAGAAAGACGACACAAAGACTGAAAACAACATTAGCCGATCATTCGTTTTAGACGTTACGAGGGAGCCCAGAACCCAAAGGAATAAGAGTTGGTTCCTTCCGGACTTCGACACGCATAGACAGTGACGTACAAGCTGAGAGAGTGGAGGAAGGTTTATGGTCGAAGCCAGCTCTTTCTCCTCTGCATTAGTGAAGAAATGGCAACACGATGAAGAGCTTCCAGCAAGTCGAGTTGAGAGAAGAACGCCCACTCTTAAGTGACAAACGAGGCATTCGTACTGCTGCAGTAGTGCGCTTTAGCCATTATCTGTCTCACTTCATTACAAGCTTTAGATCCCGTGCTTTTCGGTCTCCCGACAGAATTTATCCAAATGTTAACAGTCTGGGCTGGGTAGCAGTGGGAATAAGACGATCGGAGATGTTGCTAGCTCAGCCAAAATCTGAAGTGGAATAGCTAAGTCTCCGCTTCGGCTTTTTGCAGGACATGCATCTCCTTTGGGGAAAGTGGCTCGAGCTTCACACACTGTGGCACATATTGCACATGACGTATTCAAATAGCACGCCCGTATTATGCAAATCATTTGCAAAGGCGAGAGGTGACTTGTCAGCAATCGTCAGAGAGCTTGGATTCACTTCTGCGTGTATGTCATTTGAAGGGAATGCATTGGATTCATCATTTTGAGAAAAAAAAGAGCCTTCCTTCATGTAGTCTCCATGGGTGCTATTTTATGACTTATTGGTTGTGGTATATATATATATTTTTTTTCCCAGTGGATGCTTTGTATTCATTTGGTACAGTATGGATTTAGATTGTTGTGAAACTTCGCATATGTGTGTGTGTGGGTGTGTGTGCGTGGGTGTATTCTGTTCATGTTTATCATTCATTGAAATTGATTATTTCGACTAAAGTTTGTTGTCAATAGATAGCATATTGGTAAATCTCGAATTTGATGAATATTATGGCCTGGTTGCTCTGCATTAAATAAATGTGAGTCTTTTTAGCAAAGACTGACTAGATTTATTTTTGTTTCAATTGAAAAATGCAGATGAGACATTTTGACTTGCCTGGAGAGAAATTGTTTGAAATGCCCAGCAAGCAGCCCTTTGTCCATTTTTGTGGGGATCATCAACCAGACGGCACATTTATTACTTTTCTGTGTAGTGGCAAATTGTCCTCTCGTCAAAAGGAATATGACAGTTTAATGACTGTGAATGATTTGCAGTGTTCCCACCGGCATGTGTGCTTTGCTCACTGTTTTTGATCATGCCTGACAGAAGGTTCCACTAATGATGGAGTTTGCATGCTCTTTCACGACTTCAATAGGTTCTTTTTTTTGACAGCTGAAGTCTAAGGTTCATCAGGGATTTTGCTTGAATGGGAATTTGAAGTATTTATGTGTCCGTGTTAATGGTGTTTGGCTGGCGGCAGTGCCTGATTTCTCCTGTACTTATAGTACAACAACACACCAAAAATGAAAACCACAAAGAAAAAAAACAAACAACTATGATCATGGGGAAACACAAAAACCTGACATTATGACGTACAACATGACGCGAGGTTTCCTCGGGGGGACCCGCATCCACTTCTCTCAGTGCCACTTCATGTATTATCATTAAAATTGTCACCATTGCGCGAATGCAAAAGGTGGAACTATTGCACACGGATCAAGTTCAATTTTCTAGACCGGGGGTCGGCAACACGCGGCTCCAGAGCCGCATGCGGCTCTTTAGCGACATCTAGTGGCTCCCTGGAGCTTTATAAAAAATGTTTGAAAATGGAAAAATATTTTGATAGTAGGCTAATATAGCTCAAATAGATATAGATACATGTTGCAGCTCCGAAAAAGTAGAGCTGTGATGTTGTTTTTTTAAAACAAACACTTTATTATGCTTTTAACAGTCTCGACAAACACGGACACGTCTGCGTCCGACTCCGTGTCTTCTCTCTTCTCGTTCGACTCGAGAGGCGTTCAAAGACAGCCTCCGAAAAACGGAAATTAATGATCACTTCACTTACACTAAGAAAAAATCAAGCGAGGAAATCACAAAATAATTTCTATGGGGGCGTTTGTGAACACACAACAAAGGAATGAAAAACAAATATGTGTTTCCTTCATTGTAAGTTTTATAGAAGGTTTTTATTTTTTTTTGCGGCTCCAGACATATTTGTTTTTTGGTTTTTTTTTGTCCTATATGGCTCTTTCAAAATTTTGGGTTCTGTTCTAGTCAGATCCTTCAGTGGGTTTTGTGGATCCAACCCAACATTTACAGTCACCTGCGCAGATGTAGTCCGAAACAAGAAAGCGAAAAATAGATGTAAGACTTCTGGTCCAAAATTGTCGTTGGCCATCTTGATGAAATAAAAGAGCAGCCGGTTAGGGCAGGGATGAACAGCACCTTGAATTGACTGTATATTTCTAGCTCACGTTTATCCAACAAAAATCTAGGAAGCCCGATTCAAACAAACAGCATTTATTAGAACTGGCCGTTATAATAAATGTTGCTTATATACTGCGCTGCTAAAATGTTGTCACTCAATCCAGCCAATCAGAGCTCAATCATATAACACTTTTCATTCATAAAATGCAAAAAGATGCCTCATACAAGAACAGGGACCAAAAAAACGCCTGCAAGTATTGCTCCTCAAATGCATTTTGTTGCCAAATGGGAATATGTCACATAGGTGTGGGGCTACAATCAAAAATGTGTGTGTGCGTGTGTGTTTTTACAAAACAATTATGCCCCTTTGACAAAACCCTTTGCCCCAGCCCAGCAAATAAAGTCAGGCTAATATTGCCACTGCGTGTTTAGCAGAGTGCCCATTGTCCTTTGATTCGTCAGTCAAGACCAGATACATGGAAGATTATCTGCAACCATTTTCACTTATTGTATTGTATTGTATTAAGAGTGATTTTTTTTTTTCTCACCGATCTGCTCAGGTAAAGGTACAACTTGAAGCTTACGCTGTTGTCGGACACGAGTAGATTAGCATCTGGTTGTATTGAGTCAGTGTGTAATGAGACTCCCAAGACATTCATCTCAATAAAAGTGACAAGAAGAAGACTTAACGTCAGTCATGTGGTTACCGGATAAGGTAAGACTTTGTGTTTTGACAGATGAGAGTCACCATTTTTTTTTTGTGGAGATACAGTGGCTTTGTGTGTGGTGTGTGCTGTGTTGGTCACTTTATAAGGTGCCAGAATTTTACATTTTAAAACATCCTTTTTTTGTGCAGAACCGTTTTTCCCCTTGCAACTGAACTTCTGATCCAGCGCCAATCTCTGTACATGCATATGAAATAGTCTGGCTGTCTGGTTAAAATGTCAAAATTCAATCATTCAGCCACATGTGAGGTTTTCCCAACCATGTCGAATGTAACCGTATGTCAACTTGTCATGTACATTGTTTTAATTATTTATGTCATCCTGAGGGAAAATGTAATGTTCACCCCGCGACATTTACTAGTGTGGTGTAGGAATTATACGATGCAAAGAAGGAGTCACATATGTTCAAGGGCACTTTTGCTAGTTGCTGTTGTAAAGTAAAAAAAAAAAAAAAAGTTTTGACAGTAGAATTTGTATATCCTTGATTTCTTCAGACCTATTATAATTCTTACTTCATATATATGCTAATGCCAACATGACATCAGATTCATGTAAACATTCATTTCCAGATTAGTAAATTTCTGTGAACGTGGAATAGGATGCTGTAAATGGGTTTAACCCATTTAAACATCTGCTGTTGCATCTGCTTCTCAGATGTTTGTTGGAATGCCTTCTATCTCACTGCCTCGGGCAGTTTCTGAATTTGTAGTCACAGTTTTATATGCAGGTGAATTGTATTGAAGAACCTGCTACCAATACATGACAAGTTAAATATATGGATAAAATGTAGCTTCATTTACATTTCAAAACATGCCGTGATTTTATTTTGGAATTGAATAGCAGGACTCTCCACACAAACAACTTGTTATACATTGTTGTCATACCACTCAAATGTTTTCCCTTTTCTTTTTACAGTGCGACATGCATTGCAACCTGTCAAGCACAAAATAAACAAATGAAAGAGTGAGGCCAATTTACTGAAGGTTACGTGTATTAAAAATGGGCTCAAACATGATTGCTTACACAATCCAATGTGGAAGCTTGTCTGCTATCCAGGTGCACTCGCAGGGCTGCGTCTACCAAACACCAAAAAAGAAAAATTACTGCACAGTTCATTTTGTTCATTTTCATTTGTAAAACTTTCTTGGGGTCCCAAATATTTTTCAGACGCATTCATTCTTCAAACTTTTCAATCGGAAAAATATTGTTCAGCGGTCACCGTTTGCCTGATATGTAATCCATTTTAAATGATCAATTCTCTACGAGTATGTACCAGAATAATTCCATGTTTTTCCCAATGTGAAATAATCTCTTATTGTACTCCAAGTTGAACTTGTGCAATTATTTGTTGAAGCATACAGTGAAACTCCTCTACAACGAAATCATGTTTGCAGCAAGACATTTTTCACATCAGGGGGTTTTTCACTGTAGCAAATTTGAAACAGGAAAGTGGGAATGGTGTTAATGCATGAACATTTTTTCACACTAGGGGGTATTTTCACCCATGTAGATTTCATTGTAGAGGAGTTTCACTGTATAGTTATTTTGTGACCTATGTCATGAACATACAGTATTTCTTAATTTGAACAACTCCAAAGGCTACATATTCTCAATCTGTATCTGGATAGTTGCTCTCCTCTTCAGTCAGCAACTCCCCTTCATCGTGAATGCCTTGTATGACGTGTCGTAGTTTTAGCCCGCATACTTTACGCTCTTACCCAAGCCCAACTGTGTATCATTAGTAGCCAATAATGTGAACGATTCAAGTATGTGAAAAAGTATCAATATTATAATTTTAGAATTGCTTTTAGTACATAAATATCTGGTCTCTACGGTATTGATATGTCATTATCAAGTCACACATCATAAGCACCCACAAATGTAGGCAGCCTGGGATTAGTTTCAACTCAGTAACTGTGTGAATGCATGACTAACTGGAGATCGATCCATCTTTGGCTTAAAATTAGCTGGGAGATGCTCCAGCTTTCCACAACTCAAATCAGGACGAGCTATCCAGCCTGTATGGATTTTCTGTACATATGCTGCTGATGTTTCTTAAAATCATGAAATTATTCTGAGAATAAATTTTTCCTGTTCTCTCCTGGTTTTACACCTTTTCCTGTACTATTTATCAAGATATTTCGCCATATTTCTGTTTCAGTTATAGACAAGCAATGTTTAGAAATAGAATTATTACTTACAATACCGTATTTTTCACACTATAAGGCGCCCCGAAAAGCATTCAATTTTCTCAAAAGCCGACAGTGCGCCTTATAATCCGATTCACCTTATGTATGGATCAATATTCTGATTCCTTGGATGTTTTTTTTTTAATCATCTGTAAAGCGCTTTGTTACAGCTGCAGTAGTTATGAAGGCTCTCTATAAATAAAGCTGTATTGTATAGCTTCATGTGTAGCTTCATCCAGTGGATGCACAATGCAACCGCAGCCACTATTGTTGCTTCTATGCTATGCACCTTATAATGTGGTGTGGCCTATACAGTATATGAAAACATTTTTTTTAAAAGGCCATTCATTGAAGTTGCACCTTCTTCTCCGAAGTGCCTTATAGTGCAGAAAATATGGTACTTTAATTCCGCTTATTTAACTTGGCAACATAAACAAGTGGTTTCATCCTGTGCTGCTCATATGTTCGTATTCAGTCTTAATATCTGAAGGCAGGTGTGATGTTTTCCAAAAAAGCTGAAAAACAGTAGTTGCCTCCCTGCCCTCCAAATATAAAAGAAACCCCCCTCCAAAAATAAATTTAAAAAAAATAATAAATACATACATACAGGGTGAAAATAAAATTATCTGCAAATGGGGGTCTACTGTATTCCATAACAGCATGTAACCATTATTTCACCACTGAGAAATTTGTCTGTAACATTGTGTTTCACACACACTTAAACACACTATGCTGACATTTAAAATATGCCATCCTCAAGATTAAATGACTCTTAAATTGAATTGATATAAATAGATAAGTGAGCATGTTGTAGGAGATTTGACCAACAATGAAACCATTTTAAACAGTTCCACAGCCCACGGTGAAAAAGGCTTCCCCCAACACAAATAATTAAACAGTACATTCTCTTGACAAGCAATTTCACTAAACTTCCACGTGGCTTCATCCAAGTGAAAAATATACACAGCCAGCGCTAGAATGAGATGGATGCCTTTTCATTGCTGATTTGTGTTTGAAGACACACTGCAGCCAAATGCAGATCCAGCACATTGAACGTGGGAAGCGCTGCTTTAGAGGCCAGGTACCAAACAGCCCTGTGACTGACAGTTTGGATGGCTTCACTGAAACAGCTAAATTATTCCACTTGAGTTACGACAAGTTGGCAGATTGAAAATATGCTGCAAGCTGATTTAATGCTCTTTGTAAACAATAATAATAATAATAATAATAAAGTCAACTTTATTGTCAAATGTGCTCTATGTGCAACATATAGCACAGATGAAATTTCATTCAACCACAGCGCTTCACATTAAAAGTAACAGCATATTTAGGCACAACTAATGCTTAAAAAAATGTGTCAAGTATGAGTCACTCTTTTGCACGTTTACATTTTACAACTGAAAGAAATTATTAATTTAATTTAAAAACATTATCTTAATGCATGTACTTTTTCCGCAGCCGACTTGATTCCAGGCCACTCGAAGCAGGCCCCCTCTGTCCTTTTAAATTTGATGCAGGAGAGGCGCACAGTCTACATGGCGAAAGCAAAACATGTTTATAACGAAGTGCGAGAAAATCTCCACTTGCGGATGATGTAAACTTGGGTGCTGCCAAGTGGACACTGATCACGTGTCTTGTGTGTGTGCCAATCCCTCACACGCAAACACCAGTTGTGCCATGGTATGTGGGTGCTTTCAACGCTATATTAAAGATGATAAGTAATTATAATGCATTCAGTGAACTGATTCGTCCAATGATTCGGAGTGTTGGAAGCATCCTGATGTTGGATTTAGAATGAAATACGCTAACATCCTCCACACATATCCGGGGAGAGCAAATGTTGGATCAAATCCCCAAAATCGCATTACAACACCTGCGCCACAACTTAGACCGTCTTTCACCTCGTTTTACACTAAATGATCAGGTGCACAGGGGCGTGCTATAGAAAACAACCGAGGTTCACCAGAACACCCAGCCGCCGCAACGCGGTCTGCCAAATTCCCAAACATGGTCAAAAAGAATTGCCCCAGCACGGAAATGAAGATGTGGCGGTTTTTAATGCAAAGCGCACATTTGCCTGTCTGTGAAAATACGACCCTTCCTGTGTGGTCATGAATTTCCCGTACATTTTAGTCAAACTTTGAGGTGCCATTGTACTGTCTGTATTGTTGTGTAATGGAGTATGTTGCTGTCAGGCCAGCTTTGTCATCTCATAAAAACATTGATTAAGTAAAGTGCAATTTTCTCTGCGGTTCCCATTTAATAGCACTGCTCTCATATTCTCCGAATAATATCCAGGTCTTGGTGCATGGTCTCAATTGACTGAGGGTCAATGTAATTAAGGATCATGTTCAATGAGGCAACTGTATTATTGTCTACTATAACAATGTGTTGAATGTTTTTTTAATTTTTTTTATCCCCCCCCCCCCCCGTCAACCTCCTCCAAGGCCACTATTGCACATATTGATTTTAGTTTCAGCGGTTGAAGACCATTAAACCATTCTCAATTCACTTCATTTTGAAATGAGCATTTTTTGTGATTGTGACATATATTTTCTCATAATTTGCCGTAGTTCATTCAAGGCAATGCAAATGTTGTGTAGACTGGAAATGAATGTTGTTCCTGAATATGTCATCATTACTATGTTAATTTAGGATCCATTGATATGCCGGTTAAAAAGAAAATATTTGCATCGTCTGAGTGTTTATTGAGCAAAGACACTTATTTTACTCCATGACAAAAATGTTCCCGTCTCACTGTTGCAATGAATAAATAATAGACAATTGGATTATTTCTCATGGAACTTATGATGGTCTCTCACTGTTCACTACTGCGCCACAGTTTCAGTGATACAACAGAGATTTTTTTATTCAAATTGAGCTGTAAGTGCAGTTTAGCCATCTATGCTGTTTGCACCCTGAGACAGCATCTGGGAGAAAGTATCAGGACCACTGAAATGAGCTTTCTTTTTTTTTTTTCAGGTTGGATCAACAAAGTGTTTGTTTACTTGCCTAAATCAAGGTCAGTTTGACCTGAATACCTCCATTAGCCTTGTACTGTCTGCCTTTTGCAATCATCAGACAGGGCCTCTAAAATAAGCCCCCCCCCCCCCCCCCCCCCCTGGCTGAGGCATTTTTTGTTTTTGTCGTATGTGCAGTCTCCAAGCTGCCCATTCAACCAATAGTGTTTTACTTTTTTTTTTTACAATTTCACTATGTTAAAGTCAAAGACAAACACATTTGAAGAACAGTTGGAGAAAATTGTGCTTTTAGAAAAGACGAAGAATTGGGCAGAACTATTTATACATTTCAATTTCCCTTTTCTGTATTCTCTACATTGTTTGACTGTTTTGGTTTGTTTGTTTACTTTTGCTACCTCCATTTTTGTAGGAAGTAAAACAATTATCTAACCCCTCTAAAGAGAAGGAACACTACATAAGTCGATGTCCTCATTTATGTCATTTAAGACTACTAAGTTTTTACTGAATACTGTACTGTACAACTTTATTGTCAAATGTGCTGTACGTATGTGTAACATACAGCACAGATGAAATTTCTTCCCCCTCAACATAAAACACTACCTCAAACCCACCCCACTTTCATTCAAATTGTTTAAAAATATTAGTTTGATTGTTTCAAGTTAACTCTGTCATATATATTATTTAACTCATGTCAATTTAAAGCAAAGCACGAATGTATTTTTTTGGGACCAAAAACAATTATTTTTTAATTTCTTTAGATTAGGGGTGATTTCAATGTCCAACCGTCCAACAATTATGAATTTGGACGCGAGGACCGGCGGGCGTTGACATTGGAAAGAAAGATGGATAAACTCTACAGTTTAAAAACCTTACAGTTACTTTTAAGTTATTTTTGTTTTTATCTATGTAACTGTCCTTTACGGGACATCTGTTTCAGCCCTCAAATTCAACAAGGGTGTTCAGTCACGGCGAGACCAGGCAGTTATACTGACTGTAACTGAACGGGAGGAGCTGCTGCATTAAGGAACACATTTCTTCCAAATAAACAAGAGAATCGGCAGAAAACATTGTTAAATAGCGGCAGTAAAAGAATACGTACGATTGTGTACATGAGCACTAAAACTTGAAAAGTAGATTTTGAGGGTGTGTTCTTTTTTTTTTTTTTTCTTTTCCCCAACCCCTATATTTAGTCTAAGCAGTTTACTGTCGGCCAGGGGCGTCAAACTCATTTTTGTTGCGGGCACTTTGGAGGGCCGTTAACGACATTGAAACCGAATAAATGTTTTACAATCGCATCATATTATTGCTGTACACAACACATCTATGGATTACTACTTTTGAAATCACTCATGTCGACTGTTTGCTTGTTCTTTGCTCAGTTATTGTTAAGTGGGTGTAAATTGGGCCACACAATTCTTGCAAAATCTCAAAGTTATTTAGTACACATGACAAGATGGCATGTTGGTCAAGATTTTAGCAAGGATTATAGAAGTTGACAGACATGAACAGCCACATAAAATGACATGGCGGGCCGGATCTGGCCCCCGAGCCTTGAGTTTGAGACCTTTGCTGTAGTGTAGACAGTGGACACTTTTTTCAAAGGTCTGCAGGGTACACAGGAAAATGTGGATGACAACGTGGCACACACAACCCTGGCCATCTCCCTAGAGGTGAAATAGTTAGCGAATGACTTCACACTTTTATTCATAAAACACATCTTATTTAGACAACTTTATAGCTTGTGTCAACATCACAAAAAAGTAAGCGATATACGCAGGAAATTGGGTTTTCTTTCCACTAAAGTGTCGTCATGTATGAATGATCTGTTTAGTTTCCTTCCATGGCAGCATCCTCCATCATCATTGTGGGAATGGGATGAATGGGGCTACATTGTAAAAGAGGCCTTCACTACCTTGAAGGTGGAGCCGTGATATATAATGCAGTTAATTCAGCACGATGACATCTGGAAGAGCCCCAAGCCAACACTGGCCAAACTCTTCAATTGCAATTGAGGCGCCATTCCACTCCCTGAAGCATATGAGACACTTTTACACAACTTAAATGTTCATTATGCGCTTCCAATTCTTTTTAATAACCCCCCTTTTGGACCATTTTGTTATGTAATTAAGAACTGTCACTTTGGTTTGCTAAATCCAAAAGCATGATTTACTTTGAATTCAACATATTTGGCTCAGCTGACATTTTCTGAGCTGACCTGCAAATGAAGAGGACAGCGTGGGTAACACGCGGCGGTAATCAGAGTCACAATGTGGGCCAAATAGCGGCTAATTGAAGGGGCATTAATATGACAATAGACATTTTGTTCATACACAAAGGTCATTTGTCGAGTCAAAACGGCACATACGGGTTTCTCCTGCATACTGTCTGTGAAACAAACTCAACTGCCCTGTCTGCAAGCAAGATCATTACAGCTGTATGCCACAAATGATTGTTTACCCATGAGGCTGAGCAACACAGGATATGTGACAAAGCTTGCTTCATTCAACTTTGAAAAGAATGATGAGACTCTCCCTCCCCCGCTGTGCCAGAATGTAGTGACATACACACATTTCAGGTGATTAAATCTAAATAGGACAAGATGTGACAATGACTTCAGATTGCACTTCCACATTGAATACAGAAGCGCGTATAATATGTTGGTAATGTAGTTTAATACGGGACACTATTTGTACTCTATTGCAAGCTGTGGCCACAATAATAAACTGATAATAATCTAAACTGCCATACTTGAATGATTTTCAAAAAAATAGCAACGTTTCTGAGGGTGCTTCAAATTATGATTTTATTTTTACAAGGGGTCTCTTTTGAAAAGACCCAGGCCACATTATTATCTTGTTGTGGAAAATGAAGCCTAATAAGGAAACACAGCGGTAAGAAACACATTGGATGATAACCGTTTTGGGAATATTTTATGGATCATTTAAGACAAAGGTCAAATCCTCCCCACTCATGTCAGGGATGGTCACAGAAAGCTAACACAAGGGAAGCTTAATCCAATGCAGTACATACATAATGTACCATTCAGTTGTATTTAACTTCATGAATGGATGTTTTTGTTTCCTTAAATATTTAATTGCAGAGTTAATGTTCAAACTGGCTAAAACATTTCATGGGGCTTAAAAACTATACATAGTGTAGTAATCATATCACTTTTTTTGTCTGTCTCATTTTGAAGAACATTTTGGCTTACGATGCAACAACATATTTAATTTTGGTCATGATGATGGTACTTGGAAAGGCAACAATTTTTTTCCGGCGGTTCTTGGTTGAAAAAAGTTGTTTTAGACAACAATGGAAATGGGGAACGGTTATACCCAATTAAGTTATGTCAAAAAGATGTGGCTTTATGTCATACGAAAGAAGCCATAGAATGAAAAAAAAAAAAAACCTTTGTGAATATAAACGAGCACCCATTTTTCAAACCACCTGCAAAGCCAAGAGGATAAATCGGTTGCTAAGGATATACACGACAGGTGTGGAGACTATCTCTCTCTTGCAGCATGTCTGCGGACTATTTCTGAGAAAGTATCAGGAAATATCGGAGAACACAAACCCAAACAAATATCCGGTTAATCCGTAGTGCTTTCTTCAGCTCATGAACTGAACTTTTAATACGATTTGTTGGTGCGTACAGCGCATGAAAGCTACACAAAGCAGACTTTTTGAGAATACACTTCAATTGAGAAAAGATAAATAAATAATAATAATAAGTAAAAAGAGTCAAAAGTGATTCTAATCACCTAAATTCTAAACAATGCCATCAGTGGTACAGCAACATTTCTGTTGATCCAGTCTTCCTGTTCAGCTCCAAAACTGTTTATTACCCGTTTAATAACCCTTTTAAATATATTTGCTCTTAACACCTAAAAAAAAAAAAGAAAATGCCCCGATTGTTGGAAGTTACACCATCCCAACTTTCATTTTACAATTAATTCTCGATCAACTGGAATTTAAAGCTCTGGTGCAACAGAATTTAAACATTTAAACTTGGTTTAGAGTAAAAAATAAACTACGGTTTAAAGAGATGTTTAAAATGAATCTGTTTTATTTTAAACTAGGTGCAACAGAATTTAAACTCAATCTATGATTTAAAGTTGAACCTTGTTGGTGCAATCTAGTCAATGCGTGTAATTCATTTGTTGCGTTTACAGTAAACACCAACTGGGGTGTCATTTAGCAGCTTCAAAGATGCTGCTAAGGGATGCTCAAGACACACTACAAGTAAGTAACATGGGGCATTCGGGGTTCTTTCACAGTGTCAAGAAATTGTTCTGCACATTAATGGCGTATTCATTTATTTATTTTTATCCAAAAAAAATTAAGCTCAAGAGGTCAAAATCACCATTGAGTTTTGATAAATCGTTCGTTCATCCCGACAACAAAGATTAACTTTTAAAACTGTTTTTTTTTTAGTCTCTCTTGAGCTTTCTTTTCACTCCTGTTCGATATTTTGTTCCGTAGAGTCTCTTAAGAGTTTTGCTCACTGCACTTCATCATATCTCCAGTTCTTGTGCAGTGGGTGTCCAAAAAAAAAATATTACACCTTGGAGCGAATACTCCCTGGAGACTCTCCGACAATGACAGTGCCACTGGCACGCACTTGTAGTCGATGTGCAATTACACTTTATTGTTGTATGTCACACGCACTCGCCGTGGGTGGTGGTGGTGGGGGGGGTGGGGGTAGGGGGCACCATACTATTTGAGAAGGGCTTTTAGATATGACCATATCACTCAGCTGTCCTTTCCTTGTTTTCCGATCTTCCTCTCTTCTGAATGATTATTTAGTGTTGGCTAAAAGCTTGGAGTTTGGTTAGCATCACAGTGAATTAAAGTTTGCATGTTCACATTCCAAAAACATGCATGGCAGGCTCATTGAGCACTCTAGAGAACAAACAAACTAAGACAGCTGGGATAGGCTCCAGCACCCCCCGCGACCCTTGAGCAAGCGGTTCCTCAATAGAATTGGAATAGCGAGGCAATGAATACACCACCAAAACGGACTCCAACGCCTCGGCTGGTGCCTCGATTAACAGAATCGGCAACAGCTTGTGGTCCGGTTCCTCCCACATTTGGCAGGCTGAATGAACAAAATAGGTCTGAGCTAAAAAAGGGTGTCCCCCGCCTAAAGACTGATAGGGATGGAGTGGATGGATATATAAAAGCTTGTGTGAATTAAAGAGCTACAGAACAACAAACTTTAAATTAGCAAAATAAATTAACATCAAAGCTGAATGTGAGTGGAGTGTGAGGGGTTCGATGTTTTTGAGTGGATGGCTCTACTTTACGAACGGCAAAAGGAGAGATGGATTCCGTTTGAACGCAGCTTTATTGAAAGGAGAAAAAAGGACGTCTGCACCGCAGCACGACCGAGAACACACTCTTTGCAACTAAAATCACTTCCTGCTTTTCTTTTCTTCAGCCAGTCAGACGTTATCGACATAAAAAAACATGTCTGAGCAATCATTACACAACAGAATATAATTTAGGTGTTCTTAACTCATTCACTCCCAAAGACATTTTTAAACGTCTTTTCAGACTTGGTCTAGAATTGGCTGATACTGAATGAGTTAACATGAAATAATATGATGCTGAAACATAAAATGATAATAATTAATATAAAATAAGATTACAATGACATTTAATTTATAGATTGGGCCTCAGGTATTAGAGGTCTTCACAAAACAAACGCCTGACATGGGCCATTAGACGTTCAATATTAAAAGATTCATAAGCTTACATGAGCTTTACTGTCAATTTCACAACCATCAAAATTGTCACTCGTCAGTCATTCCTTTTGGTTCAGCTATCTTTTTATCTCTACTTTGACAGAAAGAGTCAGGCCGCATGTTGGATTTTTCTTCGAATTACATCATGCCAGTCCAAACTCTGGCCAGCGGGTGAGTTTAAGTAAACCAGACGACTCTTATCACTGCAGTCGTTTCAGTATATCAGCACAGGACTAGAACATGATGCTGGACACACAGTGTGTTAGCTAGCATAAGTCTATCTTCTACGAAACAAAGAATGCAAATCAAATCTTGTGCTCATATTTGGATAATTCAGGTGCCCGTGGGTCCTCTACTACAGACTTTCTCGGTGATTGGTGTACCAGAAGGGCATAAAACCTGTAATAAAGCCACATCTGTCATTTGATTTTGAATTCTCTCCCTCACTCATCCTCCTCTTACTTTGCCTCCAGATGGCCCAACTTGTCTTGTGTTATTCCCACGAGACCTCATAGACTGTCCTTGATGTGATTTAGACACATACTGTACCATATATCTGCATAATAGAAGCCAGGTTCATAATTAACTTAAGCAAGTGAGGGCAACATCAGCAACTGCTCACATTTCTTGATGATAAAAGACCTCAAAGAGTATGAGTTCATCCACCCATCCATTTTCTAATCCCCTGATCCTCACAAAGGTCGTGGGTGTGCTGGAACCCATCTCAGCTGTCTTCGGGCCGTAGGCGGGGTACGCCCTGAACTGGTTGCCAGTCAATGAGTATGAATAGTACATTTAAATTCAGTCTCATAAAATGAATCGATACATTCATATGAGGTTACCTTTCTGTAATGTGAAAACCAAACCCGATTCACAGTTGGTCCTTGATTTGGCACATTTGTGCTGTAAATTCAACCACTGGAACACAGTTCATCTGATGAATTTGTTCACCAAGAAACCATCTAGGTTTATGATGGAGTTCTTTCCCCATGGTGGTGAATGTAATTAACTTGTACTCTACTCTGAATGTGCTGTAGTCTATCACCAACCCATGCCAAAATTACAATTACTTCTTGGCCATAAATATAATATAATCAAAAGAAAAACAATCATCGTGAGTTCTTTTTCTTATGTGGCATGATTACACACTTGCGCCACTCATCATTTGTGACCTAGAAAGTTCAGTTCTGTCATAAAGTGAGGATGTTGAGAAGGCAATGTGTGATGCTGGAATGTTCTAATAGCACATTTATGTTAATATTCTGGTGGCAGCATTTCATCACCGAGCCGCAGAATTATACAGGTCAGTTATTGTAGCGGTGTGGTGCTTAACACAAAAACTAACACATTGACACCGTAGCTGAGCATCACTCGAACATTATTATTATCAAAATCTAATTCTGGTAACACTGTCAGCTAATTCTAATCTGTCTGTAACACTGCAGCCCTTTTTTCCTGTTGGCTTTGCGGTCATAGTTTGGCTGCAGGTTCAAAGTGGGTCTTTTTGTCTTGAACTTTGGCTATGTCTACAGTATGTGATTATGTCATTGGCCGAGGAACTCGCTCTAAGGAATGATGTCATTAATTAGCCCTGCTGTACACACATAAACATATCCAGAAATAGGTAACTACGTAAAGATTTACGTGGTTGTTTAGTTTCACATTTGATGGATGGTCGAGCACTCCAGAGACCCAACTACAGTCAAACCTCGTTTTTGAACGTCTCAGTTCTCGACCAATTCGGTTTTCGACCAAAAATGTCGATTTTTTTATGGCTCGGATGACGAACAAATTTCGGTTCTCGAACAAACTGAGCGCACTTGAATGCACCATTTGACTCCTCTCGCCTTCCTTATTCCTCGGGTAGACGAGGAAGTGACGCTTCCTCGTGTTGCTTTCCATTGTGAGCAGACGTGTTCAAGAAACATTTTTATTTTAAAAAGAGCGTGGGTTCGGTTTTCGAACAATTTCGGTTTTTGAACAGCCTTCTGGAACGGATTATGGACGAAAACCGAGGTTTGACTGTATTATAAAAGTCAACTTTCCATATGTCCCCTTTAACGTGTTTAAAATGTGTTTTCTTGTTTTTAACAAATGAATATCACAGTGGTTAACTTCAGCTGATACATGCTCAAAAAATCTTTTCAAATTAGCTTCCAAAAATGCTTATTCGTGAATGTGTGCTTTCCTCACATAAACTACAAGTGAGCTGCAGCTATTCAAGTAAAAGTAGTGTTCATGTCCCTGGGATATTGAGTCGCGTTTTGTGTTTCCTCTTTTTTTTTTCTTGTCGACACCTCAATTAGGTGTATAACAAATATCTCTTAGAACAAACATCTCTGAGGGAGAAAGTGAGCGTTTCACACACAAAAGTGATTTTATTTTCCACCAGCTACAAACAATACCGGGCATGCCCTTTTTCTGCAGGGGGTGGGGTGATGGCTGGAGTGCCAGGGGTGGTTAGTTGGAAGCTCAGTTACTTAGAGCAAGGGAAGAGAAAATGAATTGAATTACACACAACATTTGATAGAAGCGAGCAAAGTGGATTCCGCGAGGTTTTTAAAAGTAATGATATGAGTGCCTCGATTGGGGACATACCATCAAGGGTGATACCATAAAGCAGGGGTGTCAAACACATTTTTGTCACGGGCCACTTTGGAGTTGCGTCTTCTCTGGGAGGGCTGTTACGACTGAGAAACCGAATAAATGTTTGATCATCTCAATGTATTATTGCTTGTACACAACAAATTGGATTACTAGTTTTGAAATCCGTCTACTATTTTTTGGTTATTTCTTCATTTAGTGTTGAAGTGAGTATAAACAGGGTAACAAAATTATGGCAAAGTGTCAAGATTTTAGCACAGATCATGGAAGATGACACACATGATTTGCCTTCGCGGGCCACATAAAATGATGTGGCGGGCCGGATCTGGCCCTCGGGCCTTGACTTTGACACCTGTGCCATAAAGGAAGAGAATATTCATTCGTAATGGCTGTCTTGTAAATAAGAGGGATGTATTTAAATTGGTGCCAGTAAGAACATTATTTGGCTTGGGATTGACAATCAAGGGAACGCACACACACAAGTTTCACGAGGAGAAAATATTTTATTTTCATGTGACTGTTAGTAAAAATAAACATGGAAAAAAAAAAACACGCATATTTGTTTAAAACCGTCTTGCTTTGAAATATTTTATTTTCACTGAATATCATGTTTGTTATTTTTTTGTTTAGATCACATTTGGTTTTGTTCCCTCTGGTGCCCTGTTTGTCTCAACCTGTTCTCGTCATGCATGTCCCTTGTGTTTAACCAATCAGCTCTCTCGACCCGTGTCTTGTCCAGGTGTTTCTCGTTGTCTCATCACTTTGCTTGTATTTAGTTCCCTGGGTTCTGTCAGTCTTGGTTGGATCATTGTGTGTGTGCGTGCCCTCCTGCCATGTTTTTATCCTGGCATAGGTTTGGTTTCCTGTGGTTTTATGGACTTTGATTGTATACTTAAGTTAGTTTTTTTTTTCTCCCTCCCCTGAGTGTACTCCTGGTTGTAATTTTGTTAAATACATCTTGCTCAGTCGACCCGACTCCTCGGGATCCTTACCCACCACCTCGCAAAAATATTAACATGACTGTACTCATACGGTTAAACTGTTGGCTTATGCTATGCCGTTGAATAAACATTTTGAAAGAACAATTAAGACTTCATCACTTGAGGTTGAAGTGTAAATCGTTGACTTTTTTTTTTGTGTATCATGTGTCTAATCCAATGCAAAATCTCCAGGGAATGTAATTGGCATCAGGTTATGCATGAACATTTTAATTTAGAAAATATATATGTAACAAGAAAGTTATTTTTATTTTATTGACTGAATGCATTTTTTTCTGTGGAGGATCGTATAACTTAAGTGATGAGCAAATTGAAATTTTCACCTCTCCGGATTGGGTTAACTGATGGAATTTGAATCGGTCTCATATTACAATGTAACAGTTGAATGCGATTTCTGGTGTGATCTGAAAAGTAAAATATTCAGATATGTCTAAAAGGAAGTTCACCGACATTTCCGGGGTCAAGTGAGAAAAAGGGCACTTGTCAGTTACTCATGAATAAATAATAGCACATCTCCGACTTGCGTATATATTTCAGTACCCTTATACGCACATACGTAAGTGGTGAGTACTAAGCAGATTTCTAAATAGTATCTGGCCACACAAATACATTTTTTTATATATAGTTTTCACTGGGTTCATCACAGGAGCAAGCAAGAACAAAAGAAGCTGTGACACCATATGTGTATTATGTATGGTACTCGCCATACCAGTACATTAATTCCCTGACGCGACTTAGGAACTCCATTACATTGAACGAGCTATCGGTAACCCTCCTAATGGCATAATAAATCTAGCCTGAAATTGGAAATACATAAAACCCTGTCTGGCTGGAACATGCCTAATGGCAAATAAACTAGCCCTGGACTCTTTAAGATGTGTATTGAGCAGCATCATGCCACCACTTTGAACTGTGCCGCTCCAGGTCCAGGTTCTCCAGTTTCCACCCTGATTCCAAATTACCGTATTGGCCCGAATATAAGACAGCCCTGATTATAAGACGACCCCCTCTTTTTCAAAACTCAAATTTGAAAAAAAACAACTTTTTGAACACCAAATACATTTTTATACAGAAAATAATTACAGTACATCTGAAACAAATAATTATAACAATATATTTGAGAGAAAAAGCATGTTATTTTGCCCCATTCAAATCTTAATATCTGAACATTTAATTATATAAACTAAAGTGCAATCACATTATGTTTAGCTCTTTGGCTATTTCCACGGCCTTGAGCTGAATGACAGCTCTGCTGATGGGCATCCCGTCCTTTCGTTTCTCGTCCACGTACGCGCACACCCTCCTGTCAAGTTCTTGGAAGCGGCCGGTCTGAGGACCACGGAAAGCTTTTCTCTGACTGTGAGCATTTTTTAGGTGATCTTTTTGAGCTCTCCATCTCCGTACATTACACTCTGTGACACCATATCTCACAGCCGCTTTGCAATTGTTTGAAGACTCTGCCTCATTTATCACCATCATCTTGAAGTTTACATCATAACTTCTCCTCAGCTGCCGGTTAACCTCGCAGACCTTCGACCCACTTTTCTCCAGATTGTCGCTACGTTTCTCAATTTTCTGTTATCTCTTCTATTATTTTCTTCTCTTTTCTTTCTTACCGCTATTTAAAATTTTTCTTCTTCGTGCTACCGCTATTTTTATTTTTATTCTTCGTGACAGGGGTTCGCTTTGGCCTGGGGAGTCAAGTTCAGCATTCGCTTCAATAATATCTGGCGCCATCTCACGTCGTGAAGGGGTATAATGCCTAGACCCTGAATATAAGACAACCCCCACTTTTTCAGTCTTATTTCAATGCAAAAAGCATCGTCTTATATTAGGGCCAATACGGTAACTATGTAAAGTTTAGACTCAAAATCCAATCAGTTGATGGTTTTGTAAACAACGTCCAACCTGGTGCGGTTCGTGTTCCAGTGCACGAAAGGCAAATGAAGCAGCACAAATCAACACAAAATTGAAAATATCGAATGTAGACAATCTAGCAGACTACACAGACTAGCAAATAGCTGAGTGCACCTTTTAAGCAACAATTCAAGCACATGATTCTCGCTCAAGTGGTGAAGAGACATGCTGGTGCTAACTACAAACGTGCTAAACCAAAACGAAAAGTCAGTGTTCAAATCTGATTAGGTTGCACCGACCTTTACATTACCATAATTGCTTTCGAGAATGTTGAGAGAATATCAATAACATAGGCGAGGGTGAAAAATAATCCAAGCTGCAGCAGATCAAAGTGGCAATCACATCAGTTTGCTAAAGTGACCAACTTTTGCATCAGGTATCGGCTCACTGGTTTTGGTCCACACTAAATGTTGATTTGCTCACTCCTGTTTCATTGAACCACACAAAACTACTAAAAACTAAGTGGCGCTCAACGCGTGACATTGCATTGACTCCTCGTTGAAGGAAGGCCTGCCATCCCGCAGCAGTTTGTGCCCCAAGCTGGTGACCAGCAAGAGATGCTGGACTGTTGTGGTTGTGTACGGTTCTTCCACACACTATTGAAACTTGCATTTGTTAATGTAGCGGCAAAAAGGACAGAAGGAGAGCTTATCTACCAAAAAACACATTGCGTGATTTATTTCTATATTTATTTTGGGGTGTTTGGTTCACATTGAGAGAATGAAGTGATGGAGTGAGGCAAGAAATGAGTGATAGATGGCACTTAGGCTTGACTGCCATGACTAGTTTATATGATTTGCAGCCTCTCCAGGAAATTCATTCAGGCAAACTGTAATTTATCCTTGACTGTTTGTCCTTTCCTTTGCATGTTTTATAACAACTGCGGCTACTTGAGAAAAAGTAAACAAGTCACCTATCAGCCTCAGTGATTACTTTATGGACGCCTACTCCCGAGAACATACGCAAGGAGAAATCGTACATGTAGTGATATTGCTTTGTAGGAATCTTGTTTCCATATAGTGCTGTATAGAATTTGAGAAGATTGTAAACAAAGCAACATACAGAAATAAGAAAGGCTCAAATTTAAATGTGTGGTTGGGAAAAATGTGACAGGAAGTGCCGATTCCAATCCAACCAGGCTAGTGGCTGCTAAGAAGTGCGAAACGGGAACAGGCGGTTGCCTTGATGCAACTATTGTAGAGGAAAAGAGTAATGTGTGAGCTGACCTTTTCTGTCTTCACATCTACAGCAGAGTCCATACGAAGTTATGATGAATAGGATAGAATACATACATTTTATAAGGGCAAATACCGTAATTTCCGGACTATAAGCCGCGACTTTTGTCACACGCTTTCAACTCTGCGGCTTATTTAATGAAGTGGCCTATATAAAGACTTTTTTAACGGCCGCCTGTGTACCGTCTTTCTTTGTAAATATCTCATGTAACAATATGGGCATATAGACAGGTGCGGCTTATGTGTGTACAAAATGGTTTTTTCCTTTAAAAATGTGGTGCGGCTTATAATCAGGTGCGGTCTATAGTCCAGAAATTACGGTAAATATTTTTCTAACAGTGGTCTAGAACACGGTAAAACAATCTGTCAGTGTTGAGAGTGTTGTATCATGTTTTCAAAACAATTTTACAATCAGGGGACTGTGACAACAACATGAATGAATGGAACGTTTATCTCTACACTCTTAGCATACTCAGGGATATTCCATTCCTGTCAAATAATGATATGCGTTTCTCCCCCCCATTTTGACTGCACTCCAATCTTCAAGAGAGTAATGTTGATAGCTTCATGCAGCACATTGTCATGCAGCTGAATGGATGCCTTGTCAATTTTGGGGGCACATATCAGTAAATATTTCTGCAATGACCCTCTGATAAAAAATCAGGGCAGAGCAGGCGATTTGATTGTTTCAGCTATTGCAACCAAACAGTTTTCCATCGTTTTTGAAAAGCGTACAGCTTGTGAGACAAGCATCAAAGGCTTTGCTTTACTGTAGCGATCAGTCCACTTTATGGATCTTTGTCAACAATTGCATTATGGCAACGACATCCTTTATAAAATTCCATAATTTGATCATGCAATTTCCATTATGGGTTTCCATAGCAGTATTTTGGAGTGCCCTTGCACATTAATCATGCAACTTGGAGAATTCATTAGCTGGTCCAGGGCTTGCAAATGGAAATTGGCAGTGATGTGGCAGAAATATGGTTCAGCATATGCTACAATAAAAGAAATATGGGAGAGCATTGCAGCATTTGTAAATTTGTGTTCTTGCTGTCCAACAAAGCTGGGTGTATTTCTTAAAGTGTTAGCACTTTAATCATATTTACTGGCTCGCCCTTGTCAACAGGGGACTTGGGGCCCCTGCAAGTTCTCTTTCTGAGACTGAGTGACATTCCTTTATTGAGACATTGCTTGAATGGTGATGGTGCTATTCTGCGGCATTGCTTTTATTCGGTAAAATTCTATTTCATATGCCACGGTCAGTCCTAACAAGCCAGTTGCTCTGACTAGGAAGGTTCAGAAATATTTGTCTTCAATAATAGGATCCAATAAATGGAGCCTCCCCCTCCTCAGCCTCGAATGTGATGAGTTTCATGAGGTCACCTTGGGTCGTCTTAGAAACTGCAGAATGTCTGAAATGAAAGATTTCTTTCTTTCTGTACCTCTGCTTTAAGGCCAGTTGCTTGTCTGCCCATACATGGCCTTGTTTGCATTGTCTTTGTCGACACTGTTTTCCAAACGGGATTGATGGTTTTGGAGTCCGTCTGTAGCCAAGGAATTAAATGCAACCATTTAAAGATCTTTTCAGAAGCTCTTATGCCAACAGCCATTAAATGAAAGGGTTGTGAATTATGGCAGATGGGAGCAATCCTTCATGGTCTTTTCTCTCATTATGTGAACCTGCAATACATTTCCCGTTGATGCTACCGAGTGACAAGATGTGTGGTGGTTGACTATACTTGTTCTAGCTGCTTTCTGCTTGCAACGTATGTGTTGTTTTTATCTGGTGGTGGGACTCTGTGACATGAGGAGAGTGTGCAGGATGGCAATACAGTTAAAGATTTATTTTACAAAAATACAAGTAAAATACTCTTGCTATTAAATGGCATTAGATGAATAACAAAATATTGTCATACAGATGATTTACGGCTGCAACTATGAATAGCCACATGAAGTTTGGATTTTTTTTTCGTATAAGAAACAGGGGAGTTTCTCTTTTGTGGCAAAGGAAATATGAAACGCAACGTTTATTGCAGCCTCTGTCATATTGTCGAAAACTCAAGATTATTGTACCTGCTATTGTCTCAAGTCTTGAGATGGTACAGATCATGTCATGATTCGGTTTGGGACCAACAGGTGGCACTGTAGGGCTCCCCCTTCAGCTGCACCCCTGTTGGTCGTTAGGTAATTAGTTCTATAAAAGGACTCCCGCCCGAACACTCATTGTCGGGTCATTGTTGCTCTTTGCTGCTGTCATGTTTGTTTATTTGTCATGTTTAGGTCATGTTTTTGGTCATGTTTCTGTTATTGGTAGTTTTGAGCTTCAGTCATGGTTTTTGTTGGATACTTTGGACTTTGTTTGTTTAGGATTTAGTTTTCTGTGTTTTATCAATACACTTCTTCAAATACACCCTGCTCCCCCCTCTTGCCTGCTTTTTGGGGTCCACCTCTCCCTCGCTACGTGACAGACCAAGTTTAAGTCATTTGGAGCAAGCTTCTATGACAAGGGCCCAAAAGTATGACCCTTGTAAATGGGCAAAATTGGACACTCAAAATAGTTCACTTCCTGTTCATTTTAACATATAGCTGCAATGGACTTTTTTGTACATCTCTGGGTGCTACCCATTCCTCTCATTTTTCACCAGCCTAGGATTGGATTTTGTTTATCCACTGTCGGGGCCACTACAGAGCCATTTTGTAATAATTAGACCCGATATGTGTGCAAAGTTTGGTGAGTTTTTATGTTTGTTTAGGGTGATTAAATGTCCCAAATTACAATAATATTAATAATTATAAATTAATAAATAATCATATTCATTCATTTTCCATTCCGCTTTAACCTCACAAGGGTCGCGGGATGTGCTGGAGGCTATCTCAGCTGTCTTCGGGCAGAAACAGGGGGACACCGTCTGAACCGGTTGCCAGCCAGTAACAGGGCACACAGAGACCAACAACCATCGACGGTCACACTCGCACCTTGGGACAATTTAGAGCAGCGGTCCCCAACCTTTTTTGCCCTACGGACCGGTTTAATGTCGGGCAATATTTTCAGGGACCGGCCTTGAAGAATGCAATAAAATGATATAATATGACCTGCATGAAAACTATGGTATTTTCGAAACATAATAGTAAACATGAATCATGACAAAAGGAATGTCTTATCTGGCCGCAACACTCTCTGGTCGCGTTGGTAACGTTTAACCCTGCCTTCAAAATAAGATACAAAGTGTATGAAAAATACAACTCATCGTCGCCACATATTATGCAGTGGGCTTGATGCATGGGAATCTTTCCCTTTGAGATAAATCCGTATTTTAAGTAGGACTCCGGATATTGTTTATATTTATACTTTCTGTGCGGCCCAGTACCAAATGACCCGAAGACCGGTACCGGTCCGCGGCAAAGGGGTTGAGGACCCCTGGTTTAGAGTGTTCCATTAACCTGCATGTTTTTGTAATGTGGGAGGAAATCGGAGTACCCAGAGAAAACAAACTCCACACAGGAAGGCTGGAGCTGGGATCGAACCCATGACCTCTGCACTGTGAGGTCGACGCGCTAACCACTGGATTATTTATAAGAATAATTTCTTTTATGCAGGCTCCATGGTTGACTGTGTGATGAATGTGAGTGTGAATGAAGTACTGTATCTGTCTTTAGATGTGCTCTGGTGGGAAAGTCTGACTTTTGATCCAAAATCAAACAAGAGGTGACGGAAGAAGACGAAATAATGTATTGGAGTCGACTATTTACAAGTCAACTTGATGTAATTTTTGTAACCAGTGTAACATGCTGCAAGAGGGAATCTAAAAATATGATAAATTAACTGACCAACCGCAATATCTCAAATTCAACTTCTTCCTTCCGGATCAGTAACTTTGCCATCTGCCCAGTTGCTTTTGTGAAGGTTTACAGTGTATCGAAAATACCCAGGACACCGTAGTAATCACATTTATGTTCTGGAAGGGAAATTTAAACCTCCACATTTTTTTTCCCTAACAGGTTAACTGCATGCAGATACATTTGAGGCACTTCCTAAATGAGCAGTTGGCTGTTTTTTTAGTTAGGAAACAAGGACATCAGATTTAAAGAAAATCTTGTTCACTGACAGCCAGTGGGAGGTGCACTCTTAACATTTTTTTTTTCTTGAAGTATACCCATTAAATGAGCCTTAAAATATTGAAAATATTCTGGGTTAAATGATCATAGCTCTTCTTTCCCTTATAGCGTCTCTAAAGTGATGTTAAGTCGTAAGGCATTTGCCCAAACTGTCAATTAGTACCTCTGGCATCCAGTGGGTGGCTGCGACGACAATGGACAATTCATTTTTTTGACATAGCTCTGAGTCATGCAAATGTGTTTTGAAGTAGCATTTGTCTTTTTCTCTGAAGGTTCTGTGTGATAAATGACAAAAAAAACCAAAAGAAAAACCAACCTTCTGCGGTATTGTTCAGTCGAAGCTCACTTTTAAAGAGACAAACAGGATGTGGCATTACACCCACCACTCAAAGGATATTCCCCACCCTCAAGCACCCTCAACCTCTCTCCCAATAGCTGAATGGAGCCTGTCCAATATTAAAATGGAACAGTTGGTGCATGCCTCTGGTCAAGACATATCTCTTTCAAACAGAGGACACTAAAAGGATTGATTGAAAGCAATTGGCGGTGCAGTGCATTTCTTTTTCCATTTGTTTTCATTTGGTCTCTTTTCCACAGGGACTGAGCTGAGTAGATATATTTTTCTTTTTACCTTTTTTTTATACTTTGTCTCTGATATTGCTGCTTAGTTCTCTGGCATAGATGATAATAAAGGCCGAATCTCCGTCAGTGGCACGCATTAAAAGAGAGCTCTAAAACACATTTCTTTTTTTCTCTTAAAAGACACGGCTATGATGGGCTGGAAAAGAAGCTAAAGGAAGTCTTCACGGAAAGAAGCAGCATCTTGCACCAACTCTCCAAGACATCTAAGGAGCTGGACAGCATAAAAGGCAACATTCAGGTTGGGCATTTTTTGTTTTACTGAAAAAGTATTGCAAAGTACAATGCGTTGGCCGCTTTGGGATGTTTGCGGAAAAGCAATTGAAAGGGCTATTTTGTGGGGTTGCAAAAAGTTCAACATGTTAGCAGTCTAAATGGTATTTTACAAATACGTGGACCTTAAATAATGGCAACCAAGAGTAAGAAACCAAACTACTATTATACATTAAAAAAAATTATATAGGGCTAAGCCTGCAACTGCCAGTGTGGAGCAAACTAAGTTTTTCTGTTTAAAGTACACGGTGACACAAATATTCAAGCCATGTATTCAGTAGGTGTGTCATTTGTTGATGCAATAGCATGAAATACAAACTACTACTCAAACAGAGGGTCTCCTGCCCTCCATCCTTTTGGAACATGGCAGGTCCATTGAAGATGGTGGAAATTTGGCAGGATATGAACAATATTTACAACCTCAAGACAATGACTGTGCCACGACCAAGGCCTTATGATTAGGCGTTTAATTTCTCTCTTCACCTTCCGTAACTGTAGTTCAGTGTTTTTCAATAAGTGTATGAACAGAAAGCGAAAAATACAAACATTTGTGTATTTCATAAAATATTTTAGAGCATCATTCTTTTGCACAGGGCGGCCCAGTGGTTAGCACATCGACCTCAAAGTGCAGAGGTACCGGGTTCAATTCCAGCTCCGGCCTCCCTGTGTGGAGTTTGCATGTTTTCTCCGGGTATTCCAGTTTCCTCCCACATTCCAAAAACATGCATGGCAGGCTGATTGAACACTCTAAATTGTCCCTTGGTGTGAGTGTGAGTGTGGATGGTTGTTCGTCTGTGTGTGCCCTGCGATTGGTTGGAAACTGGTTCAAGGTGTCCCTCACCTCTGCCCGAAGACAGCTGGGATAGGTTCCGGCACTCCCTGCGACCCTTGTGAAGATAAGCGGATCGGAAAATGCATGGATGGATGGATTATTTTGCACAACAGAATATACCTTGTATGGACGTCCTCCTGAGTAATGTCACCAAATGCAATATTTCACTGGAATAAAATGTGAAAACAAAGATTACCTTAAATTCAATTTTTTCTTCTCTTATTGCCAACACAGGAAAGAAGGGAATTGAGATCAGACATTTCAAATTGACCCCTTTTCAGTGCTTCCCTTCAAATATTCTTTTTGACTGATAATTGTCTTTGTAGGTTTTGGGAAAATATCATTCTGAGTAAATTGGTTACGAAAGAAATGATACACAGCCAGCAAGGTGTGTATGCGCGCGTCGGTGCGTGCATGTATTTGTGTGTTAGTGTGTCTGTGTTCGTGCGTGTATGTTGTTCAGAGATGTCATACGTGAGGCTATCATTAGACTATTGTACTTTCTTCCTAGGCCCTTTGCCAGCATAATGGAGGGTGCAAAGATTGCGTTTGGGGGGGAAACTTATTTGAGAGAAGAACTTAACAAACAGACACACGCACACACACACACACACACACACACTTTAGAAGAGAAGAAATGGGTTGAAGCAGATTTGAATTAGCCAGTGCTTAGATGACTCGCCTTCATTTCGGGGTTAGTTCATTAAACTTTGCCGGAATGGGGGGATTTATTCTTGACAGTGATACCCACCCCCTCTCTGCGGTATGCCCACCTTCCCCATCTTAAAGAAGAAAAAGATTTAGCAATGCAACCACCTTTGGGATTTAAAATGTTTCCTCACAACACAACATTCTAAAAATCTGTGTTTTCTATTTGATTTAAATGAAAATGTTATGATATGGTTGGAAGGGATCTACAGATTTCCATCTGACATTCCCTTGCCCTTGGCATGAATAGTACTGTAACATTTGTAGATGAACTTCAAGCAGGAACACAGTGCAACATTTGATGAGCACTGTTTTCAAAACAGCAGACCTTGTCTTATATATTGCTGTTTGCCGGGCATCAAAGTGTGTGTGTGTGTGGGGGGCGGGGGGGGGGGGGTGTTATGGCGGAGGTTATGTCATGTCATGTGTATGTAAATACAAATATAAAATGTCAATGTTGCACCGGGGCTCCCCCCTGGAGGGGCAGGAGGTATTCATAAATACAAGATAAAATACATTTAGCTATAAACGTTAATTAATAAGGTTTCTTTAATCAAATGAAGACTGTCTGAGTACCAATTACACTCACCTTGCAAAAAATGCAAAATGGTTTTATTGCACCAGACTCATTCAAAGCTACACATAGACTGGGGGTGTCCAAACCGTTTTGCAAAGACAGACATATTTGGTGAGGTGAAAATGTTAGTTCAGTGCAAATTTTAAAGTACAATATTATTGATGAAACATTCAATCTTACTTCCCAGGTTCCAAGAAAATTTGGTACGAGGGGACGTGGTAAGCAGCAGGCAGCTAACATTCGCCTCTGAAGCCGTTGTGCTTTCTTTGCTCGCAGTGTCTGTTCAATGCAGGAATACTGCTGCTTCATTCCACTTCACTGTCATGTGAATCAAGTCAATGACATGGTATTTAATGATTGTTTCACTGCGGTTACATTCTTCAGCACAAATAAACTTTGCGACACACCATAGGCGAAACCTTGAACATCCACAACAAGCCTCTGAATCTATAACACCAGTGTGTTGATTAAAATACAGCAGCAAAATAATATGTTTCCAGCATTAAAAGCTGTATGTAGGGCTGAAACGAGTCCTGGAATAATTCGGGTACCTCTGTTCCAAAAATCTCTCAGGGCATTTTTTTCTGGGTCGGGTACCCGCTTATTTCCATGCATCCACCAATGCAGTGAGAAGGTCAACTTGACCTTAACCTTATAACATACGGGCATTCCACATTCCAAAAACACGCACCATAGGTCAATTGAACGGGCTAAATTGTCCCGGGGTGTGATAGTGAGCGCAAATGGTTGTTTGTCTATGTGTGCCTTGCGATTGGCTGGCAACCAGGTCAGAATCCAACCCTGCTTGCTGCCCGAAGACAGCTGGGAGAAGCTCCAGCACACCCGCCCCCCTCTTGAGGATAAGGGGATCAGAAAATGGACGCATGGACACTGAAACATTTCATTTGTTTCCTCTTAATGATGCAATAGACTTGTGTTGTAATTCTTGAACCCATACTCAAAGTGACAAGGAACCTGTAAGTTTGCACTGTGAAGTAAGCAAATAATTTGCTGTGACCGGTTCACTTTGCCTAGTTTGGCTTTTGCAAGACAATGTTCCATTTTATTTATTGATCTATTCATTTTTAAAATACCTAATCAGTCCATTACTCATTCGTTGCTTATCGATCAAATTAACATTTGGACTTCAAGCAGCAGGATAACAGATGAACTTTTTGGCTTATTCGACTTGTCTTGCAAAGTGATTGCACAACACACACGACTACCCCCGCGGTTGTAGCTGACATTGTATTGCACGTTTTTCACGCTTTAGTGGGTGTCCGTGTGTGGACATTTCAGCATCGTGCAGGTGCCTTGCCGTAGCTAACTGTTATCTAACTGAATAAGCATGCATTGTGGGCCATCAACACACTGAATTCAGATATAGTTGTGGAACTGTTTGTTTTGTTGTTATTTTCATTTTCCTCCTCCGAGGTCAAACACATCACATTCAGGATTGCTGTAGTATTTCACTTGAAAAGGGACTTCCCATAGTCCATGTTACTTCTTTTCTTCTCAGTCACGAAATATGCACGTACACTTTTGATGAAAATCTTCGTATTTGAATTTGTCCATGTCATCGTTATGTTTAGAACATCTTCACACCATGCCTGTGCACACATAACAAGGGATAAGACTTCAAAACAAATCTTTTACCGTATTTTCTGGACTATAAGTCGCAGTTTTTTTTCATACTTTGGCCAGGGGAGCGACTTATGTGTGAAATTATTAACACATGATTATGTCATTTCACATTATTTTCACATAGAACCACAAGAGGGCGCTCTCGGCCTGTGTTGATAAGTCGATGATGAGTCTGACGTAAGCGACGTAGAAGAGGAAGCGGCGCATCGTCGTCTAGTTGGGGGAGTTGTTTAAAAGTGACACAGAGGATGAAGATTTCATTGGATTTAGTGATTTGGAGTCAAACTGATAGTTTGGTAAACTTGTTAGAATGTTCTTTATGCAAGTTATCTGAATAACTCTTAATATGTATTATATATACGTTACGGACATTACCAGGCATGTCAGTCATGTAACGTTAGTATACCGTACACCTGGGAATGTGGGTGCTTTTATGGCTTTTCCAGATGCACGATTAGTTATTATTACTCGCAAACTCTGCCTGTTGAGGTACAACTGCGGACACACAGAGACGGCGAATTGATTCCTACTGTCCGTCTGCACATACATGCACTTTAACTGCAAGAGGGTTAAAGTGTCAAGAAGTGGCAGCCTGCAACTGCCAATTTAGAGTAAAAATTTTTCATCTGGGCTCTGTCGTTCAAACGTACTACTTAATTGTACAACTGCAAGTCAATAGCCAGTGGCATTATGGGGGGAAAATTATTTTACCATTTAAGCTCCATTGTATACATTCTAAGGAGTTTACCAATACATTGGAACGACTGCAGTGCTTTCGAATGACTTTTCAATGACTTCACCAACTCAATTCAAACGACTATACAGAAGGTACGAACGACATAGTCTAGCCCAAAATGTTTACTACACATTGGCAGTTGCAGGCTGCCACTTCTTGACACTTTAACCCTCTTGCAGTTAAAGTGCATGTATGTGCAGACGGACAGTAGGAATCAATTCTTCACCTCTGTGTGTCCGCAGTTTTACCTCAACAAGCAGAGTAATACTCACTAATCGCACATCTGGGCAATCCATAAAAGCACTTGCATTTCCATGTTCATCCAATGTTTTTAAATTTTTTGTATCCATCAAGTACACAAACAAGTTACAAAACATTTCCTGACATTTACAAAAGCCTCTATTCCATTGAACAATGAACCATTGCAAATATTTGCGAAGGCAGTGGGTGGCCGGGTGGTCGACTGTTTAGCGCAGCGGTAGGGAACTCCAGTTCCTCGAGAGCCATACCCTGCCTGTTTTGGATCTCTCTCTACTTCAACACACCTGATTCAAACGATCAGCTCATCAGCAAACTCTGTCGAAGCCTGACACGATCATGGTCAATTGAATAAGGTGTGTTGGATTAGGGAGAGCTCGAAAACACGCAGGATATGGCTCTCGAGGAACCGGAGTTCCCTACTCCTGGTTTAGCGCATCGGCAAGCATGCCGCTTGCTGAACAAAATCAGCAAAGTGACAGCCCCCCCGATCCTAGTAAGGAAAGTGTTAGACGATAAAATGCAACTTTTATAAGGCTGCAATCAAGATCACTGTTATCTCATGTGGCATGTTCCATGATGGTGGTTCAAACCCCTAAATTTTGTGAGCGGCGTCGTTTCAGAAAATGTGGGTCAGATTCCAAATGGTTCACCAAATGACTTTGGAGTCAAAACACGTTTCCTCCTCCACTTGCATAGCTCAAAAGGGCTTTGACTGATTTAATATTCATTTGTCAACAGTGCCTACGTCATTCCTGAACATAAATGTAAATGAGGGGCCGTTGGGGACAGGGAAGAAGGGAAAAGCATCCCTGTACCACCAATGGAAATGGGATTTACCGGAATGCAATTTTAATTGCCATAGAATTTACCTTCAAGCATGTTTTAAAATAAGCAATATCATTTTTGAGTCCTATTACTCTCTCCCAGATTCATAGCAACCAAAAATATCTTCAAGGGATTGTCAAGTAATTAGAGACTTGACTAATCCAGAATTACCCATCAGGCAGGTTCTTAGGGACTAGGAAAAATAATTCAATACAATATAATTCAGTGCTTCTCCCTTTACCCCTTGTTAGGATTGGTTCAGACATCATAGCCAGATTGTTGGAGGGTACATACTTTTTTTTTCTTTTTTCTGGGGCATCATCAACAACATTGGAACATCTGCTGCATAATTCCATGTTAATGGAATTCATCTCAATTATTTTAAGATTCATCTGTTTTTTGCCTTGCCACTACTAAGTATTCAAGGATTATCTTGCTTCAAACTTTGTTTTTAAAAAAAAAAACAGCATAGCCCCTTTGACAAAGTGTTCTGCTTGCCCGGACACTCATGGGGAGGTCATTGTTTAATATGCAAAAATCTCTTTGTGTCTTTCTCTTTTAGTCATTGAAAAACGATGACTCAGTTGCCAAGAAGGACGTACAAAGGATTTTGGAGCTCAGCCACAAACAAAGGTAAGGACACCAGCACTCCTCCCCTCTTTAGATTTGAATTTCAAGTTTGAAAACATTTGCAACAAATATATAAAAGTCGCATTTTACAGTCCAAAATTGGGGAATTGTTCATCAGTCCCTTCACAACCAAATCAATTCACCTTTTAACAGCGGTGTTGTCTTGTAAATCCACATACAGCAGAATGCAAGTGGACTATTTTGAATCCAACCGTATACTGTGTGTGAAATAAGAGAACCATGCCATTTCTGGGTTGGCAATCTATCTTTTTCCAAGCGAGCTGGAAAACTGTTTACCTGAAGTGTTCCTCTAGTTTGGATTGTCTGATTAATGTTGTGTGTAATGAGACCGTTAATGATTAGAAGTCATCTGCGGCCTCCTTGCTCTCTGAAATGTCAGACTCATTAAAGTCCAGTCTCCTACATACAGTACATCGATAGCCAATCAATAGCCTATCGCCAACGCATGGAAGCATTCAGGTGTTGAAGCTACGAACCATGGAGAGCAGCACTTTGTTGTTGCTTACCAAGCACTGAGCCACTTTCATAGCAAGTGTTATTAATCCGCCCGTGGAGTCCCATGTGTGCTAAGTGCAATTATTAGCTGGTTCCATCATGACAGAAGACGGTATGATTCATCACAAGTCACTTATTTTTGACACCTACTCCATACTGCGATTCTCTGACTCTGTACTGATGGATTACTCTAAGGGGGGTTCTTTAGAAGATTTCGACTTTTCGACACCTATTTTGCCTCTTTTGTCATATCCGTACATCTGCGTTAACCTCACATTCACTGTGCCCTTTCCTGTCCATGTGGGCGCTTTTTGGTTTTGTTTGTAGAAGTGTTTTCCAAGGAAGGGACACAAGAGATGAGAATAAAAATGAAATGCCAAAGCAGTCGTGGGTGGCCGTTCCCTGAAAAGGAAATCATGTTCAAGGATTTTTGGCAAGGCCCAAACAAAGACCACTGGCATTTAAAAGCATTGGGCGGCTGTTCCAAAGAGATTCTTTCAACACAAACAATGCAAATGGATTTGTTTTTTTGTTTTTTTACCTTCAAAGACATTGCTAGTTTACTCTGCCGGTGGCTGACTATGCTTGTCATGTAAAGCTGTCCTTAGAAACATCAAATAGACTGTATGTCTTGATTTTACATTATCACAGTTTTAAGTCTCCAGTCAAAGTGTACGGTATTACCTTTGCAATATGGCAGCATGAGCATCAAACGGCGAGGGAACACCCGTAGCTATATTTAGATTCATTAGCATTCGCATTAAAAACATAATGAACATAGCATGAAGTCTGTAGAGTGTTCCAAATGCTCAACGGGAAGTGCATTACGAAACACTATGAATACTTCATACTACGTCATCACCATGTCCATGTGGATCTCAAGTCAAATGGCCTTAATAGCATTTGCATTTGTCAAGGCTCCTTTAATTAAAAAGAACTTTAATATGATTTGGGACTAACAAGCCACAGGAGGGATTGGATGTAATAATGCACTTGATTTGGAGGCCATTAGGAGAATAGATGGCAAAACAAAGGTTCTGACATTGCAGCAGAGAAATGCAGCAATTTAATGAAAAAATAGCATAACCAAGGGATGACTAAATGAACAAGTTCAGTTCAAGTTGTTCAACATCTCTTCGTTCAGAAAGTGCCAAGCGCAAAACATAATGTTTGCATTATTCATTCCCAAAATGGAAATGAGACAGCAAATGTTGATGTACTAGAACGAAGTCAGAAAGAGAGGAAATATTTCCCAAGTCTTCGATTTGCAAAATTTAAAATCACAACATGTATTCTTTATTTATGTTCACCAACTGCCTTGCAGCTGTAATTGTGACTCGCACTCATGTAAAACGTATGACATTTGCTTGTGGCATGGAAAAAACAAAACATTCACAAGCTTCGCACAAGACTGTATGAGCAAGCATTTTGTCGAGCATTGCACTTCGGAATATCGCCATATACTGCTAGTACACACTAAGAATGTGTGGAAAGTGTGCTAACAGTTTCTCATTTGCTTCCCGATTGACAGAGACGAGATGAAGTCCCTCCAGGTTGCCTTGCAGAAGCAGCTGGATGAGGCAAACGACAGAGCCGAGAAGCAGCAGGCCACAGTAAGACAGACTTGACCTGACCATCAACATCCGGTCGTTTTGAACCTGTCCTGTCACCTGTCACGCGGGCCCCTCGCTGACCCGGGCTTATTAGCCAGGAGTGCTTTCTGTCAGCTCCTTCACTCAACACTTGACACTCTTAGAAAATGGCAAGAGAAAGTGGTCTGTCCCCTTCATTCAATCCCCAACTAGAGATTAATAACCCGGAGCACAATAGCCCAGTGGTGAGTGTGGTTGCCTCTCAGCAACAAAGTTGGTCGACTTGAGCATTTCTGGATGGGGTTTGCATGCTCTTTATGCGTTTTTCTTAATAATAATAATTATAACAATACTTTTATTTTGAAAGTGCTTTTCATCATACTCATAGACACGCTACAGGAGTTTTGTCATGATTCTGTTTTTGACCAACAGGTGGCACTGTAGGGTTCTCCCTGCAGCTGCACACCTGTTGTTCATTATGTAATTATTAGTGCTGCAAAAGGACGGACCACTAATTGCCGGGTCATTGTTTGTGGCTGTTTGCTGCTGCTGTCATGTTTGTTTGGGTCATGGTTCTGTTACTGTTAGTTTTTTGCTTCAGTCATGGTTTTTGTTTGATACTTTGGCTTCGTTTTGTTTTCAGGACTTTGTTTGTTTCGGATTTAGTTTTCTCTGTTTCAATACAATCTGTCAAGTACACCCTGCTCCTGCCTGCCTTTTGGGGTCCTCCACCAACTCGCAACGTGGCAAGTTTAAAACACGGGATAAAAACGTACACTTAAAGCCAAGCATACATGATTTAAAACAAACTCGTTTAGAAGAAGAACGACACAGCAAAAAATGGGTGAAAGAGATTAATAGAGGTGTTCAAAGCATTGCAGAAAAGGTGAGTTTGAAGAATGATTTGAAGGATTGGAGGTCAGTACAGTACAGATGTGTTGTGGTAGAGCATTCCAGAGGGTGGGGGCGGCGACAAAGAAGGCTCGGTCCCCCCAGGTTCTGAGCCTGGTCACCGGGATGGCAAAGGGGTTTGTCTTTGAGGAGCGGAGGTTGCGGGAACAGTGTATTGGTGTACGGAGAGGTAGGGCACCTGATTGTGAAGGGGGAGTAGGAGGAGTTTAAACTGAATACGCTGGGGAACGAGGAGCCAGTGGAGGTTTTTAAGGACGGGGGTGATGTGATCACGAGTGCGGGTGTGGGTGAGAAGGTGGGCGGCGGCGTTCTAGATGTACTGTAGTTTATTGAGGAGTTTGGAGGCTGTACCGTAGAGGATGCTATTGCAGTAGTCAAGGTGGGAGGTGATGAAGGCATAGATGAGGGTTTGAGCGGCGTTGAAAGAAAGTGAGGGGCGGAGGCGAGATCTCTTGGCTGCTCCAGGTTCCTCTCACAGCAAAGAGGGAAAAAAACAAAGTCAGTGAACACCAACCTTTCAAGTAGGCTCGACATAAAGATAAATACATTATTCACTCAAACAAAATCAGACATAGTTCAAACATTTTGTGATTTTCAATTGAAATACAGAATGCTGCAGATGCAGTAACGTAGATCAACAGAATTCATGTTGCATTACTACTTGTTGTGAGTCATAACATTTTCACGAAAGGATGTCGGAGACATTTAGTTTATACCTAAGAACTGCTTTCAATTGTAGGGGCAGCAAAAGTCTCCTTTAATATCGACTCACTTATCGAAGCAAACACTGCAGGATGTCGATAAAGCAAAAGGGCTGCCTAGTACCTGTTAATAGCTTGTGAAAAGTTTTTTCCAGCTTTTATCTGAAGCAAAAATCTTCAAAGTCTGTGTGTAACCCACAAACACTCGCACTATTATCTGCTGCTAAAGGCTAGGTCAATCACAGTAAACTATGAGTGACAAACAATCTGGCAGAGGATTTACCCAGCTTGCAGTAATTCTCATTCTGGCTGGTGATGTGGAATAGAATCACGGTCTGCAATCGGTAAATTTCTCACCATCATCACATGCCAACATGATGGCCGTGTCACTAGTCAACAACGCTTGCCCGGTAATTGACCAGCCGTGAAGACAGCAAGCGGCTGCCAACCCGTTGGCTTGGCTTCGCCTCCCCTTTGAGTAGACAACCTACAATTAGCAGTAAGACTGAGAAGCCTGAAGCATTAGACAAGATGCATTCATTGAGGTTATTAAGAACAAGAAATTCTCCATTCCTTCAGAATGTCAAGATGATGTGGATGAAGCACTTAATTAGTTCAATTCTGCTTTTCTTGACTGTCTTGATAATGTGGTCCATCAAAAATGATCAGAGAAGTGGATAAAAGAGGACATAATTTGGCTCACAAGTGAAAGGAATAATAGTCTTGAAATTTATAATGACAGGAAATACTTCTCAGAGTTTCACAAGAAATGAAAGGATTTCCTAAGTGACCAAAGCAGTGAATGTAAAAATGACATTGCAACATTGGACGCCTCAAATTATGGAGTCAAATCCAAACCCAATAATTTTAGGCTTGACATTAATGGTGTGGTAACATCTGATAAAGAGGCTTTGTAACATCTACAATCTCACGTGTGCACATTGCCGCATGACGTCTTTGATCCACTGGTGAAAAGGACACGTTTGATTCGCTCCTCTTTCATCTATTACGGCTTCAAACAACAAAGTGTATGCAGGAAAAGTGGTCAGTTGTCTTGTATTATTTTGTCATTTTTTTGGTCAACTTTTCTTTTGATGGCGGCGCGGACACCCGCAGCGGCTCCTCTTGTTTTATGTTGAGGGGGAATAAATTTCATCTGTGCTGTATGTTACACATACGTACAGCACATTTGACAATAAAGTTGTATTCAATTCAATTCAATTCATTTTGCTACTATTGCGAAACAGCTGGTGGATAAACTCCCTCAACCCACAAAGGCCTGTGGGATGGAACATCTTCATAATTTCTACTGTCAAAAGGAGCCAGGCACATTTGAACTCTTGTGCTTCCAAAGAGGGGCCTATTTGTGGCCTAAATCCCACCAAAGGCACTGGGCCCAGACCTCCTAGCAGCCAAACTTCTCAGAGATGCTGAAAAGGCAATTACTGCTTTTGTCAACTTTCAGATTAGTTTTAATCTAATGACAGAGACAGTCCTGAGGGAATTTACGAATGCAAGAGTGATTCCTTTATGAATAAAGGGCAGTAAAAGTGATCCACATAGTTATAGACTGATATCAATTGCGAGTGCCTTGTTGAAAATAATGGAAACACAAGTAAAAGAACCGATAAATTGTTTTGGGGTTTTTTTTGTTCAGCAAAGAACAACGTTCTTTTTTAAAATTCTATCTGGTTTTAGGAGAGCACACTCAACGGAGACATGCTTAATGTATTTAATGGACCTAATCAGGAAGGACTGGTAAATGCTGTATGGTCGTGTTGGATTTATCAAACACATTTGATACACTTATCATACCAACTTGATCATGAAATTTAAAGCTATGGCTCTTCATGATACGTGACTTAACTGGGTTCGCACGTACATGGAGAACCATTCTCAAAGTGGAAGTGAATGGCACTCTTCCAAGAGAAATAACTCCGGGATGGGTATCGGACAGGGAAGCTTATTTGGGCATTTATTTGATATTTTAGGTTATCGTGATTTTAAAACTGCTGTCTCTTGTGCCGATGACTTGGTCCTAATGGTTGATCATTCAAAGAAATTGGTAGTTAAGGTCACTCTGAGCTCCGAGTTGCAGAGGAGATGTGATTGGTGAGCTGCAAACAGGCTTTCACTCCCACCTAGGCAAGACAGAAGCCCTTATTTTTGGCAGTAAGATCAGGCTGGGAAAGTCACCAGGTTTTGAGGTCCAAAAAGGAATCATTAAATCCACAGAGAAAATAAATTACCTTGGATGCCTGTAAGATAACGGGCGGCCCGGTAGTCCAGTGGTTAGCACGTCGGCTTCACAGTGCAGAGGTACCGGGTTCGATCCCAGCTCCGGCCTCCCTGTGTGGAGTTTGCATGTTCTCCCCGGGCTTGCGTGGGTTTTCTCCGGGTGCTCCGGTTTCCTCCCACATTCCAAAAACATGCATGGCAGGCTCGTTGGGTATTCCAAATTGTCCCTAGGTGTGAGTGTGAGCGTGGATGATTGTTCGTCTCTGTGTGCCCTGCGATTGGCTGGCAACTGATTCAGGGTGTCCCCCGCCTACTGCCCGAAGACAGCTGGGATAGGCTCCAGCAACCCCCGCGACCCTAGTGAGGATCAAGCGGTTCGGAAAATGAATGAATGAATGCCTGTAAGATAACAGTCGCTGATGGTGTCGTGGCATACTCGCCTGACTCGTGTGGGATCCCACAAGTGACGGTGTGGATGTGGGTGTAAAAAGTTAGTCATCTCAATATGTGCCCTGCGAAAGATTGGCAACCATTTCAATATGTAGGCCACCTTCTACCCAAAGTCAGCCTTTTCAAATCAGTGAACCCTTCACATCCTGGCAAGGTCATTTATTCAGAGCCAATTTTATATTAAGCTTGCCATCATCTGGTCTACCCGTCCCTTGCAAATTTTAAAGAATAAACGGCAGACCGTTGCTGAGAACAAACTCATTAGGTTTATCCCAAAAGTTCATTCTCGCACAAATGGGGAGAGGCATTCACAAAAGTGTGCATAAATCATACTTATGAAAATTCACAGGCAAAATATAGGATTTATCAATTTGGACTTGTGCATGAGGACATTCATAAATTCACACACAGCTCTGACCATGTGTACAAATGAGGCTGATTGTGCGTGAGTGTGACACTTTAGATCATTTGAAATGTATCAACACACATGACTTACTAGTGTACGTATGACTGATCTGCATAGTTGATCAATACGGATTTGGGTTCTTTTTGTACTTCCGCACATGCTAAATTTAAAATATGTTCTACAAAGAGGCCCGAGGAATCTGAGCACTTTAAAAAAAATGAAACTGGTTACCTGTAGAGAAACACACAATTTACGTGAAAATGCTGATCAATTTTTAAATCATTTCTAATTATTTTTCCCATGTCAGTAAAACTCGTCTGTACTCTACCAGAGATACTTCAATAGACTTTGTCCCATGTAAGTTCAAATCCCTAATGGGTAAAAACTGTTTGATGTATAGCCTTTAAACACTTTATACAAAGCAATAGTTAATTAAATACTATTTTCACATTTTTGGGGGTAATTATCTAATTAATATACTTTTAAGTTTTTCAGCATGACTGCCATTGCAATGCTACTCCTATGACCCAGGTTTTGCACTTAAAATAAAAATGAATGTACAGATATAGCTTTCACTTGTGTTGTGTTTCACTTGTGTTGATTGAAACGTATTTGATTCACTGATCATATGACACTGCCTTTTTGTCTTTGTTTGTCCTGCTGTGTGACACACTTTATTGGGTTTTTATCCTCCGCGATGCCCATCTGAGTCATGGAAGGTTTTGTAGTACTGTCTTCTCTGCTATCACCTAATAAATTCATCCATCCATCCATAACCGCTCACTAGGGTCAATCAGCTGTCTTCGGGCAGTAGGCAGGGGACACCCTGATAGTTGCCACACCATTCCGTATAATTTCATGAGGGTATTAATATGCAAGCCGATTGCAATCACGCTATGAGCACTTGGTGTGTATCATCTACTAAATGCTTTTTAGGCTGAATAAATGATTAACGAGCGTCAATTTAATCACAAAGATGAACACGTTTGGCGAATCTCGTTCAAATTCAGCTAACCAATGGGAGCAGTTATTACCGTCATCTGATTTGTGCCCATGGTCCGCAGCCAAAGGAAAACAAATGTTCCTCAGTTGTAAAAGAGTGAATTGGGGGAAAGTTATCAAATAAGTACTTTTGAGGGCATCATTACACTAGTGACAAGCGGTTGTTGCCCTAACCCAGGGGTCGGCAACCCAAAATGTTGAAAGAACCACGTAGAACAAAAAACAAATATGTCTGGAGCCGCAAAAAAATAAAAGCCTTCTATAAAACGTACGATGAAGGAAACACATGCTGTATGTATGTAGAAGACTGGACTGTCTCAGAATTGTTTATGTTATTCATTATTTTTTTGTGTGTTCACAAACGCCCCCATATAATTTATTTTGTGATTTCCTCTCTTGATTTTTTGTTTTGGTGCATTATTTTCGCTTTTCTAAGTGTCAGTGAAGTGATCATGAATTTCCGTTTTTTTGGAGGCTGTCTTTGAACGCCTCTCGAGTTGAACAAGAAGAGAGAAGGCACGAAGTCGGACGCAGACGTGTGTCTGTTTGTCGAGACTGTTAAAAGCATAAATAAAGTGGACGTTTTAAAAAACCAACACCACAGCTCTCCTTTTTCGGAGCTGCAACATGTATCCACATCTATTTGAGCTATATTAGCCTACTATAAAAATATTTTTCCATTTTCAAACATTTTTTATAATGCTCCAGCGAGCCACTAGATGTCGCTAAAGAGCCGCGTGTTGCCGACCCCCGCCCTTACCGTACAAAGATGTCATTTTATTTTCAGTGTACCCTAAGATGATGTCAACATTGTTTATTTTGTAAGCCTTAGTTCAACATGCTTTGAATGTTAGGTGCGTCCATAAGGCTGATGGATTGAAACATTCTTCAACCACAACAACTGTATAAACTAACCATCAACGATTCACCGTGCAGGGCAGAATGCTGTGGGGATTTTCCATTTATACTCATAAAAAAAATGTAAAAAAATATGCCTACTGTTTATGCTTGTTCGGGGGGTGATAATGCACACTATGAAACTGCAATGAAAAGCTTTGAACACCTGCTTTCTACATACAGTAGATCAGGTAGATAAATGACGGCACAGGGCACAGGATTTCTCTTATTTGAGTGTACAGTCAACCCAAACCTCTCCAATTTTATTGAGTTTGACATTTATGCGTATTAAATTGTATTTCCGTAATTTCTTGAAAATTGCACTTTGTATTTCTTTAAAAATCATCCAAATCAGGTATATGTGAGTTGATGCTTAAAAAAAAGAAAATAAGGCATTTTTCAAGTCTATCAATCGACAGTAATTGTAGTCAAGATCACAGCACACAGTTTTTGTCTGTCGGCAATAAATATGCAGAATTGGGTTTAGTTGAAACAAGTTTTGCGATTTGAAACTATTTTCTGTGTGTGTGTGTGTGTGTGTTCAATTATTTTATGAAAATAATGTTGCCTTAAATGCAGAGCAATGTGAATTTTCAGCAGCTCACATATCTTTACCAACATTGCTCACTCACGGTAGAGTGGGATGATCAGGACTGATGATCACAGTATAAATGTCACAAATGGAAACAGTTACTTCTCACTTGACTGTGATCAACCCAGAAATCCAAAGTTTTGTCCTACTGTACATGTGTTTGGATGTGATTGTATTCTGGCCATCCCATTTTTGGACTTCACGGTGTAAGATGGATGCCAACAACCCTTGCCAGTGAGAGGATGGCTGTGTGGTTCAAGTCATTGTCATTCTTTCTTTCAGGTTGACTTCTGAGTCTCACTGACATACTTGAAATTGATCAAGTATATGGGTGTCTTTGTGTTCCCCCATGGAGCAAAATCTAGCATTGAAATCCTTGGGCATTAGGCAATCTCTTTCCGGGCTGTTTTCATTTGTGGTGCAGATGGTGGATGGCATGAACCATTAGACACAAATAGACTAGGGCTGTCTCTTCCAATCTCATAGATTCTCTTGAAAATGAATCTGCCCAACCTACTTTCTCACCCAACAGGTCAACCATTCAAACTCCTACCTGGGGGCAAAGTATCCCATTTCAGTTAATCAGTACATTTCTTCCCATCTACTGCAAAAGCATTTAAATGCTGTTTGTTGCTTTGCATAAAACTCAAATTTCGAAACAGTATTAAAAAAACAACAAAAACAAGACTGCCTTGTCATATTGCAACGCCTTAACTTGTCTGAGGTGTTGTTTTTTATTTTATTTTTTAACTTTGTCAGACACTATAAATAAGAATAGGACAATAGTCAGAATAGCGCTGATTGAGACATGAAATTACTGGTGGGCGGCTTTTAAGCTTCTCATAAGACTCCTCAATGTTGGGGTTGAATCCCGTTTTTTTTTCTTTGTTTTTGCATGGGGCAGTGGTGATACAACAGAAAGAAAGCATATAGCTGGAGAAGTATTTTAATATTTCATACGAAAATAATTACATATAATAAAGATGATTGTTATACGCCCACTCAACTCTGGGAGAAATGGCTGAACATCTTGTTTTTTGTTATGCATTTTTTGGCACCTGCCAACCTCAGTGGAGGAGGCTATTGAACAGCTTCAATTTATTTTGGCAGAATTCAGACTTGAGCTGTATTTCATGGAGGGTGGCTTTTGTGTTTTACCACAATACTTAATGATATGTATCATTTAAAACATACCCAATGATGAAATAGCAAGGATTACAGTTATTGTTGCCAAACTGTTCCAGAATAATGCACTGGTTACATTCAAGTAAATGGGAACTGAGCGAGCTTCAATATAAAATACACCTCTCTTATACACGTCATTTTTTTGTAGCAACAAGCTACTTTCTTGATTGTTACACTATCGCTTGATTGGTTTTAATTATGCTGAAGGACAATTGACTTTATGTGCAGCCTCAAAAGCTTAGAGGCCTGTTGTTCATAGCAGATTGCTTAATATGCGGGTGTGAGTCCCTAATGCTTGATGAATGCTGCTTTGCAGTGATGGAAGAGCCGACATGGCCTCCTAAAACACCCAGATATTGCCAACTATTGAATTGAATTGAATTGAATTGAATTGAATACACTTTATTGTCATATGTGCTGTACGTGTGTGTAACATACAGCACAGATGAAATTTCTTCCCCCTCAACATTAAACAAGAGGAGCCGCTGCGGGTGTCCGCGCCGCCATCAAAAGAAAAGTTGACCAAAAAAAAAGACAAAATAATACAAGACAACACCTGAAACACAGACAATTGTGCAATCTTAACCACTTTCCTCCATACACTTTGTTGTTTGAAGCCGTAATAGGCTATCATTCAGAGGAAAGCTGTTTTTAATTTTCAAATTGAGAAGAATCGTGATTCAGTCAGGGCAAATAATCATGAGAAATTGTGAAATAACCCCAACCCTTTTTTGGCCAAAGGAAGACGCTTGGGCATTTCAAGACCAAATAAACTTCCAAATCCGATGAAAGGACACTAAAGATTCTAAAAGAGCCAAAACAAATACGTTAGCGGAAAATGACGCAATGCTTTATTCAGAGATGTTACCATGGATACCAATTGTGATTCATACGCTACAGTATAATCAAGTTTTGTCATCTGGAGGACACGTTGAACAGCACTAAGTAACATGCAATATGAGCAATGAAAAGAACATGTCTTTTTCATACAAAAGCAGGTGAACCTGATGGTTTAGTTTCAGAAGGCTGTTTTTATTCCACGTCCTGATAAAAGACGCAAGTAAAAAGTTCCTTGTCATTTTAAAATTCAAGTGGATTGAGCCTGTCTCTCAATTTTCTTCAAGAAACATTATTTAAAATTAAATTTAAAAAAATGCAGCCATTGTTAAAGTTAAACCATCTCAACTGTCATGTTAAAATTCATTCTCGATCAGTTTAAACTGGAATTTAAAGTTCTGGTGCAACAAAATTACATTTCAACTTGATTTAAGAGTTTAAATTAAACTGAGGTGTAAAGAAAGGATTGAATTGAATCCGTCTTATTTGAAACTAGGTTTAAGGTTTGGTGCAACAGAATTCAAACTTGAACCGTGTTTTATTCAACTTTTAAAATTCAACCTTGCTGTTGAAGTAGCATGTCGCTGCTGACTGCTCAAGTCTCTCTTTGTGAGCGGATACAATCCATGAAACAAACACATTCACAATCACACCTACGGACAATTTCGAGTGTTCCGCTCACCTGCCATGCATGTTTCTGGAATGTGGAAGGAAATCGGAGTACCTGGAGAAAACCTATACAAGCACAGGGAGAACATGCAAATTCCATACAGGAAGACCTGAATTTTGAGGCTGACGTGCAAACCAGTCGACCACTGTGCCACTCAACTGGTGGTGGTGTTTTTTTTTTTGTTTTTTAAATCACTCCCTTTGGCTATGACAAAGACTGGAAGGCTCAAAGAAAAACCCTGATGTTATCTTGCCACACTCTGGGTTCTGAGTCAACCGCATGGCTTAGTTTACAGTTCCCTAAGGTGCATTCCTGGTATGAGGTCACCAACACTATGATTATGTCCCTCTTTGTCACGTGGCCGATCTTGATGACCTCTTTCAAGGGCTCTCAAAGCATTAAAACTGCATGTAAAATACAGCCTCAATTCTGTCCTCTGTCATGCTCCCTCTCTCTTTCCCTCCATCTCTCTTTCTCTCTCTCCCTCGCTCTGGCTGGGGGTGGCGCGGTGTGCAACCGGTTAGTACGTCTGCCTCACAGTGCAGAGGTCATGGTTTCGATTCCGGGCCCTGGCCTTCCTGTGTAAAGTTTGCATGTTCTCCCCTATGTGCACTTGGGTTTTCTCCAGGTACTTTGGTTTCCTCCCACATTCCAAAAAGATGCACGGTAGGTTAATGCTTAGAGGGATGGATAGATATTAGCTGGCTCTTTTATATAAATGCTGATTGTAATATATCTTTAAGTTTACCATTCTAAATATTGCTTTTAGTTTCTGCTTGTATTATGAATGTGATGGGCAAGATTTGTATTCCGTATACATGCATTTTATTTCATGAAACAATGACTCTGGATGGCATGATTAACAATGACTTGTTGGCCATGTTGTTTGCTTGCTACAGTGTGAAAGTCATGTCTGATTGACTTTGATCAAGAACCGTGGGGGTTTTTTTTTTTTACAGATTTTTTTTACAGTGTTTTTTTTTTAAAGACAGGATACTGCACTTTTCAAATTCAGAACAATTTCAATGTATTGTAATCATGCGGTTACGATAAATAACTAGCAGTCTAGCAAAGGGGTCTAAGAAAACTGCATCCATGTGAAATGGAAAGAAAAATCACCCATATCAAATTATTTCCCAAAATATGGAAAAAGAGTGACAAGGGATGGCATTGGCCACCGTGTGGCTCTGCCCTTCCCATAACCACATTTATTAAAACCATTTCAGGGTGGAAACCGCCTACTGCCCAAAGTCAGCTGGGAAAGGGTCAAGCATGCCTTCGTGAGGATAAAGCGGTTGAGATAATGAATGGATGGATGGATGTTGGATAAGTCTTTGTAAATGGTGATAAATGATGACTGAAAGAGGAGTCAGATAACGTTCGTAATGCTCTTTTTTTTTTTGTCTGTCTTCAGGTTAAATTGATTAAAGCTGAGATGGAAAAGAAAACCAAAATCATCAAGGATTTACAGCAAGAGGTGAGTCATCTCAGGAATCCTTCGAGTTTTGTTTGCGCACTGAGTTCCATTTTCATTCATGTTCTTCAATTTATACCCGCAAAACTCACAATATATCATTATGTTATTTTCACTTCAAACCACAAGCGGGCGCTCTAGGCATATGTGGATAAATCGACGATGAGTCTGGCATAGAGTTACCTGAATAATTCTGAATATGTTATGTGAACATACCAGGCACTTTCTCAGTTTGTTGTTTATGCGTCATGTAACATTAGCATATCGTACATTTATTCAGCCTGTTGTTCTCTATGTTATTTTTATTTTAAATTGCCTTTCAAGATGCCCCTCTTTTAATACAGAAACACACTTTATGTAGGGCGTCGTTCTTCATGGGGCACCGCATTTTTTGCATATGCAAAAACGAACATGTTACAGTGAGGCACACCACGCACCATGGGTGGAGCACCAAATCAGCTCATACTGATAAATCTGATGGATCCACTAGCATCATTTGCAGAACGAATAATCTGACCAGTCCGCAAACTCATCCAGAGTCTTCAGAAAACTGGTGGAGTGACAGTATTGTAATACATGTTTGCAGTACACTGAATGAAGAGGAAGAGTGTTAGAAACATGACCTTTCTTGTAATTAATGACCATCATTTCTGACAAATTGACAAACCGTGGCTAGTTATTGAGTTAGTTCATAAGGCCAGGCTGGAGAGTGCTGAAAGCACGGGCGGAATTGAAGAACCTGATGCTTACAGTGCATCCGAGTTTCTCCATGTGATAAATAACTCGCTGAGTGAAGGCAGATGACAGGTAAGTAAGCGAATGGTGCCGCCTCCATTGAAGGTTTGACCAGGGGACATTGGTGGTTCAAGAATAGCTTCTTCTGTGTCCTCTTTGGAATTGATGTTAACGCCACTGACCTGTGGCCTTCGAGGTCTTCTGGATACTATATTTTGGGCATGGCACCACGTACAGTTGGATGTCTTCCGCAGCTCTGAATCCCTCCTCACCTTTAGGTTCAGGTTGAAGACCTGCTCCATGATCTTGCACAGCTCTTCTGTGCAGGACTTGACGAGCCTAAAGCAAACCCCCTCTGGGCCTGCTGCGTTCTTTGCCTTGATCTTGGAGTGCTCTCTTGCTGAGTTCTCTTCGTTAGCAGTGTCACAACATGAACACAACTTGAAATGTGTCACAAACTGATATTAGTTTCCTTTGTGAAATGGTTGGAGGCTGTTTTGTGAGACTCAGTTAATGTTTTAAGACGTGCAAACTTCTCGCCTACAGAATGCCTACATTTCTTAATTGGGAACACGTCGACAATTTTGAAGAGTGACCATGAAAAAAAATAAAGAATTAGAGGGTGTTTCGAAACTTTTGACTGGTACTGGAATGTTGGTTAGCAAGTTTAAAGGAACACTTTGAATTGCAAATACTGCGGTTTTTTGAAGGATGCAATTTAAATGAACGCCTGTTGTTGGTTGTTCATAATGACTTACATTGACTTGGCTCCGAAGTGCTTTACACATTAAAAGTGATCACATCAATGATTTATACAAAGGGCTGCTGTGCATGTGGGTCGTATTGCACACTAGATCTGTTTAAGTGGATAAATGTCCAATAAAGAGGGCCATGATTTGCCTTGGTAATTGACAATTAGGTATTGCTTTACTCTTAAACAGCATGGCCCACATAAAATGCTGGACTCAAATTGTTATCTTTGGTTGGTGTCAAGTACTTGAATTAGATATAATGACATTTATTCTTCCATATAATTCGATCTTCCTGCTCTTGGTTAACGTTATTTCAAAAGAAAGTCAGTCAACTAGTGCTACTACTAATTTGGACAGACCAAAAAGCTGAGTCGGGGCAAGGGGGGACGTGGGCTGTTGTCAGCAGTTTATTCTTAATAACTGAGCAGTCATTAAAGACTCAAGGTGATAGTATTATGAGCTAAGAAATACATGCACATGCCTCGGAATATCAACTGTGAGGCATTAAAAAGTTATTGTGGAATGTGTCGATAATTTGTCAAGGAAGCAAAAAAAAAAAAAAATCACTTTTGACAGACTTTAGGGTTAGAATGTCAACCAGAAGACTGTTAATCAGTCTGACCTCAAAAATGTCAATTATTTGGTAGAAGCTCTGCTTCCACTATATCGGCAGCATGGTTGGAAACACATCAGTGACTGCTGAGAGAATTACTGTACTTTTGTCATACGTTTTAGGCCGCAATATAGCTTTACCACAATGTGTCCCTAATGCTTAGGATCAGCAAGCCACTGCGCTTGCACTGCACTGGCAGATGTCTCAACCAGTTGCTCCATCATCATATGATTGGCTAATTGCTGACATTTGCTTTTTTGTCTGTCCCAGATCTGCATCATTTAGTAAATGCCCTTCCAAGGTTTCTGGGCCAATGTAATCACATACAGAAAGCATCGTTTATGCTCAGCAGAACGTCTCTGACAGCTGCGACGACCTGACATTTAAACCGGCTGCATGCACAGAATCTATTAACAAAATGTATTGCATTCAGAAACTCAAGCAGTAACAATGTTAAACTACTACAGTAAAACCTGCCACAATCTGTTTAGTCATGCTAGTTGCATTCCAATTTGTTCTAATTATTCCACCCCCAACTCCCCATGCCCCACTTGATATCAATTCTATTTCAATAAATCCATTACTGGCGGCTCGGTAGTCGAGTGGGTAGCACATCGACTTCACAGTGCAGAGGTACCGGGTTCAATTTCAGCTCCAGCGTTCCTGTGTGGTATAGGCTCCAGTTTTCCAGTGTTTTAAAGGAACCGTCGTGTTTGTTTAAATGCATATAATATATGACATTTACTGTATAGGCACTTTACTGATGGTGTAATGTTACATTCAGGCTCGGGGAGTGATGGAATACATGTAACAGCGTTACTTATTCAAGGTAAAAAATATCTGTAACTTTTCCATTACAGTTCAAGAAAAAAAGCACGTAATCAGATTACAGGTACATTTATGTAAAATGTGATGTATTTTGCAGGATTCTATTTTTAATCCGGGGAGACCACCCAATTCCCCTGAGTTAAATTGCTAATTCCTCACAGGATACAGTACTTCAAATGTCATCCCACGTATAGGTTGGCCACAGGTTCAGTGCGATTAATTGACCGTGCTAAAACCAACCCGTACCACTGGCTTGGCACATATTGGTTTTAGCGTGATCAGGTTGGAAAGTGACTCGAAAGGAATGGATGGTGACTGTTTTGGATCGTATTCGGTGGAGGATTTATTCATCCATTTTCTACTGTGAGACCTACGTTCTAACCAGTTGACCACACACACACACACACACACACACATTATCAGAGTTTTTTTCAGACAAAGTTAAAGAAATGACTCGGCACACAGGGAAAATTGTCTTCAAGATCGGCGGGAGGTATCTCTGAGGGCGAACGACGGTAGTTACCCTGATGATCACACTCAGAGCTCCTGCTCCGCCAGTTCAAACTTTTATTGTAACATGTGCAAAATACAAGAAAACCACTGCCCCCGATATTTGCATACCGCACCCCCGGTCCGGCCCCTCGGTAGTGATTGGTTACCTTGGTTTAAGCTTTGAACCACCGGTACGTTGACGCCTTTCTGTCTGGTCTGTCCTGAATCAACATGTTGCAGACTTTGCGGACGACAAATGTCACCTGGGCGTGATGGGGTGTTTCAAATCGTCTTTTGTTGTTCAACCGCTGTTCCCGAATTATTTATTCCCCCTTTGTGACCGAGTCTAGCCTTTTCCTCTGTTTGCCCCCCTGCATTGACGTGCTAATTGTGGACTTCAAAAGCCCAGATGGCCGGCGCCTTTGTGCACAGGCATTTGGGGGTGCTGGATACGCAACCAAACGTTGCCCAAATTAAATGAAACTTTAAACATGATACAATTTTGCTCATAGATTTCTCTATCACACATACACACACAGACGCACACTGCTCACTACTCACAAAAATGTAGGGACATTTGGCTTTCAGGTGAAATTTCAGGACGAACCTAAAATACATTCAAACCTTAACAGGCGAAATTATTGTGACCTTCTCTAAGCTTTACGGCAAAGTTCACAACATGTTTCATCCTTGCTACCTGAATAACATCGTTAATCCAGTAATTGTGCCCCGTACATGAACAGCATTGGTCGAATATCACCTTCATGTACGACAATGTTCCAGCTCATTGAGGTCGCATCATCAGGGAATGGCTGTTGGAGATTGGTGGACCTCAAATGAAATGGCCTGCACTTTCTCCAGACCAGATACCTATTGAAAGCCTGTGCGATCAGCTGAGTCGCCATGTAGAGACTTGAAACTCTGCACCCCAGAAGCTCAATGACCTGAGTGCTGCCCTTCAAGAAGAGTGGGATGTCATGCCTCAGCAGACAATAAGTCGACTTTTGAACAGCATGAGACGTGGATGTCAAGCTGTAAATTATGCTCAAGGGCACATGACGAGTTATTGAGACGCAGACAATTTTTGTTGGGGTATACCCACCATTGTTGTTAATTTTTGGTTCGATTAATTGTTTGAGATGATGAAATTACCAGTGCCTCTTTCTACTTAAATGTCCTATTTTCATGATATGATATCACTGTAGTGTGAACTTTTATATTTTCCATACATTTCACATTTCACTAGCTTATTTGGTTGTTTGACACCAGCCGTCTGGTCATTCTTGTTCTGTCCAATTATTGTTGGCATTGCTGGCAACAAGTGATTTAGAAGCTGCTCCTAACTTGCAAGATTAATGTGCCATTCTGTGTTGACACCCGCTTCATCACCACTCCAGGTTCTCTTTTGGCCCTTTTGGAGTCACGCCAACATTTTGGGGTTCAGCTGGGTTCAACTAATGACTAAACAGTAACTTATTTCAAAGTTTCTACTTGCTCTAATATGTTTTTATTCTATCGTCTCCATTCTTCTTCATGTCCTTTTTCTGCCACACACTTGACTCGCGAGACTGCCTCGCAAGGGACAAACGTGTATAACAAAGTGCAAGAGAGAAATAGAACAAGATTGGGTAGTGTGAGCTCATGTGAAATCCCAGTATGTCACAAAAAGTCCCAGCACACTAAAGGCGAAAATTGAGAAGCGCTGCTACTCCGTGCTGGTACATATCGGCCCACTTATTAAAGCACCGGTTCAGCCGTATCAAGTGTCCTTTTAAGTATATTTGGAACACAATGTGGAGCATGGCCAATGGTCAAACATCTGCCTTCATAAAAATATGCTGTAGAAATTCAGAGTCAAGCTGAAAGGATCATCTTTTCAGATAATCTTGTTCACCCATGTAGGTATTCATCTTTAAATGCGGCTTGTCATCTTGCTCATGAATGTCGATTGTGTCATGATACGAGGTAGCTTTGTGACTGCCATTTAATCTGAAAATATTATCAATGTGTTCTATTCCCATTGCATTTCATCAGCCTTACAGAGAATTGTAATGGACAGCTTTGTTACACACTCCTGTCCTTGCAATTGACACTTTTTTTTGTCTTAGTTCATATTGCTTGAATTGAGGAAATTGCATAAATTGTATCTGTCTGTTACCCCGGGGAAAAACATGTATCGCCATCGTGTGCTAGACAATTGACACCACAAAGGTTTCTCATTAAACAGTAAAACAGCAGGAAATGACCGTTTTACATTGGATGAAAATGATTGCCTTTTTTTTCCAAGAAATTCACAAAAACACTGCAAGATATAAATAGTATAAAGTATTAATAGCTTTCTCACTACTCAGCTGGTGCAGTACTGAGTGACTGAATAGCCATAGTATGAACAAAAGGAGGCTCGCTGTGACATCAAGACTGTCAGAAGTAATTTCGCACATACGATTGCTCATACACATGCAGGGGGAAAGTGCACTGGCGAAAACGGGGCGCTAAGTGAAATGAAATGAGAATGGGTAGGACATGATGTGACTTTGTACTCAGATGGAACAGGTGATCCACTGTTCAGCCCGATTGACTCAATTCGTAAATAATTGACAGAGGGGCTGATTTGTTATGCAAAGTATGGGGTGAATTTAGTTCAATGGGAAATGCTATATTGGAAAATAAGATCGTGTTAGAAGGTGTCAACTGACTTAAGAGCAGTACAATATTATGAGTCGCACGCATTTATCTGTATTTGCATTTCACTGCTGGTGTAATATGCCATGGTTGGGCTATCGAATTCCACTGCACCTTTGGCTCTTCAACAGTAATGTGACCTTACAACCCGGAATACAATCTAATATTTAAAATAAATAACTAAATAAAATACATGACCAAGATGAGTCAAGGTGACTCATTAGCACATCCCCCTGTGTGCCTTGTATCCTCCCTGACATTTTTAAAAGGTATCAGTGAAAATAACCCAAAGACAGAATGAACGACAACATGTGAACTTTAAGAAAGGCTGATGAAATTGTTTTCATTTTTTAGGTTGTATGTTTCCATGATTCTTTGGTCTATGTATCATTTCTGGACCAAAAAACAACAACAAAAAACGGTCGAATAAAGCCCTTTTCATCAATGTGGGTACAGGAAAAAAAATGAGGGATGTGAAAAGCACTTTTTTTGGAGTGAACAATGCACTCCTGGGTGAAGGTGCACATAAACAAGGACAACATGAATGGCATGACATGCGAGAAAGGTCAAATGGTTAGAAATGGTCTAGGGATGCAGCTTTCGACTTGCAAAAATCGAAGGTATTTTATGTTGTTGCTTTCTAACATTCGTGTAGCACATTTTTTCCGCCATGTGGCGTATTGACAGTGCTGCCTCTGCAAGTCATAGTCGACATGTGTGCTCTGCTTGAAGTTTGGCACTGACTGAAGTAATGCCAATTTTATAATAGCGGAGGCTCAATGTCCATAAAACGCGCAGAATAAAGAATGTGTGTTCGGTTAACCATGAAGTAAGATATTTCTGGCAGAGCTTCTCTGTAATGAAATCTGAGGTGACAGTGAATCCTCAAAGCCGAATGACCAAGTTGTGGCGAGTGTTTAATACTAATATGACACACTAGCTCAGCATGCAAGGGGGCTGGTTGTATTAAATCCGCAATTACGTACACCGCCCAAGTCTTTTTGTCCACAGAAACAAGGCAAATGGATGTTTCTGTGTTTCTAATTTGCATGTAATATGCATATTTTATTTCCGTGAGTCTGTTGTCCGGTTTCCTCCCACAATCCAAAAACATGCATTGCAGGCTAATAGAACACTCTAAATGTTCCCGAGGTGTGAGTGTGAGCACGAATGGTTGTTTGTCTAAATGTGTACCTTGAACAGAGTGAAACACAACAAGCTAGTTCTCTTTTTATACACCGCCTTACCTTATTATCAGAATAAACGGATTCTTTACATGCATTAGAACATGTAAACAACCCATTTTGATAAAGTGCTTGATATATCATAATAATATTCAACTTTCAATATTTCCACATTAAATTAACATGCTGCTGTGATTGTTCCGTTTATAGAACAACTGTTTGTACGGGTAACAGTAAACAAGTGTGCCAAAGCCTTCCAACACTGGTGTCAAACTCAAGGCCCAGGGGCCCGATCGGGCCCGCTACATCATTTTATGTGGACCCCTGAAAGAAAATCATGTGTATCAACTTGCATGATCCTTGCTAAAAGTAAGCAGAATTGTCAAATTGCCATGTGTGATAGATGGCGTTGAGATTTTGCAATAATTTGGTTACCCTTCCAAGTAATAATGCGATTGAACATGTTTGTAGTTTCACTGTCATAACGGCCCACCGAGGGAAGACGTAACTTAAAAGTGACCCGCACGACAAAAATGAGTTTGACACCACTGTCTTACAGGATTCTTTTTCAAAAATATCAGCTGGTCTACATGATCTGGCAACAAGACACTTCTCTGCATGCTCCACAATAATAAGTAATTCCCTCGAGCGTGAGGAGATTTATGATTGAGTTTTCCAATAAATAAGGCAGTAACACCTTTTTGGTCTGTGCCACTACCTTGCACGGCTGCTGCCGCTGTTGATTTAACACAGGTTTGTTACTGTTTGAGATGCCATGGCAACGGCCGAGACGCATCGACAAATAATTGGGTTCCCATTATATTTGACGCAGCATTTGCAAAGGCCTAACATAGCAACCATTTTTTTTCAGAATGATCTCCTTTCTTGAAAAGCCACAATGTGTCCACAAAACAAAGACATTGCTTCATCTTAAAAATCTCCTCCTTCCTCGCCATCATGGTCTATGGTGATCTTTTTTGGCATGCATGAGCAAAACGCAAAGGAACCCCAAATTATTTAAAAACTGTTTGGGATTCATTTTGTTTTCTGTATAGATATAGACGGTACGCTTCAACTGTTTCCTGGATTTAATGGTTGGTTTACATTTTTGCACTGTCAATTCTGACACCTATCATCTCTGGCAGTGACTCAACAACCTTTATGTGCAGATGGCCCAGCTGCAAGAAAGTAACTGCACAACACCGCATGACTTTTTATCGTTTGCTTTGGTTTCTAGGATGCCTGATCACTTATGAAGTGTGATACTCAATAACCATACAAATCTTTTATCTGTACATTTAAGAAAATGTGAACCAGTGGTCTTCACATACATAACAACATAAAAGCAGTTTAGAGCGTACCCAACATCTCGCCCGAAGTAAACTGGGATAGGCTGTTGTACACCGTGACCCTAATGAGGATATGCAGTAGACCATAGAAAATGGATATATGGATGGATAAATCGCATTCAAAGGAGAAAAGAAATAACTGGGAGTTGCAGAATAACATTCCAAAGCAATGATCGAGGTTAATGCTCTTATGACTGAAAGGCAAACGATGTTGTACACGAGTAGTGCACTGTTGTATTGGCCCAAGTAGAAAGAACAACATCAAGATGAAATAATGTAATATGAAAATATTCCTTTACTTCCAGGTCCACAATTTTACAGTGCTCCAGGACTAACACGTTTGGACATATGCAGCTCAGAGTATTGCATTTTGCATAATGTGCAGTGACAGACAGACTCCAGAGGATCTCATTTTCACTCCGAGTATGTCCAAGGGCTTTACTACATCACATTTTGTGACAGCTGCCAGTTGTACATGTCCTCATATGGTGCTCCCTCTGTAGGAGCGAGAAGAGGTGCAACTGTCTGGAATTGATACTTGTCCAGTTTTGGCTCAGTGGATCACAAAACTGTTGTGATGCCAGTTTATTATCTCGGGTGCCTTAGCATGCTTTACTGAGATGTTGAATATAAATTCAAAATGTCGCAGGTTTTTGACGATTTTGAAGTAAAATATGTAAACCGTTGGATGGGCTGAACTGAAGTGCACCTTCACAGCAAGGCCTATCATGGATATGCTGATAGACCATAAGAAAAGCAAGCAAAAAAAAAAAAGGCAGACTCACAAAGATTAAGACAAAATGCATCTTTACCAAGATAATGATGACAAAACAAAATTAATCTTAGTATGACTACGTTAATTTCAATGTTTAGTCAGTATATATTTGTATATGCGGCAGTTAAAATAAAACTGCAGCATGTGAAAACATTTCACATTTTATTCCCCTGGTTTGTTTTGCCATCCTTCCAGAAAATGCCCATATAATCTAAATTTGTTGTGTTCAATGTTTACAACAAATGCGCCTCTTCCCAAAGAGCAAAAGAAAGCTTGCCAGCAAAACCTTCCTGACCCCACAAGCTCAAAGGGAGATCTTTTGATAGGTCTCTTGTATCCGATCTTCACTATCAGTGCAAACGGTCAAAACAGCAAGGCAAGTTGGTCCATTGTGGCTTGCATCCATTCCTTCATCCATCCGTCTTCTTACGCACAGCCGGTTTTGGGTTGCGGGGCCAGCAGCTTAAGCAAAGAAGCCCAGAATTCCTTCTCCCCAGCCACTTGATCCACTTTGTGCGGATTGTATCCTGTGGCGTTCCGAGGCCAGATGGGAGACATAGGGCCCTGTTTTGGTAGATAAAAATGGGCGGAACTTCTTTTTTATGCGAGCGAAAGTCTAGTCTAAAGTTTTTGGGGCCAGCTATCCATTTAGGGCGTGTCGACACATGGACTTGCCTCGCCCCCGAGTCATCCGACAATTTGGGAAGAGAAAGTAGTCTGCAGTCAGCGTACTAAACAAGCACTTCATTTTTGTGCCGGGACAGTAGACTAATCCAGGTTGCTTGTGAATTTTTTAGATGTGCTGTGCCTCACTGGGCGTTTCTGCCTCGTCCAGCAATGCATCTGCAAAGGTAGACTAAAGCAACAGTGTTAATCCTCCTAATACTGTTCTTGTACCAACCTTGTAGCAAACTAAAATAATCAAACAGCTTATTTCACACGATTCCATTATACTGAGAAGTTTTGTTGGAATCAGGTTGACTTACTATGTTCACTGTTGTTGTTTTATTTGTCAGTGCTTCAGTTGCTGCAATGATCTGTTCAGGAGTGAGGCAAGCAGGGAAATTTCGGTTCATTATCCCCAATTGCTGGTAATAATAGGAGTCGATACGATCCATAGAAGTGGGTGGGGCGGGGGAAATACTACTCTGAAGGTGTGCTTCTTACTTTTGCAATGTCTGTAACTGTATTGTTGCTTTTCACATTGTGACTTGTAGATCTATCTATCTATCTAGCTATCTATCTATCTATCTATCTATTATTTTTCTTCAAGGGTTGCCACAGGGGCGAAAAAACTATTACAATTGTGCCATATAAGAAATGTAGTGTAAATCCAGCCTGTCAAATGCATCTTCCTAAATAATCCCTTTTCTTTAGTTTCCATATCATACTTTTCCCCAATATTTTGCATCCGTATTTCATCCACTTTTGTAACCTGTATGTAAGCGCTTATATCTAGGGAGCGGCAACTCCTCATGTTCCTAAATCTATTCTGACAGTGAGAGGCATCCAAGCACTCACTGTCAGAGTTGCGTGGCCCAGTCTGAGAAAACGAGGCCCACTGAGTCATAAAATAACAACATGTAAAGGAACATAAATCCTCAGACACCAGTTTCATCAACTTCTCTCTCATCCTTTTTTTCAGAACAAGAGCTTGAAGAATAAACTCTTGTCAGGAAACAAGCTTTGTGATGCCCATGCTGAAGAGGTAAGTGCATATTCCATTGAGGAACAAAGAAACACAACAGAAACAAGACAATGCAAAAATGTAATTATCACTGAAGATCCAAACAATTTAGGAACCAAACGTGTTGTCAGATAAACTGTCTTTTGATGGCAGTGCTGGGCTAATAGATATGACATATTTCAGTTTGTGTGTCACTTCGCCTGCGAAAATGCTGACCATTTGGTAATTAGTTGGTACGTATGTGTTGTATCAGCCACACTTACCTGTACTGTACTTACCAAGTCTCGTCTGTGATTGGATAACATTTTGAAGTTTTGAAATCTTCAACTACAATATTTGGATCATACACAAATAATATCTTTTGACCACTGTGCAAGATTCAAGAAAACTAGTTCAGGACGACTCTATCTTTTAAACACTGCAATCAGTTTCCTGATAACAGCAGATTAAACAACATGGAGTGGATCACATGGTTGTCCTGATGGTACTATTCAGAGGTCGATTATGTCATTGGGGTTTCACAACTTTAATCAACACGTTATTATGATGAAAGTCGATTCGACTAGTCGCTGATGATGTTTTTGATCTGTTTTCATGCAGTACTCCATTTTTTTTACAATAATGTACTTGTTGGCAACAAACATTGCTTCTATATTGTGCAGCTTGTGATTCTTGTCACATACAATACCGTAATATTATCATGAGTCAAATTATTTATGTTTTTATGTATTTATTTACAACACAGGAAACCTCTGTTGCAAATCATCAAGCCCAAATATGCTGGTGAAATCACCTATTAGCCTCTAAAATCTCCGGGCAAGCATATCTGAATTGTATCCAACAAACATCTAGCTTTTCCAAGTCTTAATCACATTTGTAAACTTGAGGATCTGGCTCGGGCCCTGGAGAAAAAGCTGGAAAGACAACAAAGACCGAAAGGCCATAATTTAATCTGTCAGTTTGTCAGTCAAGGCAGAGCCAAGGATTCCCTTGCAAGCAAGTATGTATTAACACACTTCCTTCTACTGAGAAAGAGATATACTTTACAGATGGTTCAACAAGTCTGAGTATGTTATAAAAATAAAAGGTAAACATATACAATAGGGGAAAAAATAGTCACGTTATGACAGATGTGGAAATGCTACAGATTCCAAACATGCAGATCTGAGCTTTTTTTTTTTTTTTTGCTATGGTGCTATTCATCCATCCATTTTCTAATCCGCTTATCCTCACGAGGGTCACGGGTGTGTTGTTGGAGCCTATCTCAGCTGACTTTGGGCAGTAGATGGGATACACACTGAATTGGTTGCCAGCCAATAGCAGGGTACACTAAGGCAAACAGCAACTGTTCACACGTACGGTTACGCCTACGGACAATTTAGAATGATCATTTAACCTACCATGCATGGTTTTGGAATGTGGGAGGAAACCGGATTACCCGGAAAAAAAGAAACACGTAAGCACGGGGAGAGCATACAAACTCCACACAGGAAGGCCCGAGCCCGGATTCAAACACTGGAGGGATGCACTGTGAGGCAGATGCAGTAAGAGTTTATTTCGTTTGGACATTAAGTTTCCTTTTTCGCATCAAGATGAAATTGATATAAAATAATTAATTTTACTTACAATTCAGAGAGAAAATGACTCTTCGATTTACTGTCTGTAAATGAAGTGTGGCCCTGAACAGTTGTTCTCTGCCTGTTCAAATGACCCCGGAGAACTGCTTTCACGGCAAGCCAACAGTTCTTGGAAAACAAGATGATGAAGTTATGATCTTCAAATCCATCCATTCATTCATTTTCCCTTGTCCTCATTTGGGGTGCGGGTGAGCTGGCGCCTACCCCAGCTTCTATTATCCAGCTACTTACTGTCAAAATGCTAAAAATCATCTTAGTATGCTTAAACACAGCATATATAACCTGGATGAATGATAATACAGTATCCACAAGCAAAGTGATAGGAAACCGTGCATGATTAACTTAATGCACCCCAAAAGTTCAACCTACATACTATCCCTTAAGAAATTGTTTATACTAGAATATTATAATATGCACTTTATATGCAAGAAACATTTCCACTCAGAGCTCTGGGAAAGTTTGAACAAAAAAAAACCCAAAACAAAGCTTTTGATAAAATCTTAACTCAGAGCTTTGAAGTCATGGCCAAGAGCCGAATTGAGGTTACAGCTTTTTTAGAAGGAATGAGATAAACTTTTCAAGTACCATATTGGTTTGTTACATGCAGTAGGCCTACATTTGGAGGGTCTGTGTGAGTAAACCGCTTTATCTGGTTGCTTCATGCGGATTCTAATAGTAACGTGTCAATATTTTTGTTGGTAGAGCAGAGTTGAGTTGAATTTCAATTATTTTCTTAATCAGTAAATGTACCAGTATCTCCATCTTAACATTGTCAAGAATCATACCTCATGGTGATAATATCATAATAATGGTGGTTTTATGTGTGCATTTTGAAAACACTATCTTCAGATACATTCTGGTCAGTGCTGGAGAGTTATTAAGATCTAAACAGATTTATATTGAATATATACTAAAGTGAATATATTTTAACTCTCTTTAAAAAGTAGAACCTGAGCTGCTGCATTGAAATTAGGCTTGTTTAAAGTCCCTTTCCAATCAGTACTCTTGTTTTGAAACAATTTTGCAAAAGCAGCTAGAGACGTGATCGGCAGAACATGTGCCTCTAGAATTTACGACTAAGAGTCACACACAGTGAAGAAAGCTGTGTATGTCTCGGTGCTTCACATTCAGAGCCCTTTTATGAGACATGAAAAATGATTGTGGCATGGTAAATTGTAACAGAATGTTACTGTGACTGAGGCAAGCAGCGAGCATTTACTGTATGTCTTGAACTCGCAAAGAAAGTTCAGTTAACTTTGATCCTCTTCTGCTTTGATTTCCTCATATGAGGTAACTAAGACTCCGATTCCAGCTAAATAATGTTAACACAGTGGTTAACATTCGAGCAAGCAAATCGGCTTAGGTGCTCATCATAAAGAAGAATGTATTCTCAAATTACAAGGAATTAGTGTAAAGCACCCGAGCATCAGTAAAGTACATTCGGTTTGCTGCCCCGAGCTTTTATTTGCAGAACGCAAAACCTTTCTACCGTACGATGTGCGGCTCACACAAAAAGCCAGGACTTCACTTTGAAGTTGAAAAGAAGCTCAGTTAGCTGGCAGTGAGTTGACAGCTGTTGGTTCATTACAAAAATACCATCTAGCCTTTCAGAAACATTTGACGAAATCCTCAAGGGAAACATCTGACATTGAAAAAGTCAATAAGTCTGAGTCATGCAGACCCTGGAGGCGAAGGGAGGGGTAAATGGCAGATGAGATCTGCCATTTAATCAGGCGCTTTGCTTATCCGTAACAGCATGCATCCTTTGCTTGTTTCTTTTCTGTGAAACACTGTTGTTCCTGCATGGTCATTTTTTTTTAAATTACAGAAGCTGCTAAGCGAAAATATGTCATCTGCATCAGCACCACAAAAGGGAAATAAAACTCGCTTTAGTTTCAATGTACGAAACGTCCATGTAAGGTGATTTGCATTTGAAAAATCTGTTCCCAGCGCTGCTGCTGCGCCTGTGGCCGAAAACACTAACTTTAGATCATCCTTGAGTCCTCTCGGCATCCGTTCATCTCGGGAGACGATGGTGTAGCGCGATTATGTACAGTTACATTTTCTAGAGTGGCTGTACAACCCAACTCTAGAGTGGCAGTCTCTGAAGCAGCTGCTGCACACGAAAGAGGATTGCGGTAAGGCAGAGGTTACCCTTGCCTTCCTCTTTGCTCTTTTTTCTGCCTGCCGGTTTCTCCTGGTATCCTCTGCCCTCTTGACTCCATTGGTGACTGTGACCTTCCAGAGCGGACGAAGGTTTGCTGAGGCTTCCCACGAGTTTGGGTCGATTCCAGCCAGTTTCATGTCACGCTTGCAAACATCTTTGAAGCGGAGCTGTGGCCTTCCAGTAGGGCGAGCCCCCTCACGCAATTCCCCATACAGCAGATCTTTCCGGATGCGGCCAACAGCCATGCGACGGACGTGGCCGAGCCACCTCAAGCGCCTCCCACTGAGAAGAGCGAACATGCTTGGGGTGCCGGCACGTTGGAGGACTTCGACGTGAGTTACCCTGTCCTGCCATCTGATGTTCAGGAGTCGTCTGAGGCAGCGTAGGTGGAAACTGTTTAGTCGTTTCTCCTGCCCAGCATATGTGGTCCAGGACTCGCTGCCGTAAAGGAGAGTGCTGAGGGCGCAGGCCTGGTACACTTTGAGCTTGGTGTTCACAGTCAACTGACTGTTGTTTCAATCCTTGCACTGATCTCAGTGTCCAGAGAGAGGGAGCTGGAGATGGTCGAGCCGAGGTAGGTGAAGGAGTCTACCACCTCAAGGTGCATACCATCGATGTAGATGTCTGGTGGAGTGGGAGTGTCTTGTGCTAGGATGTTTGTCTTCTTCAGACTAATAGTCAAGCCAAACTCCTTGCAGGCATGAGACAGGCGGTCCACTAGCTCCTGCAGACCAGCTTCTGTGTGAGATGCCAGAGCTGCATCATCTGCGAATAGTAAGTCGCGGATCAGTGTTTCCTGGACTTTGGTCTTTGCTCGCAGACGGGCGATGTTGTATAGTTTTCCATCAGCTCTGGTATGGATATAGATGCCTTCTGTACAGTTGCTAAAGGCATACTGTAGCGGCATGGAGTAGAAAATCCCAAATAGGGTTGGGGCGAGGACGCACCCTTGTTTCACGCCGCTGCTCACAGGAAAGGGATCAGATGTACCGCCGTTGAAGGAGACTGTGCTGTGCATGTCCTCATGGAAGGACATGACCATCTGGAGCAGTTTTTGGGGGCAACCGATCTTCCGTAGAAGGCTGTAGAGTCCGCTTCTGCTAACCAGGTCAAAGGCCTTCGTCAGGTCTATGAAGGCGATGTACAGTGGCTTCTGCTGCTCTCGGCACTTCTCCTGTAGCTGGCTTAGAGAGATCATGTCCACTGTACATCGCCCGGCCCTGAAACCACACTGGGATTCCAGGTACACCCGGGAGTCGAGACTCTGTAGGCGTACCAGGACGACACGAGCATAGACCTTGCCCACAACGCTGAGGAGGGAGATGCCGCGGTAGTTGTTACAGTCACTACGCTCCCCCTTGTTCTTATAGAGAGTGACAATGTTGGAACCGCACATATCTTGGGGGACGTAGCTTTTCTCCCAGCACAGGCATAGGAGCTCATGAAGGTGTTGCAGAAGGGCCGGCTTGCCACTCTTCAGGACTTCTGGGGGGATACCGTCTTTCGCAGGAGCCTTCCCACAGGAGAGGCTCCTGGGAATGGCTTTGCCGAGTTCTTCTGGTAGGGAGAGTGTCTAACTCCTCCATGACTGTGAGGTTGAGTAGGGCATCCAGGGCGGTGTTCGTCACCACGTTCTGAGTTGCATATAGCTCCAGGTAGTGTTCAACCCAACGTTCGAGCTGTTTGCATTGGTCTGTAATGACTTCCCCTGTCTTGGTCTCCAGGTCAGCGGTGCGGTCTTAGTAGCAGTGGGGCCAGTTGCTGTCTTGATACCGTCGTACCTGTCTCTTGCGTTTCCTGTGTCGGCAGCTGTCTGAATCCTATTGCTCAAGTTCCGCCAATAGTCATTTGCACAGTGGCGGGCTGTCTGCTGGGATTTGCGTTTTGCAGCTTTGAGGGTGTCGGAAGTGCTGGGGCAGGGGTTCTGTTTGTAGGCCAGTAGGGCTTTCCTCTTGGCTTCTATGACCGTATGCATCTCATCCCAGTGGGTTTCGAAACAGTCTGCATTTTCAGCGTTCCTTCTTCCCAAATGCTGTGATAGCTGAGGTGTGGATAACATCACGGAGGTGGCACCACTTATTCTCAATGTCGATATCATTTGAGGCTGGAGTTGCCATCTTCTCATTGAGGACTTCCTGGAACTGTTGGGATCTCTTCGGGTCACTGGCGCTACAGGTGTTGATGCGTGGTGGGCCCTTTGTTTTGGCATGGTGTATCTTCTTCACTATCAACCTCACTCTGCTGCCAATGAGGGAGTGGTCTGTGTCACAGTCTGCGCTGTGAAAACTACAAGTGTGAAGGATGCTTTTCAGGTCTGCACGTCTGGCGATGACTAAGTCAAGCTGGTGCCAGTGTTTGGACCGAGGATGTCTCCAAGAGACTTTGTGGCAATCCTTACCCTCAAAGTAGGTGTTGGTCACACACAGGCCGCGATGGCAGCACAGTTCAAGCAGCCTCTGTCCGTTCTCGTTCATCCTGCCTATGCCATGTTGGCCGAGACAGGAGGGCCAGGTGACGCAGTCGGCTCCCACCCTGGCATTGAAGTCTCCAAGGAGATATAATCCTTCAATACTGGGTGTCTTGCGTATTGCGTCATCTAGTGCCTCATAGAACTGGTCCTTGACCTCTGAAGTGGAGCAGAGTGTCGGCGCGTAGATGCTGAGGAGATTGACGAAACCTGCTGCCGTTGACAATCTCAAGGCAAGTATTCTCTCTGATCCGCCAGTTGGTGGTTGGATAGCTGCAACCAGTGAGTTCTTTACAGCGAAGCCTACACCGTGTTGTCTAGGGCTGGCAAGCCCTGCCAGTAGAAGGTGTAGTTGGCCTCCCTGATGTAACCACTGTCAGCCAGGCGGGTCGCCTGCAGGCAGGCGATATCGATGTTAAGTCTTGCCAGTTCCTTATCGATAACTGCAGTCTTGCGTCCATCGTCGATCTGTTGGAGGTCTTCGGTGAGTCCAGGGCACATGGTCCGGACGTTCCAGCTTGCAAGTCGAACAGCTGGAGTCTTCTTGCTTCTTTCTTTTTTGCCTGGTGCGGGGTTTTACAGCTTGCTTGTCAAGATGTTCAATCTCTAAGCTCTACGCACCCAGTAGAGCAGGCGAGCTGTGGCGGGACAGCACCTTACTGGCTGGGGGCTGACCAGCTTGAGGCGGGCGGTAGCTGTCCAGTGAGACTCGATGATCTCTCCCACCGCCGGAAGTGACCCCAGGCGCGTATTTCCTACTTGAGTACTACATGAATATGCGATCAAAATTTGATTCTGAAATCTAAAAATATCCTAATTAAACTCCAATGACGAGTGAAGACATGATTGAATAAAAGTGCTTCCGGCACTGTAAAGAGAAATGTGTCTGTCTAGAATGTAAAGGCAGTCATTAAAGGTTGATGGCCAAGTTTTCACTGCAAGAGTTTGGTTCGCATTGAATAAGTCTTTTCCAGTTTTTTTTTCGCCGATTCTGTTCATTACCTTTATGTTTCTAGGCGCAGCCGAAGCGTGTCTGTTTTGGTATCAGTATTGCATGTAGATGATAGTTGGCTCCTTCAAACAGTGAGGCAGCCGAGTTGATACACGTTTCAGTGGGGGTGGAGTTCCGGGTCCTTGCCCCAAGTGGAGGAGTTTAAGTATCTTGGCCAGTGGCCCAATACTCAGCCGTTGCATCGGTCTGTCGTGGTAAAGTTGCGATCTCCCAACCCTCATCTATGGTCACGAGCTACGTGACCGAAAGAACGAGATCAGCGGCCGATGAGTTTTCTCCGCAGGGTGTCCGGGCTCTCCCTTAGAGAAAGGTGTGTCATCCGGGAGGGGCTCAGAGTATTGCATCACGAAGAACAGGTGTTCCGGGCATCCCACCGGGAGGAGACCCCGAGGACGACCCAGGACACGCTGTCATGGCCTGGGAACGCCTCGGTATCCCCCGGGGAGAGCTGGAAGAAGTAGCTAGGGAGAGGGAAGTCTGGGCTTCCCTGCTAAAGCTGCTGCCCCCGCGACCCGGCCCCGGATGCCAAACTCAACTGAAGCTTTCTTTTTTTTTTAAGTTACTGTATACTGTATGTAGTTTCCGTGAGGCATTGATACACGTTTCTGGGTTTGATTCCCGGCCAGTGGCCCAATACTCAGCCACAGTTGCTCCCAAACCCAGATTAAGAAATGTGTGTATTGCATCACGAAGAACATCTGTCATAAAAACTGTGCCAAACAAGTCATGCAAGTGACTTGCTGTGGCAGATTCTAGATTGGACACGCCGAAAGTCGCAGCAACAGCATATATGTAAAGTTGCAATGAAGAGAGAGTGTTCTCACCCCAAGTCATCAAATATGTACATATTTTTGTAGGGCCCTTCAATGAGATACCTATTTTTAGCAGTGGGATGCCTAGTCTCTTGCCGTTGTGAAAATGTTCTTGTCATTTCATTGACTTGAACCATGGATTTGACTATAGATAGACCACAACAATAATTGTGACACCTAAAGCATTCATGATCAGGTGTGGCTGTATTACATGACAAGAGAAAATGATTCACTCAATCCAACATCCTTCTCTTGTGTAAAGCCTGTTTGACCCTCCAACACCACCTGACTTACATTTGCACAATTTGCACAAATTTGAAAAGCCAAGTGCATGCATTGTTGTACAATGAAGAATGCATTGGTCAAAGATACTTTGCAGTGTTTTTATTAAGTTTGGGATGAGGAAAAGGCCAAAACAAACTTGACAAATGCATATGCATCGACATGCAAGATTATAGTGTGTCAAAAAAATAAAAAGTAGCACTGAGGTCCAACTGAAACAAAAAGTGGATGTTTAGCTGCTTTAATAATTCCTTGTTTTGAGAGATGTGTGGTGCAAACGGTTTTACTCATACACCCTGCAATACAATTAGCTATAAGCGCAAGAGCATCTCCATCAAATAAAACAATTTCCTGTTTTCCCTCATTCACTATCTGTATTGAATAATTCAGACACCTGAAATAACACGAACGATTAATATAAAGTTCACTTCTCCATGGATTATGGCCGGTTTGCCTTATCTGACATGTTCGAGAAGGTTGGGCAAATTTTAAACTAATTAGAAAAAAATCAATTTGTTTAAAGGCAGTGGATCGTGTAGCAGTTTAAGAGAGGCTTTTGTGCTCCTGCTGATTGGATGCATGGCATGTCGGCCTTCAGAATGTTAGAAGAAAAAAAACACAACTTCTGAAAAATGTACTTGCGTCAAACAAACTAAAATAGGAAGGTAGGACATTACTTAGCAAGAATGGCGACATTTCCATTGACTAGCATTTGGACATAGGTTGGGGGAGTGAATGAGGAGCGGATTTTTCTCATATTTCAGCGGAAACGTGACAGGGTTTACGAAAAATGGCAATTCATCAAAATGGTCTGGTCTGGCTGAAATAGCCACACACAAAGAAATGTGAAAATTGGATGACGGGTTTTAGAGGGATTGAGCTTTTTGGGTGGGGCTGTGGGGGGGGGGGGGGTGCCTTTTTGGGGAACACTGATTGAGTGATATTGGGTCAGAACAGCACCTTCAAATTAGAGTATATAACATTGTTATGAGGCAACACACGTCTACAAATATTCATTCATTAAATTAACTTGGCTATGCTGATTTTTGAAATTAGTTCTTCTGAAGATGCTCATTTGAATCAACCAATCAGTCCAAACTTTATTTATGGAGGACTTTTCACACAGAAATTGTAACTCAAAGTGCTTTACAGATGAAAATCATGACTAACACCCAGGCCCCGCCCTCACAAGGTCACAATTATACTCAGCCCACTCCCATCCCTGAGATCACACGCACAGACACACACACACACACAACACACAACACAGACCTTTCGAGCATATGGGCAGATGGCTGGGTTCCGATCAAGAGAGGAAATATCACTTGAGAAGCCATCTGCACCGAGAGCAGCGCATCACCCACAACCGCCAGGGCACCACCAAGCTCTCCCTGAGGATGTATGGGAGGAACACCCATCCCTCCCCCAGGCTACAGGGGGCAGCAGCCAGCCTGGGGCGAAGGCTCCCTCAGAGAGACATTTGAGGATTCTGAAAATGATGAAACCCAATACAAATGTAATAAGTAAATTAATAGATGTATAAATAATACTGTACTGATAACAAACTAAGCAAAATAAAAGGAAGTTAATATCTGCCAAACGCTAACCTAAAAAGATCAAGGTCTTGATCATGCTCTTAAAAATATGAACATCCTCTTCATTTCAAGGCCCAAATTAGTTTTTAATGATTAAATTGACACCCAAAAAGTTTTTTTAAAGGGATTCAATGTATTTTTTTTCAAAAGGCAAATAATGGTGTTATACAAATATAAACAGGAACCCATAATATAATTTGAAAAAATGTGTGCGCATTGTTTGCCATGGTATCATGTTGTAGAATTACATGATTTCACTAGTCAGGCTAGTTATGAAGAAAGACTGGATGATTGTGCTGAAACTTGCTGTTATGAACTTTGATACACTGTAACATAGAATGGGTGAGGAAATATTCCTTTACAACATATATAAAAACATATGGCATCCGAATATTTCCCGAATGCATCGTACTTTCACACAGTACATTCATCTGAGATATCAAGACATATGGCTCTGTAATTCTACTGGCGCAGAAGAGGAGCCTGGCATGATTTATTGAGTAAATAATAAGCCTATGCTTTGGTAATGCTGAGATTGCTTTATCATGTTAAAAGACACAAATATTTCTTTGTGAAATTAACTTTCCATTGGAGCTGCGCAGCCTCTATAGGTAATTTATTCTTGTAGACTCATAAAGGCTTCAGATGAAATCAATTGGGAATTATCTTCTTTCCTTGACCCAGCACGATAAATTAATTGCTATGAGTTTGAAAGTCAATACTAATTCTTTGTGCTGCTTTAAAATGTTTTTTTTTCTCCTTCATACACTATTACTTTTATGTATTTACACACACACACGTACGTACATATATATATATATTATTTGTCATGCAACACATCGTGATTGTTCCAAATATTCAATAAAATCAATGCAGCTGCTGCTCCCGAGAGCTTTAGTTTTCCTTAGTGCAGGAGGCAGGGAACACAGCAGTCCCAGTGGGTCCGTCATAACCGATCAGGGAAGACAGCTCCGCATGCGTGTGAGCTGAACTCAAGCATATTACCGACACATACGTACAGTACCAGGTGTTGATGGTCAACGTGTTTTGCAGTTCACATTAGATCACGCGGCTACTCGCGGCCTTCTTTTTCAATGCATGAACTGCTAATCAGATTTTGGGTATGTCAGTCGGCTTGCAACATCACTGGCTCAGCGCAGAGCCATAGCGAGTCATTTGGGGCCTCAGATAAACAAAGCCAATGACCCCGCCCCTCATTTTCGAGCCACTTTATATTTCACTTTTTCGTACTTTGTTAGAATAAATATTGAAATGAAAAAATATGTTAACAATTGCAACCAAATCATTTAGGGGGACTTCAATCCCCCTAAAGCAGGCCCCACAACGCTAACAGTAGCAGCATGTTGCCACCAAGGAACCTTTATACCTGAGGTTGTCGCATCACTGTGTGTGGTGCAGGTGATAATTTGGCAGGGGGGCATAAAGTCAACACACGGCCACATTACAGTTTGGTTTGTCTTTGCAGGTCAGTGAAGGGGAGATTTGATATTCTCCTTCCTACAAAAATGCTGTTATTTTAGCTGGAGCTTTTGCCCTTGGAACACTCACAAAGGGATCATCTGCCGCAGCTGCCAGAATCCTGCTATGTGATCTAAAACCAATTTCACAATTTGAATAACCTAATGCTTATTTTCTTATCTTTCTCTTGCAGTCCAAAAAAATCCAGGCTCAACTGAAAGAACTGCGGTATGGGAAAAAGGATTTAATTTTTAAGGTAAGCTCAACACTGAAGAGTGGTTTGCTTGAAAGGAACTCCACCGCAGAGCTAAGGAAATATTTCAGACCACCTTGTGAAGATGGCTCCATCACAGGCGACACCCCAATTAATTTAGTCTCCAATTACAAAATCCCTTCCGGCAGTTTTGGGTGTCTGGAAGCACGTTGGTGGGTGGCGCCCCTTGTCATCGTATGGAAGAGTCTTGTGACAACCCGGTGGGATATATTTTTGTGGCTCAAACACATAACAATGCGTAGGCATATTGTAGATGTCTGATAATTTCTGGCCTGACATTTGAAAGTGTAGCAGGTTATGTTTTCAGCGCATTCAGCGGACACACTCAGCATCTGAAAGGAGAGTGAACGTCTCAATTTGTCATCATTTGAGTCTGATTTCATATACCGTATTTTCCGCACCGTAAGGTGCACCATAAGGCGCACCTAAAGGCATTCAATTTTCTCAAAAGCCGACTGTGCGCTTTATAATCCGATGTCCCTTATATATGGATCAATAGTCGGATTTCTTGGACCTAGTATTTTAAATTTTTGTAAAGCTCTTTGTTACAGCTGCAGCGGTTTTGAAAGCTTTATGTGAATAAAGCTGTACGTATTACATTTTTTAAATAGGCCATTCATTGGAGGTACTCCAAAGCGCCTTATAGTGTGGGAAACATGGTACTTGGTGATTTTTTTGTTTTGTTTTTAATTCATTCAAATCTGGCAGTCTTGTGACTGCCAACAAAACTCTTCTCTTTGATGTGTCAACTTTACAAGAATTTTCAAGTTCATCTTGCAGGGAATTTAAGGTGGTAAGATCATGAATGATTGGGAAGTATTTTTTTTTCATGTCATATGGGAAAGTAATGTAGTGAGAAGTATACTGGGAGTGTAGTGTTTAGTCACTCAATATACTTGTTTTACTTGCTCTTTTCCTTTTGGTTTTATCAGTGTTTTACTAGTGTGTGTGTGTGTGTGTGTGTGTACGTAAAAACAATACTGTTTTTCATTTGAAAGGAAAAAGGCCAGTGTTTTTTATTTTGTTTTGTTTTTTTGTATCTTGTTTTTTTTTTAGTTATCTGTATTCCCTGTATGCAATGATTGAAAGCCTAGTAGGGGATGACGGAGCAGATGAGATGAGAATGCAGGGAAGAGTCACTCAAGATCGGAAATGTCATCAGCCTCACATGGGGATGTCAGTCAAGGCAACCCTTGCCTCTGAGGAAATTGAATTGGCTATAACAGCTGTTGTACCGTAGCAAAATGCATTTTATGCGCTGACAGTACACAAAAATTACAACCGTCTCACAACATTGGCAAAAATAAATAGATAAATACATAAATAAAACAGACACCTCCAACACTAACCACAATGGAAACGTTGGTGTACTATGTATTTTATAAAAGTATAACATGTATGGTGGGCCCAACAAAACCAGTGCTATGCTGGCCATCTGGTTTAAGCAAAGCGGGGAAAAAAAAAATTCAAATTTAAGCCAGTGGATGGTATGACGAACAATGATTTATCAGTGACAGAGGTGATTGCGAGTATGCTTAGGTGTGCGCACGTGCTTATACATTACCGCACGCATCATATCATTTCATGACAGTCCAGCCCTGAAACAAATAAAAATTGTGAAACCCGAACGGCAAAATGAGTTTACCAAATAAAATATAAATATAGATGAGGACAACATCATCTGAACACTTACTTTGAATACAATTATTTTAAAGACAATTTGAGACAGGATGCATGAATTACATTCTGGCTGGTTATCACATGCTCAGAACTAACATTGTGCCAAAGATGAAAAAGTTATGATCAATTCATCCTTTTTCTAAGGTCTGCATCTTATCAACAATTGGCAATCCAATAGAGATGCATTTTAGCTTTGGGTTTGTTATCTACCAGGTAATCCTACCATTGTACAAATATGTTCACCGCTAGCCTCTGGACATGACTTCAGTGTCTCAAACTATTTGAAATGTCAAACCAAAAAACAACAGGATTTCAGACTTGTAGTTGATCTGCTCAAGCAATAAAATCACCACAGTCCGCATTAAACTGCAAACACAAAAACCAGGCAAGTTTGTCTTTACTTGTTCTCTCTGTTATAACAAAGTACTTTGTATATAAGAAAGCCTTAAGAGGAACTGGGAGTCCTGCGATGCATAGCAGAAGAGCCTCCACTCTGCAAGACCTCTTTCAACTTTACCTCAGGGCTGTTTCACAAATATGAAAGAAGAATGGTGGCTTGATGTAGTCGCATGCGTCATCTAGCGAAATGGCTTGTACCCCACTGACCTCACACCTTCATAATGGACTGACACATAAATATGGAGCGTTGAGTCAGTGACCCTGAAAGTCAGCATTTCTGGGTCAGTCACCATGTGCTTGCATTCCTCAGAGGACTATCTGCTGATGATGCACGAAGCAATGTCTGTAATGGCTCTCTATAATGCAACACAGTCACATGCGTACGTGCACATAATCTTCTGTTGCCCTTTAGAAGTAACTGTGAGAGCAGGCCGGAAATTGCTGTCGCTTGCTAGCCAATCCAACCTGGACTCGTTATTTAGAACATCAGATTTGCGCTGTTTCATCTGACATACTGTGCAACATTTTGTGTCTGTATTATCTGCTGTGATAAGATGTAAACACGTTCTGTGTTTTCCCATCTGCAGCATCGTATTAAAATGTCCTCTGCCAGTATTCTGTAAGCAAAAATATTGTGTCACAGGCGCCTTTGAAATATGGCAATTGAATGTTTTTTGGGGGGTTTTCTGGTCGCCATCAATAGTGTTCAAATAACATTAGTATCAGGGAATATGCCAACTTTTTATTTCTTGTGGCAATATTTTCTAAAAGATTCCACACAGATGTAACCCCTCAGGCAGGACAAAAAAGATTGTCTATAACTGCATGACTCACTCATCAAGCCTCACTTTATTTATATTGCACTTTCACAATATCTGCAACTTTTAGAATGCACGATACAGAACACATGACAAAAAACATTAACAATAATACAACCAAAACAACCAAATCTTTTTCTCCATGCCTACATACATTTTGTTGTTTGAAGAGGTTATAGATGAAAGAGGAGCAATTGGAAGTCTTCTTTCACCAGGTGGTCAGTGATGTCATGATCACAGCATGCATGATGTCACTCAAGTCTGATACAAGCTAAGTAAACAAGCAACTATAGCGTCCGATGGTGAGTAACATACACACATTCAGAAAGGCTGGTACAATTCTCCACTTAATAATCATCAAGACAACTGTACAAATGTAAAATAAATCAATATACGGATTAAATCAATGCTTTTGTAAACATAATGTGCTGAGTAGGGCTGAGCGATATGGCTGAAAAATGTTTCACAAGTATTTCATATCAGTCATTATTGCTAATTATTGAGTTTTTTTTACAGATTTAAATGCAAACCGACACACGTATTTTCCGCACTATAAGGCGCACCTAAAAGCATTCTTTTTTTTTTCCTCAAAAGCCAAGAGTGCGCCTTATAATCCGATGTGCCTTATATATGGTGTTACGGATTCTTTATATTCGCTAGCTGAGTCGCGTTGTGGGGGCCTGGTGGGCAGTGGTTAGCGTGTTGACCTCACAGTGCAGAGGTACCGGGTTCAATTCCAGCTCCGGCCTCCCCTGTGTGGAGTTTGCATGTTCTCCCCGGGCCTGCGTGGGTTTTCTCTGGGTACTCCGGTTTCCTCCAACATTCCAAAAACATGCATGGGAGGCTGATTGAACACTCAAAATTGTCCCTAGGTGTGGGTGTGAGCATGGATGGTTGGCCGTCTCTGTGTGCCCTGCGATTGGCTGGCAACCATTTCAGGGTTTACCCCACCTGCTGCCTGAAGACAGCTGGGATAGGCTTCAGCACCACCTGCGACCCTTGTGAGGATAAGCGGATAGGAAAATGGATGGATGGATGGAGTTGAGTTGTTTCCCTGTTAGTGTTCCTATGCCATCTCATGGTGATTATAAGCAGGAACCAATTGTAACGTAAAAGGTATTTTATGCAGGTATAGTCTCAAAGTCAATATTTTAGTATCACGACCCTATTTTCCCCAGCTCCTCTAGCCATCCATCAATCCATGCAGCCATACCATCATTGGCAGTCCAACAGCACCAACATTTCCGCTGAACAACATGGGGCTTTTGTAAAAAAGTTACCCATTCAGGCGGAAAAAAACAAGTGCCGACATTCCCCTCAATCAACCATCAAGAACCAATACTCTCCAAACAAACATCCGTTGAGTTGAAAACGCAATTGAGCAATTAAAATGATGATTTGTGTGTGTGTGTGTGTGTACTGAAACCTCTATTGTCATGAGGTCAAGTTTGCAAATATTCAGTGTTTCAACAGTGTGACTCACTACCTATGCTGGTACGGTAATACTATTGAAAAGAGATATACCAACCAATATATTGCACACTATTTGATGACTTAGCCGACCTTGCCTGTTCCAAGCAAGGAGAATGTTTAATTTCAAAAGGCCAGTAAAAGAAACCCTAATAAAATATAGTGATTGAAAGCAGACCACCGGGGTCAGTTTTGGTTTTACACAATCTGCATGCAAATGATCACAATTTGTTCCATTGTAATGGTAAAGCTATTAATAATGAGATGCATTTGGCTCTTCTGTTGATGGGCTTTTTGTGTGAAATGAATGGCCCTGCTGTTTATTATTCAGTTCAGGGATGAAACTTGAGCAATGATAGTAATTATGGGTCTTGTGTATCGTATATACAGTATGACGCTTAATATAAAACACTGCCCAGTAATGCAGCGTAGAAGGTAATATTGTGATTCTCCATCCATCCATCCATCCATCTTCTACCGCTTATCCTGGGCCGGGTCGCGGGGGCAGCAGCTTTAGCAGGGAAGCCCAGACTTCCCTCTCCCTAGCTACTTCTTCCAGCTCTCCCCGGGGGATCCCGAGGCGTTCCCAGGCCAGCTGGGTGACATAGTCTCTCCAGCGTGTCCTGGGTCATCCTCGGGGTCTCCGTGGGACATGCCCGGAACACCTCACTAGGGAGGCGTTCAGGAGGCATCCGAATCAGATGCCCAAGCCACCTCATCTGGCTCCTCTCGATGTGGAGGAGAAGCGGGTCGACTCTGAGCCCCTCCCGGATGACCGAGCTTCTCACCTTATCTCTAAGGGAGAGCCCGGACACCCTGCGGAGAAAACTCATTTCGGCCGCTTGTATCTGGGATCTCGTTCTTTCGGTCATGACCCATAGCTCGTGACCATAGATGAGGGTTGGAACGTAGATCGACCGGTAAATTGAGAGCTTCGCCCTTTGGCTCAGCTCCTTCTTTACCACGACAGACCGATGCAACGTCCGCATCACAGCGGACGCTGCACCGATCCGCCTGTCGAGCTCTTGCTCCCTCCTGCCCTCATTCGTGACCAAGACCCCAAGATACTTAAACTCCTCCACTTGGGGCAAGATCTCCTCCCCGACCCGGAGTGGGCACTCCACCCTTTTCCGACTGAGGACCATGGTTTCAGATTTGGAGGTGCTAATTTTCATCCCAACCGCTTCACACTCGCCTGCGAAACGCTCCAGTGAGAGTTGGAGAGCCCTGCTTGAAGGAGCCAACAGTACCACATCATCTGCAAAAAGCAGAGATGCAATACTGAGGCTACCAAAACAGACCCCCTCAACACTTCGGCTGCGCCTAGAAATTCTGTCCATAAAGGTAATGAACAGAATCGGCGACAAAGGGCAGCCTTGGCGGAGTCCAACCCTCACTGGAAACGATTCCGACTTATTGCCGGCAATGCGAACCAAACTCTGACCTCGGCAGTATAGGGACCGAACAGCCCGTATCAATGGGCTCGGTACCCCATACTCCCGAAGCACCCCCCACAGAACTCCCCGAGGGACGCGGTCAAACGCCTTCTCCAAGTCCACAAAACACATGTAGACCGGTTGGGCGAATTCCCACATACCCTCGAGGACCCTGCTAAGGGTGTAAAGCTGGTCCACTGTTCCACGGCCGGGACGAAAACCACACTGCTCCTCCTCAATCTGAGGCTCGACTTCCTGACGGACCCTCCTCTCCAGCACCCCTGAATAGACCTTACCAGGGAGGCTGAGGAGTGTGATCCCTCTGTAGTTGGAACACACCCTCCGGTCCCCCTTTTTAAAAAGAGGGACCACCACCAATCCAGAGGGACTCTCCCCGCTGACCACGCGATTTTGCAGAGGCGTGTCAACCAGGACAGCCCCACAACATCCAGAGCCTTGAGGAACTCCGGGCGGATCTCATCCACCCCTGGGGCCTTGCCACAGAGGAGCTTTTTAACCACATCGGTGACTTCGACCACAGAGATAGGAGAGCCCACCTCAGAGTCCCCAGACTCTGCTTCCTCCAAGGAAGACGTGCTGGTGGAGTTGAGGAGGTCTTCGAAGTACTCCGCCCACCGGCTCACAACGTCCCGAGTCGAGGTCAACAGTGCCCCATCCCCACTGTACACAGTGTTAGTGGTGCACTGTTTCCCCCTCCTGAGACGTCAGATGGTGGACCAGAATTTCCTCGAAGCCGTCCGGAAGTCGGCTTCCATGGCCTCACCGAACTCTTCCCACGCCCGTGTTTTTGCCTCGGCGACCGCCGAAGCTGCATTCCGCTTGGCCAGTCGATACCCGTCAGCTGCCTCTGGTGTCCCACAGGCCATAAAGGCCCGATAGGACTCCTTCTTCAGCTTGACGCCATCCCTTACTGCTGGTGTCCACCAGCGAGTACGGGGGTTGCCGCCACGACAGGCACCAACCACCTTACGGCCACAACTCAGATTGGCCGCCTCAACAATAGAGGCACGGAACATGGTCCATTCGGACTCAATGCCCCCCGCCTCCCCCGGGACATGGGAAAAGCTCTGTCGGAGGTGGGAGTTGAAACTCCTTCTGACAGGGGATTCCGCCAGACGCTCCCAACAAACCCTCACAATACGTTTGGGTCTGCCAGGTCGGACCGGCATCTTCCCCCACCATCGGAGTCGACTCACCACCAGGTGGTGATCAGTTGACAGCTCCGCCCCTCTCTTCGCCCGAGTGTCCAAGACATGCGGCCACAAATCCGAGGATACAACCACAAAGTCAATCATCGAACTGCGGCCAAGGGTGTCCTGGTGCCAAGTGCACATATGGACACCCTTATGTTTGAACAAGGTGTTCGTTATGGACAATCCGTGACGAGCACAGAAGTCCAATAACGAAACACCACTCGAGTTCAGATCGGGGGGCCGTTCCTCCCAATCACGCCCCTCCAGGTCTCACTGTCGTTGCCCACGTGAGCATTGAAGTCCCCCAGCAGAACAAGGGAGTCCCCAGCAGGAGTACTCTCCAGCACACCCTCCAAGGACTCCAAAAAGGGTGGGTACGCTGAACTGCTGTTGGGTGCGTACGCACAAACAACAGTCAGGACCCGTCCCCCCACTTGAAGGCGGAGGGAGGCAACCCTCTCGTCTACCGGTGTGAACCCCAATGTACAGGCACTGAGCCGGGGGGCAATGAGTATGCCCACACCTGCTCTGCGCCTCTCCCCGTGGGCAACTCCAGAGTGGAAGAGAGTCCAACCCCTCTCGAGAGAGCTGGTACCAGAACCCAGGCTGTGTGTGGAGGTAAGTCCGACTATATCCAGTCGGAACTTTTCTACCTCGCACACCAGCTCGGGTTCCTTCCCTGTAAGAGAGGTGACATTCCATGTCTCTAGAGCTAGCTTCTGCAGCCGAGGATCGGACCGCCAGGGTCCCCGCCTTTGGCTGCTGCCCAGCTCACATTGCACCCGACCCCTTTGGCCCCTCCCATGGGTGGTGAGCTCATGAGAAGGGGGACCCACGTTGCCTCTTCGGGCTGAGCCCGGCCGGGCCCCATGGGAGCAGGCCCGGCCACCAGGCGCTCGCCAACGAGCCCCACCCCCAGGCCTGGCTCCAGAGGGGGGCCCCGGTGACCCACGTCCGGGCAAGGGAAACTGGGTTCCAATTAATTTAGTCATCATAAGGGGTTTTGTGATTCTCAGACATAATGCCCTTTTGTGTTCGGTATGAACTTTGTACGATAGCTGGCAAAAGAGCTCATTTGTAAACTAATAATTTACTGGTTGCTGGTTTAAGACTTCAAATTACTGTCGATGGCAAGGAAAAATAAGCTATTGTTTGCTGGATTTAGCGTAATTTATTCAATTGCACTTGCTCGAAGGAAAGATATGGAAAAGGTGGTGTCTTGTGTGGGTTGAGTCCAAGAGCATTTTGCCTGCCCTTGCCTAAGTTCTTGCAGTGTGTGAGTCGTAAAGAGTGAGTAGGGGGGAACAGATGATTTTCTGGATTTTTATCATTCTTTGTTGAAGCACCAAAGCAGACTGATTCAGTTGCTGCTTTGTAGAACTGCATCAACAGCTCCTGTGACAGGCCGTGCTTCCTCAGCAGTCACAGGAAGTACATCCTCTGCTTGGCTTTTTCCAGGATCGAGTTGATGTTGGTCTACCCAGGAACCTGAAGCGCTTGATGGGCAGTTGCACAGTGTGAGGCGCAGCTGTGGCAAATAATGTTTCCCGAAGTCCACGATCATCTCTACAGTCTTGATGGTCCTCAGCTCCAAGTTGTGTTGGCCACAGCACTAGCCGCTCCACTTCCTGTCAATATGCAGTCTCGTCATGGTTGTTGATGAGGCCGGTGACTGCGGAGTCCTCTACAAACTTCAGGAGTTTGACAACTGGGTGCGTTGAGGTGCATAGAGGGAGTAGAGTACCGGAGAGGAGGCATCTTTCCCAGTGCTGATGGTGCCGGTTGGCATGCTGAGCCGGAATAGCTTTGAGGAGAGGAGTTCAGGGATGAGACAGGATACTCGCGTAGGTCCTTGCGCTGTCAACGTTGAAATGCAACCCCCTGTTGACAGTGTCATGACATCCAACGACCTGTTTGTTTGGTAGGAAAATTGCAGGGGTCTAACTGTGGTCCAGTGATATACACTTTAGGTGGTCCAGCATGAGATGTTCAAAAGACTTCATGGCAATAGATGTAATCCCAATATTGCAAATTTCTGGATTTGGATAATGGTGGAGCTTTTGAGCAGGGTGAGACTTTTGTTTACTTGGTCAGCCAGTGAATGTCGTAAGATGAAAACACCCGCAAGTATGAAATAAGAAATCTCACATCGTGAGTAGAACTATATATTTTTTTTATTAAAGTTTTTACTTGAGTGTGTGCGTATCTGTCGTTTTTTAACTGAATGAATGCATGTTTTAAGAGTATTACGGCAATAAGATGCTGAAAGGGTCTTTTGATTCAAAAGTTGTCCTTTTCTAGGGACAGCAGCTAATGGACTTGGAACACAAGTTAACCATAGCCAAGGAAGAATTAGAGAAGACTGCTCTTGACAAGGTGAGTACTTTTTTTTTTAATAGGGCTGCTTTATCTCTTGGCCTTGAAATGTGTCCTCAAATTCACAGTTATTACTTTAGGATAACATATTTGTAATTGTATGAAATACGTCAGAACAAAAGTCATCAAGTGTCAGAAAAAGGTGTGTTGAGTGTCTGGAAGGTGTCGTGGTACACTACCCTCACTTGTGTGCGTGTAGCGTGGGATCAGTTCCCACTCGATGACGGTGTGAATATGGGTGTGTATGATTGTTCGTGGGTCCAGTGGTTAGCGTGTCAACCTCACAATGCAGAGGTACCGGGTTCAATTCCAGCTCCGGCCTCCCTGTGCGGAGTTTGCATGTTCTCCTCGGGCCTGATTGGGTTTTCACCGGGTACTCCAGTTTTCTGTCACATTACAAAAACATGCATGGCAAGCTGTTTAAACACTCCAAATTGTCCCAAGGTGTGAGTGTGGGCGCGAATGGTTGTTCGTTTCTGTGTGCCCTGCGATTGGCTGGCAACCGGTTCAGGGTGTCCCCTGCCTACTGCCCGAAGACAGCTGGGATAGGCTCCAGGACCCACCGGGACCCTTGTGAGGATAAAGCGGATCGGAAATGGATGGTTGTTCGTCTCGAAATGTGACCTGTGACTGACTGCCGACCATTTCAGGGGTTAGTCCGCCTTTCACCCGAAATCATCCGATAGGTCCAAAAGGATGATACTGTGGACATGCGGTTTGGCACCTGAGGATTCACTCATTACCCTATTTTTTTTTTCATATTCTTTTTTTTTTTGCTTGTGGGGATAGGGAGGGGGACCACTCTTTTTCTTGTTTTCTTCGTGTTTTTTATTGTTATTGATATTTTGGTCCCTATCCCCCACAAATAACACAGGATCCACTGTATCATAAACCAAATGGCCAATATAAAGTGTCATGCGGGTAGTTCCTGCAAGCTGGAAAAGGTGCGTTGACCCTGAATCAGTCAATTGCAGGAGGGCGGCTGCTTGAAAAGTGGATCTCGGGTCGAAAAAGGTTGAGGACCCCTGGTTTAGAGCTTGTCATCTCATAAAATCAATTTGTCAAGTGTATGGATGACAAAAAATACTCGGAGGAATCGGGAGGAATGTCTAATCTCTTTTGGGTCCAGGAGTCTCAGATGAAGGCGCTAAAGGACACAGTTCACATCTGCTTCTCTGCTGTCCTTCACAACCAGCCCAGCAGCAGCCACAGATTTCCCACTTCCCCCTCCCATTTGTACAGATACTCATCACTCATCAACAGCTCCCGAGTCACCTTTCAACAGCCCCATGCCAAGGTAATTCACTATTTTGCTCAGTGCCATCGGGTTTAATGCTTATCAAAAAGAAGCACTTTTGTTGTCAAATTTGGTCCAATAATATTTTACCGCAAGCCAACGGAAGACAGATTCTCCGCCGGCCGTCCCTGAACCAACAGTATGTGTCACGAAGAACGTCAATGTGTGCAGGCAATGTAACAAAGAGCAAAATGTTGTGTTGTTTCTTGGAATTGATGGCCCTACTTTTTCAGGAAGAAAGCCAAACTGCTGTAAAAGCTTGTCGTTTTCACTTTCGGTCTACTGAATTTATTGAATCTAATTTGCAATGATTAAGGGGCAATTGCTTAATCGTAAAACCTACGCACTGTCATCTTTGGAGCCATGACACCATCTGCAATAGTATAGTTGTATATCAAGCCCTTAATTTTACGTGTTTTGTCGCCTGACACCATCTTTGAATTCTAATGCCCAAAATTGATTTTACAGCATGTCCCCTTTTTAAAATGAATCTTCAAACCTTTTTTTTGAAGTTGCTCATCCCTGCCATATGGAATTGCGCTAGATTCTCCACACAGTTCAGATATTGATAGAGACACAATGACTCCAGTATGATTGTTGGCAAGCTGCTGCTCATTTTTTATTCTGGAATTCAAAAGTCACAAACGTTTCTCCACAGAGCCAAAAACTAAGGACACCATTATAACTGAATTATAAACGTTATTCTAGATGTACGAAATCATTGTATCAAATAGACTGAATGATTCTTTGATGAGTCTGCATATCATGGTCCGTAATATTACAGTCATTTAGTTCCATAAATATATAACAACATGTGTCTGTGTTGCGCCACAGCACATCCATCACAGGACAATTTTTTGTGTATTTTCCCCGTACCAAGCAGTCATGTGAAGTCCAATCAGAGATTGCGTTTGTTCTGATTTCTGAAAAGCAGCCATTTCAAGCACTTTGAAATCATCTGGTCGGCCACGGCACTGCTGTGCTTTATCTGCCTTGATTCTGGTGAGCAATTCTGTCTTTAAGAGGCTTTTCTCCCGTCAAAGCAGTCACAATTTGCTCTGCGTCCCCTCAGTGGGTGCCTCACAGATTTGACATGCTACGAAGATGTTTTTTTTTTTTTTTCCCATTTCTTTCCCTTATCATGTCTCTGTTTCGCCATCTCCTCCGGTGTCAGTGACATTGTGAAAAACAAGCGTATGTCACTGACGCTTTCGTGCTCACATTCAAACACTTCAAAAATGGAATGGGCCAATACAAAAGTGCATCTTTTTCCCCCCCCAACTTATTTGCACACTCAAAACATAAAAAAGTGTTGGGTTTGTGCACTACCTTTTCAATGTTTGCATTAAAAAAAGCTGCACTCCACTTGCAGGGTAAGATTCGAACTCTATTATCGCCATTATCTCCTTTAAGCGTTGTACGCTTTGACTGCCTGTCTGATAAATCTGAGTCAGCCCTTGCTGTAAAGATTACTGGGGTGCTCCATCTGTCCACTTTGTCTGCATGTATGGAGGTGTGCCAGATCTCATTGAAATCCCTGCCAAATCGTTCTCAAATTATGTCTTCGTAACAGCACATATTTGCCCTCACTGTTCGTGGAAGAGAATGGTCCACAACTATTTTTGCTCACAAAAGAACGCGCTCCTCCAGAAATTCTGCTGTTTTACTCAAGACAATATAATGTTTTTTTTAATTTAATATTCATATTGTATTCTGTAAGATGCATGACAAAATTCACCAAAATCAAGCATGCAACATTCCAAGTAAAACTAGTTCAAAAAATTCTCAACGAACCAAGGCAATGAGGCTGATTGTATTATATTGGTCATTTCGTGTTATATCATTTCACATGACAGATTCTAAAATGACTTTGCCATTTATAAGATAAAAAAAGGATATGCAAAACATAACACACTCTCTCACTGTGTCCATTCTAGTAACTCACCACAGTTCCACTCATTCCACCGTACATGCCCAGTTTTTTTTTTTTTTCATGCATTTGTTGTAGAACCCCACCATAAGGGCCAAGTCTCCCTCAAGGCAGTACTCAAAAAGCGATAATGCACAGAAAATGAAATGATGCACCAATATTAGAGTAATAACAACTAAGGAAAAAAAAAACTAAGAAATGAAATATTTAGAATAGGAAACTTTTACTAAATGTATTCCCAACAAGGCAAAACAGCAGCAGTTAGTTGAAGCAGCATACAGGAAAAAGGTGGTGTTCTTGAACGTTCGCAACTTCAGGCTACGATTCTGCCACCATCCTTCTTCACTGCTGTCAAGGAGGGAGGCAAATCCCCCACATTTGATTCGGGTTGTTTGACAGTGAGGGAGCCACGCCGGAGACACAACAAGAAGCAGTTGAACATTTAGGAGAGAAATCTTTTTGGCGATTAGCCTGTTCATATTGTTGTAAGAATTACTATTTTATATCCGCCCGGGGGAAAAAAAATATTTCGCAAAGAGAACGCAAATTTCCCACCAGATGATGTTTGTGTTTCATAAGCACACTTCAGAGTAGATTCAGCATTTGCCATCCAAAGAGGATAAGTGCAAGGTAGTCTGTTCAAGTGCTCAGTGACACCAATCTGTGTTACTTGTTTGAGTTCATATACTGTAATGAGCTTTAAGCTCTCATGGATGCCATCGTAGGGCTTTCGTGGACTTGGCCTCGCCCACATTCACAAAGCTCCACTCACCAGTGAAAGATTCATTAGTGAAGGACGCAGAAATCAGCAAGATTGCAGTGGAAGTTGCTTCATATTTAAGAGTCTTGGGGAGAGAGGGCCGCGGCTTGTGGTCCAATAGCATGCAATTTTCATCGAAGTGATGAAAGATAATGTCGTAGGATTTGGAACACTGTGCTTAGAGAAGAAATCCGTCTTATTATTTCTCATTTTATCAAGAGAGACGGGCGGCAGCCCCACCATTCTTCGGGTCCTCCTCACCATGTCCCTGCAGCCCTCAATTGTCGCCCACTTTACTCTTGAAATAATTCATATAGTTTAAAAAAAAAAGATCTCTTTTTCAAAAATACTCTTAATATAGATGACACAAAAAAAAAAAAAAAGCTATTGTGTCCTCTCTTTCCATTCAAGTTGTCTATATATATACAGGGAAGGATGTGCTAGCTAGACAAGCGCCCACGGTAGGTTGCCGCTTTCTTACTGTTACTGACAGAAGTACATAACGTGAATTGATGATTCACATACCCGCATCATATAACAAATGTGAATTACGCCCGGGTGCTCTGAAAAACGTGTGTTAAAACAGGAACATGTGCTCAACATCTCGATACCTCAGATGCATATACAGTACTGAACATGCCTCGGATTCCTCTGCACACACTCATCTATACAGTACAATCAAACAATAGCACACCCACGAAGAGCATGCACACTTTGAGTCGGCATACTTTAAGAGTGAAAGTAAATAGAGTGCAACATATAAAAACCTCTAATATGCCGAAAACATTTCTGAGTACCAGGAGAGAAAACCATTCATTTGTCAACCAGGAGCCCAACTAATGTAAATTGTTAAAGTAATAAATCCTTCTACCACTACTCGCGCAAATAAAATATAAACCTAAAATGTATACACACTCATGTCAGTAGTGACATACTCACAAACCATTGACAGGCATCAATCTCTTAAACTCATGAACCATATTGTGAGCAAAATGGAGAACTTCAAAGTGACAACGAAAAGCAGTTACTCGGTCGTAGCTGTTAGGGTGGTTCTGTTTGTGACCAACAGGTGGCACTGTAGGGTTCCCCTTGCAGTGGCACACCTGTTGGTCATTGTTTCATTAGTGTGTGGTTAAAAGGACTCCCTGCCCGAACAGTCAGTGTTGGGTCATTGTGTGTCTCTGTGCACATGTCATGTTTTGTTTTCAGTCTTAGGTTTTGTTTGTTACTTTGATTCCTGGACTTTATTTGAGTGAGTTTTTTTGTGTTAGTTTCTCTGGTTTATTCCTGTTTGCAATTTTCTTAAATACATCTTGGCCACTCCACCCTGCTCCTCCCTCCTGCCTGCTATTTGGGGTCCTACAACATCTACAACCTTGCAAAACATGACAGTAGCAAGTAAATAACGGTACTACAAACCATATGCTTTCAGCGTGTGTGTGTGTGTGTGTGTGTGTGTGTGTGTGTGTGTGTGTGTGTGTGTGTGTGTGTTCAATTTCTACGTTTGTAATTTGTCCCGTGGGCCTAAAACCCCACTCTGGCCTTATTTACCAATACTCTTTGACCAATTATCCTGATGGTTTCATCCAATGATATAATTTGCCCCGAGGAACCATAACATCACCTTTTATTACTGATTTTAGCACCCGACATGAAACCCCAAACAACACTTTGCCATGTCATGTACCCATTAACAAGACACACGTGACATGAGACCAAGCCAGCCCAGCCCCTCACTTGGAGCACAAAGAAGCCACAATGTACACATCATCCCATTCATTCCAACAATATTTTATACATATCCTGTTCACATTTTTTTTTGCTCATGATGTATAGGGATGATCCACTATGAACACATGAGCAAAAACAGCATGTTCAATCTATTCCTTCCGCTATTGCTATACGGCTGTGAACTGATTCTGATGGTTGCTGTCAAGAGGAGAGAAATAATGCATGCAATGCTTATCAGCCACTCAACTCACTCTCTCTTCCAAAAGTCTTCTTGACGGAGCTGTCCAAAAAAAAAGTCAGAAGAAAAAGTTTGACAGCGCGTTTCAAATCGTTTGTTTTCATCCTAAAAATGCTTTGCTTTATACTCTCAAGGGACATTTTTGGTCCATTGAAGGAAGCTACAGTACTGTATAACAGCCCTGAGCAGTTTCCTGCAACAGGCAGTTTCATTTGGAACAGTGTCTCTTCATGCTGCAGCTTCTTTCGCCTCTGCTTTGGTTCATGCAATCTCATTAAAATCAACGAGTCAAGATTGATTTCCTTTTCAGAGGCTCTTTTTCCTAACATTTGGCTTAAAAAAAAAAAAAAAAATGATGTAGGCTGGTTAGGTTTCACATTAGCGTGAAAGGACAAAAACACAAAACAGTATTAGCTATTTTATGATTTGTATACAGAAGTGTTGTCTTATTTTTGCATTTGGTGATTATGGGTTGCTAAATGAAAACAAAAAGTAAAAAAAAAAAAATTAACAACAGAGCTTACAAGTATCTCTATGAACTCTATTTAAAAACCATCAGCATAGCATACACCATGTTCTTGTCAACACTGCATATCTAAACCACTCATAAATTAATACTTCATGCCTCTAACAAGTAGAAGAGGCTGAACTGTCCATCAAACACATATTTCCATTACAGAGAGCCCTCTGTTGTTTGTGAAAGAAAACCTCCACATGTTTTTAGCTGGTGATTGGCAACATTTCTTTCATTCTCATTTAGCTGGTCAGAATCAGTTGCTAAAATCAGTCATTCAACAGTGAGTTCTGGTCCTGTGGGCTTATTTCAATGCAAAAACAAAAATGGTCCTACTAGGGCTGAACAATTTTTAGGAAAAGCCTGAACTGCGATTGTTGTGGCGGGTATTGCCATTTCAATTCGATTCACGATTTTCTTCAAATCAAGCTTCGGTGCAATATGTGACAGAAAATTGCATCATACCATCAAAACATTAAAAGCTATTGCACCCAAAATGCAAGGACACTCAAGAGGTTGTGTGCGGAAGGCAGTCCTTTTTCAAGGTTATAACATTGTTTAAATAAGAGACCTACTGCTTGCTATCATACATACATACATACATACCTTTATCTTTTTTTTTTCTTTGCAATGGGGCAACGGCCCAATGAGGATTCAACACAAGCCTATGCGAGCCGATGCCCAATTGAGGAAAAAGAAAGGCGCATTTCACAAACAATACCGGGAGACCTACTTGAAATATGGATTTATAGCGTCAGGTGATTCCCACAGAGCAAGCCCGCTCTGAACAATATGCGGCAGGAACCTTCCCCAATGAATCAACAAAGCCTTCAAAAACGGATTCGTCAGCCAATGTTAAGTGCCTTGAGAGTGCAATACTTGCTGGTTAACCCCTCACTGCTTGGGCGAAAAAGTCATTCACTCTTGGAGAAGAATTGATCATTCCCACGACTGAGACAGTATGGGTGTTACCCTTGTTATGATGTGGCCGCTGCCAATAAAGATATTCATAATAAAAGAATAAATAAATAAAAAATGTGGATTATTGTTGCAGCATTGCATTCCGCGCCTCACGTTCTTCACAGTTTGAGAGCAGCCAGGAAAGCAGGGACTCGAGGGGGGGATGAGTGACTGGTGTGATGTGGAAACAACAACTGTTTTTTTTTTGTTTTGTTTTTTTACTCACCAGCTCAGAACGGATTGTTTAGTGTGACCTGTTGACAAATGACTCGGCTCTTCTGTATGGTGACCCTGTTGTGATAATAGTGCTGGGAAAAAAAACTACACTCAGTTTTGGCAATCTCCTAATCACATTGTCTGAACATTTCCATTTCGATTTTAAGAAATGATCAATGGTTCAACCTTTCATTGAAAAAAAAACGTTTGTTGGAATTCAGGTATTACCTTAAATCGTTCAAGAAAAAATATGGACAATGGTTGCATGATTTGTTTTTTTTTCCAGCGTAGGTGGCACAATTTTGTTGAAAGCCGCCATGCGGAAAGATTCACATTCTGAGGTTTAAGTTTGCTTAAATTAAACATTACCTTTCGACATTTCAACACCATGTCTTATCAATTTTTCAGGAAGAAAAAAAATATATACAAGGCTCAGTCATACTGGTGCAGCCATCTTTTTCTTTGCTATGTGAAACAAAGAATGAAGTACCTTTTGGTTAATCCTTATCTTTTGTGTAATCTCTTTAATTGTTCTTGTACTGATCAGATTTTTATGGTTTACCCATACATTTGATTGATTGAACTTCATAAATTAATTTAAATTAAGTAGCAAACAAAACAACGCCATTATGAGTCAGACGTGTTTACATTTCAGGATGCTCGGATTCAACGTTGCAAATAACGAGCTATTTCTGCATTTTATTTTTAACCCGAGGCTAAAATTGTTGTTTTTTTCCTAATAGGATATCTCTAAAGTTCAGAGAGTCATCACAACCAGCAAAACCCCCATGAACATCGGCGTAATGAGGAGAGAAAGTGGTGGAGTTAAAAAGTGCCAGATGGAGGAGGTGAGCCTTAACAGTAATTAAACCACGATGCAACCCAAGGGCTTGAATCCACCAGCATCCATTCAAAACCCTCACCAGGATTTAAAAACCTAGTTTGTCTTTATCCATAAACTTTGTGGAAGGACTGAATAAAGTTGTTATATATATATATATATATATAGTCCTATGTATGTGTGAATACCAATAATGTGTGGAATAGATGGGGATGTGGAAATAGATATATATTTTCTTCATTGAGACATTTGCCCTTTACCCCATAGACTGATTAATTTAGCCAAAGTAATTGAAGGTCAGTGGTAAATGACCCACTGTGACTCCATCTTTGACCGGGTGTCTGCTGGCTCTAGCTCCCTGTGACCCTGCACAGAATAAGCTGTTCGAGATAATGAATGGATGGAAGCAATACTTGCATTATGATATCATATAAAAATGGACACTTACAGTATAAAAGCGCTTCACTCTCAACTACAACTGTTGCGGTTTCCAAATAGTTCCTGCTGGAAGGCTTCAATTAAACAAAATCTGTAGCTGAGTGCAATGTTGAATGGGAATTGAATTTGAAAGCAGTTCCTGCAAATTGAGAAGAGATAGTCAATAATTGACATTCGCTCTTCACATTTTGGTTCATTTGCTGCCTCACTGTCACTGGCGAACAACTCTAAGATTCAGGCAACGTTGACATCCGAGCTGTCAAGGAGCCTCTTGATAACCTCTTCAGACTTGGGAAAACCAAAAGGATTCAAAAGGACCATCAGGATTTTTGACAAGTGGCTAGCAAGAAGTACTACAGATAAACTTTTATAGACATTGGTGTCAGGAGACTACGGAAGTCAATGTTGTAAAACTCTCGAGGAGATTGTTCCATAGTGAAAGTGTGCTAATGGCTAGTAGGTTCACCAGTGTGCCACAATTATGTAATTTTGGCATGCTTTTAAAACCTCTGCAGCAAGAGAGAGAGAACACTTTTCTGATCCATTTAAAGCATTTATATTGTGGTTGCTGGTGAATGTTGCCATAACTCCTGGCAGGGCTTTCAGTGGCTGGCCATGCATTTGGGACCTGGGCCTTCAGTGGGTACTTATTCAACTTAATCTACCTCTCTTCTACCAACAATGATTGAAACACATTATGACTGATAAAACTGTTGCAAAATAATTAAACTATCTGTCTCATTTTTCGCCATATACAGTGAAACTCCTCTAGAACAAAACCTACATGGGCAAAAATACCCCTCTTCATGCATGAACACCATTCCCATTCTACTGCCCCCCATACGTCGAAAAAAAAAAACCCTGTTGCGTTATACGAAATATTTTTCTCTGCTCTTGCCTCGCGAGATATTCACTACAACGAAGTTTAATCCAACAGCGACCTGATCGGAAACGGCAAAAGCAACATACTCATAGCTGCTCTTGCCATTGGCTTACCGAGCATCATCCTGGCCTCCGATTGGCCAAGAGGGACCTCCCTGTCTATGTGTGTAGATAATGTAGTTTGAGCCGTGAAAGATAGCGTGGAATGCATCCGATTAGCTGCTCAGAGTAAATTGCTTATGGCCCGACGGACATTCAAATAAACGAACGTTTCCTGGAATGCTTTACTTGTTATCATGCTAAAAAGCTTACGCTAACTGGAGCGCTAATTAGAGCGAAGGTGAGTTCCATCGCGCTAACTATGGCCATCGAGGACTACGAAGCGTCCCGTGGCTGGTTTAAAAGTTCATTGCATGACATTAGCTGAGCAACGCTGTCTTGGGTGGCGATCGAGGGGAGGTCGAGTTAGAGACAGTGAGATAGTGGATAGAAAAGCCACCAGGTCCAGGAAGTACAGGATCAAAAAGTGATCAAAATGAAAGGCGGAGGAAGCAAAATAAAAGACATTATCCAAGAAATTGATGTAAGTGAAAGTGAATGCTGATCGTAAATTTCGCAATTTCTTTCCCTTTTTTTCTTTCTACACCCACGATATGAAGTGTCAAATAAATGTGTGCTCATACTTATGCACTATTGGAATAAAAATAAAGAGTACACATACGTTTGTATGTGTGTGTTTACATCTGAGATCAAATTTTGTGATTTCGTTGTAGAGGAGTTTCACTGCACGCTGGTTTCCTCCCACATTCCAAATTGATGGCAACCCAGACTTTAGCGATTATTTGTGGTTCTCAGATGAGGACCATTCACTCCTCTTTGGTCATGTGAACAGCAAAAGCCGTCTTTTCTGAAATAGGAGCTTCTGCAGTATCTCAAGCGCTGAGGTGGACATTTGCAGCCCGTTTCTGGACAAGCGATAAAATTTTACACTAAGCCACTTGAAGAGCTCAAAATTTCAGGACAAATCAAATTAATTATCACGAATTAAGCATTTCTCTCATCAGCTGTACAAATGGCAAATACAAATCTTTTTTTGTGTCACACTGCACCACCACTACCATTTCAAAAATATGGATTCCATCTATACTATACAAAACCACAATATAACGGCACTGCAACTGTGCTGCATACCGTACATTACCTATAGAGCCATTTATAATTTAAATATTTATCAAATAACGTGACAAAAGGAAAAATATAATACAATATAACACAGTCAACACGGATGCCGATTATTAAATGTATTAATGTGTGTTATAGTTGTGTTTTGCATGCAGAAAATATGATGGCATTATTGTTAGGACAATAGAAGCAGCAAGCCCTATTGATTCCGAAGGCATTGAGCAGATTATCTTGATAAAGCAGAGGCTGTAATCTGATTGGACTAAATAAATAAATAACTACATCAAGCGGGCGGCCCGGTAGTCCAGTGGTTAGCACGTCGGCTTCACAGTGCAGAGGTACCGGGTTCGATTCCAGCTCCGGCCTCCCTGTGTGGAGTTTGCATGTTCTCCCCGGGCCTGCGTGGGTTTTCTCCGGGTGCTCCGGTTTCCTCCCACATTCCAAAAACATGCATGGCAGGCTGATTGGACACTCTAAATTGTCCCTAGGAGTGAGTGTGGGCGTGGTTGGTTGTTCGTCTCTGTGTGCCCTGCGATTGGCTGGCAACTGGTTCAGGGTGTCCCCCGCCTACTGCCCGAAGACAGCTGGGATAGGCTCCAGCACCCCCCGCGACCCTAGTGAGGATCAAGCGGTTCGAAAAATGGATGGATGGACTACATCAAGCATGAACATGCATGTGATGGAAGTAGTGCGGCCAGTCCTTGTGATCGTGTGTTGGCATGCCGAGAAGGCATTGATGGTCCCGACCGCTCATCAGTGTTACAGATGTACAGTATTACTTTTCTGCTACTCTTTATTAAATGTCAATGCATGTTTTTTTCAAGCAACCCAATTTGAAACATAGGATATAAAGAGCCTTCTCAAAATATTTCGATATCATGGAAAAATGTATGTATTGCCATAATTACTATCCAAAACTAACATTCATAAATTATAGATTTAAACAATTTCAATTATGTTTATTTTACAAAATTTAAGCATCCATTTTGGAAAACCCACATAAACAAAATTTAAAAAGATTACATCACTGTGGAGAAATCAGAAATGCCCCTCAAAATTTTGAGGGGCATGAATGTTTTACACATTACTCATCGACTAAACTCAAAGCACCTGTACAGGTTAAATTGCTCCAGTTAGTTGAATTGTCTTAGTTTGGTGCAATATGGGGAAGACTGTAGACTTGACAACTCATTGATACGCTTCCTCTTGGATGGGTAAGCCACGAGTTCATAGCTAGGGAGGATAGCTGTTCACGCAGAGCTGTGTCCAAGCATATCAACGGAAAGTCTAGTTGAAGGGATAAATGTGGCAGGAGAACATGCACCGGTAAAAGAGATGCCCGTGGACTTCAGAACATTATCAAACTGAACATTCAATAATCTTGGCAGAGATCCAGAAAGAGTGAAATGGTGCGAGAGTCACAGCTTCAAAAACCACCGCATTCAGATGCATCCAGAAGATGGGCTACAACTTCTTTGGGTAAAGCCACTTCTGGGCCAAAGAGAAGAACGACTGGACTGTTGGCCAGTTGTCCGAGGTCCTCTTTTCCGAAGAAAATTAAGTGTGCCTTTCATTCAGGAATCAAGGTCCAAGGGTTTGGCGGATGGCGGGTGAGGAACGGGCTGCTTGAGGTCCACTGTGAAATATCCACAGTTAGTCATGAGTCAGGGTGCAATGTCCAGTGGAGATGTTGGCAAACTCTGCTTTCTCAAATCCAACGTCACACAGAGACAACGAGTTTGTCAGAGAGGTATTTAGCAAAGCATTAAGGCGGTTAACAATTTGTTTATTATTGTGGCTGTACTTTGCAGTGGTGTGCAGAATATTTGATAAAGATATTTTATTGGATCCAATTATATTGTGCGAGCAGTCATAATGTGGTGGTTCGTTGGTCGGCAGTTTAATGATGCCGTTGGTTATAGTGCCGGTGCTGGTGCCAAGCCCATCCGTTTATAGGTATATCTCCCCCCTGGGAGATGGGAAATAATGATACGCATGATTTGCTTCGCGCTCTGAAACATCAGAAATTTTTTCAGCGTGCATTTAAGGCTTAAAAGTTCCTGCTTGGAGTAATAATCAATCTTTCATTTTTGGGGTTAGAGATGAACCGAATCTGATTTTACCTCATTTGGTGATATTCGCCCCCAAAAATGAAAAAAATTAATGAGTTCCTGTGTGGAGTCTGCAAAGACATAAATGTGTCCTCAAGAGTGAATATTAACAGCGTGTATGACTTTGACGTTCAATACATTACAATTCTGAGTTTACAATGAATAAATATAACACATTAGTCTGATGTCCTGTATTCTACAGGAAACTATGATTTGAAATTCTGTAATTTTGTTTGCTTAGAGGACACATTAGGTGTACAGTATTAGATTAAGAATTGGATCGGTATTACCAATACCAGCTTGAATGTCTTCTGATTATCGGCTTGGAAAGGAACTTTCCAAAGTCAGAGTACCATCAAGTGAGAGCTAAACCACTGTGTGTTGCACAAGCATGCACACATTGGTCATTCAGGGCAAAATACATGATGGAACATTTTCATTAGCATGGAACACGTTTTGGAATACTGTTTTTAATTAGTAGCGTGTGCTTTCTTGATGTTTTCTTTCTCCTGCAATAGACTGGCACTGACTGCTTCCAGAATCAGACGAAGGAATTATCTCCAGAAGCAAAAGAACCACAACCACATCAGGTAAGATTGAGCCCAAAACAATCGAAATGAAGCACGGTATTATCAGAATAAGTTGTGAAACTTTGAAACTTCCGCAGACTTCGCCCTTGGTAAATTGTGAAAGGCTTCCTTTAATAAATAATGTCCTCATGTATAAATCCCATTTTATAGTTACTCGGGTTGTCTTGTCAGTGAGATATTGAAATTGCTTTGATGATCTGGAAAAATGGAAGTATGATTAAAAAAAGAAAAAAAAAGTGATAAGGTTAGCAGATCCACCTCACGGCTCTAAAGTTGAGGGTTTGAATCCTGGCTCTGGTCTTTTCGTGTCTGGTTTGCATGTTCTCACTGCACTCATATGGATTTTCTCTTGGTACTCACATTCTAAAAACATGCTCCTTAGGTTTAACCAAAGACTGAATTGTCCTTAGGTGTGAATGTGAATGGCTATTTCCCAGCAACCTGTCCAGGGTGGACCACGCCTCTCTCCTTAAGTTGCCTAGGACATGAAGCAGCTGAAACGTGACCCCAGTGAGGACAGGCCATATTGAAAATGGATCCATAGATGATCTAAATCTGAAAAGAAAAACTGAGACAATCAATAGCATTTTGATTGTCTAAATCATAGGTGTCAAACTCAGGTCCTGGTGGGCCACTGTCCTGCATGTTTTCCAAGTCTCCCTGTTGCAACACACCTGATTCAAATGATCAGATCATCAGCAAGCTCTGCGGAAGCCTGGCATTGAACCTGTTCATTTGAATCAGGTGTGTTGCAACAGGGAGACTTGGAAAACATGCAGGACAGTGGCCCACCAGGACCTGAGTTTGACACCTATGGTCTAAATGAAGCATTTATTTTGAGATCTGTCCACAATCAAAAATATGATTGTGTTACATAAGCTGATAAGAGTTATTTAAGAAACAGACGACAGTAATCCCTTTTTTTTTTTTTTCACGCTTAATGGTGACCAGAAACCACCAACATGTATGTGGGTACCAGCATGTTCAAAATATGTAAACAGTATTTATACTTTACAAGATTACAACGGTACACATATTTACTTAAATCCTTATATATACAACCTTTTACATGAACTAACATTCATCAACATTGCCTTCTGAGAGAGGCGACGAGGCTTGTATCGGTGGGTGTAGAAGACGGCTCTCACTTGACTCGTACAGGCTTTAGGGTCACTCGGAGACTCTTCTGTTGAAGGTGCTGATGGTGTAGCTGAGGTTTTTAAATTGGAGAAAAACCTGGTGACGGGGAGCGCTATAACGTTCATCTTGTCTTCTGAGTAGATGAAATTGGTTTAAGGTTTCTATTTATCAGACAATGGTCTTTTTTAATGAAGAAAAAAAAACCTCTTACCTAGCTGACAGTATCCGGTTCTCACTTCAATTTTTCATTTGAGCTGTCGCTGCTTGCTTGCTTGTAACGTCTCTAAAAAAAAACAGCCGACCGGGTTGGGAGACCTTTAAAATAAGGCTGGTCAAGGTTGCGAACCAACCCGCCGCCGCCGCTGAAGGAATGTGTCCCTTTTGACGGTGCCATCTCTATGGGGACATGCTCCCACACACCTAGGACACATTGCCTCAACGGTGGCAAGGGTCTGGAGCGCAGCTTAACTAATCGAAAAAAGTTATCGCTTTAAAAAAAGCGATCACAAACACAACACGATGATACAGGATGTAAGACAGTCAATGGCGTGACGAGACACAAGAAGAAAAGGCCAATCATCTCATGGGACAAATCAACATGAAAAAATGCATCTTTCCGCAATATGGCTGCCGATATGGCTGTATTTTTTTTCTTTTTTTTTAATGAATAGAATATTTGGGGAAAATTAGCGAAGCACTGAAGCCGCAAAATGTGGAGTGCTGAGTGGCGAGGGATTACTGTAATTACTAATAGTCTGTTATGAAGGAATATGTGAAAACAACACACACACACACAGGAGAGAAGGTGAACGTTCAAAAGACCATATGGAAAAATACAACTCAATATCTGATCCTGGTTGCTATGCTAAAGCCTAACATTCGAAAGTATCATATTGCTGAATTGAGTCACACCTGCCTGAAGTTGGCAGATGGTGCAATAAAACAACACATCCCATTTGAATTCTGTACAATCATGCCAAACTGAGAACTTGTCATGCATTCCAAATGGAACCATTCCACTTTTGGGCACATTCTATTTGCGCAAGAATATGGCAACACCGTCAGAGGAATTTCTGCATACCAGAAAGTATTCAGTGACTGCCTGACTATTTTGTTGTTTTGTTGTTTTGAGTCAATACCACACAATAGATCGTGTCATTAATTCCTAGTCAAGTGTATTGTTTCATCATCAAAAAATACAATTCTGTTGCATTTGATATTATATATGATTAAAAATGAAATACCACACAACGACCACTTTGGAGATGATTGATGAACTTTTTGCACATAACACAACAGCATTCGGTGTGAGGTGGCATGTCACTTAAACATACAAATGCAAAGTGACAACATGGGAAAGTTATTAACAGTTGACGGGACACCACACTGTTGACTGGCGGAGCTATCTCCCCATCTTTGATCACTCCGCTATTTGTGCCATTTTGACCTTGAAATGTCCCAGCACAATATCTGTTCCACAACCCCGGCCGGGTTAGCACACATTTAACGACAGAGGTGATTTTTCGGTTAGGTTCCCAGTAGCTTGTAATATACTCACAAAAGAAACTGTTATTCTGTTTGACCTTTTCACTGGAAATGCTGAAGTGTATTGCCATGCATGTGGTGTTATACATACTGTCAAAAAGATTTACTTTTTTTATTGCGTATCATTTTCGACACGTCTTTGCAACAGGAAATTTTTGACCAAGTTCCTTTCCCTTCTGACATTTGCTCCTTCTGTGCGGAATCACGCCTACATGAAACTTGTAGTAAACAGTTTGATTAGTCGTGATTTGCACTCGGCGAACTGAGTGAGTCTGCATTACATTGTCCAATATTCCTATTCAAGTGCTACTTCCATTATGCCTTCTCGTGTTCAGTCAGAACTTCTGTGTCGCCTACCCTGATATACAAATGTTTAATGGAGCAAACTTGTATGCTGGAAGCCACAAAAAAAAAAAAAAAAGAGCAGCATCTGGCCCGTTCAATATAATATGTACGTCCTCTTGGATTCACACATGCCTTCCAGCAGGATGATCACATGAGCTGGTTCTCACGCATTGTGGCGTAACATCAATAGTTTGACAGCTCAAGACACTCACTGAAGAGATTTCACTAAGATTCCTTGAAATGTCAGCAAAAGGCACGTTCTGACTTAGTGCTACATGCACAATACGATCCGTTTGGCCTTCCACGTGTTAGGCTTAAATTATTCTTCAGAAAACGACTGGACAGGCACTTGCAGGCAGCGTGATGATTTTCACATCAGGCTCACAGTTCTCCATCGTCTTCCAACGTTACAAAAAAAATACATGTTTCTCGCGTTAATTGATGACCCTTAAAATTGTCCATAGGCGTGAATGTGAGCCTGAATGTTTCTCTGTTTATATGTGCCCTGTTTCCTCTACAAAGTCAACTTGGAAGGCCCCAACTCACGGTCAATGCTAGCGTTGACTAGCAGTCCTGAAAATAGATGGATGCAAGAAACTTACATTGACAAACTCTAAACCAGAGTGGTTTAAACATGCTAATTTAAATCCTGCAATAGTGAATTGGTTTGTCAGATTCATATGACCCCAAAGAATCATGTAGCCTTGTAAGGGGCTGACGTTGGATTCCCCAGAATGCCAAATGGTGTTTTGTAAATACTGTAGTTGTGGAGAATCCCATGTTGTTGTTTAGCCGATTATTTCCCCATAATACTCACATAATACTTGTAATGTGTGTATTACCTATAGATAAAATCAGGTAACAGTATGCACACGTGTGTCTTTTGTTCATACCACGACGTCGAACATAGACATGTTGCCTATAAGATGTCAAATATCCAGTCTGGACAAAATGCTACAAAAGCAAAGAAAGAGGAATTGAAATACTAACGTTTACTAAAAAGCAGGATTGTTCCTTTATTCTTTTTTATCAGCATATCTGTATTAATGATCTGTAAAACTTTTTTTTTCATGAAGACCAACATATTTAAAGCTATTTTAAGTTGAAGTTGATTCATTTTGAAATAAGATTGTACCCTGTATGTTTGGATTGACATTTATGTCCGGCCTCCAACCTACAAATGTGCTTTGAATTTGGCCCCTTGTGTGATATTTTGATATAGCTGTTGAAGTGCATTTTGCTTAAAGTCATGCTTTGTTATGGTGAGGTGGCGTGCAAATAAATCATTTGCAGCCACGAGTAGAAAGGCATTCCCAAAAGTGACATTGACAAGCATATCACAGGTGTTTTGCTTTGAGAAACGCTGACTAGTTTCTGTGTGTACTCTTATGCTCAGAAATGTGACGCCAAAATGCAGAAAAAGTGAATAAATATTCCGAATAGCAATGAAAATTGAATTTGAGGGCATACATTACACTGTTGAGGAAACAACAATCCTTTCTGCTGCACAAACGACAGTGTGCTCAATAGCGAGCTGACTGATGTGACTGGCGGTGCCGTTCATCAAAGAACGGAGGGAGCTTTCATCCCAAATGATGGCTAATGGCATGCATTATGCATTCCTCATTCACTCTTTGTCTGGTATTCAAAAGAAAAAAAAGAAAAAGGATGAATTCTGGTGTTTTTAGGCCTTAGCCATAAACAAGAAAATGCATCTCACCTATCATCACGTCGGGCGTTATCAAGCTAGTAAGGCGAGTTCCAAAGAACAAACACTCAGTGAATAGGTGGAAGTGATATAGCGCATATTTGTCTTCCTCCATGTATCCACACAGGGTGCAAGAATGTACAGCAATCAGTGTAAGGCCCCTGACAAGTAAAAATGTGCCTTTTTTTTTTTTTTTAATAAATAGAGCCTTGGTAATCTATTTTTTGAATGCATCAATTCTCGACATGCTGAGCTATTAATGAGCATTAGCCATACCTATCTGTCCAATCATAGACAACGGTATGGCTGCAATGAAATATGGCCATGGCTATCTTGTTTATGATTCATGTTTATCCTTTGAACCTCACAGCAAAGAAGCCAAGGGCAGCCCGGGAGCTTGAAAAGCACTGGAAAGCGCCCAGACGACAGCGAGGACGAAGGGCAAAGCGACGGCAGCAGCAGAAAGATAAAGCCTCAAAAATACAACTGAGCAGACAGGGTATCATGAAAAATAAAAAATCTCTGGCGTTCCTTCAATGATATTTCAAAGAGCACACACACACACACATCTGATGCACTTTCACAAGAAAGTGCACACGCACACACACAGCATCAGAATTGCTTGCAAAAGCTAAGACAGTGGAAATGTCAACACAAGAACATGGCATGCATTATCCAGTTTTAATTTGAAGATAGCAATGGCACTGGTAATTTGTTTGATGATTGTTCATTTGATGTTTACTTATCTGAGTTTTATTCTTAGTGAGGGTACTGCTTTCTAATGTGTGATCTTTCGAGAAAAATCCCTTTGCACTGGCAAGGCCAGGACACTCTCAAGAGTGAGAAGTCACTGAATTGGCTGATGCCTGTTCCACACTGTATGGTTTTTGCAGTCTTCGCTCTTTCACTTTGGGAATGTTCACACTGTGTGATGGAACATACATTGAATCGTGGCTACAACTGAGGGATTTTCAGGGCCTTACTGCAGTGTCTTTGCATCATTAGTTATGGGTCCACAACAGGTGGCGGTTGTGACTTTGAGCCAAAACGTGCTCACGTCCGTGGTGTTCATGTGGAAACGAAATGAATAAAAGAAGAAATAGGAGAAAGTGTGTCCGATCTTAAAAACGTAGCTCAAGGTGAGTTACGTTATTAATGCAAGTTTACATACACAGTTGCTGTTGATGATGATAGTGGCTGTGACAACGATATTCATGTCATTTCGTGGTGTGTTTCTCTTGTTTTGTTTTCTATCCGCGGTCGAAGCGTCAGAGAGGCTGTGAAATGATTTTCTCTAGATTTGGGACACTGCTTGATGTTGGTCGCAGTCCATATTGTGTTGCAAGACTGCATTTTCCATCAGAGATGGTGAAAATTGTACAGTGCATTCCGGGCTTTATACAGAAAAAAAAAATAATAATAATAGTGTACGTCTACAACAACTATCAAACTTGGACTATTGTTTGTTACTCATGGTAGCAGGTTAATTTACTCCTCTACATTTTGGAATATTATGGCTCAAGTTGGCTGGCCAACTTTTCAACATTGAATCTTTCTGCACTCTTTCTGCCTTTACCACTCCAGAGGCAACGAGCCAAAGACTCACAATGGGTCGTCTCCCCGAGAATGTGCCATGCACTGAGTAGTAACTCCTAGCTACATGTATCTGTGTTCTCTGACCTTGATGTGTACTTTCAATGAACTGTAATTTTCAGTACATTTGTGAAGAATAAATGGTTATTTGTGGGAAAACAAAAAAACATGACCGAGTATGTTTGTGATCCGCAGAACAAAAGGTTGCTTATTGTGCAAACGTGCCCTCTGAACGCTTCCTTAATTTGGCACATTTCAATCGAGGTTTAGATTAGAGCTGATGATTTGGACTTTCCAAAGTCACAAATAGTCTCCTCCCACTTTAAGTTGTCGGCTTACTGAATAATTAAATGCAATAATGGGAGTCATCAATCGCTTTCATGATTTACTATTTTAAGATGAAGGCGTCAGAACTGTAGTGTCTGTGACAAATGGCTGTATCTGCGTGTGCGATGGAGAAAATAATTACAGACTTTGGAGCGATTCCGCAGCGTGTTTAGCCACAGCAGCCAGCCAAAGCTCATCGCTAGCTAGCTGGTGCAGCCTAAGAAGCGCAGAATTGCGCCTCAACCTCCAACTACCCATGGTGGTTGATGTGAGCAACACAGCCCAGCCAAGCTTTTTGGGACATCTTGGCAGTTGGAAGCGCAAGATGCAACTTTTGCCTCGCAGACTGCAATTTGAAAACCGCTTACTTTGTGTTGCCGACCCCCGGGGTAGACCAAGACCACCAATGTAATACAAACTGCGCCATGTATCTTCTGTGGGCTGAAAAGACCAATCGCATTTTTTGATGAACCGGAACAGGATTAGTGGTCAGGAAAGTGAATGGATGCAATGAGCTCACTAGGCTTTATTTAAGCATTATTTATTTCCACCGCACTATCCAACTGTTATGGGGCTTTAATAGCACTCTCATCTACTGTCAAGACTACATTGGACAAAAAAAAAAGTCTTTGTGTGTTTCAAAACTAACAGCTCCACCCCATGTCTCTTTAGTTCCAGCAACCCCTCCATGTGACATTTGGTGTGACCACAGGATCTAAGAAAGTGCCGTTTTAAAAATGTCAGATGGCAGGTGCACCGCATTTTTTTTTTTCAAGGCCATAATCCTTTTTTTGCGCAACAGAGTGACTCACATCGGTTAGGCCAACATGGTGCAGTGGCATAAAAAGGCCCTCCAATCAGGATTTGGAGAGCCGAACAGGATTCGAAAGATGCTTCCTTTCAACAATAGCCCTTTGATAGGAGGGAAAAAAGATGATTGCACAAACTTGGGGCTTTAATCAAAGCAACAAGGTGTTATTTGTATGCCATTATCATTTTCCCCACTCACAAAAAAAAATCATTGGCGGGTACTCACAATGTCTTTATTTGAAGCCAAAATCCTTTTCAAATTCAACAGACCAATGAGAAGTCCGAATTTATTGGGAAACAAAGCCTGTTGATTGAAGTCAGATTATCTTGTTTTATCTAGCCGTTTCCCTGTACAGCTGCATAACCAAATTGAATTTTGTAGTTCTACTAATTAAGATAAACTCACACAATAGGAGGTGGCTTCACTATTGCCTGATCCCGAATGCTCTCTGAGACAGAGAGGGAAGGGTGGTGTAACACATTTGCTAAGCACTGTACATGAAGACAAATGATGAAGAACCCAGCACTGGTGAGTTTATCACAACAAACATGAATCACAAAACAATTTTACTGAATATGTTGCCTCATGATGAATACATTTACTTTGACCTCGGTTTGGGTAAAGCTGGGACAAGGTCGTAATAGGAAAGAAGCATCGAAAAAAAAACACGCATGCACATGCACACACATACACACAAGTCAGTAGGTCTTTGCTCTTGTATCAACTACGCAGCAAGACAAACAAGCTAATGTGTTGAGTACATTTCCTTCATGAGTTGAAGCTACTATATATTCTGGTCCTATCCATTGTAAACGAATACTTAGATGACTCATTTGTACGCCAGGATAAGCGGATCACATAATAGATGGATAATAAAAAGTGCCCCTTTTTATGAGGAGTTATTTCAATAAAACCCACAATGGTGTTACTCTCATTATGTGCGTATCCACCTTATTCCTACGCCCCTCCGAGCCTTTGTGTGAATTAGAAGTGCGACTTCCGGTAGTGCAAAACTGCTGTCGACTTTCTGTGACAGTTACAGACTTTAACAATGAGGGAATGCCAGTTGTTGCATCTTGCAAGCGAAAGCATTTCAATCCCACTTGCTGCTAATGTAGCGGGGTAGGAGGATGAGATGACAAAAAATAGGCCAGAGACAACGTACAGACAGGATTAACTACTTTCCAAACTGTCGCTTCAGGTTTTTGGGGTTTTTTTTGGTGAAATTGGGGCGAATGAATGATCGCCTCGGAGAGGGGGTGAAAAAGATATTCTAGAAATGTCTCACACATTGTTGGTATTATAAAATAAAATTCACATACAATGAAGAAGCTAAATATTCACTTTATTCTGTTGACTGGTAAAGGAGTTATCCATCCATCCATTTTCTGATCCGCTTTATCCTCACAAGGGTTGTGGGGCATGCTGGAGGCTATTCCAGCTGTCTTTGGGCAGTAGGGAGGGGACACCCTGAACCGGTTGCCTGCCAATCGCAGGGCTGGTAATGGAATTAAAATGTTTGCTCAAATTAACGGGGAAAAAATAATACTGTACTGTAAATCTTTTAGGTTTCATTAAAAGTAAAAATGCTAAATGAAAAATGATTTTGGTGCAGGGGGCGGGAGGGTGGGGGGTTATACCCATCCATCAAGCATTTCTTGCTGACCAGGCTGTTTTTCTGACCTTGCTTGAGGTCTTCTCAATCCATCTCGCCTGTTTGGTTTTGTTTTTTTTTTCCTACCAATGTCAGCAGTTTCCCATTTCCTCCACTTGCCTTCAGGTTAACAAACTTTTTGGCTAATCATAGCTACAGAAAAAAAAAAACGAGCATTATCACCACGACTTCATTTGTATCAGATATTAATTTCAAGATGTGGCGCTGCCTTCTAACCCTAAAATAATAATAATTTAAAGAAACATCACATTTATTCTGACCTCTTAACCTGCCTCTTGTGAGCTATGATACGGTAGCCCGTACTGTATAGGTTACGTATCGCAGTTTACTAGGCTGTCTCTTATCTTATTTGAACCAGTTGCTTGACAAATCTCAAGAGGAAAATTTATCGAAGTGATAAAAGATGAAAAGGGCTCTGATTTGAGACACGGTTGTCCTTGAAGGCAATTCTGCCGCTCATGAAGTACAAGGGGCATTACATGAGACTGTCATATTAGTGAACTTGTTTCGAAGATGAGCCACTGCAACATTGACAGCTTTGTGGCACAGTCTTTCATCAAATAAGCTGTTTGGAGGTTTTACTGCCTCTGAAAGAAAATGACAGTGCATAAGGCATTAATCAATATCAGTGAGGTACGTAAAGGGCGCCTTTATTTCACGGACATGCATATGCTAAGTCCGAGACTGTCAATGTAAAAGTCGTTATTTTACCATGATTGTAAAGCACTGACTGTATTTAGCTTTCTTAAATATGCACATGGTGAATCAGTCATTTCCAATCAGGGGGTCGTGAGACATCATCAGGAGTGCCGCAGGAAGTCAGCCAAGTTCACTTACCTGTAATTGGTCTGGATGTTATTTATTATGTACAAATATATTGTTTGCCGATAGCGACATCAAGCAGAACAATGAAACACTCTTCGATTAGCTGCCAAATGGTAGTATAAACTTGTGCCTCCACTTGTTTCCATTCTTCCATCCACATTCTTAAAAGAATAAGTCATGGATTCCAGTGTATATCAGCTTTGGGTTCGATTTCACATGTCCAGATTTTACAAGGAGTAAATTAAGATGAGATAACGACTTCACCATTGAGACATTTTTTTTTGTGACATCTATGGTGTGGTTGAGAATTTCTTTTTTGATGTCAAATGGGTGTCTTGGCTCAGTAAATGTTGGGGAAAACACTGATGCGAATGACCGCAGCTACAGTATGTCTCACATTTCACTTCAATTAGTTACAGAGCCAAAATTATTCAAATTTAACTCTCAACTAATCTTCATGCTAATAGTATATATATATTGGGTGTATTTTTGTCTGATGGTGTCACTCCAACAGGTGGCACTGTAGGGCTCCCCCTGCAGCTGCACACCTGTTCGTCATCATGTAATTAGGAGTATAAAAGGACACACTCATTGTTGGGTCATTGTTTGGTTGCTTACAGTGTTTGGTTGCTTACAGCTGTCATGTTTGTCTGTCATGTTCTGGATCATGTTTTGGTGATTGTTTGCATTCAGCCACAAGCTGGGTTTTGTTTGCTACTTTGGATTAGTTTTGTTTGCAGGATTTAGTTTTCTGTGTTTAATCAATGCACTTCTTCAAGTACACCCTGCTCCTCCCTCTTGCCTGCTTTTTTGGGGTCCACCACCACCTCGCAACGTGACAGACTGGTTATAAGATCACACATTCAATCAGCTGGGAGTGGCCTCAGTTTTCCCAAGAGCCTGAACAAGATGAGCGGTACAGATGGAAGGATGGATTGATATTAATCTTCTGTTTGTGCTACGGCCGCCCTTTCATTTCATTATCAGTAGGAATCACTGGAATTAGCTGCTTTTGGATTCCAGCATCACTTCCAATTTGTTCGGGCACCTCATAGTGTCTGACCTGAACTGAGAGGAGAGGGTAGAAATTGGTAATCGGTGGCTACAAACATGGACAACAAAATATATGCAATTACTACTTGGAATATTTTAGCTCCAAGCGCAGCAAGGTTTGACGCATAGTTGTGGCATTGTCGTTATCACGTCTGAAGTTTGAGGTTTGAATCTTAGCTCGTGAGGTGAAATGAAGACTTTTAAATCTCTGTCTCAAAGTGACTTGCATTTGGCTGGGGACCATTTCTCCACCTCTCACCCAAATCAGCCAGGATAGGTTCACGCTCACGCGCGACCCCAATCAGGAGAAGCGGTATCGAGAGTGGATGGATGCAGCTTATTCTTACCACAATATACTGTCACATGTTAAGATCATGCTACGTATATGGATGGACACCATGCCTCTGAGTGCTTTTTCTACTGAGCTGTCACTGATGGCTGAGGAACCCTCACCTCCCCAAAAAAATCTGACATCTCGGATATTGAAGCAGACAACCGAGAGGATCCAAACGTGTGATATATTCTCCTGGATTTCCCCAGGGTGATGGGTGAGCTTTCAGTGGATGACACTGTAGTGTGCTTTTTGGTAGTAAGACACTGCAGGATCTTTGTTTTATACCCAGAAGATATGGCAACCAAAAATCCTCACATTTTAGTTGTCATTTTTATTGATCATGTGATGAAAACGAAGACATTGGGACACCCAGTGCAGCCACTTGTATTCACAATCAAATCAAGTTCATGAGCATTGAACATAAACATACTTGTTTAATGAGTGCAACCAGGACAAGTGGTAGAGACAAAGTATGGTTGGGACATGAGCCTCAAAAGGAACTTTGGTCAGCGTTGTTTGTTTTTTTACTTTATAACATTGCACTGCCCCATATTATTTCCATTCATGTCGATTTTTATTGAGTGGAGTATACAATACAGTGGACCTTTGATCGAATTGCATGCAATACTGAAACTAATGAAAGCATGTTTCAAAGTCTACGATCATGTAAGGATTATAGAGACACCCAATAAGTTTGAATGCACTAGGCGCATGCAAGTCAACACTTTAATTTGGCAATATTTGATTTCGTAGGGATGGAAATGCAATGATGGTTTTTGCATTATGTCTTATTGGCCCGTCGTAGATGAAGGAAATGTTGAAAACATTTAAATGCTGACGCTCTGACATGTTTTTAGGCAGCAGTGATGATGATTCAGTCAAATTGGTTGACTCACACATTTCCTTTGGGATAAAATGATTTGTGGTTTGGTGAAACTTGGGGTTGGTATGATGATCAAATGTCACCACAAATAACAAACAACCCCCCCGCCCCTTCAAGGAGGTACTCATTTTTATAATGGGACCACTTTAAGTGACCGGCACGCAGTCCAGGGTAAACCCCACCTCTTGTCCAAAGTCAGCTGGGTTGGGATGGGGCCTTCCAACCCCATGTATGACCTAACACGGGGGTCGGCAACACGCGGCTCCAGAGCCGCATGCGGCTCTTTAGCGACATCTAGTGGCTCCCTGGAGCTTTATAAAAAATGTTTGAAAATGGAAAAAGATTTTGATAGTAGGCTAATATAGCTCAAATAGACACAGATATATGTTGCAGCTCCGAAAAAGGAGAGCTGTGGTGTTGGTTTTTTTAAAACATACACTTCATGTTTTTAACAGTCTCGACAAACACAGACACGTCTGTGTCCGACTCCGTGCCTTCTCTCTTCTCGTTCGACTCGAGAGGCGTTCAAAGACAGCCTCCGAAAAACGGAAATTAATGATCATGTCAATGACACTAAGAAAAGTGAAAATAATGCACCAAAACAAAAAAATCAAGGGAGGAAATCACAAAATAAATTCTCTGGGGGCGTTTGTGAACACACAACAAAGGAATAAATCACAAACAATTCTGAGACAGTCCAGTCTCCTACATACATACAGCATGTGTTTCCTTCATTGTAAGTTTTATAGAAGGCTTTTATTTTTTTGCGGCTCCAGACATATTTGTTTTTTTGTCCAATATGGCTCTTTCAACATTTTGGGTTGCCGACCCCTGAATTAACACAAGGACTAGATGAGGAATGTTCTGCTTGGTTCCATTTTGCTTTCGTAGAAATGCGCTCCTGGAAATGCAACAATGGGCATCAGCTTTATTTGAGAGAGCTTCAACGTTTGCCACATTGCAGTGGAGGAAGAAAGTGTGAAAAGTGGCAAGTCTGACTATTGCAGGGTGTAAATGAGAGGGTTATTGAGTGGTGCTTTATCATCTTTAATCCCTCCTTGACTGCTAAATGTGCACCCTCTGACAAGTGCTTTCTCTGTTCCTGTAATAATGAGATTCCACGTGTCCCTTATCAGCTCATCCTCCTTCCATTTTGAACCAATTCAGCTTTGGTCACATCACTCGCTTTGCTTCAAAAAGAAGGGGAAAAAAAGGGGGGCGGAGGGGGGGGGGCTCAACTAATTGCATTTTGATAGTTAAACTGCATTATTGTAATTACTTTGTTTAAAGGGGAAGTCAAACATTTTCTTTTCACCAATATGTTCCATGCGGCCCCACTAATCTAAGCTATATTGCGTTTGTGGAGTGTGAATTACACAGCAAAATCCACCCATTTTGCCGTTTGCAGTCAACCGAAAATGACATCACAGGTGCTCAGGGCTCAGGCAATGACCAATCACAACTCAGCCAAACTCAGAGAACAGAGCAGCTATGTTGTATCAGTTGACAGCAAGTGGCAAAATGGCTTTGTCTTGAGATGGATAAACAACGGGCGGATTTTGCTGCTTAGTTCATATTCCACAAATGCAATATTACCGGTAATCAGAATGCATCAAACATTTTTGACAGAAAAAATATCGTTTTTTTTTGCCCCTAAAATCTTGAGGGTTCTTTTTCACTCTTCTTTTCAAAAATGTGTCGTTTCACTTTTATTTTTTCGTCACTGTAATTCATCCAATTTATGAGTCGTGGAAGCCAAACTGCCAAACTAATTTGTAGACCTCCTCAAATTGTTGTTTGCTTGTTTGTTTGCTCTTGTGTCCAGCTAGCGTTTTGGATGTGAACCCTGAAGCCCTCTTTTCAATAGGATCTGAGCTCATGAAAGTGACCATGTCTACAGTCAATTAAAAAAGAAATGGATTATACAACAATTAATCTGTAGTGCGGTTTGGGAAAAGTCGATTTAGAGTGGCATCAAAACAACTTAGAAAAAGAAACGGATGTTTTCTTGTCATATGGCCATTGGTGATAGGTGATCATTTTCCCAGTTTATACACTTACGAACAAATTTGGTGGTAAACCTTTGGTAAAGAAAAAAAAAACTCACAGTGATCACTGAAATAACTGAATAAAAGCATTTACTGAAAATTGCTTTTAATTCAGTCCAACACAATTCTAAGAATATATATATATATATATATATATATATATATATATATTGTAATGCCCTTCAGTAACGGCAAGAAGGATGCACGCAGTCGCGGATGCAAACTGTCCTTTTAATACACAAACACGCAATAAACACACACATCCATAGGAGTTGCTGTTAGCCACAACTCACGCTCATACGCTCCACACTCAGACTAACTACCGAAGCCAATACTTCCCCAACCTGGCTCCTCCCCCTCTATGACGTCATACAAGACATAGATATTACACTGCCCTCCCCTTTATGAAACCCTCGCCCCGAGGGGTCAACAAAAAAAGTCCTCCAGCCGTCGTGGTCTTCGTCTCCGCCTCTGTGGTCGGCCCGGCTCTGAGTCGATACCGTCTGCAGCTGGCTGACTCGGGACAACATTGGTGGGATCTGGGGAACATGGATCCACCAATTGTTCTGAACTGGCAGATGAAGCGGACCCCGCCTCAAATACAGGAACACCATTTCCCCGGTAGGGGGCCAACCTGTCCCGATGTAGGGCAACTTTTCTGCCCCTGGGGGGGACTGCCACCCGATAAACTACCTCCCCCACCCGCTCAAGTACCCTACATGGCCCATCCCAATGGCTGTCTAGCTTGGGGCAGCGCCCTTTCTTTCTTTTAGGTGTATACACCCAAACCAGTTCCCCAATCTGGAAATTCCGCCCCTTGCTCCGCACGTCATAGTTCCGCTTTTGACGTGCACCGGCCTTCTCCAGCTGGTCCCGTGCGAACGCGTGCGCTGCCTCCAGCCGATCCTGCAGTCTCCGGGCATACTCCGGCCCCGGCTGGTCCTCTGAGCCGCCGGGAGGTCTTCCAAACGCCATCTCTGCCGGTGTCCGAATTTCCCGGCCCAGCATCAGCAGAGCAGGAGTACAACTTGTGGAACTTTGAACCGCTGAACGATAAGCCATCAGTACCAGCGGGATGTGCTGGTCCCAATCACGTTGGTGTTTGGAGGTGAGGATGGCGAGCTGCTGCTGCATGGTTCGGTTGAATCGTTCCACAAGACCATCGCTCTGTGGATGCAAAGGGGTGGTGCGTGTTTTCTGCATGTCAAGGCGTTTACAAAGAGCAGCAAAAACTTTGGACTCAAAATTTCTGCCTTGGTCACTGTGGAGGATGTCTGCAGTCCCAAACCGGCAGAACATGCCCTCCAGTAGCGCATTGGCCACTGTCTCCGCCTCTTGGTCTGGCAGTGCGTATGCCTCGGGCCACTTTGTAAAATAGTCCATCGCACAAAGCACGTAACGGTTCCCTCTGTCCGTCACGGGAAAAGGGCCCATAATGTCCACAGCAACCCTCTCCATGGGCGCCCCAACCCTCTGTTGCTGAAGTGGTGCATGTGATTGGTCTTGAGGTCCCTTGTAGGCTGCACACTCGTCACAGCGCCGGCAGAAATCCTCTACGTCCCGTCGATGCTGACCCCAATAGAACCCTTGGCGCAGCCGTCGGAGGGTCTTGGTGCTGCCAAAGTGTCCTGAGCCGGTGCTCCCGTGGCATGCTCTTAGCACCATCTCTCTAAGAGCTCCGGGCACTACCACCTGCCATCTCTCTTCCCCGGTGGCTGGTTCCTTCCAGGCACGCTGCAACACGCCGTCTTTCATGCGTAACACAGCAAACTTGCTCCAAAGGCCTTTGGTGGTAACGGAGAGTCCCATCACACCCTCCCAGGGTGGCCTCGTGCCACTCTGGACCCACTGTCGCACAGGATTGAGATCACGGTCCTCATCCTGCTTGGCAGCCCACTCTGCAATGTCCACAGCCTCCAAGGTGCAGCATGACGGTCCAGCAGCAGTCGCTTCACCACGCAGCTCCAACTCCCTAGCATCCCGCCGGTCGCAGTAGCTGCAGTCACTAACAGAACACGGCCGCCGGGAAAGGGCGTCCGCATTGGCGTGCTGAGCCCCAGCTCGATGTACCACAGTGAAGTGAAACGCCTGCAGCTCCTCCAGCCACCGTGCTACTTGGCCTTCTGGTTCCTTGAACGACATCAGCCACTGTAGTGCAGCGTGATCTGTCCTGATGGTGAAAGGCACGCCACACAGGTAATACTTGAAATGGCGTGTAGCCAAAACAACTGCTAGCAGTTCACGTCTGGTAACACAGTAGCGTCGTTCACTCTTGTTGAAAGTGCGGCTGAAATAGGCCACCACTTGCTCACCTTCCGGCCCCACCTGTGACAACACCGCCCCCATGCCGACATTACTCGCGTCCGTGTCCAGCACAAAAGGCAAGGCTGGATCTGGTGGGGTGAGAACAGGAGCGTTCATGAGGGCTCTTTTTAGGCTGGAGAACGCCTCCTGACAATCCGGCATCCAGAGGAAGGGTTGGTTGTCTTTAAGGAGGCGGAACAAGGGTGCCCCAATGCACGAGAATCCCTTCACGAACCGTCTGTAGTACGAGGCCAGCCCCAAGAAGCTTTTCAACTGCTTCTGGTCCCTTGGTACTGGCCAGTCTTTGATGGTGCGGACCTTCTCCTCCAACGTGCTGATGCCCTCACTGTTCACTCGGTGGCCGAGGAACTCCACCTCACGCTGCATAAAGTGGCACTTTTCTGGGTGCAGTTTCAGCCCAGCTGCTGCAATTCTCCCCAGCACCAGTCTCAGAGACTCAATTGCAGCCTGAAAAGACCCACCATGGACGAGGACATCATCCAAATACACCACGCACCTTTGCCTCGGAATGTTTGAGAGCACTGTGTCCATCAAACGCTCAAATGTTCCTGGTGCATTGCATAGTCCAAAACTCATGACCTTAACTGCCAGTGTCCTCGGGTGGTGCAGAATGCCGTCTTGGGTCTGGACTCCGTGGTGAGGGGGACTTGCCAGTAGCCACTGCGCAGGTCGAGTGATGAGAACCACGCGGAGCCTGAGACCAGATCCAATGTGTCGTCTATACGTGGGAGCGGGTAGCAGTCCTTTCTTGTCACCTTATTGAGCGGCCTGTAGTCCACACAGAACCGTGGTCTGGTGCTCTTTTTTCGGGGGACCATGACCACGCCAGACGCCCACGGACTGTCGGAGGGCTCTATGATCCCTGCCTCGAGCATGGCACGGATCTCCTGATCCGCGGCCTCCTGCCGGGCCAGAGGCAGGCGTCGGGGCCGAACCTTTACTGGTCGCGCGTCACCGGTGTCGATGTGGTGCTCAACCAAGTGAGTGAGGCCCACCTCATTCTCACTGAGGGCAAAGATGTTCTCGAAGTCCCACAGTACCTGCCACAGCTGCTCCCGCTGCTCGACATCCAAGCCGTCGCAGTTCTTCTCCCAAATGGACCGGATAGCCCCAGTCCGGTTCTCTGCTGGCCGACCCGGGGTTAACTCCACTGACGTGGCTGGGCTGGATGTCATTGGCCCCGCCAGTGGGCAGTCCATCACAGGGCGAGCGGACTCTACCCGATCTACCGTCGACTGTCGAAGAGTCAGCGCTGCTGCTGCCTTGGTCAGGCTGGGTAGGGTCATCCGCACATCTGTGTTCTCCGCCGCAGGGTCTGCATTGTTAACGGCCACCACCGGAGACGCCGTGATCAGCCCTACATGCTGACCACTCGGCAGGGTGAGCACCCCAGCTCCCAAGTCCACCACACATTTTGCAGCTTTTAAAAAGTCCCGTCCGAGAATACAGGGGTCACTCACGTCAGCTACCCAAGCTGAGTGGGTTGTGGACAAACCCCCCAGGACAAACAAAAATGTCCCTTTGCCTCTCATCTCGGCCGTTTCACCGGTCACGGTCCTCAGTTTTGTAAAGGTCGATGTTAAGACGGTTCCCACTGGAACAACGTCAGGCCTCACAATTGTGGCTGAAGACCCTGTGTCCACCAGGGCTGTACAGGAAACGTCCCCAATCTGCACGCGAACATGACTGGGGTCCCCCACGTCCGTCCAGCCCACCATTATTGCTTTCTCCCCGAATGCAGGTTGCAGTTCCCGGTCAACAACTGCAAGGGTCCGTGTTGTCGGGGCTACACGGACCCTTTTCCGTTTCCCTGCTGGTCTAACATCTTTGGACAGCGCCGCAGCAGATGACCTGGCTGTCCACAACCCCAGCAGACAGCAGGGCGTGCACGTCGACCGCTTCCTTCCTCCTTCTGTGCTGGCCGGGTCTTTATTGCGCACACCAGCTCCTCCACCCACGCTGGCCTTCGCTCCTCCCCTTCCGACAACGAGGTGGCCAAAACGGGGCAGGCTGCTGTCTGTAGCGCCCCCTTGGCTGCAATCTCCCTCTCTGTAGCAAGAGCAAGTGCCTCTCCCAGGGCTGCCGGGTGGGCAAGCTGGACGTGCAGGCGCAGCTCATCCGGCCTGAGAGCTTGGATGAACTGGTCGCGTATCAGTTCATTTTGGATCTCATTCGGCATTGCTGCATATGCGCGCCGACCCAGGCTTTCGATCTCATGAGCAAGACAACGGAGCGGCTCACCGGGATGTCGATCACGTTGCTTGAACTCACAGCGCAAAGAGTCTCTCAAATTAAACTCTCCAAAGCGCCTCTGCAAAGCACCCACCAGGGCGCTGTAATTGAGTCTCTCTCCGGGGCTCAGAAGAAGCAGACAGGATGTAGCCTCCTCCGTCAGCGAAAGGGCTAACTGCACGGCTTTCACCTTGTCCGACCAATGCGCTGCGTCAGCCACCAACTCGAACTGTGCTCTATAAGCCTCCCAACTTCCTTTTCCGGAGAATTTAAGAGCTTTCATGGAGGGCCACGCGAGCCCAAGGGCGCCGCCATGCATGTTTACATCCATTCCGATGGTGGCGGCACCTGCCGCTACGTCATGGCGCCACTCCGTTTTGGCGGGCCCGCGCTCATTTTGGCGCGAACCACCAGCTTCATGACGACCGCGCTCGGTGCAACTCGACTCAGGCATATCAATCACGCAGGGCACGGCTTCTTGCTTTACCGTCCACCGGGTTACGGCATCGCCGCACGGAACGGCTTCCTCCTTTACCTTCCGCCGAGTACCGGAGTCGCCGAGCATCCTTACGCAAAAAAATGGACGTGCAACGGGTGAATCCAAAACTTCTGACACCAATGTAATGCCCTTCAGTAACGGCAAGAAGGATGCACGCAGTCGCGGATGCAAACTGTCCTTTTAATACACAAACACGCAATAAACACACACATCCATAGGAGTTGCTGTTAGCCACAACTCACGCTCATACGCTCCACACTCAGACTAACTACCGAAGCCAATACTTCCCCAACCTGGCTCCTCCCCCCTCTATGACGTCATACAAGACATAGATATTACAATATATATATATATAGAGAGAGAGAGAGAGAGATAAAACCACGGATTTTCATCATGCTCGTCTCAACTCCTCCCGACCCCACAGCTTTTGCTTCAATTTCCGCTAGGCTGTGCCCCACCTTAACTGGCAGCCCATCAGCTGCTTCAGGAGTCCGATAAACTTGCCAAGCTTGCCAATCTCAGGATGTTTTTTTTTCTTTCTTCTAGCATTGTAGTCAAAACAAAGGACTATATGATCCAGAAAAAAAGGATATGTTTCTCAAAGGATTTGAAAAAATGTTTCGATTATTTTAAGAAATATAGACCTGAATAGTGCACTGAGTTAATCACAGAGTGTATAACTTCCTTTCGGCACCGTTGTAATAACCATGCATTCCTGGCCTCACTATGGAATTAGCTGAATCCAAGGTTTTTCTAATCATGCAATAGAAGAGCCTTTCCACCGATTGATTAAACACTTAGGCCAGACCTGGGCAAAGTACAGCCCAGGGGCTACAACGGGCACACCCACAGTCTCTGTCCGACCTTACTCGTGACCATGAATTCAAAGTAAAACGAAAAATACGCGATGCTTCCATTTTGATCGTTGTGCTTTTTATGAGCGCACGTGTAGACGCTCGTGCAAGCAAGGTAGCAAGCAAGAGCTGTGACTACAGTATTCTGAAGTGCTGCTTAGCAACAAATGCAGTGACTTTAAGCGGCCCCTACGGCGATTGTTTTTACCAAAAAGAGGCAAGGATGACAACAATGATCCTCATGCCAGCAACATTCTTCTTTCCCTGCTGGGGTGAGGAAAGTGAGTCAAGTGGATTTAGTCAAGTCCCTACATTGCAAAATGTGAACAGTTGGAAAACAAAATAATTAGTCTCCTTAGTCCAACTGAGGATGTCAAAACATGCCCTCCACTATTGTAAGGGACTCCTCCCAAACTTGCACACACTCTCTTTGCCCCCCATACAATCAAGACCTAGGCTTTGCAGCATCAAGACCTGCACTGCAAGCTTCTACAACGGCTTCTTCATTGAGCTGTCAGAGCCCTGCACACAATGGCCTGGCATCAACATGACACAGTAAATGTCTCTCTCTTGGGGAAAGGAAATCTGTTCTGTCACCAAAGCAAATGTACAATGGACCTTTTCACACACTCCGATACAAGAACTGCACTTGTGTCACTTTCCTGACACCCTGTTACATCCTAGTTAGCGACATTGTGTAAATCATGTGCATTGTGTTATTTAAACATCGGTTCGTGTTTGGTGGTCATAATTATGAAGATACTTGATTACTGTTCCATAGTGATGTGCCCAACTGTGCCGAGGCTCCGATGCGTGTGCCGAGTAAACCGGGAAAAAATCTGCGAAGCGCGCTTCGAGGCATGTGTCGATTACGCATGTGGCCACGCCCAAAGCCTCGGAACGCGCGTTGCTACGTCCGAGGCCTCGGGAGACGGGATTCCTACGTCACCGCCAACAAATAGTTTGGCGGGTGATTCGAAATAAAACGGCGCACCGGGACGACAATGACGGACGGCAGCCATCTCTTTACCTCTGTTCCAAATAATGTGCGTTTTTGGGACGCAAGGAAAATTCTCAGTAAAAAACAAACAAACAAAAAACTAAGGCAGGCCTGAGAATTTCACGGTTACGCTCGTTACCGGTAGCGTGTCGTTTCCGTGGCGTCATTTTGACGGCACCGAAAAATCGTTTCCCATTAAAGTCACCGCACACGAGATGACTGTACGTGATCGAATCTCTCCTGTGTGATCAACGCGATTTTACTGTGCTTGTATGTGTGTTTGTGGTGTGTCGTGTGAGTGTGTTTTGTTTTGTTTTCAGTGTGTGTGTGTGTGGGGGGGGGGGGGGGGGGGGGGGGAGATTGGGCCGCCCGACCCGAATTATCAATCATTGCTTCGGGTCGGGTCGGGCTTCTCTCTCGCTGACTTTCTTTTTTGGTTTTTTTTCGAGGCCTTGAATTGTTTTGGCCACGAGAGACGGTGGTTCGCGAAAAAACAGAAGTCGCCTCATCAAAACACGTACTGTACTAAACTCTTGCAATGACAATTTTTAGAACTCCTTCCAGTCTCTGTCGAGTATCCAGCCGTCATTGTTCGTCTTTGTCTCTCTGCTTCTCTCTCTTAAAGTGCCCCGCTCGATTCTTAAGGACGCACTGCTGCTGTGTTTACGGCCCAATTTGCAACCCGTCAAAATGACAGACGGCCTTAAATTTTCCCGTCCACTCTTAAAAAAAATCCGCCAATGATAGAAAATTGTCGGTTAATGTAACCTCTTCAGAAACAGAAATATAAGAGATGTAAATGTTTATACGGTCTTGTTTAACTTGGATTTCGTTACAAAAGACAGGCTTTGTTATCAGAAATCACCCCTCCTCCTCCCGAGTCCTCACAAATAAAATATAAAATCTCGGGTTTGCTTCGGGCTCGGGCCTGCATATCAAGTTAAGTGATCGGGCTCGGGCCGGGTGGGGCTTAAATACCAGCGGGCCGGGTTGGGGCTGGATTTTTTTTGGCCCGATTTACCACTACATCAAATCCATTGTATCATTTTAATCACTGTCTGTCATGACATTTATTTTCCACAAGATGGCGCAATAGTACAAATGAAGCCTCATGATGCCTCGGCCCAGGAACGAACCATTTGGATGGAAAGCCTCATTGCTTCATGAGGCTTCATTTTCCCATCACTACTGTTCCAACAAAGAGCATTAACTCAAGTCAACTACTGTGTTGCACATCAACAAGAAACACGTTGTAACACAGCGGTAGGGAACTCCAGTTCCTCAGGAGCCCTATCCTGCCTGTTTTGGATCTGTCTCTACTTCAACACACCTGATTCAAACGATCAGCTCATCAGCAAGCTCTGTCGAAGCCTGACACAATCATGATCAATTGAATCAGGTGTGTTGGATTAGGGAGAGCTCTAAAACGCGCTGGATATGGCTCTCGAGGAACCAGAGTTCCCTCCCCCTGTTGTAACATAATACCCGGTCTAGTTTTGTCTGCTTTTAAAATTCATTTATATATATATATATATATATATATATATATATATATATATATATATATATATATATATATATATCGCAGCTTGGTCTCAATGAAATTGCATTTTGCTCTCCTGTATAACGTGTATACTGAAGAAGTGCTGGGACTATATGATGCAGAGAAATGTTCTGCTTTGTGGATGTGTTTGCTTCTCTAAAATTTAGCCTACAATCAGTGGTTTTGCATTTGGGTCCGCAAATTCTTTTTAAAATATAACTGTTGCAATTTTCTTTAGCGCTGTAAAACATTTTTTTTGGGGGGGGGGGTCACTCAGAACTGTGATTCATTTTTGGGTGAACTCAAGTAAGTTATACTTTATTGGTAAATTTGTCATTCCTTTCATAGGTTCAAGTTGTTGTTTCGATGTTCAGATGTTTTGCATTGAGGTTTTCTTATTTCTATTTTTCATTGTAAATGTAAAGGTTGTCATACAAATGGAATGCAATATATCTGCAGTCTGGATTTTAGGAGAAAAAAAAGCAATGCGGTTGTGTAAGGCATCACAGGCTTGATCTGTGTCTTAATTTGAAATGGAAAAATGAAATACAAAAGACCGTACCCTCATTATTATTTTATGGTATTTTTGGATCAGAAGGGTGATGTCTTTGGAATATTAAACTGTTGGAAATTCAGAGCTATCGAGTCAATTTTTTTTCCGTTGTCATTAAACGGACAGTAAAATGTATTTTAAAAAACACTATTACATTGAATAATATGCACCAAAAAAATGCATTCTATCACATCAACATCATTTAAAAAATGTAATTGTAGGTGAAGTAATCGCTAATTATAATTCATAGGGTGCGCTTCCCTACAGTCGGCTGCTGTGTTTGGCCACCATCTCTCTGCTACGGATACTGGAAGGAGAAGAAATTTAGTCAACGTAATTGCTCGCTCAACATCAAGACTAAAACATGTGTAAGAATGTAAAGCATTTACTTTGTCACTTGACAGAATACTATCATTAAAGTTTCTGCATCATATAGTCCCAGATAACTGTCCAAAATGATTTAATTTTCACAGTAGCTTGACAAGTGGATGCATTTTCAGAACTCTATGGCAAACATCACACTCCATAAAACATTTCTTTCAGTGAGAGTGGCTGTGAAAAAGCATCAATGTTTGTTTTTCTCAAGAGGGAACAAAAAGGGCACTGTGACTTGCAATTAAACCTTCATTTTCATGTTGTTTTATTTTCCTATGATGTTGTGAAAACCCCAAGGCAGGGCCAGATGAAGTCAGGGTCCTGTACTGTCCTGTCCTCTGCGTCTAACACCTTAATCAAGACTCGTCAGCTAAAATTGTACCTCCGGTGGCCCATTTCAAGGTATTGATATTGTAAAGTTTTTGTCTTGTATTTGCCAAAATAATGCCCCTGGTCAATTGATTTTACTACACGGCACCATGTGACATCAAGTCGGAGACTGGGCCGTCCCTTCTGCCCACCGGTTGCTATTGATACAACAGATCGCTTCCCTACATATGTATATCTGTCTTTTTCACTAGGCGACCCTACTAAGCCATCGTAGCAAAGTCTTTCCAAACAAAACAAAAACAAAAAAAAGGCCACTGCATGACTGCACGTCAGCGCCGCCCGCTTCCGCATTCCAGGAGTGAGGAGTCCCAGAATCCACCCGGCCGGTTAAATGGAACATCCACGCCCAACTCTGATATTGACTCTGGAAAATTGCAAAAATGACTCAGATTTGGTAAATGTCCGAGAAAATGTCACGTTGAATTGGGGAGACAACCGTACCAAGTCGGCTTTCAATGTCAGAACTTTGCCTCTTGCAAGGGAGTATGGTTGTGTGCATTTGCTGGAATGGCGTCTCGGCAAATATGTACCCATGCAATCATAAGATTGCTTTAATACAACCAGTGTGACACAAATGGATGCAGTTGTTCTGACCAACAGAGGTAAAGTTGAAGAAAAAATGAGCTAAGTTTTTTTGGCACTTGAAAGATCTCAAAGTCAGAAAGGAAAAAGAGGCTGGAACCAAACAAGTCTGATCATACAGAAATTATTCTTCATGGCAAAATAACAAATTCACAAGTTTCTCCCGAGAGAGACTGAAGCACAGGCCTAATGGGCGAAACACTATCTTTGACTATATCCTGTGCACAAAATGATGTCTCATGGGACAACCTCTCTTTGATATCGCTCATTCCCGGATGGCCTGAATAGGGGCTAATATAAAAAACTGTGAATTTTCCATAACACTATGATGCATTTTTTCTTGTTTACAAAGCATATGTTTTGTATGTTTGTTTGTTTTCTTGCTAAAATAAAGTTTTTACCTGCCTGAGAGAATCTACGACATTACCTTTGAAGCATCGAGTGTGGAAGCGAAGATAATCTATACATGCCCACACTGCAAATATGCTGGTGTTATTTCAACACTAGAAAAGTGTCTACTATACCCATACCCATCCACAGTTCCATTGGCTGGCAACCAGTTCAGGGTGAACCCTGCCTACTGCCCGAAGACAGCTGGGATAGGCTCCAGCACACCCGCGACTCTTGTGAGAATAAGTGGATTAGAAATGAGAAAACCGCTCTATATCCCGTGATTAAAGGTAACGTTGACTCAGATCCTGTGGTAATCAGAATCATCTTTATTGGCTAATCATGTAGAACACACAATGACATGACAAATAAGTAAGGAAGGACATTCCGTAATGTAAGGGTACCGGTGTGGTACCGTTGTGAGAAGATTCCCGTCAGATACCAATTGTATTTACTTTAGCCCAAGTTTTAGCACACCCACCGGCCATCAGATTCCCAAGAGATGTTCATACATTGTTTTGTTTTTTTTGTCATAGTAGAAGGAGGAGCCACTCCTTTTCTTAGCGTGGTGTGAACAAAGCAGCTATATCCGTATCCGGTGATCCAATTCCCGCGAGGCACGCAGGACGAAGTGACATTTTGTCTTCCGTCTGAATGTAGCATTAGGCTACATTCTTAAGAAAGTTGAAATCATCAGTCACCACTCTGTACCATAAGAACTTCAATAACTATTTAATTTATTTTTCATTTTATGATATCAAACGTTATATTATTCATTATTGTTATTTTTGTTGTTGTAGTTAGTTATTTCTCAACTCATAAAATATTTCTTGTTCATTAAGTCTGTGGGGATTTGGAAACTGATGTAAGTTTAGACATTATGCATCGTATGCACACTTATTAACTCTTCTGAGGTTTGTCTTAACAGATCAAAGTGCCTTCTCTTCAAATCTAAAATAATGAGGAGGGAAAGAGAGGGAAATTCCCCAAAACAGACCAGACATGCCAGTCTTTTAACATCAGATAAAGCCTCTATTTCAAGTACAATCTGTTGTGTTTGGAAAATACAGAACACATGCTGAGATGGAGGCCGACATAAAATCGCCTGGGATTTGCTACAAAGGTATGAGATGCTATTTGGGGGACAATAATACATTATTGTGGTTAAAAAAAAAAAAAAATGCATGGTGATCTCACCTTTAGCTTTTTCATTCTGGCACCCCCTCCTCACTTGGATGTTCCCTTGGTTTCCATGGAAACAAGGAATCTACTCCTCCTGGCTCCTCGCAAAGTGCTGCAGCCTTACAGCAGTTTGAACCAGTTCCTGCCACACTTTTCCTAGATTGCAGCACTGTCATATTAAAATTCATATATTAGCATACACTTCACATGGCGATCTTTCAGGCACATAAAGTAATAAATAGAACCATCTAAACATCACTAATAATTTGAATACCAAACATGCCCGTGTCCCTCATGGATCAGTTCACATTCACTGAATAAAATCCTCCAGCACTAAACTATGTGTGTGATGCTAAAGCTTTTGAAGTCTAAAAAAAACCCCTGATTTAAATTTCATGAACTGTGTGCATTAAAAGCAGGACTTTTATTTTTGTGATTTTTCAGACTTTCAGTCCCAATATCATGTCCCTCCTTTTTTATATATATATATTTTTTTACAATAAACTTAGATAAGTGCAAAACTTTTGATTTTAGGTAAATTTTTAAAGGCGGAGAGTGTATTTAAGACAACTTTCTATCATTGCCTAAATCATGCCAATGACCATCAGTGACCATTCCAAGACATGAAAGTGATGTAAAAATGTGAGATGAATCCAGTCATATTGATCATTCCCTCCATAAGCTTGCTAGAGTTCATCGACCCAAACTCTCGAATAAATTGAAAGAGTGATGGGTGTCTTGCAAAATTCAGATTGGCATGATGTAAGTGGTGCATATCTGCCTATATATGACGACTGTATAAGACATCACAAAGAAGTGGAAAACATTCAGTATACACTAACCCAAAACATTGGCACTGCAACAAAGCTTCAGTTCACACCTTGCCCCTACAGCATTGAAGGAGAATTATTCCCACATGTATCATCGATCTTGGAAACAACTGGCTTTACGGGAAACTAATAGAACAACCTTTGCTTTGAAACAGCTCCTCCGAGATTTATTGAACCAAACTGTAGTGCGGCACACAATAATACCGAAATGCAAAGTAGCTCACAATGACCCGTGGTTCTTCAAGTCAGCACCCAAACACCTAACAAAGTAAACTTTACTCAGATTTTCTTGCATCATCCAACTAAGCCACCAGCTGCTTTGCTCACTTTCTCCCATGACTACAACATAGCTTTGATATACTGTATAACCCCTTGTCCAGCCATCTCTGATTTACCGAGTGCAATGTGTGTGGGAGGTTGGGCAGAGGCATCCACATCAAATATTCACAGAGGATTTTCCAGTGCATGGAATTTGCTGCTGATTCTTGGCTGCTCGTGTATATTTGCTTTCATGTACATTTCCCAAAAGGGGATTTTCGGAATTTCTGAGATGATACAATGTATAAGTGAAGGTGAAGAAGGCTGCAGGGTAAATGAGGCTGGACCTCATAACACAAGGGAGTATCGGTACTTGGCCAATGAAGGTTATTCTCATATATATATATATATATATATATATATACAATCAACACGGCTGGATAGCTCAGTTGGTAAGGTACCGGTTTGGCATACGGGAGACGGGGGTTCGAATCCCGCTTGGGGAAAAAATGAGCACAGAACACCATCCAGTGTGGGTCCTTGGGCAAGACCCTTCACGCTAATGCCTACCTCATACAATGATGAGAGACAATAAAACGAATGACATGCCGGCTCAGACGTCGCCCGGCCAAACAAGGTCTGCGTCAGGTGCTGGGGAACCAGAGCACCTTGATGAAAAATGGGCTACTGGAACAAAGCGGAAACGGGCGAGATGCGATAACATGACTCTGTTGGAATGCTACTACTCAAGCAACCCTAGTCAGAGGGGTTACATGCAGAGAATGTGGGCTGAATGGTTACTTCGAAACCCACAGTCACGGTTGACCACGAAACAACTAGTAGCTCAGTGTTCCAACATCCACAAACGACAACTGCTGTCACAACTTGAGATTGATGAGGTACAACGCAAGTGAAGGGCCCCAGGCTGCCAGATCAGAGAAGGAGGTCATACCAGAGATTGGGGGTCAACCCCCAATGAATGCAGATGATGAGATTGGGAGGCCAGCCCCAATGAATGAAATGCTGAGCAAGGCAGCAACTGACCTGAACGCGAAGATCATGGCAAGAATGAAAGCTGGGCAACCTAGAAACCGATTACAACGGCTATGTGAAGCACCACCTGAAGGAGCAGCACTGAGGGCGATTCCTACCATAACGATCACGGAAACCAATGAGCTGATATACGCTTCAGCATCAGTGATCCTAGAGATGCTTGGCTATAAGAGCAATCATGGGAGTCGTGAGATACGTTACCCACCATGGAAAAGACGGTTGGAGGCTAAGATCAAGGTGGCTCGAAAAGATGTGAGTCAATTGACAGAGGCCCAGAGAGGTGTGATGAAAAGACCGATACCTGAGAGGTACATCCAGATGACCATACCTGAAGCACTCGAAACTGCCAAACAAAGGCTCCAGGCCTTGTCCAGCCGCCTAAAGCGGTACACGAAAGAGAATGAGGCCAAACGAATAAACAGCTGTTCGCAACACAACCTGCGAAAGTGTACGCTCAGTGGCAGGGTCCTAACAGCAGAGCTGAACCACCAAGACTGGAAACTGAAAGGTACTGGAAAGGCATATGGGAGAAGGAGGTTGCACATAACAGCAGTGCACAATGGCTGGTGACTCTAAGAGAGGAGCACAGCAACCTCCCTGAACAGAACCCAGTTACCATAACAGTGGCAGACATACAGGAAAGAGTCTCAGATATGAAAAACTGGACAGCACCAGGCCCGGACATGGTCCACACCTACTGGACTCTACTCTCCACAACATGGAAGCTCATGTCAGGCATCATAGCGGCTAAGATAAGTGGACACATGGATCAATACATGAGCGAAGCACAGAAGGGCATTGGTAGAGATACCAGAGGAGCCAAACAGTCGCACAAGACTGCAGGTCCCGACATACCAACCTGTGCACAGCCTGGATTGATTACAAAAAAGCCTATGACTTGATGCCACATACATGGATCACTGAATGCTTGGAGTTGTATAAGGTGAACAGGACCCTAAGAGCCTTCGTTGCAAACTCGATGAGGATGTGGAAAACCACACTTGAAGCCAATGGCAAGCCACTTACCCAAGTGTCCATCAAATGTGGCATATACCAAGGTGATGCACTCTCCCCACTGCTGTTCTGCATAGGACTGAACCCCCTAAGCCAAGTAATCGCCAAGACAGGTTATGGATACCGCCTCAGAAATGGAGCTACGATCAGTCACCTCCTCTACATGGATGACATAAAGCTGTATGCTAAGAGCGAAAGGGACATAGACTCCCTGATCCACACAACCAGGATCTACAGCAGTGACATCAGGATGTCATTCGGGCTGGAGAAATGTAGTCGGATGGTGACTAAGAGAGGCAAGGTAGTCCGCACTGAAGGGGTCTCACTCCCAGAAGGAACAATAGCAGACATTGAGGACAGCTACAAGTACCTCGGTATACCACAAGTCAATGGCAACCTCGAACTGGCAACAAGGAAAGCGGCTACGGCTAAATACCTCCAGCGAGTGAGGCAAGTCCTAAGAAGCCAGCTCAATGGCAAGAATAAGACCCGGAAGGTAGTCCGCACTGAAGGGGTCTCACTCCCAGAAGGAACAATAGCAGACATTGAGGACAGCTACAAGTACCTCGGTATACCACAAGTCAATGGCAACAAGGAAAGCGGCTACGGCCAAATACTTCCAGCGAGTGAGGCAAGTCCTAAGAAGCCAGCTCAATGGCAAGAATAAGACCCGGAAGGTAGTCCGCACTGAAGGGATCTCACTCCCAGAAGGAACAATAGCAATGGCAAGAATAAGACCCGGGCAATAAACAGCTATGCCCTGCCAGTGATCAGATACCCTGCAGGAATTATCAGGTGGCCAAAGGAAGAGCTTCAGACCACAGATGTTAAGACCCGAAAGCTCCTAACCATGCATGGAGGGTTCCATCCCAAATCCAGCACCCTGAGACTGTACGCAAGCCGAAAGGAAGGAGGCCGGGGACTGGTGAGTGTGAGAGCCACTGTCCAGGATGAAACATCCAAGCTCCATGAATACATCAAGGAGAAGGCTCCAACGGAAGACGTACTCAGAGAATGCCTCAGACAATGGGGAACAGAGGATGAGGTGCTGGAAGAGGGACCATCATGGGAGGACAAGCCCCTACACGGGATGTACCACCGGACCATAACTGAAGTGGCTGATCTCAAGAAGTCCTATCAGTGGCTAGAGAGGGCTGGCCTGAAGGACAGCACAGATGCACTCATCCTGGCTGCTCAGGAGCAGGCCCTGAGCACCAGAGCCATTGAGGCCCAGATATACCACACCAGACAAGACCCAAGGTGTAGGTTATGCAAAGAGGCACCTGAGACGATCCAACACATAACTGCAGGGTGTAAGATGCTGGCAGGGAAAGCCTACATGGAACGCCATAACCAGGTGGCTGGCATAGTCTACCGTAACATCTGTGCGGAGTATGGACTGGAAACCCAAGGTCAAAATGGGAAACACCTCCCAAGGTGGTAGAGAATGACCGAGCGAAGATCCTGTGGGACTTCCAGATCCAGACTGAAAAGATGGTAATGGCGAACCAACCAGATATCGTGATCATAGATAAAGGGCAGAGGAAAGCCGTTGTAGTGGATGTAGCGGTCCCAAGTGATGGAAACATCAGAAAGAAGGAACACGAGAAACTCGAGAAATACCAAGGGCTCAGAGAGGAGCTGGAGAGAGCCTGGAAGGTAAAGGTGACGTGCCTGTGGTGATCGGAGCACTTGGGGCAGTGACCCCCAAACTAGATGAGTGGTTGCAACAGATCCAACAACAACATCGGACCTCTCAGTCCAGAAAAGCGCAGTGCTGGGAACAGCAAGGATACTGCGCAGAACCCTCAAGCTTCCTGGCCTCTGGTAGAGGACCTGAGCTGAATGGGGGATGAACACAGAGACGACCAAAATAAAGACGAGGATTTTTTCTTTTTTTTATCAGTCAAACCTCGGTTTTCGTCCATAATCCGTTCCAGAAGGCTGTTCAAAAACCGAAATTGTTCGAAAATGAAACCACGCTCTTTTTAAAATAAAAATGTTTACTGAACACGTCTGCTCACAATGTAAAGCAACGCGAGGAAGCGTCACGTCCTCATCTACTCGAGGCAGCGTCACTTCCTCGTGTAAGGAAGGTGAGAGGAGTCAAATGGTGCATTCAAGTGCGCTCAGTTTGTTCGAAAACCGAAATTTGTTCGTCATTCGAGGCATAAAAAACGCAAAATTTTTGGTCGAAAACCGAATTGGACGAGAACTGAAACGTTCGAAAACTGAGGTTTGACTGTATATATATATATATATATATATATATACATATGTATATATATAAAATAAAGCTAGGGCGGCCTGGTAGTCCAGTGGTTAGCACGTCGGCTTCACATTGCTGAGGTACCTGTGTGGAGTTTGCATGTTCTCCCCGGGCCTGCGTGGGTTTTCTCCGGGTGCTCCGGTTTCCTCCCACGTTCCAAAAACATGCATGGCAGGCTGATTGTGCACTCTAAATTGTCCCTAGGTATGAGTGTGAGCGTGGATGGTTGTTCGTCTCTGTGTGCCCTGCGATTGGCTGGCAACCAATTCAGGGTGTCCCCCGCCTACTGCCCGAAGACAGCTGGGATAGGCTCCGGCACCCCCCGCGACCCTAGTGAGGATAAAGCGGTTCGGAAAATGGATGGATGGATAATAAAGCTAAATGGTTAGTTAATTACTATTCTAACAAAATTAGGAACATTTTCATGGTGGCAGTTCAGTAACATTTTTTCTTTCTTTAACAATTCTTTTTTCAAAATGTTTTAGAGCTGTCAGCCCGAGACTGCTTCGACAGTATGAGTTTTCAAGTTTAGCTTGTTCTTTTATTTCTTTCTAACTCGCTGTCAGTTTCCTTTCTCTGTTCCACAAAAAGAAGTTTCTTGCAGAGCTGTGCCCTCGCATGGCCCTGATTCTTGGTGTCGTACACTTTTATCTTCTGTTCCAAGGCACCGTAGGCAGACAGTGAAGAACAAAGCGGTGAGATCAATGAATTTAGTGACCGAATTGTCAAAGTGCTCAACCTTTGCCACTGGAAAAGAGCTGAACAATTTTCTTTTGTCTCCATTAAAAGAAGACAATGTCAAAGTTGCTGGGACACACACAAATTTTTAAGTTCTCACAATTTCTAACCTTTCGGCATGTGCTAGTTGATTTTGTGCGGACAATCGCATTAGTGTCCTGTTCTGCTGCATCGGTGTTGACTTGCTATGTTTACTAATGCATGGTAATGCTATTAGTTCACCCTGTCACTGCTGTGAGCGGTCTATAACCCACAGGATAATTTGCACACTAATAGAGGTCGCTGACACCGGTATAGTCAATGCACCTGTCAACACTGCAAATATTTGGCAGAGTGCCATACTCACTTTGACACGAACCATAGATAGCTTTTCCTCAAAAGCAACATAACCTCAAACTATTGTTAGTCATTGGTCGTATGTGTGCAGAGTATTAGTGATGATTTACTGTTGGTCTCTGTCTTTCAATTTTGTTTCAGCAAAAACGTTTAGACTTAAAACGATTCCACAAATTGAGATGAGCAAAAATCTCACTTGTCTATCAGTATACAGTATTACAAATGATTTGTAGAAAGCTGGACCACAAAAGGGTAAATTATATTATACTGAATCTATGGAAAATCTGCATGAACCATGTTGGCCATGGAGCTGTGTGATTAAGAGAACACAAGTAAAGAAAGTGGTATGATGCGCTTTTTAAACATACATTGGACATGATCTATTATTTGTTCCAGGCTCAGAAGACAGTTGTCATCCTTGAAATCCTTTTTTTCTCCACTGTTTTTTTTTTTTGTGAAACAAAATAATTCTGTGACCTGTTTTTATTGTGTCATCTATGCAGTTTATGGATTGGATCCAATAGTTGATGAAAGGCAAAAGGATTGCAAAATGCTCTGATTTAAATTTTGGCACTGTTGTGACATAGGATGGTGACTCATTATTCAAGTACACGACCACTTTGTGGTTGCAACACATCCACTCAACTCAGGAAAAATGACTGCCAGCGACAAGGCACGGGGTAGACAACTTTGCATTAGCTGCCAATCTCAGAGGAATTGGAAATAAATTGCTCCTGTGCATTTTGGAACCCGAATTGTGCTGTGTCCATGTGTTTTATGTGGCAGAAATTTACACAGCATTTTCCTGTTATTTTTGTCCCGATGGCGAAAACCACGGTGTGTAGTATCTAGACACACAAATATGTGTGTATAAGTCTCTACGTCTGGCGCACAGCTTGCCGGAAATACACAAGCGGGGGGTAAACAATCATGGTGAAACTTCGAGATGCGGCATAACAGGACACTTGGAGCGAGGAGGAAACCGACTGCTTTATCTCTGTGGTGAGTGACATGAACATAATGCATTTTATTGAAAGTAGAAAATAACAAGCAGAAGTGAAGTTGATTTGTGTTTATGTTCGTATGCATAGTATCATTAAATTACCTTCAACTTTTAATGTGTTTCATAGACCCAAAAACAAAGCATCTTCTCCTTCCAAGTCTAAGTGTAGCTGGACCAGATCCCGAATGGGACCGGGGCATCCCAACCGGTCGGCTACACACTGCATCCGTTGGTGAAAGGCATTAGTAGTGCGTCTCCAAAAAAAAATCCATGTTTCCATGTTTAAAGCCGGCTTCAGCTGTTAGCGGATTACTTGGCGGTTTCCACGTTCATTCGCAAAGGGTGTGTCACATGTCTAAATGGGAGAATTATATGTAAAGTGCACAAGTCACATAAAAAAAGGGCGGATGCACAAATTGGAGAATATGGTCCACGATGAAGAGGAAACGGGGATTTTCTTGGCCAAGTATTCAGAGAATAGTGAATTAAGTGCTCTCCTCACATTTTAAAACGGAAAATATATCCTTGCTAGAACATTGTACTGTACTATATTTTTGGATGTTGATGCGCAGGCAAATGAAGACCCCTTTACCTTTGTGTTTGCAAGCCAGAAGATTTTTTTTTTTTTTACAATTTGCTCTTGCTATTGTTTTAGACTAACCCGTTGTAGTTGTTTCCCCCACTTGAGCCAATCTGTTTTTAGCAGAGCTCTGTGCTTTGCGTGCTTTATTTCCTTTTTCAGATGTGAGGGTAGGAACAAGTTTGGCATAACAAATATACCTGTTTTTCCCCCCTTTTCAACATCAGATCATAATCATTCGCTATTCTTTTTTTTTTTTTAATGATTCCCGTGATCAGACAATGTCACCTTGACATGAAAGAAGAAACATCCTGCATTTCTTCTGCCATTCTATTTATGGGCTGACCGATGGGTCACAGGAAATTCTCAGTAGGGACTCGGAGCAGAGCGTCTACCTTTCTATCTAATTATATCTAATCTTCAAGGGAGGGAGTGGTGCTGTGCCATGAGCCCCTCATGGCGCCTAATATTCCATTCCTTTTCATTTAAAAGATTTTTGTTCAAAGCAGTTCTTTAATACTCTCTGCAGTCCTCATCACCCCAGCGATAGGAAAGAAGGACAAAGTAGAGAGGGTAGCAAGCAAGAGAAGAGCAGCATAGTTAAGGAGAATGAGGTTTAACACAGTCAGCGTTTTAAAGCAGGGTTTAAAAGGTGAGTTTGGCTTATAAGCAGCGTTCTCATTTTTAACAGTGGCTATAAAATTCAGTCCAAGACTTTATATCATAGAATGACCCATCATGGGACTTGACCCCAAAACCCCGACACCTAAAGTGAGGGTAGAATCCTCTGATTGGTTCCAAATCAGTCAGAATTTCATAGCAGCATTTCAGGTTTCAAAGGCGAGCGTTGACGATTTTTCTCAGCTGTCCCAAAATGGAGTTGGAAAGCAGCTGTCCAAATGTGTGAACTCAGATTTCGACGCAATCAGGATGTGAAAGGAGGATTTGGCCTCCACACACTGCCCTGATTCTTAACAGTGGTTATAAAATTGACAAAAAATTCAAATGCAAGGATACCTGACCTTTAAGCAGTCAGAATTTCAAATTAGGGTTTAAAAGGTGAGTTTGTCTTCTAAGCAGTGTGGCTATAAAAGCAAAGCAAACACTAACATCCTGTGATTGTCCCAGCACAGGACTTGATCTCGATATCGAAGGTCAGGGGTGCGACCCACTGAGCCATGTAATTGCTAATCAGTCAGGCTTTCAAAAGAGTGCTCAAGGTTTCAAAGGCAAGCGGTCATGATTTTTGACCGCCTTCCGAAAATCCAGTTGAAACATTCAGCTGTCAGGACTCAAGACATTGGATTTGAAAGCAGTCATGGATTCAAAGGAGGCTTTGGCTTCTATGCACAGTCCTGATTTTCGACAATGGTTTTGAAATGCAGTAAAGAATTCAAATCTAAATATGTGACCATGAGTTTAAAAACTGTCACGGTTTCAAAGTCGGGTTTAAAAGGTGAGTTTGCTTTCCATGCAATGTTCCCAATTCCAACGGTGGCTATAAAATTGCATGAAAAACTCGACTTGATCCTAAAACACGTACTGTATGTTCAATGGCAGTGGTGTGACCCACTGAGCCAGACAGACAGCTTCAGGTGTTAACCAAGGCTGTCAAAGGAGCATTTAAGTTTCAAAGGCTCCAAGTGGTCATGACAGCTGTACCAAGTGTGACTTTGTCAGGAAGTGTGACATTGGGATTTCGAGCATGCAAAGGAGGGCTTGGATTCCATGTAGCCTCCTGATTTTCAACAATGGTTATAAAAATGAACAAAACTTCAAACGTTGGTCAGCGTGACCTCGTGTTTTAACAGAGTCAGACATTCAAAGTAGGTTTAAAAGATGAGTTTACGTCCCAAGCAGCGTGCCCATTTGTAACAATGGCTACAAAATTGAGGTAGAAAATTAATTGCTGAGATTTTCCCAGGAGAAAAGTTGATTCCCAAGTCCCTGTATGCAAAGTTAATGATGCAACCCACTGAGCTACAAATACAGTTACAGTGACTCATCAGATGGCTTTCACGGGAGTATTTAAGTTTGTACAAGCTTCGGTTGATTTTTGACAGCTGCCCCCCCCCCCCCAAAAAGAAAAAGTCAGGTCTGTTTTAAAGGTTTTTTTAAAGGGTTTTAAAGCAGGCAGAGATTCAAAAGACGGTTTGGCTTCCATGTAGGGTGGTGATTTTTAACAGTGGTTATAAAATTGAGGAAACGTTCAAATTTAAGAAGGTGTGACCTCTGGTTTGAAAACCGTTTAGCTTCCAAGCAGTGTGCACATTTTTAACGGTGGCTATAAAATTGAGTCCAAAACTTTATTCCTGAGATTCCCCCAGCAAAAGACCCGATCACAAATCCCTCAATACAAAGTTACCGAGACACAAAGACAGCTGAAAGTCTAATCGGGAGGTCTTTCAAAGGCGCATTGAAGGTTTCAAAGTCTAAAAATCACAATTTTTTACCACTGTCTGAATAATCAATTTAAAAATTCAGCGGTGAGGATGGGTGACCTTGGGTTTTGAAACATTCTGAATTTTAAAGTAGGATTTAAAAGTCGAGTTTAATTTCCAGGCAGTGTGCCATTTAAAAAAAAAAAAGGCAATAACTTGCATCACAACTTTCAGAATGTCCCAGGAGAGGAATTGATTCAATGTCAGCGATACGACCCGGTGAGCCATGCAGACAGCTGGATTTACTAATCAGGAGGGGTTTCAAAGGAGTGTTTAAGATCTCAAATGGCAATTTTTGACAGCTGTCACAAAATCTAGTTGAAAATACAGCTGTCAGGAAATGTGACATTGAGTTTTAAAGCCGTCAAGAGTTCAAAGGAGGGTTTGGATTCCATCAGACTGACAATTAAGAGTGATGATAAAACTGAATTAAAGAAAATTAGAATCTTGCACTGCAGGACTTGATCCCTAATCCCACACATAAAAACTCAGTGATGTAGGAAATTGAGCCACATAGACATACATAGACTGTGTTTCCTAATCAGTCAGGGTTTCAAAGGTAAGCAGTCACGATTTTGGACATATGTCCCAAAATTCAGTTGAAAAATTCCGAATAAGTGACAGCAGTCAAAATTTCAAAGGAGGATTTGCCTTCCATCTGATTTTTGACAGTGGCGATAAAATTTAAAAAACTCATAATGTCCCAGCATAGGACTTGATCACAAAACCCCCATGTTCAAAGTCAGTGGCGGAAGCCACTGAGATACAGGGACAGCTGTGGTTGCTTCTAGATAGCTGCATTTCAAAGGAGCGTTTAAGATTTCAAAGGCAAAGCAGATTTTAACATTGGTTACACACCGAGTCAAAAACCTCACGTTTGAGAATATCCTAGCAAAGTGATGGGGATGAGATATCTGTCAAAAATCGTGCCTCATCTCACTTTACACCACCTGCATTGCACATTAGACCTCCTTTTAGCTACCTTAAAATATAGTCTACTTTTTGCCACCAAATTGCAAGATGCGCCGGGGGACGAAGAAGTAACACCCAGTGAGGCGTAGTGTGGCTACCAAATTCACAAACACGCGGAACTAGACCATTGCCCTGGCACGAAAATGACGCTGCGCTCACATTAACACTGAGCACAGACGACCAAATTGTCGGATAATTTGGAGGCGAGGCAACTCTCTGCGCCGGAATGCCCGGAGGGGCGCAGCATGGCTCCAAACACACCAGACTACACTTGCGCTGGCACTAAAGCGAAGTTGTGCTCGTTTTTATGTTCAGCGCATTGGCGCCAGTCTCCAAAGATAGGGCCCCAAATATGGATCTCTAATCGACTTAATATGCTGTGCCAAAGCTCTAAAAACATATGTGGCAGCAGGTCTTGAAACTGCCTCAAGTGTGCTCAAGCAAGGTTGCAGTTATGGAGTCATCAAACTAATGACTTGAGTATTTATTTTAGATGAATATAGCAAAGAGCTAATCAACCCCTGTGAGCAGCAAGGTTTAAAACTCTGATTAAAAAAAATAATAATAATACAGTCAAACCTCGGTTTTCGGACGTCTCGGTTCTCGTACAATTCGGTTTTCGAACTAAAATTTTGAGTTTTTTATGCCTCGGATGACGAACACATTTCAGTTCTCGAACTAACTGAGCGCACTTGAATGCGTCACTTCACTCCTCTCGGCTTCGCTACCTCGTGTAGCAACGCTACCTCGTGTAGCTTCGCGAGGTAGCGAAGCCGAGAGGAGGTAGCAAAGCCGAGAGGAGTGAAGTGACGCTCCCTCCTGTCGCCGCGCTCCCTCGTGTCGCGTCGCTACACAGGAAGCGACCATTGTGAGCAGACGTTTTTGTATTGTTCAATAAAAAAAAGCAGACGTGTTTGGTGAGACGCTTCTGTTAGCGCGAGTGAAATCCCCCTCTTTTCATAATGGTTTGCCCTGGCAGCACGGGGGAGGTGGGGGGGGGGGGGCGTGCGTTTGTTTACGGCCGGTATTTTTCAATGCAGCAGCACATAATGAGCACTCTGGTGTCCGGTGTCTCATTATTATGCAACAATCGTACAGAAACAGCTTGTGAGCAGACGAGTTTGTATTGTTCGATTAAGATTTTTTTTTTTTTTTAAAGCAGACGTGTTTGGTGAGAACTACGTAATATTGGACTGTTATTTTTGCATCGTGTATCAGCCCCTAATCATGGCACCAAAGAAAGCAAGTGGAAGTGGTGAACCTGGTGAAGAAAAGAGGAAAATAGGGCGCAAAACTATAGAATTTAAGAAAGATTTAATCGCAAAATATAAGTCAGGTGTGCGTGTGTCTGTGTTGGCGAAGGAGTTCGGGATGCCGAAATGCCCCGCCTACTGCCTGCTGACGGCTGGGAGAGCTGCATGCCCCACGACAGATAGAGAGAGAGATGTTCCTTCAATTTTTATGTTACTATGTTAATGTTAAAATTGGTCATCTCCCATTACGTTTGTACAGTTTATGGTGTGATATTGTAAAAAAAAGGGGTTTAAAAAAGTTGTTTTGTTGACTTGGAACAGATTAAAACATTTTACATTGATTTCAATGGGAAACATGGTTTCGGTTTCTGAACAATTCGGTTTCCGAACAGTCTTCTGGAACGGATTAATTACGAAAACCGAGGTTTGACTGTAATACCTGTACTAATAATCGGTAGCTATCAAAAATTTCGACGCTGCATAATACTTTACTGATCAGCAGTATGTTGGGGACCAAACATAAGATTCGGTTATCAGTTATAAGCCACTCAAGCTTGGGGACTGTTGCTTTAGATCAGGGGTGTCCAAAGTCGGTCCTGGAGGCCCTGTCCTGCCTGTTTTCCAGCTCTCCCAGGAGCAACACACCTGATTCACATCATCAGGATTGTTCTCATGCCGCTCCAGAGCTGGTTGATGAGCTGATCATTTGAATCAAGTGTGTTACAGCTGGGAGAGCTGGAAAACAGGCAGGACAGCGGCCCTCCAGGACCGACTTTGGACACCACTGCTTTAGATCTTGGACAGGTAGTATTTCACATTCCAATATCTTAAAGAGAAAAGAGACTTTTCTTTCCATAGTGGAGTTTCAGAGCAACGTCTGACAGAATAACTTGTTCAGATCCACAGCCGCAGGAGAGTGCAATTGTAAAGGTTCCTTGTTGCCGTCACTATTTATAGCTCTCCGGACAGACATTGTGTGGTTGTGGCTCTGACAGGAAAGAGACCATTTGAATGCAGAGTACGAACCAAAGCCAACTGCAGAGAGATTCCACTCCTTTGCATATTCATTGTCCAGAATTTAACATCTGGGGCATTACGCTGTCATCCTGATTTCCACACTCTCGTTAATGTTCCGCCACAATCACATGATTTGCTCATCTTATGTCCCAGTCAAGTGACTGTACAAGGTTAAGGGATAATTAATTTGACCTTTGCAAGTTATACATGCCAAAGTTTAAATGTGAAAAAAAAACACAATGTCATGATCGTGTTGAACTGTAGCATGAACTGCTCGTTGAAGGTCACAGCACAGCATCTCAATTGGATTTGAATGCGGAATTCGACTTCGCCACTCCAAAACCGTATTATTATTATTTTTTATTTTTTTGCCATTCAGAGGTGGACTTGCTGGTGTGTTTCAGAGGCTAAGGCGATTACATTGAGCACATTTGGGACTGTAATGTCCCTCACTGGTCGTTCCCGAGCACGGTGCGACCTTACCGCCAGTGCAGCTTACAATTTGGTCACAGAAGGTGACTGCACTCAACGTAAAAACGACCATAACTTCATTTTTGTTCTGTGGCAAGTCTATTTTAGTACATTTGTCCAATTTTGGGACAGCCTCCGTAGTTCAGAAAAAAATCAAAAAATCAGTGATTCTCAGTTTTGCTCTTAATTTCTCTTGATTAATGAGGCACAAAATTTTGACTCCAAAATTGCGACGTGAAACGTTTTGGGTTTTTTTTGCCTCCATTGTAGTGCATGTTTCGGAAGTTCTTCTTTTTAAGAATATCTAGCGTTGTTTCAAACATGTAGTCGGTCGGGTTTGATTTGCGATGTCTAGTTGTCTAAAGCTGAAAATCATCTGGGACCTCTGTGAGTTGCACTCTGTTGGCGGGACCATGCGGTTACTAATCCAACTGTCATTACTAAATGCAGTGTGAGTCACACGAAAGAGTCTTACCATCATACTGCTAAGCATTTCTTCCAATTCAGAGGCTAAGGCAATTACATTTATTTTGAAGATTTGCCAACTTCAATATACATTTAGTGCCTGTCTTGGTGACAATGATGAAAAATGACATCTGTGTGAAATGGAAGTGGAAATGAGAATGTTGTCGATTGGCCCATATGTCATTTTGAGGACTGTCACCTAATGCGGGCATATGTTATCGATTCTGGCCAAAGTAAAAACTGGCCAAGACATCCAGTTTTATCACAATCTTAGCATGTAATATCAAAAAGTGAAAATGTAAACGACTGAACAAGAAAACAAACACAAGGCCATCCTATGACAGATGTTATTCTTACCCAGACAGCTGCCTGTTCTGTCGTTTTTCACAACTTTAGATGTGTCTTCATCACAATGAAATACATGTCGATCAGGATCAGAAGCTGCATTCATACAAGATGCGAGACTTTGGCTTCACATTGATCTAAGAAGGATATGTTCATGTTTTGCTTTTGTGAAGAGGACTGTTATGTTCTCTTTGTTGTACCAGACTTGCTTTAAGGCTTCTAAAAAATTATATATATATATATATACATATATATATATATATATATATATATATATATATATTTAGAGAGAGAAGTTCACTCTGATTCGTATGATGGTCCTGTATCTTTTTTTAGCAGGCTCTCTGTCTTACTGCAATGGTTTGATGACTGCTTTAGCTGCTGCCCGGCATTGAATGCTTTCTAATATCTTTTAATATAATACAGTACTTGATATAAGACTCCACCATACTGGGTAAGTAGCACTTCACCTGACACACCTTTCAGTGCCCTGAGACAAGCTGCCCTGCCTGGTCCCTTTTGTCAGTAGCTCCAGGCACCAATTTTCTCAAGATTACTCCAACTATGACCACAGTACTTTCATAAACTCTCCTAATCCAGCCTTTTCACGCAATTGTGCTTTGCTGTGTTATACTTGACTGCATTGTATTTGGTATTCTCCCGAAGTTCTGATTTTATTTATTTTTTTAAAGATAACCTTCAAGCGATTTCAAAAGACCCTGTGAAAGACTGAGCTTTTAGCCCAACTGGTATATTAGCCAAATATTTGCAGCCGTATTTATCCTACCTGCACTCCCTTAAGCCATCCCTCAAAGCCATATTTCTTGTGCATTTACTGCATAGTGATGTCTCTTGTGTGTCGCAAACCCATTATACTCCCAGCCTGATCTTTTTTTTTTTTAAACCGTCAGCTATTGTGATGGGTCTTTCACCAGCAGTCAGCAGCAAAAATCACAGCAGTCATTAGATTGATCCCCCTGAGACTTTTTAAGACAAGATTTAAATTAAATAGATGTCACATTTTACCGGCTAGGCGAGAATATTTGGATTTTACAGCCCAAGAATGGACAACACCTGAGGGACAACTCTATCGAAGAGAAAATGTAAATCCAAAATATTCACAGAATGTTCAACAGGCGAGATTTAAAATACTAAAGCGACAAGCATCTATAAAGGGCCCTCGGAAATCTGGCCACGTTGGCATACCGGCATAGGACGGTAACCCTCTAAAATATAAAAATCTTTGCCAGGTTTGATGTGTGTACAAAGTATCGTGAGTTTTTGCCCAGGTTTAGACCCTCTAAAAATACACATTTTTATTTGCAACTGTCCATCGCCTTTTTCATCGTGAACATCTTTCGATGAACACACACAAAGTTTTAATACAATTAAATACATTTCTAGGCAGGAGTTCATTAAAATATGACCTCTTATAAAAGGCCAACAGTGGCATCAATTCCAATGGCTAATGTGAATGAGATCTACAGATGTTTTCATATTATTGGGTTGCATTTGACATTGCCTTGTAAGATGAAGCGCTTTGCAACATAATTTAGATTCTAGTCCCTCTGTTCTTTTGCCATCAGTCCGCAGACCTTGATCTCTAAGGCATGCGCTCCAGTGACCATGCAAGTCTGCTTTGCAGAGCCTTTGCTGTGAGCTCGCAGACCTCAGGCTGCACACCTGCGGTTGCTCTCCAAATTGTGCTGCCCTGCTGTCCTGAAGACTCGTGCCATCTGCCAGATATCTGTTCTCTGCTTGCCACATGACCTTTCACCTCAGGTTTACTGCTTGGCCTGAGCCTTGCTGTCTCTCAGTGGTTGTCAGATTATGTCGATGCTTCTCCCGATCTTTCTTTCCATTGTGTTTTGCTTTACCTTTCATGTTTGCTTGTTTATTTAGCCAATTGTTTTGTCTAAGGCAGCGGTCGACTGGTTAGCACGTCAGCATCAAAGAGCAGAGGTACAGAGGTTCAATTGAGGGGGCACGGCGGCCTCCCACGGGCCCCCTGAATTAAACATGCTGCCTTCACGTGACCACGCACCAATTCTTTATTTCACCAAGAATTGCGCAGACCACATGCGTGCCAAGCTGTGCATGGAGAGTAATCCATTTCAAACACAAATCAAAGACGCACCAGCCAAGGTGGCCAGCGGCTCTGGCCTACCTGTGAGGTGTTTGTATGTTCTCCCCGTGCCTGCGTGGGTTTTCTCTGAGTACTCCGGTTTTGTCCCTAGGTGTGAATGTGATGGTTGTTTGCCTCCGTGTGCCTTGCGATTGGCTGGCAACCAGTTCATGGCGTACCCTACCTACTGCCTGAAGACAGCTGGGACAGCATGCCTGCGATCCTCGTGAGGATAAGCGGATTAGAAAATGGATGGATGGGTGGATGTTTTCTTTAAGCTTTCTTCTTCTCTGGACGTTTCGTCGGATTGAAATTAAAACATCACGCACTCTCTGCAACCATTTCCAAATCACCACTTTCAGGGTCAGAACAGAGCCGCCAGGATTTGGCGAATGTCCTACCAGTTAGTGTTGGGTGCAGGTGGGTGCATCCAGGGATTGACATTAATACCCACCAAGCTTCCAAATGCGGGTGAATATCAGAAATGTCTTGGGACATCGCATCTCCCACTGGCCACCTTGGCAGGTGCGTCTTTGATTTGTGTTTGAAATGGATTACTCTCCATGCACAGCTTGGCACGCATGTGGTCTGCGCAATTCTTGGTGAAATAAAGAATTGGTGCGTGGTCACGTGAAGGCAGCATGTTTAATTCAAGGCCGGCCTTACATTATACCTTGTGGGAGGCCGCCGTGCCCCCTCAAATCAAATCCGTGCAAGCTTCTTCTCTTCCGTCTCCTCCGCTTCCTGCTGTGTGCCAGCTGTCGGTGATTGACTGTGTGCGGTGAAACTTTGAAAAAAGGCCTAATTTATTAACTTGGTGAAATAAACATTGTGATCCAGTCAGATCATTGGATTTCAACGTTTGTCAATGTGCTTCATGACCTTTGTTGCCACAGTTTACCTCGAATAACGTATTTAGTTACTTTACCTGATTTTAAGAGTCATGCAGTTAGATTAAAAGTTATTTGAATAGTGACATTCACGAGATGCGGACAACGTTGCTTGGCATAAAAATGACGCAGAGTTTTGCCACCAAATTGGAAGTGGATTTTCAACAGTGATATTTTAATCGGCGGCCCGGTGTTCCAGTGGTTAGCATATCAACCTCACAGTGCAGAGGTACGGGGTTTGATCCCGGCTTCGGCCTTCCTGTGTGGAGTTTGCATGTTCTCCCCGTGTCTGCGTGGGTTTTCTCTGGGTACTCCCGTTTCCTCCCACAATCCAAAAACATGCATGGCAGGCTGAGTGAACACTCTAAATTATCCCTAGGTGCGAGTGTGAGCACGGATGGTTGTTTGTCTCTGTGTGCCCTCTGATTGGCTGGCAACCGGTTCAGGCAATCCCCCGCCTACTGCCCGAAGACGGCTGGGATAGGCTCCGGCACCCGCCACGACCCTTGTGAGGATAAAGCGGATCGGAAAATGGATGGATGGTTTAACCTTAAACTTGAATCCATTTATTCATGTATTTGGCATTGTGTTATTGAAGCTACAAAACCTGTGTAAAGAACGCAGAGTCGTTTTGTTGTCAAAACCACACCAACCGAAACCAAGACTTTATCGAGACTAGAGAGTCTCGAGACCAAGACTGGTTGAGGTAGAGACTGAGACAAGACTGAGCATTTTGGAGCTTGAGACAGAGACAAGACCAAGACTGCACGTGTCAAAAAAAAAAAAACAAAACATAAGTACAACAACAAATATGTATGTGTCAATGTACATGATGCAGAATGATAACGTGACACGTATTTTCCCAATTCTGCAGTTTTCCCAAGTACGCGCACTTGAAACTTGGTGTATACTTGATTGAGGACCGTAGGTTTTGGTGTGCAAAAAGTTCGGGGCGACAGTGCACTTAAGAGAATGCAACCTTGACGGACAGGATCACGCAATTGAGGGGCACTAGGGTGGAAGTGTGAGTATTTGGACAGATACATATCTCAGAGTACCTGTAAAAACAAAATTCTGGATAACATATTTACCCACAAACTTTGACCAAATCTGTCCTGTTTTTTTTAACTGATTAGTAATACAAACTGGAAATGTATTCAGATTTGAAGAAGGACTGAGAGCGTCAGTTTGTAGGATACTGACCCCTAACTTTGTATTTGGTATTGTCTCAATTCCAAATCTTTCAGTGTGTCACGGTTGATCTGTTCGGGACGAACAGGTGGCTCTGTAGGGCTCCCCTACAGCGACACACCTGTCAGTCATCCTGTCATTAGGAGGTTTTCCTGTTAAAAGGACTCCCGGCCTGATGACTCAGTGTCAGGTCATTGTTTGTGTTGCTGATTCTGTTGGTTGTGCTTTACTGCCAAGGATTTTTATTTATTTTTTGTGTGTGTGTGTATATTGCGTTCACCTTGTTTTTGGGGCTGCCGTGGGGTTTTGTTTGTTACTTTGGATTTAGTTTTCTCAGTGTTTTGTTAATACAATTTGTCAAGCTCACCCTGCTCCTCCCTCCCGCCTGCTTTTTGGGGTCCTCCTTCACCATGTTCGTGACACAGCACATCACTACTTTCTATAATTGTCTGTAAGTGGCTGCAAAAACTAAAAAAATATCAAAACAATACAATTACCCCTGATAGGAACAAGAAACTGGAAAACAAAACGAACAAAAAAACAAATACACACACAGTGAAGTGTTGGTCTCGGTTTATTGAAACAAAACAACAGTCATACATTTGAGTGGATGTCAGTGTTTACAGTAGTAGTCGAGTATCCGGAGGGCAGCCTGGCCGTAGGGAAAAGAGTGGCTGTCAAGAAATTAGAACATTGTCCTCAGTGGTGTAGTGGGGACTTTTTAAGTGGGTGTACGCGATTCTGGGATGTTCTATATATACATACAGAACATCAATCATAGGCTACAACACCAGTTGAACTAACGTTAAATTTAATGTTTTACTACTCCAAAATAATCACAGGCCAACATTAATAAGCATAACTCGCATTAGAACAATGATCAACAAACATTTCAATAACCCGCAGACAGTGCAGGGCTAAAACCGAAATAAAAATTGAATGTGGCGTCGGGAGAAGTGGGTGGACGGCGTACCCCCGCGTACCACGCCCACTACACCCCTGATTGTCCTCCATGAAGAAGAAACTGAACCTCTGCTGCTGTGTTGGCAATGTCAATGTCTCTGCTGTGGGACAAGAGCACAATACATTCATATTTTCTGCCACTATTTCTTCACAAGGGCAATTTCCATGGCTGCCAAACAAAAACGTCCCATTAAGAATCTTAAAATGTAATCTTCTAACGTAAATGATTCAAAGAAGAACTGTAAATGTGTTGTGTGCGATCTCAAACCTCACAGTAATCTACCTACAACAAGCAGTCGGTTTAACTTTAATGTTAATAAACACGAAAGGAAGAGTTGAATGCACTTAATCACAGACGTAATAGTGGGAAATAGAGCGAGCTAAAATACTACACATGATTTCCTTTTCTCCTTGAACTAAAATTTTGCTTGAGGCACAGCATAAAAGTAGTCTTGAGACAAAATGGTGCGTCATAACAGAACAAGTGAGTTCAGGACAAATGCACAACAGAAGTATATCACAGGTTCATACACTCACAGTCATTCACATATTTTGATTCTGAATACATGGCAAACAATTGTGTAAATTCATGTAATGGAACAAGTTCAAGCAAAATGTTTATTGGAATGTTATTTTACTGGAGTGGACAGCTTCTATGCATGGCACAAACCATGAATTTTTGCTGAATCTACGGTATGATTTTTAAGGATGGGTTAAAACTGTCAAACGATTAAAATATTTAATCGCAATCAAATGTATAATTTCATAGTTAACTCTGAATTACCCGTAATTAATCACAGATTTGTATCTCTTCTAAATTCCCTTTGATTTTTTTTCTCTTATTTTTTCCATTTTAATGCTCTCGTCAACAGGGAATCGTGGATCCGTTTTCTTCGTGCAAAATGCAAATATATACTGAAACAGCAAGTTCAACTTTCAATTTTACATGAACATTTTTCACTTGGAGCAGTTATTCAAACTTGAAGCACATTTTATTATTTTAGATCAATGTAACATCCGTGACGTGGTGCCGCATTAATCTCGCAACAACAAAATTAATCGAGTTAAAATTGTCTTAAATTAATGCCGATAACGCGTTAAACTGACAGCACTAGTTATAATCCATGACATCCATCCATGAATCTGTTATCCTCTCTGCTTTACCCTCACAAGGGTCACAGGTGTGCGGGAGCCTATCCCAGCTGTCTTTGGGCAGCAGGCGGGGGACACCCTGAACTGGGTGCCAGCTAATCGCAGGGCGCACATATATGAACAACCATCCACGCTCACACTCACACTCACACCTAGGGGCAATTCAGAGTGTTCCATTAACCGACTTTGCATTTTTTGGAATAAGGGAGGAAACCGGTGTACCCGGAGAAACCCCACATAGGCATGGGGAGAACATGGAAACTCCACACAAGAAGGCCATGGCCGAATTTGAACTCTTCACCTCTGGACTGTGAGGCAGATGTTCTAATCAGTCAACCTATCTGGTTAAAATGAATTATGGTAATAATTGAGGGTGTAACGAAAAAGTATTTGAATCAGGTTGGTTTTGATCTATCTACCAGATGGGAATGCATCAGTATACGGACTAATAAATTGGTCTCAATATAGCTTGTTGAAAACCAATCAAACACATGGATTTAATGTTCAAATGATATATTTTTTTTATTTAATGAACTTAAATAGAATGTGCTAGAGAGCTTTTACATGTTAACAAATGCACCAAAATGTACAAATACACTTATAATAATAATAATAATACATTTTATTTATAAGCGCCTTTCAAGACACCCAAGGACACTTTGCAATCTTCTTTGCCTTTGATAAATATATTTGAAGGAAATGACCCATTAGCAGTATTGACAAATGAATTCATATCGTAAAATGTTCGTCTACTTTCAAAACGGAAGTCATTGCATCATACTCTCTCGATAGGAGTCAAATCGTAATCCCACTGCATCGAATTAATTGAAATTGTTCTATTTTATAATGTACCGTCACTAAAACGCATCGCATGTCGAATCGTCTTTCATTGGAGAGATGCACACGTTTCAGCTTCGTCATGGACCAGTCTGAACACCCCCTTACACTGTATACCTTTGGAACAATTGTATAGCAGAAGGTATATTGAAAATGGATCGTTGTATTGATGGAAAAGAAGTTACGGTTTCATGTACTTTGTCCAAAGGGAGCTTAACATTTCCGCCTTCGGCAATTGTGATTTGCTGTTTCATACCTTTTATAGCAGTCATTAAGCATTATCAGTGCACAGTGTGCGCTCACATCTTTAATGAACATTCCACAGAATTGTCAGTTTGAGAGCAGATGGCTCATCATTCTCGCAAAATGGATCTGTTAATGATTTTATCCAGCTGTGCCTTTGGACTCCATCTTTCAAACAATGAGCAATCAGATCGCCTTTCTAGACTCGTATTATAATCCTGCCCTCGCTAGGTTTTTATCATTTCCGCTGTTCTTTTCGTAACAAGTGGCCTTTATTCATGATGGTTATTAGCTGTGAAACCTTTGTGTATCAATTTAATTTTGAGCTGACCTATTCAGACTACTCAAACACTCGGGGCCACAGAAAAAAAGCGAGGCAGCCGTCTGTCAGACACTGGAGTCCATAAAAAATGAGAAAACCACTCTGCATCCTTTATGGCGAGTCCACTACACGCCCTTTGTGTGAGCTGTCTTTTCCTCCACGTCTATTTCAGCCGTGCCATCTACTTTTCCTTGTTGTTTCATGTTCCCCTTTAATTTTATCACTCCATTATATACTGTATACATATTTTAGATTTTTTTTTTTACTGATTTGTGAAGAAGGTTTAACAAATCGGTATTTGTTAAACCTTCTTCCTGATTGCGATGTTGGTTTCCCCGGACCCTGCACCAGTCGTTATTCAATCATTTTCAGTTGTTGTGTTTTTCTGTTTATGATCCCTGAACTCTTCCCTTCAGACCCCCAGTCGTCCATTTATCTGGGACCTCCGCCGGGTGGCTAACTTAATCGTAATTCTTAAATCTTAACTCACGAGAATTTCTCTTTAAAAACCGTCTCCAGTATTCAAAGCTAATTTCTGATCTTTTCGCTCATTAATTAGTTGTCTTACTGTCTCTTTGACACAGACCGCCACCTACTCTACATATATAGTCAATGGAATCTGCTCAAGCAAGCCCGCTGTTGACTGTTTTGACCCCCTCGAACAAACACATGTGAGACAGGCAGTGCGTGTTTCCGTCAGCCGTCACTGAAATGGGCCTCCGTCAATGATGGACTGAGAGGTCCGTCAGTACTTGACTCGGTTCATGATGATTACAGTGACAGAATAAAATCCACCTCCGATGGGTATATTTCCAGCATATGTACTAGAACGTAAAGTGTATCACAACTGTATGATCACAATGAGAATAAGAATAGGAATAAGAACGATAATATAGGCCTGACCCACTTGGATGTTTATGTTACCAAGCAGCAAAGTGACCCAGTTTCTTGAGCATGTCAAGTCATATTTTCACCTGACCTGTATCTGCTTCGTCTCTGTACTCTTTAAAGAGTTACATCAGCCTACCTCTTTCACTATGATGCCCCGAGGCAGCACTGATGTGGTGCAATGTGCTGTGAAAATGCTTAGGAGAATCTCGACAAGATTCTCGATCAAAAGCTTCCTGTTCCCCTTGCAGAAGTCGTCACTGTGGGGAGGTGAATTACCTCCCTTGTGTGTTCGGATGCAGTACATTATCTACTGAATTATTTGCATGATCACTAATGACTACCTACCACAGTGTTTGGATTAAGACAAAGCCACAGTGGGACCCACTGATATATGAAGGCAACTGGTACAAGCCTGTTCTTTGGAGGATTTGACATGAAATTCGTATTTACAATAACTATAGTCAAGAGACTAGAATGGGACATTTCTGCGGTAACTTACTTTTTCAATGCAATTTCCCAAAACGTGAATAAACCTTGTCCCTATCCATTGAGATCATGGTAAGATACACTTTTGTGTGTGTGTGCGTGTGTCCTTGTACTCATGACATTGTGAGGACCGGCATGAGTTTTTAAGGTGAGGACATTTCTGCGAAGTGAGGACATTTTGGTCGGTCCCCACTTTCACACCCTGTGTGTGTGTCTGAAAACTTGTGGAACAAATGCCCTAGTCACACCTGTCTCCACGGGTGGGCCAGAGTGGCTCGTGCCTGCCCACCAAGATGTTTATGCCCCCCCCTCCCCACTTGAGGCATTGATGTCTAAAAAAAAAAAAAAGTGTGATTTTGTTGATTGTTTGGCAGTCTAATCTGCAACAGTCTATCACACCCTTCTTGAAAATGGTATAAGATGTGTATGTAACACACACAATAATGTTGGCATGGAAGGGTCCGCACATTCTTCAAAGTGAATCTACAAGTTGTTTTGTGGGTCATTGTGTAATGGCTTCTAGGTCAAAAAATAGATGTATGTATTTGTAAATAAGTACAGCCAGACAAGTTCACGGTTACAGCAGAGCAGGTCCGTCAGTAGGGCAGGTATTGCCGAGCGAAAGAGCTGTTTGAACCCGTTTCATCCAGACACAAAGACACGGGAGCCACAAAATGCGGTGGACATCTAAAACAAAGATCGTTGTTCTTGTGCTTTCTAAAAATATGTTTATCTTCCGTGCGCAGCAAAACTTCTTGCAAATCCGTGAAAAAAGAAATTTGGTTGATGCTGACATTAAATTTGCAAAGGATTCCTTTTTGTAATTATCAGGTTCCATAGTTATCCACCTGCAGAAAGACAAAAAAAATGCCATTTGCTCCTGTATAGGCCATATCATCATGTCATCACTTTTACTGAAGCGTAAACTTGCAACAGACCAACATTGTAAAGTGCAGCCAGAAACTCTTTGAGGTACTCACTGACTTCCATTCATCAGAAGCAACTCAGGGTTTCGGTATCTTGCTCAAGGGCACTTCAACATAGTCGCAAGGGCTGAGGATCGAACTTAACCTCCGGGTTGGGAAGCAATCGTCCACCTGAGCCATGCCGCCTCACTTCATCAGCTTTGTTTATATATGAAAAATGTATGATTTTGTTCTGTTAACCAGTATATGTTCCTTTTTAAAACTCTGTTTCTAGGTACAAGTCTGAATATTAAACTTTCATGAAGCGGTTTTGTACATATCCTATAAAATCTCACTGCCAATGTCCCTAAGTGCTCTGTTTCAGTAATGCATTCGACTGCAGTGGAAGTAGGGACGGCAAAAGCTGAGCACTTCTATTGTCGCTTTCATGCACTCACCACAGTGTACTGTCAAAGAGGTTGACAAATGAACAAAATATATTTTCAAAGAGCATTATCGACCTTGTCCAATGGGAACTGTGCACCTATAATTTGGAACTGAAACAGTCTTGTCAACGCCATGTAAAATTGTTTTCAACAATCAAGAATGCAGTCCAATTGCCTTTATTCAACTTTGACGTGATGGATGAATCTAAACAATCTCTCAGTAAGCAGCAGACTTCCACTGAAGCAGAATAGCATCGCATCAGAAGGAGTTGACGCTGGCCTTGCGCAATTTTGCAAACGCTTGTTAATAAGTACATGTTTAGCATTAACAGTCGTTGTTTATCATCCCCCCGTAGTAGTTGTTATATATCTATATATGCAATGTGTATGTAGTTTGCATTGGAATAAAATTGCAGTGTAAGTGATGGTATGTTTCTTGTATTTTGGCCATTTTATTGAGTTTGGAATTTAAATAACAGCTCTCCTTCTCATTAGCCAGCATTATTATTATTAATATCATTATTAACAACACGTGATGTTAATATTAATCCAACAAACATTATGTAAATAATTATGCGCGATCTAGTTTAAGAGAGAATATCTAATGATTTAATCGTCTGTTTTAACCTCACCTCAGTTTTTTGAAGCTGATTCTTAAATTGACTTCAACCATTTTGTTTCCCAAAGTAGCTAATAACGGCAAGAAAATCTGCATCATTAATTCATGAGTTGTGGAGGTGGCACTTGCGATGTGTTGACGCCTCAGAGGAGGGTAATTAAACAGAGCTGTTTCCACACAGTCAAGCCCACTTTGCACGGTGGTGTCAAGGGAGATGCGGCTGTTGCGTTGAGTCTTTAAAATTAATACATCCCAGAAAATCATGTGTGTTTCATATGAAATCATTGAGTGGACAGAGGAGATCCGGTGTGGTTGGTTGATCATCCAACATGTTGTCCTCATGGAGGGGGCTCTGTTTGTGAGATGCTACCATCTAAATTACCCCGAGGATAAAGATTTACTGTACACTTTACATACTCTATTTCATTGCTAAAAACTGCCGTTCGAGAGGATGGTCTTGCCTGACGCAAGTCAGCCATCATCCCGCCCCACACGTTGCTGGGCCAATGCTGAGTTTGGATTATGTTTCCATGACGGCAATGAAGCGCACCGTTTTCCCTCGTGGAGGGAGCACTACACTGCTAAATTAACACCTGTCAATTACTGTGCAGATCTGTGTATGTGGCCGTGGACATATCAAACGCCAGTTAGCCCCACTTCCAATGTGTCGACAATTTACTTTTTGATTTTCTTAAAGGATTTCACCCATACACTCTAAATTGGCCCTAGGTGTGAGTGTGAGTGCGGCTGATCGTTCATATATGTGTGCCCTGCGATTGGCTGGCAGGGTGTGCCCTGCTCCAGCCCGAGGACAGCTGGGATAGGCTCCAACACACCCCGCAATCCTTGTGAGGATAAAGCGGACCCACCTCACCTATCTGTGCCCATGTAGCAAATGAATGGCCACTGCTGGCTAATTTCATGAAACAGTGGGTCCAAAGTACAGAACAGAGCAGCTCATTTACATGCACATTAACAGAAAAGCAAATTGCTTCTTTTATTTCATTTATTTATTTCCTGTGAGCGGACAATTAAAGAGTCAATTTTCCAAAAAGTGCCCACTTTGATTACTTAAGCATAATTAGAAGGTACAGTTTGCATCTTCCGATAGAAGTTAAGTGTAAACTTTGATGACCACGTGAGCGACACCATCGAACCTGTTGCCTATGCCAGTATGAAAGACAAGACAAAGCATCAAAGCTGAGTTGAAGTCCACGCAAAGTTGTAACACGGATCAGTTGTAACACCTGCAATTGCTCCAATCAAGAACAAGTTCGAAAGCTCCTGATTCACATTACTGATGCTTAGTCAATTTGTGAAAAAAAAAAAATGGTGTCAAAAAGCTTTTTTTGTGTGTGTGACTATATAGCGGTGCTTTGTATTTGGAATCATGTTGATTGTATATTTATTTGCTTGAGATTGTGTGTGGTCATGTTTTATGTGTTAGCTCTAGGCCAAACTATCTCATTGCTAATGCACTCAGGGACGGTTGGAACAAACTTGCCTGGGGTAAGTTGTAACATTTCTGAAATTAGACAATTTACCACATGCTCAATTTGACTTGAATGCATCAGTACAAATGAAATTTTTATTGGACAAACAATGCAGCCGCATTGGAGAAATGTGAGTGTGCACTTTCGCAAGTAACTGATCATGCAGGTCCAGCTCAATCAACAAAGCAAGCTTGTGATCCAAGATTCATCACCAGCTAACGACCAAGCTTCTGTTCTGACTACCGAACGAGCTCCTGCTCCAGCTGTGAACCGAGCCACTTAAAAAGCCACTCACTTCGGGAGAAACACTGACTTGGCTGAACTTAAGCTCAACCCCACCGAAAGGCAGACAACAGAAACTCCCTTTAACATAAAAGAAGAGAAAACTAATCGCAATACTGTAACTGACGCACCTCTCAAGAAGACACTGAAAGTAGAGCAGAACATAAGTTGTGAGAAGGTGAAACGGAAATTAACCTTACCTCCAAAAAGTTTGCTCTTGTGCACCTTTCGTGCCATTTTATTCTCATAAAGATTCATATGTTAGCGTGTTTTAAGTCTTATACTCTGCAGAACCACAGCGGTTCTGTTTGAATGTTTGAACAAAATTCTTACAATTATCATGGCCTTCATTTCAAATTATTACATTTCACCCCAGTGTATGTTACAAAAGACCCAGACCATGAGGTCTATTGAAACATTTCACTCTTTGTATTTCATGCAATTTCTGTTCGAGTTGCACAGGCATTTTCAATGCAATTTATCTGTGGACACTGTTTTGCATTGCACACCTAAGGTCAAAAGAGCTCCAAGTTAGAGACACAAATGTCCAAAATGTTGCTGTTGCATCTTTTAATCCATAAAGTAGCCTGAGATTTAGAAAAAAAAAAAAGAAGGGTTGCATGCCGAACGATAAAAATTCTTGGTTCAAGTGTTGGTTCAACAACCTGAGGCAAAGAGACACTGTCATCGCATTTCCTGCCACTGCATGCACAACAGCAATAACACTTGCCACCAAAATATTCCTGTAAACACAGATGCATGACTTCCTTTGCGAGTCGTAACAAACCAGTCTACAGTACAACAAGGAAAGTCTCACATCTTAAATCAGCCTGACAGGACTTTGCGCTTTGTTTGTTTTCATTTGCTCTGGTTAATGCTCATTGCTGACATCTTCCAAAAAAATATCCAGCGGAGAATTAAATGGGGCCGCATCAATTTCTTGTTGTACACGTGATGTGACACAAATGTTTTGCATTGTCCCATTTGATAAAGACACCAGGCGACTGAAAACCTGTCAGGAATGAAAAGTGAGAATGTCAGTCCTGACGATGCTATTTCCTTGGCAGAATGTGCACAGGGGTCACGGTACTGAGCCCTAAAGTCTTTGCAAATGTTTGATCATCTTCCCAGTTGTGCTATAGATAAGCATAATGAATAAGGTAACTTGCATGAACACATTTTTCTCCTTGACCAAAAAGACAGAGAGGAAAGCGTCGCCAGGTGTGAAGGAGGTCAACGCCATAATGACTACACGACTGTCTTTAATTATACTGCTAGATAGCAAGTAATTGTGCTGCCAAAGGGTTGTTAGCCTCCCTCCCCTTGTGGCTCTTCCAGTTAGTGCTGAAACTTTTTTAATGGAGTGTGGTCTATAGGTAAAGCCTTTAGCTGTGCAGGATAGTGTAAATCCTTATGGAGGATGTGTGATGGGGCTTGGTGCAAAGAGTGCAGCAAAGCTCCATTATGTGGTATTGATAGGCTACTCATTTAAGTCAAGGTTTATTAGATGTCAAACAAAAAGGGGCTGAATGGCTTTTCAAGATGAGTTGCGCATGAACCTGAGGTCAGGCAAGACACCTGCCTGATTTCTATTCCTGGCTAACTGAGCCTGCAGATTACATGAAAACCTACATCTGTAAAAATTCTTGATCCTAGGGGTATTTTCACAATGTACAGCATACTTTAAATGTATTTCCAAAAGTCCACTGAGATAAGATGCACTTCACCCAACAACGCTGATGAGAACTATTGGGAAAGAAAATGTGAATATATGTTCATATAATCAATAATGGTAACAGGATTTGTAAAAAAAAAGGTTGACAGTGGTGATAGCCCACTGAAATGCTCTTCTTGCATAATGGTACAGACAAACACTTTATATCCTGTGAGTTGCACAATTGACCTTTAAACTCTGCAGCAAGTGCATACATGATCCAATCTACTTATTAAACCCATTACACTTTTGTGTTTGTACTAACATAATATCGGCAAAGATATGTTCTGACATGTTCACAAATGTATACGTATAGCAAAAAGAACATTATTTATTTTGTTGTCTGCTTTTGTGTGAATGCAAAAACGCCACACGCACCGCGGTTGGTTTATGGTGCAAGGAGAAGGCCAAGAAAAATGGAAAAAAGGTTTTTAAAAATGTCCAGGTGTCTGCGAGAGAGACAAACAGGTCAAATTTGCACATACGGCGCATTTAACAATTTGAAAGAAAATGAATTTGGAGCCAGAGAGAGAGGGATAGAGGTTGTCCTTCAATGGTCCAAATACTGCGCCATCTTGGGGGGGAAATAAAGTTTTGTTTAAGGCAGAAGACATTAACGAGCAAAATGTGGTTTGGGTCCAGGTCCATCAGACTGAAGAACCTTTTATGAGCAGCACAGACGTTATACGCTTTTAGTTAAGCCGTCCCGCATGACCTTACTCAGCCAATCAAGTGTTTATTTCAGGCAGTAATCACTGACTGCACGCAGACCATTCAAAAGAGGCGGAGTAGAGGAGAGAGAAAACGACTAGAGCGTCAGTGTCTGCGTCATTGGGGGGCCCTCGCACCCCCCAAATTAGATACTGCAGCCCATTGCCACCACCCCCTGCAGTGTAACATTTTCATGCTAAGCTTGGCATCGTTTTAATGCGCAGTATGTGTTAATCACTTTAAGTCAGAGAGAGAAGTACATTTTAAACAAATTCAAAATCTAAATAATACATGGTTTTGCTCATTTGCATGTGGTGTATCACATGGAAAGTAGCATTCTCATTTGTCAGACAATGACCCTTGACATTACGTAAAAACAACGCACGCATGGGGCTATTGGTAAGCAGAAATATCTATCTTAGTTTGATTGAACTTGGCATATTTGAAAATAAAATTGATTTAAGGAGAGTCACAGTTGAATCTTGAGGGCCTCTTTCTGCTCCGACGGGGACAGGAGAAGAAGGAACAATACACCGTGAGGCTCCACCTGTGATTTGAGGGTACCTGCAGGTAATCACAGTCATGCAAGACTTCATGAACTGACTAGTGCAATGTTATGACTCATCACATACCGCCCTATGTCATCACGTAATTACCGGGAAGTCCCGTGTTAGGCTTTCACACTGCAAGCGGAGGCCATCCGAGGCGATCACAACCTGCCTCCGATGGCGTGCTGGTGGACATGGATCGACACTCCTTTCCCACTGCCCAAAAAAGCGTGTTTACCCGTGATTTTGCGGCAGTGGGAAAGGGGTATAAATGTGTGAGTGTGAGTGCGGATGTCTATATGTGCCCAGCATTTGACTCGCAATCATTCAGGGTGTCACCCGTCTACTGCCCGAAGACGGCTGGGATAGGCCCCAGAATGCCCCGCGCCCCTTGTCAGGATAAGCGGATCAGAAAATGAATGGATGGACACGATACATGCAACCGAAGACTTTAGACGTACTTAAAATTGTCTAAGGGTGTAGAGGTGGGTTAGCATCTGAAATGTTTTTTTTTAAATTTTCTAGTGGTAGAGTGGTGGATCTTTATATTTTGGTGTTCTGTACACCATTCAAAAGATAACAAAGTATGGATTTGGAGACGAAGAGCAAATCCGAAAGGACACTAGCCTTGGTCAGTTGGATTCCGTGAGATTATTGGTTTGAGGGTGAGGGTCTATTACAGGCACGATTTGTTTTCAGGTGAAAACAAGAATATTTGTTTGAAGGGCTTCACACACAAACCGTGCCCAAACAGTAACATAACAGCAAAGATGCAAATGTGAGCATTTGCATACATCTGTAGGTGAGCCCATTATCTCTCAATTTTGGTGTCCAGTGAAGCGTGGCGTCAAATGAGTAAATAACTCTGAGACATTCATGACGGCAGATGCTACTACGGAAAGAGACCGACCAAAACTATGCTCCCTCAACACATGAACTAGCTGAGTTATTGACCAGAAATGCATACTGTAGGGTTTTTTTTTGCAATCAAAAATGTGAGCCATTACACTAAATAACTGCCATTTGTTTATTGTAATGTTCTGAAATTCTGGTCTGTGATAGTGCGCATTATTTTTGATAATCCGCATTTTCAATGACTCTAGTGGCCCATTTCAGACAGCTTTAATTTTCTAGTTTTATTCTTCTGAAACTCCTCATTTGCATAATAAGACCAAATTCACATGAATGAGTTTTTAGCATTAAATATAGACACACGGCATATATGGTAATAGCTGGAACAGGTGAACATGGAGTAGGTTGCGGTGATGAAAAAAAAAAATGAACATCACATTAAACAAGATTGTCTTTAAATTGTGAAACACATTCCAGCATTATTTGATAGAAATCGAATGTTGGAGAAAGGTTTGTGAGGATCAGGTCATGAGATTAACGTAGGGTGACATCAGCAAGACTGACTGGCAGTAGAACAGCACCTCCATCCATCCATTTTCTGAGCCCCCTATTCTCACAAGGGTCGCAGGGTGTTGTGGAGCCTATCCCATGGCATGTTAATGGAACACTCTAACACTGTCCCTTCGTTGTTCGTCTATATTTGCCCTGCGATTGGCTGTCAACGAGTTAAGGGTGTACCCCCGCCTACTGCCCGAAGACAGTTGGGATAGGCTCCAACATGCCTGTGACCCTTTTGAGGATAAAGCGGGTCGGATCATAAATGGATGGATGGAAGGACAACGTTAGTGTGCCACCTTCGACTGGCTGTTAACCAGTGCCAAGCAAGATAAGCTCAAGTTTACCGCAACACTAGTGAGGATAAGCAGTTTACAAAAAAAAATGGATGGATAGTGTGTACAAACTTAAAAGATAAATGTCCATTGGCAGCTGTCAGCCTATAGACAGACACAAATGGCAATGCATCAAACATACAGTGCACATTACGTGGAGCAGATTATCCTCATTTATTTACGAGCCACTACCTTGAACACCGTCAGAATGTGTCTCGTGTCAGTTACCATCCCAACGTATGTGATTATCTTTGCGCATTAGTAACTTTGATCGTGGAATAAATCCTCAAGAAGTAATGCAACAGTGTTGTCATGATAGAGAATGCCGTTACCTCTGCAGGTGTTCAGGTGGGCTGTACTTTGTGAAATCAATATACAGTCAAAGTAAAATATTTGAATGATTATTTGCAAGATGTATTGAATTATTTAGCGTATATAAATATCCAAGCTGTGATATAGTTCACATAAAAAAACCTTGATATACAGTAGTATGTAAACCTCTCTATTCATTTTAACACACTTGTAGTCTGCATATATTTTACAAACAAAGATAATAAACAGTGTGATGTTATTGTCTTTTTAGCAGAGCTGCTTCAGACATGTATATCAAAGGAGAAGGGTGGAAAGGCCCGTAGTTGTGTGAAAGATATGTGACAGTGCGCAGCCACTTACTGCTTATGAGTGTATGATTGAATGTTCCACACTTAGAAATGTATATAATTTGCCAATGACATAAGAAATCCCAATTTTATATCTGCAACTGTAAAAAAAATTCTTTCATTGTCCCATATATGCTGACACGGGCACAGGGAACGTGCTTGATTTACTTTATTCAGGTCCGTAATCGATGGAACAAAAGAAATACTTTCATCTGAAAATGACATACTGTAATTCTGGTGAATTTGTCATTAAAACATAATTAAGCTTCAATCTCCGCTGGTGCTTATTAATTCCAGACAATTTCATTTAATGGATCTTTAAAGTAGAAGCTTCAGTAATCTATTCCCACTCTCCTGAAAGATTGGGTTCTTTTGCACACACGCACATTTATTACTGGATGACTATTTGAGGAAAGGCTCAGCGAGCAAAGGAGCGTGTGAACAAGATCTCCATCAGATAACTGGTGGTTAAGACTAACCTCCAGCATCATTGGCTAAAAAGAAAAGATATGCAGATTAAAGAATTTCTGATATAAAACAACACGTGACAAAGAATGGAGAAGAAACCGAATTTCAACTTGCTTTTGGTCAACACAGGAAATAATGTCATATTAGTGTGAAGCAGGAGATTCAAGTCCAGACAATCCATAGCTGTCACATTTGATGTAAGTATTGATTTATAGGCACGGTCGTCGCAAATGTCTGGGAGCTACACTGTTTAGATATGCAAAGCTCCCTTCTAATCCCACAGCAGGTTCAAGTGCTTCCTGCTTTGGATGCAGTTCTGCCTCAGCACAGCAGAGTAGCATAATGTGAAATGATTGAAGAATTGAACTCTACATAGCTAGAAATAAGACAGAAACTTTCACTCGCCTCGGAAACTCTCTAAGGGCTGCATTCTCCCACGTTGAGGCGGAATGTAATATATTTCAGTGAATCGGGACCAAATGTGTTGTTGAAATGATTTGCTCCTACAGGAGTTTCCTTTGGCTAAATGCAAAATAAAGGTGGTAGCTGGAAGCTGAAAACATGTCAGAGGAAGTGGGCATCCTTTGTTCGGGTGAGGTTAAAATGGCAAACCAGCTGTATGGCCGAAAAGGAATTGAACCGAAACGATCCGTGTTTCAAGGTCGTGTCTGCGGCTGTTGTGTCATAAACGCCACGCGCTCTCTGAAATGCCACAAGCTATTTTTTTATTTAATTTTTTTTCCCCCTGACCTACCTCCATCCACGCATCTGCCATGCCTGTGGTCTTATCACTGCTTTAGTATCTGCCTGTCTTCCTTCCCTCTGCCTGTCATTCTTAACTTGAGCCCTGGAAGTGTATTAGTCCAATCATGAGAGATGTACCTACAGGCCAGTATTAAGGAAGCATGTGGCGTAAACACACTCATAGCCAGCAGCATTAGTTTACCTTCAAACGCACAAGCAGTCTGCTCCTGTCATTAATATCCAAAGATGAGAATTCCACATGACAACCTGTTGTCAGAGAGACTGTAGAATCCATCTTTAATGTGATGTTTGATGTGTGCAGCTTAATGACCAACATATTTACACCATGGGATTGCTTTAAATTTTCTGCACTTTGGAATATTAATACTAGCATTTGTCAGAATAACTCAGAATAACTCATTAAAAATATCAAATGTCCGTATCACTGATTGGTGTCAAAGAGTCTGTGACCTCATCTTCGACGTTGATTTCTATTCTGTCAATTTAATTAATTTGGAAAATTAAGTTTAGTTGGATGTGGATGAGAATGTACGGTAAATTGAATTCGTTTCTCCTTCCTGTCTTACCCCATGCACAACTGGTGCATCTAATGTGAAAAGTTTAAGCTGTTCAGTTAAAAACAGTAACAAAAATTTGTGTTCGAAATTAGAAAGGTTATGTTAAAAAAATACCGTTATTTTTTTTAAATATTCAAATGTATAGTGTATTGTGTTTAGCTGTAAGCTATAATCACCGAAATGATTCAATTTAAAAATGTCACAGGGTGGTCAGGATGGGGACTCTAATGCAGGATAGAAGGCAGGCCAGGCAGTTGTGCTCTCAATAAAAATACTTAATTATCCATCCATCCATTTTCCAATTCGCTTCTCCTCACAACGGTCGAGGGGGCATGCTGAGCCTATCCCGGCTGTCTTCGGGCAGTAGGCGGCGGACTCCCTGAACTGGTGGCCAGCCAATCGCATGACACACATAGGTCATGCGGGAGGCAAGGGCAACCGCAGGGTTTGCGCCGCCGAAGCAGGGTCGGAGCGCAGCCGCAGGGCTTGCGCAACTCGAGCAGGGACTGGTAGTGCCTGCAGGGCTTGAGCTGTTGGGGCAGGGGACTATTGGCGGCTTGCGCCGCTGGAACAGGGCGGTTAATTTAATTTTAAGAGAAGGAAAAGCAAACAAGATACTTGAGAATAATCAAAACAAAAATAAATGATCACCAACATAGGATAAATAGTTAGGCTCAAATAAAACTGATCCCTCGAAGCTTGCTTCATCTCAATGCTTCGAAATGGTGCTTCGGAATTTAAATCATTCTGCAAAAATCCGATGACGTTCGAAGCGTTATACATCACAGCGGTTCGAAATGCTTTGTTGGCTGTTATTGGCTTGACATGATGCTTTGGTGCTAACTTGTGCAATACCATCAAACTATTGAACAGTGTGGGGGTGGGGGGGTTGTGCATTAATGGTGGCCATTGGAAAAAACTGTTCAAAAATGTAAACCACAAAATAAGCTTGGTAGAAAGCGGCTTACACAGACATCTGTCTTCCAGCATGGGAATCCATATTTTCAAAGCTGGAAAAATTGATTATGAAGATGTGTCTAGAAACTGTTAATATGAAGGAATCATTTTGAATAAAAACTTATAAGTAAATCCCTGCTCTGTGTTGTTTGTGTTCGCAAATAATTGCATTAGAATGAAAATGCACACGTCCAACATATTTACTTTATTGTTAAATCACGTTTTTCAGGGCAAATTTGCCCATCTAAATTAACCCAAAGTCTTCTGTCAATAGCATACTGATCATATTTATATTGACTTTTACTGCGGGAAGATACGAGTGAGTGAATGTTTCACTCTTTCGTGACTTCTTTCACTAAAATTTACTAATTTATCGCTTTCACTGAAGCACCAAAGCTCAGAATTTGTTTCAGTGCATTTAAAGCAGGGGTGCTCAAGATATGTTTTTCAAGCAGGCAACCTCCCGCGATCGACCCGTTCCCACGTGCGCAAACACATACGCACGCATTCACACATGCCATGATGAGCAACAACCAGCAATAGACCTTAACATTAACGAAAGAGCGAAAAATAAACTGGAAACAAGAGAAGGACGAGTTTATTTGAAAGGAAATCACACAACCTGAGTGGGAGACCTGATACAACCATGCACTTTTGTTGCGTGTTAAGTGCGGAAACTATCACTGCAATGCAGATCAGTCAAATGTTGAATGATAATAAATCAATTTAAACAGCTCCGATCACTAGCTGCAGTTGCAGAATGCTGACCACTAACAACTTCCTGTGTTGGAGGTCACTGTAGGTTCAACATTATTTAATTTTTTTTAAATACCTTTTTGTGGACGTGAATCCGATGCTGAGGGTGCAGTTTACACCAACACGAACTACCCGTCGACCGCGATTGACTGGAAAGGCACTCCTGATTTAAAGGAATGCCTCAATGCTTCATGAACACTCATATGGCCATCTTTCCAGATTAAGTAACAAACTAAAAACGGGAATAAACATGTAAACAAAGGTATCCAGACATGACATGGGAAAAACAAAGCGAACAGTGACTACGCGGTGGTCAATTGTGCTGTATAAGAGCCGTTGTGATGAGCAGGGTTTTATAGGTGTCAAATTGCCTGGCTGTTACTTGCTCGGTACAGGTACTGGAAGTCTCTGGGGCCCATGCTACTGGTGCTGCATTGTCCAGAATTAGTCTTCAAACATTGGTCTTCTGCCGTGTTTTTGCTGCACCAGCCGAAACCTATTCTGGATAAGTGTGTCTGTCTTTGGTGGGTTGTTAAATGTCACTGAGCAAATTTACATATGCTCACGATGTTAACAAGCTCTCAGTTGAGATCTACACCGACAATGGACCTCTCGCTGTTGCCTTTAATGGTTGGAATTATGAGAAAACAAAACAAAACACGTATTTGTCCGTTTATGTGTTGTTCCGTATCTATTTGAATCTTGTCAAGAATGATTGTGTTCCAAACAACACTGGCTGTTTTTTTTTTTTGCTGATGGAGAGGACATGATGGACAAATGATAAAATGAAGCAATTGCCCCGTTTGTGCACTGCGGATGAATTCAAGGCAAAAAAAGAAGGCATAGAAGCTTTCGAGCAGAGAACCCAAAGTGGCGTATTGGACTTGGCAATTTTCTAAATTAAAGTTAACAACTTTGGGCTTTTCAATGTTACTGAGTGAGATTCCCAATTGGGCTTTCAACTTGTGTGTTACAACTGCCATCATTTAAATCGAAGAACTCAATGTGGGATAACATCTGAGCATTTTCAAAGAGCGAATCAAACCAAGCCTGTTTTTGTCACTTCTGGCCAAAGGAATGTGGCAATTTGACGTTGAAAAGGTGGTCACTTGTGATTTATATCTGCTAAATTCCTCTCACCAAGCATAATGATCCTTATCCTCAGGAGGGTCGCGGGTGTGCAGGAGCCCTTCCCAGCCGTCTTCGGGCTGTTGGTGGGGTACACCCTGAACTGCTTGCCGGCCAATGGCAGAGCACCCAAAGACAAGCAACCATTCACACTCAGAGGGTGCGTCCTTTGAAGGCCACTTTTTTAGATGTGGCCTTCAGAGGACTCGGCCTATGAATGTTGTCAAAGCCACAGTCACACCATGGGACAATTTAGAGTGTTCCATTAACCGATCATGCATGATTTTGGAATGTGGGAGGAAAACGGAGTACCCAGAGAAAACGTACGCAGGCACGGGGAGAACATGCAAGCTCCAAATAGGATGACCAGAACTGGAATTGAATGCTGGACCTCTGCACTATGAGGCAAACTTGCTAACTAGTCGACCAGTCGACCCAAATGTCGTTGTATGCTATACAATGACAATAAAGGCAATTCTGATTCTGACAATGACAATAAAGGCAATTCTGATTCTGACCATGCAAAAAGTCATTATGATTATTATATTTCTAAGATAATTTATTATGAAGATTGTTTTCTTACATTATTTTTCTTGATGGTATTATTGTACTTTTTTACATATATTCTCATTACATTCCTAACTGCATACCATTTGTATATTTGAATGCATTTTTTAATATTTGTGTCAGAAAACCTCTAATTAATGATGTAGTGCTAAGAACATTCTAGTCTTTGCAGGAAGCTGGCCTGAACATAATTCGACGCAACGTGTTTAAGAAAGCTGGATGCAGTAATACAATAGAGCTAATTTGTGGTGAATGTAATTAAAACAGGAGGAAACATCAAAGTCTTGCCCATCCTCTTGTCGGTGCCATGCAGTCTGACCTTTCAAGACATTGATTAAAATTCTAAACGATACCCCATGACAATGATTTGTTTTATTCCCTGGGAGATTTTCCAGTGCGGTCATAGAACTTTAACTGATAAATCATCACTAGACCATCGTAATCAAATGCAAACCTGAACATTAAATACCAAATAACAATTCTAAAATCAGTAGGATATAACAGTAGTGATTGATTTAATTTCAGGAAACCTGGTGGGGAAAGCAGCAGCATGGCAGATGATCAAATAGGGATGACGGTGATACAGTCATGAATAATAAATCCACCAAACACTGAAATATGGCGTAAAATGATGATGAATTAATTCCATTCCTCTGGTCTCCAAGCAAGTACATTCAAATGTGCACAATTTACATGTGATCTTGGCTCAACAGATGATGAAAAACTGCCTCCAAAACATCCCCGCGGGACACTGAAAAGGTTTTTTTTAATTGGAAAAAAAGGTGGGTTATCAGCAGAGGAACTATTCTTGTTTTCTTAATGTGCCGACAAAAACAATAAAAATCCTGGGAAAGTCGGATATTCATATTACAAGAACGCGATTCCACATTGTAGAAACTCAACTTTACATTTTTTGTACAAACACGAGAGCTTCATCTGCCACCGCCTGCCAGAGAATATACCGCACTGCCTTCAAATGGACTCGATTCATTTTGCAAACACCCAGTGATGATCTAAAAGGGACCTCTAAAATAATAACCTCAAATCAGTCCCCTGCAGTGATAGATAATGTCAAGAGTTGAAACGCAGATGAAAGGAATAGGAAGCAGTCTGAGTGAGGTCGAAAAGTTACGACGAGATGTAGTCGGGCTCGCCTCGACACTCATTTTGAGCTCGAGTATCACTCTTCTTGAGAGAGCTTAGACTCTCTTCCACTCTGGACTTTCCCCTAGTGAGAGGTGCTGATATACGGACATACACACTGTCCCAGAGTTCAGTGCTTGAGTTCACCCGGTTGATGAGAGGATAGCCTCCACCCGAAGGCAGAGGGGCTCTTTCCTCACTGCTCTTCGCACCAAACAGCAGCTCAGTGGGAGTCCTTAGAGAGAGTGCTCTGAAGTACTCCCGTTGTGAACCTAAAGACTGTTGAGAGGAATGATCGGAGTGGTCTTGCAGCGAACCATTCAGCGCTTCAGCTGTGGGCGGCGGAGGGACTGGAGGTGGAACTGATTCTGCTGTGGGACTTCACTGCTCCCGTTGGCAATCATAGACCTTCAAGGTGGGAGGAAAGAGTTCCACCTACAAAGCTTCAACAATTAGTGTCTGCAGTTCCCCGATGCTTTTTTTAAAGTGGTGTGTAAAGGAAAGGCGATGTAATCATGTGATCAACATGGCCCTGTCTTAGCCTATTTGGAACGTATTGCGAGCATCAAATTCAAAATGAGTGAGTATTTGAAAAAAAAAAGGATTAAAATAGGGAATTTCTATGTTGTGGATTTTCACTTATCACGCACGGGTTCTGGACCATAAGCCCACCGTGGAGGAGAGGTTTCCAGGACTGTGTTCCAGAGACATTATTACAATAGAAAGAAAATAAGGTGAGATACGTTTCATACGATAACGTCATCAGAATATGGAAGGGGAGTGTTCTCTTAATGCATAATTGTCAAAGTCAAGGCCCGGGGGCCAGATCTGGCCCGCCACATCATTTTATATGGCCCTCGAAAGCAACTTCCATGATGCTTGCTAAAATATGGACCAACATTTCAAATTCTCGTATGTAATAAATAAGAGAGACATTGTAATCATTTTCTTGTTGCCAAACACCTCATTAGAGTGACTTAAACAATAGTTGAATAAACTGTTGTTCTTGACTTATTTTTATGATTTCAGTCAAAATGGCCCTCCAAGGGAAATAGTAACTAAAATGCGGCCCGCAACGAAAATGGGTTAGACACCCCTGTCTTAATGTAACACACAAGTAACCGAATGCTCAGGGAGCAGTGGAGTGCGGACGGTTTAATGTGCCCTTGGCTTCATCCACAGCATGACACGCTCTCCGGGAGCTGTGGGAGTCACAGAAAAAAAGAAAAAAAACAACTGTCAAGTACAGGCTCTCTGAAAGGGACTAATTATACATGACAGCAATTATCAATAGACGCATGCTGTTGCAATCTAATTAGTCATTATGTGGCACCAATGCCTCTGACACGCCCAAAAGCACCTCAAGAAATGGATTTTATGTATAGTGGATGCATTATCTTTAAAGGCAGAGGAAGTAGCTCATGGAAACAGTTCCACTATGAACCAAAAGTATGGAAATTGAGAGTGGGTGGTTGTGAGATGCAAAAAAATTGTGACATCACGTTCGACCCCTGAAACGTGGGAGCGAGAAATAAAGAAATACAGTTCACATATTTTCATTAAATATATACAGTGACGGGTGGTGATTTCTCGACCTAGGGCTTGTGTGGCTTTTTAAATGACCGAAGATTCCTCTTAACACGTGATCATGTCACAAAATAACAAAAAAAAACTGTGTGGCATGAAATGGGTTGACAGACTGTACTAAAAAATAATAATTCACAATCTTTATCAATATAAAATCATCAAATAAAATAAATCACACTCAACAGAGAACTTGATGCAAACACAGTAAAGATATGTCCTTTGCTTATTCATGATCTTTGTAAGATAACTGTGCCGCCTATAAATATTAACCCTAAAAGTGCTCAGAAAAATCTGTTTCTGGGTTGAAACACGGCAGCCAGCGGAAGTGCCTCCATCTATCTGAGTTTGGGTTGACATTTCAGAAACAGAACAAAACAAAAAATTCCCCTTCATCCCTCTGGATTACACATGTAACATGCAGATGCCCTTAGAATATTGTTTAACCGTAATTTACTTTCAACTGAGTAAAAAAAATGTGGAAAATGTAAAAATGGAAAAGGTTATTGAATGAATTGAATGAGATCCAGTCAGAAACAGGTCCGACCTCATCTTAGCCCAACCTTTCAACTTTTTCGAGGGAGCACTATGAAAAAACACCACAGTACATGAATAAAGATCAACAAAACATAATAATAATAATAACTACAGCTGCGAGCAGCTATAGAGGGCCCTCGTTGGGGTACTGGTACATAAGATAATAACCCTCTTAAATGTAAGTACCAGTATTTGCCAGGCTTGATGTGCAGCATTCGCTGCTTGGGCTCTAATAATAATAACTATCCATCCATCCATCCATCATTACAAAGTAAACATGCTGGAGTTGCTCGATATTGTATGAAACTTTGAGTATTGAATGGCCGATGAGTGAAATCGCCACTAACCACTGCAGTGGCACTGCCGTTCTGAAATTGTAATCTCGCATTCACAACACGCATGACGTCCAAATGACTGTTTTCCTTGAGCCGTTAATGAGTCATCTCAATTCCTCATAACGATCAACAGAAAGAACTGCTCACATCGCCCGTCCTATTTAGATTAGATTAGAGTCAATATTTGATTCATCTTTCTTGCTATTGTTTATGTCACAAGTACAAAGCAACAAAGTCCTCTCTCGAAGGTGACTTCACTTTCCCGCCAGCTCTTGTCTCTCTCCAAATTCCTTCCAGATGTCATTCTTAACTGAGGTGACACCGGCCGGCTTCATGTTGGAGGAAATCCGGTCGTCCCTTGCGATTGAAGGTCCAGCAAAGTAGTCCGACTTCAAGACCACTGTCACAGCCCCCTCAATGATGCCTTGTGAGCTGTGATTGACCAGTCCGCAATATGGTGGTGTCTCTTATTTTTCCTGTGTTCTTACTATAATGTATAGAGCTATAACATATCCATGTGTAAATAAGTTGTCCTTTACCTTTTTTCTTTTGTTAAATACATATCCTAAATACACCATGCAACATAACCAGTAACACCATTGACTGGGATTTGCAAAATAAGGAGCAATTTGAAAAAGTTGCATGACTAAAACCCATCATGTCCAAAACGTTGGTAAAGATTGGTTAAAAAAAATGGTTGCTACACATGGGACTTGTTCTTTAATACCGTACTTATATAGAATGCTCATGCTGAGTAATGGAGGGTAATACATGACTAGCTTTGGGTCATCTTTTGAAGCTAGGTTGAATACGAAATGAATGTTGCAAATGGTGTGTCATTCCTCCACGTTCGGATTAAACCCAGAGCAATTTACAAAGAGAAATCTGGGAGACTTTCGGATGAAGCTCAGCTGGAGATGGCTGACTCTTCTGAGGCGGTGAACTCATCCAAAGGAGACAGGCAAGACAGTACAGTCTTTGTGTAGTTCATTGCCGTCTCTGATCACCGGGGAGTCATTCAAGCGCGAGAGAGTACACTCGTCTACTGCCCATACTCATCAACTTTGATGTGATTTGCGAGAATAGTGCAGAAAGTGTACCTCAGTGGACTGTAAGTATGACACTGCAATACTGAAAGTAATGTCTTACCAATCAGGGCTAGGCCAGCTTGTTATGTGCTGGTAACGGGGTCATAGCCATCATCTCAGAAGCGGGGTTGGCACATTCCGGATTGGATGTCTTTCGTGAGCAAATGATCATCCTCTTGCATTCAGTTGCTCAAAGAATTAAATAACCAGTCAAACATCGGTTGCGGTTAAACACAGTGACGGTAAACCACACAGCTGGCAAGCAAGCAAGACACTTCAGGCAACAATCTTTTTCTTAGTCGTAGCTGGTGTTGGAAATTTTTTTTTTCTACAGACATTTTCTACAAGAACTATTTAAAAGTTGTGTTCACAAATTTTAGAATCAACGGGGTTCAGTTTATAGTTCAATATTCACATTTTTTAAGTTTATCATTCCCAAAATAAATTGGAAGGCAGTACTTTTTTGTTTTGTTTTGAAAGTATGTTTGAGTGAGCCATTACCCTCAAACCGGCTCTATCCCCCACACTAAGCAGACAGGGGAAGTTGGGAAAGCACAGATACTCAGCAGAGTGAGCACGCAAACTGGAGCAAGCGAGAGACAAACGTGCAAAAGTGTTTTACTAATGAGAGACAAATGCAGCTAAGGTGAAAAAAGTGAACATAAAAAAAACTGAGAATAATTTAAAGTGAATATTTTAGGGCAGAGTACAAACTTGGCAAAGTTTCTTGTCTTGCAAGATCCACAAACAACCTGCAGCAGCATACGCGTGCTGTTCACCAACTGCTTGAAACAGAGGAGAAAAGATTAGCAATGGAACAATGCTGAACATGTTGTCTACTGCAACTCTTGCTGCTTCAACAATTAATACACAAATCTAATACATCTTCTCTGCTGCCGGTGACGAGTAAGATTCTAGGTCAACTCATCGGCTCAGCTATTATCGTTTCTGATTGGTTCAGGTCGATGTCCACCAAAGCTTGATTTACGATGGCCGACAATATCAGACCATGATCAAAAATTCACTTTCAAGGCGCAATTTTGAAGAAAAGTTGGACTTCATATGATGCTAGTTCGGCCAACACTGCTTTGCTGAGTAGCTTCCTACAATCCGGAATTTGGAGGGGCCACTTTCAGAGTATCGTAGTTATGTATTCGGGGACAAGTTAACACAAACAAATAGGTGGGAGGCTCTGTATTGGCATCTGTGGTGAGTACGATGACATTTATTTATTGAAAATGTTTATATTAATAAAAATACTATATTGTAATGTAAAGTTTGGGAGTTGTTCAGGTGATGTACTGGAAGATAAAGGGGAACTGTGTTTTTTGCTTTTGAAATAGCTTCAAATATGTGAAATGCTCTTTTTTAATGCCGCACAAATTGACCTTTTTGGTATGTGGATATTAATCGATATGTTTGTGATGCGTGCGAGTGAGCGTGCTTGGAAGGCACACTATGCAGACATCATCCATGAATTTGCAACGTTATTATTAGTAGCAGTTTAGTGTCTGCAGGGTGAACATTGCCATGTTATGTCGCGTTTTTTGTACATTATTTGCTGATGTAATGCCGATATTACAAGGTGGGTTATGTCACGAAATACGCACTGTAGGCCCTGGTCCAAAACTCGCCCATCACTGGCATTTGCACTTTCCATGAAGTATTTTGCAAAGAGCAAAAACTAAGTATGCTGAGCTTTTATAAGGCAGATTTTTGCTTGGGTTCACAAAAATATGTAGAGCTATATGTAAGAAAGCAAATCATCAAATGTTTTGGTTTCTATGACAAATGTATTTTCCACATATACTAAACAACTGTAGGATGCCTGGTGGTATTGTATGTATTTATTTGAATGCTGCTGTATATTTCTGAGGCACAGCACACAGAGAAGCAGAGCATGCTCATACAAGAATGTAAGAGGAGATGAGATGAAGTGAGCGGTATGGGGGACAAATGATGCCTCATCCCTTTGTTGAGTCTCGAGGACAGACTCAAGGGCAGCTTGACAGAAGTCAGGATGCAGACGAGACTCGCTGCAATTTTATTATGCCTGTAAATCCTTAGTGATGACCTCCTCCTACGGGACCCCAAAAACAACAACAAAGTAAATGCATAAAGTACACATAATATGTTGGAAAATTGTGAGTGTCTGTTTCTATAACAAACAGTGAGACACACTTACTGGAAGGTGGCGAGCAGATAAGATGGTCTGGGGCTTGTTAAGGAAAACAGTAAGTACCAAGAATGCACATGATGTAATTTTGTTAAGTGGCAAGCTAGTTCATTATCAGGAAACCTCAAGACACTTACATTAATATTGGGTGGTCACGATTATGGCTAATGAGGTGCCCAATAATAAAGTCAACAAATACTTGCAACTGACAAATTTCTGGATTGTGTGAAATTTTAAGTGGATGCTGAGATGCTCTTGCTGATCTGAAATATAACATGAATAACAGAAAATGCGCACATATATGGGTAAAAACAACCATTTGACTTTGCATTCACATCTGCAGGCATGCTGGGCATCCAAACGATGTTGGAAAATGAACATTGAAAATGTCATCCCTAGCTCCAACCCTGATGATTGTATTAGCATCGGGACAGAGGTTTGTTAGCAAGTCAGTGTCAGACGTGTGCAGAAGGTGTTTATGCCTTGGTCTTGTTTTGATTCAGTGGCAGTGAACTGGTAATATGTTTATCAAGTTTAGTAAGGCAGGTGTCATCATGACTTCCAAAAGTGCTTTGATGGTTAACGTCAATAGATCCCCTCCACGAGTCATCAAGTTACCGTGGTGGAGAGGTTTGTGTGTCCCAGATCCAGTGATCATAGGAGTTAAGTTGTCTAGGGCTTTATGCCACCGGCATGGTCCCCCACGGCAAACAGGTCCTCGGGGAGGAACCAGACAGAGCAATGCTCATCGACCCCTAATGATAACATTTGGACCTTGTTTTCTCTTGCCTGGATGCTGGTCACCAGGGCCCCCCTCTTGAGCCGACCTTGGAGGTGGGGCTCTCTGGCGAGCGCCTTTACCCATGGGGACAGGCTGGGCATAGCCAGAAAAGACTGTTAAAAGATGTGAGTCCCTCTACTCATGGGCTCGACACCTGTGGGTGGGGCCAAAGGGGTCGGGTGCCCTGTGAGCTGGGCAGCGGCAAAAGGCAGGGATCTTGGTGGTGCGATCCCTGGTTGCAGAAAGTAGCTCTCCAGACATGGAATGCCATCTCTCTGGCAGGGAAGGTGCCTCGGCTGGTGTACAAGGCAGAGATGTTCCGACTGGACATAGTCAGGCTCGATTTCTCTCACAGCTTGGGTTATGGCACCAGTCCTCTCGATAGGGGTTGGTCACTCTTCCAGTCTGCAGTTGCCCATGGTGAGAGGCACTGTGAAGGTTTGGGCATACTTATCCTCCTCGACTTGGCGCCTGTACGTTGGGGTTTGCCCCAGTGGATGAGAGAATATCCTCCTTCCTCGTTCGGTAGGGGGTACGGGTACGGACTGTCGTTTATGCCTATGCACCAAACAGCAGTTCAGAGTATCCATCCTTTTTGGGGTCCTTGGAAGCTGTGGTAGAGAGCGCTCCGCCTGGGGACTTCATTGTTCTGCTAGGGGACGTCAATGCTCATGTGGGCAATGACGGTGAGGCCTGATTGGGAGGGAGTTTGGTCACCTTACATATGTGGCCGGCACACATCCCAAGTTTGGATACACACTTACCGAACAATCTAGGTTAGTGATAATACGCCATTACAGTTGGACTTTTTGGGAGTGCACATTATGTATATTTGTGCTTAAAGTAGAGCCAGAACTTTTTGAGTTTCAGTGGATTATTGGTTCAGTTCAGTGTCTTGCCTACCTGGCAAGCACAACAACTACTTTTAGTGTCCGGTTCAGAGGTATCTCACAGGACCTCCGGCTTTGAAAAAAAAAAAAAGACAGGTACTTACATGCTATTAAAGCAAATGCTTTAGTTCGGCTCTTTTTAATGACTGTCCTTTCTGTGATTTGTTGACCAAAGTTTTCGCTGGTTTTATCAAGTATAGGACACGAAAAAAATTCACTTTTGGTTCTGTTTTCTCATGCTCAAAGTATATTTGTGGAGCCACATTTAGGAAGGCAGAAGGATTTAAGTGCCAGCTGCAAATTTTTTAATTAGGGGAGCCAGATTGGCTATTTATAACAGTTGAAGAGACAAATTGCCCTCTGGCCTTAAAAATCATTGCTTTTGGCATTGTGGAGGTGCTTCTTGACAGTAAGGTTAAAACTGGAGTTTTGCTGCGACAAGACCGCAGGTAACCCCAGTATTTTTTGGAGATGTGGGATGATGAGGAAATTTTATGCAGTTTGTCCCAAAACAAAGGGCTAAAGTTCATTCCTATTCTTGGCTGAGTTTCGATGATTTGTAGGTAATATTATAACAATGTTTTCTTATTACTTTCTTTTGTAAACTATTGTTTTTCTAAGAATCTAGATTTCTTCTTCTTCTTCCTCTTCTGCTTATTATTTTTAATTATTATTATTATTATTATTATTGGCTGCCTGGTGGTCAACTGGTTAGCACGTCGACCTCACAGTATAGAGGTACCAGGTTCGATTCCAGCTCCACCCTTCCTGTGTGGAGTTTGTATGTTCTCCCAGTGCCCGTGTGGGTTTTCTCCAGGTACTCCAGTTTCCTCCCACATTCCAAAAACATGCATGGCAGACTGATTGAACCCTCAAAATTGTCCCTAGGTGTGAGTGTGAGCACGAATGGTTGTTCTTCTCTGTGTGCCCTGCGATTGGCTGGCAACCGGTTCAGGGTGTCCGCCTACTGCCCGAAGACAGCTGGGATAGGCTCCAGCATCCCCCGCGACCCTAGTGAGGATAAAGCGGATTGGAAAATGGATGAATGGATGGATTATTTTTATTATGATTACATGACTAAACTGTGTGAACATGTTTTGCATGTCAGCTATACTATGCCCGTGTGACATCTGGCTTGGCGATAGCCTGTCAGCATTTGTAGATTTTAATTTGAGCCTGCCTTTCAAACAAAGTACATAATAAGACCTTTTCATTTCTGAAATCCTTCCCAGTTATCCTAAGGTGCTAAACAGAACAAAGCAGATGTTGAACCAACCTTTCCCCTAATGCACTGGATGTGACTGGCGAGTCGGTTGGTGACTCTTTGCTAATCGATAGGTAATTTCCTTTAATAATCAAGTGACCGCTACAATTGGAATGAGTTGGGAGCCATAATAATTGATTACTTTTGCCGAACAGTCGCCCTAGTGGATTCAGTCTGGACCACATTTCTGACTCATTTATCATGAAGCTGTTTCCCAAGATGCTGACTTATGCAGGTTCCATGCTTTGCATTTGAATAAAAAAATAATGTTGTCTCCCTGAACTGGTCACTAGCCAATTTCGGCACATAAACAGACAAACAACATTCAAAATTCCCTACGATTTCAACTTACCATTCAGGTTTCTCAAATGTGGGTGGAAAATGATGTACCCAGAGAAAAACCACACGGGCATGAAAAGAATATGGAACCTTCACACTGGAAGACCAGAGTCCGAATTTGAACCGTCAACCTCTGCACGGTGAGGTGGATGTGCTAATCAGTCATCCACTGCGCTGCCAGCTTTCATTTAAGAAAAAAAATCTAGACGTGAAAATCCATCCATCCATCCATTTTCCGAACCGCTTCATCCTCACTAGGGTCGCGGGGGGTGCTGGAACCTATCCCAGCAGTCTTCGGGCAGTAGGCGGGGGACACCCTGAATCGGTCGCCAGCCAATCGCAGGGCACACAGAGACGAACAACCATCCACGCTCACACTCATACCTAGGGACAATTTAGAGTGCCCAACGAGCCTGCCATGCATGTTTTTTTTTTAATGTGGGAGGAAACTGGAGCACCCGGAGAAAACCCACGCAAGCCCGGGGAGAACATGCAAACTCCACACAGGGAGGCCGGAGCTGGGATCGAACCCGGTACCTCTGCACTGTGAAGCCGACGTGCTAACCACTGGACTACCGGGCCGACCAGACGTGAAAATGCATAGAGGAAATGTTTTGTTACTGTCCTATTGTTTTTGGTGGGAAAAAAAGTATTTTGTATTTACCAATAAACTGTCCCAATTTTGTCTTTGGTTTTAACTGTTTAATCATGAAAATAAAAATAAAAAATGTTTTTAAATGTAACGTTACATAAACACTTAAAATGAATGGAGATTTAGCAATCCGATGAGGCATCCATCGAACCAGTCTGTGTACCGCTTATCCTCAGTAGGGCTGCGGGCGTGCTGGAGCCTGTCCCAGCTGTCTAAATCGTGTGCCTGAAATTTGACGAGTCAGAGGAGAGAGGGGTTGCATATAGTTTGTTGTGACATATTTTGATTTGCTTGGAACTTTCTTTATTAAAATCACCCAAACCAACAAACACAGCACGTTTACCAACCCCTGTTTCATTTCCAAAGCTTGTTTTCATAGACCTAGACCGGCAATGATTACTCTGCTCCACAATGCCCTTCATCCATACTGGAATTTAAATTCTTATACACCGTCAAATGAGGATAAGTCCAATGAACTCCACTTGCGAGTTCATTGGCACTCATGACTGTAGGATTTAAAAAAGTAAATCATGTACGACAACATAATCTTGAGAAGTGCCGTATGAACATGTAAACATGTTAATACATCTTTAAACATGTATAGCTATAGCTGTCAGCTTAAGCCAGGCATTTGGAGACCATTGTTATGTTTTGCATTTTTCTAAATGAAAAAGCTGTTCGTTTATCTGGTTACAAAATAATAAAATGCAAATACATTTATGCATATTCCATGTACAACAAAACACAACATTGTGCATTTGCTCATGTCGCAAAAACATTTAAGGAAAAAAAATGGTTGATCTCCAGTCCCGCTGTGCTTAAACCACCTGTTTTCGACGAATCGCTAGCATAATCCTCTGTCAACAGTCTTAAAAATACTCTAGAATGTTTTTGGCAGTTGGCTTGGCGCAGATCTGAAATGTGGATAATCCTTCACATTTAGAACCACCGTTGAAAACCTCTGTCTGGATGCATGTAGGCCACACAAGCTGCTCAGAAAAACCCGATGGGCAATTTTCTGCTTGTATTTTGAGCTATGAATTGACTAATATAGCACATGTGAGCTTTCCGTTGTGTTGACATCACCTGACACAGCAGATGCTGCTTTTCACAAAGGAGTTTGATGAACAAATGCGTTTATTTGTATCGCACATTTTAACGCAGACGAGTACAAGACAATTCAAACTGCTTTACGTGAAACATTAAAAGTATTACAGAAAGAGGAAACAAAAAATGGTATTGCAAACATCGTAATAAAATCATTTAAATAATTACATAAAATTTTTGAAATCAAGCATTGGTCTCGATTAAGTAAAAAAAAATGTGTGCAAATGGGGATTGAAGCAAGGGAAGAAAAGATAAATTCATGTGAATGCTGTGGTAAACAATCATCTTTTCAGCCCTGATTTAAATGAACTGACAGTTGGACTATTCAAGGAGCTTGTTCCACATGTTAGGGGGTGGTTTACTTTTGTTTGGTTCTGGGAACACAATAGACCTGTCCCAGACACCCTGAGGGGTCATGATGCTTCGTTGTGTACGAGTACATCTTGCGTGTATTTTGGTCCAAGACCATTGAGAGATTTATGGATGAAAAGCAAGATTGCAAAATCTATTGATTGACTCTCAGGAAGCCAATGTGGTGATTTGGGGACAGGTGCGATGTGGTCCAATTTCCAGCTGTTTGGAAGGACTCTGGTGAGAGCAATTTGGACTAGCTGCAGCTGTGTAATTCTTTTTTTTTTGGGATGCAACCACCCCAAATTTTCAAGAAACGCTGATAAACGTCCAATAATTAATTAATCGAGGGGCCACTCAGAGTGTGAGTGAGGGTCAGTTGCCCATCCCTAGTTTACTCCGTAAATTCAGAAAGGAGCTGAATTCATAGAGAAAACTACAATACAAGAGTCCACTCCTTGCTGCAGTGCAGGCAAAACAAAGAATATTTTTTTTATTTTTCACTAATGAAGGGCTCGGTGAATGTGCATATGAACTGGTTGGGTTTGGTACCTCTACCAAGGTTAAGAACCACTGAACTAAAGTCTCCATATGCTACATCCTGTCTTTTACTCACATATTCCACAGTCACAATATCATCAGACTTCTTCTGAATGTGGTCGGTCTCTGTGTTGTAATTATAACCCAAGAGGCTGGACATGTAACAGATCCCGGACAGTCCTCTGCAGTGTCCCAGTGCTGTTCTCCCCAACATCCCGCCAATGCAAACACGCGGCATGAAAAATTGTGATCTTTCTGTCAGGTAGTCAAAGATCCAGGAAGTGAAGGAGGAATCCACATCCATTTTTTCAATCTCTCTCCAAGTAATAGAAGCCAGATGGTGTTAAAAGGAAAATCCTCACTTGACTCCCCGACTCATCAATATAGGAATACAGCCGATGCAGCGCACAGAACACAGCGTCAAGCAATCCTATTCACAAAACATATTCACAGTACCCAAACTGCAGGGTCCATAGCATGCACATCCTCGTTGAAACAGAATGACCGTATTCATTATCATAGCTTCTGCACTCTGATATTTACTTAACTGTTGTTGATCAGTATTTCACACGACTGGCCTATATGGCCAGTATTCAAGGACTCTGCATCATTTGAACAATTGCCACTGTATCATATATCAACACCACGGCCTGAATATATCAATTTCTTCATCCGCCACAATTGGACTCTTGACAGTTTTATGTTTTGTGCCACTGCTAGCTCCTGTTTTCTTCTAAGGGTCAAATTTCAAGTTGGATGACCAATGAGGCATATACATTTTGAGGTACTACTGAATATACCTCTCGAGCATGAATTACATGTACAGTGGATTCTTCCCTGAAAATGTTGTATGTTACTGTCCCCAGTAGTACACTACAGTTTTCATCTGCGAGTTGAGGACGTTAATTGGACGTTGAACGACACACACATGAATGACTCGTATGACAAACAGTAACAACAACATACCCCATTTTTAAATGGAGCAAGCTTTTACAATGGTGTATCTGGATGACAATTCGTAATCGTTTGATTAATTCTTTCATCTGCCTTCTCAGCGGCAGAGCTGTTCATTTCACTTGCTGGATTTTGACAAATCATGCAATGAATAAAACAAATCTTGTTTATTGGCAGGACTAGGACAAAGTCTGCGGTGGTTAGCATATTTCGGAGAAATGTCAAGAATAAGACGATATTCCAATTTTCATTTAGATATTTTTTTAAATGCATCTTACCCTTGAATGTCAGTTTTTCGGTGGACAGAATATATGTTCCACTTTCTTCGCAGAAAACCAACTAACAAAACTTGAAATAAAGTCTACCTCTCTGCCAATGTTCTTTCTGCAACCCATTTTACTCGAGACGTTGTGTGTGTTCAATGTCCGTCGATGCAAAATTCCCTCCTGGTCATGTATAGTTCGAAACCTTTTGTACCGTGTTTATTTATCCATCTCGACTGCTAGGAAGATGCTGACCTTTCACATCCACCCCAGTGACCTGACTGCAGCACCGGCTTGGAAAGATCACTGACCTAGTGTACTGCCATAGCCCCTTGAAGGGCTAAATGCTAAACTGTTTAACCTGCATAGAGCAACATTTAGTGGCGTATTCACAAAGAGCAAGTTAACCTGACGATTGGCCTCAGACCACAGCCTGCGGTGATCTTTTGCTTTTAAATGCAACCCACCTGTGCTTTCATTGCGAAACCTGTCTGAAGCTTGTGTATTTTTTAATATGCATCACAAGAGCATAAACTTATTTTCACATGCACATATGGTGTATATCACAGGTGTCAAAGTAAAGGCCCGGGGGCCAAATCCGGCCCCCACATCATTTTATGTGGCCCGCGGGAGCAACTCATGTGTCAATTATCATGATTCTTGATGAAATCTGTACCAAAATGTCAAATTGTCATGAGTAATAAATAACGTTGAGATCTTGCACTGGCTCTCCGAGGGAAGCCGTAAATCCCTAGTGGCCCACGACTACAATCAGTTTGACACCCCTGGTGTATATGTTGTATCATTCGATGCCAATCGGGAGACTGATCATTTTGATTGAAAAACGAATACATGCCTGTTTTTTCATATTTCGATTTCAGGCTCGGATCAAATATACGTTGACTGAATTTGATATTTAATTGTTTGCAGTGACCCGGAACCTCTGTAGGCTATTTTTTTTAGCAGCCATCGATAGCTGTGTCTTGTTTCGAGGAGCCAAGCGTGTCAGCCTGAAGGAGTGAATGGCGAATGCTGACAAAATCGTAGAGTACCATCGCCGCCACTGCGCTACCTGAACTGCTTCGCGCAGAACTTCGTAATTCTCATTAGCCCACAGAACTTTCACGTAAATACAAACGATGAAGTGGCCCGTTTTTCCGTTTCGTATTTTTGATCTGAGCCTAAAATCGAAATATGAAAAAACAGGCATATATTCGTTTTTCATGTTGGATTAAGAAAACGAAAAACGAAATTGTCAGTCTCCTTTTTAATGTTTTGTTTTCGATTGGAAGTTAAAAAACGAAAGAACGAATGATACACGGATTTATATGTTATGATTGGTATGATTTCATTTGAGCAGTGATGTTTTAATTTTGAGCAGCATTTTTTTTTTTCGCACATTAATCTCAGGGACTTGAAGCAAGGTTTTTCTGAAATATTACGAATATGACAATGTAACAAAATGATCAATTGTTTTTATATCTATCTTTCTAGATAGATTATGATTATGTGTGTGTGTGTGTATCTATCTATCTATCTTTCTAGATAGATAGATACACACACACACAACTGCTATCTGGACTCTCGCCTGAATGGAAAAAAATCGATCGGATGCTAATATTTCTATTTGCCCTTTTACCCCTCCTTCCCGAGCCCAAGACTGATAAAGCCTGTACTTCAACCACAGGTGCTCGACACGTAGACATAAACAAACGACAATGACACATGCCCTGCAATATGAACTTGTTTGGCCGATTGCTCTTTTCTCCAGCCCCACGTGCGGCAACCTGATTGACTCTAGCTCTCACGCCCACAATCCTCCCCATTCATTACGTGTCAAGTTTTGAGATTTGTTGTTCTTGTTTTTTAACGTACGCTACATGTGCTGAGGTTGTTTTTTTTCTCCCCAGAGGTTCTTGTTGATGATGTGGTGTGACATCACTGGCACAGAGGGAAGGATTTACAGCGCGCTAGGATTTTAGTCATCACTTACTTGATGTGTGTAGTGTAGTGAAGACATTCCCAAACCATGCTCACACTTCAGGAGAATGCTTGAAGTCAGTCCCCCCCCCCCCCCTCTTCTCTAATGTTTTCTTTTCATAGTTTCTATTAACACTGAACAGCGAATCGCCAGGCTTCCCATTCTGTCTCCCCATGTTGGTTATTGTTTTGTTTATGTTCCTCTGGACGGGTTGTAACTGGGAAAGTAAATTCCTTCTGTGTGTTTTTTTTTTACTTACATGGCCAATAAATTTTATGCTGGTTCTTCTCAGTTTAAGCCTGTAGTGTACTGAGACTTTTTACAGCATCCCGGGACTTCACATGAGCTAACAGTACCCTCTCTTGCTTTATTTCTTTCTTGCGCCTTTTGATATTCATACTCTTATGGCTATACTACATTACCATGTGTGCACTGGTATGCGCCACAGGCCTGTCCCTCGAGAGTCGAGTGTGAGGCAGAAAAAGGACGTGAAGAAGAATGAAGTGGGAATAATGTATGTATTATGTATTATTAAGCGGCCAATGAATCGCTTGAGTAGCAAGTTAGCATCACAATGCAGAGGTCGTGGGTTCGATTCTGGACCCTGGCCTTCCTCTGTCGAGATTACGTTTTCTCCGGGTACTCTGGTTTCCGCCCACATTTCAAAAACATGTATGGTTGGTTAATTGAACACTCTAAATTGTCTGTAGGTGTGAGTATGAATGTTTGTCTTTGTGTTCCTGGCAAATGGATGGAATCTATCCATCCTTCCATCCTCACGTGCTGGAGCCTATCCCAGCTGTCTTTGGGGAGTAGTCAGGGGACACCCCAAACTGCTTGGCAGCCAATCGCAGGGCACACAAGAAAAACAACCGAAGCACATTCTCTTGACTTGTTGAGTACAAATATTGTTCATCTTATTAAAACAAATATTATTTTGGTTCTTGATGTTGAACTCATTTTGTATTAAAGGTTGAAAATTGAATTTAGTTATTAAAATGTTTGACACGACCTCAATTTAGATAGTAATCATTTAATTCCATTCAAATTTATTTAACTCTGCTGGAGGAGAAAATTAACCTGTCCAAACCCTTGAATGAAATATTAACATATACGAGCAGGGATGTGTTGTCACTTAATTGATTTCAGCAATCTACCGAATTTGTTCATCCTCAACTGCTGAGCTGCTATGTGGATCAAAATAAACTTGGGAACGGGAAATGAACTGGTTTGGATGTTTCATTTCCTGAATGAATTGAACATGTGAAAATATAACCAAGCAAGCATTGAAGAAGCATAAAGTCACTTCAGGTCCTTGACCCAGTCTACTTACAGTACAATCTGAATCCATTGTTTTATTTTTAAGTGTCTGCAAATCCATTCAGAGTGTGATTCTGTTGGGTTAACATATTACTTTGTCAGTCACCGATGATGTCATTTTACCTGAGTTCCATTCATCCAGCGTAGGTTCGGTTCCCATTCCGTGAAAGTGCAAATGTGAATGGTTGTCTATCTCTTAATGTGCACTATGTCTGACTCCAGGCTTTGGTTTTGTGCAGTTCGGAACTTCCAAGGTCAAACATGATCCACACTGGATGTATGAAGACGTTTCACCTCTCATTCGAATAGGCTTCATCAATTCATGCAAAGAGACTTGGTTAGGACCTGTGGGTGTTGGCCTGAAAGTTCCTCTGTGTGTATTGAAATCTAGATCCACGAAGAAACAACCTCAATTTATTTTGACCTATAGTTCTGGATTTTGAATAAGGAAAATAAATCAATGCAAATGATCATACAAACAATACGTACTGTATCGTCACAGCTGGCATTGACTATTTACAAAGCATTCAAACTGAACATTGACATGCATTAGGCGTGGGAACATGAAGACAAGTAACAATCATGCAAAACTTCAATCAATCATTGATATGCTGTGCAGAATACACACCAATTTTTTTTTCACAGTGCCGCACACCATTACTGTGGCGTAAAGTGCCTCTTTGATTGATTGGTGTCAGAATTTGGAATAAAAAGTTGAATTAGAACAATGCTGACTTGTCACAAAGGGATTTAATTACAACAACTTCAGTTATTGGTGGATGTTCTAACAAAAACCGTGGTGCATATCAATCAAAATCAAACCACATTGATTGCTAGTCTAGTATACAAAAAAAAAAAGATGTGACAAAATGCTTTTATTTTTCATTTGGAATTATAAAATATTGTTTGACCGGCAATCAAAAAGCTACACATCAACCATTATTCGCCCCAAGTATAACAAAATATATTCAGATTAGTGATACTTGCTGAAGGTTGTCACTCAAAGTCAAAGAAAGCTCATGAGAAGAATAACAATGACATTGAAAAAAAGTTTGAAACTACTGTGCATTTCACGATCTCTGCTTGGTATGCTGCAGGGGAATGCGGCGCAAGTCTCTGAGGTGCACCACATCACTGTATTAAAAAAAAAAAGTCATCTCTCTGTTTGGACACGTAGAGGTCACAGAATTTAAGAAGATAATATTGCTGCAGCTATCATACAACTAAGTATTTAACTTCATGGACTTGTCTGTGAATACAACAAACACTTGAAATATTAGTTTATTTGATTGCCATTCCTACTTAGATTTACTACCTACTGTCCTCAGCATGCCAAAACAAATACATGTCACATGACTGTTTGTACTGGCTTCTTATTCTATTTTGTTTAGGCAGCAATGGTATATTGTTCCAGCATAGTTATAAACACAGTGCACATGTTTTCTCATTTTGATTTGGATGTCTGCATCAAGTTCCAAGAAAGCTGGGACAGGGGTAACAAAAAGACTGGAAAAGTTGATGAATGTAAAAAAAAAAAAAAGCAATAAAAAAAACATGTTTGGAACATTCCATAGGTGAACAGGTTATTGGGGAACAGGCGAGTGTCATTATTGAGTATGAAATGAGCATCCTCGAAAGGCTCCAAGCAAACAGTCCAGCAGTTTAAGAATGTTTCTCACGATGCAATTGCAAGGAATTTAGAAAATCTGGAGAAATTTGTGCACAAATGCATACGGCCAAAAAACAACTTAATGCCCGTGACCTTCGATCCTCCAGGTGGCACGGCATGAAAAACTGGAATCGTTGTGTTTAGAATACATAAAAAAATAGATAATAATACAAATAAAAGCGAAGCCACATGTCCAACAACACACAAAAATGCATCTCTCTGAGCCAAAGCTCATCTGAGATAGAAAGTGAAAAAGTGTTCTGTGGTCTGACGAGTCCAAATGTCAAATTGTTTTTGGAAACTATGGACTTCGCGTCCTCCAAGCCAAAGAAGAAAAGGACACACACATGCACGCGTGTGGAATGCTGTGTAAAGGCACCAGGAATGCTGAAAGGTACATTCAGGTTTCATCCAAGCAACATCTTTTTAAAGAACGCCCCTGCTGATTGCAGCAAGGCAATGTCGAGCTCCTCTCTGCATGTTACAACAGCAGGACTTCGTCATACAAAGAGTGTGAGTATTTGACTGGAGTGAAGATCTGCCTCCCACTGAAAATGTGTGGCACGTTAGGAAGTGCAAAATATGACAGCGGAAACCCCCGACTGTTGAAGTTGGATATCAAGCAAGAATGGGAAAGAAGAGCAGCTACGAAGCTTCATCAATGAGTCTTCTCAGCTCCCAAGTGCTTATTGAGTGTTCATGTTCGAAAGGTGAGGTAAGGCAGTGATAAACATGCCCCTGTCCCAGCTTTTGTTTTTGTTTTTGTTTTTTTGGAATGGGTTGCAAAAAAGGTTAATCAGTTTTAACATTTAATGCCTTGTCTTCTCAGTGCATTCAACTGATTACAGGTTATAAAGGATTTGCCGATGATAGTTTTCTGTTTTTACTTTTTTTTTTTTTTTTTACAGCTTACAAGATTCAAATGGTTAAGATTTGTTCATCTATTTTCTATGTGGGTGAGCTGGACCTTTCCCAGATGACTTTGGGCGAGAGGCAAGGTACGCACTGGAAACTCAGCTCAGTCGCACGGCACAATTAGAGAAACGACCATTTAACTCACATTCAAAGCTATGGACAATGTCGATTCCTCAATTAACCTATCATGCATGGTTTTGGAATGTGGGAGGAAGCCGGGGCACTCAGGGACACAGTATTATGGTGTAATTTACAAAGTATATTACTTTTGGCAACCGGTATAAATGAAAAATAATGATTGGCTATTAAAACTCACTAATTGTCACCAACATATAAAGTATATTTGTCTTTTCAAAATCCAGAAATTCCATGTACGTATTTACCTATATGTTTTAAAATCTTTTGATGTGATAGGGTAAAGGAGGGTCTGCTAATGTCAGGCAGTGAATGAGTTTTAAAAACATGGCGATTCCAACCCAAGTAGAGTTCAAGGTGGCGTACAGTTGATCGAAAATGTCTCCAACAGAAAGTTAATATGGTCGTGTCATTCAACGTCCTGTCAAATGTTTTTCCCAGGAGAGTTGAGTGGTCCATGTGTCTTTCTACTTTGTCTGGCGCCCAGGAATGTTGGCCATTTGAATGTTGTCTCCGTGTAGTCCCTGGTTGTAATAACCCGAACGGCCGAAATTCAGATCCAAAGGTTCACTGTTGTCCAATCTCAGAACTGGAAAATAAATATTTACAAATGTTTACAAATGAAGTGGCCATAATTAAAAATGATCCTCCCTAAATCAACTCGGGAGACTTGATGCCTGGTTTTATCAGCAGCTCTGTTTTATCTCTTTATTTATTTGAATCTGTGGCTCAAAATTACAAAAAAAATACCAACACCAATAACACTTACTACAAAAAGTTGTTGTACTACACAGAACTGTTCCTTCCCGTTTACCGGTATTTTTTCCTGAACATTATTCCATGTCATGTATGTATTGGTGCGACACCCGAATTTAACCTTTGGGGAATATTAAATGATTTATTGTATCAGATCTTATGGTATCTTATCTTACCGGGGTCAGAAGGGAAGTCCTCAACCAGTTTCCTGTGTGAGAAACCTTTAAGGTGTCGTCTTTTCAAGACGACGTATGCCACCAGTCCCACGATGGACACCACCACAGCTGTTCCTAATACAGCCCCCCACGCTTCATTCCGTTTGCTCCTGCTGCTCTCGGATGACAAACCTTCAGAATGAGATAAGGAATGACGGGTTAGAAGGAGGGAAGCAAAGCAGATATGATATCGAATTGAGAAAAAAAAATGTGACTTGCCTAATTCGTTCCACTTTAGCGCCATTTCTACACCACTCCATTACACGGGGTTAATTAAACGCCATGACGCGATTCTTTCTGTTTGATATTTAAGCCTATGTTGATACTGTTGAGCTGCAAGCAGAATATCAACCTTGCTCTCCTAACAGTGGCAACTTTGTTACTCGTATTGAATATTAACGATGACTGTTTCTTTCACAACACAGCATACACAGTGGAGAACTTTGACAGGCCATCCCTTGTCCCTTTGATAAACTCATTTGTAATCCAATCCAACCAGGTGACGACTAAAGAGAAAATCAACAGCTTGATTTCCGTCGCCTCCAGCGCTGCCTCCTGTCACCTCTTCAGTGTCTCTAAAATGTACATCACAGCTTACCTCAACAGTGTGTCGTAAACCTGTCCCTTCATCGTAACAGACACCCTTTTATCACATAACACACCTGACACAATCCTCCACCAGTTCCAATGCGCCTTATGTATGGTTATTACGGTAATATGTCGACCCCAAAATGGCTCCTTGCTAGAGACATGCTTACAACGCAGAGTTCAAACTTAAGGCGATTGGTTTCGCAGTTGAACACGGAAATATAGCAGCGGCAAGAGAGTTCAACGTTAACGAGTCAATGTTATAACTTGCTGTTGGTTAAGTGAACTGTGTCGCTGCTTTATTAAATAAGTTTTACTGACATCTGATCATCGCTATATAAATCAGGGTGTAGTGTAGTGTTCTGTTGGCATTTTCTTGAGCGTAGCTCCATCTAGTGGATGCATTGTAGATTGCGTCTTATAATGCGGATACTATTGCATGCTATTCTTCGGATGGATGCTCAGAATTGTTTGGCAAAGTGTTTATGCCAGATGCATGCCCTTTCCGTTCCATTTAGGAGCATTTGGAAGTTAGGTCCAGGCTTGAGTGATCAGCGACTAGTGCGCACTCTGGACTGGAGGCATTCAGTACATATGAAACTGTCTGCCAGTCAAACACAGAGTAGATCCAGGCTGGGCAATCTCAACATCTCCAGAATCAGACTAGTGAGTTGAACACCGGTGTGTATTTTGCATTGCTGAGTTGGTCCTGATACACACAGCATTCACACTGCCATCTTTAACCCTAGGGGCAAAACTGATTTTGTAACTTATTATTCCGAACCTTCCTGGACAACAATTGTATGCAGTGACCAACTGCGACAGGACCAACGGAGACCACTTCCCTGGAAACATCGACCTGTTGTGCTTCAGTTAATCAAATGGACTAGCATGCTGTTTAACCTCAAATCGTATCGTGTCATATGATGTGATTAACGTTGCCCACCATGCATCCATTTCAGCCTGGCCATTTCGGAAAGGGGATCCATCCATATCTCATCCTTTCTCAAGGTTTCTTTCTTCCCCCCCCGTACTGAGTTTTTTCACAGTTTGTCCCTGTAATTGATCTTTGTAAAAATGTGGGCTTGTAAAGCCCTCTGAGACTCTTTTGTGACCTGAGCTCAGATGTCTCAGACGTTAATACTTTCTACTGCATGACAAAAAAATAAAAAAAGCTCTATGGCCTGATGTTTTTACTAGCTGAGATGTCATGCAGAGCTTCCAAAGCACAGCTCCTTAATGGGTCGACCAAGATGCCTTTTTATATGTCTCCAGCCCTATTTTTTGACGCTTGTAATTCTATGGGCACAACTTTTACATCGTTTTTCTCAGAGCCTTTGGGGTCATTACACACCATATATAATATACTGGAAATACACCGACCATTTAAGATAAGATAAGAAAACCTTTATTTGTCGCACAATGGGGAAATTTGCAACAATAAATGGCTTTGATTTGATGGCTTTGTGTGTGAAAGGCAGGTTCAACAGTGAGTGGAGACCGAACCTCGAGGAAGAAAGTCAAGGCACAGCAAATGCTTGAACTCAGAATGATTTATGTCATGTTTTTATCCATGTATTTAACCTTTTCCACTTTCATGCCTTTGATGACGCCCTCTTCAGAAGCAATTAGTTTTCATTTTCATGTGTGCATTTGAAATGTTCAACAATATTGTTTATATATGATTAGATTTTACTTTTTACAATTTGATGCCACAGTCAGTTATCAATACAAATATCATGTTAACTCATCTTACGTACCTGTGTACATGCAGAGCAGGTATGTTTGAACTCCAGCTCATTCGTTCGCCCCCCTCCGCCCCCCTATAACAGTGGATCATTGTTCCTGCTGAGTAAGAAGTTATAAAAGGACCCTTCAGGCAAAGTAGGCAGCTGAAACCCAAGCCCAAGCTTTTTCTTTGGAAAGAAGGGATGTTTGTCCTCAGCCTGTGAAAATCTCAATTAATGGAGGTCGGTGAAAATGGGCGACAGTGATATCTTCTCTATGCTTTTCAACAATGAGTTAGGGTTAGAGTTACTGCCAAACGCATTGCCTAAAACTGATCTTCCGAGGATTATATCCCTGTTAAATTCCCCTATTTCTGCTTTAGTCTGTAATACCTAAATCAGAGATGGGCAATTTAAATGCTGGAGGGAGGCACAATTTTTCACACACAGGCCACATAGGGCCACGTACCTCCTAACAAGATGTATGCCTACAAAGCCATTTTAAATATGGACAAAATACATGCATTGTGCTTTTAATACATTTCATTATTCATCAGACATTCCTCAATGCGTGTATTAAAAAAAAAATCTATTAACCCAGTGCAAAGTGATCTCTTGCATGAATATTAACATTCAAGCATGGCACAAACTGCTAAATATGATAAACCAACATTAAGTGTAAGAACTTAATGTTGCATTGTTTCCACTATATATATATATATATATATATATATACACTTATTTTGTAGTGTAGACCAGCATAAGACACAACTAAGCTATGTCTGTTATCTAGTGGTGAATAGTGATACGACAACTTAAAACTACAATTGATTCATATTTACAGTTCATCACCCACAAATGTATAGATGTTTTTTTTTCTCCGTATTTTGAAATATTTCTTTTTTTTTACGGTACAGGTATTTCATTCTCTATTTCCTCCATGTAATGAAGGTTTATCAGCATTTTTGGGAGATTTATTTCTCTTTGCAGGGTTTAAAAAAATGTTTTTTGTTTTTTTTTTTGTTTTTTTTTTGTCTGTTTGTTTTTGCCTGCCCCAAACCTACATTATTGAATAATCTTTATGGCCCTACTCCAATATAATATTGATGCTATGAACTATGTCCATTCACACACATTTCATTTTATTCCATATTTTGTTATATTTTCTCTTGTTTTAATGAACTCAGATAAAGTATGTTTGTGGGAAAAAAAAAAAAATTATGAAAGAAAATCAAGGTGCAACAGAAGGACAACTAAAAATGCAACTCTACCTGTGTCTGAGCTGCTCCCTGAAGATGCCTGTTTATCTGCCAAGTTGCCTTTCGATGTTTTCATAGCAACGGTTGTCTCACTGGTGGCTTCTGGAGACGATGCGTTTGGTGATGAAGATGTTGCCGATGTGTTCATCTCTGTTGCTGCTGTGGTTGTCACATTGTTGTTGTTCGAGTCTGTTACGTTGGTTGACTCTGCTTTCTCTCCTGATGCTGTCGTCTTTGCTGTTGTTGGTTTGTTTGTTGTTGTGTTTTCATTTAAATCACGACTCTCTGGTGCCAAAGTGGTGGTGTTGCCTATATCGCTGCGATTAACAAAACCAGGAGATATTGTTGAGTTTTGAACGAGCGGATCATCATCAATGTTCGCAGGGGGTGTGGTTGAATTAACAAACTCCTCAGTTCTGGTGATGTTGTTTTGATTCGATTCTGTGTTTGTGGCGTTTGTTTTCCCATCCGACACTTCAGGTTGCGCTGTTGAGGCATTGGGGGAAGTGGGAGGCTCGGTAGGTATGGCAACATCCACATCATCTGATGCTTCATTTTCATGCTGCTCCAGCCGGTCCACATTATTCTCTTCAGGCGATGCTACACTGCTGAAATTGTTGCTTGCTTCCATACCAGACGCGTTACCTTCCTGCCCCTTTTCTCCTTCCTCTTCAGTAACAAGGTTTTCCTGACGCAACCAGTCTTCATTAAATGTGTGCGCTGGAGAATCTGATACATTTTGAAGCGTTACCAAGTAAAAAGCCTGAAGAAATAGCAGCAGGTGTATTGTGATAATGAAATGCCGTTCCATTTCTTCCTTATGGTTTCCCCTAAAACACACAATAGATCATTTCTATAATTACAAAACAAAGCAATTAGACAAATTCACAGCTGCTTTAAACTTCAGAACAAGAGTTCCATTGCCTCCTACCATTATCCAGAACCAACACTTGACGTGAGAATAGGGTGAAACATAACCAACTTGTTTTCACAAATACAGTATCTCAAGTTAAGACACTGCGATTTGGTTTTCACGGAGTTCAGGCTTGCCTTTCAAATATAAAATTACTGACTTGCTTGCTTACTTACTTAATTCTTGTATTTATTGCTACTTTTATTCATATTAGTCTGTAAACAGTGGCATGCCAAATTGTGCATGCAGGAACACAGGTTTGAGGTTATAGCAACCAAATCCGGCAATAATGAGTTTCGGGGTTTTGTGGTTGCTTTATTGATGTACTGTTCCTTATCTGAACCGCTCTATCCACAAGAGGGTCACAGCGAGTGCCGGAGCCTATCCCAGCTGTCTTCGGGCAGTAGGCGGGGGACACCCTGAACTGGTTGCCAGCCAATCGCAGGGCACACACAGACAAACAACCATTCACACTCACAATAACACAAAGGGACAATTTAGAGTGATCAATCAACCTCCCGTGCATGTTCTTGGAATATGGGAGATAAATCCGAGAGTACCCAGAGAACAGAATATGCAATCTCCACACAAGTGGGACCGGGCCCTGAATCGAACCCATGACCTGCGCACTCTGGCCATAAATACAGTTGAGTTGAGTTGAGTCGGCCACCATGTTTCCAATCCAAACTACAAAATACAAATGTTCCACTTTAAAGTACTCCTCCTGGAGCCTAATGCAGATCTATAAGGTATTGTTGTCATGCTGAAGCAGCCACAAGTTGTCCTGACGCAACTCTCATCTCTTCTCGTACACTGCAAACCCCACAGGATCGCTTTGTAGACGTGCTGGTTGATTCTTAGGCACACATCGAAAGGAAAAACTCTTAGTTTACTGTCTGTTTCAAATAGGTCTTTACTGACACTAGTGCTGGAACTTTTCCGACTCACCTCATATTTCCCATCAAGCTTCAGTGAAATAACACATTTAGAGAAGAACAAAACTAAAGATGCCGTTTGTTGGCAAAGACATGACAGTCTTTCTTTTTATGACTTAGTTTGTTTCTTCACATATCTTAAAGGCAAGTGGTGGGTTGCTCACGGTTCCTAAAACCTCAACAAAGCTGCTCACATTTGCTGACAATACAACAGAAGAAAAGCCAATACTCATGAAATACGGTGAAGAGGCTTTCTGTTAGGAAAATATTCAGTGAAGGCTAACTAGCTTCATTTAAACTGGTTGTCACATTTTATGGCAGGGCGCCCTTCCATACTTCCATTTTCTATACTACTTTTCTTCATTCAGGTTGGAATTTGTGTTGGAGCCTATCCTAGCTGCATTTAGTAATGACGAATGTCACTCCCTGAATTGGGCCCATTATAGTCCCGCCCATTCAGAGGACAATTTTGTCAGAGTTTTTCCTTGCGTGGATGGGGTGTCTAGACCAAGGGATGTCTATTTTTGTGGACGGTGGGCCTGTGGATAGCTTTGAGACACTTTTGTGATCACCATCATGTCTCGTCGCACCAAAACCTCACCCGTTGTAAGACTACCGGTATATTGTTTGCTTCCTTAACAGGGAAGCCAACCCAAAAATATTCCTTAGAAAAACAGTTTGTATGCGCCCCCACAAGTCTAAACACAGCATTCTTATTAATATGACATTTGTGGAATATGAACTAAGCACATAAATCCACCTGCTTTGATCAGAGGTAGGAACGTCAGTCATCCTTTGGTCAATATTTCAAGCCATGTAAATATTGGCTCCCAAAATGAAACTAACTTGACTGAAAAATCCAGAACTATAATAAACTTGGTGGCATTCGAGCACCGAACCTCGGATGTGAGCCAGGTATGTTAAGTACTGTCCATCGTGCTGTCCTTTGACCGTTTTTTTTCTCTCAAATGAGTCCATCTTCACAAAATGCCGGACAACATATAAGATGTAAGTACACTAAGTCAGGACGTTTTGCCGTTGGAAAAAATGAAACGGCACAATTTGGAACAGTTTGATTTAAATGTATTTGTTTTTGCTCTTATAAATCATGCCTTCAGCTCATTTCCCTTTTCTAAATATGTTTGCAGTGATTTGGTTGCAGCTTTCTTAAATACCTCACCATGCTGCTCAGCGCTCCTCAAAAAGTTACGTCTAAGGTTGCAAATACAAAAAAATATATATAAACTGCTAAATAATTACCACACTGTGCATAACCCGTCTATGCTACGATGGTGTACCGTACAGTACTCAATTCTAAAATGTCTCTGTATGATTGTATGTTTGAAATTCAGTTATTGCGGATTGTTTTGGTTTCCTCTTTGAAATAATGACTCAGATCTTACTCCATGAGATATTTAACAGAAGCGTGTCCACTGATCTTACACTTTGACATTTAGCTTGTTCTGCCTGGACGCAATGAGACAAATCAAACCTTCCCCAGTAAATCCTTACCTTATTCTCAGGCTCTTTCAGAGGAGAACAGGTGCTCCAGCAACAATTATCTGCACTGAGTGATCAGCCCGAATGATTCAGCAGTCACACTGCGGGAGGAGGGAGCACTCACACAGGGAACAACCTGCTGAACCTGCTTCCGCACCTCTCAACAAGAGTGACACACCCGCACCTGAATCCAGTCCTAAGCACCAATAGCATAGGCATACATACATAAGTGGACACAGATAGCTTCATAGGTGTGACAGAACTGTTAAATGTCAAGTTTGTATTTACATTACTTGGTTGGATCCATTTCCCGGTTTCCGAGAGATAACTTTGTGAATTCCCCCAAGTGGGTGGAGCTTCTGGCTACAGCCCCCCCCCCCCTTCCTGCCCCCGAGTCTTTTCTTCCCCAATTGAGGCAGGGGAAGCAGCTACTGTCGTCATAGCAACACAAAGGTGCCGGACAGGCTCAGGTTTCATCCTTACACCTTTGTGTGTGGTGTGGCGCGTAACTTTGTGAACGATGAGTGTCAAATGAACCGTGATTGTTGTTGTTTCAGTTGCGATAACTGCGTCATGATGTGCTTGAAATGAGATTCCAGTGCCTGAGACAATCGGATGAGTTGGCACTCAAGGATGCTGTTCTTTTGTGAAAAAGAAGGCAGTTGGATACCTTGTATTTTAAGAAATGAACGGCTCAAAAAGCAGAGCAGAGTAGTGGATATATCAAAGATATATATCATTACTGTTTTCTTTGGTGCACAAATAGCCACAGTACATTCACAAACAAAGACACCACTCCCTGGGTGGAGCCGCTTGCATGAAATGTGACATATGATATGATGAGGTCAAGCACAATCACAACAGGACAAACATACAACCTCTGCTACCCTGATCCAGGAATGAAAGTCAATGAGGGAGCAGACATGGTTGGAACCGTACTTAGGTCATTTACAACTTCAGGTTTTTGTGCATAGAACAAATACATCACAGGAAATGATCAGATGGAATTTACTGAGGTAGTCCACAGGTCAAGCTTAAGGCCAGTCAACCAAATCTGCCACCGAAAAATAATGAATGCTGTACCAAATGCTAAACGTAGCGTCAATTCTGTTTAATGCAGACTATAGGAGTGTAGCCCAATTTTGAGCCGTCAAACGTGTCACAGACAAACGTAGTGTCTCGTAGCCGAATTTGAGGTGTCTTGACACGCCGTAGCGCGGTGTGACGTGTCTTGACCTGCCGTAGCCTATCTGGTGTGACATACTCAACGAGTGGTCATGAGGCGTCAGGGACGCTTCACGACCACCACAAAGTCCAAACCGCCCTCTCCCCACAACCCAGGAACAGGTCCATCCTGTTTTTTCACTTTTTATTGCCTTTTCTAAACAAAAAACAAACACACAAGCACATAATGCCACCTGCTTTTTCCGCCTCCCCAACGGACCTGCACTAATGGGCTGAATCTTGACGGAGGCATGCAATGAGTGGATAGGGTCTGGTTGATGATGGATTTGGAGTGTGACATCTTGCCCGAATCTGGACAGAGAATGATATTTATCTGGTAGCCTGACAAAAACGTAGTGAGGTTTGAAAAGGCCTTTAATCAAACATGTTAACATGGCCAGACCCAGAGGTTTTGGTGCTCCCTAATGTTGCCAATGGTGTCCCTTTTTGGGACGTTAGTCCAAACACCTTTGCCTGGCTGTTAGCCCTTATACTCTGTCCTACAGGGGGACAGTCTTGGGGGTGATCCCAGGATGTGATCCCAGGAGGATCCAAAAGGGACACCCATGGCTCTGCCAGTGTTCACACTTGTGGTGGTTTCAGACTAGAATTTTACTTTGATTTGCGATTGGTTGGCACGCCGACCGCACAGTGCACAGGTGCAGGGTTCACTTCCAGCTCCGGCCTTCCTGTGTGGAGTTTTCTCCGGATACTCCAGTTTCCTCCCACATTCCCCAAACATGCATGGCAAGTTAATGGAACATATCAAATTGTCCCTCGGTGTGATTCTTAGCACGAATGGTTGTTTTTCCATTTGTGCCCCGTGATTGGGTGGCAACCAGTTCAGAGTGAACCCCGTCTGCTGCCCGAAGACAGCTGGGATGGGCTCCAGCACGCCCCTCGACCCTTGGGAGGATAAGCGGATTGGAAAATGGATGGAAGGGTGAATATAAGTACAAAGAGGCAAATCAAATTGTTTTGCAGACAAAATAAATTGCAACAAATTGCTGGAAAGCTGTTCATCTCCACAATGACTACCAGTACAGTGCCTTTTGCCCACCCAACCACTCTGACATTTCTGCTTGATGGTATGTGTGGTCTTGTTCTTTGTGCGGTGTGAAACAAACAATGTAGGATTAAAATTTGTATCATGACTAAAAATTCAAAGAAAACCACCCATAATGTCAATCAAGAAATATCACTGTATTTTTTAGCGTTTCATAATTCAAGCCCTCAAATATGTCATTATTGTTATTCCAGATTGCTTGTGAAAACATTCCCTCGGTTACGATTAACACAGTCAATACTTTGCCACACCTTTTCTATCTCAGCTCAATATTTGTCTGAACTTGAGGGTGACAGTAACCACTGGTTTTCAACCTTTTTTTTTTTTTGAAGATGTGCAGAGGAGGCTCATTCAAGCCATTCGGGAAGTAATAACAGATAGAGAATTTTTTTTGATAAATGCATTTGTTCTTTTCATTTTGGCCGCAAATGTGAACTCAATGCAATAAACCAGTAAGAGATGTATCTGTTTTGTTTTTTTAACGATCACTGTTCAACATGTTTACAATTAGAGTATATATTTTTTGTTACCATTACTTGGTGTCTTTTTTTTTATAACTAAATTGATTGAAATTAATAATAATTAAGTGCATGGAGCAATTTTATTTCATGAGATTATACGACATGAAGATGTACTGTCACAACCGGCCTTACAAGGACAACTACAAATCGTATGCAATGAACCCGACTTTTAACCACTCTGCTGCTTAAGGTTAATTTACTGTATATTAGCTAATATAGTAACTACTTCAATACAGTCTTTGTATTTGTATTGACCTGTATTTTCGGTTCAAAGTCACCTCAGGATCATACTGGTGCCATTAGGAGACAAACATTGCCGTAACTGACTCTTGTAAAAAGAAAAAAAAAACGTGTGCTTCACACTCAACATGTTCTCAAAGTATTTCTGTCCTCGTTTGGAAAAAAAAAAAAACTTTTATCTGCAGCAACTGAGCTTTAGTGTTAAAAGAAGCTGCTGTGATGACTTGACAGTTTAGTGAAAGCACCGTATCTCACTGTTTCTCATTTTGCTGCTTCCCATTAAAATCTTTCCCCTGATGCACCAGCAGAAGTCTATTGCCTTCATGCTTTCACAGCATCGTGCACAAACAGCACATCTCGAACACAGCATCACTGTCAATATCTCCAGCTGGTGGCTGCAGCCATTCCACATGGGCTCAGTAGCTGCTTGGCATTGTTTGGATGTTGCCTCAACCATGTGTGAAGTTCTACAGTACCTCCCAGCGGTCCAAAACCCAGCAGGGGTTAGGGAGTTTTGTGTCTCAAATTATTTACTCGTAAACAAGCACAAAAATAAAAGTTGAACAGTGTAATTTGTATAAATGAGGATTTTTAGCTCGACTTTATCAACTTCAATGTAGGAAGCATATCGTACACACATAACATCAGCATCTAAGTTTTATCCACACCCTCTGATTTTTCTGTACACATTCCTCGATGAAAAAGTATGGATACCCGTGCTCTGGACCATGTTGGTTCAGTTGAGTGTTTGAGCCTGATTTCTCGCAGGGACTTAAGGTGCATCTTCTGTTGACATTTGTACTTTGACTGATCATCAGCCACTGTTTGCAAACAATCATGGCAAATATTCCATAAATACTATGATGTCTCAATGGATTTTTCAAAAGATGAAAAGACACGTTGCATTGTCCCTGTTTGTTGTATTTTTCAGGTTTTCAATTTGCGAAATTGTCTAGGTCCCTCAGAGACGCCCTTGAATCTATTATAAGGCCTGTTTTCGGCAACATTTAACCAGATGCAATTCATTAGTTTGCAGCAGGAGTTTACTGTAGCGACATTATTCATCATAAACACGGGCAGTGAAGGAAATGGTGATGAGTGGGTGGGTGAAAAATTCTAAATTGCTTTATTTCGCGTATTAATTGTATTTAATGTTTTGTAGTTTATTTTTTGCTGTGACTTGGTATCTATTGCATTCGGATACTTTTTCATACAAACCCTTGAAACTGAATTTTCTTCTGCCTGCTATTCTCTTGTTAAGGCATCGAAAATAAAAAAGTGACTGGATTTGTGTGACAGTTCTGAAGAGTCAGTGGGCTTTTTGTTCCATACGGCGTATAATAAATGGAAATTGGTGTTTGCATGATGTAATGACATTAAGGCTGCAACAAATGACATTAATCATTGATTAATGTGTCATGGGCGCACCACCCGTGGGTTAGGCCATAGGGATGAGGCGCAATGTGAGCGGTGCAATCTTCAGCTACAGGATCTGGCTCTCGGTAGGTGGAATGTCACCTCTCTAGCAGTCCAGCTCAGTTGGCGTCGATCTTGTCCAGATCGGTCAGAGTAGAAACCGTACAGCGACATCCAATTGGGTCAACATCACCTAGCCCCCTCTCCAGAACAGGAACGAGCGTTTAGAATGAACAGGACTTCAATTCTACCAACACAAAGTCTAGAAAAATACCAAGAAAAAAGACTTGGAGTGAAAATCCCTATGTCTCCAGCTAGCCTGAGAACGACTCTGGATCCCCTTGGGAAAGCTGGATGAAGTGGCTGGGGAGAAAGTTATGGGCTTGCCTGCTATATAGATGTATAAATGAAAGTGCATAGTTATGATTTATTGTCAAAGAGAAAGCAAATGGGAGAATATGTCCAAATATTAACTGTGACCCTCGTACTTGATATTTTTGGATCCTGTGCATTTGTTCTACTTGATGCTGTAAAAATGTGTCTGGGCAGGTGTTGCTGGATTGCGGTGAGACTCTCAGGGTCTCGAGTGCAGTAGTGAACAATACAAACAATAATGTCTCCTCTTTATAAGCAAATGAAGAACTTTTCTTGATCCATTGATTGTTCAACATATCACAATGGGTGCTATATATTTACAGTTGTAAGGTTCTGCTTGGAGAATGGGGAGAGGAACTTATTTTTTTCTCTTGAAGTTCTTTAAAAACTATTTCTACTTACATAGAGTACACCCTGAACAGGTTGCTCGCCAATCGCAGGACACACAAAGACAAAACACCATTCACAGTCACACTCACACCTAGGGACAATTTTGAGTGTTCAATAATCTACTATGCATGTTTTTGGAATGTGGGAGGAAACGGGAGTGCTGGGGGCACAGGGAGAACATGCAAACTCCACACAGGCAGAGTCCTGATTTGAACCCTGGGCCACTGCACTTTGAGGCGGACGTAAAAACCAGCAGATCACCTTGTCGCACCCATTAAAACCCTTATTTACATTTCAATTTTTGACAATGTCAGTTTGTGATGTCCTTTCTCCCTGCATTACTTTGTGAAGCCTCAGAATGGATGACTTTTTTTTTTTTAACTGATTCTTTTCTAAATATATCGGCCACATGGGCATTCAAGATCACACTGGCATTATTTCCCCCCTAGCTTTATGTGAAAGTTGATTCATGGTTGCACTAAAAAAAGAACCATATAAACGTGTCATAAAACCCAAAGCAATTTACTAGAGGAAGCTAAAGGAGGAGAAATGAGTGACAATTTCCGAAACGTTCCTCTAATTTCTGAAAAGTGACACATTGGTAACCGTGATACATGTAATACGAAGGAGATAAAAAAGGTAGTTAGGATTGTAAGAATGAATGTATTTATCGTATTTAAACAGGAAAGTAATTCAGACCAAATACTTTACTTGCATTGGCCAGGGCTGTAGTCAAGTCCACCCGTATCAAGTCCAAGTCAAGTTGGTGACACAAAGGTCAAGTCAAGTCCAGATGCAATAAAGTGGAAAACCTATGATATAAAAATACTATTTTCATGACCATAAAACAGATGGCACCAAACCCTTTGATTTATTAACCAACCAAGCAAACATCACCGAGCATATAGGAGGCGGCTACCAAAACAGTGCCCAACTCAAAACTAACGAATGAACATAGCTGTGTCGCCACGGCAGGAATTGGTGCTGCGAAGCTAATCACATTCAGAGAAAAAAAAGATTTTGTGAAAGATAGTAACACTTATGTTACCGAGCAGCCAGGCCAAAACGATGAGAAGAATACGGGTCTGAACCATGTTATTTTCTTTCCCAAATATTAATTCAAAATGTGAAGACATGGAGCTTTCCTCTTAAAGAAACAATACCGGCGGGGAGCAGCCTATCTCTTTTTGCCGTGCCTCTACATGTCACAAAGTTTGACGTGGACATGTAGAGGACAATCCGAAATCCAAAACAATCAAAAGGACAATCCGAAATAATCCTTTCTTCTGGAATCTGCAGGGTGCATAATATTAGTTAGGTTTATTTTTATTTTTTTTAAATGGTTTATGGCTAATGCCACTTTTTTTTGTTTTTAACTCTGTTGTTGGCTGACATGAAATGAAAAGATCATGCGCTTTGGCAGTCACTGTCAGATTAACTAATCAGATGACTAGTTTGATCATTTTTGAAGGACATTTTCATGAATAAAAATAGAATTGGACTCGTTCGAGTCCATAAAAATATTTCGGGAGAGTGAGAATGTCAGAGTCAAGTCCGAGTGAAAAAAAAACAAAGTGTCGAGTCCAGACTCGGGAGTACTACAGCCCTGGTAGTGGCATCATCATGAGTCCCAATTGAGCATCTCCCTCTGTCAGTCCTTTTGTTTTTCAATCTATATTAATTTTGTGAATATAGTATTTAACAGAATATTACTTACAAATATAACACACGGTCAGGGTTGGAAAGTAATTATTCAGCATAATCAAAAGAATGTCCCCCATTCACAGTTCAAATATTTGGCCTGGGAACTTTTACTCTGTTCTCTTTGTCCTGAAGCATTGTTTTTCCAACCAACCACAGATGGAGACACACCCTGGGTGAGCAGGTATTTGCCTCATGCAACATTTCAGATGTTGACGAAGAGTGGTTAAAAACACCTACTCTATTATGTGCTCTGATGTTTCATTCATTTTTCTTTCGATGGGCAGGGAATAACAAACTTAATGGCTTGGATTTACCGTGTTGAGAATCATAGTGCAAAAGGGCTTCCAATAAGATATTTACTGGAGATTTTTAGCCAAACCGCAGCAGTGATGAAAGCAAACACTTTTATAACGATAATGTAGACAGAGGACACACGAGACACTTCCAAAGCATGTGCAATGGTGTCTTTATTGTCAAAGCTCTTTTCAAACAAAGAGAAGTGAAAGTGGTTTTGATGTGTCTCGTGACACAAGAAAGGATAGAAAGGCACACAATCGGATAGATAGATAGATAGATAGATAGATAGATAGATAGATCTATGAGCAGACGTGCTCATTATTTTTTCACCACTAGATGTCAGCAGCAATCAACATCTCCTCTTCTATTTCAAAATGACACTTTTTGACATTTCCGCGGCATTTAACCGTCCACATGAATGATAAATGAATCTTAAATGACTCCAAAGATGATATAACAAGCAAATAACATCAATATCATCTAGAAGGCACTAAAAATATATTGAGACCCAAAATTCATGGTCTGAATGGTGAAAAATATTGTTCACTATCATAGGGATAATAATGAATACACTGAATCGTTTTTATTAATATCTTTAACACAATTTTTTTTCTTTTGCTGTGTTCTTATGGCCAGAATAGAACTCATTTGGTCTTAAATGTATGTTGCCCTTTCTGCGACGACTCCCCTTGATTTACTCTTTGACGTAGCACACATTTGAAAGAGTATTGTGTAGAATCCAGTGACATGAGAGATGCCAGATCACAATACACACAAGTAACCGGACAGCACAGATGAGTAAACTACTGATGAGTCAACTGAGGGTACAAATTACTAAACCGAGTGTACAGATTAGACTATTTTTCTCATTGGTGGCACCAGGGGTGCTCTGTCCAAAAACAACTCAACAAAAAGTATCTTCCATCAGGACGGACTGAATGGCCACTGTCTGATATGTTTCCTCTTGAGTAGCACAAAGATATTGTTGACAAAAAGAATTGACATTCTGCACCACTGTCCAGACTTGCAAAAAAACAGAAAAAAGGGGCTGTGATAAATATTTGTGGAGGACACGGAAATTCCAATGAGATTTGTTTGAATTTTCTTGGCTCTTGAATGTATCAATCTGTTTTTTGTTTGTGTTCTGTTTTATAGATCCTGGGTCGGATGAAAAGGTTAACGTCATTGCCCGTGGCTCTTGATTCAACATAAACTTCTTCACTACTTCATCCTTCCAAAGAAAAGTCTGTGAAAGGTCTATGATTAAATGATAACAGACTTTTTGATTTAAAAGTGTGGCAACTGTTAAAACCTGCTCCTAGCCTAACATACTGTAAATTAGGCCAATGGTGGTCCTATGCTATATTTACTGTTGTGTCCTACTGGGTGGGTCCAATTGTTACACACACACACACACACACACACAAAAGAAATGTGGAGGAAAATAAAAGAAGAGTTTCAACAGATAAGCTTTTTTTGTTGTTTTTTTTTGTCAGGGTGAAAATAATGTAGCCCTGCGTACCTATTGAGGACAGAAATATCCCAATGATATCTGTTACAGCTTGGAGGGCAATTCTTCTTAAAAATGAAACCGAATCCAATGCCATGGCTAAAAAAAAATTTTCTTCTGCAGCTTTCCCCTCATTAAAGAAAAATGTTCATGATTTATCAAAGTGCCCGTGTCAATATTTAATAGATATTTAAAAAATAAGAAGACTTAAAACAATGCCTTGGGTTAAAGCTAAAAGACCACCGACTAATCTCACCGCACATTTTATTTGCGTTTGTGTGAAAAGGAAAGTCTTGAGCAGCTAATCTGAATCATGTGGCAGATAGATTTAGAAAGCCACGTTTTTCCATGACACAAAAACCCACCACGACTTACAATGTTTCCTTGAAAATGGCTATCGTGTCATACTTGGAATGAGATATGTCTCATTAAAGTTAATATACATGAAATGGAATTCTATTATCCTCTCAACTCTTTTTACATTTGTGAGAAATACTAACATGGTGAATAATTTAAGCCATCACTGCGTCATGAATGAATGATATTAGGCCAAACTTCAAATTTAATTAATATATACAATAAATATGATATGACTCAGTCCAATGATATAATGATTAATTGAACATGAATGCGTGCTGGAAATGCAACATGCACCTTTACCTCAGCCATCGCGTGTCAGTTATGATGAGCAAGTTTGAAATTAGGTGGATAATTGTAACCGGGAGAGTGCTGACAAGAAACCTCGGCGGACATGGCGGTATGGGGCCAAAATCAGTCAGAGCAAACAAGCCAAGATGGTATACCGCAGACCCTTCAAAGTTGAACAGAGTGGGGATTGTCAACTTACTGTATTAATTATATTTTTATGGAATTTCAGGGGAGGTTTTTGGGGGGGCGGGGTACAACCTGAGGAGCTTTTGATCAGCAGTTCCACTATAAATCAAAATGAAGTTGTCAGCAAAAAAACACTGGTAGAAAAAAAAATGCGCTGTGTATTTAAGAGACGGGGCTTGAAGAAGACTGGATAAAAAGTGGCTTGATATTTGCGTGACGAGTGCATGCGCCAGAGGTATGTCCCTGTCAAGCACATTAATGGTGTCATTCAGAAGGATCAGCTCGCTGCCGCTGCCAGACAGTCAGCCTTCTCCCAGAGTCTCAGCCATCATTCATGTAGGCGCTTGATCCAAAGATTACCGCACTACTTCAGCTGTGTTGCCAACAACCGCAATATCTTACAGCATGTGGAAAGCATGCACACCAATTGGGCTCAAATAAGTGACCATGAGGCAGACTTTTAGCTGAGCTACTGAACAACTCCATTGTACTGTCTTTGAATAGATTTTTGATGATTGGTGTGACACATATTCCGTATTCGTAGTGTAAACTACTGTCATCGCTCTGTTCCAGCTGCTCAGTGAGTGATTACTGTATTGCATATGTGCCGGGCCACTCCCTGCATGTAAAAAAAAAATAAATAAATAAAAAAGAATCTTATTGAACAACATGGGCGGCCCAGTGGTCCAGTGGTTAGCGCGTCGACCTCACAGTGCAGAGGTACCGGGTTCAATTCCAGCTCCGGCCTCCCTGTGTGGAGTTTCTCCCCGGGCCCATGTGGGTTTTCTCCGGGCACTCCAGTTTCCTCCATCCATCCATCTTCTACCGCTTATCTGAGGTCGGGTCGCAGGGGCAGCAGCTTTAGCAGGGAAACCCAGACTTCCCTCTCCCCAGCCACTTCTTCCAGCTCTTCCCGGGGGATCTCCAGGCATTCCCTGGCCAGCTTGGTGACATAGTCTCTCCAGCGTGTCCTGGCCGTCCTCGGGGTCTCCTCCCGGTGGGACATGCCTGGAACACCTCACCAGGGAGGCGTTCAGGAGGCATCCTAATCAGATGCCTGAGCCACCTCATCTGGCTCCTCTCGATGTGGAGGAGAAGCGGCTCGACTCTGAGCCCCTCCCAGATGACCGAGCTTCTCACCTTATCTCTAAGGGAGAGCCCAGACACCCTGCGGAAAAAACTCATTTCGGAGGCTTGTATCCGGGATCTCGTTCTTTCGATCACGACCCATAGCCCGTGACCATAGATGAGGGTTGGAACGTAGATCGACCGGTAAATTGAGAGCTTCGCCCTTTGGCTCAGCTCCTTCTTTACCACGACAGACCGATACAACGTCCACATCACAGCAGACGCTGCACCGATCCGCCTGTCGATCTCTCGCTCCCTCCTGCCCTCACTCGTGAGTGAACAAGACCCCAAGATACTTAAACTCTTCCACTTGGGGCAAGATCGCCTCCCCGACCCGGAGGGGGCACTCCACCCTTTTCCGACTGAGGTCCATGGTTTCAGATTTGGAGGAGAGCCCTGCTTGAAGGAGCCAACAGTACCACATCATCTGCACAAAGCAGAAATGCAATACCGAGGCCACCAAAACGGACTCCCTCAACGCCTCGGCTGGTGCCTCGAAATTCTGTCCATAAAGGTTATGAACAGAATCGGCAACAAAGGGCAGCCTTGGCGGAGTCCTACCCTCACTGGTCCGGTTTCCTCCCACATCCCAAAAACATGCATGGCAGACTGAATGAACATTCAAAATTGTCCCTAGGTCTGAGTGTGATGGTTGTTTGTCTCTGTGTGCCCTGCGATTGGCTGGCAACCGGTTCAGGGTATTCCTCGCCTACTGCCCGAAGACAGCTGGGATAGGCTCCACCACCCCCAAATGGATGGATGGATGGATGGATGGATTTAACAACATTCAAAGGATATTAGAATTAAAAATGTATAATTATAATTATACAATACATCTTTATTTATATAGCTGCAGCTGTAACAAAGCGCATTACGGAACATTCAATAAAAAATAACAATATTGGCAAATAATACATATTTTCTCATGCCACAAGGTACAGAAGTGATTCGAAATCACTCTCTGACTTCTTTTAGGGTTGTGAGAAGGAGTGATTAGCCGTAAATGCACTTCTTCACACAGAATCAAAACAGCCACAGTTCAAGCTCCACACACTGACACCCGTGTGACCTTTTCCAGAGGATGAGATATGTTTTGGTGGAATTACACACTGCAGACACTGTGCCACACCTGAACTAATGCCTGACATTCTTCCAATGAGACTGGATGCAGTAAATGTGGTTTATTGTCCAACGCAAATACAAATATACAAATAGATTTTGTCATCACCTAATTCTTATCAGTTGTTGCACCAACAGATTCCCCAGTTATTATCTTCCACCTGGGAAATCTGATATTCTAGTAATCCACAATTTCCAACATGAAGTCCTCTCTCAAGAATACTTACCGGTAAGTAATTTCTCAGAGACATTTTTATCTGATGCTTTGACGACCACCCACCTCGGGGACAACTTCTATCTTTGCACTTTGTCGCACCGCAGACTGTCAAGAAAGCTAACTGATGCCCTGATCAAAGTCGAGGGGGGAGACCCCAACACATCTATCCTCTGTCTCATCAAGAGCATGCCCATACATAGTCAGGAGGACAAACACTCAAGCAGAACATTGCTGGTCTCAATCATTCCTTGAAGAAATTCAAAGAAATCAAATGAACTGATAATCACATTTGGCCACTTAATTTTTGATTCTGATCCCACCCTCACTGAGTTGATCATAATTATTTTGCTCAAAGAACCACGCTACGTAGTCAAGATTTCTAACTGGAAGATGTTATGAATCAAGATATGGAATGAGATGAATATTCCCTCTTTTACTTCAGGCAGTGCTTTCTGTAGGGCCAAAATCCTCAATTACAGTGTGGTCGCAAGAAATGTAAAATAACGTGCTATCACTTTCGCCCAATGTCAAACTTACCTTTCCTCTCCAAAAATCTGGAAAATATAGGCGCCTCTTAGTCTGACCTAACTTTAAACAGTCTCTATGAGACCTTACCAACGCAGCTTCTGTCCTCGCCACAGCACAGAGACGATCCTTATAATAAAAAAAAATTAAATTACTTCATTGCCCGTCAATTCCAACTTATCATCACATAATTGCCCGAGTTATTTTTTGGCCATTTTTTTGTGATATCTGCATAACTTTCCACTACTGCATCATCTTGCCTGTCTTCCGATGTACTTTGCCAATCCAAACACTTATTAGAATTTAAAAACATTCTCTGCCTAAGTCATCACTTTGACTGAGGCAGTTTTGATGCTAACAAACAAAATGGCAGAAAGCACGAGGAAGAAGGCTCGGCCGTCCACAAGTAAAGCAATAGTTCTTCTCTTTGATTCGTTTTTGTGCTGGTAAGAGTTCATGTTACTTAGATTTTCTAGACACTCAATATTATTTCAGTCAATCAAATGGATTTTTAACTATGTAGTATCAAGCAAAGACTAGCAAACACTGCTGGGATCATCTGGCTGTGATGGCTTAATTTGTATTCAAAGACAATCTGGGTTTTGAACAGAACAATTATATGACCTTATATTTTCAATTTCATCAATTTGTTTTGGCGAAATCAGTCAAGACATAAATAATCTCAAAACGTTATTTAGTTAAACCCTACGTCCTCTTCTCATGTCTAGCGGTACAAATTATCTTTGTTTAAGAATGTCATACCGCTAACCTAGCTCGTATCATTGCGGAGATGTTTATGTATTTTCCTCATAGGAGTTCACTGTAGCATGTGGTGCTGTGAGTCGAGGAGGAAACCAACCTTGGACATGTGCTGTTGGTTCCTCAGATTTAACACACGCTATTTAAGAGCACAGCGGTCGGGTACATCTGACTGAGTCCATGACAAAAGAGTGTAGTCGGGAAGTTTAAGGTGATCAACTGACATCGGCGTCACCGTGTGGTGTGATACCATACTATTATAATGCACTGTTCCACCACGCTACTTGACCTGAGCGTAACCTTTGATATCATCCCACACCCTATCCACTTTGGTAGACTCTCTTCCATTGGCATTACACTCATGTCTGGGTTCACTCTTACCTCTTCAAAAAGGCTCTCAGTTTATTCAAATGAAATGTTTTTAAAACATTCCTTCCCTGGTTGCCACAGATGTTCTCCAAGACTGTGCCTTTGGGCCTCCTTTGTTCATCACATACCACTTTCCCATTTGCAATCCCCTCCGCCCCCAAATTATATATACGCCACTGCTTCACGGATGACACCCAGCTCTATATTTCTGGTAAAGTTCTTTCAAACTTTTTGAAACTTCATAGTGACAAAACTTGAAAATTCTCCTCATCAACACTAAAACAACAATATCCACAGTTGACAGCTTTCCCTCACAAGTGGCAGATTCTCAGTTTCCTCTTCCCCCAAGGGTAATAGTCTGTTTGTCTTCCTTGACAGGTTTCACTCTCACAATATCACCAAGTTATCATACTTTTACCTCTGGTATCAACCTGCTGCATCCCCCCACCCCAACCCACATACTGCCACTTCTTGTCCATCGCCTCATAATTTCTCCCATTGATTACAATAACTCCTTTTTGCCCATTTTCCTCATTAATCTCCAAATAAACTCAAACAGGTTTAAAATGTTGCAGCCCCTCTGATTACTCAAAAGCCTCCACCCTGCAGATCAGCCACTACTTTCAACAGCTCCAATAGCTCCCAGTTACACACAGAATTCAATTCCAACTGCATCTGCATAAATGGATGGCAACTCACAATCGTCCTCCTCTAAATCTGTCAAACGTTCTACATATCGCCACTGATGTTTGTTCGCTCAACTCATCCTTTTCTGTAGAGCTTTCTGTGCCCTCTGTTTGCCTCAGCACGATGGGGAACAACTCTGCTCCTCCAATGTAAAAGGAGCTGCTGACTGCTATCTGTAACATCTTGTCATCTCCTCTTCAAAATCCTAATCAAAAGTCCTCTGTGCAAGACCGCTTACTTGAATTCCTTAAACTTCCACCATCCTGTTGTAGTATGTATGGATGTGTTTACGTGTGTATGTGCATGTAACAGGGCGGCCTGGTGGTCCAGTGGTTAGCACGTTGACCTCACAGTGCAGAGGTACCTGGTTCAATTCCAGCTCCGGCCGCCCTGTTTGCATGTTCTCCCCGGGGCTGCATGGGTTTTCTCCGGGTACTCCGGTTGGCTCCCACATTCCAAAAACATGCATGGCAGGCTGATGAGACACTCTAAATTGTCCCTAGGTGTGGATGGTTGTTCGTCTCTGTGTGCCCTGCGAATGGCTGGCAACCGGTTCAGGGTGTCTCCCGCCTACTGCCCGAAGACAGCTGGGGCAGGCTCCAGCACCCCCCGCGACCCTTGTGAGGATAAAGCGGATCGGAATATGGATGGATGTGCATGTAACATGTTGAGAACACTGGAGTTCTTTTGGTGCTTTTGATAGTCCTTTCTAATGTATCCATAACAGCAACGACCAAGGTGGTTCTTTGCAGACAAGTTGCAAGTCGCCAAAGCAATTGGGAACATATTAGAAAATTACAGTAATTCAGATCCAACACCATTTTATGGTTGTATTTGGTTTCACTCCTACTGTCTGGAGTCAAGTTTTCATTAGTGATCTTGATAGAGTCATAGAAGACAAAATTAGAGCAAAGACAAGGAACCCATGTTGTTTTGAACCGATCTCAGTCCCTTGCTGGAGTTTCCTTCCTTGTAGTCCCGCACAAGCACTTCACAACCAAAACAAGATGTTACATACGCTGTTGTGAAAAGGATTACTCGATGAGAATCTCTGAAATTGATGCAAACACTCACATGGAAGATGAGAAATACAAAAGTTTGCTTTTAGCTTCCGTGTTATTTCTAAAGATGAACATATGTATATATATATATATATATATATATTATTTTTTTTTGACTCACGGAAGCTTTGCAATGATGGTAATTTGATGCAGTCCGCTCAGGGCCTGTTTATATTGATCCAGTGCACTGTTTATGGACTTGGATGCCAAAAGTGAATTGTGTCTGTGTCCTCTGTTTTGATCATCTGTTACAAAGAGACACTTTCTCCTACTGACAAGGGGAAATGAAGTGCAAAAGTGTTTGAAATGCAGCCGTCGTAAAATTGTGTTTTTCCTTGGACTCGTGAAAAGAGTTTTAGTTTGCTCTGCCCATTCAAATTTTCATTTCCCTTTAGTGTAATCGTAAACTTAAATGTGATAAACCTGCACAATATGGGGAGCTGGGCGTGCTTTTCTTCTGTCTCAGTGGAAGGGATCTCAGTCATTTATATATCTGGCTCGATAGCTGTAGTTGTGATATTAGCTCTCTTAAAACAATGACCGAGTGATTCACTGTGGTCAAAATGAACCTATGAAAATGTTTTTTTATAGTCAGGATGCACAACTTGGCATTTGGAGTCAACAGTGTCACCGGTTAGAACATAAAATGGCTCAAAATAATCGCACACACCTTGACATTACTTTCTGCCTTTGTGCCAGCAGTATGAACATTTGCCCTTTAAAACAACCACCACTTACAAAGTGCTGTGCATGGAGCAAAAATAATTTAAACATGAACAAACAATACAACAATAAATTAATAACAAAGACAGACGAAAATACAAAAACTGTTGAAGTAAAAATCAGTCATGTTGTCTGATTAAAATGGCCATGTGGTCCAAAGTCACCAGAGCTCTTCAACCAGTTGAGGGTAGAAAAAACACCGAGTTTATTTATTTATTTATGATTTTGTTAAAGAAATCTCTTTTCAAAAGAAGTAATATTTGGGGGGTTGGGGGGGAGTAAGAAAAAGAAAACTAAGTCAGAGCTGTGCTGTCTCCTGCCATTGTCATGCATGCCCAAACTCAACACTCGTCATCTCTTTTTTCTGAATGGCATTTCGAGACTTACCATTGAAACAATAAATGTGTTGATTGGAAAAAAAAAAAAACTTCCACTTTGACATCTGTTTTCAATGTTGTTGTTTTTCTTTCTAGGCTCTGTAACAACATTGTCTTGTCAACATCAGTTGTGTTTTTTCGTGAACGCGGGTGTAAATGGGGCCCAAAAGACTGAATCGTGGCACCTTCCGGTTTGTATGATAGGTGATGTCACTACAACATTTTCATAAATTAGCCCTCATCAACTAGATGAAATGTGAAACGAAGCACTCCTTCAAACTGACCTTCACCGGTTGGCTGCACTACACATCATGTAGTAATACATTACACAATTCACTCGAACCCATTCACTGTGTAATTCCCGTGTAAGAAAAACATGTCGGTGCACCGAGACGATCTTTCTGTAAGACATCTGTTCGAGTGTTTTGTGCTGTCTCGAATATTGGCAGGACATTTGTGTGGGTGTGACAAGTTTGACAAAAGTTCCACTTTGTGGTGAGGGTGGTAAATGTGAAGGATCCCAGCGCAATGAAGCAGGGAGGCAAGTCAAGATGAATCTCACAACAAAACAAAAAAAAAAATAATAATAATAAATTAAAATAAATATGGCTCATGACACCACACTCTGTCTCAAAAGAGTTATTTTTGATTCAAAGAACAACGGTGGTACTCGCAACGCATTACAACTGCATATGTCTGTCTCGAGTCGTCATCAAGTAATTAATTTGATGACCTCAAGCGGGATCATCAAGCAACTAAATAACGTTCCGGTTAAACCAGTTGGCAACTTGCACGGCGTTGAAAAAGAGGAAGCTCGTCATTCAGATCAAGTGTAATTTATTCCATCAAATTATATTACATGTACCCGATAAAACCCCAAGGCATATATTTGAACACAGAATGTAATCTCAAACCATACGGTTAACTGAATTGTGCTGGATGAAGAGACTGCAAATATAGGGTACGGTCATTCCTTTTTCAAAATCACGCCATTTGATGGCATTCAGATCAGATCTCGAGCTCCAAAATGTCAGTAGTTTCCCGGCCATCTTTTTTTCTGGCCTTTCAAAGCAGGGCATCATCACCTAGTATGGAGAAACCTTTGCAGCATGTGCCTCATGGTCTCCAAGCTGTCTTCGAAATAATTGCCTTTATTGGATTGAGTAGGACTCTTGTCAGCACTGTCAGTGTGCAGAAAACCACCGTCAACGTTCTTTCACGCTTCAAAATCTCTGGTAATCATTTTCATCAAAACCGTGGCTTCAATTCAGCCGCTCAGACCGGCCTTGCCACTTTGTATATTGGTTTTTCTCGCTATTTGCATGTGCTTGTGCGTCATTCTTCCCATCCGTATTCCAATTGTACAAGTCCCTAAAGTTCTGATCTTTTCAATCAGACACGTACTGAACAACCTTGTTCTCACAAGGATTTGATTAGAACCCGCACACAAATGTAATCACACCTACGACTGTGTAGTAGCCTCAGTTCATATTTTAATTATCGCCAGTGGTTTGCATCTCCGCCACGTGATTATAAGATACAGAATTCCAATTTTCAGGTGGATCAAAGAATTAAGTGTCAGTCTGTGTGAATGCAAGTATGAATGGTTATTTAACTATGTGCCCAGTTAAGCACTGGCAATATGTCCAGTGCTTATATGACCTCTTGCCCAAAGTCAGCAGGGATAGGCTTCAGCTCGTACATACAGTTCTCAGTTGGGCGAGATTCTCTTCAGTTTGACATACTGGTGGCAGCTTTCCTCCTAATCACCTTGCTCTGTCTTGCAAAATGTATAAAGTCCTTGGTAAACTGCCAAGTTTACAATAAGATTTCTACAGCCTTTTTTTTTTTCATTTTGTATGTCAGCAGTGCACTCACTGCATTGGATATAACGGATATAAACCGTTTTTGCCAATTTGGTTTCCTGACAATGGTGTTTTATGGCCTGAAAAATGCCTGGTAACATTTGATCATGTGTGATACCGTTTCCATTCAGAAAGTAACACGCACTTCACAATAAAAATAGTAACTGTAGATAACAGTGCTGTTGTGTACTATATAGTGATTCGAAGTGTGTGATTGTCAGTACAGTGCTTGCTTCAATATATTCCTAGAAGGGTTTACACAAGGACGCACATGTTCGCAATTAGCCTACTAAAGTGAAAAAAAACAACAACTTTTGAACTTGTTAAGTATCCTCTTTCAAGCGCTCAGTAACTGTCTAATCAGAATAGCAAGTGTGCCAAGGTTGTTGTTAGAAAGCGTACAGTGTATACATAATTTTGGTCATCATGTAAAGAAACTAGTTAAAATGTTTTCTCACTACTTAATAATGGGGTTTCCGGTCTGTTCCCTGTAGAATTGGACAATTCTTTTGTAGTTTTTTTCATTGTCTACTGTATTTTTTGTTCTCAAAAAAAATACTTGCTTTCAATGTAATTTTGATTCTAATATAGCTCCTTTCCATTCACAATGAGAAATTCAACAAAATGATAACGTAACATTGCTCGTGTTATGAATGACACTGAATAGAGATGTGGTCAAAATGAAAATAAAATGAATTATTTTGTAACAATTGTTAATAATGATAGTGGGCTGAATATACTTATGATTTGTATGTTTGACATGATGGCTTTAGAAATTATTTTGTTGATGGATGAGAAAAGTGTAATGTTGACGCAAAAAAAAATGTCATTGCTAAAATTTGCTAAATAAATCATTCTGATTCATGGTGGTCGTGACTCATTAATCTGAGAGTGGCGTCAACCTCTCGTTAGCGTAAATCAGCAAATACATTCATCACATCGTGACTCATGTGTTTTGCACCCATTCGTGTTTATAATTAAGCGGATAGTCTGAAAAAGGGTGCTTGACTTGCGAAGTTTCTGTGGTAAATCATTTCAAGCAACCGGGGCAAAAAGAAAAGAATGAAAGTCCATTTATTTTTCCGTTAATGGGATGTCCGTGTTGCCGATATCCCACTAACGTTTTTTTTTTTAATGACAAAAATGGGCATACATGTTTTTCGCAGGGCAGCGGCGATATTGTTTATGTGTTCCATCCTCAAAATAATTCTTCAGAATTGTTGTGAGAAATCAGTTGTTCAGTATCTTTAAATAGATGAGTAATATTCTAAATTAATATAGGATTTAAAAGTAATTTGAGCAAATGTGTGTTATTTTAATACATGTGTATGATACTGGTCGTCTTTCGTGTAAAATTAGTACCCAAGAAGTACAGTAGCTCTCAGTCTCAAAAACGTTGGTGAGCGCTGGCCGACATGATTCATAAGTTATTCCACATAGCGTACTTGAAAGAGTCCACATGATGCACTGTGCTACTGACACCATCCTGTCATCACTCATTTTGCTGGGTCACTTATTGGCTTGAGGTAATGTAGCAGACTGTTGGGAGTGGATGGTTTAAAGTGTGGTGTCTGGACCTAATTTGAATTCAACTGTGACATAAGGGCCCAAAGTTAATAATGTTTCCAGATGTGCAACCAAAATATTTTCATTGAGGTTGTTCAGAGATGAGGAAAGTGAAATTGTTTTTCTTTGTAGTTTAAGACAGATTTGTTTTCATATTCAGCAGAGGTTTGTGCGAGTTGGTTTCTAAGAGAGTTTGGCAGGCTCAATGAAAGTCCATCCCAAACACTGTTCGCACGTTAACGTTTTGAAAATAACAGGTCTCAAATTCTCGACCCAAATGTCCATCTAGTGTACAAACCCCAATTCCAGATGAAGTTGAAACATTGTGTAAAACAGCGATTTGAAAATAGTTTACAAACTATATTCAATTGAATACACCACAAAGACAAGATAGTTAATGTTAAAACAAATCAATTGTTTGTTTGTTTTTTGTTTTTTTAACGTGTTCACTCATTTTAAATTCGATGCCTGCAACAAGCTACAAAAAAGCTGTGACAAGTTTACCACTGTGTTAAATCATCTTTCCATTTCGCAACGCACAATAAGCTTTTGGGAACTGTGGAAACTAATTGTGAAGCTTTGTTGGTGGAATTCTTTCCTGTTCCTGAGTGTGGGACAGCTTCAGCTGCTCAAGAGTCGGGGGTCTCCATTGGGGTATGTTTGCGCTTCCTAAAATGTTAGGACACAGGTCTGGACTGCTGGCAGGCCAGTCCAGCATGCACCCACAAACACGAGGTCTGATGATCTCCAAAAACAATTTGGAATGTGACTCGTCAGACGATGGCTCACTCTTCCACTTTGCGTCGATTGATATTCAGATGAACTCGAGCTGAGAGAAGTTGACAGTGTTTTCTGTTGATATGTGGCTTTCAATGGTGGAGTTTTAACTTCTATTTATAGATGTAATGATGAACTATGTTAACTGACGATAGTTTCCAGTAGTCTTCCTGAGGCTATGTGACTGTAAATCTCCAGTTTTCATATTTCTGCAGAGGTCTGATTTCTTTCTTTCAAAAAAAAATGATAACCTCCTTAATGCGGCCAACAGCCTCATGCCATCGCGTAAATACGGAAAACTCAAATTCATAGATGTTGTTAGTGAGTGGGTCTCGCACTGACTGATGAGGTAAACTGTGCCCTGGTTTTTACTGAGGAAAACCGAAAGGCAACTATAGAAATGAATCACAATTTTGACGGTTTCATGAAAAATGTAGGCGAATATATGCTTTGGCACAATAGTGATCAAATTTCGTATGAAGTATGAGTTATTTTGGTGGCCATTTTTATAACCTGGAAGTAAGAAACCTGGCTCACTTAAACCATGCTTGTCCCTGTGTGACTGCTACACATCTTTCATGACATCATGCTGAAGCTGGCTGCACCGTGCACCGCCCATGAAACAGGAAATAGTAGTAATTAATTAAAGATGGAAGAACATATTGTGGAGCCTTACGTCCCCAATCCAGAGTCAAGGGGCAATCTTTATACAGTATTGATGTACGATTCATCCATGCACATGGCAATGGGCGTAATGAGTGTGTTTATTTTCATACAACAAAATACGTCTGATATATAAGATTTACGAGGAAGTCCTCTGAGAAATCTCAATCAAAGACAAGCAGTTGCTGCATAGTCTGTTGCTGGGGATGCCGGTGCCTCAGCGGGGAGGCCGCTCACCGTGCCTCTTTCCCTTATACGCTTACCGGGCATCCCGCCTGGAGGTGGATTTTGAGCTGTGTGGGTTTTATCCTGGAATTCAGCTTGCTCCCATTTTGCAAAAATAAGTTTGTTTTACTGACTTTGAATAGGTGTGAATATGGCTGCTTATCCACATGTGGCCTATGAATGACTGGCAACCAATCCATATTTGTCCCTCTTTTTGCCCAAAGTCAGCTGGGCACCAGCTCATCCGCAACCATCATAAAGACAAGCACTACAGAAAATTGATGAATTGTTTTGCTGTACCAGTAGCGGAAGTGAGAGCAGGGGATGGCGCTACACTGCGGCTAGTGGGGGAAAAGGGCCCATCAAAACTCTATTTAGACCCTCTAAAATATATATTTATAAAGTACTTTCTCAGTCCCCCTATGTATCGGTCAAGCCCCCATTTCGCCCTGGAAGAGGAAAAAAAAATCCTGGAGCCATCCCCAAGGGAGTGTTTCTCCCAAGACAACCTCAAAAATACACTTGAAATAATACAATATGACTTAAAGTATACTACAACAGCAATTCCCGCGTTGGAGCATAATAGTGTTTTGTGTGATGGAACCATCCTTGCAGACTGAGTCAAGTCTGGCCCCATCAATCAACACCCTTTTTGCCAATAAGCACGTCTGCCAGTTCTAACCTGCCAGGCCAGTTCACCATGTTATTATACCTGGTAAACAGCTGTCCCCGGTCACTTCCCGCAATTGAGCATGCACTTAATCATCAGCTGCTGTCACACCTGGCTCTCCATCTCGCTCCCTCTTAACTAAACACTCTGCACGTGATGTGAAGCTGCCGTCAAACTGTAGCTGCTTCGACTTTGCAATTGAATGCTTCCGCACAAAGATACCCAATCCCTTTCTAACTAGCAGTTTTCATTTTGCGGTTCTTCTTTCCTGTTTGCTTTCACAGAGTTTAGTTCTTATTTGCCAAACAATAATGATGGTTCTGTTTCTGACCAAGTCCCTTCAGCTCCAAGTGGAGACACAAATTGAGCTGATTTGAGTTAGAGGGCAATGCCATGTGTAGTTACAGTTAATAACTTTCACAGCCTCGGTTTATTTCATGGCACGGTCCCATTTGAGTGTCTGGAGTTCATTTCAGAACATATAATTATAATTAAGTTCATTAAATTTAAAACGGAATAGCATACCTTGACCTAAAACGACTGCACTTTCATTTCATTAAAAAAAATTAAAAAAATTTAAAAAAAGGACAGACAAAAAGAAAGAAAAAAAACCCTCCCAGTCTACATATTCATTTTTCAGAGCAGTTTCTGTTAAAGTTGAAGTAAGTCCAGGACGGGGCCCTTTAGGACTTGTACTGTTGAGCAGAGACTTGGCAAACGTAAATACAGTGATTAAAATCAGGGCCACAGTGACATGAAGACAGATTTCCTAGCACGCAATATTGACTCATGCTGATTTGCCCAGACTGGATTACAGGAGGATTTTCAATGTTCAATTTATTTTTCAGTTCCATCACTAAATCTAAGAAAATAAACCAAAACTTAACAAACTGTCACTTCAATTTAAAAGCCTTTTGGATGACAGCCATAACCCTAAGACTTCCAAATAAACAGGCATGCAGTGGGAAAGCTGGTGGGCTGCGTCATTTGCATTTTCCACTGGAAAAATATGCACATGCGAGGGGAATCGTGGTCACCTTTTTCAACTGAAATTGTTGAGCAGTATTGGGACACAAAAGGCTGTTTATTTGTTGTTGTTTATTCTTATACGAAAAGGTAACAACAGCCTTCTTGTTTTCATTTCTGCAAGACACCGAGTGAAAAAACCTCCTGGCATCCGACACATACTAGTTACAGCATGAGGCAAACCTGTACATTCCAATACCATGTAATAAAATACAAATGTAATGTTATTATCCTGTTAATTATTGTGGCTGTAATTTGTGATGGTGTGCAACTGGACTGCAATGCGAGATATACTGACTGTGCCTTCAATATAGATGTAAACAACTGAGGCTATGCACACATCGGTGGTTACTTGAAATGAGATGCGAAATGGCCGTTAAAAACGAATGCAGAATCTGAATTTTCGGATTTGACTGAGAATGAATCTTGGCATATTGTGCTGTGCACTCTTCTCACAGAAGTGTTTGATTTAATCAGTTGAACCAATAGCACGCAAAGCTACAAATCATGTGATGTTGTTCAAACAATCTCAGGCATGCAAATGCAACAGTTGTTGGTGAAAACAACGTTCATCTGTTGGTGTTCACTTTACATGGCGAAACACGAGATATCAAAAGCAAAAGGAGCAGCTTCCACCTTTGCAGAATAGTATAAATGTTGGAGGACAATGCTAGCTATGCTATTTCTTTGCTGTGTATAGTTTGGCCATGTTTATTACGAGTGAAGTAATCCTCAAAAGGTTGACCGTTAGCCGTTTATTTGCTGGCTAGCTTCAGTCATGAAGAGCGAAGCCGCGCGCTCACTGTGTGTGACTTCCATTGAAATTACGGGTTAGTTTATGAACTGTATTTTATTGAGGTTACCGCCATGTGAATAGCCATAGTGGAAGAGGTAACAGAGGGCATGTAAATTATCTAAAAATATGGTCCTCTGCGGCATACCCCATTTAGCGAATTTCACAAGTGCAGAAAACTACCTTGGAATTTTGTCAAACATAATTAGCTCATTTTATTACACACTGGACATTAGAAGATGCGTTTTAACCAGCTTAGTGACATATGCGAAATTGTAATTCATTAACCACTACCCGACTAACAATATTGCAACTAGTTAATACTCCCATGACTGTGAGAAATGGCGCTCAAACCATACATTGCAGGTAGGCTTATTTTTAATTCTAAGGCATTCCCAGTTAAGTGAAATAATGCAGGAAAGGTATACCGTTGATGGGTTAAATTCTCCCATCCTTTTGATAAGGCTGTCCATGTAAGAACTGATCTGCCAGCGTATCTCTTGGGCTTTGGCATTTGTGGCTTGATCCATGACTATCACCAATTCAAATTTTTTTCCAGGCTATCAGTAACAGCAATGGAGTGGCTCAAGATGTTGAGATCTGTTGGGCTGGCATCAATAACAGGCAAGTCCCCAACATTTTATAAGATATATTCTTATGCTGCAGTTTTCACTGTAAGCTAGGAACTATTATTTCTTTTGTGCTCAAAAACGTAAGAATTGAATGAACAGTGGCCAAGACCATTCAGGCGTCCTATGAAGTTGTCAGTCATGTGCCGAACTGCCGTCGGCCAAAAACATCGTGCTTTGGTGCTCAAGGTAATGATGTTCTGACAGGTAAAATTGATTTCTCTTCTATCTGTGTATCTGATGGGCTGTACTTTGTGATGTTGCCCCATAATGCAATGGAAATTCGTATTTTGAATTGTCGCAAAACCAGTGGTCGAGAAATGTTTTGGCAGATCACACATGCTGCTATTGTGCCTTGCTGTGACATGCCGTGTGGTGTGGAACTGGAATCTGTAATGGAAAAGCAACTTCAGTAAACCATTAGAGTTCATTCGGAATTCGCTGCTTCAACGGAAAACGAATAGCAAACGTGGATTTTGGATGCAAGTTTAAGCTCTATAAATACATTTAAATATATGTACAAGAACTAAAACTTGACAAAAGGCAGGCAAAACATTCACTACAGTACTCTAAATGTGACCAGCCCTAATCAAGCTGAAGGGAAAGATGGAAAATACACAAAGAGAGATTTGAACATGTGGCAATGTTGGATAGTATTGACTACATTTTATATGAGCCTATAAAAATGACTGAGTCGGCATATTATGCTGAAACCAGAGACGAATTTAGACCAGGCAGCAGTCAGTGATGAATGTTTCTGCATAGTTCTAATCTACACAGCTGGTACATTATATATATATATATATATACATTTTCTGATCCGCTTTATCCTCACAAGAGTTGTGGGGCATTCATGGAGCCTATCCCAGCCATCTTCAGGTAGTCGGTGGGGTACGTCCGGAACCGGTTGCCAACCAATCGCAGGGCACACAGAGACAAACAACCATCCGCACTCACACCTAGGGACAATTTCGAGTGTTCAATCAGCCTGCCATGCATGTTTTTGGAACGTTGGAGGAAACCGGAGTAATCCTATGCAGGCAGGATTTGTACAAGATTTGACACTTGTTCTTTGTTGCTATTTCATTACCCTCTAAATGAATTTTCTTAGGTTACTTTGTATAAATGTATGTATTCAATGATTGATATTTTCAAAGAAATAGACATGGTTCGAAAAGTTTGTGTCAGGAGACCTTTCCATGCTGCTACTTTTTTGGGAAGGTTTTCTTTTTTTGGGGGGGGGGGGGTGATGTGCCAATGTAAATAATACAGCAGCTACTGGTGTGTAATTCACTCCAATTGCGAAAGTCAGCAACTGCTCCTGTTTTTCGAGTAGTAGCAGACTGACCCCTTCAACCCGAGTGCTGCCTTGAAGTGACGACATGAAATCCGAGACGAGTTGAGGTGAAATTCGCACAACTCCTTCAACCGTCCAGATGTTGCGTTTGCGGCACCAACCAAAGTCGGAAGTTGAATGGTTTCCACTCAGAAGCTCGCTATTCTTCCAGCGGCGCGGTGGGAGCTGCCACGCTCCACTGAGAGAACGCTCGATCACTTTTTACACCGCTGCGGCAGCAAGAGGATACACTTCGACGAGAGCGATGCGTAAATAAAGTGAGCGGCTGCGAAAGTTTAAAAGCCGCTCGAAATGCTTCCGTGTGGACTGGAGTAAGTCTATACCGGATCGTTCAGCAACACAGTGAGTTGATCGTGTGCAAGTGACTTTATTTCTGAACATCAGAATGGATTTTACGCACTTGCTTCTATGTGCGGGGATGTTGACGCTGCGTCTGTGTGGAGCCTACTACAGCGGACCTCTCCAGCCGGAGATGTCGAACGGCACTTTTCACCACTACTTCGTGCCGGACGGCGACTACGAGGAGAACGACGACCCGGAGAAATGCCAACTGCTCTTCCGAATGACCGATGAACGAAAGTGCGGTCCCGACGAGGACCAGGACTCGGTTATCCGGGACGATTTCACCATCATCAAGCGGCACATCGAGGACTCTGCCCGGGTGCTGGAAGGGCTCGGGAGGAGCATCACGTACGACCTGGACGGGGAGGACAGCTACGGGAAGTATCTGCGGAGAGAGACCACGCAAATAAGTGACGCGTTCACGAACTCCGAGAAGTCCCTGCTGGAGCTCGAGGTAAAGTTCAAGCAGAGCAAGGAGAGCGAGTTGAAGGAAGAGCACCGGCTCAGCGATGACTTCCTCAACATGATCGTGAGCACCCGGGACACCTTGAAGGAGACACTGGACATTTCTCTGGGCCTGAGGGACAAACATGAGCTGCTCTCGCTCATCGTCCGCAGCCATGGCACGCGGCTCAGTAGACTGAAGAATGAATACATGAAGTACTAAGAGAATCGTTCCTACCATACTTTCCCCGCTCTACTGTACTTTAATTATGCGTGTGACTTTGATGGATCGCAATCACGTTCAAGCGCAATCAATTAGATGCATAAATCTATACCTTAATAAAAAATATCCATCCAAGGATGTAAAGCAGCTAATAATTTAACAATTTATATTTGTGCAATACATAATAGTCTGTAAGGTTGAACCAATAAAAACAGAATTTTATTTGGGTTGATGACGGATAAACAGTTACCAAAATTGTGAGGAAGTCAAAGCTTCTCATCTTGTCATGGAAAGTGTGGCCCATTGGACCACAACTGTGTACTTCACTGTACCCAGTAGCGAAATGAGAGGTGGGGGGTTGGATTTGGGGAAAGTGATGACGATTCTATGGGCCCATGACTGACAAGGGCCCAGGAAAAATTAATTTTGAAAGCAGTGCCCCCGCCCCCAGGGTCCCAAATTCCTGGCAGCACCCCTGATTGTACCAAAACTAAGAGCATGTTCACAGAGTATGCCAAGAACCCCTTTTGCAAAGCGTGTGCTCAGTTCTGACAGACTTACTGAATAGCTGCTTTTCAGGAAGATGAGGTAAACAAAAGTTATTTACTGACATTCCAAATTTATTTTAGTTTCCAATGCACGAAGGGTTGTTAATAGTCGACCTTTTAATTTTGTAACAGGCCAGCAGACGTTGCACAGTCCCTTATTGACCTGGTGCTAAATATTTAGCTCAAAATGCAAGGCCTACAGGAGGCAATATATAATGTTTGATGTATGTTTTGAAGCTATGTCCTAAATACGTTCAGTGTCAGTATCTATCTTTTTTTTTTTATGTGTATTCTCTATTCTTGCTAAGTTTAAAATTTGAGCAGAATATATGTATTGTAATATACTGTCCGCGTAAGATGTATACTAAATATATAATATACATAAGGACTGCAGGCAGTACTCTCGGTTTTCAAACTCAAACACTAATTTGTGTGACGCCATCAGATTGTGTTTGTAAAAATAAAGAGTTTGTGTTTGAAATATGCTTTTTTTGTGGGGGGGGGGTATGTAATTTAGGGGATTTTATACTCTGCAGTAAATTATTTTGTTCGCTGTGTGTGTGTGTGCGTGTGTGTGCGTGTTTTGTCATTCTTCTAGTAAATGTAGCATCATCTTCTGTTGGGAACAGCACTGCTCTTTGACAGAGCCCTACAGTGTGACAGAGCACTATAATCACTGGGCATACGGTCCTGCCACATCTTTGACAAAGTTCCCCTCAATGTTTGCCTAACAAGGTTTAGAGGTCTGCTTTAAATTAAACACAAACAGAGGCCCTCTAATTATGAGTGTTATGGAGGAAGAACCTGCTCATTGGAATGTATCAGATGGGCACTGATGGAAGGTTAGGAATAGTGGGCCGCACAAAACGCTGCCCCCCCCCCCCTCCCAACCCTCCCAACCCTCCATTACCCTTCTCCAGTGTACTGAAAACAGCATTTTAGAGTGCATAGTTTGTCAGTTGCACTGAGGACGCTTGTTCACTGAACAAAACAGTTTCATTTAAAACGCAGTAACAAACATTGGTTGACGTGACTTAAATTTATTATTATTATGAATATTATACTATTTTATTGGATATACTGTATATCTGTTCATTAATTTGGACATATTTAGCCTATTTCACTGTATTCGCTTTTTATGCCTCTCGTAACTCACTATTAAAATAGCATGTTGCTTTTGTTGTCACAAAGACACAGGTCACCTTTGTGACTGAGTTGCAAATAAAAAACTAGCCTTTGAAACATGTAGGCTATAATCCTGACAAGCTACAGATAAGTGTAACTTTCATTCGGTTTATTGTTCTGAGACAACAACACTCTTAGACGGATTTAAATGTTTTAATATGACCAAAGTACCATATCATAAGAGACAATACATCAAGGTAGGCTGAGTGGATGGATACAAATGTTGAGGACACAGGAGCGCTGTTATGTCATATTGCACTGCCTCCTCCTGCGACCTTTCACCTACTTTCCTCTTCCACACTGACAGCCGACGTTTGTGTTGACGGACGCCAAGCCACGGGGACCGAGGAAATCTAAATACAGGTAGCCAAACCACATTGTTCTTTTCTTGTCTTTTCATGGCGTCTGTGTATAAATGTTAGAAACAAAAATGACAACTTATAAGTCGAGCACGAGTGAACGTGGTGGTACAGAACCGTGGGGCAACCTATGACGTCATTTAGCTAACTAGCACGCAACCGGAGGCATGCATGTCTTCGATAAAATTCAAGTTGAATGTTTCGATGTATGGCTTTTGTTGTGGACAACGTCGGGAGGCGTCACGTGGACGCCACTTCGGGGTATCGACAATGTACACATTGTTCACACATCAATTGTGTGTTTGTAAATGTTTACGAATGAAAGACTCAATAAACATTCCAGGGGAAAAAGACATTGTTCACACACGGTTGTTTGCATGGCTATGTTTAGTGTGTTGGGAAATCAAATCCACCCGCTTAAAGTGATGTCACATTTTATTTAAGGACACAGGAGCTGATATATTATGACAAAAACATTGTGTACTATTGTTAATTTATGTTTTGTTTGGAAAACCTCACATCCTTAAATGTGAATTTCTGAATTCTCCCCGTTATTTAAATTATTTTTGTTTGAGGTGGACAATTATTTTAAGTCAGTTGATCTAATAACAAATTTAAAAATGTAGGTCAATAATTTTATACATTCGTAAATACAGTACTTAAAGAGTAACTCACAGATATCCCTGTTTTGAAAGATGTTTATTATTACTACTATAACTGTAATTTTTTTTTTTATATATATACAGTGCTGTTCAAAATTATAGCAGTACAATGTGACTAACTAGAATATCCCTGGTTTTTAGTATATTTTTTATTGTTACATGCCAGACAAGTTACCAGTAGGTGCAGTAGATTCTCAGAAAACAAGACCCAGCATTCATAATAGGCAGACTCCGAAGGCTGTGCAATTGGGCAAATAGTTCAAAGGGGTGTGTTAAAAAAAATAGCAGTGTGGCAACCACTCTCTGAGTTCATCAATTTTGGGGAAGGAAAAAAAACAAAAACAGGTGTGAATCAGGTGGCGCCTATTTAAGGATGATGAAGCCAGCACAGGTAGAACATGCATTTGAGGAAAATGGGTCGTTCAAGACACTGCTCCGAAGAACGGCGTTCTTTGATTAAAAAGTTGATTGGAGAGGGAAGAACCTATAAAGAGGTGCAAAAAATTGTTGGTTTTGTCGAGTCAAAAGAGCATTGGAGATTCGTAAATATTTTTCCTATTCCACGATGAACGTTTCAGATTTTATATGCAGCGTCGTTTTGCCTCCATAAATGACGTCACCTTTTCTGCCATTCTCGTGTCTGGCGTGAGTCATCACAGATGTCTGTAATTAATTTGTAGATCAGCCACATCTCCAGGAGTTTTTTTTTTTTAATCTCACCTCATGTTTGGCAGATGTTAATGTATAAATTGATTTGAAACGATAAAATAAAATTAACTCGGACTGCACATATCAGATGTGGGGGAGAGGGGGGGAGGACAGAATTTATTTGGTATTACATTCCTTCATTTATTTTCCAATCCGCTTATCCTCACGAGAATCACGGGGCGTGCTGGAACCTATCCCAGCCGTCTTCAGGCAGTAGGCAGGGGACACCCTAAACCGGCTGCCAGCCAATCACAGGGCACACACAGAGATGAACAAACATCCTCGCTCACACTCACACCTGGGGACAATTTAGAGTGTTCAATCAGCCTGCCATGCATGTTTTTGGAATGTGGGAGGAAACCGGAGCACCCGGACAAAACCCACACATGCAAACTCCACACAGGGAGGCCGGAGCTGGAATTGAACCTCTGCACTGTGAGGTCGACGTGATAACCACTGGGCCGCCCAGCCACCCTTTGGTATTACAATTTGTTGAAATATGAATTGGGAATTGCTTTACATTTGAATCTGTTAGCTTTAGTCAATTTACGGTTGGAAATTGCAGCCAGCAACATTGTTGGTTGACCAATCCTCATAAAATCCACTTATTCTTCTGTAAATCAATATTTGGTGTGCATTTTAAGATCAACCAATCAGAGGGATGAATATAGCTGAATCCATCAGAGGATGGAAAAATACTGACATCTCTTTGATTATTGAAGGCACAGATGATTATTGAAGGCAAAGAGTGATGAATGTAAAATATGAATGATACCCTCCCGCCCCCAAAAATTTCACCAGCAACCAACACTCTTCTGAAGGCGTTGGGCAAATAATATTGGTATGGCTGCACATTGAAGCTGAAATGTGATTGGACCAAAAAAAACAACAAAACACAAAAACACACACAATCGACTGGAAGCTGCGCAGCCAAGACACAAACTCTAAAATTAAGAAAAAAGATTGTTGAATAGAAATGATTACATTTGAGTTGTGAGTTGAATATAGGTCTGTGCTTCTGACAGTGTTTGGGTCAGCACAAAAGGCCTTAAAGGGCCTGACGGTATGCCACTGGTGATACTGCAGATCATATGACAAACAGCTAATTTCGTCTGTGGTCGAGATGGCTATTTTAATATCGGAATTATACAGTGCAGAGTTATATTTTGTATCAATATCAGTCTTACAGAAACAAAATAAAGAATTGATACATGCAACAAAAAAACACATTTAATTATTTCGTACAAAGAGTCTAAAATCCAACCCTATGTACTTTTTGCATGTTACAAATCAAATAAGGAAATAAAATGAGTCATCTCTGAATCCACAAAATTTCCTTGAACTATCAGTGATGTAACCTTGCCTGTGAGCTGAATTCTCGTAGTATTTGTGAGTTCACAAAACCCAGAGAAGCCATCTTGTCCCGAGCACGCTGATTTTTTCCGAGGCAGTGCCACTGCTGGTCCAATCACAAAGCAACAGCGTGTTCGACGGCGGGACATGTGACTGGGACAAAAACAAGAAGCACTGAGGCCAGGGAAAGAAACCAACCAAACATGGCGAAACCTCTGGATGAATGCATGCACGCTGCAATTTATTCTCTTCTTGCAGAATTGCCCCAATTTCCTTTTTGAAAGAACAACAAGAGGCGCTGTGTGCACTTTTAGCTGGGAAAGATGCTTGTGCGTTTTTTATTTCATGTATTTGGATTGCTGTTGCCGTGATTGGTCAAAACAAAATTTGGTAGGAGTGCACAAGTTGCAGCATCGCCCAATCAGCTCCAAGTATTGTATTGAATTGCCACGCCTTTCCCGAGCAGATCACATTGGAGCAGTCCCAAATTGATAACTGTGGAGGACTCCTTTGAGCTCTTGCCAGGATGTGAGTGATGTGCAAAACGTGCCTTTGTGTACAATTTGGGCTCACTGAGATGAGTCAAAAGAAACATTTGTAAAATTCTTACCAATGTCTTCTGACAGTGAAGGTTATAAAAGATAGACAAAGAGGGCCAGAGTTGAATAGATGTGTGTCACGTTGCCTCATTGACATCAAAACAAACACACAAAATCAAACAATGTTAAAAACTGTTGGAATAAATGTCATTCTCATACCTCATAGACAATGGGGTAGGTTGATAATGGGAGACTTGTCGGACCGGCAGAGATCAGGCTGCTCCTGTTCCAGCTTTTATGATATCTTGTTGTTAAGTTAACAGCTTCTGATCAAATTAACTGTTGCTTGTGAGAAGATAACATCAACCCAGGACACCATGAGAGGGACATGCCAAGCTGTGTTCGTGGACCATCGACATCCAGTTGTAGCCGTTTGACAACATCTCAGGAATGAACTGTGTGTTCTCATTGAAACTCTCCTTTACTGAAACTCTTGTGGAATGTGAAAATACTCCCCACACCCATTAGAAGATCGTGTATAAGGGACATCCTTCCAATAAATGCAAGGAGACAAACGCACTCTCTTCAGAGTTGCCCCAGAACCTGTAACGGTTTACATTGCAGAGCCAGCTGGAGAGCTGCTCCGAGATTGTGAACCAAGACGTTTTAGCGCGCTCTCTCTTGCAAGAATGACAACCATGCCTGCCTCCTGAGTCTTCCTGTTCCTGATGTGTTCTTAGCATCAGATTGCCAGCATTAACCTAACATTTAAAACAATTGCTGTTTGAGCTGTGTCTCTTTCCTGCTGAGCATTTTGTATGATTTCACAGTTGGTGGTACTCCTGTGTCATTTGGAAGAAAAGACTCCAAAATGTTGAGTACATTGGCTCGGATCGCCCGGCCTGCTCTGCAGAGATGCACCTCTTCCGTGGCCTGTCAGACTGTCAGGTTTTGCCGTCGACCAGAGAAGGTTTCACATCCACCACCTGCTCGTCTGACGTTCGTGCAGCTTCGTGGACAGCAGACTTTGGGTTCAGCCTCTCTCTCCGTGGCCAGCCATTCTGTGAGGCATGCCCGAGCACTGGATGAAGAGCGGCTGGTGGAGGTTGAGTGGGAAGATGGAGGGCAGAGCCTGTATCCCTTCACGTGGCTGAGGGACAACTGCCAGTGCTCACTCTGTACACTGCAATCAGCTCAAGCCCGCAAACTGCTGATGTCTGACCTGGATGTCCACACAGACATTGACGTGGTGGAGGTTACCAATGATAGCAAGGTAGGCCAACCAACTGTTATTATCGACCTATATTATAATTATATTCATGGATGCCGTACCAATATTGTGAGTGAGACTTAAAAAAATCATTGATTACAAAGACGTGAAATATTACACTTGAATGATGCATGACCATTGTTCATAGCTCCAATGCCAACTCCCAACTACTGGACAGTTAATTAGTGCTGTCATATCGCTTTGGCACTAACAATCAAAACTGATCCTTCATTCCTTTTATATTGGCAACATTTTTACATTACAGCTCTTGTTTTTAATCTCAGTGTTTAGTGTCGCAAAAATAATGAGGCCAGCGAGTTAGTGATTTATTGCGTCTTTTAAGCTGTTTTTTTTTTTTCGCAACCCACCAGATGGCTTTACTCGAGCTTTCAGCTGCATTTGTTTTAACGTTACATTCTCAGACAGAGAATATGTAGATAAATTCCAGAACCCGGGTCAAGACTAAATTCTGGCATGTTGACCTTTTTTTTTATGTGGACGGACTTCTAAAGTGAGCTGGAACTGGTTGGCTTCTCTATTCATTAGTCAGCAAAAGAGTTTCTTTTCTCAGTAAAGTTCCATAAAGAGGCCCACAGATAAAGTAAAGTGCCTAACTTAAATGAGTGCACCCAAATAACAGCGTAGTTTACACTCCCACTTAGTGGCACTGTGAATGTGAGTGTGAAGGGTTATCTGTCTCCATACAGTTTGTGTCCAGTGTTTGACTGGTGACCATTCTAGGGTGTAGTTGCCTAATTGGCTGAGGTCAGCTGAAATAGGCTCCAGCTTTCTGTGACCCTGAACAGGAAAAATGGCTTTGAAAATGAATGAATGGATGGATCAATGGATGGACACGAACCACAGTGTAAACGGAAGCTTGGCTCTCATATGGATGCTACACTCCCCTTCAAGGGGCGGCCCGGTAGTCCAGTGGTTAGCACGTCGGCTTCACAGTGCAGAGGTACCGGGTCGATTCCAGCTCCGGCCTCCCTGTGTGGAGTTTGCATGTTCTCCCCGGGCCTGCGTGGGTTTCCTCCGGGTGCTCCGGTTTCCTCCCACATTCCAAAAACATGCATGGCAGGCTGATTGGACACTCTAGATTGTCCCTAGGTGTGAGTGTGGGTGTGGATGGTTGTTCGTCTCTGTGTGCCCTGCGATTGGCTGGCAACTGATTCAGGGTGTCCCCCGCCTACTGCCCGAAGACAGCTGGGATAGGCTCCAGCACCCCCCGCGACCCTAGTGAGGATCAAGCGGTTCGGAAAATGGATGGATGGATGGACTCCCCTTCAATAGAATTGGAATAGCGAACCCCGCGCCGCCAATCCCATTCCCACCCAGCCATTAGCCGAACCGCTTATTTGATTGGCTCCCAGATTGATTGGCTCTGGATTCCAGTTTAGGACCATTGGGGCAATGTTTGTCCACGACCGTATTTTCTGGACTATAAGTCGCTCCTGAGTATAAGTTGCACCAGCCATAAAATGCATATTAAAGAACAAAAAAATATACATAAGTCGCACTGGAGTATAAGTCGCATTTTGGGGGGAAATTTATGTGATAAAATCCAACCCCAAGAACAGACATGTCATCTTGAAAGGCGAATTAAATAAAATAATAAAATAGAAAACAACACGCTGAATAAGTGTACAATATGCTAACGTTACATGAAGCATAAATGACAAACTGAGAACGTGCCTGGTATGTTCAAGTAACATATTAAGTTATTCAGATAACTATAGCATAAAGAAAATGCTAACGAATTCACCAAACCATCAATGTCACTCCAAATCACTAAATCCAATGGAATCTTCATCCTCTGTGTCATTTTAAAGCAACTCCACCAACTCCGGAGGTAGAAGGTGCAGCGCTTCCTCTTCTACGTCGCTCATCGTGGTTTTATCAACACAGGTCTAGAGCGGCCTCTTGCGGTTTAATATGAAAATAACATGTGAAATGATATAATAATGTGTTAATAATTTCACCCATAAATCACTCCAGAGTATAAGTCGCACCCCCAGCCAAACTACAAAAAAAACTACGATTTATAGTCTGGAAAATACGGTAATAATGTTCTTCCTATTCACGTTCACGTTCAACTGTATAAGTGTCCATGTTTGTAATAAACGTGTGAAACTTCAAACACATCTTCCATCTGAGAGGTAGAGCAGGAAGCCTTTTTACAATATTGCTTCAAATATGTTAATCCTGATTCTTACGATTCTGTCTCCATTCATGCATATTTGTACATGTACTCGTATGGCGTACTGCAAGTCCCCGATGAATGTCGCGTGTGAACTTTAATTGATGAAGCAACACAATCGCGACCACGTTAACTGGCTTCCCAGGACCCAGCTGATACGGGTGCACACTTTAAAGGTGACTTGAGCTGGGCCGTTGTGTCGCTCTGGCCTTTCCTCTTGGCTAGGCATCTTCTTATCTATCTGGACTCTGGCACAGATCCAGTTGAAACCAGTTGAAACCATCGAGTCACACATTGTCACGGGGGTCTGCGTGGATGCGGCTCAAGGAGTATAAAGAGTAGAAACCATTTTGGATTGATTGACCAGGGGTGCCCAAGTCCAGTCCTCGAGAGCACCCATTCAGCCTGTTTTCCTGGCCTTCGTTAAATAGTTGAACTCAGCATACGCAGTCTTCTGGCAATTACTGTTAATATAATATAGCGAGCATTAAAGATCAAAGCCAAGTGGACAAAACGGCTAACAGTAATTGTATCTTTATTTGTTTGCATCATGGGAAACTCTGAGGAACACTGTCAACGTCCACATTTTACTTTCAATTTTTTTACAAAGTTAAATTTCATGCAGCAGATCGGATCAGATTGCCTTTTGGATGTCTTAACAAAACAAAACAAAACAAAAGCGTGCGGAGAGCAATGACACGGTTAGTGGACCAACATCATCTCAACGGCCACAAGATGGACCTGGGAGCAAGTTAATCTGGAAGCCAGTTCAACCATAACAGCGGCACCCAGCAGAGTCGTTAAGTGGTTGCCGGTGCCGCTACTGCCCAACTGCTGATTTCCATGAAACCATTAAAGTGTTTCATGGGCCAAGGTACAAAACATTTTGGTACCGATCCGGATAAAAACGATTGTGTCCTTGATCCTACTGAAAACCACAGACAACCACGCACATCAAGGACACAGCGCTTGGTGGAAATTTGTATTCAACAGAGTGCCGTTTTTTGCAAGGTGACAGTCAAGTACAGTTGTGACATTATCAAGAAGTGCACCCAACCCTTCATCTCCCCTCACGAGTGCTTATTCTGTTCAATGTCACCTGAACGTTGGAGTTGAGTGGACAGATAATCAAAATGAAGTAAATGCATAGTCAGCAACAAAAAATGTGTGGAAAAACATTACAGTGTGAATGAGGATATAGCGCTTCGCATCATGGAGGGATGGAATATACTATGCACATTCAGCATACTTGCTGTGTTGCACAAAACCAAACAAGGACTTCACCAAATGTGCACTGAGACCTGAAATGAATCTCTGCGATGGCAGCATCATTCTATGAGGCTGTTTTTCTTTGTTCAAAACACATGTTAAAATCAAGGTTGTGAACGGTATTGGAAAATCAATCAAAACCAAGTTGGAGTAGTTTCAGCCGACACTTCAGCACAAATTGTATTTTGATGCCTGCAACTCAAAAAATAAAAACCACTTGAAGTAAAGCATCTCTAAAGTTCAAGTAAATCCAAACAGCTTGATGGAGGGGGGGGGGGGTTATTTGAACTATCAGTGATGTAACCTTGCCAGTTTTGGTTATCTTGCAAGTCCTGTCCTGGAAGTTCGCTCTTCCTATGAAAGTGGTTCTCTCACGACGTATGAGACACAAACATCGCTTTGGGAATTCCTTGTCCGTCCATTCGTTCTTAAATCCTCAGTTTTCCGAGTCAAAAGTGCTGTCGAGCCTTTCCAGCAAATCCCATAAATTTCTTTATGTATACAAACAATTTGATTGGTTCATTTTTTTGGGTCACGTGATTACAAAACGAGCTACAGTAAGACCGCGTGAATCTCTTTGACAGTATGCGACAGTGGATTGTGGGAGGAACAAAACACCACCTGACAACATACACACAGTACTGTACTTTTAACAACATGAGAACTTGACCCGACCCGGACCACGGCCCGCCATTTGAAGATAGCCACTGTAAATGATTACTGAATAATCCAAATAGCTGTTTTTAATGTGATAATCGATACATTGTTAATAATTTAATTGTTGCGCCCCTACTTCTCACATACCGATTTTATACATTCTCCTTCCCCCTGTCCAATGAATATTAATCACCATGGAATTTGAACTTTAATGTTCATCAGATGATTACAAAGTGTAAATTTGTCTTCGCATTTCCAAAAATAGATGAAGATCCATTGTGAGGATTATCTAATAAGTGAATCATCTCAATGTTTCTACTGTATCACCAAGGTGCCTGGCTCTTACAAATGTTGCTGTCAATTATGCACATTCAGAGTCATGGGAAATTTCGCAAGTTTCTCAAACGGCCGATCGATCCTCTCACCCCCCCCCCTGTTGCCGATAAGGAATGGCGCATATCAGATGCCGTCCGCACTCTCCGCCACCCTTCGACAAATATCCCCAGGACAAAATTTTAGTCTTAGTCCTGCTCACGTTCGTCACCATGAAAAAGGTTGAAACCTTCTGTCGTTTTGATAAAAATTGTTTGCCCTCCTCCCGCCTTCTCCGCCTTTCTGCTTTAAAAGGTGAACTTCGCTCCGTACTCACGACTTTGCCGACAACTTTATTTTCCTGCGGTCCCCTGAACCAAGGTTGCATATTAACAGAAAGAAGATAGAGTCGTCCATTGCCAAAAGGCAAACGTCTACCAAAAGGAAGGGAACGCATAGAAACAATCATGATACATCGAGGATGTTCATGTCTTTATACAAAACGCTTCTCATGAGCCATTTGGAGGCCCCAGGCAGCTGCGTGTGTCTGCTTTAAGGCAGGTCCACCTTTGTCAACCAGCACAGAATTTCCTCCACCTCTCACCAGAAGTCAGTTGGGATGGGCTCCACTTACCTGCAAACTTTGATGCTCATTTTCGAGTGGATGGTGATTGTTTTTGTTTTGTAAACTTTGGTTGGTACCTCCCCAGTTGTCCATCGTATGGCCTGACCAGCACACGAGTGTCTATGATGCGGAGTGGCTAAAGAAACGCAGCTTCTCTCTTGAGGCCAGACAAGCCATGCAAGAAGAGCTCTTCCTCAATGGTGAGTTCAGATTTTGCCTCCTGGACCCTTTACGGACCTCTTATCACCTTGATGACTTTTACTGTTTTTACACAGTGTCCTGGCATTGATTAAAAGTAGGATTTAGTAGTTGACAATATAATCATTGTTCTAAGTGACCTCAAAGGATAAAACACATAATCTTATCAAAACCTAACAACATAGTTTTGGAGTTTGTGAACAACGATCGAGTCTGCTTTACAGTGTGCCAGACATGAAAAGGAAAAATTCAGCTGCAAGAGAAAGGTCTTGCATTTTAATGGAGCGGGGGTGGACTGTAGTGGGACTGTGTGTTCTACCTTTGGTCCTGAAGGACCCACAGAACTGAGTGGTTCCTGTTTTACCTGCTCCAGACTGATTACTGTGCGTGTGTGTGAATCCTCTCATTGAGGCTAAGGTTTCATTGTAGTCATGTGTTTGTTTGCGAAACTGATTCTGGACAAACTACTTGGGAGACCACAGGCTGCACTATTGTCTTTTAAACGGTGGGCGGGGGTGGGGGGGTGTTTGACACTCACATGCAAATGATACTCTGAGTGCAGTGCTATTGTCAGAGATATAGGAGCAGTTGTCAAAGATGCGTTTGGCCCAAAGTGCCAGATGCGGTGGTGAAAAATGACGCACTCATACTTTTGAGGTTTCATTATTTCTCTCTCAGAGCCAGATTCAAATTCCTTCCACTGGAAAAAAAACATGGCAAAGATGGACAAATTAATGATAAACAGCTACTTCCAAGAGCTTTTTTCATAATTGCACATATGTGTTACTCATAGTCGTGACTTATTTCCCTACTTGTAGAATGAACTCAAGCCAGAATGTGCCTGATCCAAATACTAAAGCAAATACACTCACTGGAAAGGTCAACATGATAACTGGACCTCTGGGGACTGTTTTCAGCAAGTACTACACGTCTTTTTTTTTTTTTTTTGGTCTGGGAGGATGTTTTACCTTTCTGTTGCTGCTGTTTCTGTGGCTACGCAGACTACTGTGTGCTTCTTGGGCTACGGTGCCGCTATTATCGGTAGGGCATGTAACTATTGCCATTTATAAAAGGTCAAGTTAGATTATTTTCACAGGGCCAACCGGTACTCTATGATATCATTTAAATCTAATGTGTAGATGACAAAACTCGAGTTTGAAGCCACTCGTGAGTCATTATACGTTATCATAGCATGTAACTCACTAACAAAGAGAGTGATGATCGGTACGTAGACTTACAAGACATCTGTACGTGCAGTATTAAATAATCAAGGATAATTAAGCTATGTGGTACTTTGCCCTCATGTACTGTAACTATATAAGATAAATGCGGGCTAATTTGTGAATACTAGTGTCTGGCAAGTGTCTGTCAGTCGATTAAAGGAGGTTGCAATTCATGATAAAACACCTCCGGATGCATGGAATAGAGTTGATTGTGTGTGCAGCATCTTCGTCCCTTCCTGTGTTGCCTAAATTCAAGTGCGACCCCTCAGCCTAGTACCATGCCAGTCAGAATCAGGTAAGTAAACCAGTAAAATACAGCATTGGTACAAGTTGAACTGGAACTAAAATAGCAGTTGAACCCAAATGCAAGTGGCTGGCTAATATTTAGCTTAGCATACACAACATATACTGTACATGTCCATGCACACATATGGTAGACTGCTTGGATACAATGTTCCTCTGTCCCCCTAAAAAACATATTTTGGGTTAGTCGTATGTTTTATTTTTCTTTCCATAGAAAAACAACATTAGGTGAGGCCATAAATGCATGTTGTTCTCAAAAATAACGCTCTTTTGAGAACATTTAAAATTCAGAGGCTTGATATTAATATACTGTTTGAAAATAGTAGAAGCCCATAGTTCATAAACAGTAATGAGAGAACTTCAAATGACTTCATCCACCTAACTGGTTAGCGCTCTCAGTTGCAAACTTTTTTTTTCTTTTTTAAGAATGAAGGAACCAAAATCAAACTGAGCAATCGGAATCGGCCAAACTGAAATTATGCCCAACCCTTGTCTTGAGCTTCCTTTTAAAATATCAACGGTCTCTGAGTTCCCTCCTACAGTCCCATCGACGGGATCTGTTTTGACTCAGGATACAATATTACTAAAAGGCCAGTGCCAGAGAACTTCTGGGCCTCCACAGTTTGAAATGATAGAAGACCAGTCCCAAAAAATTAATCAACCTAATTAACTGTTTCATAAATGAATCAACTGACCTTAAAATCGTTCATGATACACACAGGATACCATTGCCAGACTAAAGTCTGTATGATGGTCTCTCTCTTGCTGGTACTCATCAGCAGTTTATTTTTGTATTTTCTGGATCATAACAGTAATCAATAACCCTGGAGATAAAAGTGTGTATTCCTGTCTGTGTGTTCTGTAGAGACAAACGGGCAGATGCTGGTGATGCACTTAAGGTTTGGAAAATCCAGTTTACTATTGTTTATATGTGGGACCAGATTTAGCTTTGCAGCTAAAGATTACACTAGGGTTTTTAACTTTGTCTGATGGAGAAAAATAATGTTGTAATTTTGCCACAAGTGTCCTCTCAGTTGTGCTGTTTGAATTCTCTGCCAAGCAAGATTTTTTTTTTTTTCTAAGAGACTCATCCAAAGAATATCCTTTGGGCCGTGGTCATCAGAAGTAAGTATAATGTAAACCTGAGTGTAGCGTTCCCTCACTTTTTGCAGATGACAGTTCCACATATTTTAATTCAGCTTCAAATTAAATGCACAGACGTTGGCTTAAAGTCGTCTCCCGGCCTGCAATTACTTCAGCGTTAGGTAAGAGGAGGTCAGTCTTGGGAGCGACTCCTTTCTGCCACATGGAAAACGGATTGAGAGTGAGGGTCAACAAAAGATCAGCGTGTTCTTCCAGAACGCAAGCCCACCACTGTCAATATTTCCTTTCCTGGGAATGAATAAATCCCAGTGCCTGTAACTATGCCTTATCTGGAATTACAAGACTTAATGCCTCGTTTTCTTAACTGATGAACTTTAATGCTCTCACCTTTGCTCATAGCACACACGCGCGCGTGCGCAAACACACACACACGTCGTAGGCAGTCATCTTTTGTGTTCTTAGTACTAACTCAATTGTCTGTCAGACCAACGATGACATAATGTCCTTGACAAAAAAACATGTTGAGCTCTATTTTTTTTAATGGTATTTTAATCAGCTGCAGATTAATTTTGGAGCTGCCTGATACATTCAAATATGTCCGTTCATTCTTTGTAATGTAAGTCTGATGTGGTGGTTGTGCTCTTTGGGCTGTTTATGTGACATAAGGAGAGCGATGATGTGTACATTCTGCTTCACTAAAGATTTGCGTCATGCAGGTGCTTATCTGTAATGACTCATTTTTCGTCATGTGTTTAGTCTTGGAACTTGGGCAACTCCTGCAATGTATGCATGTCATGCTTATTTAGCTGGAGTTGAAATCATGACTAATGACTTAATACGTGCCTGAAGGTCAGAAACAATGCAAATACAGTAAATGTTTATAGAAAGTAATGAAAGCTACAGCAATCTAATCTATTCCACTCAAATAACAGATGTGCGTTAATCACCGTCCTCCTGTGTTGACACATTGGCTGCTTTTCTTAAGATTTGGAACATTCAGTGTGTTTATAACAGTACTTGAGATCAGAGAATTGGGTCATATATTATTTAGATCGCTCAAGATTGGCTCATTACCAAAATATGAAATTACCGTATTTTCCGCACAATAAAGCGGATCTAAAAGCATTCCATTTTCTCAAAAGCTGACAGTGCGCCTTATAATCTGATGCACCATATATATATATATATATATATATACATTTTCAGATTTATTGGATGTAGTATTTTAAATGTTCTGTAAAGCACTTTGTTACAGCTGTAGCGGTTGTGAAAGCTCTATTTAAATAAAGCTGCTTTGTATTGTATTGTATTCCTTTTAGCGTAGCTCCATCTAGTGGATGCATCATGCAACCAGAGCTTCTATTCTATGTGCCTTATAATGTGGTGTGCCTTATATATGAAAACAGTTTTAAAATAGGCCATTTTTTCAAAGGTACACCTTATTCCCCGAAGCTCCTTATAGTGCAGAAAATACGGTATTGATTTGCTTCCAATAGGTGTACATGTAAACATGATAGTGCTTTTCTAGCAGCCACATTTTCCGTCTAGTAATCTTGATATGCTTTCAACCTGCCTTCATGCCCTAGACAGAAGAAAAATGTTTACTTTAATATTCAACCCTACAAAAAGGATAAAATGCAGTTGTATTGACTAAGATGGGCTAATTTCCAATTTTGTGCACAGTAATCTTGAAAAAATGCATATGGACTGAGTCTAACCATGAAATAACTGCAAGTCAGACTTCTCGTTTCAGTCTGCTGACTAATTTCATGTCTCAGCTGAGTAAAAGATGATTCATCATGCTGACGATCTGGTTCCCCCTTTCCCGTCAGTCTTAGTGACACAAAGGATCTTGCAAGCATAGATTCAACCATGAAAAACTTTTTTTTTTATCTCAAAGCCAGCTTTCGCCTTGGTTACTATTTTTAGCTTAACCATAAGTGAATGTTCTTCAGGGCCTCTTGACAACAAACTGCAGGTGTCAGTTATCGATCTTGAAACATTGAGACCATTGTCAGCCAATGCAAAAGCTTTGTTCCATTTTTGAAACAAAAGATCTGAAAACGTTAATGGGTTTGGAATATTAAATCCATGCATAATGATTTCTTACACATGATAATGAAGGGGCTAATGTAAAAGATTGTTCAAATCAATCAAGCTTCCACTTCCGGATACTCATGAAGTGGGTATTTCTTCTTCTCAAGAACGCTTTTTGTGGACTTGCAGAAAATGATTTGTTAAAAATGAACGCGATTATGAACGGGCTTCATATAACTTCTCACTGTAAGTTCGCAGTTGCAAATCTGATTTCAGTTCCGAGCCAACCTATGCAAAACGGTGAGACAGACGGTCTTGCCCCTCTTCAATGAAATATTTGTTTGAGACATTTTGAAGTCGTAAAAAAAACAAACTTGTGCATCAGTGCCAGGTAAGACAAAACGTGCCAGTCAGACGCATTCCTTTATATGTTTAAGTCTTTCTTTCGAAAATGTCAGAGCCAACTAGGTGGCGCTCCCATGTTCCCTTCCTTTGGCAGCAATGATTTGAACACCAGCTCAGTGACATGTGGCTTTCTGTTCATTAAATCAACAAGTGAATCCCATGCTGAATGGAGAAAAAGTCTTGACAAATGGCTCAATTAGCCCTCAAAAGTCCTCAAAAAGGTCAATCAATAAAAAGCAAGTGGGAGAGTGAGAACCCTGCATTGTCCCAAAGTGTAAGTGTGCGCGCGATGAGGCTAAGGCGTTTTGGGCTGAAAAAAACGACCATGTTTAGTAAGGTGTTTTGGGCCGGAAAAAAATGACCATGTATAGTAAGACTTTTTGGGCTGAAATAAATGGCCATGTATAGTAAGGTGTTTTGGGCTGAAAAAAACGACCATGTATAGTAAGGCGTTTTTGGCCGAAAAAAACGACCATGTATAGTAAGACTTTTGGGCTGAAAAAAGTGACCATGTATAGTAAGGTGTTTTGGGCTGAAAAAACGACCATGTATAGTAAGGCGTTTTGGACCCCAAAAAACGACCATGTATAGTAAGACTTTTTGGGCTGAACAATACGATCATGTATAGTAAGGTGTTTTGGGCCGAAAAAAACGAACATGTATATAGTAAGGCGTTTTGGACCCCAAAAAACGACTATGTTAAGTAAGGCGTTTTGAGCCGAAAATAACGACAACATATAGTAAGATGTTTTTGGCCGAAAAAAAACGACCACGTATAGAAAGGCGTTTTTGACCGAAAAAGACTCATATATAGTAAGGCATTTTTATCCCCCCCAAAAAACGACCATGTATCGTAAGGTGTTTTTGGCCAAAAAAAGACCATGTATAGTAAGGCGTTTTGGACTCCAAAAAATGACCGTGTATAGTAAGGCGTTTTTGGCCGATTTTTATCCCCCCCCCCAAAATGACCATGTATCAAAGGTGTTTTGGGCCGGAAAAAAAAATTACCATGTATAGTAAGGCGTTTTTCGCAGAAAAAAACGACCATGTATAGTCAGGCGTTTTTGGTCGAAAAAAAGCGACCATGTATACGAAGGCGTTCTTAGCTGAAAATAAAGACTGTTTAGTAAGGTGTTTTTAGCCGAAAAAAACGACCATGTACTGTAAGGCATTTTTATCCCCCCCAAAAACGACCATGTATCGGAAGGTGTTTTTGTATAGCATTTTTATCCCCCCCAAAAACGAAATCGGAAGGTAAAAAAAACGACATGGTTGTATAGTTTTTAGCTGAGACTGTTTAGTAAGGCGTTTTTAGCCGAAAAAAACGGCCATGTATAGTCAGGCGTTTTTGGCCGAAAAAAGACGACCATGTACTGTAAGGCATTTTTATCCCCCCCAAAAACGACCATGTATCGGAAGGTGTTTTGGGGCAAAAAAAACGACCATGTATAGTAAGGCATTTTTATCCCCCCCAAAAACGACCATGTATCGGAAGGTGTTTTGGGCCGAAAAAAAACGACCATGTATAGGAAGGCGTTTTTAGCTGAAAATAAAGACTGTTTAGTAAGGCGTTTTTAGCCGAAAAAAACGACCATGTATAGTCAGGCGTTTTTGGCCGAAAAAAGACGACCATGTACTGTAAGGCATTTTTATCCCCCCCAAAAACGACCATGTATCGGAAGGGGGTTTTGGGGCAAAAAAAACGACCATGTATAGTAAGGCGTTTTTGGTTGAAAAAGCGATTTAGGAAGGCGTTAGGTTTAGTAAGGCGTTTTTAGCCGAAAAAAACGACCATGTATAGTCCCCCCCATGTACTGTAAGGCATTTTTATCCCCCCCAAAAACGACCATGTATCGGAAGGTGTTTTGGGCCGAAAAAAACCCGACCATGTATAGTAAGGCGTTTTTCGCAGAGAAAAACGACCATGTATAGTCAGGCGTTTTTGGCCGAAAAAAAACGACCATGTATACTAATGCGTTTTTGGCTAAAAAAAAAGACCATGTATAGAAAGGCGTTTTTGGCTCAAAAAAACATCCATGTATAAACGCCATGTAAACCAAGGCGTTTTTGGCCACAAAAATGACCAGGTATATTTAGGCGTTTTAGCTGAAAATAACGACTGTTTAGTCAGGCGTTTTTAGCCCAAAAAAACAACCACCTTTTGTGAATTGTTGTGAATAGTTTTGCGGAGAAGAGGATCAGAAAATGGATAGCCACGCACATTTTTGAGACCGCACAGGAAGGCCAGAATCGAACCCTGCACCTCCGCAGCGCGTGACCAACGAACTAACCATTCAACTACCAGGCAGGTTATGAAAACTCTACATCAGGGGTGTCAAACTCATTTCACATTGTGGGCCCCACACGGCCTCCATAGATGTCAAGTGGGCCGGACCATTCAAATTATACCATACTCTGGTATAATAACCAAAATAATATGTCTTTCCTTTGTTTTGGTCCAAAGAAGCACAAGAACATTCGGAAAATGTTGACATTTAATGAACATATCTTTTACAAAACATTTCATGAAGCACCTTAGAATTCCTTTGAGAAATGTGCAATTTACTTTTATCATTCACATATATACATTGCAACCGATCCCACTGATGGTACAAAGGCACAAAAATAAAATTGGCATGGAAAAATATAAAAATGCACTTTAATATAAAACGAGATTGATAAAGAAAGGAATTTTTACACCATTTACACATGTGCATATAAAATCTATATATCATACCTGCCTACACCATACAAACTAAGGAGAGTGCTAGTAAATATGTAAAGAATAAAGTGTTCACATGTCCTTCATAGCGTCTGCTGTGTTGGGTCTGTCCCAGTGACAGACTGAGGCTGCTGTTGTCTTCTACTCTGATCAAAACAGTGTGTCCCTGAGCGGATACTCCATGAATTGCACCTTATTAAAAATACTAATTCCATGTGTTTCATACATTTTTTCACTTTTAAATAATCCTGCGGGCCTGATCAAATCTCCTTGGGGGCCAGCCCACGGGCTGGAATCAAACCCTACACCTCCGCAGTGCAACACCGACACACTAACCATTCAACTACAAGTCAGGTGATGAACAAATACTTTACATTGTCCGCTGATGTGAGTGTGAGCACGAAACAGACAAGAAAATGCTCGGCCACGCACATTTGTGAAAACACACTGGAAGGCTGGAGCAGGACTCGAACCCTGCACCTCTGCAGCGCAACTCCAACTCACTAACCATTCGACTACCAGGCAGGTCATGAACACTCTACAGGGTCCCCACGGATCCTTAAATTTCATAAAAATCCATACAAAAAGTGAATTTATGTTCTTAATTGTCCTTAATTTTCATGGAAAGCTTCTAAAAGGAATACAAATCCTTAAAAATTAACCTGTGGTGTACATTTCATTTGTGTATGTCATTTTCCCCACCCTTCCAATTCATAGTTTTGTCGGAAAATGCGCCTGGTGCCCTTCCCTTCTAACCCCACTGTCGGACGACATGCCTTCCTGGTTCCCGCTATGCTTTTCCTGCCGTCTCCGATCAGTTCCGATGATGATCACGTGATCACTTCGGGTCATTTCTGGTCAATTTTACACACAGTATGTCAAAAAAAGTGTGAGCTAATTGCCCCCTAACAATAAAGATGTGCCCTTCCCTTGGCAGGAATGATTTGAACACCAGCTCAGTGATATGTGGATTTCTGTTAATTAAATTCACCGTGAATCTCCTGCTGAATGGAGAAAAAGTCCGTAAAAAATGGCTAAATTAGCCCTCAAAAGTCCTTCAAAGGTCCATAAATAAAAAGCAAGTGGAAGAATGGGAACCCTGCTCGACATTGTTCCAAGGTGTCAGTGTGTGCGCAAAGAGGACAAGAAAATGATCATGTAGTAAGGCGTTTTTTGCCGAAAAAACAACCATGTATATAGTAAGGCGTTTTTGGACGAAAAAAACGACCCTGTATAGTGAGGTGTTTTTGGTTGAAAAGAATGACCATGTATAGTTATCCGTTTTTAACCGAAAAAAACGACCATGTGTAGTAGGGCGTTTTTAACCGACCGCCCCACCCATGTATTGTAAGGCGTTTTTTGCCGAAAAAACAACCATGTATATAGTAAGGCATTTTTTTGCCGAAAAAAACGGACCATGTATATTTAGGTGTTTTTTCCCGAAAAAAACGACCATAGATAGTAAAGCGTTTTTGGCGGAAAAATACGACCATGTAAAGTAAGGCGTTTTTTGCCGAAAAAAAGACCATGTATAGTAAAGCGTTTTTGGCGGAAAAAAAGACCATGTATAGTAAGGGTTTTTTTGCCGAAAAAAACCCGACCATGTATAGTGAAGCGTTTTGGGCCGAAAAAAACGACCATGTATGGTAAGGTGTTTTGGGCTGAAAAAGACGACCATGTATATATAGTAAGGCGTTTTTTAGCCGAAAAAAACGACCATGTATAGTAAGGCATTTTTTGCCGAAAAAATGACCATGTATAGTAAGGCGTTTTTTGCCGGAAAAAAACGACCATGTATAGTAAGGCTTTTTTGGACGAAAAAAACGACCATGTATAGTAAAGCGTTTTTGGCGGAAAACAACGACCATGTATAGTAAGTCGTCTTTTGCCGAAAAAAACGACCATGTATTGTAAGGCTTTTTTTGCCGAAAAAAACGACCATGTATAGTAAAGCGTTTTTAACCGAAAAAAAACAACCATGTGTAGTAGGGCGTTTTTAACCGACCGCCCCACCCATGGCGTTTTATAGCAGAAAAAACGACATATAGTAAGGCATTTTTTTGCCGAAAAAAACGGACCATGTATATTAAGGCGTTTTTGCCCTAAAACACGACCATGTATAGTAAAGCGTTTTTGGCGGGAAAATACGACCATGTATAGTAAGGGTTTTTCTGCCGAAAAAAATGACCATGTATAGTACAGCGTTTTTGGCCGAAGAAAACGACCATGTACAGTAAGGCGTTTTGGGCCGAAAAAAACGACCATGTATAGTAAGGTGTTTTTATCCCCCCCTTCGCCCCCCCAAAAACGACCATGTATAGTAAGGTGTTTTTATCCCCCCCCCCCAAAAAAAACGACCATGTTTAGTCAGGCGTTTTTAGCTGAAAATAACCAGCATGTATTGAAAGGCGTTTTTGAAAATGGATAGCCATGCATGTTTTTGAGAACAAACAGGAAGACTAGAGCTGGAATCGAACCCTGTACATCCGCACTGCAACACCAACGCACTAACCATTCGACTACCAGTTAGGTGGTGAACAAACACTTTATATTGTTCGTTGATGTGAGTGTGAGCACAAATAGTTGTGCGGAGAAGAGGTTAAGAAAATGCACGGCCCCACACATTTTTGAGAACGCACAAGAAGGGCGGAGGCAGACTCGAACTCTGCACCTCTGCAGCGCAACGCTGGCACACTAACCATTCAACTACCAGGCAGGTCATGAACACTCTACACTCTTACAGGGTTCCCATGGGTCTTTAAAGTTCCTAAAACCCCATTAAGTTGTAAAATTACGTTCTTAATTGTCCTTCATTTTCAGGGAAAGCGTCTAAAATCAATAAAAACCCTTAAAAATTAACCTGTGGTGTTCATTTCATTTGTGTATGTCATTTTCCCCACCCTTCCAATTTATAGTTTTATCGCAAAATGCGCCTGGTGCCCTTCCCCTCACACCCTCTGTCGGGCTACATGCCTTCCTGGTTCCCACTCCGCTTTTCCCGCCGTCTCCGATCAGTTCAGATGATGATCACGTGATCACTTCAGGTCATTTCGGGCCAATTTGACACACAGTATGTCAAAAAAAGGGTGATCTGATTGCCCCTAAAAATAAAGATGTGCCCTTCCTTTGGCAGCAATGATTTGAACACCAGCACAGTGACATTTGGCTTTCTGTTCATTAAATCCACCGTGAATCCCCTGCTGAATGGAGAAAAAGTCCTTAAAAATGGCTAAATTAGCCCTCAAAAGTCCTTAAAAGGTCCCTCAATAAAAAGCAAGTGGAAGAGTGGGAACCCTGCAGTTTGTGATACAACTCTACTCAAGTCAAAACAAAATGACTTTGTAGGCTGCAGAGGAGGTGAGGCAGGCCTCCAGGCTTCAACAGAGCACACTGAGGCGAGAGACACTCTGCATTGAGCTGCCTAACAGCCCCTGGGATCCATCGCTTCAGGTTTCCTTCCCTGGAAAAGCCACTGTGGCACACATGACATTTTCGGGGGAAGGGGCTATCTTGTCTGGCTGCTCCAATCATTTCGAACACGCACCTCCACAGACCTTCCTGCCAAATCCCTTGTGCTCTTTTCGCACGAATCCACCAACGTACACACTCAAGGCTTTTTCTCTCAAATGTCAGCAAACAACACGCATGCTTATTCTGACATGGCCGCTCATCCCACCACAGCTGGAAACTATGCGAGAGACAGCAAAGTTGACTGTAGACGCACAGGACTTCCCGGATGGGTGGAAATGAGTGCTGATTTAATCTCCCAACTTTTTCCAGTGCACTTTTTTTTTTTGAGGGGGGGGCTTAATGATTCAAGATTGCCGAAGACAGTCGTGAGCTTTAATCACCAGTTGTGCTTCTCATTTAATCCATGTCTAGTCATTTTTTCTGTGCCCCGAGTACGGTCCGCTCTTCTGGAAATGACTCGCAGCTCTAAAATGATGCAAGCCAGCTTGTTTACTCAAAAGTGGCCGCAGTAAATAGACATACTCTCTATATATTTATGTGTATCGTTTGTTTGTACAGACAGCATGTTTTTTTTTTCCATTGCTGACAAGACATCCGTGTGAGGAAGTTATTCCCTGATCTAAAGAGTTCTATTCATCTTTTCTTTGACCCATCTGCCGCAAATGCAGTTCCTTCGACATCCCCGTTTCCCAATGAGAATTCTGCAGGACTGTAGCTGGTACGTCAGTGAAGTACCGGTATCTGTGCACACATTGAGCAAATCTGTAGCCTCTGTCACTGGGGATATCTTGAAATGCTGACGAGCCCGTACAGGACATCCAGACCCAGTTTTACAAGAGGAATAATTGTTCCAATCAGACCGGGCCTTTAGCCCACTTTCTCTGTTGTTATCGCAGGCAGAAAGTTCATGACCCTTTGAACTGTGTATATGTTGGGCCACGTTACCTTGTCAACCAACAATCAGTGTTACGGGCGTAGAGAGTTAGCGTTCAGTCAGTTCTGAAGGAAAGAAAAAAAAAGTGACAGACGATCTGTAACATTTGGCAGCTCTGAAACTCCAACTGAAGTGTCACTGAACATATTACAGCATGTTCAGGGAAGGCAGAAGAACATACAGTCAAACCTCGGTTTTCGAACGTCTCGGTTCTTGACCAATTCGGTTTTCGACCAAAAATGTAGAGTTTTTTATGCCTCGGATGACGAACAAATTTCGGTTCTCGAACAAACTGAGTGCACTTGAATGCACCATTTGACTCCTCTCACCTTCCTGACACGAGGAAGTGATGCTTCCTCGTGTTGCGTTCCATTGTAAGCAGACGTGTTCAGTAAACATTTTTATTTTAAAAAGAGCGTGGTTTCGGTTTTCGAACAATTTCGGTTTTCGAACAGCCTTCTGGAACGGAGTATGGACGAAAACCGAGGTTTGACTGTTTGTCACACGTTTGCTGAAAACAACAAAGGTGCTTTCAGTGGGCATTGACAGCGGAGGAATTTGCATACACACACTGTACCACATGAATCGTTTTTCGTTTATAATAAAGTTTTTATAATGGCGAGAAGCGGAAAAAGTCGACATCATTATTACATTTCGATTGCCTAACCATAATAGTGTTCGACTTTGACCTCGGCGGCCCTTCAGCCTTCCTTTCAGTATGAGGCACTGCAATTCCACATCTCTCAAAACAAAAACAAAAAAACAAAAGCAAAAATATGCAGGTTCGAGCAGGGTCGCCTTGCAGGGTGCCCATCCCCTTGCAGGCTTTTGCAGTTTGATTGCGACGCAGAGATTTGAAAGGCTGCAAAGAAACAGGTACGAAAAAGAGGTGTGGAGGAGCTTCAAACATGAACCAGGTACAAAATGTAGTCACCTCAATCCTCCTCTTCATAGAAATACACTTTGCAGCTGTTAGACGGGAGTCGCTAGAGAGTGGCTCCATGGAAAAAGGAGCGTAACCAAATGGTGTAGAGCAGCGGGAGGAATTTTTTTTCCATTTGTCTGAAAGAAGCTCGCCGATTTTTCTTCGTCATACTCAATTGCTTTCAGGAGCATGGCTATGAAAATGGCATGGGTTGTATTCAGAAGCCGCATCGATATAAGGTTACGCTTCTGGATTTAAGATCTATTGTTAGTGATTTAGTTGGGGGAAAAAAATTGCTCAAATGTATATCGCAAAACTTCTCCACCGAAGGGTGGGTTGACCCGTGCAGGATGATAACGCGCTCTCAAGGTAGTGATGCGCGTTTTAAGAGATTAGGCACGCTCTGCTGCTCGTTTCGGCTCCAAACGAGGATGCTTCTTATCCATTTCATCAGCACCGCTCCAGGGTGGATTTGATGACCCAGGCCTCATTACTTCCGCACAAAACGGTAAAGTCATTGTATAATATAGCTTGAAATTGTTTAAGCCGCGTCAATATTTTATTACATTTATCAATGGAACGCGTTATCCACATTAATAGGTTTCTGTCGTATTCTCGTCAGAGCGGAAAAATGCAGCCCTTGAAATGTTTTATCTTAATGACGTGAAGGAGTCCTCTGTGAACTTTGTGATTGTTGTTGGTGCATTGCATACAAACAGGGATTTATATCTTGAATATTTTTTCCCCTACTCTTACTGAGACTCACCTTGACATTGCTTGGTGTGTCTGTGTTTTTGCACGCTGAGATGAAATGCTAATACGTGTCATTTATTTCCAACAGTCTTTTGTCCTCATTTCATAGCGTGTGACTTGCTGTGCGGGCGGGCGCGCACACACACAAACACACACACACACACACATTTTTGTCGCGGCCACATTGTACTTACGGTTTCCCTTGGAGGGCCGTTATGAATTTTGGGAAACCATATAAATGTTTAATCACCTCCACATATTACATACAAAGCGCACCACAAAAATTGATGGTTAACTAGTTTTAATATCAGAAGTCAAGAATAATGACTGTTATTGTGGGTTACATATGACAATTGGAAATTTTGGTTCAGACTTTAGCAAGCGTCATGGAACTTGACATGCTTGATTTGCTTTCGCGGGCCACATAGAATGATGTGGCGGGCCAGATCTGGCCCCCGGGCCTTGACTTTCACACCTGTGCTTTAATGGGTTCAGATATGTTTACCTTCTGATTGTTTGAGCATCCAAGCTTGATTTACGGCGTCAGACCATGATCAAAAATTCACTTTCAAGGTGCATTTTTCAAGAAAAATGTGATTTTATGAGGCTAGGTGATATACTGGAAGTGTTTTTTTCCCTATTTATTAATTTTATGTGTCTTCAAATATATGAAATGCGCTTCTTTAATGCCACATATTGGCCCCCATTCGTATAAGGATGTAAGTCGGCTATTATATGTATGCGATGCGTCTGGCTTATGATCGCTCATCCATACACAGCCAACCTACACGTCGTCAAAAACTGCGCACCGGTGGGGGCAGAGTGTTTGGGAGGCAGATTACTAACTAATGTCTGTGAATCTGCAAAATTATTTGAAGTATCAGTTTAATAACATGCCCTGCAGTGTGAACATAGTCACACACACAAACGCACACACACACACACACATTAAGATTTTAATGGATTTAGGGTCTGATTTACGAAAGAGCAGGCATTAAATTGCGTTCATACAAACAGATGATGCGCAATGTTGGTGGGCATGTTGCACGGGAACGACTAAGATTGTGATCTCTTCACTAAAAGAGCCCAACAAGTGAGTGCCAAATTGCTTGTTCTTTTCTTCTAAGAAATTCCACAGGCTGTCGGTAACATTTGGGAGAGCAGCGCAAGCAGGAAAGAGTTTGAAGCGATAGGATTGGAAGCGTTAATGGAGGAGGCAACCCAACCAGGACTCTCTATCGCTGCGATAATTTAGGGCAGGGATGGCCAACCAGTCAGAGACTAAGAGCCAATTTTTTTACTGTGTTACTGCAAAGAGACCCCCCCCCCCCCACACACACACACACACATGACCACGCACTCGCACACATATACATGCACGCCACGACGAACAACAGCCTGATCGCCCGAACATAAATGAAACCTAAAGACACAAACACACAAATCCCCCCCCCCCCTCCCCCATTTCCTCCTCCCACCGCTCGCGGTCGACTTGGGACCAGTCTGCTGGCTCTTGGTCGATTGCGATCGACATATTGGGAACCCCTGCCTTATAAACAGAGGTAACTCGCTGGCTAGCTTAGCACTTAGCGCCGTTGTCTGCGCATGAGCGGTGATTCAGTCATCTGATTGGTTGCCCTCTGTCAATCAAGTAACGGGATTGGTGATAGGCTGACGTTGTACGTTCTATGTATCGAGCACCATTGTTTTAATGGCAGCGCCATCGCCGAGGTGTTTTCGACAATTGTCGTGTGAAAACCCGGGAGCCGCATTGAACCAGCTAAAGAGCCGCATGTGGCTCGCGAGCCTCGGGTTGGCCACCCCTGATTTAGGGAGAAGCCAACAACCGTATACAGCCAAATCCCTGTTTTGTTGTGTCGTGTAAAAATGGTTGGAGAACTGTCGTATCATTATTGTTACTGGCTTTTGAATCCTATTTGATGGTAAATTCCCTCCTAATGTTTAGTTTTTGCGCGGTAAAAAGGGAAATTCCCGTTTGTTTGGCACACTACCGTGTCAGTCAACACGACTGCGATTCTAACTGCATTTCTTTGTCATTTTCTCATTTCAGAGCGCTACTACTGGGACAGCAAACTGCGCATTCCCACTGCCAACTACCAGGACATCCTCAATGACGACAAGGCCGCGCTGGCGTGGCTTGTGGCGCTGCGGCGCATCGGTATCGTCTACCTGAAGGGGGCTCCGGCGGAGCAAGGCCACGTGGCACGACTCGCCGAGAGGATCGGTTACCTTCGACTGACGTTCTACGGGTAAGACTCACCCCATTGCGTGCCTGTCAACAGCGGCCAAGCCGCTGTTAAATAAGCTCCGGCCTCGCTAAATGCTTCAATGGTGAGTTTTCCACATGAGCATGATTTAGTCGGAGCTCAGCCCAGGGATCGCTATTAAATCAAACTTGATATATTATTTATATCTGTTTTCCAAGAAATTAAAAAAAAAAAAAAGACAATTGCGATTTTCTCAACAACTTTAATGGTGAGGAAAAATGTGCCTTGTGTCCACTGCGTTGATTTACGTGGGTGCCTCTGAAAAGTTAAGAGCAAGTCCTCTGGCGAGTTTATCTCGCCGGAGTAGATCGCTTTGGTTTATCATGCGAGGACACAGACGGGGAAAAGCAAGCCAAAATCATTCCAGCTGCTCTTAACCAGAGGAATTACCTGATGCATTCAGTCAGAACAGAGGTTTGGAGGCACGGCGCCTTTCCGTTGCCAGATGATGAGCTCACAGAGTTGGAAGTAAAAGCGCTGTCTGTTTCTCATCGTCAGAACATGGGAGCCGAGGTTACCTCGTTAGCACTCGGCTCTTGCTCTCAACACATCTTTAATGAACAGGCCCCACAAGGTCGTACATTTTGCTCAGACTTTGTCCACATCTTTTCAATTCATAGGAACAGTTTACGGAACAAAAAACATGGAGGTGCTAAGGCTTGCCCGGTACCCCCCACCCTTGACATGGAAGAGGGGCCATTTTAGAGTCGTTACTGAGTTTTCGAGACTCAGAGATTGCGTTGTCCAATTAACGCATTGACAAATACCAAATGAAAGAATAGGCTTTCTTCTTTCGCCAGAAAAAAATGATTTTACCTTTCCTTCTTTGGTAATTGGCAGCACAACATCGGTCAATTAAAAAAATAAAACAGGGATTTGACTTTATAAAGCAGCTAAAACAATGTTTAGGAATGGCTTTTGATAGCAATGCCACCTTGTATTTAGTGATAGGCAAGCACTGTAAGCGTTTTTTAGTTTGTCAGCTGTGACAGTGAGTGTCTGATTCTCTTCCGACACGTCATACTCCCAAGATTCCTTTAATTTATGGGAGACGCATGCTTCTGCTAACTCTCAAAATACATACCGTATTTTCGGCACTAAAAGGCGCACCTAAAAAGCCTTCCATTTTCTTAAAACCTCACAGCAGCACTCCTTAAAATCCGATGCGCCTTGTGTATGGTCATTAGTCATAGTCAACCCCAGAATGGCTCCTTGCTCGAGACATGCTGACAACGCAGAGTTCAAACGTAAGGCAATCGGTTTCGCAGTTGGAACACAGAAATAGAGCAGCGGCGAGAGAGTTCAACGTGAACGAGTCAATGTTATAACTTGCTGTTGGTTAAGTGAACTGTGTCGCTGCTTTATTAAATAAGTTTTACAGACATCAGATCGTCGCTATATAAATTAGGGTGTAGTGTTCTGTTGGCGGGCGGCCCGGTAATCCAGTGGTTAGCACGTCGGCTTCACAGTGCAGAGGTACCGGGTTCGATCCCAGCGCCGGCCTCCCTGTGTGGAGTTTGCATGTTCTCCCCGGGCTTGCGTGGGTTTTCTCCGGGTGCTCCGGTTTCCTCCCACATTCCAAAAACATGCATGGCAGGCTCGTTGGGCACTCTAAATTGTCCCTAGGTATGAGTGTGAGCGTGGATGGTTGTTCGTCTCTGTGTGCCCTGCGATTGGCTGGCAACCAATTCATGGTGTCCCCCGCCTACTGCCCGAAGACTGCTGGGATAGGCTCCAGCACCCCCCGCGACCCTAGTGAGGATGAAGCGGTTCGGAAAATGGATGGATGGATGGATGTTCTGTTGGCATTTCCTTGAGCGTCGCTCCATCTAGTGCAGGGATGTCAAACTCATTTCACATTGTGGGCCACATACGGCCTCGGTAGATATAAAGTGGGCCGGACCATTAAAATTATACCATACCCTGCTATAAATAACCAAAATAATGTCTTTTCTTTGTTTTGGTCTAAAGAAGCACACGAACACTAGGAAAATGTTGAAATGTAATAAACTTTACAAAACATGAAGCTCCTTAGATTTCCTTCGACAAATGTGCAATTTACTTTTATCATTCACATATATGTACTGTATTGCAACTGATCCCACTGATTGTACAAAGGCACAAAACTTTTAAGTAATTGGTATTGAAAAATATAGTAATGCACTTTTAAGATAAAACGAGATTGATAAGGAAAGGAATTTTTAAACCATTTATACGTGCATATAAAATCTAAATGTAATCCCTGCCTACACCTTACAAACTAAGGAGAGTGCTATTAAATGTGTAAAGAATAAAGTAGTCACATGTCCTTGATAGCGTCTGCTGTGTTGGGTTTGTCTCAGTGCGGTTGTCTTCTTCTCTGATCAAAACAATGTTGTCTTTTACTGATTAAAACAGTGTGCCCCCTGGCGGATACTCCATGAATTGCACTGTATTAAAAATATGAATTCCGTGTTTTTTATGCATTTTTTCACTTTTAAATTATCCTGCGGGCCTGATCAAACCTCCTTGCGGCCGTATCCGGCCCGCGGGCCGTATGTTTGACACCCCTGATCTAGTGAATGCATTGTAGATTGCGTCTTATAATGCGGTGCGTCCAATACATGAAAAAAAAGGACAAAATAGGCCATTCATTGAAGGTGCGCCTCATAATCCAGTGCGCCTTTTAGTGTGGAAAATACGGCAATCTGAGATTTTTAAACCTCTTTGTTCCCTGTTGGAATGGATGCTTCAAATATTCAACTGAAACGCAGTGCCACAGGTGCCGTTTTCAGACACCATTAGAATCCACCTCTTCCCCCAGTGGTACGAGCAGGAAAAGAGAAGTGTTTGTTTTTCTTTTGTTTGTTTGTTTTTTTGGGAGGGGGGTTCTAAAATGGTGCACCACTACCACTCGCTGGCATTTGCCTCATTACATTTTTGGTATATTCACTGTGGAAGCACCAAACCCTTGTCAAGCCCCTCCAATAAAAACAAACAAACAAACAAAACAAAACGTGAACGATGTCAACGAAATACTTACTGGCAGAGATGTGCTGGGTTGGAACACGTGTAAAAAAAGATGTCCTTTTTGTCCTTTCAGAACAGCTCCAAGTCATTGGTGTAAATGTGTGGATGACACATGGGTTAAAATCAGAAGTCAGTGGTGCTTTTCACCAAACCCTGAAAAACATGCAACCACTGAGCAGGCGCATGTCACAACATGAACGCTTTAATCCTTCAGGTCACGGCTCAGCACTCTACCTGTACCTCAAAGAGAAACTTGCTCATTGGAGGACAAAAGTGAACATATTCAAAGAAGACAGATGCTTTGAAAGAGGCTTGTGAGAAGCCATCTATGTCAAGGTTGAAGAAAACATCTTCGAATCGAGAACGAGGCTTGCGATATCAACAACATACAATTCCGTCCTTTCATCCCTTCCAAAGTGACTCAATAGTCTCCAAGAAATAACAACGCGCACTCACACTCACTGTTGGCTTTTAGGTACCTCCACAAGCCATTGTTACACCTGAATGGAGTATTGAGGAGGGTTAGTCCACCCGCATGACTGTTGTTGGTGGGCTGCGATTCAATTATACATTAAAATGATCAAGACGGATGGCTCGATAATGTATTTGGCTGTATTATCCCCATTTCTAGGAACTGTTTCACATCGGTCTATTTCACTCCACAGACTTGTGGCATCACCTGTACTGATCATGTCATGTTTCCGTCGCTGTCCTTAGGCATACGTGGCAGGTTGTGGACAAGGACATGGCCAATAACGTGGCCTACACCTCAGGAAATCTCAGCCTCCACACAGACTACCCCGCATTACACTTTGCCCCTGGAGTGAGTACATACAAAGTCGCACGCTTCGTTTTGAGGCGCCCCTCGACAGTGAGGGCTCCGCAAGTATATGTGTCCAGAATGCGTAATAAAGTGGACGTTATTTCGGCGCGCGGAGCATAGGTGCAGTTCCTGCACTGCATCAGCCAGGCCGAAGAGGGCGGCGACAGTGAAGTGGTCGACGGTTTCCACACAGCCGAGCAGCTGCGGCGCGAAGACCCCGAGGCTTTCCACACACTCGCCTCGCTCCTGGTGGACTTCACCGACACCGGGACGGACTATTGCGACTTCATGCTGCAGACCAAGAAGAGCATCATTGAGTGAGTGAGGCGGCTTGTCAAAACACACACGTGTGCACACATTTGTGTACGTGAAGGATGAGCAAGTTAAATGCTGGAGGGAGTTAACATTTTTCATCAATGCTACTGTGTGGCACTTCCTAACCAGAAGTATGACGACAATCAACTCACCCAGAATTGTAATACTATTGACGTACTATTTTAATACTATTGACGTCAAGGAGAGACTTGTTTTGGCAATAATGTCCTGCATTTCATTCCAAATCCACAAAAAAAAATCCATTAGGCTTATTGCAGTATAGGGCAGTGTAAGACCGTTTAAGCACATCTGAGACATGCATGCCATCTAGTGGTGATTGGTGATATTGCAAGTTACTCACAGTTAACACCTGCAAATTTGCATATTTCTCTCCCCCGCCCCAATATATTTTCATATTTTAGATTTGTGCATTTGGACAAACGCATACAAAAATACATGAATAGCTTATTTGGTGCAGCAGTCTGGCCATTCTTGTCCTGTGCAATTATTGTTGACATCGTTAGCGACAAGTGAATCAGAAGTGTTAACCGCACTGTTAGCTGGCTGCGCTTCATCTGCAAGATTAACGTGTGTTATCATCACGCGCTTCATCACCAGTCCAGATTCTCTTTGGGCCTTTTCGGCGCCACGCCAACATTTCTGAGCTGCACTGTTTTGGCAATATCAAGGCAAGTTGAAATGTCTGAAAAGACAAGTCAAGGTAGCCATCATTCCAATCATACCACCAGAGCAAGAGAGGCTACTGTGGGCGCCTGTGAAGACCCTGTATGGTGTTAAATGTTCCGGAGCTGTAGAGGCTAAAATATAGAAGTGCTGGTACCGCTGCGTACCGGCCCACTCAAAGCACTGGATTATCAGCGTTTTTTTAATGGATCAAGGGGGCACTTAGTGTGGTCGTTCTGGCTTCCAGTTGCCCATCCCTGACACAGATGGAACAATATGGAGTACACATTAATGAATTTGAGCGAACAGATTAGAAAGAGGAACACTGCCATCTGCTGGCTAATACCATCAGTGTTCTGACTTCACTCGGTACATCTTGACAATCTCATGTCATCCACGAAGGTATTATGCTGGCTATATTGAAGTATAATTATGTTTTTTTCAGTTGTCTAAGTCATCTATAATCTGGCATCTCGACTTTGTGATCAGCATTAATGCGCAGGGTCAAGTTGTGAGGATAAACTACAACAACGCCACCAGGGATTCGGTGCTGGACCTCCCTCTTCGTCAAGTTCAGCCCTTCTACAGAGCGCTCAAGGCCTACGTGAACATCATGAAGCGACCCGAGAATGTGGTCACCTACAAGATGGAGCCAGGTCAGCGTCAACCATCTTTCTCTGAGCACTGTTTCATTTCATTCGGGTTCTACTAAGCGCCTCAAATACCCTGCAACCCTGAAATAGCGAGAAAGATAACATTTGGCATCTTTAAACTGACAATATACAACAATTTATTCCTTCAAAACAGTCTACTTTCATTTCATACTCATCGTATATTACCCCTAAAAAATAACTGACTGACACATAAAGACAGAAAAATCTGTCATTCATGAGTTTTGGCCGTACTGTGTGTGCGCGCATGTGGTGTAATCCGATAATCTCAAAGCACCACACACACACACACCACTAAGAGTCTGTTCCACCATCCATCTCGAACAAATTCCCTGGCGCAGAGCTCTCGTGTGATCTTAAAATGAAGAAGCGAAGAGGACCCAAGGTGGGAGCGTTGCAAAACACTTACACCGTCAAGGAGAGACTTGTTTTGGCAAAATACTAATTGACATTCGGGCAACCCACTTTTATACAAAGACTGTACCACCAACATTGGGTCGGACATTTTGCTTTATTTACTGCCGCTTCTTTCTTGGGCAGTCAAGGCGCTTTTTTTGGCTGGCTGCATTCCAATCACGTCACACTGTCAAATGATTTGAGACTCCCCTCCTCCACCCTCATGTTTAGTATTTCCGATTGTAGACCTCAACATGTTTCTGACCTTCTTATCAGGACAAATCCACACTAAACACGCCTCAGACCAAAGGATAATCTCAAAGGACCATTTTATAAAATGATAGTCAAGTGTTTGATGTCCTTGAAGAAGCACAATCAGGAGAAAAACAGTTTGACTGTCTTGATATGTGTGTGCAGCCGAATTTCCAAGAAGAGGGAAGTGTCGCCTTGATGTACAAACCCAATTCCAATGAAGTTGGGACATTGTGTTGAACATGACTACATTTGATTTGCAAATACGTTCATGATTATTTGCTAAAAACAGTCAAGTTGATCCATTTGAACATTCAATATTTTGTCTTTGTAGTTTATTCAATTAAATATTTGCAAATCGTCGTATTCGGTTTTTATTTGTATTTAACACAACGTCCAAACTTCACTAGAATTGGATTTGTACATACAGTGAAACTCCTCTTCGACGAAATCATGTTTGCAGCAAGAAACCTTTCACAAGAGGTGGTTTTTCACTGTAGCAAATTTGATCTCAGATGTAAACACACATATACACACACACACACACACACACACACACGTGTGTATTCTTTATTTTGATTCCAATAGTGCATAAGTATGAGCATACAGTATCACTCATACTTCCTTGAGACCTTTCCCTCTTTAGACAGGGCTTTGGTTCCATCTTGTGGCACAAGTTGAAGGGGGTACAAAAACTGTACAAATAATGTAGGTTAGGTTAAAAGAAAAAACACAAATACTGTATGTCACAGCTTTTCAACTGTCAGTCAGCGTCAAAACTGTTTTTGTTTTGACTTTGGAGGTTCAGCGCCGGCTGTAAATTAATAGTAGTAATTGAGGGAATGCAAATGGTAGAGTCCAGACAGAGGAGTCATCGCGATATTTTATGCTTTGTTGTGACTGCGGAGGCTTCTCAGTTTATGACCAACTTCTATTCTGACGGCTAACTGGAATTCAGTTCCTCTCACTCATGCAGGAGTAAAGTCACCATGAAAATGAAACAATCAATTGAAAACCAGTATGCGTGGCCATAACTCAATGTGCCGCTTGCAAACATATTCTCCTACATTTTCTTTCGTGACGCATTTTACTGCAAACTGCTCTCAACAAAACATCATTTCTCTCCTCTTGCAACGTGTTAATATTTCACAGGATAGAGTCAAAACCCTGGCTAATGTGGAAAGTAGTCCTCTTGAGATCCATGTCGACTTAGAGCACAGATGTCAAAGTCAAGGCCCGGGGGCCAGATCTGGCCCGCCACGTCATTCTATGTGGCCCGCGAAAGCAAATCAAGCATGTCAAGTTCCATGACGCTTGCTAAAGTCTGAACCAAAATTTCCAATTGTCATATGTAATCCACAATAACAGTCATTATTCTTGATTTCTGATATTAAAACTAGTTAACCATCAATTTTTGTTGTGCGCCGTGTATGTAATATGTGGAGGTGATTAAACATTTATATCAGGGCTACATACGGGATAATGTAAAAGTGGGAAAAAAATGCATTAAAGACACAGAATGAATATTTTAAATAAAATGCAATTCCTGGACACTGTTTTGATCACAGTAGAAGACAACATTGTTTTGATCGGGGAAGAAAACAGCAGTCTCAGTCTGTCACCGAGATAGACCCAACGCAGCAAATGATATGAAAGCGCCAATGCTTCTTGAGACCAAAACAAAGGAAAGAGATGAGATTTTGGTGATTCATAGCCCAGTATGGTATCATGTTAATGGTTCGGCCCACTTGACATCTACCGAGTCCGTATGTGGCCCACAATATGAAATGAGTTTGACACCCCTGATTTATATGGTTTCCCAAAATTCATCACGGCCCTCCAAGGCAAACCGTAACTACAATGTGGCCCGCGACAAAAATGAGTAAGGCTTAGATTTAGAGACTAAAACTTTGTTCAAAATCATCAGGCATTCCCTACCCCCTAATTATAATACAGTACAGTTATACAGATTTTTTTTTTAAATATAGCACACGAAAACAAACAATTGCCACCTAGAGTGCTATTTGAAGAAGGGAACAAGGCGTCCGCACCACCATTGGCAAACTTTGACGCCTACCCCAATAGGTTTGTAAAATGGCACCAAACCTCGCCAACAACCCTCCGATAACTAAATGCATACATTAATAAAACATAACTTTGTGGGGAGCAGCAGGCACGTATCAATCAAAGGGAAAATTGTTTTAACACTCCTCGGGTGTCAATGAACTCATTCAATCCCAGCCATTTTCACTGGCGCAACCCCCTCAATCCCAGCGTTTTACTGGATTTTGACTGATCTTGCAAGGCCCACAGAATATTTGGTTCTAATGCTATATAAACATGGAGCCTACCAAAATAAAGTTTGGACTCTCTTCTTTCAGCAGAAAAAAAAACGTGTTTCTATCTTTTTCCATTCTTCAGCAATCGGCATTATAAAATGGCCAAGTTTCATGAAAATAGCGATTCCTGGGCAAAAAAACGGAGAAAAAGAGCTTTTTGTAAAAGCATGCATTGCAAGCACGTGAGGCACCACTGCCACCTACTGGTCGCTTTTTTACAAACGGCGTATTCTCATTCACAGATTGCATCAGACCCTCCTCCTCTCTATGATGCAAAAAAAAAAAAAAAGACTTAGACGTACAAATACGTCCTTGGTAGGCGAGGCCTCAAGTACGTCTTGCGGAATGAAAGAGTTAATTGTGGTGGTTCACTATACCCGGCGGATCCCAATCATCCTCAAACTTGCTTTTAGTCACCACTGGTTGCGCTTGCATTCCAGGTGACATGGTGACGTTTGACAACTGGCGCCTGCTCCACGGCCGAAAGAGCTACGTCAGCAAGCCGGACAAGGTGCGACACCTGGAGGGCGCCTACCTGGACTGGGACGAAGTCATGTCACGCCTCCGGATACTCCGCAACGCCGTCAATTAGGTTGACCCACGTCACGAAATGAACCCCGTGACAGTCAAGTAGCGGCACTTTAGTCTCTGCATGGCATCTGAATTGCCTTTAGGACACCGTTGGAGGAGATTGAGCTTTACCCTCGCAGCTTCAGTGCAACGCGCCACTGCAACTATTTATGAACTGTGTGTCATTAAACAATTTCTCAAGATCGTCTTGAAAAAGACTTAAAAGTGAAATCATCTTTCATGTATTTGAAGATTTTATTTTTACCTGCAATAACCATGCTTGTATTCTGATTTTGGAGTGAAAAGATGTCCAATTTTAAACGGAGTGTTTCCCACACGTAGAGCTTCAGATGGAAACGAATTACAAGGTACAGTGTGTAGAATTATGTGCCACCTAGTGGTGAATTAATAGAATGCCACGACCTAAACTCTTAGCGCGTGTATTTCAAGCACGTGCACTAATGTGCCTTAGAGAGCTTACACACTTCGCAAGCCTACATTTTAATCGATACATTTTAAAAAATGTTCATGTGATCACATTTTTTTTTTGTATTGAAATTACACACGTTTTTTTACACTGTCCCTTTAAATGTCCAAAAAAAGATGTTTTGCCATATCCTGATAGTAGTTTTCTACGCCTCACTTTTAATGTATGTAAAATTATCTGCTCAAATGCAAAGGAATCATTTGCTTCCCGCACGACATGTTATTTATTTTTGTGTGATACAGTAATTTAAGCCCAATGATTCGGTTGTTCATTAAAAAAAAAAAACAAAAAAAAAACAAAACCTGTGCCTTTCTTCCTCTTGCATCGGTCTTAAATCAGATGCACACTAGCTGTGGAGCCAAATGTGCTTGTTTTACTGCATCGACAATAAAGCAACATTTCAGCAGTTTGTGTCTGGTTTTCCCAAAGAATTAAGAACAAGGGGCTCTATTTTGGACCACTTTATTAGATGGGTAAAGCTGTACACATTTTTATAAATACTCCAATGACGAGAATATACTGTACTTACATTTGGCATTTCTTGACTCACAAGACAGTAGCCAGCCAACACAATGACAGTTTGACATATCCACGGATCCTCAACGCTTTGAATTTTGGATTGAGGCTTATTGTGACAGAAGAGGTGGAATGAGAAGCACTTTGTATTTATTCACTTGTATACAGTCTTGTGCTCAAAAATACAAGCTTGTACCAATAATGTATTGCTGGATGTGGAGAAACTAGTGAACACACAAACACACACACAGCACATTGAGGATGAGCAATCAGAATCTTTACGATTAAAAATGATGTCACATCATCTGCAAGATTGACCTCAATTAGTTAGTTTTTAGTGAACTTCCTTTTTGGAAGAATCAAGTATGTATCGCTCTGCCGACCGCAATGTGGCCTTGTGGTAATCCGTTTTAAGGCCAAAATTGTAAATCAACAGCACATTGCATCTGGGGTCTCGAGTTTGACGGTCACATTCATCACTTTGTGAAGCGATTTTCTATCGTGTGACCGACCTACCAAATGATTACGCGCTTCACACGTTGACGAGACAAACAATCACATCACACGGGCGTCATATCACATCAATCGACAAAAAAAATGCTTTCGTTCTCACTGACGTAGTCAACTCTTTGAAAGCCAGACAAGAAATGGCAAATAAGGTCTTATTGCACATTTATGCAAGTCAACATTGATGGCTATTTGCAGAAAGATACAGCAATGTGTATATCTTAAATAAATACTATATATTGAAATATAATATTTATTCCCGAACGGTCACAGTAACATGCTATTAATCAACAGCAGGGCACAGACGAGGTTACAGTGGAACTAGAACAGCAAATCAGCCCGACAGGCTGAGCTAAGGGCAAGAGAACACCAATGCTTAGCGGCGCACGTGTTCGCAGAGAGCCACGTCACAACAAATAAGCACACAATCACACTTAAGATCTATGAGGGGAGGGCTGTGAGCACGGGAGACGCATGCGCTCCGTTCCTCTAAGGTTCTCAAAGACCATCTGGTCGCAGGGTAGAAGACTGAAAACAGACCTCCTGGGAACAAATATTTACACCAGATGACGGAGGGTCGAAAACAGGCCAATATTTACACTGACTTGTGTGCTTCCATGTCACTGAGAGATTGTCTGTGGCGTTGGAACTCAAGTAGAGACAGATGGATGGGGGGGGGGGGGGGGGGTCAGAGGGTGCACTAGCTCGGGAGTGGACGTGGCGATAGAATCTTGGCTTTCCCGTCCGTCTCCTTCCCCTTCACGGCTGCCACGTAGGAGAAAAGGCAGAGGACCGAGTAACAGATCTGATGTGCCTGCACAAGACGAGGAGGAGGTGGAAGATGTTACCTGTCGTCTTGGTCTCATCGCGTCAAAATGTCAACAGCGCGCAGAGAACCGTTTGAATGCAGAGAGTAATTGGAGAGGGAAATTGATTTGAGCATTTAGCAAAGCATTAGCATGATGTAACTCAAATTCTGACTCAGCGTCATCATGTAGTGAGTGAACCGATATCAACGATGTCATTCACCAAACAGACTTCCTTCCTTTATCCACCATTACCTGCGCTAACGCAGAAGTCACATTTACAGGATATATTTGCATGGAAAACACACGAAGGGCATAAATGTGGAGGAGTTCTGACACGGCATTTCATTTCGTGCCGTCGCTAACCTTAAAACGTCGCATATCGGGACCGAGGAGCCCGTGTAATTGTCAGGAACAGAAAATGCTTGAGTGGACTTTGCATCTTGGAACAAATGCAAAGCGAATACCGTACTTTATTGTTGAAGAACTTGCATTTCCTTCGTAGAGTGATTCTCAAGGTGTGCTGTGTGTAGCATGAGTGCTACCCGGGCTCCTACTAGTGCTACATCAAGAATCACTGTCGTAGTGCAGCGTTGAATTTATCTTGATCTTAAAAGATCAAGACAGTTAATCTTCAACAAGTGTTTAGTTGTCTTTGATGTACAGTTTTTTTTTTTTAATGCTCCCGTATTTAAGGAGGAGTCATGTACAAAACTGCGCAGAATGCTACAGGTGGCTTACGATAATGTTAAAATGACTTTTTTTGCTGAACGCATCGGCTTATTACATCAGACTTTACAAAGATCCGATTGGATGGATCGGAACATATTTAGCATTTTATGCAAACTCGGCGATCGGTTGTAATTTGCTGATCGATCAATGAAGTCATTGATCGGTTCCTCAAAATAAGCCATTAGAGCAAACAGAATATTCACTCCAGGTACGCGCTCAGTGCTGCCATCGTGAAGAAGCCAAGGTCTCTCAGCCTATCGAGTCAGATTTTTGCAAAACATTTTGGAATTAACTCACACCATTTCCTACCTGTCAACTTGTACGTTTTCCCCGTATTTTATACGGTTTTTTTTAATCATTTAAAATCATGTACGGCGTATTACAACTTTTACACGGGAGGAAAAAAAAAAATTGGGAACCGATCTTACAAAGACCATTTTGGCTCAAATCCAGATCGTCTCACCTGCTGGTAGCCAACGACAATGCCATCGTCGATCGCTACTATTGTCACGGCAAACCAGCAAAAGTAATCCTCAATCGTATTTTTTTTTTTTTTCATCGCTGCGTACGGTCTGATTGATAAAACATGATGTGCGCATGCGCGGTAAGCCGTTGTACGGGTTTTTGGTTGCTTTGTAAGGGGAATCGTAATCATTTATAAGGGCAGCTATTAGCCGAGGTTGACAGTTATGCCATTTGCCCATTCGGGAAGCACACAAACCAATGTTTTTGAAGGACAACTAGCATAAAACAAATCATCATAATGTGCCGTTTTAATACTCTGATGAGAATCCTTTTCAAGTCAATGGGCTCCCGTTGACGTCACCAAATGCTGCGATTGCTCCATTCTTTAAACGGCCTTCACAGTTGCCACTTTCACATGCCGGTTTGCTGGTCCTGCTGCCTTCACTTTGGTTTTCAATAAGCGACTAGCATGCTCGATTGGATTGGGATTAGCATGCGGATTTGGCCGTAGATTGGTGTCTCTCTCCCCCCCCACTCGTGGACATCTACCACTCCCGTCTGACCCGCCAAGCCATCCAGATCGCAGGTGACCCCACCCACCCATCCCACAGCCACTTCAGCCTGCTGCCGTCGGGAAGGAGATTGCAAAGTCTCCGTGCCAGAACCAGGAGGCTCAAAAACAGTTTCTTCCACCGGGCGGTCAGGAGACTCAACTCCCTCCCTGCTCTGCCCGCTCTCCCCACCCTCTGCCTCTGCCCAACCCCTGCCTCCTGTCACAGACTATGACCCTCCCCTCATTATCCATCATCCGCATATTGCGAATTGCGTATTGCACAATGCACTACCTCACTTTACCACAAGTGCCATTGTTTATGCTGTTGTATTGTCTATATCGTCTATATTGTTTATACTGCTCAGATTGCATATTAGGTCTTTTATACAGTGTAGCTGCTATCTTCTCAGCTGTGTGTTTAATGCACAGCATGTTTGCATGCATATTGCACTGAGGATTGAGAGAAAGAAATTGCATCTATGCTGCATGTCACATGTAAGCATATTTGACAATAAAGATGACCTTGACCTTGAGATTTTATTTCTCTGCCATCAAAAGCCTGGAGTTGCTTTTGCAGCATGTTCACGGTCATTATTCAACTACCAGTTAAGCGCCATCCTACCATTTATGTTGACGCATTTGACTGAACACTTCATTGAGTTACATCCGTCAGCCGTCACATCATCAATAAACACCAGCCAGACTGTCCCAAGCCACGACAATGTTTGACACAGAACGACGTGTTATTCGAATAAAGAGCACTCCCTTTCCATCTCCATGATTTTGGATTAAACTTCACCTCGGTTTCAGTTGTCCAAAGATTTTCTTCGATGTTTTCTTGTAAACTGTCATTTAAACATTTCATGCACAAATGCTGTAATGATAACCTGATAAGCTCTCCACTGTAGTAACCACTGTCCCTGAAACGGTTAAATTTGATTGAATGATTCATTCATTCATTCATCCAGACGATTCCTGACTTGTAGTGATTTGATTAATTCCCAAAGGAACCAATTATGTGATCATCTCTTCGGTCTCCCCCAGGCGGTTGGATGTTGTTGAGAGACCAGAGACTCATCGATATTGCTGACTGTTTTTTGACCGCAAGGTCTGTGGGCTAATCACTACCCAATGAAGAATGCTGTCTGAGATGGGGAAAAAAACAACTGGCAAAAGGTGAAGGAAGCTTCTGCGAGGACCCGGCCAAGTTTCAAGGAGGCAACTCTGACTTTGGTGACAACCACGGGCTCCATTTTAGGCAGTCATTAAAGGCAAGTCATTATCATGTAATCATTAAAAATGATGACAGTCCTGCCTTGAGGTGCAAGTTCAAGTTGTTCCCTGACCACACGCATAACCCAAAATATTTGTATCTCAAATCTTCTTTGACCACAGAAATGAATGGAAATACCATCAATTCATTCCAATTTTTTTTTTCATTAAAAAAATATGCTACATTTTACTTTATAAAACAGGCAGTAATAACATCATTGCAAAAAATTATAATGAATTAAACGATTTTTGTCATACTTTTTCCCTTCAATGCACATTGTGCTGCTTATTCTTGTGTGTAGCCTTTGACCACCTGAGGATAGTATAAGACAGACATACACATATACCGTACACGGAGAGACTCAGCTCCTGTCTCCGCTTCTCAGTAGAGCAGTAACAAGTCATTCTTCACAGAGGATAAAGAATATATGCCCGTGAGTTCTGCTCCATTGTCTGTCTAAATGTGTTGCTGCGCCGGTTGTACTCAGAGTTCCATTGCTTGAAAGGTAACAACACCGCCATATATAGTAGATACTAAGTTTGACAGTAACCTGACGATGAGATGAGCCAAACTGTTGTTGTGAAGTGAGATCAGTCACATAATACCATACAGCGCTCGTATCTCAAGTTTGCGCTTGCAAGTCCAGTGAAGGCGCGTCACTTGTACCTCAAGGCACGACTGTATGCTATTTACAATTGAGAGATATTTAGAGGTGTTCTGCAAAAATAGCTTGAATTCCACCACAATATAATTGTAATAAAATCTTTCAAAGCTAAAGGTCTGTACTTAAATCTCGCAATGATTGTTTTCTTTAATGATTATTATTTTTAAACAATCCAGGCAAAATTGGGTGTACACATCCGGTACTAATGACACGCTACAATATAGTAATTCCCGCGGATTTGCTTATTTGCAATAAATTTCCTTTTTGTTGTTGTTGCTTTTTTTTTGTCCGGGGAGGGAGTGGGGGGGCAACCCCCTTTTGCCAATTCGAGGGTTATCAGTTAATTATATGCAGATTTTCACTATTCGTCAGCCAGCACAATCCTTATCTCACTCTACATGAATTGCCAAACAATTAAAGGTTTGCAAGTCAGACTATAAAAATGTGACTTTGTATGTTATCAGCTAGACTAATTTACATAACGATCTTAAAAGTCTACTTTCAGTACAGTGTGACACATTCTGACAGAGAGGTACAGTGGCGCACTGGCAGACTGACAAGGACTCACCATGGGGGTCTTGTACTTGTGGATCACCACTTCTTTAGTTTCAGGAACTATGCCGATGCAAGAGACAGAAGAGAAATTCAAGGGCAGCAGGAACTTGAGTCAGTTTACGTATGAACGTTTTCTTGAGTGTTAAAGAAGTGAAATCTGAACATGGCTTGAAAATGAGTTGTGAGCTAGCACTCCTCCCCACCATTAAAAAAATGCACACACATTGAATTCATGCTGTGTGTGTGTGTGTGAGTGAATTTCATGTGAGATGTGAGAAATCTTGACTTTAGATGATTAAAGGATAAAAAATCGCCAACAAAAATGGACAAATGTGTTTTTCAAGAGAACCGCTTCAATGTGAAAAGAACATAAAGAGAAGACAACTTTCCTCTCCACCCCACTGCAATGAATGTGAAAGGACATGACGAAGAAGAAGCGGATACGCAGTTGCCCAACATATTTGGCCCCAGTCTGACTTTTCATTAGTAACTGAAACCAGAGCAGAGAAGAGGCTGAACTGAAATGAAGGACATGTTAAACCTCTTCTCCCAGCACCCCCCACCCCCCAAAATAAAAAATTCTGGAAGAGCCCCCCTCCCCCTTTCTGTTGCAAAAATGGCTCATGAGAGATGGAGTCTGTGGTGATCTCCCAAATGAACCGCAGCTGATGAGGGGAGCACAGGACAGGAAAATGAAGAACAGATATTGTGTGTAGAGTTTGTCTGAATAAAAAAAGTGACAACACTTTACCTGCTGGAGAATGAAGGTTTTCATAGTGGCAAAGATGAGGGCAACATTACAAAAATCAGCACAGAGACACGACAGTAACCCAGCCTGGCGCTTCACTTCAACCTTCGGAAACTATTTCCTTCTTTTCCTGCCTGCTGCTCACACCACCAAACTACAACACTCACCAACTACTTCATCTCGTCTTTCCATTAGTCTGTTCAGGACACCTGGAGCCCTATCAATAATAACGGCAACTCATTATATGTGGTTGACTCCACTCACTGACTTTCCGATGAAAGAAAAAGTCAAATTAGGATGTATTTCAATGGACAGTTTGCATTCAGGCCTGGGATGAGGTGTAGCCATTAAGATCAATCTTGTATCCCAAAAAATTAGGCTGAAATATGTAAAGAATAAAAAGCTGTGTTTATTACCGTATTTTCCGCACTAAAAGGCGCACTGGATTATGAGGCGCAATGAATGGCCAATTTTTTTCATACATTGGGCGCACCGCATTATAAGACAATCTACAGTGCATCCACTAGATGGAACTACGCTCAAGGAAACACCAACAGAACGATCAGGCGTCAGTAAAACATATAATAAAGCAGCAACACCGTTCACTTAACCAACAGCAAGTTATAAGATTGACTCGTTAACGTTGAACTCTCTTGCCGCTGCTCTATTTCCGTGTTCAACTGCGAAACAGATTGCCTTAAGTTTGAACTCTGCGTTGTCAGCATGTCTCGAGCAAGGAGCCATTTTGGGGTCAAAATATTACCGTAATGACCATACACAAGGCGCATCGGATTTTAAGGCGCGCTGTGAGCTTTTAAGAAAATCGAAGTCTTTTAGGTGCGCCTTTTACTGCGGAAAATACGGTACTAATTCAATTCAGAATTTATATAGGCTGGCTCGCTGCCTTCTACAGATTTCAGACTTAGAAACATCTGCTGGAGTTTTAATCAAGGCTAAATTATATTGTTTTGTTGAGTGTTCACTTTAACAACAGCCGCAAACAGATTTTTATGGTAACTCTACCACAAAATCAATATCTTTCGGATGTAAGTAACTTTACCATGGAACACTTAGGATTTATCAAGCAATGGAATTACGGTGTTTATTTCATGTTATTTCTGAATGAAACCTATTTTGCTACGCTGTCTAAATGTGCACCATCAACCGTTTCATTTTGTGGTGTGTCCATCTTCCTACCGCTCCCGTCCAATTTAGTGAACCCTTATTAGCTCTTTGCCACGAAGCTGAGTTACTGCCGCGCCAAGTACAGGTCTACAATCAATAGATGGTGTAATTACCAAATTCCTCCAGGACAAAGACTCCCTTCACTGTATTGCACTTTTTTATGTGACTCAGCTCTATGAAAACCTAAAAAAAACAAAAACAAAAAACAAAAACAACAACAACACAAGACAGAACATTATTAACTTAACAATACTGGATGAAAATTCAAACTTTCAATGTATATATTCAAAAATAAACAGGTTAAAACTGCCTTATTCAGTATGAAAGGTCAATTAAAAAGAAGCTACATGTGGAATGCAGAGCTTTTAACAGGAAAAGGAAGAAAGAAAAAGAAATAAAGCACAACATGAGAAGTTTCCATGATACATGGGCAACAGTTAAATGCAGTGGGACTGTTCAAAGCTAACTACCACTTGATAATGGCATTGGATATCACATCACAGATCAAATCGTTTGCACTTTTGAAATTCGAACTGTATTGGTCAATCAATGTGGCCCATAGATGCATACATGGAATTTTCATATCAAAGAGAAACGGACACACAGCTACAAGAGTAAAAGGAAACCATAAAGGGGGAGAAAAAAAAAAAATAAGAAGAAAAGGAACCCATAAGATGTTACGGCTAAGAAGCAAACACAGCAGAGGTTGTGTACCTTCCGCTCCTTGCAGGGGGAGAAAGCATGGGAGAGAAATGGTTTGGATTATTATCGGACAAAAGAGCACAAACACTCATTGACAGTCTCGGTGGGCACTGTCCACAGAAGCTGTGTACAGACTTAGTGGGGAATCAAGACCGTACCCTAACCATTAAGAGACAAAAACCGGAGCAACCATTTGACTCGGGTGTTCAAAAGCTAGCTTCACCTTTGCTTTCCATCCCCCCCAGAGCCCTCCATGCCTCCTCCTCCAGCAACAAGGACTGGCACCACACCCTCACACAGGCGCAACATATTCACGAGGGCACTCAACGATGGACGCTCCAACTTTATAAAGAGGCCACCTCTGACATTGCCCCTTCTGCAGAGCAACAGTCTGTACTTTGTCATTTTGTGAGTTGAATGTTTTAGAGAAACAAGCTAACACGGAGATGCTGATGATTTAGCGGATTATTTACGCTTGACCAGGGACTGGCTAGCTTTTGTAGCAAGCAGGGAGTGCAATTTGCAGATAATTAACCCTCTTTCTGGGTCCAACCCGAGACCTGCTGAGGTTGGACGGCCTTCACCCTAACTAGTAAGGTCCCATCACTCTTTCTAAACACAGATTAGTGTTTCAACCTTCCATGACAGTCCATATTAGAAGAGGACGGGTTACTGTGTGTAAGATTTGAGCTAACTAGTGTTATGCAATACTATCACAACACAAAATGCTTTCTGTAGAGATTAGTAGAGTTGCACTTATTTAGTAATTCACTACCTACTGTTGCATTGCATACGGACATGCTTTCGACTGAGGTAGTGCGACACGATGAGTTTAGGTATTTCCTCCTTGGTCGGTCTTACGAGTGACACGGTGTTCCTACGATCGTAATTTACCGCCACCCCTATAGTCGCTCTAAATACAATACGGGACTCAGGCAAAACAATCTTATTAATATTACGACTAGGAATCTTGTAATGGAGAATGGCTCACATCAGGCTACTTTATTGAAACTCGGTCTTATGAATATTGGATCACTCTCCTCAAAAGCCCTGCTGTTTCATGACCTATTTAGAGACCATAATCTGAACATTATTGGACTTTGCGAAAGACCTGGTTAAAACCTAATGAGTTTTTAACGTTAAATGAAGCCTCTCCTCGAAACTTTCTCAATTCAGATGTTGCACGTCCTAATAGGAAGGGTGGGGGTGTAGCCTGTATTTCCCAATCTGCTCTCAAATTTAGCCCTCACTATCACGACAATTTTAACCCTGGAGAACCCAAGACCCCTTTTCTTCTTTGGAAAATGATGAATTTTACATTAAATGACTGCTATATGTTCACTGAACACCAAAATATATGTTTTTTTCAAATATTCAATACTTTACTTTAATCCTAATTTAAGATTAGGGCCAAATTTGACCCTTTGGGATTTAAGGGTAGCATTTGAGTAGCAGAATGTATAGGGGTCAAATTTGACCCCGTGGGTTCTCCAGGGTTAAAACATTTTGAAGTTCTTGTTATGCCACCGACAGCCTCGTTGCAGTTTTATTTTGCAGTTAATTACAGAGTCCCTGGCTCGTACTCTGTTTTTTTTAGATGAATTTTCTGAACTTGTGGCTGACGAGATGACTCGCACAAATACTGTACTAATTACGGGTGACTTTAATATTCCTACTAAGATTCACCGTCCGAACCACTTACAGTGGTGTTTCAGACAGGATTGATCCTTATGGTTTCATGCAGAGAGAGAGTAGAGAATAACCAGTCTCAATAAAAACAACCCAAAATACTGATTTGATCCAGTGGCAATGCTAACAAACCAGCAGCCAACCTCCCATAGCTCCCGCCATTCAGCTCAGGATTTCATGACATTTTTCTCTCTGAAGATTCAGCTCATTGGGGACGCCGCTAACAATCGATTTAAACTTCTGGATTTAGGGCCAACCTCTACTGAGACAGCCCTTGCTAAAGTGACAAATTATATTCCCCTAGCTATTGAGTTTGACAGCTGATCAGTGCTATTAAGACTCAATCTTAGCGCTCGCTGACGAGGACAACGGCGATCATCATATGATTAGAACAACTTGAAACAAGTGCTGGTAATTTCAGGCTCAGCACTTCCCTGGTTTAGTTTTTAGCTCTCAGAGAGGATGCACTGGTTAATTAATGGCAATGCGACTTCTGAGTTTTGTAGTGTTACGCATGGAGTCCCACAGGGATCGGTACTTGCCCCTCTATTTTATTTTATTTTTTTAGCATTTGCATGCTTCCACTTGGTGATATTGGTGATAAATACAGGGTGGGTCAAAAAATAAAGAAATAAAACAGACCTTGACACTCGCTGAGCCAATAGGGACGTGTGTGTGTTTGTGTGTGTGTGTGCGTGTGGGGGTGGGGGGGGGGGGGGGATTTCTACCTGGGTGCATGTTATGCACGGGATTTTACAGTATTATTAGTGTGTGTGAGGGGAAAAAAAGAGCTAATTGTCCAGTCAAAAGTTCAACATGGTGATGTATCATCAGACAGCTTAAAGTAATTTGAAATTTTAGTTAATAATGGAGGACCACAACACTGCAAAATAATGCACCTCAATGATTCGTGTAGAACATCTGTGAAATAATGTCATTAGGGCTATGGTTTGGGCTTGAGAACAAATCAATGTTGAGAACAAATCAATTTTGTTTTGTTTTTTCGCGTTTCAAGTTTGAAGTTATGTTCGTGGAAGACAACAAACATGTTACAGGAAATAAAACTACTCCTCATTTATTATCTCGTCCCATACGTGTAGCAATTTAATGCATGTGTCATTCTGCGTAACACTGTGTTTAAAACTTGGGACGGCACCCCCATGAAAACTGTAATGGAAAAAGGCCACCACCAGACAACTGACAATTCATGCTCTGAAATGTCATGGATGTAAGGAAATGCAGAACTGAACGTTTTGTCATGGGGATACTGCCTGACTGCGTCTTGTCAATGGTGTCGACTATGAAATTATTCAGAAACTCATAAATATTGGATTATGGCATATCGCTTATATTTACGCAAAAAGGAAACGATTCCTTCTGCGCTCTTATTTTGCAAACACCACGTTAGGTGCAGCTGTGCCGTTTGAACCTGCCTTTCAGAAGCGCTATTTAATGACGCAAAATCAGCCATTGCCAGCAAAGCGTCTCGGTTTGATAAGTTGATCCTTTTCCCAAACCTACAAAATAAACTGCGCGGTAATTTTGCACTTTTGGCAGACCAAATCCTGTGCCCAGCAAATAGATAAGCAAAAGTGAATAAACGCATCTAAAAATATAGATATACATGTATTTGGGTGAGCAATCAAGTTTAAAACGTATTTTGCACGTGCAAATCTTTATTAAAGCAGGCTCTAAATGGTAATGGAAGAATGGTGCTCATTATTTTATGAAAATGTGCACCAAGACCAATGATGTCACCCATCTGTCCTAACTGTGCAGATGTGAAGACAAAACATGACAATGTTTGAGGGTCCAAACTTAAAATGTCCAGGTTGCTACTGAATAGCCAATTATTAATGAAAAGTCTTTGATCAAAGTCATCAGTCTTACCACTGACGCACAACACACACATCAACACTTAATTTCCTCCCATAAAGTCAATTAACAAGAAGTTGTTATCTCCCAAATGTGAAAAGAAACATGTGAAGGGATGCGTTTATAGTGTATATTGTTTGAGAAATGCAAGCATGCAAGCAAACACACTAACACGTAAAGAAAACAGCAAAAACAAAAACGCAAAAGACACAAGTTCTTCCTCTAAGGAAAGTATCTAGTATGACCAAAGGCCAATCGAACATTTGACCAGACCTTGCTACCTTTGGATTGTTCGCTAAAGTGGGTAACAGTAGAGGAAGATGGTCACAATGTGAAAGGAAATGCAAAGCAGTGAGATGAGCAGAAAGGCATCGAATACAATGGGATGAAAACTTGATTACCATGAGTGACTTGTTTTCATGCCCTTGAGTGAGGATATGAAGCCTCTTTCTGCGGTGGTCCTACTTACCTGACTATGCATGAACTTTAGGTTAATTCCCTCCAAAGTGACCTGCAGCAATCCTCCCTCACCGGTTTTCATATCTTGGACAGGAAACTCTCCACCGAGCTCTGGACCTAACGAAATAAGTCCATAGTTTAGTGCCATTTAGGATTGATGCATTTTTCAGACAAATTTAGTGGCTTTAGTTACATTTGTCCGGTTGTAAACATTGACCAGAAAACAAAGACACACGAGCTGATTCCAAGGTTGTTTTTGTTCTTCCTTGACCAGGACTGCATAAACATTTAGCATGTATGTATTCTGCAGCCCATGCTCATACGAGAACCGCTCAATTTACAGTGGTACCGACAGAGGAGAAGGTGACGAACTAGTTTGCACAGCGATGAAAACGTGTCAGTAGGATTGGAGCGTTAACCGGGGAGCCTCCTGGATCGGTGGATTGTTTGTGAATTGACTTATTGAACTGCTTAGTGCAGGGGTCGGCAACCCAAAATGTTGAATAAGCCATATAGGGCAAAAAAACAACAACAAAAAACAAATTCTGGATCCGCAAAAAAACTAAAAGCCTTCTATAAAACTTACAATGAAGGAAACACATGCTGTATGTATGTAGGAGAGTGGACTGTCTCAGAAATGTTTTTCATTCCTTCATTGTGTGTTCACAAACGCCCCCATATAATTTATTTTGTGATTTCCTCGCTTGATTTTCTGTTTTGGTGCATTATTTTCGCTTTTCTTAGTGTCAGTGAAGTGATCATTAATTTCCGTTTTTCGGAGGCTGTCTTTGAACGCCTCTCGAGTCGAACGAGAGGGGAGAAGGACGTAGACGTGTCTGTGTTTGTCGAGACTGTTAAAAGCATAAATAAAGTGTACATTTTTAAAAGCTCTCCTTTTTCGGAGCTGCAACATGTATCTATATCTATTTGAGCAATATTAGCCTACTGTCAAAATCTTTTTCCATTTTCAAACATTTTTTATAAAGCTCCAGGGAGCCACTAGATGTCGCTAAAGAGCCGCATGCGGCTCTGGAGCCGCGTGTTGCCGATCCCCCGGCTTAGTGGAAGCCTTTTACAAAAACTAGTCCAAAGTACGCTTCTTTTCCGCACTGGCGTGAAATCAGATTTTGATCACACCTACTTGGGCCATCCCACACAAATAAATCCAAGCTACTATGAAAACACATCGCCATACCTGGTTTGGAGCTTTGCTGTCGAGCTGCAGCTCTTTCCATACTATCTTTAACACAGTAGTAGAGGTCACGACACTAGAAAGCAGAGAGGAAAGTATTGTATCTTAACGGTGGGTGGGAAATACTTTATGTACCTAAAGAAAACAGAGAGTTAGACTTCACACCTTTTTGGTATAGAACTTATTGAGCTGAGTCTCTTGGCCGTTACGTCTCCAGAGACATAAAACCTTGGTTTTGGGGCAGTAAGTCATGTTGATGAGTTTCTCGTACCACCAGCGCTCGTACACGGTGCCAATGTTGCTGCGAAGGACTATGCAGTCATCACAAACCTGAGACATTAATGAGTGAAATATAAAACGCTTTAACAACAGGGCCAAAGTTTGAATTTGTAATATGAAACCAGATCAAAGACAATGCAAACCTCCATGAAGAAAATGTCCCCAGTCGTATCGGTACCAGCGTGCACAACAAACGTTTGCTTCTTGATATGACGACTTCCACAAGGCCTAATGGACAGCTCGCGGCCATTCTAAGAGTACAACACAAAAAGGTATTGCACTATAGTTCCGACAGTACTTTAAAAGAGACAAACGCCTACCATTTGGGTCAATTTGTCCAGCAACTCATTAATCTCTTGGCTGTAGGTAAGGCCGATGTGAGACTTGCCCATCAAGCGCCTCACTTTCTTCCGGATGTCATTTTTGTTCACCTACGAAGACATTCACAGGAAAACTAATTGGTGCCAAAGTACCTATTATATAGTATACACAAATATAGTTTCTTACTTTCAACATGAGCATATATGCAATCATGTTGTGCAGTAGTGTAGCCAGGAGTTTGTCCTCGTCGTCCTCCAGTCGCTTGCGGTCATGTTCTCCCAGTGATAAGTATCTATTGAAACGTAGACCAGTAACAGTCTTTGGGTGCATTGTGAAAGGTTCATGAATTTGGTTGACTCTCTGAAAGCAATTCTACCCCCTCTACCCCAAAAAGTAATAACAAATAAATACAATAAAATCTGAAGTGAAATACAACACACTGATGTGCAGTACCCCACAAAGGTTTAGCTGTTAACATTATTTCCGGGTCCTTGTGGAAGTCCGTTATGCGGTAATTTCGTAAACATGCTAACTAGCTAACCAACCGTCAAATAATCATCAATCAAAAAATAAAATCAATTCTGATTTAAGCTTGGGGTTGGAAACCAAAAAGCGAAAGAATTCGACATCTAACTCGTCAAACCTTTCAATCATCTCTTGAGGTCCCTGGTCCAATCCCATCCCCTCACGCTCTAACATGACGGCATCCAAATAGGCATCCTCCCAGAACTGCACCTGGTCCCACAGCGTGGAGCGTTCCTTACCTGTAAAATTATCAATCACATCACTCAAAATGTGCAATGCTCCATGCTGACACATTCTATAGGACGGCCTTCAAAGGATAATCACTCGACTTACAGGGAGTGGCGGCCCTGCCCTAGATGGCAATTAATAATGTTAAAAGGAAGACTGAAGTTTCCTCATTGAAGTTTCTTCAACATCACAGAACAGACTGTGGGTGAGTGTTGACGTACCAGTATAGCTTTGTTTTAAGATTTATAAAGAGATTGATGAAAAAAGTGGACCCCAGCTATTCAAGGGGGATAAGGACTGAGTCGGCCCGCAAATAGTGAAAATCCGTCTTCTTGTTGATACCCATTGAAATGTATTGGGAAAAGCATTCTTTAAAAACAAACAATCAAACAGACAAACAAACAAAAACGCTGATTAAACTCCAATTTGCACTTTTCATGAAAAATGAGGGTTGGCTCCCTTAATAATCATATCACGACATTATTAGTTTGCATCTGTCATAGAGAACCTGAAGGAGGAAGAAGTGTACGTATAGATACAGTGCAAGAATTACAAGCATGAAGCCAGAGCACAGTCATACTTGACAGCTTTCCATTCCTTCTCAACAACAACACAAAAAAAACAAACAAGCAGCTTCCGTTTAGAGATAATTGATCAAGTGGAGAAAACCACAAAACACCAGCTGTTAAATTCAGCACCAGACTTGGTGAACAACATGTGCACTCCACACAAAGGAAAAACAGCCACAGCAAGAGATTAGCCCTACTTAGCGAAAAGGTTTCCATGGCAGCATCCTCTAGTTGATCCCAAACGGAGCTCTTATCACGGCCTGGAAGATTTGCCCAGGAGGAAAACGAAGCGGGAGGAAAGAGAAGCGGGGGTTAGGCTATAATTAAAAAGCGTTAATGGCAACAAAAAAAAGTATAGACCAAACACCGAAAACACAAACAACAGGGACAGAGGCAATTACATCGACAAAAATGATTCTAACACAAACTGCGCATACCCAACAGGCCTTCACAAAGATAGATCCTCATGCTGATGTCCTCCATTGGCTGAGTAGGCATTGCTTTTGCCATTGCGGATGCGTGTTCTTTTGCGCCAGGTTTTAGTGTGTGAGTCTTTCCCTGGTAAAACCAGATAAACCATCCACATTTTATGCCATCAATATAATGTCACTTTTAAGTAGCTTGCATCCATTTATCAATTAAAAAAAATAATCAGATGCACATCATGCACGATATGGTGGTACTGAAACAGCTTTTATGATGAGGTAGAATTTATTGATTAGGGAGGTCCATTTAGATTTGTGAACTATCTCATACTAGGGCCTGACTAATAGGGTTGTTTTTTTTTTTAGACCAAATCCAATATTTGGCAAAATAAAATTCCACTGATAAATATAAATATATATATAATGAATTCAGTAACTTCTTTTTTGGTCCCTATATGTAACAATAACAATGTTAAATGCAGCATGTATGCAGTTGCATATACAGTCAAACCTCGGTTTTCGTCCATAATCCGTTCCAGAAGGATTGTTCGAATACCGAAACCACGCTCTTTTTAAAATAAAAATGTTTATTGAACACGTCTGCTCACAATGGAAAGCAACACGAGGAAGCGTCACTTCCTCGTCTACCCGAGGAAGCGTCACTTCCTCGTGTAAGGAAGGCGAGGGAGTCAAATGGTGCATTCAGATGCGCTCAGTTTGTTCGAGAACCGAAATTTGTTCGTCATACAAGGCATAAAAAACTCGAAATTTTGGGTCAAAAACCGAATTGGTCGCGAACCGAGACGTTTTTGACTGTATGCTTATCTTATATTGCATTCTATACAATTCTTTTTTTTTTAAATATTTGTTTAAATCTATCTACTTTCTCCCCTCCAATTTTGCTGCTATAGATAGCACATTTGTCAATTGTGAGACAAATAAAGGTTTTCTTATTCTTAAATACAGGCAGAACATTTGACATTCTTACAGTACACTATCATTTTGTTGAACTTTACAACAAAATGAAAACTGCAAAAATCTGAAATGTTTTTTCTTTTTGTTTGAATGTCATTATCTATCTCATATGCTGCAATGTGTTAATGTGTATTAAAAAAAAAAGGGTGGGCCCTACTTTGTACCACATCATCAAAATACTTTTCAGACTGTTAAACTCCTGTTTCCCCAAAGATTTCAAATGTTTGCCAAAAATGCAAAACTTGCGGGTTATGTCCTATTTTAATTCCATGTATTAAAAACCAATTTCAATCTAGCAAAGTTCTGTTAGCGATGTCTTTTGAAATCAACTCTCCGTAGCAGAGGGCAAGACCCTTTTGCTCGGACTACAGTAACTGAAATGCTGTTTTACTCAAATCTCTGCTTGGAAATGGGCACATAATGCATACAAATAAATTAAGACAAGACTTTCACTCAGGAATGAAATGAGATGGGAACCATAAACCCTGAACTTACAAAAACTGAGCTGGTAGCAGGGTTTGTTTCAATCTCACTGTCAGAGAGGGTCCCCCTGGACTGGGCTGAATGTAAAGCACTTCTCCCACCCAAGCCATCTCCCACTGTGCTGCTCAGGTCACTGTCAGCACCCAGAGTCTCTCCAGAGCTATTGCTTATCTATAGATAAACACACAATAAATTAATAAAAATTATGTAGGGGGCAACTTTTCAATTTATTTGTGCACTTGGTTAGTGTGGCACCACCACCTTGACATATTGCTCTTTTAATCTTACAAGATGTTTAAATCAGAGATGTTGTTAATGACTCAAAATCGGATAAATGATCGATTGATCCATAACTATCGAAAAGGATGTAAAACGAATGTAGATATACAGTTGAATGGAAAAGTATGTGAAGCCTTTGGAATAACATGGATTTCTGCATAAATTAGTCATAAAATGTGTTCTGATCTTCATTTAAGTCACAACAATAGACAAACGCAGTATTTTCTTCTGTTGAAGCCATGCTGTTGTTGATTTACTTCTGTGCTTTGGGTCCCTGTCCTGTTGCATTACCTATCTTCTGTTGAGCTTCAATTGGTGGACATATGGCCTTACGTTCTTCTGCAAACCATGATGACCCCTCCATCAGACTTCACATTTGGGATGAGGTTTTGATGTTGGTGTACTGTGCCATTTTTTTTTCTCCACACATAGTGTTGTGTGTTCTTTTCAAACAACTAAACTTTGGTTTCATCTGTCCAAAGAATATTTTGCCAGTAGTGCTGTGCTATATCGAGGTGATCTTTTGCAAACTTCAAACGTGCAGTAATGGTTTTTTTTTTTTGGACAGCAGCTGTTTCCTCCGTGGTGTCCTCCCACGAACGGCATTCTTGTTAATTTTTTTTGCGTATTGTCGATTTTCTTCCAGAGATGTTGGCATGTGGCAGAGATTTTTGAGCGTCTTTAGCTGACACTCTAGGATTCTTCTTCACCTCACATTCTGCGCTGTGCTCTTGTAGTCATCTCTACCAGTCGGCCACTGCTAGTTAGAGTAGCAACAGTGTTGAACATTTTCCCATTTATAGCCAATTAGTCTCACCATGGACTTGATGGACATCAAGGCGATTAGAGATGCTTTTGTAACCCTTACCAGCTCTATGCATGTCAACAATCCTTAATTGAATTTGAATTGAATTGAATACAACTTTATTGTCAAATGTGCTGTACGTATGTATAACATACAGCACAGTATTAATCGTAGTTCTTCTGAGAGCTCTTTTGTGTGAGTCTTGGTTCACATCAGACAATGCATCTTAGCAATAGCAAACTGTAAACTGTACAATTTTGATAGGGCAGGGCACCTTATCGAACACCTTCAATCATCCATTTTCTGAACCGCTTTATCCTCACAAGGGTCGTGGGGCGTGCTGAAGCCTATTAAAGCCGTCTTCGGGCAGTAGGCGGGGGACACCCTGAATCAGTTGCCAGCCAATCGCAGGGCACACAGAGCCAAACAACCATCCGCGCTAACACTCAGACCTCGGGACAATTTAGAGTGTTCAATCAGTCTGCCGTGCATGTTTTTGGAATGTGGGAGGAAACCGGAGTACCCAGAGAAAACCCACGCAGACACGGGGAGAACATTTAAACTCCACACAGGGAGGCCGGAGCCGGGATCAAACCCGGTACCGCTGCACTGTGGGGTCAACGAACTAACCACTGGATCACCGGGCCGCCCCACCTTCAATCAGATCTCATTAATTGGACTCCAGATTGCTGACTTCTGACTCCAATTAGCTGATTAGCCTGAGGGTTCACATACTTTTTCCGCCCAGCACTGTGAATGTTTACATGGTGTTCAATAAAAAAAACATGAGTGGTCTTAGTTCAAGCAGATTGTGTTTGTCGATTCTGTGACTTTTTCTTTCAAGTGTACGAAGCAACGGCAAAAAGCACTATTTGAGTTGGTCCTGCCCTACCACTGTGCTCCCCTCGGAGTCTTGGCTGGTACTTCTTGTTAAGATGGGAGGCTCGGAACTTGTTACAGACTCTGTGTCACTCTTCTAAAAAGACAAGGAGAGAACAAGATCATAGAGAAAAATCAGCAGTCAAGACCGCAGAGCATTTCGGCCAGGCAACATCACAGATCCCACCGGCTAGCATTGCACGTTTTTGACCATGCTACTTAAGTTTGTGTACACCAGGCACTAACCTGAGATCCAGAGGTGACACTGAGACCACTATCAGCACTCATCTGAGATTTCTTCTCCTCTGCATCAGTCACCTGGGGGCGTTGTTGCTTTGCTCCTTCAGCCCCTGAGGACAAACAGAACTGTCAGACTATCATAAATGAATGTTTCACAATCTTACCTTCCTGCGAGTCAGCCGATTCAAAGCCAGCAGTGCACATCAACAACACAAGTAAAATATATAAAGTCTTCACTTCATTCATGAAATCGTTGGCACACAATGGTGCATAAGTTGCTCCTGATCAGAAGATAATGGTGACCATTATACCTGGTATGACAATTTTTCATCACTATTCTATGCAATTGCAGGAACAGTTTTAATTACATTCACCAGGGACATGAATGTCAAGCCAATATTGGGATTTCAACGATCTTTTCAGCACAAAATAGATGTACAATATAAATCCTCAAAGAAATGTATGCATGATTTTAGATTTGCTTTCCTGAATTTCAAAAATATTGTAAAACTACACAACCGTCAGTGTTGGATGATGATGTCCTGTTTAAACTACGCAGGCTAGATGGTAAAAAAAATGTATTAGCATTATAGAGAAATTAAAGAAAAATATTTGATATGCTAAGTGGGGGGGGGGAAAAAAAAATCATGTAACAAAATATGGGCAGGAGGATTTAAAGTGATTTGCGCTCACTTATGAACGCATGTCGTTTTGCTGAAATCACAGAATAATTTACCAGTACAGTCAAACCTATTGAGCAGTGTTTTCAAAGAAAAAAAACTTGAAAGACACACCAATTCAATGACATCGTTGAACATCCAGCTAAACGGATTATGGACGATTGACTGTATATACATTAACCAATAATTCATGAAAAATTCACAATTGTAAATTCATGTCGATGGTGAGTGTACAATAAAGCGACAGATTCATTCAAGTGTAAATTAAGAAACTTCAGGAGGACCAGACAGTAAAGCAAGAAGGGAGGCAAGCCCAAAGTGCAGTCAAATTGCGAAAAAACAATCACAAATGAAAACAAAACTGCAAGAGCGTGAAGCAGTGTAACACTTCATCACAGATCGCAACATTAAAACTCTTTGTCAGCACTGCCGATGTGGCTCCAAAACACAAAGACACAGGCAGTTAGGCATGCCGACAAACTGACAAACAATAAGTGTAATTAGTCTGTCACCTTTACATATAGCTTCAATCATATCTTCAAAAATAAAAAGCAAGACATTGGAAAGATCAAAAGAAGAAAACGGGCAGCATGTGTACAGTTATGCTAATTCTGATACATTGTCTTACATAAGCAATAGCTTAAAAGTTGCTTAAGCCTGTAAACTATAGCACAGAATTTGTCATTTTTGGGGAAAAAACACAGGCTGCAATATGAATTTAAACGTGCCGATTGCTGAAACCAATGTTACTGTATTTATCAAGCCTGACTGTCGATAGTAAACCATAAGAACCTGACTAAAATGAGTCTCTGTAAGGTTTTGAACATCCTGTGTAGTGTTGTGCTACCCAATTTTATGAGTCAATATGACATCACACTAATGCTTAAGCATCACATTTTGAGTTCCTTTTATATGGCGAGATAAAGACATAGTTGACTATAAAAAGACAGAAAGGGGCGGAAAAAGAGTCAACAACTCGATACCCCAATCTTTTTGGATGTGTGAAGTTTCTTACTCTGTGGTTTTTCCATAGATTTTTGCTTATCCTGGTGCTTGCTCCACAATTCTACCCAAGATGCATTGCAAGCAAGGAGAGAAAGACAGGTAGTCAGAGAGCATGTTGAAAAAGTATGTATGGCGGGTGAGCATTGAAAGCAAAATTAAATCAAGTTAAACATAAACTTAAACAGAAAATAAACAGGACACGATCGAATGATGTCAGTAGAATGTTTTGTAATGTTTGCATGTAGCTGCGTAACAACCTGAAACAAGTCATGGCTTTTCAAGTTGTGTCCCTTTACTGTGAGATAGCTACAATGGTAACATTACAACACACTCAGGAGCAACCGGAGAGCCACACCAACGTCGGAATGTGCTCTGACTCAGACCACAGAACAGAGAACATCCTTAATAAATTGGAAGTGGTTTGGCTGGCCAGTAAACAGATTCGAACGTGACATCGTCTAACTGGAGAGGAGCGTGGAATGCGGTTAATGGGCTGACAAGCCACAAGGTGAAATGGGAGCAGTTGCAAAAGCTGGGGTGCACATCTCACAGCATTCTGTAGAATTGAGGGTGCAACTTCGAATAGGAAGAAAAGGGTTGCAAGGTTGAAAGAGGTGTCAAGCTACTTGTAGCTTGACTAAGTGTCCCCGGTAGACAGGCCCAGAAAAAAATCTTCCCCCCCAAAAAATCTCATTTAAACCAGTTGCTGTATTTGGTGCTTTAGCCATTACTGATCTCAAATATTTCCATTTTGGTCTTAACTGGGACTGTTTCCTGGGAGTTTGTTTCCACAATCCATGCTGAGAGCAAAAACTGCCATATTCTAGGTGTTGTAGGAACCTGCAGTAAAGGCACAAGCAAGAGACAATTTTTCTAATGATGCCCATATGACTGATTTACCTTGGCCAGTACTGCAGATTTAGGGATTGTAAAACTAAAAAAAAAAAAAGAGGCATGCATTCAAGGTGCTGCGAGGCTGACGACAGACCTCTTGACAGGAGGCAAACTGGGACACAAATGTTCTAGGGAGGCGCGACAAACGCAATCCGAGCAGGGAGACAGGGCTACACACTATTCCAAACATGTTTTTGGTTTCTCTATTGCACACTTTTATGCTTATGTTATGTTGAAGTTTATTTTGATACGTTTCGACATCTGAATGAAACAAAGCAAAAATACTTTGAATAATCGCAGGTGCTTTGAGCATCGTCCTCATTCTTTGAATGCCAATTTACCAGTAATGTCTGGAATATTGTACCTCCTGCATAGTCATGGTTGTGACTTTCTTGGGAATGGTTGGAGAAGGGAGAGGAATTTGTTCTGATGAACTATTCAGGGGATCTCACTGTGCACATGCAACCAGGCTGGAGTGGTGTACACACCAATCGAGGCAATAAAGTTCTCTTCATTCAGGCTCCGGGTGTCAAAATGGTGGGCTCCTCTGCCCGGTGTGTGATGTGGCAGCTGCAGATGAGGAACGGTCAGAAAACCTTGTGGTCTGGCTGCCTCCATTCGACCAGAAGGACTCTCTTTACTCCCCGGGCTGCCAGCACTATCTGTGGGGCTCCGCTTGCGCTTTTCAGGGTCTAACAAGTTATCAAAATTAAAGGGGCCACAGACGAAGTTCACCAGAATTAGTGGAACCTTTATTAGTTTAGCTTGTTAGATGAAAGAGTGCGTGACACAAATGCAGGACAAAGCTTTGGACGGCATTTGCGGCATAAACCCATGCGTTTTAGTACTTAAAAAAAAAAAAAAAAAAAACACTTTCAGGATGAGTACATTGACTCTACTGATCATTTTCTGGAAGAAAAAAAAACACAAAGATTCTGTGTTCAACTTACCTTTGGTTTGGTAATGTGTGCGTGCTATCTCCAATAAGCTGAAGACACTGGCCATTCCACCGAGGCCTGCGTTTGTGTAGGAATGCTCCAAACTGGATACTGTGCATTTCAATATGTCCAACATGCCTTTGTACACTTTCCTGCTCACCTCCTGGAAAAAAAGATGATTCAGAGTTAAAATGGAAGTGCATGCAAGAAGTGCCTTTTACCATAACAAAAGTTTACAGATAATTCTCTAAGTGTGTCAAGTTAGTTTTCAGCAGTAAAACTGAAATAAATAAGGTATGGTAATTGCTTTCTCCCTTTATTACTAATCTATTACTAATTTATTAATCTATATTAATAACGGTATTTTATATCAGTTATTTTTTTGCAGATTTGACCAAAAAAAAAAAACTTTAAAAATAGAGATTTAACAACAAAACTGTTAAATTGTAAAGTTCAGTAACATTTAAATGGAATTCATCATCTAATATTAATTACAGGCTCTTGAAGCAAAGAAAATATCTTGGCACACTGAATTTCGTCTGTCTTTAATAACTTAAGTTAATAAACCATATTCTGACAAAACATGAAATTAAAAAAAGCTGTCTTTTTTTTTTATCTGCATCGTACCACAAAAAGTTGTATGATAGGGTTGAAACAATCATCATACCACATCACGAATGATTTCCTGTCTGGAGTCTTCCTCTGACTGGCTCACTCTGTTAAGTTTACTCAGCACAAAGACACGGAGCTGCTCATTCTCCAGCAGGCGGCGCACTTTCTTCATGTTGAGCCAGCCGACGCCTTGTCCATCCAAGACACTCTGTACAACCTCCTTCAAGAACTGCTGGTTTTCACTGGATTGATACCACAGGCTCAGATGCATTCAACAGGTAAGACCATTCGTAAACAGACAGCAATATTGCACACGGGGCTGTCATACTTCTCTTGAAAAATGTGCACATTTGAACGAATACCTTGTATTATTGATCCGTCCCTGAGGAGAGGGTGATTCTCTCTTCACCGTCGGGCTGTGTTTGATAACAGAAGACTTCTGGTCCACAAGTGCCCGAGGTGCACGTGCACCTGTTTAGGAAAGCAACACAATGAGATCCCGAAACACAACAGATAACCTGAAAAATAGGATCACAAACTGGAACACAAGGTAAAACTCAAGAGGAGGTCTGGGTAGACACACGTGTACCAGGAGAGTAACAGTGTTTTTAAGGAGACAATTTTTTTCCGCCCCATTCATCACTGTATCAAGAGAAACGAAGCAAGCAGTAATCTGCTGTTATCTTTTCACCAGATGATCTCTGAAGCTGCAAGACCAATATTACAACAGGAGAGTTGCAGGGCATAACAAACAAGCTTAGAATAGAGGCGCACACACGCATACACAAAAAGGAAAGCTAAATTCTGCTCTGTGTGGTGGCATAGCATTGAATTGGAACATATTGTATAATTAGACCAAAACTATTCTGTGTAGAAACTATGTGAGCAATTACATGCCCAACAGAAGAGGAGGACGGATTGCTAAATTCAATAAATAGAAAACAAAAGAGCACAAGCTGACTCAATTGAATTGCCGCAATGTAATTTATGCCTTACAAAGGGTTGTGTCAATCATGCTTTGAGTACAAACCACTGCACACTAACAACGGAGAGCAAGTGTGAGTCATCGCTTACATTATTTATTTGTATGCAACATTTTTTTTTTTAAATTACAGACCTCATTAGCCAAAATAAATATTTTGAAATTAATTGCCCTTCTGCGATGATCAAATGCATCTTGAGTTTGTAGTACTGCATGTCGATATGGGGGATTGCGAATGTGTGTTTGTTTTAGCTCACTGATTTGATTTTAGAGAGTAGAATTTACGTAAAGTACCAGCAAATGATTCCTCACTACGAGTCCAGACAGATGACAACCGTCGCAAAATCAACAGAACAATAAATAAATAAAACACAAACAGCATTGACTTTGCTGTGGCGTATACGGCCGTGTACATAAAATCTCACAATAAACAACAATGGTATCAGGAGTATGATATTCCTCAAGTAAATACAACCAACAACTAACCAAGAACGAAGAAAACGTTTTAACAACTGTACTTAAGGTTTAACAGCTACATAACATTGATGTAGTTACTATAAACAGTGCAGCATGATTAGGCCCAACCCCATCAACACAGTAGAATCAGGGGGGGAAAAAAATAGAAACATGCAAGAAAATATGTTTGTTTGTTTTTTTTTATCTATCCTGTTTTGTGTTTGGTGCTATTGAATAATGTGGTACTTCACTTAAATGTGTCCTCCACTTTTAAAATGTTTTTGATGGATGGCTAAATAAACAGAACACGCCGTGTGAAATGAAAATAGTCTGAGGGAAAACAAAGTGAATCCTTGATGGCACACACGGGTAGGGAAGATGAGCAAAGGGTGAGGGGAGATGTAGTTGACTGGCTTGGAGAAGCATGCAGCTCACTCGGGAAAAGAGCAGAACCCACCTTCTCCGCTCCCCGGGCCGGCCTCTGTTATTATCTCCATTAGAGAATTTAGCCCAAATACTGCACACAAAACCCAGAATTAGTTGCTGCCACAAGTGGACAGAGACAGGAATACCGGCCCAGTCATAACCAGTCTGAACATCAGCCCATACAAACATCATGCATGCACGCTTAAGATGACTCCAAACAGAAGAAAAGTAGCAAAACCAAAAAAAAGGACATCATGGCCCATGATGTCCTGATGATGCTATCATCCCAGAAAATGTTTGACACTATACCAAGTACAAAGTGCACATTGCACGTATTGTACATGTGGTGATAGGTGTAAAATATATACAAGCCTCAAATATGCATACATGACTGTAATTACACTTGACTGCTTTATGGAACAAAACTCGCAAGTATTAACACATGGAGCTTAACTGGATGGGGAGAGAGATAGGGCTTGAACTCTGCCGCAAATAGCAATATAATCTACCAAACCCTAACATGGTTGAGAATTGCCTTTTGATGCCACAGGATGGCCCCAAAACACTACATGAAGCTCCTCAGTTCACTTTAATACAGTTACCTGGCTACACGATGACTTTTCCTAGATTGGCCCTAACTGCAGAAAAATTGAAATGTTGTTTTTATTCACATTAAGCAATACATAAATCTCCTTAACTCGCTTGAATAGTTCTTGGGCACCAAGATGGTGCCATGCCAACACTTGGCTTTGTCCAGCAAGACAACTTTCAGCGGACCAAAAACAGAGAATAAGAAGAAAATCAAGCTGACGACCAATATGTGAGCTTTTGAGCGGCTAATGGTCCCTACATTCTACATGTTTAGCAATAGAAAGTAATCCTGGAGATGACAAATCTGGAACATCCTGACCTGCAAGCCAGTACCGGGAAATCAACTCGCATACTCATGAGAAGAACAAGAGGTGTTCCTGGAGCAGCTAGGAAAGGCAATGGTAGCTCCACTCATTGAAAGAAGGAAGCATGTCCCCCGCACAGAAGCTTGTGAAAGCTATTCAGAGTGCAGGAGGTCCTGAGAAACCTGAGGATCCAGCCACCACAGCCACTTCCCCAGTAGGGCGTAGAGGAAGAGATGCAGTTCTGCCCTCATGTACAACACATAGTGTGCTGCAGGTGTATATATCTGCCTGTGCGCTTGAAGACTGTGTGACGTGCGCTAGAATGGGTAAATGTCTTGATTGTATTGCCCTAAATTGTTCACTAAGGAAAAAAAAGAAAGAAACATATTGGAATTGAGTGTGAAGAGGGTATATATCTTTATCAAGCAATAGAAATCAATTAGCTGCATTTGGGGGGTTTAGTGAAGAGGGTCAGCAGAGGACACGGGGTGTGTACAGAAAATGAGGACAACAGGAGGGTTAATACAGTTACCTGGCTACACGATGGAGGTAAAGCACATTAAGCAATACATAAATCTCCTTAACTCGCTTGAATAGTTCTTGGGCACCAAGATGGTGCCATGCCAATTCTTGGCTTTGTCTTGCGGACAAAAACAGCAAACGACCAATATGTGAGCTTTGGAGCGGCTAATGGAGCATAGGTTAAAATAAATCCGCAAGCAGTAAAACGCAACTGTGTGGGGAACGCTGTAGCTTGCAAAGATGTAGCTGTCGTAGCAATAGAATGCCCTTCACAGAGTAAATGTCTTGACTAAGTTCTACATAGGTTGAGTGTTATCTTTATCCTGTTTTAAGCTCATGTAAAGGTACAGACCTAATCAGAGGAAGGGGCAAATGCAAACTAACACACCAGACAAAACATACCCGGACTGTCAGGTGCATCTGGACAACAAAGAACAAAACACACCGTAATGAAAAGGAACAGAACATGTTCTATGGCGGCTATTTCACATGAATTGGAGCTATTGAGCACCTGCTTTTTCTTTTCCTCTCAGGTAGAAAATCTATTGTATTGTAAAATCTAACCTTCGCAAAATTCACATTCTTCTAAAAATGATTTCATCTTTGGGACAGAAAATAAATTATCAGTTGGCTGACAACTTGAATTTGTCCTATCAATATGACCAGCGAATGGCTACGATATGATGAAAGAACCACTGACCCAAATGCAACTCAATTTTTACAATACACACAGCCTTTTAAATCTCAGATTCAAACAACTCATTACTAATTACTATTTTTAAATACATTTTTTTGTACTTGCTTAACTTTGTAATGTGATTTAAGCATAACAGTGCATTATGACCAAAAAAGGGATGTTACGTTTGACATCGATTCAGGATCAGACCCTTCTTCCAATGACAGAGAGGAATTGTTGCAAATTCAGTAGCGATGATTTGATATTTACAAGGGAACACAAAAAAAATATTTTAGACCCCTCGAAATGCACAAGTTGAAAACAACAACTTTGAGGGGGGTTTTTTGTGTGTGAATTCTTTAATTAACAGAATTGAGAGAAAACCATTTTTAAAATCCTCAATACACTCCTTTAAAATAGCGCCATAAGTGTTTGCAATCAGAGGGAGGAAAAAAAAAAGTCAGGCTATAAAAATAGATTCTCTACAGACCTGCTTGGTCCAGCTCTTCCTCAATGTCAAAATTTAAATATTCTTTTATGAAAGAAAAATGAATTAAGATGAGAAAGGAAGAGCAGAAAAAACAGTCATTCAAATGATGAAAAACTGACACTACTACTTAAAAAGCCATGAACAAACTATAGCCACCTCGATACTAGGAGTGTGTGATATGGCTAAAATGTAATATCTTGATATTTTTGCCAGATATCTCAATAAAGATACACTCACGATATTAATGTGGGTTTAGTAAGCATTTAAAAAGTAAATAAATATATGAAAAGAGACAATCTATCAAAAAATGTGGAAAATGTCTTTTTTGGGGGGGACCTGACTGACAGTCATCAACATATTAATATTATATAATAAATGTATAAGCCACAAGTGTGACGAGGTCACGTGACTGCTACGTCTTCATTTCGATATTATCTTGAATGTTCATATTTCGATTTCAATACCATAGTGATATATCGCCCAGCCCTACTGTATACTGTAAGCACATCACTTACTAAGATCAAATCATTATTCTGTTATACATAGTCTATCATTTAAGCAATGACAAAGCGTGTAAAAAATACTAAATGAGGTGGGCTCAGCAAATTTAATATGCTGCCTTAGAAAAAAAAGTGTTTGAAAGAGTCTGAGTGTCTGTGCGACGATACCTTTGAGGCTGGGGAAAGGTGTCGATTTCTCTCTTGCAGCTTTGTTTGGTAGAGCAAGATGGGACAGACTGAAACTGGTTCCATGATTCTTGTAAAGATTACCTAAAACGGATTGATGTTAACATTGTCATCAACAACACTGAAACGGTTTAAACTGTTCCCAACGTATATGATCATTGCTGTGGGAGTTGGCCATCTTTTACCACAGATCACGATCAAGCATTCTTTCCACTGGACATGAGGGGGAAAAAGGTGATCCGCCCTTGTACAATTTTCCAGAATTTGAGAAGGCATCGAAAGGTCAACACGTATTTGTTTTAAAACAAACATTTTTCACCATGCGACTCCAGAGGTACATAGCACAAAGTATACCAGTTAAAATAATCTTACTTGCAAAAGACATCAGTCCCCCAAATCCATCATTACTGCTGTTGGAAATGGTTGAGTTTGGTGAGCTGTCACCTTCTCCATCAGACTCCCCAGGCAGCCTCAAACTACTCGGGCGTGAAGGATGCTGTGCCCTACAAAGAAAATAAAAAGCTTTTTAAATATCCTCAGGGATGCACTAACAACTGCATGCAATATGAGGAACATATTAAAATGTAGAATACAAATCAGAATGGCAATCTGGCAAAGATTCAAGACCACATTGCATGGTTGGTTAGAGAGCTCATCTGAATGACGAGTGAGTTCATTCAAGCGATGAACAATTTTCACATACTTGTTGCCATTGATGTTCTGGACAAATCGAGGGGTGTATGACTCCACTTGCTCTTCTGCATCAGGATCATCTTCAGAGGGGAAGCCATACTGAGGCTCAAAATAAGGGTTGTCATACTCTCGTTTTTTTATAGCTGGGTCCGCCAGGCCAGATTCGATTGTTGATCTGAGAGACGGCTGGCTGCCAACTCCAAGGACTGGGTTCTGAGGACCAGGACTGGCTAGTGCCTCACTATCAGGTGCTTCTCCTTGTTCCTGTTTAAAAAATAAAATGATTGCAAAAATGGATTGAATGGAAAAATGCACATTGTGGGGGAAAAAAATGGAAATATATTTATGTATTCATTTATTTCCATAATAACTACTGTATGGATAGACCTTTAACAAATATAATTACTGGATAAGTGGCAGCATAAATAATATTTAGCAATTTAGAATTGTAGTGATGACATACATGGTTGACACCCTGAATTATTGTGCTCGGACTGGAGCTTGCAGTTGTGCTGGAGCTTGAGCGAAGGGGCTGTCCATCGGATGTTTCGCCAGGGACATCCCCGCCGGATGGACCTTCTGAGCCTTCCCTTAAGTCCTGGCACTCTTGAAATTCCACCTCACTTGCATCTCCGAGAGCAGCATGGGTATGTGGTTGGAGGCCTAAAGCGTCAATTAAAAAAAAAAAAAAAAACAATTGGGAAATAAAATAAGGTTAAATCCAAACTAATCGCTGGAAATACAAGGGACTTCGTTATAAGATTCTTCAAAGTAAAATGGTTAAAGCTTTAGAATTTTTTTCTGAATTTAAAAACATACTTGGTGTGTCTCCCTGAATGTCTCCTTGAATCATTTCACTCACAAGGTCTCCAAGTGAGGAATAGGATGAGCTGGAGTCATCATATGCCTCACTGTCACTACCACTGTGGAAAGAAATACGTCATTCTCTATTAAAGCAGATTATTAACAATCAAATCGCATTCATGTTATCAATGATAAAGAACTCGACACTGTCGCGAGGAAAACCCAAAATGAGTGTCTTCATCCTTACCTGTCTGTGGGTCAGAGTCATTGCTCTCATCCTCAAATGGACTCGCCATAGCCTCAACCAGCTGGGAGCCCCCATCAAAGACTCTGTAAACTACTGGCTGCAGCTGATGCGCATACCACTTGGGTTTATCACCAATTAAAGACGGGTCGAAAACATCTGAAACCAAAGTGTACAGGGTGTACAGTTAAGGGTCTTTTTAACGCAACGGAAAGTTACAATTAGAAACAAGATATCAAAGTGTAAAGATCATCTTACTATTATGTATTCTCTGAAAGGCTAAATTGGTGGGATTGAGAGCCCACTCTCCATAGAACTCCACCGCCTGGGTGTGGGAAAGCTTATCAACAAAACAAGATCGCCTTGGTCGAGATGCGAGAAAAGACGTCGACTGAAAAGCCACCACAGGACGGGGGAAGAGGCGCAAGGTCCGTGTGTGCATTTGAAAACCGTGGAGAACATTTTGAGAGTTGAAGAACCGTACCATGGCCACCCTGTGAAGTAATATAAAACGTTGGGATTACAGTACAGTTCTTTCATTCAAAATGAAGCACACACTGTAGCATGAATTCTTTGCAAAGATGGGAAGAAAATTAACAAATATGTGACACCGACATCCATGAAACAAAAGGCTTGCCTGGTGGCTACATCCACAGAATCGACATCATTGCCATAAATGAGGGGGTTAAACTCAGTGGATGAGGGCGAGGCTTTATCACGTCCGGGAGGAAGCAGGGGCATTTCCTGACCTTCCTGGAACTTCTCAAGGTTCAAAATGGGCTGGGTGTTCAAACTCATACTCGCCAAGGCCTGGAACAAGTAATAGAGGGATCAAGAGTGAGAGCGCAATGATGGAAAAATAAAATAACAGTTTGATGAGCCACTCTCACCTTAGGCATCAACATTACGATAGTTACTCCACAACCATCTACACACTACAAAAGGAAATCTATTCAATTGAGAAACTAACGGATCATTGGGATCACTCTTACAAAAAAAAAAAAAAAAAAAAAAAAAAGTATTAAGGAATGGATGGAAATTGTAAAAATGCTTTTCCTTACAAAAAGGAAGTATTTGTGACACCAAATAATGGAAAATAATCAAATCCCCTCAGTGTAGCAGACTGTTTTTGGAAATGTTTGTAATCTTATGTTACACAGGAGCATGTTGATGCCTGTGGTGGGTGTGTCATTGCCAGGGAGGAGGAGGAGGAAGACAGAATGTACTGAATGTCTTGCTGCAGAGTTGTCAGTGTTTAGCTAAGCAAAATGGGACATTTAGTTGCTGGATCTGGTGAAATGTCTTTGTTAGGTATCTGCTTCACCTTTTCTGCGTTTGATTACCGGGGACACTCACTGATGCAAGAATCAAGGCACGCATATTCAGTCATGCTCAAGCCAGAGCTAAGCAGCACGTTAAGGGGTCCGTAAAACATTCGGAGACACTGTTATGCATGTAACTCAATTCTTGAGAAAAGAGAAAAGTAAATCGTCATGAGCAAAGTAATGTGAAAGAGGATGCAGGGGCATTCCACAGGAGAATAAATGAGTAACCTTATTTTCACAGGAGAAGATCTGCTTTTGGGTGATCATGGTCAACCTAACCAGACACTAGGAGAGAGATGTTGGGAGAATCATAAGAAGGCCTGAGGTGGTGTCACTGGAACAGCACATGACAAAATCATGGCCCTTTTCTTTTCAATGTTAACTTTCAGCAGTGAAACGCTGTGCCTTGTGATTTTTTTGTTGTTTTTGTTCGTGTTTCGGTAACAAAAACACAAACGTAATTTCACGAGCATAAGGTGCATGATATACAGTAATAAATCATTTTTTGCAATGCTTCACTAAGTGACCGCGTTACTCAAGAATTTCGTTAATTCTGCTGTCCGTTTCAATACACAGACGGCTAGTGTTTAACACAAAAATGGGCAATAGGGTATAAGGTTTTAATACCCGACAATCACTGCCCAAGACACTTTCACAGCCATTGTCGCTGTGCTTAATCTAATCTAAATCATCTCATTCACAGAATGCACAAAGCCGCAACAGTTGTGGGACTGGGCACAGGTGAATAAATAACTTCTTGTTACGCCTCGGATGCACAAATTTGGCAAAAAGGCAGCGTGGAAGGACCTATATTAGTGACGGGATGGAATGGCCTTGTGATTATGATGGGATGATGACAACGATGATACACCACCAGATCGTTTCAGAAAATCTGGTTATACTTGCACAAGTAAAGCTCTTCAATGGTGACCTCATTTCATATCCTAAAAATATTGCGTATGTAAGACCTGGTAGAACTAACACTTTCAAGATTCGCAGCTGAAATAAAAATATTGAAGTCTACGGTGTAAGTATTTAAGTCTACTTCACATCAACAGCTACTATCTGCTTTGATGCCCCAAGTTTGACAAAATCTCGAATCATAATCAGTGTTATTTCCTGCACACAAATGCCTTGAACTGCGAAACGCAGAGGCGTCACGCACCTCCTGACACAAGTCACACATTCACACACAAGGGAAACAACAAGGAAAAACGCAAAGCCATCAAACTGGCTCTGATTCAAGGTACATCGCTGGTGTCTGGCTGAAACCCCCCTAAGTCATAATATGGTTCACATTTTTTCCCAAATCTATACCATTGGTCAGTCCATATCTGTGTGTGTTATATGATATTATTATTTTATTTTTTAATTTTTTTTTTTTTAAATAACTGAGCACTCAAGAGTTAAAAATGGCCTGATCTCCTTGATGATGTAATGTTAATGTGCTGGTTTTTTTCCCTCTCTCCTGAAGAGTGACGATTTTGGAAGTACAAGGATTCCACTGGCATAACATACACTATACTCATGACTACATATGAGTATGTGTGACAAGATCAGTCTCAAGAAGGCTTTACTGAAAACTGAAATTACTTCAAAAAACAGAAAACAGTTTGAACGGAACCTGAACCCGCTGAATTTTTTTTTTAATAGGAGTGTGCAACTTTACCTCGCATATCCTGCAAGATGGACCCCAGTAAGCATTCTCCCAACGGGTTTAAAGTGTTGAATAATTAATTCCACATCATTTTCAAGAATTCATTATGTTAGTATAAAGAGTTAGACAACTACCCTAACTCGTTAACATTACTTTCGGTGTGATTGTTGTAACCAAAGTTATTGCAGTCTTTTCCGTGACCATTTTTATGATTGCTCAAAACAAAAAAAGGATGTGAATGGAATGTTTTGTGTGTGTTAAGTTCATTATGTCGTCAAAATGTAGAAATCGGAATACAAAGTGTCTGATTCCATGAATCAGAACCAAATTCTGATGGTGTAGTCAGAGCTGTTACAAGGATAATGTGTCACAACCGCTCTCAACAGCGAAAGGATCGATTTTTTTTCTTGGATAACAGGGTCTTTAGGAACTGATTTTACCTTCAAGAGCTACAGCATGCAAAGAAAACAGAAAAAGAGCAGAAAACATTGTGTTTGTTTGTTAGTGCACAACAAGATCCAATTCCATTACTTGCACACACTAAACAAAATACATACAAGTCCGTTGGAGTAGGAAGCCCCTACCCTTCACAAGGCTGAAAAATATATTTTTTTAAAATTCTGACTTTTATAGAAACAAAACAATTAAGTGCAGCATGATGAAAGACAACAATGATTGGGTCATAAGAAACACCCGGGATGCAGAAGGTCGCGGCATGTACAGTACTGGTAGATTATGGGCAAAAAAGTAAACAATTTGCATACAGTACCTGCTTCAGATGTTTCTTGAGCTCGCCAGCTTCAGGCTCTGGAAGAGGTGGTAGAATCTCCGCATTTGTAGGTGCTTTAACCTGAAAAACAATTGCAGTTGCTGCAATCCCATTTATTTCAATTGTTTTGAGGCACAATGTTCGAAAGTAACAAAAAGAATGTCTCATGTTACTGTAGTTACCTTGCTGCTGTCCAGATCCACAAGCCACACATCATCTGGAATTCTGAAGTCGGATTTGTAAAGAAAAAAGCTAGCTGGTACACCGATGATGTAGGGAGTAGGGGCAAGAAGAAGCTGTGCATCAGCCGAATAGAAGAAAGCATCAGTTAACATAATTTCAAACGTCAATGGAATGGCGCTATCCTTTTTGTTGTACCTGTTCAGCTGAGGCCATGCATGTTGGCAACAAAGGAATGACAGGGAACATGTACTCCAGAGGATAGATCATGGCCACAAATGCCATTACACTCATGGATAGAGCATTATAATCTCTTGACTGGAGAATAACCTGAAGAAAACAAAAAAACAAAACAAAAAACTGAATGATTTCATATCAATGCACAGCTCAATAGTCCAAAACTAAACTAGATCCTCTGCCAAGACAACGCTGGATGTTGTTGCATCCAAAATTGCAAACTGATTCATTTCAGTTAACAAGAGTACAGTCAAACCTCGGTTTTCGGACGTCTCGGTTCTCGTCCGATTCGGTTTACGACCAAAAATGTTCGAGTTTTTAATGCCTCGGATGACGAACACATTTTGGTTCTCGAACAAACTGAGCGCACTTGAATGCACCATTTGACTCCTCTCGCCTTCCTTACACGAGGAAGTGACGCTTCCTCGGGTAGACGAGGAAGTGACGCTTGTGTTGCTTTCCATTGTGAGCAGACGTGTTCAGTAAACATTTTGATTTTAAAAAGAGCGTGGTTTCGGTTTTTGAACAATTTCGGTTTTCAAACAGCCTTCTGGAACGGATTATGGACAAAAACTGAGGTTTGACTGTACTTAAGTAAAAGTGATGCAACCTCGACTGTCACGCTGTCCATCTATCTTTTGTACACATTTCCTACAATTATAACATCAATTTACACTCAAGATTACAAAAGTATGGTACACGGCTTTGAAAATCCTGGACTAACTGCTGATGATCTGCTCTTACCTTGTGCTCCAGCAAGACACACGATAGAACCTGAAGACAGGCATCCACACCCAGTAACTCTAAAGGCAAGTGCAACGGAAAATCGAACATCGAGAAGCGGGAGTTGTCAGGCAGTGCGAAGGTGAGGGGCCGTTTCATTTCACTGGGCAGAACTTCCACATCCACACGCCTCTGGCTTGCCACAGGTACGGGTGAACGTTGCAAGCGGTATATCCAGGATTCAATGTCCCGAAGGTCATCCAACAGCTGGCTTCCCTTCTCTTCCACAGACAGTGCCCCGGTGAACGCCCGCCACATGGTGTCTCTGTGGAGGACATAAAATGGATCAACAGGGGAAGAGAAAGATTCAGTTAAGCAGATTGAAGCGCATGGTCCAGAGAGGGTGAGACTCATTTGATGCAGAAGTATTGCCAGACGAACATTACTGGCCTGAAGAACAACATCTCTTTTGTAGTGAGAGTTGATACAGTCTTGCAACCTTGACAAAAGGGGTGTTCACACGGCACACATTTGCTCCGGTGTTGCACCGATGTATTTTGTTGCGATAGATCTTACACCGGAGCAAATTTTGTGGAGCGTTCACACGTACAAAGCCACTGAGCGTGTTAACCCCGGTGCAGCCCCACTTGCGTTCACACGGCAGTTTCTGCAGCGGTGCAAAACGATAGAAAACAAAGCGCTGTCGTGTTCGTTCTTTTTAAAACATACACAACTCAAGCAACTACTGTACTGGCACGTTCTTCTCCTTCTCGGTCTCCGTGCCTTCTGCTCGAGAGGCATTCAATGACCGCCCGCGAAAACGTAAATCAACGATGACTTCAATGACACTCAGAAAAGCAAACATATAATGCGCCAAACAGAAAATCAAGAGAGGAAATCACAAAATAAATTCTATGGGGGGGTTGTGAACACACAACAGAGGAACAAACTACACAAACAACTCCGAGACAGTCTAGTCTCCTACAAAAGTAAAGATGACGGAAGTACAACAGAGCACGAACGCAACACATTCTAGCCATAAGTAATCCACTCTTCTCATGCGTAGCGAGGCTACTCCCCCCGCAAACGAGCATTTGCTCTGGAGCAAATTTTTAACCCTGTAGCGTTCACACATACCATTTTACATCGGTGCTGCCCCGCAAACGAGCATTTGCTCCGGAGCAAATTTTTAAACCACCTCCTTGAGCAGGGTTAAATTTGCTCCGGTTTAAGCTGTTTTCAGGGGCTACACCGATGGAACTTTGCACGTGTGAACGCTCTACTGGGGCAGCACCGGCGTAGCACCGGAGCAAATGTTGCCGTGTGAATACACCCCTAAATATAGCCCGTGCTTGGTATAACTGCGAGAGAAACTGAAGATGCACAGAATTCTACTGACAAAATTGAGCCTTAATCTTTACCTGTGTGTGTGTGTGTGTGTGTGTGTGTGTGTGTGTGTGTGTGTGGCAGATATACAAAGACGATGTCGTAAAGCACTTTCGAGCATGCTGTTGATTGCTTCTGTGGCAGAGAGGACAAAAACCGTTAGCTCCACCAAAGGCAACCAGAGACCTCAATCTATTAGTGGCATCACTGAGGGAGGAAAAAAAAAAGCTTCCAGCCACAATATGATGTCTCTTCTCCCTCTCTCATGACATTCCAACCGTGCCAGACAAAACAATTATCTATCCTCTGGGCTATGTAGCTTTCTGAAGTCGTCATACAATGTGCCGAAAAAGCCTTGGTGTAAATATGGGACACAATGGACAGGCGTGTTGCCCGGTTACCACACATTTATGATCTTGAAGGGAAAATTTGGTGATTTTCACCTATGATTACTGTGGAGTAAAATATTTGGAGAACACACAGTCACAGAAGAATGAACACTTTGTCACTGTAAAATTGCTATCACGAGTAAGCCAAACAGGAGCTTGTTCTATGCGGCATGACGATTCCAGTCATTAAGTCCCTTTCAAGTGGGTGAATGATCCTGGCTTTTAGATTTAGCTACGATCATTTTTGTTGTCTTGAACAACTGATTCAATTGACAATTTGTGGAAAGTCCCTCATTTATGAGATACAGTGATCCCTCGCTATTTCGCGGTTCGTTTATCACGGCCTCGGTGCATCGCGGATTTTTTTCAAACAATTTTTATTTTTTTTGAAGTCCGCAAAAAGTCCGCAAACAGGTCCGCGAGAAGCAGCGAAAGTCAGCAAAACACACATGGAGCAACATATACAGTACATGTGTGTGTGTGGGGGGGGGGGCGCTGAGAAGATGTAAAGCCATGTTGATTGGCTATGCATCTTCTTTCTGTTTTATCACACGGGTTACTCTTTAATCTCAGTGTCGAAGTGTTGTTTACGATGCTGCTAGTGTGTGCAGAGAGAGAGAGAGAGAGAGACTTATAAGATATATAATCATAAACACTGCTGCAGCTGCAGGATCGCTGGCCTGTGTGTGTGTGTGTGTGTGTGTGTGTGTGTGTGTGTGTTAGTGGCGCTGCTCAAGCGCAAAGGCCCACGTGGGGAATTTTTTTTTAATATATATGTTAATTGGTCGCTACTTCGCGGATTTTCGTTTATCGCGGGTGGTTTTGGTACCCATTATCCGCGATAAACAAGGGATTACTGTTTAGGTAAAAAAAAAAATTCAGACAAAAACTAAACACACCATAGATTTGAATAATTCATGACCAGATGGCAAACCATACTACAAGTCGTAGTGTCGGTTACAGGTGCTATTTCTGTATTTAACACACACACAAGACGCGTTGCATGATTGGATGCAGGCATGGTAAAACATATGCCAACTTAAAAAATACGGTTGCATGCATACACTTCAGCGTATATTTTTAAAAGGGCAGCAGGAGCAGAACTGAGTTCAGTTGGACTTTAAGTATTTAACAATGTTTTTTTTTTCTTTCCAATCAATACTCATCTTCTGTATCCGAAATGAACAGCTGGGCAAGTTCTAGATCAAACACGCCAGGTTCCCTCGCGTCATTGTCAGAGTCTTGTTGCCGTGCGTCTCTTCAGAAATAATACCGGCGTTTGCGAAAGCTTGAACAGCAGTGCAAGCAGACACGTCAGCTCAAGTATTCACAAATTGTGGCATATCTCGCCTGCCGTTGCCTCCCAGTCTTCGTAAAGCTGTGTTTGCCATCGCCCCACGCCGCTCACAACTTCACTTTGGCCGTTTCTGTCGATTACCAGGATGGTCCCCTTCATCTCTACAGTGCGGTTCACGGGATCTCGAAAGTCAGGGCAACTCGTCCATGAAGGTGATGTGGTTGGCTGGATGTGTTTGTCGGCAGTCTTTTTGTTGGATTTCAAAATGTATAGTATGCTTGTCCCTAATCACTTGCTGTAACCCAAGCGGGTGTGTCGGAATGCAGGGATTGGTTGAAAGAAGTCAATAAGGAAGTTAATTAGGGCCGGCAGAGTGGTAGAATAAAGGATTAAAATATCCAAGAAAGCGTTTTCTTTTTCATGTAACGCAGAACATTACACTTTTTACTGCAGTATAAGCAAAAGATGGCCAGCTTTTCCTTTTAACCCGCTTGATGTTACTGCCCCACAATCATCCTTGCCCGGATGGATAGATGGCGCCGTTTCATGAAATGAAAGCACCAAGCACCATGGATTAGTTCATCTTGAATTCTCTCGCGGCTGCTCGATTCCCATGGTCCTCCGTGTAACCGATAGCTTGCATTTTAAACTGTGCTTCATAAGCGTGTCTCTTCGTAGGTGCCATTTTCGGTATGTTTTGCACAATGCACATTCTACAGTATATACAATATACACCTAATGGGGGCGTGCCTTTAGCTTCCTCTTTCACGCCCATCCTCCCCACTTTGACATCCGCATGCTGTACTCAATTAAGTCTGCCTTTCCTCTATATAAGCAGTGTGTCGTCACAATATCAGTCAGTCAAGCGGACCCCTCATCTAAGTCATACAACAGCATTCACACATGTCGGAACTCGGTGCATACACAAGGCAACCCGCATTATTAGGTGCCATTTACTGTACATTTTGGTCGTGAAAATACGGTAAGTCTGTCTTTAAAAAAATAACTAAAAACACAATTTTCAATACCAGTTAGGTAAATCTGTAGTGCATGTGTGTGTTTGCACTATGCAAGCAAGTAAATTCATCTTCGCTTGATAAATGAGTCCATGCTTGTGTATGACTTTTTATCGGCATGTGAAAGCGTGTGTAAGTCAAGGAGCACCAGGCAGGTGAAATAGAATTTTCGCGAGATGAAGCGATAGCAACACACTGCGACGGTGTTGCAAGAACACAAACGAACATTAGAGTAAATTCTGTTTCGAAATGGACATGGAAGTCATTCATGGAAAATATTTTGGGCAAATCAAAGAAGGCTTGGGAATTAAATATTTCTTACCTCTGGAATGTATGGGGCATTCCAGCACGCTGTGTTAGCCTCTGACTGCAGCAGTCTACCATCCTCTTAAGAATATATAAGCATTCTCTGAAGGTGGAGAAGAAGGGGTAGTGACTGAGTATACATAATGAGGTCAGCGTACTGTTGCGATTCCTGGTGGCCATCTTTGCGGCATTTCGCCTGAGCTGTGCAGGCTTTCCAGCGTTTTGCTCAGTAACTGGTGGTTCATTGTCCTCCCCAGAAGAAGAAAGAGGAGCTGAGTCAGCTTTGTTGGATGGGGACAACCCAGAAGACTGGCCTGCAGTGCTTCCGTCAGACCCCTCACTCGTGGTGTCCCCTCCTTGTGTCACGTTCTCTGTATGCCCACTCTTGTCTGTACGGGTACGGTGATGCCCGCGCTGAAAAGATCGGTAGAAGTTGACACAGATCCCGTATCGAGTAATTCCTGAGTCCTTGTCAGTCAGTGTAAAAACAAACGAAGAGTCGTCACGAAGGCTAACCCTACGCTGACGTATACTAAGGCAGCCTTCTGGTTGGCAAAAGAAGACCACATCTGGTGGGAGTAGAAAGTCCTGGTGGTCCTCCAGTGGATATCGGCGGAGAAGCTGAGGGGTCTGGGCCACACTATCACTACTTGGTTGCCTGCAGGGGAGATGGAGAAACAGACGATTTGTAATGGATCATGATATTTGTGGAACATGATTGCTGGACTTCACCCTATGTTCTACTTACAGCAGCTCATGTACAGTACCTGCATATCTAAAACAGGGCTCAACAGTTTATTAATACACCTGTTATTTTCTTTTAAAATCAGTCGTGGTTGGTTTGATAGAATTTTGATTACGGATTTTTTTTTATACAGGCAGTATAATAAGACATACAGTATTTTCAAAGGTGAGACACCAGGTTAAAATTGAAGAAGCGTTGAAGTTCTTAGTCCCATGTTCCGGGGGAGGTGGGGGACATTGAGTCAGAGTGGACCATGTTCCGTGCCTCTATTGTTGAGGCGGCCAATCTGAGTTGTGGCCGTAAGGTGGTTGGTGCCTGTCGTGGCGGCAACCCCCGTACTCGCTGGTGGACACCAGCAGTAAGGGATGCCGTCAAGCTGAAGAAGGAGTCCTATCGGGCCTTCATGGCCTGTGGGACACCAGAGGCAGCTGACAGGTATCGACTGGCCAAGCGGAATGCAGCTTCGGTGGTCGTCGAAGCAAAAACTCGGGCATGGGAAGAGTTCGGTGAGGCCATGGAAGCCGACTTCCGGACGGCTTCGAGGAAATTCTGGTCCACCATCCGGCGTCTCAGGAGGGTGAAACAGTGCACCACTAACACTGTGTACAGTGGGGATGGGGCGCTGTTGACCTCGACTTGGGACGTTGTGAGCCGGTGGGCGGAATACTTCGAAGACCTCCTCAACTCCACCAGCACGCCTTCCTTGGAGGAAGCAGAGTCTGGGGACTCTGAGGTGGGCTCTCCACTCTCTGTGGTCGAAGTCACCGATGTGGTTAAAAAGCTCCTCGGTGGCAAGGCCTCAGGGGTGGATGAGATCCGCCCGGAGTTCCTCAAGGCTCTGGATGTTGTAGGGCTGTCCTGGTTGACACGCCTCTGCAACATCGCGTGGTCATCGGGGAGAGTGCCTCTGGATTGGCAGACCGGGGTGGTGGTCCCTCTGTTTAAAAAGGGGGACCGGAGGGTGTGTTCCAACTACAGAGGGATCACACTCCTCAGCCTCCCTGGTAAAGTCTATTCAGGGGTGTTGGAGAGGCGGGTCCGTCAGGAAGTCGAGCCTCAGATTGAGGAGGAGCAGTGTGGTTTTCGTCCCGGCCGTGGAACAGTGGACCAGCTCTACACCCTTAGCAGGGTCCTCGAGGGTATGTGGGAATTCGCCCAACCGGTCCACATGTGTTTTGTGGACTTGGAGAAGGCGTTTGACCGTGTCCCTCGGGGGGTTCTGTGGGGGGTGCTTCGGGAGTATGGGGTACCGAGCCCCTTGATACGGGCTGTTTGGTCCCTATACTGCCGATGTCAGAGTTTGGTTCGCATTGCCGGCAATAAGTCGGAATCGTTCCCAGTGAGGGTCGGACTCCGCCAAGGCTGCCCTTTGTCGCCGATTCTGTTCATCACCTTTATGGACAGAATTTCTAGGCGCAGCCGAAGCGTTGAGGGAGTCCTTTTTGGTAGCCTCAGTATTGCATCTCTGCTTTTTGCAGATGATGTGGTACTGTTGGCTCCTTCAAGCAGGGCTCTCCAACTCTCACTGGAGCGTTTCGCAGCCGAGTGTGAAGCGGTTGGGATGAAGATCAGCACCTCCAAATCTGAAACCATGGTCCTCAGTCGGATGGAGTGCCCACTCCGGGTCGGGGAGGGGATCTTGCCCCAAGTGGAGGAGTAAGTATCTTGGGGTCTTGTTCACGAATGAGGGCAGGAGGGAGCGAGAGATCGACAGGCGGATCGGTGCAGCGTCTGCTGTAATGCGGACGTTGTATCGGTCCGTCGTGGTAAAGAAGGAGCTGAGCCAAAGGGCGAAGCTCTCAATTTACCGGTCGATCTAAACCCTCATCTATGGTCACGAGCTGTGGGTCGTGACCGAAAGAACGAGATCTACAAGCGGCCGAAATGAGTTTTCTCCGCAAGAGATAAGGTGAGAAGCTCGGTCATTCAGAGTCGAGCCGCTTCTCCTCCACATCGAGAGGAGCCAGATGAGGTGGCTCGGGCATCTGATTAGGATGCCTCCTGAACGCCTCCCTGGTGAGGTGTTCTACTCCTGGAGAGACTCACCCAGCTGGCCTGGGAACGCCTCGGGATTGTGGCTGGGGAGAGGGAAGTCTGGGCTTCCCTGCTAAAGCTGCTGCCCCCGCGACCCGACCTCGGATAAGCGGTAGAAGATGGATGGATGGATGGATGAAGTTCTTTGTTCAAAGAAATGCAAAGTTTGAATGACCTCCCCCACATGTTACCAGAGTTGTTGGGATGGGCCTCTGATTCAGAATGTTTGCCGTTAGAACCTGGTCCCCCCGTTTTGTTTGCTTTCATCTTTGCGCTCTCAGCGATTGCCTCCATGCTTCTGCTGGAACAACTCCTGCCATCCTTTTCTTCAACCATAATCTTGACCACTGATGGTGAGGCTCAAATCGGGGCAAACTTCCACATCTCATCGCATCTCATTTGGTGGTAACTCCAACAAACTGTGAGCGCAACATTTGCATAATTCACCAGATTGTGTACAAGTTGGTGCTTTAAATTGGGTTTAAGTGATTAGGTTAACCTCATGACACCATCTGGTGCGAAGATCGGTCATTCTGGTTTATTTTATTTTAACCCGTTACTACTCCTATCCCCATAGTTTGTTTTCTGTGACGTAGCACCTCCAAGAATAGGAAGAAGACTAAATAAACATCATTTTGTACTGTGTGTTTGTTTGAATCAATGTTATTAACTTCTAACTGTAAAATGAAATTAAAACTCTCCACACGTAGCATCCAAGAAAAGACTGATTTAAAGAGTTTTTTTCTCAGTTACCCTTTGAAAAATAATCCAAAAATCGACTGCCCCAAGAAGCGCTTGAGGTTAGTGCAGACATCGTGCATCGCCCGCATATGAAATTAATTGATTGACCCAATTTACACTACAGTACCAAAATGAAACATTATTAATAAGAATATATAATGCATTAAAAATGTGAGCATGTCATGTAAATTAGTCTATTTTAATATCAGGAGAGAATGTTTTGATTTGATTTTTTATTATAGTCTAAATGATTTCTGAAAAACCAAATCTTGAACAACAGGCAAAGAAAATTCTTACCTTGCACCAACCACCACCAAGTAGTCGAGAAGTCGTGGGCACGGTTTCTTTTTCTCCATGTTGGATCAACCACGTCTTGTATTTCAAGTCATCCGAGATGAATGGTCACTTGTTAGTTGATTTCAATCTAAGATGGGAAATTTCAACAGTATGGTGTGAAAATATGCTTTTATGATCATTTTGAAGGTTCTGGAATTCCTTGGTTGAACCTGTAACATAAGACAGGTACAATTACATTGGCCTATGTACCATGTGTGTACGCACACGGTACAGAGGCTTTTGATGGCATAGGTCGGACGTGTGCATATGAGCGTTCATACTGCAGACGCAATGAATACATATCTGTTGTATATCCACATACGAAAGAGGCCCGGGTTGGATTTGAAAAAGAAAAAAAAACAAAATCTGAATTGTGCTGATCATACTGCATGAAAAAAAGAAATCTGATTCAAGTTGCATACGGGCCAAAAAAATAAATAAATAAAATCATCGGGATTGAACTGCTGTGTGAACATCGCCTCAGAGAGAGGCCTTTGTGGAGTTTGCACTCCACTACATGAGAAACACTTAATTGTCAATGCATTACCTACACAGAGCAGCCTCTAAATTGTAAAATTATTTTAATTATATGTAATGTGTTGTACACAAATTAACCTTTGTGTTTCCTCCACAACAGACATTATGTTTGTTCAACACATTTTACTCGGGCAACTGTACAAACAAAACTCAGCTCCACCGCAATCTGCAACTGATTACAGAACTCATTGCTAAACTACAAAGAAATGTGGACAATTTAAATTATGAAGTATAACTGTCACTAGGTTGACCAATCACATCACACAATGTAAGGAAAGGACAATACATAGGGGCGTAGAAAAAAATGGGCAAAGAGACAACAGGCTCACTCACCCATTCCAGTGAATTATGATACACAGTGGGCGTGGCAGTCTCTGACTTGGGTTCCTGGAGCTGATCAACAGGCAACTGTGTCAGCTAATTGTGTGTGTTGGAGGGCAAGAATTTTTATGCCCGCTGCAAAAAAAAAAAAAAAAGTAAATACAGGTGAGAAAAAGGTGTTAAACTTGCCTGCTACTGTTGAGGTGCCCTTCAGCGAAGCATCGACATGCACCACACCAGCTCAAGTGGTGCAACACTCTCACTACATGACTGTGTGTGTGTGAGAGAGAAAGAGAGAGCGAGAGAGAGAGAGAGAGAGATCTGGTTCTGTGTGCGGTAGGGTTAGGCGATATTCAGATTTTGACACCACTTCACTGTTTACTCATTACACCGGGGTGTACGGTAATACCGTTGCCGATTTTAGACTTACTTTGCAGCTTGCGCCAACCGCCGCAAGTCTGTCTGGACTCGTATCCGAAATCCGCAATCAATTTTGTTTACCTTTTAACCGAGTTCGGATGGATTACAAATTATACTTTCGCTGAAAAAAAAAAAAAAAAGTCATAGCCCCCCCCCCCCAAAAATAAATACAATTACATTTTTAAAAAGCATCCAATTTTATAATAATAGTAAATGGTAAATGAAGTGCTCCTTACAGTGATTCATCTACACCATATGTTATCTAAAACACTTTTTTGAAAAGACACCAATACGCTAATGATAACGTAGCTTCAACCTTTGGTTTAAAATAACTTCCTTTAACCATAAACCATCGAACGGCAGAACATAGGGTGTTTTTCCAACCATCCATCCATCCTTTTTCTGAAGCATTCATCCTTTTGGACTAATTTTAAATCAATGTGATTGTCGTAAAGCGGCTATCTAGCGCCAAGATAATATGAGGACTTTCTCTCATCTCCGGCATAGATATGGCCTAACTCCCTTTGTATGCCGCTGTAAGAGACCAGCAGAAAAAGGTGTTAAACTGTCTAGCTGGGCTTCAGTGACTGCTTAAGAGTTTAATTTAATGCTCAATAGCCGACAACTCCACTTGCTCTATGTTTGCCACTAGCCGGCCTTTAAATGGCAAATGCACACTTTCGCCTCTCCTTTCTCTTCACTCTTAACATATTTTAATTCTTTTTGTTATTTTGGCAGAGATTGGTTTGTTACAAACATCAGACATGCAGCAATGATATAAGCCATGTGCTATTTTATAATGTGCCATTTCACCACAGCAGCCACTCAGAGTGAGGGATCGATATCCATGCCGTATCTATAAATATTTATGCATTGACAGCCGACTGCCTGAAATGTACATATTTTGCTTCCTTTTTCTAAACGATCATCAGCCCCCGGCGCATTTCAAAATGTTTTGCGCAACTTGGCGACTTCTTTGAGCTGTAGGCATCTGAACTAACCACCGAAAAAAATGTGAAATTTCTATAGTTGCATTTTGGGGGAATCAATGCCCTGGAGTTGTGAGCTATGCAACTGCCATCTTTGATGCGCATGCAGAAATTCACTCTGCCGGTCCGAACACACTCAATCTCATCAGAAGTGCATAAGCATCAGAGTGAATTTCCATACGTGCCCTTTGTCACCTGGGGGGATTGTCCCTTGTCTCATGTAGTCCTTTGGGCTGTCATGTGATGAATAGAATGTTCATCCCCATGCAGTTACAAGAAACATTATAGCCTACTATTAGTTTGCTTATAATAATACTGAGTTGAAAACACAATTGCACATTTGTATGTTCAATCCAAAAATATAAATATTTAATATCATATTAAATCCCCATGCACTGCATAATTACAAAGGTCTTAAAAGTGACAAAGTTGCTATTTTTAGACACCGCAGGATAACATATCACCGAAATACCACCAAACCCTAGCGTGTGGTGTGCAAATCAAAAGTAATCAGGTACTGTGTGATGAATTTCCTTCCCCTTGTGGGAACATAAGTTGAATATGTTTTTCAAATAATTACTCTAACAGACAGACTGACACAAATGTACAGGTTCAAAGAGAAAGACGACAGATCCGCATTCACTGTAGTACATTATAGTAAAGAACAAGCATTTAAAATGCTTGCCCACAATGTCATAGCTAATACAGCCAGCACATCATTTTGGCAGACTAATCCATTTTTCAAAGCTGGTGAGTTGATCTTCATAAAGCTTTTATGAAGATGACAATTGGTGGTACAGACTGCGGCTATATCAATTTTTACCTCAAGGGAAAAATGTCCAAATAATACATGCAGGCAAATCACCTGTATATGAATTCTTCACTATGGAAAATTATATGTGTCTCTGTTGACTTCTCTGGGACTCACTTTGGCAAAGTCTCTTTACCTACCGGCCAAGTCAACATCCATAACGTTGACAATGCCGTAAAATTGCGGTCATGTCATCAAGTGCTCAGTTTATGTATCACGGTAATTCCGAAGATAGGTAAAATTGGGGGGGAATGCACTTAAGAGAATTTGTCCTTGAAATTGATCATTCAAATTAAATCGGTTAATCCCGCCCTGTCTTTTAATGACCATTTATTCTTACTGCAAATGCCATTAACCGTATTTGAACGCAAAACAAAGTACACGTACATATACACAAGGATAATGTCGAATTAAAAAATAAATAGTTGTGATGACCACAGTAAAAATACCTAGGGTGCAGCTGTGACAATCGAATAAAATAGACTGATGGAATAATCAGCGTAGCTCTTAGGGGTGTCATCACCCATTTTAAAACAGCGATAACATCTCTGACAGGCCTCGTCTTGACTTGTGTTCGCCTCTCTCGCCCACAGTGCTAGCTTGGTGCTTTCCGACGTCACTATTGGATTAGCTGGTTAGCTGCTACTAGTAGCGTTATCGTTTAGTCTCCGCAAGACTTGTGCAAATCTTATCACGAGGGCGATGTGATGAAAATACTAGGCCATCGCAAAAGTTGACGATATGCGCAGGAGTTCATCCTTGACAAAGTTACATCCTTACCTGTTTACATTAGCGAGCTAGCTGCTAACGGCGGCTGCGACGCCAGCTGCTGGTGGCAGACGGCCTGCGTAGTAGATGCCCTTCTCCGGCAAGTAGTCGTGCGCGTGAATCGTCCTCTCCCACGACCAGTGCGTCAGCAAGCGTCATCTGAAAAGCTCAGCTTCGTCGAGCGAATCGTAGGCGGCATAGTTAAATGGCTGCAAAATTCGCGTTCACACCTCTCCGTTCCGTCAACTTCAACCTGCCTTTACTACATCCTCCTCTTCATCCTCATCTGAGGGGAGTTCCGCAATCCGCATATTGCGGTGGTGACTTCTTGAACGGAAGCTGCATCAAGCTTCGCGCAACGAGGAGCTCATTCCCATTCGAACTAGATGTTGAAAAAAAAAACACTTATGTAATTATTTAACGTCATATGGAAAAGTCTAACTCGGTTTTGTTACTTACATTAGATCAATTAACTAATTATAATGAATGAAATCAAGTTAATAAATGAATTTTATAAAGTTAGGGGAAAAATGCTAAATTAATGCAGCTTTTTTAAACTACTGTTTGTTCTTGTATTATTTGCAATAAACCACTTTACCAGTTATTTGGTGAGCTAAAATAAGACAAAATAAATGACGATATAGACATTTTAATAGCCGTTGTAGAAGAAAAATATGGCGTAATTAATGCAACATGTTTTTGGACTCTTGATGATGTACTCGGTTGGTCAAATACTAAAGTATTGAGCGATATGTGGTCCATGCCCCATACTTTGCCTGGCGGGCATTAATTAACAAGTGCACTTGTGCTATTAATTATGAGGATCTGTTAAGTCAAATCTTAAGACTTTACTCATATAAAAGACATTGTTGTAAAGGGTAAAACAGTCTTTCCAGGTTAGTTACATTCGGTTTAGCAACAATGTCAACATTTTGCATAACGAGGTTAACATATACTGTACTAAGAAACTAGAAAAACACTACAAGTATCTTCATTTTACCAACGGTATGCCCAAATCATTGTTTCTATAGAGGTTTGGTGCACAATATACAGTAAATGTATCTAGATTAGGAACAATGATTACAGTTTAGAGGTATTCATGGAAAGGTTTCATAATAACACAACACTGCATTGATCTGAAATATGTGATTAATACACTAAACCTCAGGTCTTACATTATTATTAATATATGATTACCAGTATATACAATTATGAGAGAGACAGAGAGAGATAGAGAGAGAGATATGGAGAATATAAAATCAAACACCTTTTTGAAGACAGAAGAATCATAACAAGATTAGAGATACCATTTTTAAACAGCACAATTTGTGACAGAGTCAGTACTTAAGCCACACAAATGAGTTTATCTCAATACAATTTTGTTTAATTTAAGTAATCACAGACTAAAACCTGCAGACCACTTTAAATGACAGCTACCCAAAACATCAGGAATATGTCAATTAGTATCCACTGCCTTAAAAAGAATTTGATTATTTAATACAAACATTTGTTTTACATATTATCAATTAAATGTGAAATACAACCAAGGAATCAAAATGAGCAGTGAATACTTTGACTGTACTTTCAACTCTTGTGCTGGTTAAGTAGTACTGCTGTTTTCTTCAGATTTGTTAAGGTTTGTAGAACGAAGATTTCTCTCCTAATTACTGCACAGATACAATTTAAGACCTTTATCATGGTTGGCATGTGAAATGCATTATTGCAAATGGTACATTTTACTGAGCCACCTAAACTGGAGCTAATTACTTTGCCTGCTTGCCAATGAACCTGAATAAAACATAGCCATCAGTTGTTTATTATATTTGAAACATCTGTGCTTTTCCCACTATGGTAAGCACAAATGTCTGCTATGGAAAAAAAGCTATTAACACATTTTGACCACCTGTGAGAACCCCCCCCCCCAAAAAAAAAAAAACTAATTGGCCTAATCAGCCAATGCAGGCATGCCTGTTACAACTGAGAAATACAATGTCTCTTTTACAGCAAGTGTTGTTACAGTGTGCTTATGTGAAAAATGAATCTCTTTTTTCATAACTGAAAAGTTCCATCTACTCAGATGTCCTATCCTTAGAAATCCCCAGGAACTCTAGCTGAATATTCTAAAAGGTTACCAAAAATGTCATGACCACTGTTTGTATGAAAAACAATCTGAAATGGTTGGTGGCATTTGTGATTAAACAGCAGCTAACGTCATGTGGAGAATTCGAAAAAGACAGTTAAGAGACTCAATTAAAACAGTGCAATGAGGTGATCTCTCGCTCACTTTCCTGATGCATGTGAAACCCACAGAAAATGTAAAAAAAAAAAAAGAAACAAATATTTCAATTTATTGACCAGTACTTTTACTGCATTTCAATTCTTTACTGCAAAAGAGGAACCAAATGCATGCAAGTCGGGATTTCTTTCAACATTCTATTTGAATTAAATCCCGTTTGTTCTCATCCATCATTTCACATGGCTGACAAAGCTTTAAGATATCTTACCAGTAGGTGCTGATCTGTTTGCACACCCGCCTTATCATCACGTATGTGGAATAAAATTTAAATTTTTTAATCAGTTACGTTCCTCTGTTAGCAAATAAACATCTCCATATTAGATGCAAAAAGTGGTACTTTAATTTGATCCTACATATGATTTATATTTTTTACATTTATAAGCAGGTTCACATTAAGTAATTTGGGGCAGTAGCATCACCCGTCCAACACATGTGAGATCTACTTTTTACACACCCTTGTTCCCTTACACGACACCTCTTACTGTACATAGATTGCTGTTATTAAGGGTTTGTATTAAATTGTACAATCTTGTGGAAACTTGTGCACTCCACACATGTCTTAAGAAAATAAATATTTTGTGTGCATCAGTATTGATAAAAAGGATCCCTTTGGGCACTCAAGTGATCTAAAAAAAGGATGCTTCTACTTCACATTAGTTTACCTGAGCAACTATACCAACGTTGTTGTCTCTACATCCTTAAAATGTACGCACACATTTGTCATACTTGGGTGCAAAAGTGTGGCCTAACGTCAACGAAAACTGCAGCTGAAGGTCACGCCGAACCGAGTTTCCAATCCACCCATGCAAGACTACTGAATAAATTAACTTGAAAGCAGAGCTCGAATCATCCATTACATGAAGCAACAGCAGCTATACGGCAAGAGCATTCGGGCTGGAAAAGAATAGAACTGCACTCAACTTTTAACACGTTGAATCAGAAGAATAATTCAAACCCATGAGCTGGCATTTCATGTTGGCAAAGTCATGCCAACGTCCACAAAAAGGAAGAACAGGTTTAAGGGGGAAAAAAAATGTCAGAGTCTGTGAGCAAAAAGGCATTGAGACGCTCCCACAAAAAGCCCAACAACAGCACAATGCTGGAAGTAGTCCATGACCAGATGAGACAGGTTCCAGACCATGCCCAGTGTCAGGTCTGTCTCAAGATTCAATATGCCAAGGAGTGTGATATTGGGACTGCAGTCATTCAGTGACATCCCAAATTTCAGAGAGCAGCGGGGGAAGCTTCTTGTCCTGAAGACGAAGGGCAAACACCTGTTCAGAGTGCACGCTGCTCAGTGTGCGAAGGCTCACCAGCTTCATCAGCATGCGTGGAAACATCAAGTGATCCTGAGAAAACAAATCACAAGATACATTTTGAAAAATCGGGGGAAAAAATCCCAACAATGATTGCTGTTCATAATAAAGCCAGTCATTCAGATATTAGTTAACTCAGAAAACAGTTTCCTGCACTTTTACACATGGTCATAAATAGAACATCTCAATAACTATGAACATTTGTGGATGAGGTGTGTCAAACGTCAATTAACAAACTAAGAGAGTTTGGTCTAGCTCCAGAATGGTTGCAGAATTTTCGGATTTGCCACTGTAGAATTCATGTATCAACCACATTGTAAAACAGTTTACCAATTAAATTTATAGGACAGGGGTGCAACATGAACAACCACAATTTGCCATTATTCAAATGTCACGCCAACAATCAGTTTTGGGGTCCCTATTTTCATGCCTAGCGCGAGTCTAGGGCAAAGCGCAGTCTACTTGTGCGCATAGCAGGTTTTTTCTTTTGGTATTTACTTGGACTTGCACAGGTGGAAGAAAGCATTTGCGCCATTGTGCGGTGTTGAACTTGTAGGATGGAATGCAGCAGACTACCAGCCAATCTAAAGGGGTCCCCTCATTAACTTTAAAATCAGGCAGGTCGAAGCACACACGGTTCTTGACATTGCAGAAACAGAAATTGACTCGCTCGAGTCTGTGTATAACACTGATGCATACAAAGTGCATTTTGTACAGATAAACTGCAAGATCTCCCCTTGCAGATGATGTAGTCGGCACCCCCGATTGTTTGTCCATGTGTGACCCCGCACCACCCCCATAGCTCTGTTGTGTGATCACGGGGGGGTGATTTTTAAGGTGATAATAATTTGCTCAATTAACCCTCTCAGGGCAGGTGTTGCAGATTTGCAACAACCAAGTACCTAGACCAGGGGTGGGCAATCCCACTCCTAGAGGGCCGCTGTCCTGCATGTTTTCCATGTCTCCCTGTTGCACACACATGATTCAATGGTCAATATCTCGTCAGGGCTTACTGGGCCAGGGAGACTGGAAAACAGGACAGCGGCCCTGCATGGGATTGCCCACCCCTGACCTAGACCATAGGTGTCAAACTCAGGTCTCCCTGTTGCATGTTTTCCCATGTCTCCCTGTTGCAACACACCTGATTCAAATGAGCAGGTTCAATGTCAGGCTTCCGCAGAGCTTGCTGATGATCTGATCATTTGAATCAGGTGTGTTGCAACAGGGAGACTTGGAAAACATGCAGGACAGCGGCCCCCCAGGACCGGAGTTGACCTGGACTTTACCTGTTACGAGAACTTAATTTGAGCCTGAGAGGGCTAATTGATTTTGATAATGATTCAGAGGGATTGTACCGTGCTGCTGTTATATTTATGTAATCGTTACCATGACGTCCACCATACATGAATCGATCTGCCTGTACCTCAATCAAATCCACCCAAATCGTGTTACACCACCACCACCTAGCTTATAGTGGGTCTAAAAATAGTCTACTTTTTGTTACAACATTTCCAGATGTGTTGAGGGCGCAGCAGCTCCATCTGCCAGATCACCCAGTGGGGCACAACACAGTCCCACACACAGTAAAAGACTGGCACAAAAAAAAAAGGACCAGTTTTTACACTGACCGCATGGGCACCTGTGTATGAAAATAGGGCGCTTTGTGTTAGTTAATTTATATTTTAATATATTGTCTATCAAAACAAGCAGACTGCATTCGGCAAAAATGGTGTTGTCAGCAAAATATCTGCAATATTGACAAATAACAATCTACTGGTTTGAAGTGGACAAGTGTTATTATAATTATTATTATTTATTAATTAAATTCATTTGCTTGTGTGGGCTTTTGTTATCTTGTGTTAGTGTGTAAGAGAAGGTTTAAGAGTGTAATCCAATGCATACAAAAGTTACCTCGGTCATGACCCAATGTGCTTGTTGTGATGACGACAACAACAAGGTCATGTTGACACACAGTGTGAAACAAGAGAAGAGGTTACATAAACAGGTGGGCACTTACATTTGGTCTCTTTATCGTGATGTAAGAGCGCAGAGCGTCAACATAAGGTTGTTGCAGCCTCTCCACAAGATCATGATCTTGCACATTTGGCCGATCTAAAAATGTGTAGAGGTAAAACAAACATCTCTTAACAAACAGAAAACACAGTTAGAAAAGACCAATCCTGAACACAACTATAAAAACACATTTTGGTTTTACGCACTCCTCAATAGTTACAATCTTTGGTCAGAATGAAATCTGACCTGCAGAAAATATGTTGATGGCAATAAGCAGAGCATATTCAGCCTCGTCCAGCTGCAGGTCATTCATTCCTTTAGAAAACTCAAAGATGGGATTAATGAACTCAAACTGAAGGCCTGTTGAGAAGAGAGGAATAGAAACATAAGAAGAAATAAGATTTATTTCAGACTTCTGAAAAATTACTGACATATAATGTTACACGTGCGTCTTAAATATTTCTGTAGGAAAGAACCTTTCTGAGTTTAAGTGCCAAAACAGTCTCTTAATTTCAATACTTTGCCTCTAATACAGTAATGCTTTAATTTGCACGAGAACCTATTGCTATTTGCATCTTTCTTATCTTATTAAGTCTGTATGAAGGGTGATAAAGACTCATAATGATTTATCATACATTGTCCATAAACACCCATTCAAACGTACCTGCTTTTGCGAAATCCTCCTTATTATAACTAAAATCCTTCAGAAACGTAATGCTGTCAATGGCAGGGTTGTATCGACGAGATGTCTCCAGCAGCATAATCTGTTGAAGACAAACTTCATTGTTTATTTCATATTGTGATGAAGACATACACACAAAGTCAATATACTGGCAATATCTGATTACACAGCAATACTGAACTGGGCAATTCTCCTATCAAAGGCTACAGATATTATGAATTGTAATGTGTTTGATTCATAACCCCTAACCAATTTTGCATGTGACACAAAAGATGATTAGAAATTATGAGGAAAACAAACATTTCCTAACTTGGAGCTACAGCAACAGCATTTAAAGTAGAAACATGACAAACTTCGATGGTTGATGTCTTCAATAGAGCGATCTGGTCCTCTCTTGTGAGCTCTAAAAATCCCGGAAGCTGCTTAGCAAAATCCACGATCTCCTGGACCGACATGATCGCCAGCTCAGTGAAGTGGGCGAAACGCTGCTGACGCACTTCTCGATTCTGTAGATCCTGATTCTGCGGCCATGGCTGTTGTTGTTTTTAAACACACAAAAGAGCAGTCATCATGCTTAGTCATACACACACACCCACGTGCTTATACAGTGGACTCCGCATACTCGTGGTTCTGGACCTGCGGATTCACGGATATTTTTTTTCAATGTTAAAAAAAAAGGATTGAATGTTTCTTGCCGTTCTATGCATGCGAAAGGGCATCAATCATAGTGGATTTTTTTTTTCTATTCGCAGGCCGACCAGGTTCATATCCCCTGTGAATAGTGGACTCCACTGTAAAATGTTTCTACAACATGACATTTGACATCCCATCATAATATCGTTTGAATTTTTGTTTGATCGCAACACTGGGATGATCAGAGTATAACGTTGACATTTTTCTTCATCAAATGCTGCACTATTACATGACATACACTGTAGTGTAGATCATAATACGGAAGAGGAGGGGAAAAGTCATCGTTTGTGGTACCCATTCAGGATTGGGAGCTTTACATTTTAAACATTAGATCGTGTTAAGCCTCACTCGTAATCTGTCAGAAGGGTTTTGGACGAGCACGAGTCACAACATTTGGTAGCCCGCAGCTGCAATGCACGATGGCAATGAAGCCGGAGGAAAGTCGGAGTTAAGAGGACTCGTCATGTTCAGCTATCACACTTGATGCCCTCGACACATGGAAAAATAATCCATAAGAATCCGGCAGAGCTGCCAACCTGGATAAATTCACTTTCATAGCAAATTGTCATTATTTCCTTTTTTTAAATAGATTTACCAAGAACTTTACCGCGAAAGTGTTATTGCAGTATAGTATGGAGTAAGATAAAAATATGTCTTCAGTATGTTAGTTGCTCCATGTACAGCACTTTGTATGCAGCGATGGCTGTTTGAAAGTGCTCTATAAATACAGTTGAGTTGAGTTGAGTATTTGTTATTGTATTGTATTTATCACATCAACTTTGTAATGACGGACACAGTTGCAGTTTGAATCAAATTATATGAGCTTTTAACATGCCAATAGTATCTATTTTCATTGAGGAGCAGTTTTGCTAATCAATGACTAAATTTAAGTAGAAACTTTGGAATTTTGCAAAAGTTTATCCCAGGGACCTGAAGCATGGATTTTATTTAACAATAGATAACAGAAATACCTATAAAGAAGGAACAATTATTTTGCCTTACTTCCAACTACAGAGGGATCACACTCCTCAGCCTCCCTGGTAAGATCTATTCAGGGGTGCTGGAGAGGAGGGTCCGTCAGGAAGTCGAGCCTCAGATTGAGGAGGAGCAGCGTCTGCTGTGATGCGGACGTTGTATCGGTCTGTCGTGGTAAAGAAGGAGCTGAGCCAAAGGGCGAAGCTATCAAATTTACCGGCCGATCTACGTCCCAACCCTCATCTATGGTCACGAGCTATGGGTCATGGGTCGTGACCGAAAGAACGAGATCCTGGATACAAGCGGCCGAAATGAGTTTTCTCCGCAGGGTGTCCGGGCTCTCCCTTAGAGATAAGGTGAGAAGCTCGGTCATCCGGGAGGGGCTCAGAGTAGAGCCGCTCCACCTCCACATCGAGAGGAGCCAGATGAGGTGGCTCGGGCATCTAATTCGGATGCCTCCTGGACGCCTCCCTGGTGAGGTGTTCCGGGCATGTCCCACTGGCAGGAGACCCCGGGGACGACCCAGGACACGCTGGAGAGACTATGTCACCCAGCTGGCCTGGGAACGCCTCGGGATCCGCCAGGAAGAGCTCGAAGAAGTGGCTGGGGAGAGGGAAGTCTGGGCTTCCCTCCTGAAGCTGCTGGATGGATGGATGGATGGATCATCAACATTTTCTTTTTTTAAATACATAATATGAACAGCAGCAAACTCAATAGACTCTGATTTTCAGTTTGCTGTTCAGTGTGTTTTAATGAGGCACAAAATCCAAATTTGCGAAACCACTTATTTGAGCTTTGTAATTAGCTTTTACTAACTTTCAACAGAAGTCTAACAAATCAGATTAATCAGACCTAAAAAAATTAAATTAGAACGCAACACTTTTTTTGCAAGCAAATAAAAAAAGGAAAATTGCTCAGACTGGATTGGACAGACAAAAGTTTCTATTTTGTGCAGTGTACTTCTTGTACAAATGTCTTCCCTTGCATCCTTTTGTGTATACCCTGTATCCAGGATTGCTGCTGAAACTATCCAAATTTCCCCATTGTGGGACTAATAAAGGTTATCTTATATGATAAATATTTACTACATTGAAAGAAATGTAACCTTGAAGGCCCCTCCTCTCAGTTGACGAATGATGTGACAGCCTAATTAATTTCCTTTGTAGTTGTGCAGCATATTTTTTTATTTCATGAAAAAACATTTATTAATTTGTCTGTTTTTTGCAGTTTAATGATAAAACACAACACATCCTGATTTATATAGCGCAACACAACAGCTGCGGCTGTAACAAAGCACTTTACAAAACTGCTATAGTTACTCTCCATAATATAATGCAGTTCCAGACAGATTTTGTGATTTGATATCTGGTATGATAGCTTAGCAATTAGCATGGCTTCTCTTTTTTTTATTCCTCTCCTCACTTTGTGATGATAAAGAGTCAGAAGTGTAGCTTTTTTACTGCTATGAAGACGATGATTGGTGACTTGTGCTGCGTTGACACCGAATGTGAAACAAACTTGCAGCTCCGCTATGTGTTTAACTATGTCAATTAGCTAGCTGTAGCAAGTAGGGAGCTTGGACAATGCAAGAAAACACACCAAGCATTCCCTGATATGAACAGCAGGAAGCAGGGAGATTGGGCAACTGTTTCATGTGGATGTGCAGGGGTTTTTTTTGTTACGTTTTGTTTTTCCCAATATAGGCATTGTTCGGAATTTCACTCTGACGCTTGTGCACGACTCTGAGCGTGTCTGTGTTCGGAGAGACAGATCATGCTCCTCTTCCGTTAATTGCTAAATGCAGCTTATGTTCTGATCTGAACCAATCACCAGCTCGTGCTTGAACTGTTTCCATCTTCACTGTCTGATGCACTGGACCATTGTGTCCATAGTTGGAACACCTCGAGCGTGCATCAGCACTCAAGTGTTTGGTGGACTCTGAATCACTGAACGGCCCATCGGACAACGCTAGGAGTTTCCGAACGGTCTGAGTCAACGGTCTGAGTGAACCAGTGCACAAATCTACATATGGTAATTTATTGTGTTCTTTTATGGATTGTGTACTGACACAGCACCATACTGGTCATCATAATGTCAGACACTGGATTTAAAAAAATAAAAATCATAAAATAATAGTGTATACATTCAGTCTCCTCAGCCGGGGTGTGACCTTCTACATCAATGCAAGCATGTGAGTGTCACTGAAGCATCAACCAGTTTTGTTGAATTTTCCACAGTAAGTGAGGTTTAAGGAAATGAAAGAACTTGAGAACAAATTACATTGTTGCAATAAAACACTGAAATATGAACTTACCGTCACTTTTGGTCGATCAAGAAAGGATCTCTTGTTGCATTGCTTCTGCATGGCCACCAGCTTCTCAATCATTTCTTGCTGCTGTGGATCCAGTGAAGCTACTTCCTGTGGAGGAGTGGGAGTGACCACTGTGGACGAGCGGGCCGTTTCATCATCCTGCTGCTTCTTCATCTTCTTCCGATGAATTTGTTCTTCAGAGAGCACACCTATGTTCCAAACTTGACAGTTTACAACTAAAGCACAGTCAAAAAGCTGATAATGACCACACTATATTGCTAATATACAAAATACAATGAAATTTCAGATTGATTTGGCTTCCAAACACTCACATTGTTCGAGCATGCCTGCCTCGCGACACTTGCGCAGGCGGCACTGCTGGCACTTGCGTCGCATGTACATGTCCATTTCACACCGTTGATTGTTCTTGCAAGAGTACTGAGCACTTTTAATCACACTACGTCGAAAAAAGCCCTTGCAGCCCTCACAGCTTAGAACATTGTAGTGGAATCCAGAGGCCTTGTCACCGCAGACACTGCACACCTCGTTGCCCAGCATCTTCGGGGCAGGACCCTTCTTTCTCTTCACTGGCTGACCATCTATATGGAATATATACATAAAATACAGGTGAAAAGAAGCTAAATGTCTTTTTAACAAATCTATTTTGAGTAAAATTGAAAATTGCAGAAAAGAAAGAAACTAAACCCTTTTTTAATGATCAACTGACAATCATCAAAGCAAAAGACACTCATCGGAACACCACAAAATTAATGTACACAAGCGTACACACATTCACACACAGACAGGCAAGCGCTTTTGTTAAATCTACCTAGTGATTTTGAGCGACTGTGTGTGTGTGTGTGTGTGTGTCTCACTTAAAACTCGGAAATGTATTTCTGTTTTCCAGAGTTGAGTGGCCGTGTAGCTAACTAGATACTCCCATTTTACAGTACAAATGCAGGTTGGCTCTTCAGTTTTTAAAAAGATTTTGTGGTCTCTGAATTTAAAGCAATGTAAAATACAAAATAATCAAACTTGACTGAAGACCGACTATACAAATAATATAGAGGAACTATTTTTCATGCGTTATCGTTCACCTGTGCCGGTGGATGTGTCGCCCACATCAGGCTTGGTGTCACTCAGCTCAACTGGAAAAGGGCTGCTCATCCCAGTGGGAGCAGGGCCATTATGAGGTGGGGCGGGGAAGTCATCTGGCTGGGACAGGTCACCGAGAGATAACAGGTTTTCATGCTTCATTGTGGCGCTGTCATTGCTCTCCTCCACCATGCATTGAAGTTGTAGCTCCGCAGCCCCATCAAATACTTTACTCTCATCTGACCGGTGGGACAAAACTGTCACTAATTTTCAGATCAAAGAATCAATTTTTATGTTTGAGCCTGTCAATTTTTTGTTTTTAAAAGAAGGAAAATTAGCAGCGTATTATAATGCAGTCATGTTAGATTTATTTTTATTATTTATATTCCACAAAAGACCATGATGCTATTTTATCTTCAAATAATTAAGGACAAATAACTTACCATGACCAACATCTGGGACATCAGTCACAGGCAGCGTTGACATCTTTTGAACAGCTGGTTGTCATAACGAAATCTATGTACCTATGTTAAAAAAAAAAAAAAAAGGAGGGGCAGGACTCAATAATGACGGTTGGGTTGTACAATGTATTTCGTTAGTCGGCCATAGGTTTACATGCTGTAAGTATCTTTTTGAAACCGAAAGAAAATAAAGTGGAGTGCGAAAGCGATGCCTCGTGCATCATTAATGATTAACTATTTTGTCAATACTGTAATGCAAAATGTCTCCATTTTAAAACATTCTACAGCATGGTAATGTTGTGTCTTGACGATTGCTGGGCAAGTTACTTCAAAAATGAAACACATGATACATTACTTGTTACTGTCCTTTGAAGGCGTTCTTGGCTTATACAACCGTGTGCACAGCAACAGGCGACACACAAACGCAAATATACACCGATGCATCAGACTGCCCGTAAATTGTGATATTTTGCCCCTTTTTGACAATAACACACAAACAAATGAATGAAAAATCAATCAATCAATAAATGAATAAAATACCTGTGCGGCCTGGTACTAAATGACACCGGTCGTTGGGGACCACTGCTCTCAAGCACAACCCAAATAGAAATTATCTTTGGCCACGATTATAAAGAGGCATGTAGAAAAGCAGAAATGAAAGTTGGTCATGTGCCACATATAGATGGATTCAGGAAACTCGTATCAGCAGACCCAGACATGATCTTTGCTATTTTGTCCAAAGCTTCAAGGAAAATTGGTTTAAAGTTTTAATTAATTCTAAACATGTTGAAATGTGACGATAAGAATTATAATACAAACTGTTTCTCTGGCGTGAGCACAACTAGCTCAGATTAAGTCAATTAGGTGGAAAATCATTGGGAAAATGCCACTGAAAGCCCAGTTTATCTTAATTTCTGTCATCTCTAAAAATGATACTAATATTGCAGTTTTTAACATTCTCTAAATAATATTATAGTAAAAATTCAGAAAGAGCAATATGACAAAAATGTGCACATAATCTTACTTGGAGGAATAAAATGTTTTTTGCTATAAGCTTTTTTCATGTGTCATTCATGGGTCTGCCATGTATGACTTTTTTTTTTTCCTGCTGAATTTCAATTGAAAACTTCATAAAAACCTGAGACAATTCACACGCAGTGGTGTGTTCCGCGCCAGAACAAATGTCTGTTTTGTCATTTGTACCCACAGAGCTAAACAAAACCTTATAAGCAATGGGTCAACAGCAGTCCAACATGTCATGACCTTGTGCATAGCATAAACACTAAAGTTATTCCATTTCCTCCTAAAATGTGCATTTAACATGGCAATGCAATTGACTCGGTGCGTCAGTAAGCACTTTTCCGCCATTATTAAAACCAAGTATACAAACTGTGACGTGACGTGACCCTCTTCGCTCATAAAGCATTCAAGTGTACCATTTTGGCAATATGTTAACACTATCAAGAGTCAGGCAAAACATCAAAAGGCGTTTGTTACATACTACAGGTAGATAAAAGACCGTTCCCTCAAAAGCAGGAAACTTTTGACAGCTCAGGAGGACACCTTTTGCGTAAATGTGCCTGCATAAAATGACTCCCGAGACTGACCTTACCTCTGATGCTGATATCTTATTTATCGTCTAATGCGTGCAAGTCCATCACAGTCTCAGTCCATCGATAGCCTTGAAGGTGCCAATACACTCTGACTTATTGGGCCCAAGTTTGCTGACTTGATAAGAGTGAAGGGGAGAAGATGAGTTCCTTCCTACAAAGCTCTGTGGGAGACAAGAGGGAAAACAGGGTAAGGGGGAGGGAACACAAGAGGTCACTATTGGTCACTTGCATGGCTCTTCAATCCCCAGCAGTGCTCCAGTCCTTTCCTGTTGGAGCAGCCAATTTTTTACAAAGACACACAAAACAGCAGACAAAATATTATCAGCACCCCCTCGAACCACCCTCACTCTCAAATGAGTTCCACCAACACACGAAAACAAAGCTCACCTGCCTGAAATCCGGTTCACTCATAAAAATGTCTGACAATATTAACTCTCCAAATGACCAATATAATTTGAATGTCGTACATGTTAAAATGTTTTTTGTTGATGCACTCTATGTATGTGAACCAATTTGGTAAGTTTATTGGAAAAACTTAAGTCTTTTAGCTTATAAAACCTTTCTACTACTGCCTGTGACCTCACATCATCCCCACCCTGATTTTCTGTTCCAAGTCCAATGTCCCTTGCATCTTATCAGGTCAGTCACCTTTTGTTTTCAGAGAGTGCTGGGAATTAAACATTTAAAACAAAATAATTACAGTAAAGGCCTATTCGTAATACATGCCAAATGTGACAAACTCTTATATGCAGGTGCACAGGACTCCACTGTGGTCACTACAACCACAGATAACAGATTTTAGTTTCAAATATTGGAGCAATATATCCAATCCACTAGTGTTCATTAGATGTTTTTTATTTATTTATGTATTTTGGGGGCTAAAGGAGGGGTAATTGTCATGTTATTTGAGCACTTCATTGGATAGACTACAAATATTTAACCCAAGCCAAAATTTAACATGGTTAACCAATGGTTGACCTGAAGTAATATCACAACTGTCAGAAATGTCTGTATTTTCTGTACCTCACAATAACGCGTGTGAAACTATCAGAGGCATTTTCGATCGTTTGTTGTCTCATCAATAAGCAAATTGCAGCACACGGTGGTTAAACAACGCGCTAATGTTCATAAAAACGGCATATCCTTTCAAAATCGCCAACTACTATCGCTTTTAAATAACTCAGGAGAATCTAACCAAAGTCTGATATGTTATAGTAGCGCTGCACAATATATTGAAAAAGATCATCATCACAATAATGGCCAATGAAATATCTGCATCCTAAAGGCATGCAAGTTTCATGTTTTTATCTGACTTTGACCAATCACATGCAACCTTAAAGGGGCACAACTATCACTATAATTATAATAGCTTAAGTGATAATTTGCTCAACTAGACTGAGCTTGCATATTTTGCTGCATGAAAAAAATACTTTTTCATTAAAATGTAATTTCTTCTTCACAAATAATGCACAAATATTGCATAATTGCCCTGTATTGTCCTGTAACAGCCCAAATGAACACTGCAAAGCCCAACGTAATAAGAACAGCAAACTGTCATGCTCATGAAGACAAAACACACGAATATCGAATTTCAGATGCCAGCAAAGCATGAACTGAATGGGTTTCATATTTTGCAATACTTTTGGAAAACACCATATTGCAGTATTCTTTATGGTTTCAGGTGTCACACCCTTCGATGAAACAAAAGTGGACAACCATACTCAGCAACATCTTGGTGTGAAAGCAAAGAATCAGGGCTTTCATAGGGAGTGGTCGTCTACAAAAGAATCAAAGTTCCCACAAATACGCATAGAAGAAGAAGTGCATCATTGTTACACACCCTTTCACACACTCCAAAATATTTTCACTTCTCTGACCAGGAACCAGGGTGGGAGAGTGATAGTCAAAATAATAACTTCAAATATTTTTGGATGATGACTCACTATCTAAATTAATACAACAGTTTTAGGGAATCATGACATCACGCATCTAGAATGAAAAAAACAGTACTAAAATAGGCATAAAATATAATGGCAGTGATTATTTTGCCGTGACCGGCAACGCTCCTGCCAACGTTATTTTGCAGAGAATGTCTCTGATTGATCACTCGCCAGAGCAAGTGATTACGGGCCAGCTATAAATTGGCTATTTTACTGTGATTACATTAGGTTGGCCATGATTTTTTTAAGCTGCCGTGCTACGGTTCAACTTGCTTCCGATTTTCGCTATTAGGACAATGTCAGTTTGTTTGTTTTCTGTGGTTCGTAGTCATAACCTTTCTATTTTGTGTGTGACACACACACACACACACACACACACATTGTGTTATAATTAAGAAAAGTTCAAGAGTTTAACCAATATTTTTTTAAACAAAGTTAAAGTAATGTTGTTATTAGGAAACACGAAGTTACTAGACAGGTACTGTATTGCCTTAACAGCCAGAGCTGCAATCGGAGGCCAGTTGAACCGTAACACGGCAGCCTGAACCTATTCACGGCCAACTGTACTGTACTCCAACCACTACTGTCTGTAATCACGGCCAAAATAACAACTGCCATTTTTTTTATGGAGCAAACGCATTCAAACTTAAACAGACCAAAGCATTGTAGGTACAACTTAAGACACGACTGTCGCTGAATTATACGATAGTTATGAGTTCGAGTTGATTTAACAGATATACTTCAGCTTCTTAAGTAATGTATTATTACTGTTTTGTTTTGTAACATTACCGTTATCGCAATTGCGCAGACGTAATCGTTCAGAGTAATAAGCAGGCCTTGGTAAGCACAGTAGTGACCTGTCAAAACTCCGAATACCTTATACGTGCTTTAGGTGCTCTACGGTTCGATAGCATGCTTATAGAACATGTCGATCTTAGTACAACCACTTTGCCAACTCTCGTGAAGTTAATCAGAAGTTGAGCATCAAGACCATAAACAAAAACACTGCCAGGGCGTTAGCTTTCAATTAGAGGCAATACATGCCGACAAAAATAATGACTGTCAAAGGGGCTACAACGAACCGCGACACTGGTGTTAAAATGCTCGATAATTAGTCTGAATGCGATACACGACGCGAGCGAGATTAGTTTGATGGGTAATCTAAACAAATACATTATCTGTGCATTAGCAACTCGCATTGAAAGGAACTCTCTTCTAACACCTTCAACTTGGCTAACTTCGTGCCCCCTATGTCGACACAGGAGGCCAAACGCGATTGAAGCGGACATTTTGGAAACTTGCCTGATAGTTTGCGAGTCTCTTGTCTCTTTTACTGAGGTTACACCATGCGTTTGTGTCTAATGACAGCGGTTATGACAACAGAAGCTAGCCAGTTAGCATGCTAGCTAACAACGTAGTTGCATCATATGATGCAGAGGCCCGCAGTCGACACAGGAAGTGAAGGACACCCATTCATAGTCAATGGTTAAAAACAGCAGACTTCCAAATTGGTTCACACCTGTTCTCGTGAAAACATTTGAAAATCGTAAATCTAAATAGTTCAATTGTAAAAGAGAAACCAAAAGATTCAGTGTATACATAGCGCCAAATATATATAAAATTAACAATGCAATGATTATTGTAACAGATATATAACCAAAACCCACTATTCACCGTAACAAGAAATTAGAATACAACATAAACAATAAAAATAATTGTTAATGTGGACATTATGTACGATTTGGCCTGTAATTTTCTGTGTTTTAATATAAGTATTTACATTAATTTGATTTTGTGAATTGAACTGCTGTTATAAAAAATACGTTTCAATAATAATATAATTTAGTAACATGCAAAATGTCATCCCACTGAATAAATGAATAAATAATGCACCGATTATTTAAACTTGATGTACATCATTCTGTATGACACAAATTAATCTCACAAAAACAATGCTTAGACGTCACTGGAAAACTGTGTATTCAGTGAAAGCAAAAAAAAAAAAAAAAAAACTCAAAGCGATGGCACGTGACATATGTTGTCAAGCGGTAAGCACAAAGCACATCTGTAATCAGCGTCACACACAGTGCTATACTGTACTAAATACAGTATACTTACCAGAATAGTTTTGTTAACAGTAATAAATATTCTAATTCTCATTTTTTGCAATGGTCACTAATTGCAACACTTATTTATTACTTTGCGTTGGCATTAGAAATGAAAAGTACAGTACAAGTCTGCAAGTCGCAGGACATCCAGTACTGTATGTTACAATCATTACAGATGGCAGACAAGTAGAAACGCCTCTAGTGGCCACTGTTACATGGTTTACACACGTTTATTTGCCGGAGGAAACCGGAAGAAACCAACATCACGACTGTTCATCCGGAGAGCTGCAAACAAATCCGTTTCTTTTGCATCGTTTGAGGACGACGATACCATGCCCGTCACGTGTGCGTCACTGGGATGCAACAATAAGTTTGTGAAGGGGTCGGACATACGATTTTATCGGTAAGTTTGTCCGGTTTTAATGAGGTAACAATAAACGCATGCCGTGTTTCAACGTCAGTGTTGCTACTGTAAGCTTATGTTATATTATTAATTATCATTTTATGTTTGAGCATCATATTATTTCATATTAAGCATTCCCAAATTATATTCTGTTGTTTAATAATTGCTTAGACATGTTTTTATGTTGATATGTTCTGATTGGCTGTTGAAGTAAGAGAAGCAGGAAGTGGTTTTAGTTACGGTAGTTGTCTTCTCAGAACGTGCTGTGGTGCAGACGTCTTTTTGTTGTCCTTTTAATAAAGCTGCATTTAAAGGATTCCCTCTCTCCTTTTGCCGTTCGTAAAGTAGTGCTATCCACTGAAGAACAACGAACCCCTCAATTTACACTACGATACCATACTTGTTCCTATCACAGTGACACAGCTACGTAGCCATTTTCACGTGTACAAAGCTAACATCACTGTCATAACAACACTGTACATCATCAGCTGGTCGTGTGTACAATTATTTGACCTAAGTACATAAATATGTTCTTTTTCAAATGCATTTTGAATTGAGTAATCAAGTTGTCACCTCGGTGATATCATTAGATTCTGTTCTGTCGTTTAATTAGTCCAACAGACACCATTATGTACAATGCCTTGCTACCAAACAGTAGCATAGCTCACTGTGCCGAAAGGAATGTTAGGTGTTACTCAAATGCAAATGCATATTCTTATTATTTTTAACAAATTCAATTTCGGTCATGAAGACAATTGACAGCTTTATCAGTGCAGTATACCTTCCCTTCCTTTATCTATCTTAATTTTTTGCAATTGTATATAACTGAGGATTACCAAAATAAACGTCTTAGATCCGTGGTTCCCAACCTTTTTTGTCATGAGCAGCCCCGAAACCTTTTTGTTCTCCCAAAGTTGTCCTGTATTTGGCTCCATCCATCTTCCCACCTATTTTAAACATCTTCCCTGGCTTCTTGGCTGCATCTCTGATCAGTGCTCTCTTGTTTGGGCTGAAAGTTGAGAGGGACATTTAAACATTAATTATTAGGAATAACACACTCAACAAGAATAATATTCAGATGCACTTTAGCAATTTTACTTTTTTTTCATCAGTAATCTGAGTTTTAATCAGACACTTGAGGTGACACCCGGCTGTTTTGATTTTGCCCCAGCTGTACCATAGGTTCTTGTCTCCTCAAGGAAACAAGTTGTAGCACACACATAATTTATGGATGGGTTCATGAAATGAATGAGAATATTTACATATCATCTTGGAAATAAATTATGAAATATGTCCACATGCCCGCTGCAATGTGCTCACCTATCCATTGCGAAGTACTTCTTAATGATTTTTGTTATGAAGAAAATGTTTGTACCGCCCCATCCCTCTCCGCAACTATAAATAATAATTGTTGTAAGTAAACCCTCGCAGAGGAGCTAATATACCTTGTGCACTCTCTTACTGTGGGAGCGCCACGAACACCAACTGTAGTGGACGTTCAATTACACTTAATGCTATAAAACAGCAAAAAAATAATTACAAAAAAAAAGTTCCCTAAGGTCACAGCCCCCCCACACCCCCATCCCTCGCATCCAACTGCGTTCTACCCAGGGGGGCCCGCCACTCTATTTGAGAAGGACTACCCTCGGGGTATGTGTACCCCTCTTTGGGAAACACTGTGTTCGCTAACTTTCATGTTGACACAAATGTAAGTTTCTTTTTTGAGACATTTATCATGTCATATCAGCAGCAAACATGTCACCATTTGTCTCATGAAATTATTGCTCGAAATACTTTTACATCAAGTTACATTACGTAGGTTTGCCTAATTTCCCCACGTAACAAATGTAAATCCAACTTATTGAATCACAATCCCCAGTGGGGTGGTACAATATTCCTAAAAGCACCGATTCACTTTTCTTCATCTCAGGTTCCCCCTCAGCAAACCTTCACTTTCCGCCAGATGGGTTCAGAGTCTGGGGTTAAGAAACTTCATCCCAACTGCCAACACCTGCCTGTGTTCAGAGCATTTTTCACCTGACTGCTTCAGGGACTACAATGGGAAACAGTTTCTCAGGGAGGATGCTGTGCCGTCCTTGTTCCCGCACGGGCAAGACTCTTCAAAGGTTTTGGTCCAATACATTGCTTCGTCATTCACAATGTTCAAACAAGTCTTCCTCGCGATTTCGTGAAATGAATGACCTCTTTAAACTTTTGGATAGATTGAACTACGAAAACGACAAACAATGTTACTCCCTAAGGAAACCAGCGTCACAAACAGCTTGGGACCACAGGCCGAGAGGGACAAAGCGAGAGAGATTACCAGTCTACGCAGAGAAAAAAGAGGTGGCGCAAGAGTAAGTTTTCTATTTTGTTTGCTGGTGACCTCTCGTTTTCAGTCTTGCAGAGGTGTCGCGAACTGGCAGGTTGTCGCCAGCGTGTGCACCAAGAATTTGTCCCATACTTCGGGATGGGTACCGAGCCCCGAAACATGACTCTGGACAAGCACAACAAAATGGATGGATGGAGTTAAGTTTAGAAAAATCATCAGTCATTCATATATTTGCCACTTTTTGTGTTGCAGGCGAATAAAAGAAAATGCCAAAAGGTCTTTGAATTGTACCAAATTCATTTGATTCTACCAGACGACTGAGACATTGTGATTTCATCTTTAAATTATTGTGTATTCAAATAAAAGCATGAGAATTTCTTCCATAAATACATTTATATCGGTACATTCTTTTGAAATTTAAGACCCTTGGATGCATTTTAGGTTATTTAACATAAATGGCTCTCTTAAGCCTCCCCAGAAACTAAAGGCATGTTGTGCTTTGTGAACAGCAGCTTGTGGTTTACGGTCAAGACCCTAAGTCTACATAAGCAGTTCAGATAATTAAGATTAAGATATCCTTTATTTGTCCCACACTGGGGAAATGTACAGTCTTTATGTATTTTCATTAGATTATGTTACAAGCTTTTAAGAGTGTGTGGTATATCCAGCTCCATCTGCTCGTCCCAAATGACTGTTTTTTATTTCATGATTTCATGCTTAAAGATACTTACTTTTGTTCCAGGGTGGAAGAGGTGGCCGCGGTGGAAAACTGTCTGACAGGTGAGACTCCATGGGTGGAACTCTTGCCAAACCAGTGTTTTTGTTGTTGTTGGTTTTTAATACAATACACTCTTCACCAAAACATATAAACGGCTTCTTGCCTGTGTATTTGCTCCACTTAGGGGATGTTTTTAGTTCACATCACGTAAAATGTACCTTTTTTTTCTTCATTTATAAAGTCTTCTTAAGGGGTTAACTAATATGAACACTCGGGGCCCTATTTTGGTAGACCAGCCACATGACTCGTCGACATGACTCGACAACGATCACTGCTCTTTTTCACAGATTAATATCAGCGGAGACAAACAAACAGCGATGCTAGCAGATGACACCAAAGTTAGCTGAAAGCTAATGACTTAACTCGGCCCAATCGTTGCCAGTTTTAATAGATTCCTATGAGCGGCCGCCCACAGTGAAGCTTCATTGGCAAATTATTATTACATTGATGCGCAGACAAGAATTGTGTCCTAGCGAGAACTTTATCTATCATCGAATAACCCCATCACACTGTTGCTACTTTGTCAGTGTCATAATTACACTCGTTGGAATATGCCACGGCTCAGTTAAGCGTAGCTAATGGTGAGTGACATTTTAAATTATTTTTGCTTTTATTTTGGTGATTGAAAGTATAACTTCCCATGAAAATGTTTTGTGTTTCAGTGTATTTGAAGCACAAGTTGCCTTGTGTGTGAAATGTGCAATATAAATAAAACGTCCTTGCCTTGCTTATATGTATGCAAAGCACATTGTCAGATTGTCACTAAAAGGGAAAATGATTCTTTTTAATTGATTTATACTTTGAAGCATGAATATTACTTTGTTCAATATAATGCCTTCATTTTTATAAGAATAAGAATAAGAAAACCTTTATTTGTCCCGCACTGGGGAAATTTGCATGACCTTATTACAGTTTTATAGCCATGAATGCAATTCTACAATTTTCAGTCGGAGAGTAGTTCTGCAATAGAAAGTTTATATCTGTTAAGGCTTTTAACATCTGAACTAGGGGTGCCAATAATTATGGTGGGCACTACATAAGCACACAAACATGTTAACAAAAACACATTTTTTGTTCAATAATGGAAAGATTGCCAAATTGTTACGTCATTGCATCCCCGCTGTCGCTAAAGTATCAATTAACCAAACCTAAATTAACATTTTTTTGGAGCAATTCCAGTGGTTAAGGGGCTCTTTGAAACTCAATTTATTGCAATGCTACCCCTTTGTGCGGTTTCAGTTTGTTTTGTTGCCAACATTTACAGAATTCTTTTGAATTCCGATTTGCATAGCCAAGTAGAAGTTTGCGTCATCACATTAATTGCCGGGACGAGACCCAGAAAGCGACAGATGCTACGGATATTTTAGATGATTTCCTGTTGTGATGTCAAAGACAAACTAGGTTAGGTCTCAATATGATATAGGATGTAGCTCATCTCCTATTGGAACATAGAACAATTTATAGAGAAATGTGGTATTGCTGGAAAAAGTCAAAAACTTGTAATGGGGCTGCGGAGGGACGAGGCTGCAAGCTGTAAAATCATGCTTTTATTTATGTTTATCCTTTAGCTGCTTGCTTGGCAATAAACGTTACATAGTAGAAAGAGTAGTTCGAACTAAAGTAGTAGTACTTTCGTTAAATTAAAAAGAACAATGAAGCAGGTGTATCATCATCCAGTCCGGGTAGTAATGTCTCTTTCCTATGTCTCATGCAGGCAGTTCCTTGGAGGCAAGAGCAGAGTCTACGATAGCAAAGGTCGACTGTTGTCCAACGGCAAGGACTTGTGCGACTGTTTGGATGTGGACTGCATGGGTTGCTTCTATCCCTGCTCCGACTGCAGCTCACGCAAGTGTGGATTCGAGTGCCGCTGTGACAGGAAGTGGCTTTATGAGCAGATGGAGGTGGAGGGTGGAGAGATCATTCGCAACAAGTTTGCTTTTTAATAAAGTGTGGTAAATTGTGTTTACATTAAGTGGCCACAATCTCATGACATTCATTGGAGCATTGTGAACAATTCTACACGTATTAAAAGTCACCGTTTTCAAAGGCACCGTAAAAGAGTATACATCGAATATCCTCAGTTACATTGTTTGGGGCGTGGAGTGGTGTAGAACTGCATGACATTGCGCTAAGAATGTTTTACTTATTTGGCTACATTAAAGGAGCAGAATAGTAGAGCTTTTGCAATGGATATCATTAGACTGGGCGAAGTCCACCGAATGTTTGTTGCCTATAAGTGATGGACTCATTCTGAAAAGCTACTTCAAAGGATACCCGGAACTAAAACTTGTTCTTTCCAACAATTCAGCTACAGGTTTCCCCAGTTATTGGGAAGATGACGAAGTCTGCTTTTTTTTCTGTTTGATACAAGTTGACTGACTACATGATGCATTGCTGCCCGTGACGGTGTAAGCAATAAAATGGGAGGATTTTGATTCATTTGGGCCTGTTTTCTAAACCCTCATGAAAACTTTCATTCTTGTACCAATTCATGTTAATAAACTGTATGCCCACTTTTTGCAGAGGTGGTCCATGGTGCTGTCATGTCGCTTGAGATATACAGATGTTTCGCAAACTTAAATTGATCCAAGCATCCTTAGCTGCCTCGAAAGGTGCCTTGTGAATCTAAGGTAATAATAATTATAATAATCATTTGTAATGAGGCTTTGTGACACAGGGAAGTCCTCAAGGTGGCAAATATAATTCAGCAAAGAAAAAAGTGAAATCTCTTGATCGGTGTGTTGTTCGATTTATGAGGAAAGCAATTGGTTATTGAAATGTATGATGAATACATGTATTGTTGGACCGAAGATGGAGCAACAGGTTCAAATTTCATCTCTGTCATCTCAACTCGACTTTATTAATATAGCACTTCAAAAAAACAACCACAACTGCCTACAAAGTGCTGTACGTAAAGTAAAAATTAGACATATTAAAACAAAGACAGTTAAAACAATAATTTAATATAATAAAACTAGTCAACACAAAACACTATGACAGTGCCAACTCACATGCTGAGTCAAAAGTCATTGACTCGGCCCCGAAATAAAAATGTGTTTTCACACAAGCTTTAAAGATGGACAGAGAGGGGTTAGATCATTTCTATTTGCTGAATGCCCAAATAACATGAGGACTTTTTAAAGCCGATTTTTGTTTATTGTAATCAAAGTCAGAAGTTACAGAAGTACATAGATTTCATTTACCATTACATTTAAACTGTATGTCAGTCAAACATTTTGGAAATCCTTCCACAAGCTTCTCACAATAGTTGGCAGGAACTTCTCCTAATTCTGAGCAACACCAAAATTAAGAACCGTGTACTCTCTAGTAGATATGACCTATTCAATTGTTGATAATGGACTACAGTGTTCTTTGTGTTTTGGCCTGAGTGAAGAGAAGCATTCAATCAAAGAATGAGCACATTGGACAAATGCTCATTCACTTTTCTCATCGTCATCATTCTAAATGTCATGAATGAAGGATCAACACATTCAAGTCTGTCTTCTACACAGAAACGATAAGCAGCATCACAATTTGCTGCAACTAGAGCAGCTTTGAAAGTCTTGGATGAAACGAAGCATGAATAGCAAGAACTTGATTCTTTAGCTCTGGCAGGCTACGTTTACACAAATTTGTTTCCAACTGTCAAGGGCAGGTTGAAACGATTCGGGAGTGGAAGAGCATGCGGAGGTTGTGCAAATTCAGGGCTTGGCTTTGGGTGAGCCACAACTTTATAGAGCCCTCGGTGTCCAACAGTTGTGTTGACTTCAAAACAATCAGTACATCAGGGTAAATACAATGTGCTTTAGTACCGTACTAGGCTAGGGTACAGTCGCGCTGACTAAAATTGCTAGTTTGCAAAACCTGAATTCTCAGCAATTGTTGCTGTTCGTAATAAGTGAGCTACTCAGAAGGGAGTTGGGAATACATGGCTCGAAAATTCTATTGGACGTTCTCAAAGGATGTCTTTGGATATGTTAACAATTATGCCAGGAAGTTTAAAACCGCATTCAGCAAATCAAGGTGTGTATCAATCAAAATCAGTGGAGATATGTCAAGTCTCAATAAAATCTGGCAGATCATCCATTACAAGTGTCACGAACGGTGGAGTTGGAGGACCCCAAAAAGCAGGCAGGAGAGAGGAACAGGGTGAACTTGACAAACCAAAACACTCAGAAAGCTAAATCCAGAATAAACAAAATCCTGAAAACAACTAGAAGTACAAACAAAAGCCCATGGCAGATGCAAAAACAAGGTGAAAGCCATACAAACAAACAAAAACGCAGCAGTAAGGCGCAAACACTAACCAACAAAAGCAGTGACAATGACAATGACCCGACACCGAATGGTCGGGCTGGGAGTCCTTTTAACAGAAAACCCGCTAATGGCATGATGACCAACAGGTGTGCCGCTGTAGAAGGAGCCCTACGGAGCCACCTGTTGATCGCAAACAGATCAATCGTGACAACAAGGGCTCAAAATGAAGGAGTTCATTGCTTTGGAGTGGTGTCTGTGAGGCGATAATCTTCCTTGTGAAGACATTAAAGGTGGGAGATATTGGCCGTCAAAGACCCGGAAGTCCGCAACAGAAAATTCACGACTCTTCTGAAGTTCTTCATCTGATATCATAATTCCATGCAAAGTAGAAATCAGATTTAGGTCACCTCCAAGTTACTGACATTTTTAGGTCATTGACACAATGCAGCAAACTACAAATTGATGTTTTATATCATTTATTTTTTTCATATTTGAATGCAGAAATATATACTTTTTTTTTCCCCCGGTACCAAGGTTTTTATTAGCAGGGCTTCAAAAACAGCTATGATTGATACGAGCAGCACAGTCTGTGTAGTCTTCATTACACACAGTACACTTGCAGCTTGTGGCCACTGGGTAGCTGACCCCCACCGAACAACCTTTGATGTGTTTTACTTTGTAGGTCCAGTTCCCATTGCAGATGTTCTGTTCGGTCTGGCGTGTAGCAGAGAAGTAGACTGGATCCTGCCAACAGAACAGTGGCCTACAGTTATTTGCGGTCAGACATTACTCCCCTACCGGAAGATGATAAAAGGATGAAATTAGAATAAAGGTCAATTAATTTAACTCTTCATCCATTCATTTTGTATATGCTCATAATGAAAACACGCTAAACTGTTCGTCAGCCAATCTCAGGGCACATTTTTACGTATTAGTCTTAAATAAAGCCAACATGCATGTTTATGGTTTGTGGGAGCAAGCCGGAGTACCCATAAGAAAAAAAATCCAAGCCAACATGGGGAGAACATGCCAGCTCCACCTCGGGAGGCAAGAGCTGTTTTTAAACCCACCATCCTCAGAAGTGTGAGGCGGATATGCTAACCACATGCTTAGTTTAATTGATTTATCAAACATGATCATTTGATCAATTAGACTGTAACGCTCAAACTGTAAATGTAAACAAATATAAAATATTTCCAATGTCAAATTTCACTGTTGTGTGATTCAATTAAACAACGCAAAGCTTGTGAGACGTTGTGATACAAATGCACTTGAAGACTTTAAGTATTTAATTTTCAGCTGTCCAAACATTTTCTGCCAGATTTCAAGATGAAGTGGCACCTGTAGTGTAAAGAAAGAAGTTAAACTGCTATCGTTTGGGTTCAAAAGGACATGAAAGTAACGGTGTCATAAACACATGCATGCAGAGGCAGCACTATGCCACTTTTCATTTCCCACCCCCATGCATGCCCACTCCAGTGTTCCTCCATACCCTCCGTTAAACATCATTTTCACCTGTTTCACATATACGTAGCTCACCAAAAATGGCCTGCGGCATTGCAAAAACGTTGTTCCCTAAATAGAGGATTAAAGTTAATTGCTGGGAATTGTTGGGTCCATTTAAGAAAATGCCGTTCGGAGCACAAGTGCACACAATCACACTGTGTCACTTCAAATTGTGACCCTGAACGGTTGCAGTGGTTTCGCGACTTACGCTCAGGCAGCAGACTCTGGTTATGAGCGAGTAATTGAACACTAAGCCCACACAGTAACTTCTGCTATAGAGGCCTTTGGAAGGGATCCTCCAAACTGCCGGACAGCTGTAGGAAACTGTGTGAATGTTAAAATGATTTCAACTTATTTTCAATAACTGCCAGTACTTTAGTGACAATTCTCTAAAAGAAACAGTCGAGCTCAGGCTTGACGGTCATTAACATTTTGAACTTTCCAGTACCTCATTGTAGCACTGTCCCGCACACAAGGTGGTGTCGACGTATTCAGTTTTGTTACAGCTCTCCACAGGGATGGTGTAGACTTGCAGGGAGCAGCCTGAACTGCAAAGCTTACTGGCACCTGCCAGCGCCAGCACTGTTGTCATGACAACTAGCTGCATCCTTTGATGAGCGCAGCGCAGGCGTCTGCCGCAATAGGGAGCAGGCATAACATTAAATGAAGCCATGTCAGAAAATATGAGTGATGACAAACAATTTTTGCTATCTGAAACAATAAAAAGAAATCATTTCGTTCTGTTCATGTTTAATTAGATAATGTCTTTTCCCTCTGGAAGCATCCAACAGCAAAAGTTGTATTTGCTTTAAAATCAAAATCCCTTTTTTTTTTATGCTTCCTTGACTTGTAGAAGGTTCAACCACAATTCCTGGCTCTAAATTGGCTCCCCACCGGGCCTGAGTTTAATCCTGAACTTAAAGTAGATCTGATAGGATCTGAAGAAATAACGCCAGCCAGCATCTGTCGACTTTTCAAGTATTTTCTTGAGCGTTGGACGATGAAGTCAAGCAGTCAGCGTGAATTTCAACGCACTAGAATTTTAATCGTACGGATGCATGAAAGATTTCAAATTCATCGAGATGTCCAAAAACTCGTCGCATTTAATACAGACGCACTACTTCATCAGTTACAGATCCGGCACACACATTTACTATCAATTCTCAAAAATGTACACTGTCCGTGCACTATTAAGAGATCTAATCAAATTTCATCACGACTTTTACATTTCCCCCAAAGTCATACCTTTTTGAAGTGTCTTTCATCGCTTTGAACGTCCTCCAGATCTCTAAATGTCTAAAACGCCTCTGGTCCTTTGGCTCTCCCCACACTCTTAAATAAGGCTGCGCTGACATTAAATTCGGTTAATCTTTAGCTTTAGCTCTGTGTTGTTTTTCCACACGTTTAGTCCAAGCATTGACACAGTAAATCCCCTCTTTTTTCCCCTCACCACATCAGGTAAGGCCTTCCCTCCTACGTTTCACGTAGGAGGAGAGGATCGTATCTCTTTGTGGGTTTGGACCAGCCACAGAAAAATAAACTGTCATCTGCTCCCACAGAAAATGGAAAATCCAAAGGGATTCATCATCAGAAACTCCCTCATCTATTATCCATCTTTTTCTCAACTAAAATCAGCCCTTGACAAGCACGTACCTTCCCACTCCAAGTTACTAGAAGGCTTTCTCTTTTATAATTAAATTGTGATCCATGTTCTTTTGCTTGAAGCATTGTGAATGAGGTTGGAAAGCACGGCTGAGCGTAAATTCTAGTGAGTTGAGGTACAAGTTATTCTTCGTTAAGTGTAGCCCTCACAACACTGAAGCTACCCACGAGAGCAACTAAGCTAGTTTACTATAAACACCCAAAAATGTTACTTTAGTTGGGCCAATCCTCTCTAATAGAAAAAAAATACATTTTAAAATCTTTTAATCGTAAAATCTTTGGCTATTCATGCCTCTTACTACCACTGCAATGTCATTGTCTTTGACTAATGCAGGACTAATGGGGTAGGACTAGATACGTTTTTTTACTTCTTCCTACTCCTTTGAACATAATAATTGTGTTGTATGATGACTGATTTCTCTTTCCTTTACAATTTTTATTTACCTTACTTTCTGTCAATTTATTACTGTATGTGTTTTTATGTTCAATAAACAAACAAACAGGGAAAAAAATGTGTATTAGGCCGACCTGGTTTTGGACAAAGTTTGTCTTTTGGTGCATTCATTAAGAGACATAATGCTGCACCACAAACTGCTAAGTCTACAGACAGTCAAATATACGAGTAATGCTGTAAGTGCTGCAGACTTGGGGTGACTCTGTCTATCCTGCCAGCCTCTGAGGACTCAATGCATTCTGCTAAAATACCACCTAAATCACAAGGACCTTTATGGAGTGTCACTTATGTCCTCCTCGGAACTACTGTATTACTTTTAAGGACTCAAACAGAAGACACCACTGCTTGAAAGCACTGTTCATAATTTGTGGTAATTGCTCTTGAAATCAGTACATATAGTATGCGTTATAGGGATGTGAATTGCAATCACAAAAAAGTATATTTTATTCAGCTGCAATTTTCTTTTTCTCTCTTTTTGTTTACTAAGGCTCTAACTTGTCCATATTCAATATTCCAATTTGAATGTGTTTATGTACATATATGCAGATGATAGTTACTTTTACCCATAGCACAATACTGCTATTTATTGCTTTTATTGTACATAGAGGGCGTCTAAAATAAATAAATAAATAAATATATATGAATGGATAGGTCTGATGCCACTGAACATTTTGAGTGGTCGCAAGCAAAAAAACATTCAGAAATGACCTTGATATTACACTTCAAAGCCAAGGTACCATTATGGAATCCTTTTTTCCTATGTGTCGTACAAAATCACTGAAAAAGAAGGGCTAATTATGACAGGAATATGAAGATGATCTATTCCCGACATTATGCAAACTCCACACATAAAGGTCTGAGCCAGCACCGTGGGTTTTCTCCTGGTACTCCGGTTTCCTCCCACATTCCAAAAACATGCGCGGTAGGTTAATGGAACACACTAAATTGTCCCGAGGTGTGAGTGTGAGCGCAAACGGTTGTTTGTCTTTGTGTGCCCTGCAATCGGCTGGCAACCAGTTAAGGGTGCACCACACCTCCCGCCCGAAGGCTGCTGGGATAGGCTTCAACACAACCGCAACCCTTGTGAGGGTAAATGGTTTGGATGTTGGATGGATGTATATCATTCTGACTGATTCCTTATGCTATGGAATTGTGGTAAACATACATTTCACCTGCACCTGGCGCCTAAATTGTTAAACTGTAATTGTTGTCAAATGCTGTTTCGTAAATTAGCAGGAATGCATCTCACACAATTACAAAACTTTTGACACACACACACACACACACACGCACGCACACAAAAGAAAACATTAACATGTTATCTTGATGTCGGGTCTGATATAATTAATATCCATTGGATAATTCCTTTGACATTAAACACTAACTTAAGAATTAATACTTGTAAAAGGTGTTCAGTTCACCAGAAATCAAAATGATAAAGAGATGAGGTACAAAATGGTTCCAGTCATCCTAATGATTTAATGCTTGATAATTTGTGAGTTGTACGATCTCAAATGAGCCTTAGGCTGCACTATTATATATGTTGAGACGATTGCAACTTGAAGGCAGAGGGTTACAGGTTTGAAAAATACGATGGAACAAAATTACGGAAATTGAGACTGATTGTTGGAGACATGATAATCTCTCATGCCCCAAAGAGCCACAATATGATCGGAAGCATAATTCATGTCACAACTAGCAATACGGTCTGGTAAGACATTCCATATACCAACCTCCTGTGTCTATTGATCTGATTTATGAACATCCATTGTTACTAAGCCTTGACTGGCCTTTTTGCACAGAAAAGATGAGGCCACAAAACAAAGGTGCCTTCTATAAATACCCAACGTCTCAAATCGGAACCGCTAAAATCTCAGAAATATTTATTGGTGGAGACCTCCCAATGCCAGCAGTCCCTGCTAATCAAACTTCGCTATAGTCAGCCCTTTGCATCACACAGACAGATTTTGTGAGCAGTTGCACCTGTTCTGCTCGACTGCTCTCAAATACCGTCCGCACCTGTGCTGTCCCCTTCTATCACTCGCAGTAGCGGCCTTATATCCCCCCCTTGTGCTAAGTTAGATGCATCATCAATATGATCGGTGGAAGCTTGATGCAATCTGCAGAATAGAAAAGAACTCACTTCAAACTTCATCAATCAGAAAAATCTACGGCACGTCACCAAACAAAAATGTCACAAAGTGTATGAATCCTCAAATAATGATGATCTCGTCTCAATTTACACACACATGCACTTTGTGTGAAATCCGGGCCTGTTTAATTGAACACAGAGCTGATAGACTTGCAACAGGCATTGACTTATTCTGTTGTACGAATGGCAACAGGTGGAGCTTTATACTGTGCCCTCTACCATTTAATGGAAGAGTATCTTATTGTTCGGTTTGTCATTATACGCCACCGGCATAGATTATTTGTAATTAATAAATCATATACAGACAAATGGAGTCGGATAATTTCCCGTTCACAACACAATAGTGTGCCACAGCTAGTTAGGAATCACTGTCGTCTGACAAACCACTACAGTTGTGAGAGATAAATAAATACAGTGTCCACACAGGAAGACCGGAGCCGGAATTGAACCCTGCACCTCTGCACTGTGAGCCCGACGCGCTAACCAGTCGAACACCGGGGCGCCCTCAATATATCCGATACAATGGAAATACCATGATGAAAGAGGGTGCAGGAGACAAAATGATCCCTTTTAGGAAGATTGCAACTCGATGTTCCCCCTGAGAATGGCTCTTTTGGGGTATGGGGGAATTTCCTGGTGACTTTGCAGTCAGCATTGACAAGCTTTTCGCGTTCAAATTAGTGCTTCCGTCAGATTAATTGTACTATTCAGAGGGAATAGGCATCGTGGGCAACATGCTGATTTAGTACCACATTGCTCATTGCACCCGCAGATTGTGTACAATCACGTTAGAACTAAAGGTGCAATAAATTAAGGAATTTACTGTCACAGTGCGTTTGAGGAGACATTTCTGTGCAAACTTCTGTTTAGCGAGTTGTTGACTACCTGATAGTATTTGATGAGAAATGTATTTTAGATCTTTATGCCTTCGACCAGTGGTTCTTGTTCGAGATACCGAACCCAACCAGTTCATAAGCACATTCACCGAACCTTCATACTACTGAAAATACAAATATGATTTTTTACAAATTCAAGACATAAAAACCCACATTTATTAAAAACAGAAAAAAGTAAACAATTAATAGAATATTACGTATAAAGTAGACATGTTTTTTAATTGTGCACAAAATGAACCAGCCATGGCGTGTCATAACTAATTGACAATGTTGAGTCGGGTGTGTCTTATCGCCCATGGCAGAGGCTCTGTCGAACCCCTAAGACTGATTTACCCAACCCCAAGGGTTTGATCGAACCCAGGTTAAGAACCACTGCCTTAGACCTTCATTCAGTACATAGACCGATCCCTCATTGTCATGGTATGTCTTGAAAACAATGTCTTTGCTGAGTATTGTTTTGGATGCTCACCTGACAAACTTTCTGAATCGTTACAATAAACTGAAAATAATTAGATCTTTTTTTAAATTCAAGTATAGTCTACTGAAAAAAATGTAAACAAATCCAGATGTTTTGATTTTGTGAAACCACTTGACAATATCAAATGAGTCAATTCAAAAACATGTTTTCAGTGTTGCCATTATAATGCCTCCACTTATCCATCACAGAAGGTAATGCATTCCTAATTTCTTTTTGACACCTTTATTTCTCACTGTTGGACTAATTCCACCATTAGATATAGGTTGATGTATTCATAGTTCTCTGAATTTCCTTGATTTACAACAATGGTCTCTTCTCAAACCACTATTTTTATCAAGGCAAGCCTGCTATTGTTTGTGTGTGTCCAAATAACGACTTTTACCTTGAAACTGGACTTTTTCTGTATGACATCAGTCCATTTTCAATATACTACTTGTCCTTGTTACAGAAGATAGAACCTATCCTTGCTATGAGAGACGGACAGGTCGCCAGCCAATCACAGCGCACATACTGAATAGACCATTCACAACATTGGACAATTTAAAGTCTTCAATTAAATTAAACTGACATTTGTTCAGTGAAATTACTTGTTGTTTTACGATTATCTATATTCTTTTTATTTCGTTGCATTTTTCTTGGCTGCATTGCTTCCAGTGCGCCTATGTGAAAGTTGAGGGGATTTTTTTGTTGTTGTTTTTTTTGTCCAATTAGATTTCAGCCTTTGTGTGCTGCAATGTCAATCTAAACTGCCCATGACCTTCAGAATTAGGAGAGCCGGCCAATGTAACTTAATAAACTGGCAAACTCTTTCTTTGTCTGATTTCAAATTTATCTGCCCCGGGGACAGCTGGGGCCTGGCCCTCAGTGACATCAGCATTTTTCCTTCCAATGATTGGGTGGTCAGAACAAAAGTTGTTACAGCCAATTTCGAATGTCTGTAGCATGATGCACATATTAATGCACTTAATAATCAGCAGTTCTGGTGAGTAGAGTGTGTTTTACTTCACATTTTTATTTTTATTTTCGTCATGTTACTAGATAAATATTTCTGAACTGCTTCAGATGCTGTACATACAGTATGTGGCACAGTTGCATGCTGTATTTCGATTTTATTGTAGTATTGATGTTTTCTACAAGTATTACTGCAATGGGATCATGGTGGTATGGACAGGTAGTTGAGTAAGTATATCTACTGAATGCCCAGGGACAACGTGCATGGCCCACCACTGATTAATTAACCTGCACAATATGACTGATCCACTTCAGAGACATTTCAGATCAGTGACAGCATTTTTTCAGGGTTCACGCTCAATATCTGCTTTGTAATGTATTTACATATTGTTATATCCTCCTGACTACCAGGGGGAAAAAATGCTGGCCAATCACATTTATTTTGAAATTCCCCAATCTATGTGAAGTAATTGGACTCTCAAAAGAAATGTTTGAAATTCCACTACATTTTTTAAAACACTTGAATACAAGGCTCAAATACTCTTAAAACAACTCAAACAACACTTTAACATGTTCATAAGAGTCTGATAATAGTCTATAAATAAAATGCCAACAGCATTTCAAGACAAAATGTGTTTGGTAGAAAGTATTACTTATCCTCTTTCTATAAAAAGTGCTTGCACTGAGGGAAGCCATTTTCTTCTATTGAGAAGTCAAAGTAAAAAAGCCCCACCCCCTACAAATTTGGTATCATTGGAAAGCACTGACTGTCCTCTTTAGAGCGCAAAAGGAGTTATACGATTGGATGCACTGGGTGGGAGATATTTAGGTTCACAAATGTCCTCTACAGAGGACACATTTGAACTATCGGTAGTCAGGAGGGTTATGTGAGTGTGTTTGTTTGGGGGAGTCATAGTTTTGCAACTAAGTAACATGAAAAGTCACGTGTGCTGCTGAACAAACGGAAAAAACACATACTATGAATAGATGGATGGACCTATAGATGGATCGATAGATCCCATGGGAAATTGAGCGCTCAGTTGTGCAGCTATTGTGCATACACACTAGGGATTAAACGTCATAAAGTGACATACCAGGCCGACCTCACGATCTTCCTCCTCCTCTGCCACTTCACTCCATCCCTAATGAAGTGGTGTACACGTCTAATTGATGGTTTTGGCTAGGGAGCACAAATGGTGTTCAGAGACGTGAGACTGCAGCACGGTGGCAGTGAGCGAGTGCATCCACTGGGGGAGGATCGAGCACCGCCTTGCACACTTTGCAACGAGAGCGCCTCTATCTCGCACTGAGAAGCTCCACCACACACATACGCACTCAAGATTTGCGCGCGCACGGCAGGGATACAGGAGGATAGGTAAGGCTACAGCTGCAGACAGACAGATGTGTGATGCTCACAACCCGCCATGCAGGGACCGTTTGCATTCACTGGGGTGAAGGTAAACTTTTGCCCATCCTCGCATGCATTCGCCTCAGCCGTGCGTGGCTGTTAACGTATCGCTCATATCGCCGCTCGCACACCTTTTTAAACCTTTACCACCGCCTGCATTGATTGAGGAGGGGTTGTGGCGATGGAGCCGACACAGTGGGCTGAAGTCGCAACAGATCCTGTTGAATTGAGACGTCGACACGCAGCCAAAAAGTGCCCTTCTCAGAGTGCGCCAGGGATCGCATGGATGTAGGGAATGAGGTGATCGCAGCTTGGCTTCGACAAGACATTGGTCATTTTGCATCTAAAACTGACGCGGAGATTTGGAAGTGCATCTTCACCTATAGCGCACTCGTCGCCGCCGGCTGATACGTCTGGGAGGTGTTTGGTCCATTTTAACATGTAAGTATACATGCTACGAGCTACAAATAAGCAGCAGTGAGGAAAAAAAGAAGCGCGCAGCGTTGATTGATCAATACCTTCACCCCGATAATAATCATAATAATAATACAACAAAATGAAGTTTCTCCACTGCACATTATGCATAGGGACTGAACTGTTGAACTAACGATTCGTTTTGTGTTATTTTCTTGCAACTGCAGACCACATCACAGGATATATAAGTCACCGGAACCATAATATAACAGCAAGGATCCCATTTTCTTTAATGTCTCTCATAAAATGGCAACCGGTAGTAACCACGGCAAGCAGGATCGAAAGACGCATGTTGTGGAATTAACCACCTGATGGTGACCACCAAAGATACTGCGTTGACTCACGATGCTGACCACATCAAGGCTTCTGCATGTGTGTGCGTAACAGGCCGGGCCCCCCACGGCCTTCACCTTTACTGGGAAAATTATGCCATAAAATCCCGGGGGCCTGTGTCAAAAGATTATTAGTGATCATTAATGAGCGCACACGCAGTATGGGTTTAACTGAGTGGCCGATTTCGATCCAAGGCTGAGTGGTTCATTCCAGCAACAACTTCTTCTATCCTCTGGCCTCCTTCCAGCATTTCCCCCCCGCTCAAGGACGGAACCTTCTGAGTTAAAATGGAGTTTGCAATGGTGGGTGCGGACGGCGGGTGCAACAGCCACCTGCCGTACGGATATGCCCAAGCCCGCGCCCGGGAGCGGGAGCGAGAAAGGGAGCGCCAGGCGGCCCAGTCCAGAGCGGCCGCAGCGGCTGTGGCAGTCGAGAGCGGATCCGGAGCGGATGGGGGAGGCGTCTGCTCTGGGGGGTCCACCTCCTCATCTACCACCACAACCACCTCCGCTTCCTCGGGCGCGCATCTCCTTAACAACCGCCAGCATCCGTCTCGCAGCGCCTCCTCTAGCGCCAACATCAACAGCGGCGGTACCGCCTCGCGCCCCTCCTCCTCCTCCTCCTCCTCCTCCTCCTCCTCCACCACCACCACCACCTCCTCCTCGTCCTCTCAGGATCCCGAGAAGCAAAGACTCCTCCGAGAGCGCAAAAAGCAACGCGGCGTCGGACGGTGGAGACGCAGCCGGACCACTCTCGGCGGGGACTTGCGCCACTCGGAACTGGCGCTGCTCGGCTCCGAGGAGGACATCATGATCGAGGAGGAAGAGGGTGCCGAGGAAGAGGAGGAGGACGAGCGTAATGAGGAGGAGGAGGAGGAGCGCGGAATCAAGAGGTCCAGTTTTCTGTGCAACATGGATGATGATGATGATGATGATGATGACGACGACGAAACCGTTTCGATCACTGACAGACGTCCTCAGTCCGGATATGCGAATGTTTACAACGAGTTGGGCTGCTGCGAGAGAGTTGTCATCAACGTGTCGGGCCTCAAGTTTGAAACTCAGCTCAAGACTCTCACGCAGTTCCCCGACACCCTCCTGGGGGACCCCGACAAGCGCATCCGGTACTTTGACCCGCTGAGGAACGAATACTTCTTCGATCGGAACCGGCCGAGTTTTGACGCTATTCTGTACTATTACCAGTCTGGGGACGCTTGAAAAGACCCGCCAACGTCCCGTTTGACATCTTCTCCGAGGAAGTAAAGTTTTATGAACTTGGAGAGGAGGCGATCCTTAAGTTTCGAGAGGATGAGGGTTTTGTCAAGGAAGAGGAGAAGCCTCTCCCGGAGGACGAGTTTAAGCGCCAAATTTGGTTGCTATTCGAATATCCGGAGAGCTCCAGTCCGGCAAGGGGCATCGCGGTGGTGTCCGTGCTGGTTATCGTCATCTCCATCGTCATTTTCTGTCTCGAGACGCTGCCCGAGTTCAGGGATGACAAAGAATACTTGCAGGCCAGAGACAATTCCACCACGCAGCCGGACCACGGATTTACCCCCTTCAACGACCCCTTTTTCATCGTGGAGACGGTGTGCATTATTTGGTTCTCCTTTGAGATTATAGTGCGCTTCTTTGCGAGTCCCAGCAAAACGGCGTTCTTTAAAAACATCATGAACTCAATTGACATTGTTTCCATTTTGCCTTATTTCATAACCCTGGGCACTGACTTGGCGCAGCACCAAGGCAACGGGCAACAGGCGATGAGCTTCGCCATCCTAAGAATAATCCGCCTCGTCAGGGTCTTCCGCATCTTCAAGCTGTCCAGACACTCGAAGGGGCTCCAGATCCTGGGCCACACTCTGCGCGCCAGCATGAGGGAGCTGGCCCTGCTCATCTTCTTCCTCGTCATCGGCGTCATCCTCTTCTCCAGCGCAGTTTACTTCGCCGAGGCGGACGAGCCCACATCGCAGTTCACCAGCATCCCGGACGCCTTCTGGTGGGCCGTGGTGACTATGACCACGGTGGGCTACGGGGACATGAAGCCCATCACCGTGGGTGGCAAGATCGTAGGCTCCCTGTGCGCAATCGCGGGCGTGTTAACCATCGCGCTACCGGTGCCGGTCATCGTGTCTAACTTCAACTATTTTTACCACCGAGAGACCGATAACAACGAGGACCAGGCGCAACCGGTGGCTGAGAGCATGCCGCCAGGATGCCCTTACTTCCCGGACTTTTTGCGCAAATTTAAAGGCTCGCCGTCCGGATCCTCGCTGGGGGACAAAGCGGAGTATATGGAGATGGAAGAAGGGGTGACGGAGTCTCTGTGCGGCCTGGACAAAAGCCCCAGTAAGGGGAACGGCACAGACATAAGCAGAAGGAACAGCACGAACTCCAAATCCATTCAGACTGACGTGTGATTACAAATATTTTTTTTTAATTTTCCTGTTCCCGGAGAACATACAAATATATACCCGAAATCTATATTGTTAGCCACCCAAACAAGTTTTACGCACGGGCCGTGATGCCCCAACCCTCCCCACCCTCCTCCTCTCCTCGACAAACACGGAGAGGTCGCCATGGTTACCAGGTGACGCGATAGTTCCATGTACATCCTTCCAAATAACATTTGGACCAATTTATGCCAAATTCATTTGTCAAACTTTAACTGGCTTCCAAATTACACCTATAATTATAGAAAAGAAGCTCTGCACTCGCACTTTATGAGTTTCGTCTGTCAATAGCAGGAAGAGTATTGATCGCCAATTTGCTCTTATGCAGTAAAGTCGTCTTTTATTTTGCACTCAAGAGGAGTTTGTGCTGGATTGACATATTTTAGGGGCAAAAAAGTGTAGGCTGGCAGACATCCTTCCATCATTGAAGAACATTAACATAGACTGCTTAAAACGAGGTGAAAATATTCTTAATCCACACCAATGAAAATGTCCACCTACCCTAATTGAAACCTCATAAAAATTCAGCGTAAAAGTTGATTAACTCTCTTCGAGCTCCGATACTTGTATGACGTGCAGCTCATTGAAATGGCAGCGCATTTAGAAATCTTCACATAAACCAGGGCTAGAAATCATGTTGTGCTGTAACATGTGCACCCACTCTGAGAGCTAAGCACAGGAATCACCACATTTAAACACAGCAGGAGGAAGGACTTGTCCCTCCATGTTTTTAATGAACAGGCCTCAGCACATGACGTCAGTCTCCCCAAACACATTTACTGGAAGTCACCTTCAAATGATAATATCCCTTTACGCGGACACAAATGGAACATTGAAGCAAAAAACCCCAAAAAACAGACTCCATCGAGGAAACTCCTTGTGAGGGAGTTTTGAGCAACTTCCCCACGTTCGCTGGACTTGGTGCACATTTTTTTTTCTTTCTCAAGAGGACTATTACTATCTCATCTGGATGTGGACGTCTTCCAAGGTATGTAGCCTGGTGTTTCCCCTGCTCACTACATTAATGATGGTGATGATGATGATGATGCGCAGCCAAATATTTACACTGAGTTATAAGAGTACCAGTTGCAACACACATATCTGTCATCAAATTTAATGCTCGCTACATTTGCTAAACAGATACTATGTATTTGCAAAATTAAATATGCACTCTCATTCTTGATTGCCTTTCCTGTTTTTTAAACCTATAATGATCTAATACAATTTCAAACAAAAAACTTTAGTTCTAAAATAACCGGTGTATCACCTGACAAGTGTCATGATGTGTTTTAAAAGTGAATTGAAACAGCTACATCTTCTTTCTGGTGTCTGACCTGCAGAAATATTTCCTAAAATCATGACTGACCAGCGGCTGATGTTTCATATCAGATGCAGTAGAAGCGTGTTAACCTTGAACATAAAATATGACAAGCATGCAAATACCAAATACATTTTCTCACAAACTTTTTTTTAACACACACATGACAAGTTGCCCTCTGAATTCTGTTGGCATATTCATTACATATTTTGTTACATCAAAATGGATGAACGGATGAGTGAGGCACACTGTAGCTTCCAATGCTCAAAATGGTAACATTCAATACAAAAGTAAACAGCCTTTTTGCTCATGCTCATCTTTGTTTTAACAATGAAACAATACATAACTATATTGAAAATCATGGTTTATGTTTCTCATAATTGTTAACTAGCTGTATTGGTGCATACGGTATAAGCAAGATAGTAATCCATCCAATCGGCAGTTTTATTTCTGTGTTAAAATCCTAGTCAAGAACATGATAATTGCACAAATTTTGGATTGGCCACGATACAGGATTATAAAAAAGAAACACATTCCGTGAATACAAGTGAATTTGGAATGGGCACACACGTCATGTTTTCGCCCAGACAAGCAAGGAAGAAAGGTGATGATCAATTTGAAAAAAAAGAATGCAAGAAAAATAGATAATCAGAAACATAGAATTAATTTATTAAAAAGGTCATTAAAAAAAATCATTAGAGATCAGGGAGAATCTGTCGGCGCAGTAACCTGACCAAATAAACGCAAAGATGAGTACTGTAAAGTTATACTAGGCAAGGGTAGGTGCTTACACCTCATTAAAAATGTGGAGCTTTGGTTGACTATCACAAGGTGTTTCTTAAACTGCACGTTTGAGCGACTTTTCACTGTGACCAGCCCAAAGCACCACTGAGCTTAAAGGGGAAGTCAAATAATTTTTTCTATTTAAAAAAATAAATGTTTTTTACACTGTGTTCTATGCTCCCCCACTGGTCTAAAAACAGTCTTCTGATTAATATTGCTTCAGTGGAATACGAATTAAGCAAAAGTCTCATAAAGAGCATGATCATTTGAATCAGGAGGGGAATATCCGAAACGTGCAGGATGCTACTAAACCACCTTAATGCAAAATTGTGTAGTCCAGTTTATAAGTGAAGACATGAGCCAATTTTTAATCTCACATGCATCTGCATTGAATGTCGAAAACGTAAAAATTTGAAAACCAAAGTCAAACCCAATCTGTATCTTGACAGATCCCTGCAGCACATCAGCATTTATAGTCATAAAAGATTACGAGTGCAACACAAGCACCCAAACACTGCACCTTGTCACTCACCCAGCCAGCTCTCATCAACTCATAATCACTGCAGCAGAATGTAATTACTTTTTTTGCACCGCGTGTATATATTCTCACAGGAACTATTAATACACGATATTTTCACTCTGAACCAAACACAGGGACAGCCCCAGCCTGGCGCATGGCCATCTTCACTTTGTGCCTCACACTTCGGACTTACGTAATGTGGCTGATGGCAAGAGGCGCAATCCAAAACATTTTTCAAGCAAACTGTGTGGGTCAGGCATATTCTTAGTGCTGCGCTGCTGAGCAGAGTGTGAAAAGAGCCTGTATCATCTCGAGCCACAAAACAAAGCTGAATGGTTTTGATAGTGTCACATGCACGGACAGTGTTTGTAGTGCAGATTTGGACCATATGTTGCAAACTGTTATTTATGCTTATTTCTCAGAAGTTTTCCCATGGCCGTCAAAGGACACCCAATGCGGCCAGAAAGTTTGTGTGTCCCATTAAATGCCATACAAGGTAATGTTAAAAAAAAAAAGAGATTAGATCATCACTATTACTCGGTTAATAGTTTTTCCCAGTCAAAATGATGGGCAGTGAATACATTCTCTGCTAGTTGTTGAACTCAATATTAAATGGTTAATAGGCGTATGTAATCACATTCTGTAGAAATATACTTTTATGAATAATGTTCAAAACATCATCTCAGTTGCGTCTCTACTAAGAAGTGAAAAACAAACACAAAATGGTGATATTTCATTAAAATAAATGGTTATTAATAAATAGCTATAAAACAAAATGATTGATGCTATGGTATTAACATTTAGTGATTTTAGTTAATCGTAGTTATTATGGAGCGCAAGAGTCCCTGGTGGTTTATTTTCCTATAACCATTACATGACATTTTTCTGCCGCCGTAAAAAAATAAAAATAAACTGCAGTTTTCATCTCTTCTTCAGTATAAAGCTTTCAAAGACTTGCAAAACAATGAAAGATATTTTTTCTTGACTGCCTGTTTGGAAGCTGTTCAGTCAAATGATCTTTTACAGAGTTATCAGAATACAGTAGTTCAATAAAGTTGTTAAACATACAGAATAACAAAGGATCAATTTGAAATAAGAACCAGAGCAGAAATATGTCAATTTATGTCACCGCTGCCTTTATATCTGTTTTTCGCAGCCAGTGGATTTGATGTTGTGCTTACTCATAGCCATATTTCTTTTAATAAGCTACAGTCACTAGATTGAACCCTTCCACTTGCACCATGATGCAAATACTGGTGTATTCTTTTTTACGGATGAACACAAGGTTTGTGACCCTGACATGTTTGCCTATTTGGCAGACTAGCTTCCACCAACCAGGGTGTTCCTGTATAGCGAGGCCATAACCTTGTAAATATGTGAACAGTAGGTATCAAACCCTCTGAATTAGTGTGTTGTATTTCTTAAATCATCACACTGGGTTTTTCAGATTCCGATAACTTTATTTATCCCCGTGGGGCAATTGGAGTTGTGCGAGAGCGGCTTATTATAGAGACAGTCATAGCAAAGGAAATACATAGGATGAGAGTAGGGCTGTAGGCTTAAGCACTTGAGGTCTTGAGGTAGTGGTTCCAGCAACAAAACAGCATTGCACATCGAGCAGTATTGCACAGTAAAGACAGTATTGCACGTCAAAACTATTGCACAGGCTCCAGCTATGGGGGTGCAGGTGGCAGAACTATGGGGGTGGCACACCAACGATTGGGGTGGGCGGGCACTCGCAAAGTGCCCACTTCACCGCACATGTCAAGACTCGTTTAAAGGCAATGATTGGCTTTCATTGTCCATGATTGAATTCGGCTGTGACCACTCCCACAGCGGTGCAGCCCTCCCTCTTGCACGTCTGCTGGCCCACGCTCACTTGTAAAATTGCCAATAATGGGTCCAACTCACCCCTGCGCAGAAATACATTATGTGCTGCGCCCGATTTATGGCAGTTACAAACCTAGAGTACTTGGGTCTCTATTTCCACTGACAAAGCACCTGCACGATGGTGCCAATGTTGATGGCTCTTGATTTTTCGTATGGGTGCAAGGGTTGCTGCGCACTTGCCAATTTGGCTAGCTACGCAGGCCAATGCAGCAGAAGGAGTTGTCTTGGAGCTGTGCCAGGCAGAGTGCCAATTTGGTGGCAGAAAGTCGATCTAAACTTTCGGCCTGCACAGACCACGTCTAACACAGGCAAAGGGTAAACAGCTTGCCTGATGTGATTCATTGCCTATAGCTGTGAATGTGAGTGCAAATGGTTGTTTGTTGAAATGCGCTCTCCAATCTGGTAAATGTGAAATCTATTTACCAGTTAGCATTCAGCAAAAATTTCAAAAGCACTTCCTCCTCACCCAGGTGAGTGGTGAAGGGGACCCTGACATAACACCCGTGGGAACTTTAAACCTCCACAATGTCCACAGAGTAATCAAAGATGACAATAGCCAACGTTTAGGCTTACTTCATGTTTAGGTGTTGATATACAGTCAAACCTCGGTTTTCAAACGTCTCAGTTCTCGACCAATTCGTTTTTCAATCTAAAATTTCGAGTTTTTTATGCCTCGGATGACGAACAAATTTCGAAACTGAGCGCACCATTTGACTCTTCTCGCCTTCCTTACACGAGGAAGTGACGCTTCCTCGGGTAGACGAGGAAGTGACGCTTCCTCGTATTGCTTTCCATTGTGAGCAGACGTGTTTAGTAAACATTTTTATTTTAAAAAGAGCGTGGTTTCGGTTTTCCAACAATTTCGGTTTTTCGAACAGCCTTCTGGAACGGATTATGGACGAAAACCGAGGTTTGACTGAACATGTATTTTACATTTGTCCAAAGACATCAGCCATAAGCATTTTTTTTTGGCCTTGAACAATCATGTGATGAACCAATTGTCTTAGTATTTATTATAGGAGACATAAGAAGTCAATAATCACGGTTTACGGGGTTTGTTCATGTGACATTCCACATTTAGCAGTGTGGCTGGTGCCCAGTCCAGGGTGTGAAACCCCCACTGCCCGAAGTCAGCTGAGATAGGATCCATCTCACCTGTGACCTTAATGAAGAGAAGTGGTGTCGACAAAGGATGATATGACATGATATGTCCCGCCCTTTATCATCACCATCACAGTTTAGAAATAATATTTATTCGTCGAAACTTCAGGTGTTGTGAAACAGTTGACTTTCCGAAGCTATAATGACTTGTTTTGCAAAAGAGATGCCAAATTGTGCTGACAACCAGGGCTAAAAGTCCTCACTGACCCCGCTGATAAATGGCCCATTTAGCTGTTGAGAAAAAAAGTCATACCTGCAGCCAATGCATATTTACCTTCTCAGGGACACTTGGGGGCTTGAGTCTGTCACCACAGCACATCCAAGCACATTTACAATATCAGCATCAGGCGCCTTTGAGACTTGCCTACTTCACCCCACTAAAAGTTGGGGTTTTCTATTAAACTTCATATTCATTGTAAGCTGACAGTGTACTCTTTAATAAATGTCTTTTGAAGTTCACTATGACAGGTTGCATATGTGAGACTTGACAACATCGTACTAACATATAGTATGATGAAAATTACAAAACACTCGTGTAACTTGAGCTCTAACATTTGGATTTTGTTTCTCTGTGTATCTATTTTTACACAGACACATAAAAAAGAAGATCATTTATTACACACAATGTAGTAATGAGCTTTCATAACAATACAAATATGCGAATATATAGTTGTAGGGCTGCAGCTATTGAATATTTATGCGTTTGAGCATCCTACTGAATATTCTATTGAATAATCAAATATTGGGATAAAATACATTTTTGCTTGGTTAAAAGAGCCAATATGAGCGCAAAGGAGAAAATAAAGCATCAAAAACAGAAGTCATGAATGAAAAAAAAGGCATTTACAGCCTTTCTCCAACTTCACTTAAGTAGCACACATTTTAGCCTGTGACATTTTACAATAGGGTCATGACCATGCGATTGTGAGCTTCGACTAGCTGACAAGAAATAAGACAAAAACGATATTCTTTATGCTACAAGATGTTTTGTAAGTGTTCAAACTAAAATGAAGAAGAAAATATTTTCATCATTTGACTTCACCAACACCCTACAAAATATAGCCACTCGGAGTACTACACTGGCCATGCCTACAGTGCGCAAAACTTCATCCTGTATGTCAACTCGTCATCAAGGGGCCCCTGCCTGACGACCAAGTTGCTTGTGCACCCCCACTTGAGGAATGGATCTCTAAAAACTAACAAACACCCTTTTTTAATGATTATGTATATTGTTTCTTTCATCATATCAACTGTTTTTGTGTGAAGAAATGCCACTGTGGAGTTTCTCTATCACTCAGACACTACAAATATAAAGAAAAAAATGGTGTGATCTTGTTTGACTGATGAGAATCTAGTCTGCAACACCCTATCATGGCCTCAATGTAAGTTCGAAGCATACGCGACAGAGACCTAGCCCTCCGCAGGGATAATGATACATTGGTAAGGTACATTAACGTGAATTCCACTGATTTGTGCTGCGTTCATTTTACCTTGTTTTGGGTCCTAAGTGGTTTCACACTCGGCGGAAAATACCCCCACTCTTTCCCCCATCTTCCTGCGCCGCGTCATCTTCGCTCCTGCCTCTGTCTTACCGTGCGAATGTGACCGAAGCGAATTATGCCCCTGATATGCCCGCTTGCGGTTATGCTTTTCAATATCTCTAAATGAGATGCACAATGCGAATTTTGACTCACTTATTTCGAGCCTTGTAGTGAAATTGACCTCTATATTCTATTCTGATTTGCATTGAGATTTTTTTTAGAGGCATTCCAACACAAAATCTTTGATGGTTGAAGGTGGGGGGAGCTGTACTCAGAATTGCCGGCACGTAGGGCCTACAACATTAGCATGCAGGCGACAGTCATGACATCCTTCAATGACACAAACGGGATTTTTAATAAGATAACATGGACAGATCGAGAGAAAGGATGAGACTGTTGGCGAGGTGAGGGAGGGAAGGTGGATGAAAATGAATCCGGATGAAAATAAACCATCCGGGACTTATGTGGAGAAACAGTGGTTGAAATACAATTTTCTTTTGTTATCATGGAAGTCACTTTTGGAACAAAAATCCTGGTTTGTTTTTCATTGGTGATGTTGTTGCTCGCATATGGGTGCTGTTGTTTAGTCATATAACGATTGCGACTCCACATTCACCCAAAGTGAAAGTTCCATTAGCGAGATATCGAATGCTCAGTTGTGCCTGATGCTCGGGGATCAGTAAGTGAATGAAGCAATTACACAGTTCTTAATCAATTAATTAATCAGGAGTTGGACGAGAGGTCGTATTTCCCTTGAATCTCAATTCTTCAGCTGACCAAAACTTTGTTGAAACAGTTTGGGGGACAAACGTTTTCTGTTCCAACATACCTGTGTGGACAAAGCAAAGCACAAACTTGACCTCTACTTGATCAAACATTCTTCGGAGTGAAGTAAAACTGTGATGTTGAGCAGATCGTTGGCTGAAGCCCACATCTAAAAAAACAACAGAAATCCCAAACTGAAGTATATTTTGAAGTCTGGAGCACTGATGTCATGCAGAGGTTCATGACCTCAAGCAATGGGACTCGGATTTAATCAAACATTTTGGACATGCTTGGCCAATCAAGATGAATTTAATTCTGATGTGACCGAGTGTGTGTCCATGCTCAAGTGCCTTCTCCGGCAAAAACGCGTCCAGCTGTCGCTGTATTAATGGCACATCGGAACAAAACTATCTAAGCTTCCTGCAGCTGATTGAGTGGTTCATTGTCAAGCAACTAGAATGCCTTTGCACTTCACACTGATTGGCTTTCATGTTGTGAAATGCTTTGTACTGTATGGTGATATCAAAGATGCATACTGTATACTGTGCGGAGGTCCATATGCTCAATGCTGATTAGAATAATGAAAATGTCAAGTGCACAACTGGAAATACAACATTTAGAGGGAGATCTGTCCGTACACTTGCACACCAAAATTAACCCCGAAACAAGAAAACACAGTGAGAATCTTTTAGGCATACTAATTTTGCATCTCAATTGAAGATTTTTTTTTTCTTCACAATCTCATTTGCTAAACGTGCTTGGCACTGTGTCTCATTTGCCCTAAATAGCCACTGAGGCTGATGCAATACGACCACATGAGCAAATAATCATCCCAGCAAATGATTGCTTTCAAAATGCGTTTTGATTGCTTGTGATTGGGAGCATGAGTGCATAAGTGAGCAGATCTGTTGTGAAAAAGGCCCGCTGACCTTAATAGTATCAGTATTTTTATTTTCACTGCTGCAGAGCCATAAAAGAATGAATGATTCCGATTTTGTGGAAAAGTCTAATCAAACAATCGGACACAGTCCTGGCAACCTCAAATTGCCTGGGAAGATGGTAGAATAGTTTTCATAATTACTCAAGGATGAACTGACATGGATCACTGATCAAATCTTTTGCTCGGAGGTAACCAAAGCAACCCGAAGAGAAAACAGCTCAAAACAGAGAGAAATGTCACAAAGCTGGAAAGTTTCATTGGAGTGTCTTGCTACGACATTAATCAGGCCTGATTAAGCTTTGCCAGTGGACATTCCCGGCTGTTATCCTCGTGGAAGTATTTGTGATAAGTCTTGTTCAAAGCTTTCTCTTTTCATGATGCGATTAACTCAATTTAACCCCATGTTAGATTCTGCTGCGCAGTGAATCTCTTGTCTAAATATCAGTAAAAAGCAGATTAGAAGAAAATCTCAATCATGACAGATTTGCAATTGAAACAGTTTGGAAAAAATGTCAACTTGGTGTATCAAACATGCCTTTACAAGAGAAGATCGCTCAGGTGTGAATGACCCTGCAGAATGAATTTAATAATACTGCGCAGTATACTTATCACCGCGGGTGTAGTTTGAGACAGTGCACAATTGCTGCATCATAGTTGAGTGTCATTTTAATTAAAAACAGCCCTCAGTGTGATGGACTGTAGTGTGGATACGTTTGAGTGCGAGTCGTTTTGCATATGGCAAAACAGCATATTACGTCTTTAATCATCTTATAGTCAATCTAGTCCTCAGCCTGTACATTGATCACTGAACAGAGACAGCGACCAATTTCCACTTTTTTGTCATAGCACTTCCTGTATATGTTGATTTAACCCGGTGCCGTTCAGTAGCAGACACCACAGCGACTCGCAAACACCTTCAATTGAAACGCAGGGTTGAATTGACAATGAAGGGAAAGTGTTAGGCTTAGCTTAAAATGAACACAGGACCGACAGGCAGACACAATGAACTCAGAACTGGATTGGCATGAATCCAGTTCTGAGGGACAGTTTGAGTGGTCAGGAACCAAAAGTAGTCAAAGGAACCAAATCGAGGTATACACTGTACAGGAAGGCTTGAACGTAAGAGCTAGGCAGCAGTAAGTACGGCTAGTAAGATAGCTGACGAACTGGCAACAGGTGGCTATTCAGACTGGCCTTTATGCTGCAAGGAGGGAGGCTGGGTGACGAGGTGAAGACTGGCAGGTGTTTAGGTGAGACAGGTGCAATGATTGGGGAGACGCCCAGCCCACACTGAATTATGGGAAAGGTACCAAAAACACAGCAGAGGGAGGGGCCACACAGTGGGCCACTGAGGACAGCCAATGTATTTTAACAGAAAGTTTACTGCAGACAATTTCGTACTATTCCTTTGTCATATGAGCTGATAATGAACTGCTTAGCGTCTTGAAATGCTCTTGCTGTCTCAGTAAATTGCTTTTATGACATAAGGGATTCAAATGATTTTATATACGGGAAGGGGAAAATAAAAGAGCACTGATATATCTTTGTTTTATTTGGACTCTCCAAATCGATTCCCAGTGTAAATGGCAAAAATATCATAAAATGCCCCTTGACTGCACCGGCGTAACTTTTTAATAATCATTATTTGTCACCTCCCATTACCAACGTTAACGCAATGCTCAAAGCTCATTGTGACAAAAGCAGTTATTAAAGCACGCTGGGGATTACAAGCCCCGTGTAAATTTAACCCATCTTGCAGCTACTGGGTAATGGTTATGCAATGTTACTCTATTGAAGGCGAGCAACCTGAGTCACTTCTCCTCTTCAGTGTCCCCTCTTTCCAATTGGCTGCTTTAATCTGACAATATCCTTGGCTTTATTACGTTACTTCATCCTAGACTTGTACATTGCGCTGCGAACAAAACATATGCCTGGGTGTCGTATTGCCCAATCCTTATCCACAGAGAGATCATCTGCTTCAATGCTTCGATGGTGCAATGCACGGGGTTCCAAAACCTATGGTTGGAATTATAAATTGCTGTTGATGTTTTCATCAGTGTCAAGAGAATATCCAAGACAAATGCCGCAACGCATTAATAATACCGTATTGGCCCAAATATAAGACGGTGTTTTTTGTATTGAAATAAGATTGAAAAAGTGGGGGTCGTCTTATATTCGGGGTCTAGATATTATACCCATTCACGACACTAGATGGCGCCAGATATCATTGAAGCGAATGCTGAACTTGACTCCTCAGGCCAAAGTGAACCCCTGTCACAAAAAATAAAAATAAAAATTGCGGTAGCACGAAGAAGTAAAATAAAAAATAGCGGTAAGAAAAAAAAGAGAAGAAAATAATAGAAGAGATAACAGAAAATGGAGAAACATAGCGACAATCTGGAGAAAAGTGGGTCGAAGATCGGCCAGGTTAACCGGCAGCTGAGGAGACGTTATGATGTAATTTATATTTCAAAAACCAGAAGCCATTCATTTACGAATGTGATTGCACTTTAGTTTACATATTTAAATGTTCAGATATTAAGATTTGAATGAGGCAAAATAACATGCTTTTTCTCTCAAATATATTGTTATAATCATTTGTTCCAGATGTACTGTAATTATTTTCTGTATAAAATTTAATTTAGTGTTCAAAAGTCTTTTTTCAAACTTGAGTCTTGAAAAAGAGGGGGTTGTCTTATAATCAGCGCCGTCTTATATTCGGGCCAATACGGTACATTTATGTCAGTATGCGTAGTTAAAAGCTGGATTGGTTACACTGTCGCCCACAGACAATGCGGACCAATTCAATATTACAGCTTTGTTATGGCTGCATGAATATAAACGAAGACAAAGTCTTACCAAACGAAGCAGTTTTGCACCCAATCGTTGCCAACGCAAGTATAACAGTGCTGAAGTTTCTTTTTTTTTTCTCATGAAAAAGAAAATCTAAACAATTTAACTGTGTAAAACAATTGCTTCAATAATCTCTCTCCTATATAGTACTTAAAGATGGTCTGACCTGCAAGGACTTTTGACTCCTTAGAGCAGGGGTGTCAAACTCATTTCACATTGTGGGCCACACATAGCCTCGGTAGATGTAAAGTGGGCCGGACCATTAATTATTGGATTCAGAGGATTTGCACAAAACTAGTAAATGTTTTGCATATTATATTTCAACAGTCACCGTTCACATTATTGCAGGTCTAAAGTTGTGTCACTGTGTTATTGCTTCAACTCTTAGCTCTTTAGGAACCTAGCAATAACGTGTACATACTCTGAAGTGGGTTGCATTTCTTTTCGTAAAACCAAAGTACACCCTGCTAAAATTTGGGCTACTGTGACGCTCGAAGGCAAAGATATCAAACATACGGCCCATGGGCCGGAACCGGCCCGCAACGAGGTTCGATCAGGCCCGCAGGATAATTTAAAAGTGAAGAAATTCATAAGAGACAGGGAATGACTTTTTTTAATAAGGTGCAATTCATGGAGTATCTGCTAGATCTGTTTATTAACTTTCAACATTTTCCTAATGTTCTTGTGCTTCTTTAGACCAAAGCAAAGGAACGACATTATTTTGGTTATTTATAGCAGAGTATGGTATAATTTTAATATAACAAAATGAGAATAAAGTGTCTTTCTCAAAATGTCCCCTTTGGAAATTGTTCTTTGTGTATCCAAAGCGTGGCAGGGTCAAAAGTCAGTAGGGAATAGTTGAAAGTCTGGAGAGAGTATCCGGGAAGGGGACCTTGTTGCTGTTGTTCAAAAAGAATTGCCACCATCTGACTGCAGAGTTTGCTGGTTCAGGAGTGTGGTGGATTTTCACAGTTCGTTGTGGGAGGCTCGCCATCAATTGGATCTCTGGTTCTCGTTGTACAAGGACTGGCGCTTCAAAAGTTTATCTTGCGTCACAAAAAAATCCGACCTGTATAAAGAAAAGGCTTATTGTCCAGGACAATAAATGCAATCTAATTGAACTGCGTTTTCTATGTGTTGTACAGCATTTACGTCCTTTCCCTTGAAGAATCAAATGGCATGGTCAGCAAAATATGACCATGCAAATGCAGGCTAAGAAGGAGGTGGCAGGCTATTGCGGTTTCCACATGCCACTGCAGTCCCCGTCCGTGTAAAATGATAGGTATGGTTTTTGACCTAAAAGTGTGCCAATCATCCAGTCCTGAAAGCAGCTAAAACACAAGCGTGAATACCAGCATGGAATTTGTCCCATTTTGCGGCACCAGTCACTAACTTAGGTGTGGTTCTCATTGCACTGAAGCACAACCCTTCCAAGATGTAATGGTTCCAGCAGTATAATATGTGGTGTTATTAAAAGAGCGAAAAAATGGACTGAAAAATGTTCCCAAAGTTTTCGGAGGAGTTTGATCGAACTTATTACTAGCCACTTTATCGCATGCATTGTTCTGAATAACGTCTCTCTGTTTCTTGTTCTTTTTCTATTTAGGTCAATGGTTGAGAAGATAATTATTAATTTCAGTCTAAGAAAAACTGCCTGTCCTCCAATAACACTTGAAGAGCTCCAAGTTTGGAGAGAAATGGAAACTATTATGTTTTGTTGGAAAAGTATGACATTGGGTCACACTTGGCTGTGACCATCTTTTGCAACAGGTACACGGGACAACTCTGACTGCTGGCTTATGAATGAGTGACATTTGTGTTTTGTTTGTGTCAGCATGTATGTACCCCGGCGCTTGTCTCCAAGCCAACGATACACAGACAGCGAGTCATTCATTGTTACAGGAAATGTATGTTCATAACGATAATTTAGCTGTATAAGTTTGTTTTTTTTTTGTTCATTTGTATATTTGCTCCAGCACTGGAATCTTTGTGCAGCATTTTATAGCACTCTTCTGTCATGTGCTCACCAAATTTGATTACAACTAATAACAGAAGTCTTGTTTGACACTTTGTCACGTTTGCGTGGTGGTGGTGGACCCCAAAAAGCAGGCAGGAGAGAGGAGCAGGGTGAACCTGACGAATTGTATTGAAAAACAGAAACGAAATCCAGAACAAACAAAGTCACAAAAACAAATCCAAAGTAACAAACAAAACCATGGCAGAAACTAAAACTATCAATAGCAAAAACATGACTTAAACATAACAAACAAACATGACAGCAGCAAAGAGCAACAAACAATGACCCGACAATGAGTGGGGTCATTGTCTCTCGATAGATAGATAGATAGATAGATAGATAGTGTTTTTATACAGGTGTCTAATGACTGATGAAAATCACAAAGCATAGACTTGTAGATCATCACCCAGAGTAGGTGATGAAGACTACCAGTGAAAAGTTCTCTTTAACCTCCAAACTTTCCGTCTCAACTGCAGCCGTATGATGAAGACGTGTCCATAATGTAATGGCGGAAGAACACTTTCACGAATCCTAATTTTCCACCGCGTCTTAGAGGTGGAGAACGCCCACAAATTAAAGTATATAGCGGATTTTTCTGGACAGTTTGACAACAATTGCTGCTAAATGCTGATAGGTAATATGTGGTTATATAAGTGTCACGTGGGCAGTCAGCATCTATTATAGTCATACAGTGTGGCCTCAGGTTTCAGGCCGTGTTCAAGACTAGGCCGGTGGAGACATGGGAGACACAAATCCAACATGAGCCTGGATCAGGGGCGTCACCTCCTGTATCGATCACTGTGCTTGACTCTCCAACGTGAAGACTTCCTCGTTTTTTTTTTTTCACATGTTGGAAAATGGCCGACACGGCCAGACCTCCACAGACCTTGTCTCCCACTTGTTCTCTGCTCCCCTGCTTTGGAGTGACTCGATGCCTTTATGTGGAGTGACTAATGCTTGCTCTAAAGGGCCTCGGGTGCATCTCGCTGTGTGTGCATGTGCGCGCATTTATTTGTGCACGAGGACACTGTATTCGACCAATCAGCTTGCCGAGGCTTGACTAGCTTACATGATGATGAGTCACTTTCATGGGCGGCCAAGACCGAGATCCCCCACACACACTTCATCTCGATCCGTTCAAATGCTTTGATTTGTAATCGTGCACAGGAGTCACCGTGAATCTTTCTGTCAATTCCTGTGCATGTGTGGACCGGACGCTGTATGAGCCTGATAGCCAGAACAGGAGGTCAAAGGTCAGACTAATGCTGAAGCATTGCCATAAACAATAATATTTGCTGTGACTGGTTTACACTCCAACGGTCAAGATATATTACTGGGCCTTTGACCACTTACGATGATGAGCAGGAGGAAGAACAGTGGACGTGCTAGGAATTCTTAACTTTGTCTGTTGGGAAATGGAATGTTTATAAAACGCTACACATTGACAGATGCGGTTTTGATATGTGCTCATTTGGTTCCACTCATGGATCAGATTTACAGATTGTTATGGTTTACTTGGCTGAACTCGACTGCATTTCTCATCAACAGTGGTGTGTCGGTGAATCTAAACCTTCCGCGTGCGTATAGAAAAAATGAAATTTATGTTTGCCATAAACAAATAGGCAAGTGAAATGTTGAGAGTAAAAGAGATTCCTCATGTGTTTCTTCGTATGCTTGCTTGCCACTGTTTACACAGTGGAGAGGGATGCAGCGCATATTGAGTCAGCAAACCGTCCCGTTGCTCGTTGGTTGTAACGCTCGCCTCAGTAGCAACAAAATAACAATTGTTTGAACATTCTTAGTATTAAAAGTAAGAGCCTTCCAAATGTACCCGTTCTTGTTGAAACAGTCGAACCGCAAATTCATGCAAAAAAGCTCCTGTCTTTCATTTGATTACGATTTTGGACCGGGTTAAAATTCACTTTCAAGAAACGGTGTTTTCGAGCGCTTAGCATGTCTGCCTCACAGCCGATGGGCTCGAATCTTGGGTCGGACCGTCCTGTGTGGAGTTTGCGTTTCCTCCCTGTGCTTACATGGGTTTTCTCTACGTGTCTCTAAGTGTCAGGAAAAACAAGTGCTAATTTTGTACGATTAAGGGTCCAATGTTTCTAACAGGGTACACATTGGGACACTTACGATTTGGACTGTTTGTAATGTTACATACAGTCGAAGCTCGTTTTTCGTCCATAATCCGTTCCAGAAGGCTGTTTGAAAACCGAAATTGTTCGAAAACCGAAACCACGCTCTTTTTAAAATAAAAATGTTTACCGAACACGTCCGCTCACAATGGAAAGCAACACGAGGAAGCGTCACTTCCTCGTGTCAGGAAGGCGAGAGGAGTCAAATGGTGCATTCAAGTGCGCTCAGTTTGTTCGAAAACTGAAATCGTCATCCGAGGCATAAAAAAACTCATTTTTGGTTGAAAACCGAGACGTTTGAAAACCGAGACGTTCGAAAAACCGAGATTTGACTGTATTTGGAAATAGGTACACATTCATTGTACCTTCAGGGCACAGATTTTCCCCTTTGCTTACAAAGCCGTACTGTTTAGACCATTGAAGGGCAAATCCTCGACCACACCTGATCATTTCTCCGATGAAATGACAACATTCATATCAATTAGGAGCACTTGCACCCGTTCATCTCCATGAGAGAAGGCAATCGAGCTAATGACGACCCTGCCAATATACAAAAGAAAGTCTACCTATGTACCAAGATGTGCAGGCACCACACGATATCGTGAACACTTATTCCGTGCGTCAATGGAACTAACGGGGATTTTAATGTTTCACAGACGGTTTCATCTTCACAATTTGCAACTTAAATATAACATGACAGTTAATCAAGACACACATCCAGCAACGATGAGTAACATAAACACAAACCATAATGATGAATAATCTTAGAACGGCATGCCACAATGCATCCTGGGAATCGAAGAGTGGCAGAAAAGTACACAAACTACATTTTTTTCTCTTCACAAGAACCATTGTCAGTTGGGATAAAATGCACAAAGTTCGATAAGTTTTCCCAACGTTTTCCTAGATGACTACTCTCACTGTTCACCCCTTTATACTAAAGCAGTTAGTACAGTGGACATCTTATCGTGTTATCAGGTTACAGGGTGCATGAAATGGTTAAAGTGTATTCCATACAACAGTGGGCTCTTTCGAAAGGCATTCACAAAGGCCTACCACTTGTTTGTACCCTTACATACTATTTGGTAGTCTCTGGTTGTAGAGTCTGGTACCTGATCTACAAAAACATGAACAGCTTCGCTCTATCAGGTTGTTTATTTGTTCACTGGTTATTCAACAAGTCAGCTGGGATTGGCTCCAGGGTCTCTGAGAACATCAATGCAATCCGTATAGAAATGTGATTTTTTTTTTAACACAGTGATATCTTGCCTCATCGTGAGCTTTGCTGCAGTTGCCAAATAAGGTTCTTTTAGTAACTGTACATTCAAACGTGAACTGTTGCTTGTGGGAAAAGCCTAAATATGCCATCCCGAGTTAAGTTTGACACTTGGCCAAAGAAAACGTAGAGCAAAATCAGGATGAAGAGTAGCGACGGCGGCCTTCAGTAGACACTCACTTCTGCTCGCCAACTTTGCTTGCACATCCTCATATTCAGCAAATAAATGGGATGGCTGACTGTGTCCCTCTGTGCTGCTGACTCGCTCCCCAGTTGTACTCACATCCTCCCAATGGCTCCCACAATTTACTTTATTTCTTTGACTGCAGCGGGAAGCTTTTAATTATTCATGCTCCAGTAGCTCTCATTCAGATGGTTTGTTATCTTGCCCTTCTGCCCCTTGTCTCCCTCTGCCAATTCTTCAATTCCATCCTATAAACTTCTATTAGTGTGTCCTTTTTGGTCATGCAAATCAACAACCTTTTGTTACTGCACCATCTTACATGGGGCATGTTTTATCACGTGTGGGGCTGTCAATTAAACGTGTCATATTTTAAAAAGGATTTATGCTTCCAAGTATCAAAACGTGAGGCTTTTTTTTTTGTATGTAATTGTCAGCGAATGGCTAAGGAAGCAACTTCCACTGACATAGTAACCAATGGAGAATTGATATTGTTTAGTTTGGTCACTATCCCACATTGCCAATAGAAACCTGGCATGTCTGTCATAAGAGTCCATTTTCATGTTTCATGGTTGACCTTACAAGTGTAGTAACAGCTTATTTAAACACCAGGTGGAAATACATTTGAGAAACCCGTAACCAGTTTTGGCTTTTCTCACAGTGTACCTCTGAGGCTGAATAACGTCTTTATGTCCGAGGGACTTTGTAGTTTCCTTTTCTTCGGTCCAACCCACGCTGCTATTTTGGAAAACTTTCACTGACGTCTCTTGGATTATGGAAAGAAAAACCACACCATCCTCTTTTAGGATTTTTGTTTTGCTTCTCAGGCCACTAACAGTAAATCCATTCTCCGTCCAGCCAACTCCTGGCTTTATGCAATCATGTTGTTTTTTTTGCCTCTTTGTTAGACAAACTTGGCAGGTTGAAGGCGGTGCCTCAGCTCTGATGGAAAGTTCCTTATAATTTTAATGGCTAACAAATGGCTCATTTGTCAAATTTTCCCTCAGCCTCAGTATCTGTTTGTGTGAAGCATAAATCTTCCACACTCACAAAAATGACATGGGACGGGATTGATAGAGAATAAGTGGAAGACCAGAATACTGAAATAGTTATTTTAATGATACATAAGGCTTGTCAACACTTCCTTCTGATTCATCATTTTTAAATGAGCCAATTCACTTCTATCGTTAAGTACACAAGTCCGACGAGTGGCTGCTGGCCAGTTTGGTATCAGCTGAGATAGGCCCCGTGCTAAAAAAAAAAAATGGATGGATGGACGTATGACTCGCCACTTCTAAATTGCCCACCAAAGATAGCTTAATTAAATTTACCGTAATTTCCGGACTATAAGCCGCGACTTTTGTCACACGCTTTCAACTCTGCGGCTTATTTAATGAAGCGGCCTATATAAAGACTTTTTTAACCGTCGCCTGTGTACCGTCTTTCTTTGTAAATATCTCATGTAACAATATGGGCACCTGCGGCTTATAGACAGGTGCGGCTTATGTGTGTACAACATGTTTTTTTCCTTTAAAAATGTAGTGGTATAATCAGGCGCGGTCTATAGTCCAGAAATTACGGTACTCTGACATAATGGAGATAGGCCTAATGTCAAAACCTTTTTTGTCTTTCTCATTCAATCATGGAATTTCCCCTTCCCGAAAGCATGACATCACTGTTTGAAGGAATGATGCCGATGGCTGTGAAGGACAAAGCAGATTAGCTGTCATTCAAATTAAAATTTGGATCACTCACATTATAAACTGACCTCTATATGTGCAACCACCAAATCAAAAGAATGATTATATAATTAGCAGGTAGCAACAGGGTCACAGCGAGCTGCAGCCTATTTTGGTAAATAAAACAACGACACTCTGAATTGGATGCCAGCCAATCCCAGGGCGCATACACAGACTGCCAATCACACTCACATTCACACCAACACTGAGTGGAAATTGAACCTACACTAGACAAGTGAACCCTCACACCATCAGTAATTAAGCTGTTTGCAAAATTATTATTCTGGTCTAGTTTGGCAACGCTACACATTCACACATCTGTGATTGCATCATCAAACAAAGTGTGAAGACATCAAATTTTCTGATGAAACCTAACAACTGGTGAAATTGTTCATTCAGGAATGCATATTTCATCTGCAGATGTCAAATCCAGTTAGCCACTGACAGTGTTTTGATACATTTTGGTTAATTGAATTGAATTGAATTGAATTGAATACACTTTATTGTCATATGTACTGTACGTGTGTGTAACATACAGCAAAGAGTACTCATCTGGAATACATGGAAATTTGATCCCCCCCGAAAAAAAAACCACACTCCCGTTATTTCATTCATGTATTTCTGAGGTTAATATTGCCTGACAATGGACAGCATGCACGGTGGTCGACTGGTTTGCACGTCCGCTTCAGACTACAGAGGTCATGGGTTGGATTATGGCCTCCCTGGGTGGTGGAGTCTGAATGTTCTCCTCAGGCCTGTGTGGGTTTTCTACGGGTGCTCCGGTTTCCTCCCACATTCCAAAAACATGTATGGTAAGTTAATGGAATTGTGTGTGTGAATGATTGTTGGTCTGTGCGTGCCCTGCGATTGGCTGGCAAATAGTTCAGGGGGTTTACTCCACCTTCTATCGAAGACAACTGGGATAGGTTGCAGCAGGCCCTCGACTCTCGTGAGGATAAGCCGGGGGTCGGCAACACGCGGCTCCAGAGCCACATGCGGCTCTTTAGCGACAGACATATTTTTTTTTGGGTTTTTTTTTGTCCTATATGGCTCTTTCAACATTTTGGGTTGCCGACCCCTGGGATAAGCGGTTCAGAGAATGGACAACAACTTGATTCTAGCTGCAAAATAGCCTCATCGAGAGGATTTTGTGTTTTATCATTTTTGTAGATTGTTTTTCATTGTGCAGGTGCAGAGAGTAGCACTCAGGTGGTTTGAAGACTTCCAATTATGAAAAAGAATGTCACGCTTGATTTCACGTTAAATCTTTTATAGTTTTATGAAAACAGTAGGGAGTTGGCAATGAGTTCATCAAACCACATTCCGCAAAGTGTATTTACAATGAGCCTGAAAAAAATGTTAGAGTGGAAAATTGAATGGAGGAGTCGGTTTATGTCCAAAAATAAAAAGCAACAATTTATGAATTGGCATGAAAGAAGGAACAAGTTCAAGAACATATTGAAGAGTCAGACAAATGTGTAAACATGCACAATGACTTAAGAAAGGTTTTGTACACTTGATTTTGAAACCTTCTTTTTTAAAGCTGCTTGCCCAAAACTGCTAAATGCGATCAGTAATTTAGATAAGTGACCCAATTTTCATAATTGTTTCTTTATGACACCACAAGGGATTTGAGACAAGACAAAGAATGGCTTTTTTTTTTTTAAATGAAGAACCATTCTACTAACACTTGTCGGCTTAAAAGAAACCAAACGGGCAGGTTTGTCAAAATGTTGCTTAAATACTTGATGAAACGCTCTGCAGTCAGTACCTCATGAATATATCAGGTTTGTGCATGTAGCGTTCGAAAGATCAAGATCTACTCATCTGATAAAAAATGTACTCTAAAACCCCAAATCTTTCGAGAGAATTTAAAACTGTTTATCCCCTCTTCCTCCTGGTGCAGTGTGTCAGCATGTTAGGAAAGACTTACTATGAGCCATCTCTCTCTCTCTCTCCCTCTCTGTCTCTCTGTCTCTCTTTTTTTTTTTTGCCTGCGTGGGTTTCCTGTGAGCTAATTGGAACCCTCCCATGTGTCCCAGCTGAAAAAGTGCATGTTTGCGGTTAAAAATAGGTACAGCATTTCCTGCACCGTCTCGCTGGTTACTGCATTTCAGAGCCGCATCTTTTATGGAACTGACAATTTGATCATAACAATTTTGTACTTTTAAAATCCCCCCCCAAAAAGCACGACAAGCGTTAAAGCTCCTGGAAACTTACAGTTTGTCAACATTTGTTTATAGCATTTAAAAAAAAATTCTTTCACCCTTGATTCATTGCAATGTCAAATGACATCATGTGGCGATGACTAAGAACGCTAGCAGTCGGTTCAGTAAGCTTCATATGAGATGAAATGAAAAAGTGATTATGTGATTTCTCCTCTGTTCTCCTTGAACAAATGACGAACCAAAGGAAAGTCTTGAATAAATGCGCGCGGTAGCAATGAATTCTCAAGCATTGCATAAAGCAATTAACGCCTAATCCTGTTGCGCAGACCAAAATCTTTCAAAAATGTGAGTCGCCCGAGTTTATCTCGATTGTGTACGAAGATGCGAGAAGAAAAGAAAAGTACTTTTGCTGGTGTAACTAATATGATCATTAAGTATTTATGCACCTTCCTGCTTGGTTAATTATATGTTGCAGGTTTAAAGTTTCGGTGTAAATAACTTTAGGATAATTAAAAAAAAAAAAAATAATAATCCAAATCCGTGTGAGTGATATATGCAAGGTCATACAAAGTACCGGTATATGTTTGGTGAGATACTAAATCAGTGACAGCCACAGTGCGCCAAGATTGAATTTTGCTCAAGATTGCCCTTTTTTTGGGGTTGTAATTTATGGCTGTCAAACTGTGCTCCATGTGCACCCCTGCCTCTATCTTGCCTGTCAGACATGATCAATTGCTTCCATTTAATGTTGTTTGAGGGTTACGTTCCCATCTATTATGTTGAAAACTCTCCTCAAGCAAAGATGAATATTTTATTTCCTTTTATGGGGAGGGCAATCTCAAACAGTACTTACTTATTGGCTGCATACAGCATACTGAAATGTAATGCTTGAATAACAGTGATATATTGTTTTTCCTGCGCTGATATTTATTGATGGAAATAAGTGCTTCTTTCTTCAGCGGCAGCATTGATGCTGATTTTTTAAAATTTATGGAGACATGCCATCAGAATGTATTGACCGTCTCTATTCTATTCCACAAAACACTTACAGCCTGGGCGGCCCAGTAGTCAAGTGGTTAGCACATCGACTTCACAGTGCAGAGGTACCGGGTTCGATTCCAGCTGCGGCCTTCCTATGTGGAGTTTGCATGTTTTCCCCGTGCTTGCGTGGGTTTTCTCCGGGTCCTCCGGTTTCCTCCCACATTCCAAAAACATGCACGTCAGGCTGATTGAACACTCCAAATTGTCCCTAGGTGTGAGTGTGAGCGCAAATGGTTGTTCATTTCTGTGTGCCCTGCGATTGGCTGGCAACCGGTTCAGGGTGTCCCCCGCCTACTGCCCAAAGACAGCTGGGATAGGCTCCAGCACCCCCCGCGACCCTAGTGAGGATAAAGCGGTTCGGAAAATGCATGGATGGACTTACAGCCTAGCTTTATACAATCAGCTGGTTGGTTTTACATTCTGATCTACTGTCTGAAGCAATGTGACCGGCGTGATTTTATTTTATTTTTATTTTTTTCATATATACATGGATTGCACTGCTTGCCATAGTTTGAAAGCTGCTTTCAGCCATTGACAGTGTTTGCATGCGGCATTAACAGCATTGCAGCAGATACCTTTACCCTGCAAGGTTAAGTACATTGGTGCCTGGTACGAGTGACTGGACTTTTGGGGTTTTCCAGGTGCGGGTGTCTTTTGGCTGATTTTTTAAATTTCGACTTGTGAGGAAAAATTAATGATACCAACACGATGGTGGAATGGAACTCAACGCACTGTTAACATTTCTTTCAAAAAGTGGTTTCCAGCTGTTTATTGCAACCCCACTTGCAATTTACAGTCATGTTGGGTATTTGTAACAACCCCATAGCTCTGCCTGAATAAAATCCATTTAGCTTAATGCCAACAAAGCTATACACATGAATACGAATAGAATCTGCCTCATGGTATTATAACAAAGGGTATTTGAACAGTGGAGCAACACATGTAGACAGACAAAAATGACAGGCATATGTCCGTTCTCCTGGCATGGCAAATTTTACTGCAGCTCGGTGAGTCAGTTTTGAAACTCTTCTTGGTGTGTTTCTCTAAGTCTGCATTACGGTGGTCAAGGCACACACACCTGAAGGAGCAGCACAATCACCATTCAATTGAAGCATAAAATGTGCCGTGAAATCGGTTTTTCTAATTCTTCACATGCTATTTAATTATGTCATGACTGCATACGTTTTCAGTATGTACAATCTATTTTTTTGAATTGTAACACTAAAAATGTGTTTTTAGGGGGCTGGAATTGTTCAATGGTATTTTCATTCTAGGAAAAATGACTTAAGATATAAGTGTTTTGCGTGAAGAGTGTGGTTATAGAACAAATTAAACTCATATCTCAAAGGACCACTATGAGTGAGAAATTTGTCTGACGAAATACAGGATACACAGTATATTGACGTTTTCAGTGTAATATTGTTTGACAACATATACACATTGCCATATATACATTTTAAATCGCATTCACCTTCAACTTATATCTTTGCAATTAATTTTTTTTCCTGCAAATTTCTGAAGGGGACTTCATTACTGCCCTTTGTCATGTTCCCAAAATCAGAGAGAAGAGAGGCCATGTCATTTGACATCCCGTTTGAGGTAAACATAAAAGTCACCATGGCAACAGAAACTGGAATCTATGATGTGAGCTATTTTCCAATGGAAAATTCTGCCATGAGTAGTGACAAATTGAATAGATTCTTGAAAAAAAAAAAAAGTAACTAACTAAAACATCTTTGGGACTTTCTTAGCTGAGAAGGAACAGTCTTTCCCCTAATTTAGCAAATGGGGTGACAGAGATGATAAATAATAAGAGCGTTTCCCTGTGTGGCTAAGTCTACTCAGCTATGCAGCACCATAACATTGTGCTTTGAATAGCTGAGCAGGAGCTTGGCTATTGTACTACACAGTGTGACTATGTAACAGCTGGGGAGTAGCATTTAAGGCACAGTGGTGGTCTGAATTATGCATTATGCTGTGAATCTTACACCATGTCTGTTTCATTTAAATGCAGCTCTGTACAGCTCCTCTGCTGTAAAACAGGAAAACAAAAGCATATGAGAGAAGAAAATACAGTTCAATATGCTGATTCCTTCCAGTACCTGTCATCCTTTTAATGTGTTATTAAATGTAACAAAGGCCATATTTTGGTTGACTTATGTGCTTTAGTGTGTTGTAGGTTGCTGCAGTTTGAGTACTTTGTTTTATCCAGATCCCGTTTATCACTCTTAATTCATAGCGGATTCTTGGTTCTGTTTTATATTGGAACTTCTTATTAAATGAGTTACACAGCCATAACCATGGCTCATATTCCTTTACAGGGCCATCAAAATACTTTGAATTGCAACCGTTCAGAGTCCATTTTTAGTGCTATTCAGTGAAATGTTTCAAACTTTTGTGACTTTTCATCATTGTCTCCTTTTTATTAGCATTGTCATTATTGTTATGCTGATTGGTTGGGGGCAGGGTGGTACCCTTGGTTACTTGTCAATGAACCCTCTCCTAAATTAGGGTTAGGCCACAAAATGTGGTTCCTTGCCAGAATAAGTTCAACTGTTGCTCAAGATCATTTCAAAGAAGTACATATTTTTGAAAAATAGCCAATGATGGTTTGGAGTTTGTATTTGCTCTTAACATTTGTGATAGTTGAGCAAGTGTTACCCCTGTTCTGAACCCATCCTGAACTCAACTCTCGTGCTTTGAGTCATGCATATGAGTCCACACTTTGCGTTCTGATTATACTGTAGCTCTGAGCGGCTTATACACTGTCAGTTATTATTAGCCAGTCGAGTTTATTTCTGAGTGCTTCACAGCAAACGTCAAGCATGATCTGAAAGTTTGCAACACAAGCAATCACCTGAATGTGATACCTTGACACAGCAAGTCTTAATGCTGTGTTTTTATGGCAGTGACCGATTTCTTTGGATGTGTACTTTCAAGTGCCCCAATGTCACGAATATTGCACCATAACGCTAAATAAAGGGCCGCTCGCTGCATATTGCGCGGGCTTCGTCCATTCATGGGAATCACCTGTTGCTATAAATCAATATTTCAAGTTGGTCTCCGGCGTCTGTCTGTCAAATGCACCTTTTTTATTCTTCTTGGTCATTGGCTCATCACGGTGCCTTTTTCCCCATTGCAAAGAAAAGTACCAAATAGTGGTTCGAGACCACTGAATTAGATGATGTTGCTCTATAAAGTCTCTCGTCACATTCACCATTATCCATTTTGGTATTTTAACCATTGAGTATATGGTACGTGCATTTACAAGATACGGATATCGTGATAAATCAAAGCAAGTATCAAGTCATAAAAGATGGTGGCACAGTGACACAATGTTTCGTATTCAGCTTGGCCCTGGCCAATCTTTCTTTCAACTTTCAACTGTCCTTTCAACTTGGTCAAACATATATCGAGAACAATAAATCTTATCTCAGTTGAAAGAATCAATTTTGAGCCTGGAATTAACTGAAATGACAATCTGGAAAGCTGGCCCATTATCAGTACTCCTGCTGACGTTTTACATTGTGATTAACCTCAGCTGTCTAATCAAGCAATGGCCAAGGACAAAGAAAAAGACCTTTTCAGTCACCCTTTTCAGCTCTTTGAAAAGACTTTTGCTTCACCTGCTTTCCTGACTGCTATCTAATGTTCACGATGTTCAAAGTCTCAACTGCGTTAATCAAATGTCGAAGGTGACTTCATTTCAAGTACAGTTCAAATCTTTGGTCATTGAAGGGTTTGAAACCTGTTCCCTCCAGCTTTAGAAGTTGCAATGTCACAGTTACTTTAGGAGAGTTTCAGTGACAACCGAACAGTAAAAAGTCCAAGCCCCAAGTTCAAAAAACAATTTCAGCAGTATTCAAAAAAGGAATCATCTCTCTGCCTCATTTAGATTATGTTCCCAGTGGCCTGGGGCATATCATGATTCAGGCCAACCTAGAGAAAACGTATTGGCATGACAGAACAAGAATGGACGGGATGGGCAAAAAGAGGGTTGCTGTTTTAACTTAAGGGGCACAAGTGACTTAAAAACATTTAAGATAAGAACTAATATGAAGCAAATGGGTGTCTCTGTTGAAGGTGTTAATTTATGGAGTGTGTATATATATGTGTGTGTATACACACACACTTTGTATCGGTCTGTCGTGGTGAAGAAGGGGCTGAGCCAAAAGGCGAAGCTCTCAGTTTACCAGTCGATCTACGTTCCAACCCTCACCTATGGTCACGAACTACGGGTCGTGACCCAAAGAATGAGATCCCGGATACAAGCGGACAAAATGAGTTTTCTCTTTAGGGTGTCTGGGATCTCCCTTCGAGATAAGGTGAGAAGCTCGGCCATCCGGGAGGGGTTCAGACTCGAGCCGCTTCTCCTCCTCGTCGAGAGGAGCTAGATGAGGTGGCGCGGGCATCTGATTAGGATGCCTCCTGGACGCCTCCCTGGTGAGGTGTTCCGGGCAAGTCCAACAGGCAGGAGTCCCCGGGGACAACCCAGGACACACTGGAGCAGTGGTTCTTAACCTTGTTAGAGGTACTGAACCCATTCATTCATTCATTCATTCATTCATTTTCCGAACCGCTTCATCCTCACTAGGGTCGCGGGGGGTGCTGGAGCCTATCCCAGCAGTCTTCGGGCAGTAGGCGGGGGACACCCTGAATTGGTTGCCAGCCAATCGCAGGGCACACAGAGACGAACAACCATCCACGCTCACACTCACACCTAGGGACAATTTAGAGTGCCCAACGAGCCTGCCATGCATGTTTTTGGAATGTGGGAGGAAGCCGGAGCACCCGGAGAAAACCCACGCAAGCCCGGGGAGAACATGCAAACTCCACACAGGGAGGCCGGAGCTGGGATCGAACCCGGTACCTCTGCACTGTGAAGCCGACGTGCTAACCACTGGACTACCGGGCCGCCGGTACTGAACCCAAACAGTTCAAATGCATATTCACCGAACCCTTCATCAATGAAAAATAAAAATGAGACTTTTTACAAATTTAAGACTTAAAAAAACACATTTATTAAAACCAGAAAAGAGTAAATGTCAAGACAGAAGTATACGTTTTATTAATTGTTCACAAAATGAACCATGCATGACGTACTATCACGACACTCACATGTTGACTACGGAGCGAACTAAATTTCCAGCAGCACTGATTGGACAAGCTATGTAACGTGATCATCTGAAGCCAGTGATGGCCAAGCAGGCGTGTCATAACTAATTGACATGTTGAGTCGGGTGTGTCTTAACCTCCTTGGCAGAAGCTCCGTCGAACCCCTGAGACCGATTCACCAAACCCCTGGGTTCGATCGAACCCAGGTCAAGAATCATTGCGCTGGAGAGACTATGTCTCCCAGTTGGCCAGGGAATGCCACAGGATCCCCCGGAAAGAGCTGGAACAAGTGGCTGGGGAGAGGGAAGTCTGGGCTTTCCTGCTAATGCTGGTGCCCCCCCGACCTGACCCCGGATAAGTGGGATAATATATATATATATATATATATATATACACACACACGTTTAATTACTATTCAATCAATAGACATTTATAAAGGCTTTTGTTTGGTATATAGCATGTATACTTGAAAGAGTTCACAAGCCATGCTTATTCTTGTGTTAAGAGGACCGTATTTTGTGTTTGTTTGTTCTTTTGAATCCGTTTTTGCATGTACATCACCTACTCGTGTAATAATTTGATATGAAAAATGAGTGGAGAACAAAGTCTAAGTTTTGTACTTTTTACTGCCTTAAAACGTGTAAACTGAAGGATGACATTTTCTTTCTTTCTTTCAAATTGCATATTTATCTTGAATGTTCAATTAATCACTCAAACGTGACAGCCGAGATTCCCGTGGAGGCCAGATTTTCTAAGATGGCCACGGCAGTCACGGTGGGAATGAGAAACCTAATTGGCTGAAGTAAAATGGAGTCAATACAGCAAAACATGACACTGCAACTTGGAAGTGGTCCACTGTGGGATGCGAAGCAAGGTTATTTTTCAGGTGTTACATGGTTCTTTCAAGTTTTGTCACATTCTGCAGGGTTTGATGTATGTTCTCACGGCAACCCAGAGTGTATAGGAGCTGCTTCAATCATGACGCAGCATGGTACGATACCTTATGCTACAGTGTGATATGTCACGCGTAATCAGGGAGCGGGTGTAAAGTAAGGCCCGTTTAAGAATCCTACATTCAAGTCTGTCATGGCCGCAAACAAGCTCCCAAGCTGCCCTGCGTTTATGTTTCATCTGCAGAGAGCCTTGACAAAATGTGGAAATGCATGTCAGTCCTCGATTTAAATGTGAGAAACGTGAAGGACCCATCGGAAGGTGAGGGGCCAGGATGGACCGCTGCGGCATCCTTGGTCGTGCGTGCAGAAAGAACCTTTGTGCACCTTAGAGCTTTGAGGACTCAGCAGGCATTTCCCCTGTCACATACACTGTGATGAACTGCAAGAATACCGAGCAAGAATTGAATATGGAGGGAAAAAAAAGGCCAAAATGCCTCACTGAACTACCTTTCGTGCGAACGTGGCTGCAGAAGGCTTAGTGGAAACGGCGCAGTAGTCCACCACGCAAATTCCTCATGTTCATTCGAAGTGTTCCGCCATTTGGGGGCCTTCTACCTGAAAATCGCAGACATAACAGTGCCTTGGGAATGTGAAAGCAAAGAAATAAAAGCTGTAAGTAACCATAGCTACTTAACTGTTCAATGGTATTTATTAAATCATTTCAATTTGTTGGAGGGATGAGCATCATTCACCAAAATGCTGTATGTTGGTGGTACCATATTTCTATCGACATGTCAACCACCACCCCAACTTGTTTCTGTCATGTTTTGCGTGGTGGTAGTTGTTGGGAGGACCCAAAAGCAGGGAGGAGCAGAGACACACAATGATCCGACACTGACTGTTCGGGCAGGGAGTCCTTTTAACCACACACTAATGAAACAATGACCAACAGGTGTGCCACTGCAGGCGGAGCCCTAAAGTGCCACCTGTTGGTCACAAATAGAACCACCCTAACAGTTCCCTCGCACCGGCAAATGGAATTGTGGCGGCTCGTCAATAGAGAGTGCTAGGTCGCATTCCTTCCGCCCAGCTGAGACACTTTGAAAGGGACAAAAATTAAATGACAAAAATGAAAATGAAAGATTATAATAAAAAAAAGAAATACTTAAAAATATGTTTTTAGATGAGCAGAACAAATAGTATACAGTTATCGATAAGTCAAAATGATTTATCTGTGGCGTCTTAAACAATGATGTACTTCTGCTTTGGGCACATCAAACAACAGCCATAGGCCCTCGTTAAAAATTTGACGTGTAGTCAGTCTGCCAGTTGGAGGCACCATGCCCGATGTCCACGTGATGTTGCAGAGGCATGGCAACCAGGACAGCCCCACAATATCTATAGCCTTTGGGAACTCTGGGCGAATTTCATGCACCCATGGCAACCTGCAGGCTCGGGTGTCCTGGTGCCAAGTACACAAATGGACACCCATTGTGTTTGAACCTGGTGTTCGATATGGACAATCCGCGATGAGCACTGAAGTGAACTAACAGAACACTGCTGGGGTTCTGATATTGTGGGTCGTTCCTCCCGCGCGCTTCCAGGTCTCACTTTCCTTGCCCACGTGAGCATTGAAGTCCCCCGGCAAAATGATCTTGTCTCTGGTGGCGCCTCTCTCTGTGGGGAAACTCCGGAGTGGAAGAGAGTCCAACTCCTCTCAAGAGGACCTGTGCCAGGGCCCGAGCTATGTATCGAGGCTAGCCCTACTATGACTATTTTTGAAGTACTGGAGATCACACACAAACTCAAGCGGCTCCTTTGCTGCCAGAGAGATGACATTTGAGGTCCCAAAAGCCAGCTTCTGTAGCCGGAGGTCGAAGCACTCATGTGGCCACTGTCCAGCTCACATTGCACCAGACCTCAATGGACCCTCTCAGAGGTAGTGAGCACATGGGAAGGAGGACTCATTTTGTCCTTTTGGGTGAAGCCCGGCCAGGCCCCATGGGTGCAGGCTCGGCCTCAGATGCTTACCTTTTTAGCCCCACCTCCAGGCCTGGCTCCAGAGGGGGGCACCCATGACCAATACATGTGCAAGGGAAAACATATTTAAATTGTCTTATTCATCACTGGGGTCTCATGAGCAATGCTTTGTTTAGTCCCTCACAATTTTGTTGGTCCGTCATTCGTCAGGAGGTTGGGTATTTGACCAGTCATAGTAATCATAAGTAAAAGTACAGTTCACTACAGAGGCAGTTCTCAGCTCATTACCTTGAGCCATGCACTCCTTAACAAAACAATCCCTTGTACAGTATAGTCCCTCTTCTGAGTGAATGAAACATACTTATGCATGCGTGCGGCCTCCCTTCTTTTCTACTGGGAAAAGAAGTCGGACCACCTTCAGACCCCTGTATTCAAGTTTGCATTTTTTTCCTCCCCTAAATGTTGTAATAAAGATGAACATCTACCAATTATATCTGTCCCCATTTCAAAAACTGTCTTGTGAAAATTACACCTTGTAACACACATATTTACAATGCACTACCATACAGAGATGCATTAGGTAAGTGAACTGCTAACACACAGTGGGTTTTTTCGGCAATTAGGCAACGCACTATAAAAGCACGCAAATGTGCTTGCCAGAGCAACGTTGGTTCTGTTAGAAGGGGCGGCCCTTCACAACGCCTTCTGGTGACATACTGTCGCCTCACGTTTCACCTCATCTCTGTTCAGTGCTGTGCAACAATCTGGATGCCTGCCAGCTACTGTCAATCAAACTAGACACCGACGCGCCAACTGCTCAGACAAAGAAAATTTGGGGATATTTGTGTAACAATACAAACCTTTTTCCATGACATATTTCAACGACTTCTACTCGGATTTAGACGACCAATTCGTTTCAACGGGGCACTGGAAACATCACTGTTTATTCCTGCAATGGATCAGTCCCATTCATTTCTTCTCAGACTAAAATCTGTCTGGGTGATTTCAGCGAGAATCCTTTTCTGCAGAGACAAAAATAGAAGTGGTTGTAGAAAATCAAGTGCACTTTCTAAATAGAGTATGTGTTTTGTTTACAGCAAACACAATACGGCTGGAGAAAGGAAACCCTTCTAAGAAATGCTTCATGAAAAATGAAATCAAGAGAAACAGTTCCTGAGTAGCAACATCCATCTTTTTCACCACTTACAATATTCTCGGTCACCCCAGCTGAGTTAAGGTTAGAGACCGGTAGGAGTATGTCACATACATGCCTGTCACAAATAAGTCTCAAGTCGTAAACCTTCAAGTCTTAAGCAAGTCCAGCCTTCCAATATGGAGTTTGCATGTTCTCCCTATGCCTGCATAGGTTTTCTCCATATACTCCGATTTCCTCTCATCTTCCAAAAAATAAAACATGCATGACAGGTTAACGGAACACTCTAAATTGTCCCTAGGTGTGATTGTGTGCGCGAATGGTTGTTCGTCTCTATGCCGCAGTCACCATGTTGGTGACCCGTGATGTAACTTATGTTCTCAGGCTTTGGACAGGTGTAATATGTTACCTGTTTGGCTGCCATGTGCATGTATGATGTTGCTCGCCGTGGTTCAAGAAAAACTCGGATGCTTGGAAAATTAGAGGTAACATTGGTCACCAGTAGCACAATTAGCAAACACATGTCAAATAGTGAACATGTATTTGTCCTACTAGGGTGCCAAAATTGTTCTTCCAGTGTACAGACATGTTATACCATAATGAAAAAAACAATATGGGTAAGACATAGTTACTTTATTAGTATGCCCGAGGCACTGTACTAGTTCGTTGACTTGTCTTACAAGTGAAAACAAAGATTGCACCAATGTGGACCTGCAGCTGCACAGCAAGAGGATTGAATATATCTTCAACAGCTTTCCATTGCTCCCACATTTTTTAGTCTTCACTGAACCTAACGTGCATGAATTCAGGGTGTGGGAGGAAACTGGAGTGCCCAAAGAGAGCCCACACAAGCACACTGTACAACATGCAAAACTCCAACACAGAAAAGTTTCAGCCCAGATTGAAACCCAAAACACCCTTGCTGTGAGACAGCAACACTAACCAATATATAACAGTGCTGCCTAAGGACTAACAGTTAAATGAAAATATTTTGCATTATAAAAGCTCTGCTTTATCGTTCTATAGCGTGATCCTTTAGATCAGGGGTGTCAGTTATTTTTTGTCGCAGGCCACTTCTGAGTTATGCCTTCCCTCGGAGGGCCCGTGCAAAATCTCAACGTTATTTATTACCCATGACAGTTTGACATTCCAGTACAGATTTCAGCAAGAATCATGATAGTCGACACACATGATTTGCACCCCCAGGCCACATAAAATAATGTGGGGGCCGGATCTCGCCCCCGGGCCTTGACTTTGACACCAGTGCTCTAGATTCATTGTTGTGCCAGGCGGCTATCTCAGTTACAGACACTGCAAAATTGGCTCCTGTCCATTTCTCTCTCTCTCTCTCTCTCTCTCTCATTATGAAGTATAAATGATGTTGCCTTGTAAAGGTAAAATTGGTACAGTACAAAATTTGTAGATTTGTTAGCAAATCTAACTGTATTTAGGAGAATATACATTCTGTACAGTGGAGTACTTCATGATTAGTCAATGTTTTTAAGTCCAAATTATTATTATAATTTTTTTCCCATGAAGTAATTGGAACAGAGATGAAAAGCAATGTTTGAAAACAAGCAGGATTTGCCCTGAGATTGGACGGACGCTTTGTCAATCATAAGAGTTGTAAATTGAACAGTAACAACATTAAAAACATGTGCCAGGTACACACACCATCGAGAAAAGTGCTCTTCATTGCTGTTTTATCCAGCTTGGATCAAACTGCTACTGTGCATCCACAGTCGAACCTCGTTTCAATGTACCCTTTTTACGTTTTCACCAAGAGAAATCCCCATTTCACATAATTCATTTTCCAGTGGCCGATTTTGCTTACAACCAACACCTTGGTTGTAATAGTGAAACGGTCTTCGTTACAACGAACCGTGGGACGTTAACTGCCGCCGTGACCTTGCTTCTGAACAAAATGTACAGCGCAGGATTCCCCAACGCTTCTGATCGACTCGTACATTGTTTTATTTTCGGAGGCACGGCGTGCTCCTGTGCGCGTGGTCAAAAAAGCTGTGTGATAAACTGAAGCAAATGTCGCTGTTTGTGAAGGCTGAAATTGTCTCTCACTTTCGAAAGGGATGGCATGTATAAATGTTTATAAACACCTATAAATGTTCATACTGTATTATACATTTTAGGTGGCAGCCATTTTATTGGAAACAAACTACCGTTATAAAGTACAGATTCATTATGTCCCCCGAGGTACGTTGTTCATCTGTGTATAAAGCAAAGGTGGATCACTGCCGGGTCTTCTGTTATGGTTCTAATTTGGCTATTTTGAAGGATCATTGGAAAAGAGGCTTTCGGAAAAAAAAATCTCCCCAGAGGATGATTGGTCTATTCATTTTTCAACCAGCCTTGGTTTGAAGTTTGACATGACTGATAGATGCTTTTACCAAAAACTAAATTACAAAAATTCAGTAGAAAGTCCAATTTTAAAATAGTAAATATTTAATCTACTGATTGTGCTCATTTACGACGACAAAACAGATAATAGTGGTCGTCGTATATTTAGAAAATAAATAAATACAATTACAAGCCACTAATGAGGATGCGCTGTGCGTGTTTCCTGCATGATGATTTTCAGAGTCAGCGTGTTGGTCGTAACAAAACAGCGTTGTGAATTTATTTTATGCTCAGTTGCCTGTGTCACCCTGCTGGCTTTAATTGTTTGGAAGCCATTCTCCAGCCCATTTGCAACAGGTGTGCGTGATATACACAAACAAAATAAAATAGCTCTCAATGAGTTTTGTGTCCTTGGACTAACTCAAGCGGGGATCTTGAGGCGCAGGAGGAATTAACATGAGAGCATTAACATGCAGCCATCCATTTTCTATACTGCTTTTCCTCATTGATGCCGCCTGGATGCCGGAGCCTATCCCATCTGACTTCAGGCGACACACGCGAGGTACACCATGGACCGGTCTCCAACCAAACACAGGGAAGAAATTAACACCTTTAATTTGCATGTGCTACTTCCACTGGCTGGCAACCAATTCAGGGTGTACCCCGCCTGCTGCCTAAAGACGGCTAGGAAAGGCTCCAGTACGCCCTTGTGAGTGTCATGATTTGGTTTGGGACCAACAGGTGGCACTGTAGGGCTCCCCCTGCAGCTGCACACCTTTTGGTCGTTATGTAATTATTAGTTGTATAAAAGGACTCCCGCCCGAACACTCAGTGTCGGGTCATTGTGGCTTTTTGCTGCTGTCATGTTTGTTCCAGTCATGTTTTGGTAACTGCTACGGTTTAGCTTCAGTTATGGTTTTGTTTGCTACTTTGGATTATTTTTGTTTTTGTGACTTTGTTTGTTCTGGATTTAGTTTCTGTGTTTTAATACAATTCATCAAGTTCATCCTGCTCCTCCTTCCTGCCTGCTTGCTTGCTTTTTGGGGTCCACCACCACCTCGCAACATGACAGAATGACCCGACCATCACTGGTTGTGCTGGGAGTCCTTTTAAACCATTACATAACGACATAATGACCAACAGGTGTGCAGCTGCAGGGTAACCTACAGTGCCACCTGTTGGTCCCAAACCAAATCATGACAGTGAGGATAAAGGGATGAGAAAATGGATGGATGGAACCCAATTCATTTGGTCCATAAAGATTTTCAATATCCTTGTAAAGGTAATTTGAATATCACAAGTGTGTGCTTGTTGCAAATCTTTCTTTTGTGACAGCCGACGGAGGCCATTGTGTTGATCATGTTTTATTGTTATTGTTGACTTCATAATACTAACTGTTATGCATTCAGCGCTGCAACAAAATTGGTCAAGGATGTCATTTGAAATAGGCCAGACGGCTTCGATCCGGAGAAGGGATCCACAAGAACTTAGTTGTTATTTCAAAAAAAGCTTTTGAGAATTCGATTTGTGGGTTTTCTCAGCCTGCATTTTCCATTAGCAGCGAATAAATAGGCAAACGTGTTTACTCACAGCCTTGGGTGTTTTTACTCATTATGTTTTCTTCCATTCCTGGTAAGTGGATGTAAATAAAGGTGTGATTGGACAGGGAGGAGATGCTGCTGGGATTTTTGGGGACAAATTAATTCTGCTGTTTTACACATCTCAAAATTGTGCAATCGGATGATGCCGGAGTGTGCAATTGAAGTGCAAAACTAAGTCAGGGTATTTCCTTGTCACTTACCCATCCGTGGTCCAATGACACGCTGATGTGATCGGAAAATCTATTTTATTCCAAAATTGGGAAATACAAGGCCACAAGTGTACACAGAATTACACTGTTGCTCGGTGTCATGCTAACAATAATAAGGAGTTTTTATGCTTGGAAATATTTACAACTGAGGTAAAAAGAATAAACATTGGGAAGGACCAATAGTGGAAACAACAACAACAAAAATGCTTATTGAGACCCTTGAGACAGTGTCTTATTCCTCCTTCTACCCGTCTTGGACTTTGTTTCAAGCGACATTATCCGCCTTACATTACAGTAACACATCATTTTACAAGCATCGTATTGTTTCTCCACTGCATCTTTAGTGGCCTGATTTAGTGGAAGATAAGTTGGTGTTGACCAGGGAGACCAAATTTATACAGCTCACTGCTATTGTTAAAATGATGCTTTTGACATATCAGGCGTGGGTAATGAGGGCAGGTCATCTGTCGAAAATAAGATGTATGCAATGATCATGGTAAGAGTCCCTGGTTATATGCATATATGGGAGTCCTTTGCATGATTTTATTTTTTTGTTGTTGTTGGAAAAAAAAAAAACCCCCGCCTGTGCATGACTCTGAAAAAAAAGAGGTTGAATGGCCAATAACCGTACGTCCTGTCTCATAAAGTCACATTCCTGACACATGCCAAAACACATTGCTGAAAAGGGAACAGTGCAGTCAGATATGACCTCGGTAACAAATGAAATCATGTTTTGGCAAAGTCAAGCAGCTCTTACCTTGAAAATGAGCATTGTGAATGCACATTGGTCATCCCTTTCAAATGTCAGATGTTTTCGGGCAAAATCTGCATTTTGGTGGACATAAAAATAACATTTCCAAACAATTGTGCCAGTGCATTGACTTGGCTAATACAGCTACATCATTTTTTTTTACTAGCTACGGTGGACAACAGTGTTTCTCCCTTTGCTTGGGTAAATATGATACACTTGGTTGATTATACTGATTAATCCAAATGTATACCTCATTATATCCACTGGAAAAAAAACTGTGTTGCATGTACTCAATCTCTTTTGGTTAAGTGGCTTCACACCATGGAATCATCTGGATCCAGAGACATTTTTTAAATAATGTCTCGTCCATCCATTCATCTATTTTCCGATCCGCTTTATCCTCACGAGGGTCGCGGGGGGTTCCTGGAGCTGTCTTCGGGCAGTAGGTGGGGGGGCAACCTGAACCGGTTGCCAGCCAATCGCAGGGCACACAGAGATGAGCAACCATCCGCGCTCACACTCACACCGAGGGACAATTTAGAGATTTCCATTAAACTGCCATACATGTTTTTGGAATGAGGGAAGAAACCGGATTACCCAGAGAAAAACCACTCAGGCACGGCGAGAACATGCAAATTCTACACAGGGAGGCCAGAGCCTGAATCGATCCCGGTACCTGTGCACTCTGAAGCCGACATGCTGACATGTAGACCGCCGTGGCGCCCCAAAACAAAAATATATCGGAAATAAATACATAAATAAATAAATGAACGAATGAATATAAAACAGTTATTATGCTGATCTCAGATCTGTGATTTTTGACATGGACCTTTTTTCAACCACCTTGTTTCTTTTCAATTACGCAAATATGTAATGAACGTACCATCAGTGCGAGTCAATACTGTACATACAAAAGCGACAATCGGTATCCTTTAAGTGATTCTGCAGCCTGCATAGCAATCAGGGCAAAGAAATACAACTACTGTACCACCAACCCAAACAACACACCTTCCACAGCGTCATAATAGATCAAAACAATATTTTGTTTTTGCCAGTCCCTTTCTTATGCTATATTATACTATACATGATTCTATTTTATATTCTTGTTCGTCCTTGTCGACAAAATGTATCAACAAGAGAGCAGTTTAACATTTTCCTCTCAAAACGCTTCGCTCTGTCAGCACGTTATGAGCGCAAAAGATTAGTGAAGAACCGCTGACCGATTTGATCAATGTCATCGTGAAAAGAAAAAAAAAGAGATTATTTGGCTGATGGCATGGTAGTAATTGGTACTAACCTACTTTTCAGCTGCTTCTGCTGTCTGGTTTCATGCAACATGCCATGTACACTGCTTACGTAAGGCCCAGCAGCACCTTTGCCGTATCCCAGGTACTTTGCGTATAAACCAGCATTTCACGGGACTATTTTTACCATTCCCAAATTCAGTGCCGTCCAAACAACATTCCCTTCTTTTGACACAGCCACTCATGCACACAACATGCGATGCTTAATGAGGACAGCCTACATGAGCGCAGCAACAGGGCTAATGTGAGTATGGCGCTCAGTCATGCACCCTTCTGCCTAAATCAACAGTAACAGTCCAGCAGATGTGCAAGTTTTGTCGCTAAAAGTGCTGACACCGAGTTGGTGGCACATTTTTCAGAGTATTTATAGTCTGAAGTGTGTGTTCATCCAATTTGGCGTATGTGTGAGTGACTGGGAAACACACTGCAGATCTGAGACCCCTGCAGGAGTGTGAGGCAAGAAGCAGCAAGAGGCAGAAAATCCCTACCGCCTTTGGATTAGTGTCAGCGAGCGGGAAGCCAGGCACCATGTGCATGTGCACGCTCCAGTCGGTCCCTGCTGTAATATTTGATTTATGTCGTGTGCTTTTCTGTCTTGGAAAGCCTTCATTGGTAGGAAATTTTTAGAAAAAAAAAAAATCCGGTGATTACCCAGAAATCCACAGATTCTTTTTTATTTTTTTGACGAGTCCATCTGTTGATGTTAGTCATTTGATCAGATTAAAACCGTACTGTAGATTAAAGTGAAGTGCGGTTATTTGCTTCCTGCGGAAGATTTATAACATGCCTGTTCAAGGTTAGAATGTCCTGATGATGAACGCATGTGGCAAAGTGGGTTGAAGGGATTATTGAACTTCCTGAAACACTTTGAGACAGCAACATTTGCTTCCCACAATTGACTAGCTAAGTTGTCAAACACCGTTCCAGCACGGGTCTATCTGCGTCCTCTAATACACAGTCCTAATACCACCTAAGACTGGCACTAAGGCTTTCCGACAGGTGACCTGCCTGTGACGCTCTTCTCAATGCTTTGATGAAGGTTGATTCAGCTGCTCCTGCCCCCCTCCCCTCCCCGGATCACATGATTGTTGAGGGGAGTACTAACACGAGCGTCTCAAAGGCGATTCTCCAGGGAAGGTGAGCTCAAGTGCAATCTGTCTTAATCAGGCTGCTCTAAGATAATATTTTCAAAGACTAATGCGACAGTTGTTTACCTGTAGCAGATTGAACCAGTCCAACGGCATTTTATTTTACACCATTTACAGGTATCATGTATAAATAACGTAGTCGTTTATATGTAAAAAAAAAACTAGTATCTACATTTACATCATATTTCAAGAAAATGTGTATTGGATGAAAGAGCAACGTCGTATGGGTATATTGTGTATTTTACGTATTTTGTATGTGCTGCAGAGGTCACGATTTTGGCCAGGGAGCGGACTAAAAAAATGTATGTTTAAAAAAAACAAAAAAACACTGCGGCTCTTTTTGTCTCGGAGCTGCGACATATGTTCTCCTTCTTTACTTGAAAGTGAACATTTTAGTCCGCCGCTGAAAATGTTTAGCATTGAATTGGAAAAATTCATTGAACATAATCATTGAACGAAAGTATTTTGCAACATGCACCGGAATCAAGTCCTTCGCATCTGCTGGCTCTCAGCCTCAAATGACTGTTTTAGACTGAAAACTCAAGGTTAAATTGGAAAAACAAATATAAAGGATTGCTTTCTCATGAAACTACGACCAGTCCTGAAATGTTAACATCATTCCAACAACTGGAAGACCCATTCAGAAACACTGAAATAACCCATGGCCACCGTTGGACTGCTCTTGGTGCAAGACTTGTGCTGGGCACGAAAATAATGCCCTATGTGTGGGTTTAATAACTGATGATCAGTGGTGGTAAGTTGTAACAAAGTACAACTCCTTCATTGCTCTACTTCTAGATTTGCCAAGTACATTTGTATTCACAAGTTTATATACCGTAAACTTATGCGCAGACGAGCACAGTTCGAAGTGGCCATTTGCACAGTTGTGAGCTTGCTTCCCGACCAACGGAATGAGCTCCTCCCACTTTAAATTCAATGCAAAAGAGGCACACACAGTCTTAAACGTTGCACGAGCAGAAACTGATTTGCTGGAGTCCATGCAGAACATCTAAGCATACAAAGTACGTTTATAAGGACCTACAAGCAGGCCTCCACGGGTGGATGATGTAAAGCTGGCCAGGGCGATCACAGATCGCCTGTGAAGTGGTCACTTGGAGACTGCCTTTCAACCTGATTGTTCTTATCTGTGCCCTTCTCCCACCATACCGAGGAGGGTGATTTTAAAAATCTAATTAAGATTCTAATAACAATAATGCATTCACTGAATGGATTTCTACACTGATTCAGAAGGTTCATTGCACGCTGTTGTTATATTTATGAATAAAATATGATGACATCCAGTACCTTGATCAAATTCACCAAAATCGCCTTCCACCAGCTGCTCCACCTCCTTTGAGCTAGTCTCCAAAGTGATTGTTGCGCCACGGGCGTATAAAAGAAAACACCCTCGTTACGCCAGAACGCCTGGCAATGCCCACCAGTCTACCAAATTCCCAAAGACGCTAGATGAGGAATGAAAATCAAGATGCCCCAGTTTTTATGCACGAGCGCACTTGTGCTGTCTATGAACATTTAGCCCATAATTTTATAACAACAAGGATCTTGTTTACTCTTAACTCATCTCATCCATCTTTTTCTGCGCCATGACATAAAAAGTCACATTTGGAAAGAAAATACACAGTCAAGCACAGATAAATTCAAAGAGAGGTCAATGTTCTGCAATAGCAGGCAATTACCTTGTGAATTATGTCCGCTTCGCTGCACGATGCCAGTCAGTTGCCCACTGAGATGAAACATGGCCTTCATTTATTGGGTGCATTGTTAAAGAAATTCAACATATTGGTCTGAGAAACGAATGGAAGAATGTAAAAAAAAAGTGTCTTTATCCCTCTTTTGTTTTTAAATCAACTAGATCACCTGCTAAAAAATCTAGCATTGACCAGCACGGATTTTTTGCTGGTATCTGGTTCATGCTGGTTTGTGCTGGTTTTGATGCTGGTGGACCAGCATGAAATGTCGATGAAACGGCATGGATGCTGTTAGATCAGCATGGTATGTGGAACAATATGGGATACTGCTAAAACTGATTTACCAGCACAGCTGTTCATGTCTTGCTGAATGTGTCACGTGTTTGTGATTTTCGGTGTGTCCCGTCAGGGATTTTGAGCAATAAATGTGATGTTTAATTAAGAAAAAAAGGGGTCGACTATGGACCCGTTCTTGTATGGTGGGCAGAGGGCTGTATGGACTGACTGGTCTATTCTCCAAGAACTTGAAGAAACGCATTTGTATAAGGACACCACGCTTGGTAATCGGCTACTAGCTTTGCAGTTAGCAAATGTAGCAGTTAGCAAACTGAAATGCAATGTATACGTTCCAATATTTTAGTTTATTATTTATTTTATTATTACCATTCTACACCTCGTTGTGGTGTATATTGTCTCTCATCATAAGTTGGAGGGCACTGTCTTGCCCTCACTGTCAATGCTGAAGAACCTATCAAAGGACGACATAGGACATATCAGACTATGTGGCAAGCCAAAATGTTGAAAGAGCCATATAGGACCCCAAAAAAACCAAAAAACAAATATGTCTGGAGCCGCAAAAAAATAAAAGCCTTCTATAAAACTTACAATGAAGGAAACACATGCTGTATGTATGTAGGAGACTGGACTGTCCCAGAATTGTTTGTTATTCATTCCTTTGTTGTGTGTTCACAAACGCCCCCATAGAATGTATTTTGTAATTTCCTCGCTTGATTTTTTGTTTTTTGTTTGTTTTGGTGCATTATTTTCACTTTTCTTAGTGTCAGTGAAGTGATCATTAATTTCCGTTTTTCTGAGGCTGTCTTTGATCGCCTCTCGAGTCGAACGAGAAGAGAGAAGACACGGAGTCAGACGCAGACGAGTCTGTGTTTGTCGAGACTGTTAAAAGCATAAATAAAGTGTACTTTTAAAAAGCAACACCACAGCTCTTCTTTTTCGGAGCTGCAACATGTATCTATATCTATTTGAGCTATATTAGCCTATTATCAAAATCTTATTCCATTTTCAAACATTTTTATGAAGCTCCAGGGAGCCACTCGATGTCGCTAAAGAGCCGCATGCGGCTCTGGAGCCGCGTGTTGCCGACCCCCGGCCAAGACGAACAAAATTTCTGTCATGCCAAACTTTGAAGGTTGTAGGTTTGAACGTCAACCCATAAGTGACTTGTTTAATAATAAACTAAGACTATGCAAGTAGAATTTACTCAAAATAGATTGGGCTAGACTGCTGTGTGTACTACTTTTTGATGACCGAGTCTGTGGGGAGAAGCCTCACATAGCGCACACATGACAAGCCAAAATGAACCTTCGCAGACTGGGTGCTACAATTTTGTGGGTTGACCCTAACCCTGTTCAACATCTTACTGAATGGCAAGAAGTGCAAGTGTAGTGAAACGTGGTAACCTGACAGCCTCTGGGAGGGAGCCAGAAATGAACAGCAAAGAATACTAATGAGACAACCCTCTCTGGTACAATCTTGAAGCTGTGTGTCAGAATCGGTTACACTAAAACGTTTTATCGGTATGGAGGCAATTACATTTATAGTCTACAAGACATGAAAATGCAGGAGCTGCAGCCAATCCCCAGCTCAGTTGGACCAGAAACAGGGTAGAGCTTGGATGGGTAACCAGTCAACTATAAAGCTTAACACACTTAGAGTACTTTCAAAAATCTTGCTAAAATAATTGCCTGAGTAATTACCCTCTCGCCCCCCCCCCCAAAAAAAAACCCCCACGAAAAACTGAACCAAATACTCTTATTTCAGGCACGTCGATAGCATGCAAGCATTCATTAATTGAATGATATACGTATCTAACTAAGAATGTAGCTGATTTGCACAAAGGGGGCCAGCATCATGAGGAGATGTTAAAGGCTTCGTCAAAATAACACTTTTATTTGAATTAGAAGTGACAATAGAGACAATTTCGAGTTTTCAATCACCCTGGTTTTTGGAATGTGACATAACTCCGTTTAAGCTGCTGAACCAAACACCCAATTCAAATAAAACGCTTGTATCCATCCCCCCCACCCCCAACCTGTTTCCATGTACAATTCAAGTGTCACATATCTGTCTAAGTTAAGTTAAATTGACATAATGTGGCTTATATGTGCAGATGCACAAATTGCGGGTCAATAACTCCCCAAGCATGACCAAGTGATGAGATGAACAGATAAATACTGTATCACAATTATGACATTTTACCTTGGCCACTTTTAGCATTTCTTTGGCATTTTTGTTTATTTAGTTTTGAATGAATCACACGCTTTGGATGTACTGTACCATTTTTACATCATATTTAATGGTCTTCTCATGATATCGTTTGTATTTACAGCAGGGAGTGTTAAATGTTGTTCAATATGTTCATGTGCGTTACTCAGGCACACATTTTTTTTTTATACATATGGATAAAAGATTTCACAATCTGCCTGTTTATGCTACACTCGTATTGGTGGGTATGCAATACACATCGGATTTGTTTCACACCCTATAAATGAAAGCAATCACAGACGAAATTCACACCACACATTGAAATGAAATCTGACACAAACTAAAATGAAGCTTCTGAAGAGCTAATGAGTTTCATCACAAAGAACGCCAACACAAGATTGTGAACATGACACTAAAATAAGGTGCAAAATCTTTAATGAGAGCATTTTGGCTAGCAATCTGTCACATTTGGTAGACATTTGAAATATGCCAGATGCTTCCCCCTTCAAATCATTTCCTTGCGCCAAAGGAAACGACAAACGGCTCATTTTCATTTTTAAAGGGCACGCTTTAGAAAAACTCATACGCACAACGTGTCGTCATGATATTAGACTGTAAACTCACATCTGTGGGGCGTTTGCTATCAGGAACTGAAAGAATCTCTTCCAAAAAATGTGAAGAATGTTGTTTGTAATCGGTGTGAGATGTACATTTTAAAATGGAAATAGGACTGGAATAGAATTGATCAACATCGGTGAAATCTTCCAAGTGGCAAGGACAAAGAGAGCAACCAGAACAAACACCGCTTCTGCAGTCAAATCCTACTCGGGGAATTAGGTAAAGGCTCCGTATGTAGTGCCAATTGTCTTGTTGCTACTGCGGCTATGATTGCATACAAAATGTTTTCCAGCTCCTCTGAGACTATGTGGAAATCCTCAAACTATTGAGGTGGAGAATTGTACAGCTGCTCTATTTAGAGGCCGTATAATCCTTTTTATAGTCTGTATTTTAATAGGTACAAACCTCTTTAATGGAGCGAATCTGCGATACGGTCATCCTAAACGCAAGTCCAAGGAACAGAAACGCTCGATAAGGAAATAACTGGAGCAAAATCAATTTTATAAAGACCGCTACAGAGAGGCAATTAAGTCTCTGTTGTTGTTGTTGTTTTTTTCAACTGATACAGTATACAGTCAAACCACGGTTCTTGTCCATAATCCGTTCTAGAAGGCTGTTCGAAAACTGAAATTGTTCGAAAACCGAAACCACGCTCTTCTTAAAATAAAAATATTTATTGAACATGTCTGCTCACAATGGAAAGCAACACTTCCTCGTCTACCCGAGGAAGCGTCACTTCCTCGTGTAAGGAAGGCAAGAGGAGTCAAATGGTGCATTGAAGTGCGCTCAGTTTGTGCGAGAACCAAAATTTGTTCGTCATCCGAGGCATAAAAAACTTGAAATTTTTGTTCGAAAACCGAGGTTTGGCTGTATTTGAGGAGCAAACACTTTGTGCTTTTTAAAGCTCTGTCCAATTTTTTATGTTTCTTCTAAAACTCAAGAAAGCACAAAATCTTTATTAATGGCTATGATTGTATTTGCTGCATTCGATTTGAGTGGACGCATCATGCACTGCGTACTAGTTTGTGCAGTGGCGCGAGAAAAACAAATCGTCACGCGGCACTAGAACTTGCATTTCTTCACTCGCCATGGCATACAAGTATTTACTGTAATTTTGGCTTTATTTTGGCATTAGCAGGTTAATGAGTGAAACAATGACCTGTCTGCACATTAATTTTCATTATGTCTATTGACCGCATCAATAATTGCAGCACTTTATTCCAGCCTCTTACCTGACTCCTTATACCTTACACATTCTACATTGGCGCAAGATGTGAAAAATTCATCCAGCTTCTCCACACGCAAAAGTGTGATGTCACGCGATATAGAACGTATATTCAAACAAAACCACGATGAATGTTTAATTTTCTGCAGCTGTCAATGTTAACATTCCTTGAATGAAACTCTCTAACAATTCGATTCACTATACTTAGAAATACAAAGTCAAGATGTATTCTGGTTTATTTTTTTGTTCACATCTGTGTGAAGTGTGTACTGTTGAGAAATTGAATAATAGGTAATGCACATACCGACAATTACATTAACGTGGAAAAAAATTACCTTTGCGACTACTACTTGCCTGTCATCACTTGTACCTTTGTGAAAACACACACACACACGCACACACACAATACAAAAGAAACAAACTAACTGTCATGTTTTGCAAGGTGGTAGTTGTTGGGAGGACCCCAAAAAGCAGGGAGGAGTGGATTGACCAAAATGTATTTCACAAAAACACAAACAACCGGAGTACGTGGAAGAAACAAACTCCAAAAACTCACTCAAATAAAGTCCATCAGAATAGCAAAAAAACAAAACATGACACGTGCACGCAGCAACAAACAAACAGCAACAATGACTTTTCTAGTCTTTTAAAGTGGCACGAATTACACAATGACCAACAGGTGTGCAGCTGCAGGCGGAGCCCTACAGTGCCACCTGTTGGTCACAAACAGATCCATGACACTAACAAAACTAAGACATCCTACTAGGCGAGACAGACATCTTTTGGTACAGCCCCAAGAAATTATTTGTGAATTCTGACAAAAGCCAAAGAACGGAGGAAATAGGAGTAACACCTATTAAATATTATTAAAATATTGTAGCAAAGTGTTTGTATTTTTGCAATGCCATGATATTGATTTCAGCGGTATTTCAAAAGGCTGGCACGCTTGTAGACTGGTTAGCATGTTGGCCTCGCAGTGCTGAGGTGCAGAGTTCGATTCCGGCTCCGTCTTCCGTTTGTGTGGAGTTTTCATGTTCTCCCCGTGCCTGCGTGGGTTTTCTCTGGGTGATCTGGTTTCCTCCGACATTCCAAAAACATGCGCGGCAGGTGAATGGAACAGCCTAAATCAGAGGTGTCCAAAGTCGGTCCAAACACGCTGTCCTGCCTGTTTTCCAGCTCTCCCAGCTGTGACACACCTGATTCAAATGATCAGCTCATCAACCAGCTCTGGAGCAGCATTAGAACAATCCTGATGATGTGAATCAGGTGTGTTGCTCCTGGGAGAGCTGGAAAACAGGCAGGACCGACTATGGACACCCTTGGCCTAAATTGTCCTTAGGTGTGATTATGAGTGTTAATGGTTGTTTGTCTCTGTGTGCCCCACGATTGGCCGACAACCAGTTCAGGGTGTCCCCCGCCTACTGCCCGAAGACAGCTGGGATAGGCTCCAGCACGCCTGCGACCCTTTTGAGGATGAGCATTAGGGTGGATTAAAAACCATAGTCTTGGTTTTCAACCCCCCCCCCCCCCCCCCCCTATGAGAAAGCGTCATACGCTCTGTTTTTAAAGGCGCATTTTCTCAGCCCTCAAACAATGATTTGAATTTCAAGCTCCCTCAATGCTCATGTGTGAGCTGGCAGCTAATGAGAGCGATGGTGACGTGGAGCTGAAAGCCGAGGCATAACCTGCGGCATGATTGTCGCAAGACTGCTCGTATTTTGAATCTATTTCAAACCCCATTTCCTGTTTGTCTGTGTCATTTGTGTGTGTTGCAGCTCTGCCAGTTTCAGGGCGTAAACCCAGCATCTCTGGAAGTGGCAGGGAACCAACACAGCATTGTGACCGCGATGGTGGCTAAGAGCGGACACTGAAGAAGAACAACAGCTGGAGGGGACTCAACAACAAGGGGGCGCATGTGGGGGTGGAACCGCTACTTTCGGAAATAGGTAAACAAACCCTGCAGGGTTGAGTCAATGAATAAACCGTGGCCCAGAATGATTGCCTTAATTATCGCACATTTACAGATGTACGAAGCGATGATGTGAGACTTAGACTACGATGTTTTCTTATCACGTGGGAAAAAATGTCTTGTAAGCAAAAGGTGTGAACATTTTAGAGAGAGTAGTATTTGGTTTTAATGTGAAAATAGCAAGTTTTTCGCTCTGCCTTCGTGCAGCCGGCCGTGCTCTTCTTTGGTACTGTCATCCAAACAAGGCTGACTTGAGTCGCTCAAAAGCTGCCAACAAAGTTTTCCCCTCGCCCAAGTTGTGTCCCAACGTTACAACTCTCATTGATAAATTGTTTCTAAGGCCGGAAGACACATCGGCGTCACGTCGTCGAGCGCATTAACATCCACTTTCACTAAAACAAAGATGTCAGGCACATAAACCCCGACCATAAATATCTGCCGCACAGCTGCCGTCCCAGATGATGGATGAAACTCTCCAGTACTCTCGCCAAGATTCCCTCTCTGAAAAGACACGACACCTTAGGTTGCTCTCAGATGCAAACAACAAACGGACCAGCTGCTTTGTTGACTCGTTTCCACTTTTAAGTGTATGCAAAGTAACATGAACGTGTGTTCTCTATTTTTTTAAAACCTAGCCTTGCTGAATACATAACCAAAGGTGAATCCCCGAGTTTATTGTATGTTGTGCTCAGATGTTGTGTTCTAGATGCACACCGACTAGGAGACAATGTACATAGCCGACGTTTCTACTTGTGCGCCCTGAGAAGTGTTGCAGTCGTTTGAGACTTTCAAAACTTTATTTGACTGTTATACGACCCATCGATCACAATCATCATCCGTGTTTTTTTTTTTTGCCCTCGATGATACGCTCATATTGTTGTGAATGCTGCTCTGACACGCCCAATTTATGTTTTAAAAATGTGTTTGTGTCTTTTTTTTTTTTTTTTTGAAGCATCGCCCATCAAAAACTCATTATGTGAAAACACAAGATTACTAATGTTTGGGCACTGAGGAATTGAATTGCCTCTTAGCGCTCTGATGTTATTCACTCACATGCCTGTTTTGCATTCTGAACTGCCTCTATTTGGGTTTTCTTTTACATACCGTGTTAATTATACCGCCACTTAAAAAAAAAAAAAAAAAGGATTTGGAGCCCAATATCTTTTCACCTTTACAGAAAATCCAAAGTACACACTACTGGTCTTTATTTGAACAATTTCTATCTGTAATGACCTCAGTGCTTGTATCTCGGTTGGGGGTGTGGCTACTCACCGAATGTTCCTGGTGTTTCCAGAGTGTCATCAAATCTTGTAACCATACAGGATAGCCACACTAGTTTTACAATTGATGTCAGTGGTTGTTGTTGTAAATTACCCTACAAGGAGGATGTTTTATTTTTTTTTTATTGGAAAGTAGAGTGACTGTTTATCTTGTCACTTCAGTTGATTTAACAGCAGAGTCTCTGGATTAAAATTGACAGAGTCGTTTCTTGTTTGGAACAAAAAAGAAAAGAAAAATAGCATAGGAAAAGTATTTACGCGATAAAGTGAACAAATGGTGTCATGCTACAAGTGAGGAGAACTTAAATCCTGTTGATGAAGCTCCAAAGTGTCAATGAGATTAGATTCAGTCTTTTCTTTGTCAACTCTTAAATCATGTGCAATGTAAGCCCTTTATGATATAACAATATCAATCAACTAAGCAGACATTTAATTTGATAATATTGTGAGGGGAAAAAAGTGTGACATTTTTGGGAAATATAAACATACAATATTTACTCTCTGATAAAAAAAAAAAAAAAGAGCATCACGCTCTGTGTAAATTATTAGGACACTTGTATGCATATGCTGCTTTCCCATAGTTGGACATTTCTGACCTCCGATTATGCAAAGTGAATTAAAACACAGCTTGAAGTCGTTCCAATATCGGAAGAAATGCCCCAATTCACAATCATCTCTCCGTTCGTATTCTCTCAGAAAGAACTCACCAGAATTGAAGTTGGACCTTATCATTTCCAAGAGGAGAAATTTCCAACATCCTAGCGGTCGTGAACACAGCATTTGCACAAAATGTTTTTGTTTTACAGTGAAACTCCTCGACAACGAAATCTACATGGGTGAAAATACCCCCTAGTGTGAAAAAAATCTTCATGCATTCACACCATTCCCGCTTTCCTGTTTCAAATTTGCTACAGTGAAAAACTCCCTGTTGTTAAAAATGTCTTGCTGCAAACATGATTTCGTTGTAGAGGAGTTTCACTGTGTATATTTATTTTGAAACATGTCAGCATAAGGCCAACGTTTGTATCAAATAGTGAAGTCTTCCTGACCTGGACAGTGATTCCTGATGACACATCCTTGTATCTTACTCACTCTTACCCACTTGATTGTGTCTTTCTGGCAAATGAGAGGGAGCTTTGATGGCGTTGAAGTCAACACCTCACGTCACCCCGCATCAAACGGCATCAGAGGAGAAGGAAAGGAAACCGTTTAACCGGACCGTCTTTGACCCACTTCCTCAAGCGGGCTATTAATTAAAATAATGAACGTGGTTTGAGGCTGCAGTTATGTCAACTAGCCGTGACACGGTCCCTGAAATCTGCTTTTGTCGGCACATCAGAGTAGTGCAACATTAATCAACATTTTAGAGCCGATTGAAAGACTCACGCAACTAATTAGAAAAGGTCCTAACCCAGAGTTACAGCACATTATCCATGCTGACATGTCACTGAGATAAAAAAATGATAAAAGAGTGATAGAGTGATCAGAGAAAAATGGTCATAGTTTGTGCTAATCGTGGATGTTTCAAAGACCCGGCGTCAGGAAACATTGCAAAGATGGTCGTGTTAGGACTTGAATCGAGTAAGAGCATCCACACACGACTTATTTCAACCGTCACACTGCAAGATCACAGTGACAATATGATGAATGGTGGATATGCTGACATATTAACACAACAAGGTCGAGTCATATTTTCCACACGAGGATCAATACCTGCCGTGATTTTGTCACATACGGATATTCCAACTTCATCAAACATGCACACTAAATACATTACAATGAATAATTCATCCTCGAACAATTACTCTGGCAAACTTCACTTCAAATCGTTCTTTTGAGCTGTAGAATATTCAACCAAATATTGAAAGTCATATTTTTCAGGGCTAATATAGTACAGTACAGTATATAATACTGTATATCTGAATATATACATATTTGACTGCAGGGCTTTGCGCTCATGTACCAGAGATGAAAGTGGACATTCCTGAAAAACAAATTTTATATATATATATATATATATATATATATATATATATATATATATATATATATATGTGTAGCCAATCGCAGGGCAAAGAGATCACACTCATAGACAGACAAAAAAATGTGGGAGGAAACCGGAGCACCCGGAGAAAAACCACGCAAGCCCGGGGAGAACATCTCCATTCAACCCGTCCTTTTGAAGCCTCTAACCACTGGGCTACCGGGCCGCATATATATATATATATATATATATATATATATATATATATATATATATATATATAATGACAAAAAATAATATAGACACTTGAAGCCATGACCACTTGAACGTGTTCCGTCGATTGCACGTATGTCAGCTTGCCTGTCTACCTGTTTTTGCGCTGGGGCCGTACCTGGCCGATCACGCATGAATTAGTTTACACAAAACGCTATTCAAATACTCGACATTCAATGATTAATCTGCCTTCTGTGTGCACCCTTTGTGGCTTCCGTTCTCGCCGAAATTTTCGAAATCTCCGAGATATGGCGAGGCCCTGAGAATGCGAGGGGAGGGGTGTTACTGTTCCGAGTGTTAGTGCCTCAACGTGGCTATGCTCATCAAAGCAAAACAACAAACTCAAACATGTGTTCGTTCAATGTTGTCAACTAATATCCGGATTAATTTTTCCTCAATTTTCTAGAGGAATTTTAATGAAAATGTGAAAATCTGGAATTTCGTGAAAATCCGGAGGACTTTCATCACTGATGTACCAAGGTTGCTGGAAAAAAAGTGACAAGACCTTGCCCATTAATTCACACAGCCCACAGGTTCTGCCTGTAACAGTAACAACTGGCTGCACCACTGAGTTCACATACTACAGGGTATACTATTGCTGCACAAAATTACGAGAGTTTTCATGTTTTGTCTTCAGGCAGTAGGCGGGTTACACCTACTGAACTGGTTGTCAGGCAATCGTAGGGCACACATAAACGAGAACCATCCGTGCTCACATTCACACCTCAGGACAAGTGAGAGTCTTCCGTTAACCTGCCTGGTATGCTTTTGGGATGCGGGAGGAAATCGGAATACCCGGAGAAAACCCATGCAAGCACAGGGACTCCACACCGGAATCGAACCCTGCACCTGTGCACTTTGCGGCAAAAAAACCCAGCAGCACGGGCATGGGGTGGTTAACATATCGGACTCACAGTTCTGAGGTTGGGGGGTTTGAATCCATGCTTTCGAATCTAGTGATTGAGTGGATTTTCTCCAGGTAGCCTGGCTTCCTCCAACTTTCCAGAAGCACGCAGTTTCAGTGAAGTCTCTAAATTGTCATTTATTGTGTGTATATGTCCAATGGAATGGTTGTGTACCCCGCCTCTCACCCAAAGTCACCTTGGAGAGGTTCCAGCTCACCCGCAACCCGAATAAGCAGTACAGAAAATTTATCAAAGATGAAATATTGTCCTAGTGGCTTCGTCCAATGGTCCCCAACGATTGGCACGCGGTATCGGTACAGGGTATGATCTTACATATACCGGTCTACAGCAGAAAAAATGTTGGGGACCACTGCTTTAGTCGATTGTATTCATTATGATGCAGTTTCACTGAGATGTGGCCAAGACAGTGGTAAATTCCAAAACACTACCTGCAACGAATCACCATGGGGCGTTGTTTGCAGAGGCTTGTCCTCTCATTGTGGATTCATCTCATGAATGCAAATTCCTCATTGCACCGCTTATTGAAATAGCGGAGAATTTTTAGCGGCGCCTGCAGATGCATGACTACCTCACGCGCGACCACGGTATCCGCTGGCTCTCACATTAACGCTAACGCTGGCGGGGCCATCAGACAACACTCGCAACAAGGTGAGAGGAGAAAAGTGAAATTCTAATGAGGCCAGCCGCCAGCAAGAAAACACACGGAGGCTATGTTCACATAGAACAGAGGTGTCATAGCCACTGGCCCACAGGAGCACAATCAGGCCATGCTCATCACACACAGTTTACAGTTATTCTGAGCCATGACTTCTACAATTACTATACGGGTGAGCCCGGTGGCAAGACCTGTTATGGCTGCTGCTGTGTATGAATCCATCTGAGTCCATCACTTTACAGGCATACTTCTCCGGTTGCAGAATATTTCACAAGCTATCACATTTCCATGAATGGAAAGTTTCGTAGGATGACGCCAGATTTATCAATGAACAACTTTTTAAAATGGTATTATTCACCAACAGATATTTTAGTTATTCTCAGACTCTCTATGGGTGTCAAACTCATTTCACATTGTGGGCCACATACGGCCTCGGTAGATGTCAAGTGGGCCGGACCATTAAAAATGATACCATACTCTGCTATAAATATCCAAAATAATATGTCTTTACGGCGGCCCCGTAGTCCAGTGGTTAGCACGTCGGCTTCACAGTGCGGAGATACAGAGTTCGATGCCAGCTCCGGCCTCCCTGTGTGGAGTTTGCATGTTCTCCCCGGGCCTGCGTGGGTTTTCTCCGGGTGCTCCGGTTTCCTCCCACATTCCAAAAACATGCATGGCAGGCTGATTGGGCACTCTAAATTGTCCCTAGGTGTGAGTGTGAGTGTGGATGGTTGTTCGTCTCTGTGTGCCCTGCGATTGGCTGGCAACCAATCCAGGGTGTCCCCTTCCTACTGCCCGAAGACGGCTGGGATAGGCTCCGGCACCCCCTGCGACCCTAGTGAGGATAAAGCGGTTGGGAAAATGGATGGATGGAATATGTCTTTACTTCGTTTTGGTCTAAAGAAGCACAAGAACGCTAGGAAAATGTTGAAATCTAATGAACATATCTTTTACAAAACATTTCATGAAGCACCTAAGATTCCCTTAGACAAATGTGCAATTTACTTTTATCATTCACATATGTGCATTGCAACTGATCCCACTGTCTGTACAAAGGCACAAAACCTTAACAAGTAATTGGCATTGAAAAATATAGTAATGCACTTACAAGATTAAACGAGATTTATAAAGAAAGGAATTTTTAAACCATTTACACAAGCATATAAAATCTAAATGTAATCCCTGCATACACCTTACAAAACTAAGAAGAGTGCTATAATATGGAGTCAAATGGTGCATTGAAGTGCGCTCAGTTTGTTCGAGAACCGAAATTTGTTCGTCATCCGAGGCATAAAAAAATAGACATTTTTGGTCGAAAACCGAATTGGTCGAGAAACGAGACGTTTGAAACTGAGGTTTGACTGTATATTTCAATCAGAGGGTATTTTGCGAACGTAGCATGGCACGTATGAAAGTGCTGCTTTACGTTCGAACGTTTCATCGATGATATTTTGTCATTGCGAATTAGACACACCGCAGAACCTGTTCTCTCCACAAAGGCGAATCAATTCGTCCTGAAGTGTACCATACATCTTTTTTTCTTTTCGCCATCTTATTCGTCTAAGGATTAGCTTTGAGCTAATGACCGAGGGGGCTGATTCACCTGTTTACCCAGCAACGGATAACGTAGGCCAGTATCATCCAATTAAAACTGTTCCTGCCGCCAACTGCAGCCCTGATTAGGACATGAGCAGTGAAAAATCGATGGATGGATTAAACAAGCGAGAATATTTTGTTTTATTTGCGAGCCAGATGCAATCATCAAAAGAGCCACACTTTGCTCGTGAGCCACAGGTTCCCGACCCCTGCTGTAGACTGATAAAACAGTAAGCTGTCCACTGTAGTAACTGCTGAAAAGGTGATCAGAAGAAAAGTAATGCATCGCATTGAACGCCAACATTTTTGTTTCTGCATGAGTGCATTGTTCCATCTACTATTTCAACAATCATTTTTAAAGGGATGTCGCATGAGACAAGTAGAAACTGGTTAAATTTTGTACCCATCTAATGGTGGCCTAAGACTTGACCATGACACGAAGTCACTCTTACACCACAGGGCACTCTTACCTCACTACCATGCAGAAATACCAGGACATAAAATACTCAGTAATGGTTATACTAAAAATACAATTTCCAACATCCCGGTAGTCTCAAATGAAGCATTGCCACATATCTATTCGCATAATCAATACACAAATATAGAAATGTGACACTGTTTATTTCTTTGTGAGCAAACAAGGGATCAAATCATTCCGGTATGTTCAGCACAGTAGATACAAAAATGTCATTCAGAACGCATCACCCGGCACCCAGATACCACATCAAGCATTGATGGAAGTAACCGCATTGGCACATTCATGCGATGTTGGAAACATAACTCAGCATCAGTTCATGTGTTCATATGTCGAGATAAGAGCGAGGAGCAAATGAATGCATGGCTGTCAGAGTGCCCCTGAGCAAAGCAACGCGGGCGTCGCTCACTGAAGCTGTGTGCAAGCACGCTTGGCACCAGCCATCACTCATCAAGCAGTGACACATTCAACTCGATGTTGAAGGAGAAATTAAAGACACGGGACGGGAATAGAATTTCCACGTCAACGGCATTTTAACCATGTGAAAATTGCTCTCCTCTGTCTGGATGTACTTTGTCAGCAATCAGCAGATGTTCACCGTGTTCAAAATAGAATACAAAGATGAAAATGGACATAAATTCACATATAAAATCTGACAGGTTAGACAAATGACAGTTATTGCTTGTCAACGCAAGTTGGTGCAGTTTGGACATCCAAGGCTGATGTTGATGTTTTTTAAGGTTAGGACTTGGTTTTTATCCCCATCAGTCACTGTCAAACCATCTGCAGACGCAGTCAGCAAAGATGCTCTTTGTGTGCATGCTGCTATAAAGATTCCGGGGCTTTGCAGCGGCAGTGTTAAGTTGTCCAATTACGGTGTTTTGTTTAGGTCAAAAAGGTGGCGTTTGGAGCTGTAGCTGCTCTGGTGTGACCGCTTCACATACTCTCGCATCCATTCCATTGTCTTGTCACTCTCCAAGAAGGAACGACTGACTATTAATGAACATGTAAAATATTTCTACAGTTGAGGTGTAGGAAATATCCATGTGAGTTTGGGCCAGCCTTGCTTTTAAACTGCATGAAGCTTTGTTTTAAGAATAATGCATCCTTAAAGTATGTTTTTATTTTTTTATTCTACTTCTCTATCACACACTCTCTCTCACTCTCTCTATATCTTTGGAGTTGATGTCTTGAATTATCCTCTTTTTGTTATGGTTAAGACCGCTGACTTCTGAATTTTCTACATTCACAACATTTTATAGGCAGCAATATGAGATGTGATCGAAAATGGACTATGTGCAATGTTGAATAAAGAAAAACATAATATATTCAATAAAAATTCTCAAAACATTTTTTTGTGTGTAGATTTTTTTTTTCCAATGTTGACTGGTGAATTAGAGGCGGTTCAAGGAGCAGAAATGTAGGGGTGCTATAAGGGATGAATAAGAAACAACATAACTGTCACTCATTTATTAAAAAAAGTAATGAAAAATAACCATTAGTGTTGGTTAGCGACTGGTTAGCACGTACGGTGGTTCGCATGTTGAAGGAAAAGTTGTTTTGATAAAAACAATTGTACCGTATTTTTCACACTAAAAGGCGCACCGGATTATAAGGCACACCTTCAAATGAATGGCCTATTTTGTAATTTTTTGAGGCGCACCGCATTATAAGACACAATCTATAATGTATCCACTAGATGAAGCTGCGCTTAAGGAACCGCCAACAGAACGATCAGATGTCAGTAAAACTTATTTAATAATGCAGCAACACAGTTCACTTAACCAACAGCAAATTATAACATTGACTCGTTAACTCTCTTGCTGCTGCTCTATTTCTGTGTTCAACTGCGTAACCGATCGCCTTAAGTTTGAGCTCTGCGTTGTCAGCATGTCTCCAGCAAGGAGCCATTTTGGGGTCGAAATATTACCATAATGATCACACACAAGGTGCATCGGATTTTAAGGTGCACTGTGAGCTTTTAAGAAAACGGAAGGCTTTTAGGTGCGCCTTTTAGTGCGGAAAATACAGTAACATCCGAAAACAAACAAAATTGTATATTTGACCAAAAAATCCTCCTAAATAATTTCTACAACAAAATAAGTACAATTCAAGTTTGTCTTTGAGCGAGTTGGCAAATAAATTAAATACTCAAAGGGTTAAAGGCCAAAATACAGCGGTAAAATACTATTCATACAAGAGGTGTGACCGCTGGCATAAAATCACAGCCAGCCAACTCAAGAAAGAAGGAAAAGAAAAAAAAAAGTCCCTCTTAAAGACAATAATGATCATTACTGCAGCTGGCGGTGTTCCTGGGATCTAATTGATGATCAGGCCTCCTTCGTTGGCACAGATTGGTGCTTCAAGTCATGGATGAGTGCCACCAATCAGGGAGGAGCAGTTGGGCATTCTCGGCAAAGCACCAGCCCACACAGGTCAAACACACACAAATAGAGTCCCCATACGGTTGGCAATACGGTCAGAAAATACCATGAGCCGTGACAAATATTCCAAGTTGGGGAGAAAAAAAAAAGTTTAATTAGGAGAAATCCACATTTCTCCTGTGAATCAGTTTTGTCTTCTCTGGTTGAATTGCGGATTAATGTTTATGAGTATGCCTGCCTCAGTGGCCAAACGTGTTCCTCTACCGTGGCCTTTGACGGCACTTGTTTCTGAAACCCGAGGCCTGAGTGTACATGTTGAATACCATTTAAATATTTTAAATGGGTCTTGCATAATACAATTACTTGACTCTTGGACAAACACCAGTTCATTCATCAAGCCAGTTGACAGACATCATGGAGCTGCTCCCATGAGGGTGTAATCTTCTTACCTTCACCCAAAGGCCATGGGGAAAGACATCTTCGTATATGTAGTACAAATAAATCATCAATCATGTTTGACATGAGAATAATAAAAGTAACTACCAGTGAGTATCTCTTTTGCTTGAGAAAAATATTTCTAAAATCATTTCATTCTTGGTTGAATATGACACCAATTTTTCATCCGGTTCAAGAGAAAGAACATGTGGTGGTCTGGTTATGATAAAAAGGATGTTATACTAGCGAGACAGACCTCCCATCATGCACCACTGTGACCGATTCATGAACATTTCATGTGTTCCTACATTATTAGTTTTATTTAGTTGCTGAGCGTTTAAATTTGCTTTCGCAATAATCCAACAAAGGACACCCTTTGATCATTTATCGACATTTACAAGTATTGCGAGTGACCCCCTTCCCTGAAATAATGACATATGAATTAGAAGGGAACATATCAAATTCATTGCACTGCTATATTTGAACTGTTCATGTCGTAATTGCAATTATAATTTCAAATATAGAAGGATTCACAATGAAAAACTGGAAGCAATATCAGCATTGACTATAAACAGGAGAGAACAAGATGGTGAGTTGTCATCTCCAGTTACCGCAGTCAGCATCTGCTTCGGCCTTCGAGAAAAGGAGTACGTCGCTCACAAGTGTAAAATGACACCTGACATGGAACAATATCTAGTCACATGGATTAAGCCATGCCAGTGAACTTGGTGCTCACCATTTTCCTTCGTGGAAACCCAATACCGAAGTAACAGCACAATGCCAGCCGCTGAAACCTGATCAGCCAAACCCCAAAAGGTAAACCCGCTCACCCCGGCAGACAATGCTCCGAATGCCTGACGCTGAATAGACGCATCGTCTGCAGCAACTATGTTCGCTGCTCCACACACAGTAAAGTCTTCTTTTACATTCAGAGAAACGTCAGTTGGCCTTCCGTCATGACCTCTCCCAGGGGAAAACATTTACTACCTTGGATGGCCTTGGATTGGACGACTCTGTTTACACTCGATTAACTGACTGGATAATCAGTGACACCGGATAGATGATTTTACTAGACAATTCATCACCTCTTATCGTTGCTGTAATATTTATTGTTGTCTGAGACTCATGGTCCATACAGAATAAATTTCCAAACAATTTAATACACGACAACGAGAATGACGGATTGCAGTCTGTGTATAGACACGTTGGGGCATTGGGGCGCGCATTGGGGCAGGAATAGTAGGTCAAATTTTTACCTCTTTCATCAATTAAGTTTCCTTTTCATGATCGAAACGTTGTGAAGTTTTTTTAAATCACATTTTTAAAAGGTACTCAACAAAGACGTCTGGAAGTTTCAGAGGTGGGTGCGTCAGTAAATTGTGCCGGTCTGTCATTCGTCATTCCGGCAGCGGCTCGGCCACCCCATCCGTCATTATCTCAACCCGGCCAAATTTGCGGTTGTTATTTTAACCACGTTTCCATCATCGCTAAGTTACCATCGGAAATCTGTGTAGCGCCAATGAAGTCCCTCCAGCATTTTACTTGATGTTGGAAAAAAAAAAATTCAGCACCCATATATCAGTCAATCCCCCCATTGTTGCTCTGGGAGTGTTAAGAATCCTGGAGTCTTGCATGTCGTACAGTATCTATCTATTCATATCTCTGCTAATGATGTCATGAGTAATAATGTTATGAGAAGCGTAGCGCAATGGTGGATATATCATTGGAAAGCTGAGATCATTGTCTTTGTGATGATACCAAAACTTCATTTCTGAAGTATGGGTTACTCACTTATGTGACTCATTTGCTCTCCCGGGTCACAAATATAAAATGATAACACTTGCTAAGAGCTACATTAGGTCAAAACTCAAATCCCGGATGCCCGCAGGCAGTCTAATTGGCAAAGTTTGTGATGTCACTCACTAAAGCAGGGTTAACCCTGGAGAACCCATATGTTCACTGTACACCAAAATATGTTTTTTCAAAAATTCAATGCTTTAATCCTAATTTAAGACTAGGGCCAAATTTGACCCTTTCAGATTTAATGGTGGCATTTGAGTAGCAGAATTTATAGGGGCCATATTCGACACCGTGGGTTCTCCTGGGTTAAAAGCACACATGTATAACACGTGTTCATTAAAAACAACAAAAATGGTGTTGTTGGGAAGGGGATGGAAATGATTGAAAGCCATCAATTCATTTTAAAGGGGCGGAATATTGATTTTAACAGAGTAAATTGAGTTGTGAGCTTGGTCATTTGACAAAATAAATTCAGAAGTCAAGGTATCATTTTACTTATTTTATGTTGAACACAGGAGTGATCTCGATAATATTTACAGTTCCGGTACTTGTTTCTCAACTGTGTCTGACTTCCTGTTACTGCACGACCACTAACCAGAGGGCACAGCCTTTCCACGGCTAGTTTGTCATTTAAATAGCGTAGTGGGCCTTAAAGGCATATTCCAATTTTTTTGATGAGGCACTAAAAACCAGGAAACACAATCCCAGCACTCGTGTTGAGCAAAATTATTGTGACGGCAAGCTTTCAGAGGACCCATGAAGCTGTTTGTTAAAAAAAAATCTGAATCTCTACCATCATCCCATCACTTCCCAGTAGGAGAGAATCAATTCCAACCAACTTGTCATCACTTTGCTCTCTTCAACATGTTCTTCTTCTCTATACAGTACAAGCAAAAGGTCAACAAGCACACTCAGAGTACAAACCTTTGGCGGCATTATCCAGAAGAGTATATAAAAAATAAAAAATACAATAAAATAGTGAGCCCATCTTTGTCTTTGTCTGGACAAAATTCTCACTCGGCACTTAAATAGGTGCAGATGTAGATGTGAATGGTCGTTTGTCTCTACATGTCCCCCGTGACTGAGTTCGCCTTTCACCTGAAGTCAGCTGGGATAAACTCCAGTCTCCTCCCGTAATCCTGTTCAGGATAAGCGGTGTTGAAAATGGCTGTATGGATGAAACGTAAGGGGAGGCAAAGATCTGGTGTGACCATCAGTGTTGTATGTTGACAACAGACAGAACTTGTGGTGCCAAGATTCTCTTTGGAAGTGACCAAGATGGACGAGAAGCCTAATGAGCTCATCAGAGGAACAGCAAAGACTTGAAACGCTCAATGGAGATTGTTTGGACATGTGCAGATGGATGCTGGAAATGGACATGCCAAATAGAAGAGGGGGAGACCAAAAATATTTGTGGATGTGGTGAGGAAAGACCTGCTGATAGCTAGAGTTACAACAGAAGATGTAGAGGACAGGGAGTGATGGAAGAGGATGATTCCCTGTGGAGGCCCCTGAATAAGGTCAAGCCTAAAGGAAAGAAGTCATCATTTCATTAATTCTATTGAATGAAATTGAATATGTGGAGCACTGGTTATGCTACGATTGCCCTCACAGTCAAATGAGTGATTCTGATACAGGTTCAAATCTTGGCTCGTTATTCTACTTGCATGTTAGCTTAACTGGAGACTTTGAAAGTGTCCATAGGTGTGAGTGTGAGTACGAATGGTTGGATTGTGCCCTGCAATTAGCCGGTCACCAGAATAAGGTGTGCTGCGACTTGCTCCAACTTGCCCACAATGCTGATGAGGACAAGCAGTATAAAAAACAGAGGGATCCATGCTGCTGCCTGTCATGAAGATGGCGCCGTCAGTTTCAAAATAACATATTATTGACGTTCTCTCGCTTTTTAAACAGACATTTCCTTACATCGATATACGCTGCGCTTTAAAATATTGACTTCTTTGAGACGATTGAGCATGAATTGTATGTACAAACGTGCCGTTCACCTGGCTTCCTCCTCTTCTCTTAAGAATCAATTGTTGTTGACAGGATAGAGCACGTGCAGAAAGGCAGCTTTGACGTTCAGTCGATTTATGTGCAAACATGCCAGAGGATTTTTTTTTTTCCAATCAAATATTGTTGCCTGGGTGTGCTAATCCAACTTTTAAATAGTCAAACAAGGTCACATTAAAGTGTCAACGTGCATTTTAGTCTGGCTTCAATCGATTTTATGCAATAGTCTGGCTTTCTTAGAGCCCGAAAATGAACTGCTGTGTTACAGCAACGGGCAATCAGTAAAAGCTTCTTGACACACATGACAGGGTTCAATCAATTTTGAGCTGCAAGGGAGACACAAGGAAGAGTGGAGGAATCGCCAATCAAAGCAACATGACATCAAACAACCAGCGGATTGATCTCAAAGCCCCATAGCGGCTTGGGACAAGTTCTGAGGCTTAAGCAACTCGTTAGCTTCCAAATCATCCTGCACACAAAGCAAGACGAAATCACAGTTTGATGATTTTTTTGAGGGGCTGTGGGGTGATCTGATACTCTACTTCAGAGTCAGTATATCTCACACTGGATGAACAGAACAAATTATTTTTCTTTTAGTAATGCAAAACTATTTGGCCACTATTTGCACCACTTGCCGCCAGTTGTCCTGCTCTTCACACAATTGCACTTTCCTCACAAATGGGATATCATTATACCAAAGTGTAGGAGATATATATATATACAGTCAAACCTCGGTTTTCGAACGTCTCGGTTCTCAACCAATTCAGTTTTCGACCAAAAATCTTTGAGTTTTTTATGCCTCGGATGACGAACAAATTTCGGTTCTCGAACAAACTGAGCGCACTTGAATGCACCATTTGACTCCTCTCGCCTTCCTTACGTGAGGAAGTGACGCTTCCTCGTGTTGCTTTCCATTGTGGGCAGACGTGCTCAGTAAAGGTTTTTATTTTAAAAAGAGCGTGGTTTCGGTTTTCGAACAATTTCGGTTTTCGAACAATCCTTCTGGAACGGATTATGGACGAAAACCGAGGTTTGACTGTATATATCGGGGGTCGGCAACACGTGGCTCCAGAGCCGCATGCGGCTCTTTAGTGACATCTAGTGGCTCCCTGGAGATTTCATTCATTCATTCATTTTCCGAACCGCTTCATCCTCACTAGGGTTGCTGGAGCCTATCCCAGCAGTCTTCGGGCAGTAGGCGGGGGACAAATTGGTTGCCAGCCAATCGCAGGGCACACAGAGACGAACAACCATCCACGCTCACACTCACACCTAGACAATTTAGAGTGCCCAACGAGCCTGCCATGCATAATGTTGCAAACTCCACACAGGGAAGCTGGGATCGAACCCGGTAGCACTGTGAAGCCGACGTGCTAACCACTGGGCTACCGGGCCGCCCTCCCTGGAGATGAAAGTGGAAAAAGATTTTGATAGTAGGCTAATATCGCTCAAATAGATATAGATACATGTTGCAGCTCCCAAAAAAGGAGAGCTGTGGTGTTGTTTTTTTTAAAACATACACTTTATTTATGCTTTTAACAGTCTCGACAAACACAGACACGTCTGCGTCCGACTCCGTGCCTTCTCTCTTCTCGTTCAACTCAAGTGGCGTTCAAAGACAGCCTCCGAAAATCGGAAATTCATGATGACTTCACTGACACTAAGAAAAGCGAAAATAATGCACCAAAACAAAAAATCAAGCGAGGAAATCACAAAATAAATTCTTCTAAATACATACAGCATGTGTTTCCTTCATTGTAAGTTTTATAGCAGGCTTTTATTTTTTTGCAGCACCAGACATATTTGTTTTTGTTTTTTTTGTCCTATATGGCTCTTTCAACATTTTGTGTTGCCGACCCCTGGTATATATATACTGTATATATGGGATGAGAAGCAGAGCAAGTATGTGGGTTGCGTCCAAGCAGAATTTCCGAAATCTTCTCTACTAATGTTAAACACCGCTGTGATCTGGGAGGAGAGCGTTTGGTCCCATACTGTGGAGATATGTGAAGAATCTATTTGCAGAATCTCATCTCAATATCTCTCTGCAATGAGATTGCCTCCAAGCCTCATTTTATTTCCAATGAGGGAGATGCCACTCAGCACCATTACACACCCAACAAAAAGATTTTACTCTAACATGGTAATCAACATCTATGTGTTTGACATTTCAAAGTATGTGTCTAAAAGGTCAAGGGTCGAGGTGTCCTAAACCAAGTTTCGGTCTGTCCTGGTGTGCGTACAGTCAGCAGGACTTTGATGGCCACTCGTCACGTTGTAAGTGTATCCTTGCTGTCAATCAACACCACTGTCTCCGCGCTCAAGTGGAGAACAGGTTATATTGGTTTCGGGGGGGGATCAAAAAAGCCTTTTTTGATCATGTGCTGCAAACAAACAGGTGACTGTGTCCTTTCCAGCAGGCTCTTCCTTGCACTGCGAGCCAGACTGTCCGTTTGAGTGACAGAGGGTCATGTATGCCATGCAGATAAGAGAACCTTAGTGGTGCCACGTGTATGCAAAGCATCTCAGTTCATTCTTCACAAATGAAAAGCACTTGGAGACGAGTCGAAAGCAGCCAGTGATCGGAGTGACATCTAAATTAGTCATGTGATTCATCTCGCTCCACTCGTCTGCAGCAGATCAATTGGAGCGTATTCCCCCAACTCTCGAGGATGCTGGGAACGCAGAGACGTGGAGTCTCTTGACACAGTGAGGAGGGGAGAGAATGGATTCGGTGTTGAACAGCACGTGGCTAAATCGTATAGAAGGGCAATTTCTGTTTGTTGTCATGGTAACAGGCAGTGTGGGCTGTGGCAAAAACACATCCCTTGCAAAGAGGCTTGATCAGGATCCAGAAGCTCGGCACGCCATTGCTCCTCTCCTCCATTTCGAACGTGGGAACACCGGTTGTGGTGCCAATGTGTAATGATGCGTTACGATCGCAACTACATAAAACACACACAGATCAGCCGAGGGAGCCGAAAAGAGGGACGGAGTGTGTGAAGCGCGGCTGAAATTGTGGTGATTGTGTGGAAGATGATTTTGTTTTGTCTTTTAGGGATTTCAATGTAAAGCTCTGAGAGGAATAAAGAGTCAACAGCAGCAAGATGGGCTGTAAAAAAAAAAAACGGGTTTCTTATGAACGATGGGGCTTCATTCAATGTTTTCTCCTCTCTACCGTACATCAGTAGGATGGCCTGAAAACACACAGGGATGCCACCTGCGCAAATTGTGTGTTTATTCATAAGCTTGGTTTTGAGATAAGGTTGTAAAAAGGCTGACCAAATTAAACCGTAAAAATGTTGTCAAATACATGAAATGACACCATTATGTTACATTTCAGTCTATATTCCACATGGCCTGGTGTCTTTATGGATTCTATTACAGTACTACAGTAAAATATACAGCAATACTCCATGTATGATTCCTGTGATGGTCAATAAAGGCTCATTGTCTACTTCTCCTTCTCCTCTTCTTCTCCTCCTTCTTCCTGAGCATTACAGCTCTTTGGTGCACACTGCCCCCTACTGTACAAGAAGCGTAAAGTGTTTTCATTTGTAAACCTACCTGTATTCAGCCACCCCCAACAAATAGACATGCATATTATACATATATATATATATATATATATATATATATATATATATATATATATACAGTACATATAAAACAACACACACACACACACACACACACACAGAGGAAAGTCATTTCATCACACACAGTCTTCTCAATAAAGCTCGACTACTTGCCAGAGGCACAGCTGTGCCAGCATGGTCACAAGACAACCCATCATCAGTGCCCAAAATCCAAATTGAATTTACACCGTCACATAATCAGAAAAAACCATGTGGTAAAATGTCCATACTTAAAGTCCTCATAAAGGATTGAGTCTTCTCAATTAGACACGCCACAGACAAGACAACCGTGCCAAACTTGAATTCTAGAAAAAACTTGCAAAGCATTTTTTTTTTTTTTCCTCTTGTAAGCAATTCCACTGAATGTGCTGAAATCACACCCCCTTCAACAAGCAACTATCAGTCTGTCGACTGTTGATCAAATATCCCTGCTCGGAGCAGGAAATGAATGCGACTTCATCCAGCATCTTTCTTGTACATCACACATTTTGGAGCAATGAAAATATATCGGCTTCAAGGCTTTTGGCTGTTGGACTATATTGCACCGGGGCTTTGCTGGGCTTTTCCACACATAGCGACAACAAGGTGATACCCCAGCGTGAAGTCCCTGTCCATATACTGTACTTGCTGTCACTTCTGACACTTTTAGCCCACTCGCTCTTCCACTTTCTTTCTATGATGTGCATGCCCTCAGGTTTCCCAACAAGGCACTCTAAAGCGGCCAACCCTGCCCGAGGCTACGGACCATACGCTGGCTGTTAAGTTGGATTTGTTTTCTTTTTGTTTGATATTTATTGTGAAGTGATCATCTTGGGCAACTTGCTTATTAAAGTAAAAAAAAAATGATAAAAGAAATGCAACAAAGGAATACATTTTGTGTTTTTTTTTCCTTTAATCACCTTGTGCACTTTGTTAATTAAAAAAAAAAAAAATCCTGTCCTGGCTTTTAACTTTTAAATAAGAAAAAAGGAAACATCACAAAAATACTTCAAGGTCATGAGAACTAATTGCAATTTCACAATTTGATGATGCATCAACCTTAATTATTAAAAAGTATCGCTATCGCTATTGGCAACACTGGCCCCGATTTACTGAATATATTCCATACCAAAATATGGAATCTCACACACCACTATTCCAAAGTATGTCACACAGTGCCAATGCACATATTTCGCAATAGTAGTATCAACTAATAATTCAGTTCTTAAAACAGCCATTGCATTAGATCTCATTTGTATCACAAATTCTAGGGTGGTTGAGGGTGCCATGTATCATGCTGTGTACAAAATGAAACTTTTTTTTTAAGTAAGGTGGAATATGTAATGGTTTCATATGCCAAAAAGACATGTTGGTCGTCGTTTGAACAGAAATTTGGATGCAGCATACAATGATGACCCTGAATGGGTTTAACAGAAACAAATAGATGAAAAATGAATCCATATAAATATTAAGTCTTGAGGTTTACAGTTGATGTTAAACAACCAGCCAATTGACAGAATTAGGATTAAGTTTCGGGTGAGGATTAAAGTGAGGAATTAGGAATAGACAGGAGCAGTAGGTGATGTGTTCAGGAATGGATTTGGTTAGTGGAGGTTGTCTGAAGTGCACCGAGACAAATGTAAGGGGTTGCAACAACAGAGATTTTGCTTTCTGTTATTTCTTCCAACAAATCCCTCATTGAGTCTACCGGGCTTCATTCACAAGAAGAGTACACGAGTGACTGAAGAAATGCACCATATTGCTGATGTAGCATATGCCTGCCAGTCCCACTTGACTGTAATCCCCTGTGTAAGTGCAGCTGTAGACTGACTGATGTTCACATTGATTGTCTGTGCGTACTTGAGCGTAAACATCTGCCTTTTCTTCAGGAAAACGTTCAAAAATTCGTCTCACCGTCCATATATTAATACCAAGCAAGAAAAAAGCTTGTAGGGAAACAACAGCCTCGCTCTTGCTCTGAACATGACACAGTCTGCGCCCAGGAGCTCCGGCTTTGCATAAAATGAGCATTGATAAATTTAGCAGCGCTTACATAACTCACGCTCAGTTTGAATCTTACTGATGAGGCAGAAAAAGACATTTATTTCCCTTCAGCCTCCCCTCCTCTAATGATTTTTTTTTTTTTTTTGCAGTAAAGTGGCAAACATGAACAGCGGGGGATGCAGCCTTTGACAAGGCTGGTGGGCGGGCACTGGGAGGCTGACAAATGTATAGTATGTATAAGTATAGGACACGCACACGCACCGCCAACCTTCAAGCATTTCCCTATTTAAACCCCAAATAGAAGAAGAGAGGATGCATTTACAAGTATTTGCCCTCTTCTAAAATTCTTAACTTTTTGCATCGTTTCCCCACTTTGGTGTTTGTCGTGAAACAAATGCAAAATTCCAGACAAAGACAACCCAAGGAAACATAAAATGCAGTTTTTAAATGGTGACTTTATTTACTACCTGACGCTGTGAGAAAGATTAAGTAACGAATTAACTGTGGCTGAGCACATTTCATTTTCATTGACCACACCCACATCTGTTCAATCAAGAAATCAATCACATCGAACTTGTCTGGCAACATGAAGCCACGACCAAAAATATCTCAAAAGCCGCAACAAAATGCAGCAATCTGAAGACATTCAAGAAAATCCTCTTCAGTCACAATCAAATCAAATATTTAGTGTTCAAACCGATGAATGCTTTTTTTTCAAATTTTCTCTTATTTTGAATATGATGCCCGCAACATGCTTCCAAAAGACTGGGGCAGGGGCAACACGCCTCAAAGCTATGTCCCATTCTTTATAATATATAGCACATTTGACAATAAAGTTGTACTTGATTTATAATCAGTAGTCGTCATTTCTGGTCAAATTGTTAGGATGCATTGTTTGTCCACGATGTTGCCCCTCCCTTTTTGTTGTTCCCTTTTTCAGTGTGGACTGGGCGTCTCGCTAATTGGTGCACCTGGCCTCCCTTACACACCTGCGAGTCTTTTGCTCATCAGCCACTCTTTCCTGCCGTCCTCGCTCCTGCCAAGCTGCTACACTCCAGCATTCCTGTACTCCTTGACTTGGTCATTTTGACTCCTTTTAGTTCCTGCCACCTAGACCTGTCCCACTTCTTGGCAATAAACCATTCAGAGTTCATTGTGTCTGCGTGTGGGTCCTGTGCTCTTTTTCCACGAAGCCTAACACAAATATTTCTTTTGATTTTCAGGTGTGGCAGTGTTTTGTTTTTGTATCTTTCAAGGCGACGTACAGAAATACAGACATGTCGACATAGTGTCTGAATGTTAGATATGAGTGTGTATCCAACATAGAGCATAAATGAGCCCCTAGTCACTAGTTGAAGACTAAATGAGGAAACAAATACTGTATGACGAAAAGAAAAAGGGGAGACAAAATTCATCCGCATGTCACTGGAATGCGTTTGTTTTTCAGATAGCTGTCATTAAAAAAAGAATAACTACTTTTCACTTTTGCTGGATTTTCAATCATTTTGTCCCCCGCCGCATCTGGAGGCAAGTCATGCTCACTGAAGCAGAACGTTTCAAATCCCCGTCAAAAAGTGTTTTGGCAAGACCAAAAAAAAAACAACTAAAACTTCTTATATGCTGCAGACATTTGAAAGCCACAATCTACTTTGCTGAGTTATTACAAGCCAGAGGTGATGCATTCATCGCACTCTTGATGCACACAAGGAAAACTAATAGTGAGTGTCTATTCATCTTATAACCAAAGAGTAATGACCTCTGTTGGTTGGTGTTGAGCTTCTTCTGTGCTCAACACAAACATCCAGAAACAAGGGGATAGGATGGAGTGTTGGTTGAGGGGCTACACGCTCAATCACATTCTTGCTCCCCGAGCTAACGTCAATCAAGGCTTACCGAATGTGCACGTCGAACATTCAGAAGCGATTGAAGCTAAACCAATGAGAGGATGGAGAAACTCACTCGTCACAGGGCCTGCGGGATGGCTTTCAGAGCGATTTTCGTGGTCCGTGTGTGTGTGTGTGGTTGACTTTTTTCTTTTCAATAGAAAGTATCCAGAAAATGAAATCAAATATATATTTACCTGACCTATCATTATGCACCTAAATATATTCAGAAACCCCTGAGTTTCCCTTTACTGCACTTCCCAGTGTAATGTAGACAGCGCTTGCTGTGTGTCATGAGCCAAGGCACTCCGCTAAATCCACAAAATATTCGTATTCGTAGAAAACCAGTCTATCTTTTCACTGCGACCACGCTTGCAGTGGTACGTGCCACTGTTCTTGTCTGGTTAGCAAAGAATGCCGAGTCTGCCGATTAAAAGTAGCATGAGGAAAATAATAATAAGAGACTGTAGATCATTACCTATGAAATGATCAGAAATCAATTGAATTCCTTCACTTCACAGTCAGTAGAGAGTGCCCTTGTTGTGGTTCATCACCCAATTCTAATCCGTTCCACTTGAGCGTTAGTTACTGAGAATGCATTCCATGTTTTTCATATAACTACTCTTGCTCTTGTACCGACAGCTCCCGTCTAGTGTACTGTACATTTCATGCGTTATGTTGCGAGCAGACAGGGCTGTGGAAAAGAACCTAAACAATCATGGCGAGAAGAAATTACGTTTTCATCACTGCTGGTAGCAACAATTAGTTAGCTACAGCATCGGCCCAGCGAACAGTAGGAAGTCACATGCTATAATAATGTATATAATAATATACCCATCCATTCATTTTCTGTTCCGCTTAATCCTCACAAGGGTTGCCGAAGGGGCTGGAGCCTATCCCAGCCGTCTTCGGGCAGTAGGCGGGGGACACCCTGAACCGGTTGCCAGCCAATCGCAGGGCACAGGGAAACGAACAACCATCCACGCCCACACTCACACCTAGGGACAATTTAGAGTGTTCAATCAGCCCACCATGCATGTTTTTTGGAATGTGGGAGGAAACCGGAGTACCCGGAGAAAACCCACGCAGACCCGGAGAGAACATACAAACTCCACACAGGGAGGTTGGAGCTGGAATTGAACCCGGTACCTCTGCACTGTGAGGTCGATGCGCTAACCACTGGACACCGGGCCGCCCTATAATAATAATATATACAAATATTAACAGCAAGTCAGTCAATAAGTCTGCAATGCATACAAAGCTCTTGGCATTTTTACATAAAGATGAAGCGGGTTTTCCAGAGAAATGTTAGAATTCACACAATGAGGTAGAAGTTGAACTCATTTACTTAAGGTTGTCATCAGTGGATGACAATATTGATAATAATAAAAATAATTAGAATTGACAAATAACTCCTCCACCCATGTCAAATTGCAGGAAACAGGGCGAATGAGTAGAGAGAGCAACACAGACGGGAGTGACACCTGGAACTGTCACTCTAAAGGAGTTCAGTTCATGGTGGAAAAAAATCCTCAATTTGTCAAGAAATCATATACCACTCAATATGGAATTAATGTTATGAATATGAAACATGGCAGTCAAGGTGCATCATTTAAAATGTAATTTAAGAAAAGGAGCATAATGACAAAGTGGATATAATTCCGACTACTTTAAGGCAGTTATATAGCATATTTCATACACAAGGTCACTCAATTGACAAGTCACTGTTGGTGTTGTGGTAAACACGCCTGACTTGTGTGTGGGCAGCGTGGGTTCGGTGCAGATGTGGTTGTGAATGGTTGTTTGTCTCTATGTGTGCCCTGCGACTGACTAGCGACCGGTTCAGGGTGTAGTCCAGTTTTTGCCTGAACTTAGCTGAGCTCCAGCACCCTCCGCAACGCCTGTTCAGGATAAGCGGAGTTGAAAGTGGTGTTACCATCCATCCATCCACTTTCAACAAAACGATAAGGTTCAGTTTTGAATAACATTGTCAGTCACCTTTAACCCTTTCTGTGACAGTGAGAGCAGTGGAGAGTTTATCATATTGTCAGGTTACACGGTGCATGAAAGGGTTAACATATTCCTATAGAGGCCTAAAGGGTAATGGATAAGTCGATGATTATCGAGTTCAGAAAAGAGGTGATTAGGGGGTGAAAAGGCCTTTTTTTTTTTAAACAGCTGCTCAAGTGAGCACATGCAGGCAGTTGAGCGAGCAGGAACCCTGGAGGGCAAGATAAAAACATGATAAACTTTATACAATCATGGAATGAAATCCTCGAGTTTTAGTGAGGCAAAGGCACGAGACAACAATCAGTTGATGCGATCTTCAGTGGATATGCCGAAGGCATAAATCTTGACGGAAGGCAGGTATGTGTTAATCTGGGATTAGTGATAGCTCGATATCAGATGCCGGGCGCATCAGCAGGTCGGAAGAAACCCCGTCGGCCAACGCCACCGGCTTGTATACACAGTGAAGGAGCAAAGCAGGACAAGAAGGAACAGTCACTTTGTTGCTACTAGCGGTACTTTAGAATTGCATTTGGGCCGCCATCACACATTTCCACTGCAGTTTGTCAAAGTCACTGTGGTCTCGTAGGAACAGTTGAAAGTGGACTTCGCTTAGATGGAGGGAGAAACTATTCAACCCTATAAATTCCGGTGGATAGAAATTTAGTTCCAGGATTTTTTTCCCCTCACTTTTGAAAGTGAATATGAAGGTGTAAAATTTGGGGTGTAAAATTTGGCATTATATGATAATGCTTGAGGTTTTTCCAATCTCAAAACCAGCCACGTCTGCTTGTTTTAATTTGTAACCCCCCCTCGGATCATATTTGTCCCCTAACGTTATCTCCAGGTGATGTTGCAACACAGGCTTCCACCCAAACTTCCTTCTGGATGGAATGTGAAGGACGAGGTATGTCAAACTAAGGCAGATGGAAAGCGCTGTCCCTGAAGCCCACTTTACTAATCAAGCTCTAATGATATGTGATGTTAGAAACTAAGCCCATGGCTGTTTTTCACCACATGCTTGGCTACATAAGACTCGTGACCTCTGGCTTCCCCAGATGCTGTTTCCAAACAAAAAAGTGACCTTCTGCTTTTATGCAGTCCCCATATGATAGTGGACTGATTCAGGGGAACAGTTGCCATTATGCTACACTGGTGATGCTGGGTGAACACTTCCAATAATGGAGAGTGGGCGGTGACTTTGAGATTGTGAGGACAAATGACAAATACGACTTTTCTTCCTGCAGTGAAACACTACTTCTTGCTTTCCCCCCCCCCCCCCCCCTCAGCTACATCCTGGTGGAGACATTCAGACATTTTGAACAACTATGTTAATAGCCAGTAGTAAGAGTACTCATGTTCTAGGTAGAAAAGAAAAAAAAAGGTTGTCCAAAAACTTGGATGATGGCCAATAGCCATGTGGAATTATGTGCGGATTTCCTGTGTAATGCTGTGGACGACTTTATTTTGAAAGGTCACATCTTCCTGTTTTGTACCAGATTGTACCAACCATTTTTTTATGAACAACGGACTGTTGATTGGATGCTTGACAAAGAGAAGCACTGAGTGATGTTGACCGCTTCATCATCAAAGTGAAGAGAGTTGTTTTTATTGGATTAAAAGATGACTGGGTTTTCTCCGGGTACTCCGGTTTCCTCCTACATTCCAAAAACATGCATGGCAGCCTGATTGAACACTCGGAATTGTCCCTCGGTGTGAGTGTGAGCGTGGATGGTTGTTCATCTCTGTGTGCCCTGTGATTGGCTGGCAACCGGTTCAGGGTGCCCCCCGCCTACTGCCTGAAGATGGCTGGGAAAGGCTCCAGCACCCCCTGCGACCCCTGTGAGGATAAAGCGGATCGGAAAATGGATGAATGGATAGATAGATGGATAAAAGATGACTGGTTATATTTTTCCTATACACTACTGGTATGATAATTAGTCAACTATAGTGTGGTTAAAATGTTACTGACAGTACATTATTGTCACACAGTAAAGATTTTGTGATGTTGACAGTTTGGACTCTGGAACCAATTACTGAAAATATAATTCATCTCAATTGGAACGGTTGTTCTAAATGTGGACCACATTTTTAAAAAAAAGTCACAGAAAGGCTTATCGACTTTTGAGGTAACCCTTGGCCTTGTTACCTTGCACTGTCAAAACTAAATACAAATGACCAATTATTTTCGATCTATGAAATGTGGTATTAAATTATTGCGACTTCTATTTACATGTAATTGACTTTTACTCTCAAAACCTTGTGAGAATTCACATAATTCAGATGAACAATCTCTGCAGTATCAATCCAGTACAAGGAAAATCATTTTTGAACATGAATCCACTAGTGCCTCTTTTTTGGGGGGGAAGGGGGGTGCAAAGATAAAAAATTTGTGCACTGGGAAACATGTTGGACGGAGCAAAAAAAATGTCACTTGTATTTAGTAGTATGGATTTCATAAAAGGAGCCAGATCACACCGTTTCATGAGATTAACTCACTCAGATTCACTCATGTCATTCATCGTCACCACACACATATAATAGAATGCAACACACAGAAAAAAAAACACTAAGTTATTTTAATTCAAATATGTAAAGTCGCTCCACATTTTTTGTCTGACCATGTCAAGTGTACGGACGAAGTCCAGACAGAATGAGGATTCCATAAGCATAGAGACAAATAAGAGATTTTGGTTACAAAAATATTAACAAAAACACATGACAGACAAAATACAGACGCTGGTAACAAAGAACCTGCAAAACAAACAAAAAGCGCTTGCAAAAGGCAAGGAACGATATACATGAAAGTTGCTTGTCAACTTAAAAGACAAGCCAATCCAATGCACAAACAAAAACAGAAAATGCATAAGAAACATACTAAAACAAAAAAATACTATGAGCCAGGCAAGGCTATGAGTAAAAAAAACATGAAGAACATTTGGATCAAAAGGCACTTGGACACAAAGACATGAGCAAGGTTAACAATCCGTCAGTTTGTTTGTTGGTGATGTTGCATGGTTTATAAAGCAGACAGATAACGAGGCCCGATTCAAGACAGGTGTGACTCGTGAGGAAACGCCCACTCGCCAGTTGGAGACTGAAACAAAAAGCAAATCGACAGATCATGACAGACAACACCTCTTTTTGTGACCTGTCCACAAGACCAGCCATCATGCTCTTTAATTAGCATGTTCATATTAAATCAAGGTGGCCCGGTGATTAGCGTGTCGACCTCACAGTGCATAGGTCGTGGGTTTGATCCCGGCTGTGGCCTTCCTGTATGGAGGTACTCCGGTTTCCTCCCACATTCCAAAAACATGCATGGCAGGCTGATTGAACACTCAAAATTGTCCCTAGATGTGAGTGTGAGCGCGGATGATTGTTCGTCTCTGTATGCCCTGTGATTGGCTGGCAACCGGTTCCACGACCCTTGTGAGGATAAATCGGTTGGGAAAATGGATGGAAATTAAATAAAAAATGAATTGATAAAGTTGCGTTGAGTTGGTGGTTTGATAAATAGAAACGCCAGTATGAAGTAAGCTATGCAACCGCTCCATTAGTTCATCAGCCGCCAATGTCAAATAATATTCATTTGCAAAAGAGGATCTGAATTATGATTCATCTCAACAAGATTTATGAGATGCGTTCTGCGCTGTCAAACCGATGCGGTTTTAATATCCAAGATGGTTGCGACTTAAAAGCTGGAACTGTAATTAAAAAGTTGTGTGCTGCTCCATTTTGTCAAGTGCGATGCAGCCCCGCATAATGTTTGGCCAACATGTTTGAGGTTTTCCATACTACTGTATTTGCACTCTTGGTATTCTATACTTTGTTTGTTGTTTTCATTTATTTATTTTTTCCATCACTGAAACCAATTTCTTTCATACTGCTGTGAGAGAACATCCCCACAGGGATCAACAAAATTTCACATGATCTTTTATGAATCTGTGCACAAGGGGAAACCGATGAGTAACTTAAAGGGCAGTGACTTTGCAGTGTGGAACAAAGAAAGAAGACAACAACCGCTGCAAAGTAATGTCCTGAATTCTATGTTGGCGCTCTAATTAGATGCCTGTTGCGTTTGACTTCCACGATTAGTGTGCAAGGCAGATGCACCGTCAACGTTTAACATGCCACATAGAGTTCCCCAATGATCACAAAGCAGGTTGGACCTGTAAGTACATGTTTTTCAAATGTGTTTGTCATACCGACATCCAAAAAGGGGAAAGAGTGCATCCATTTTCTACAGTGCTTGGCTGCAGACTCAGGTCAATTAGTGGAGGCCAGAGGTCAAGGTAAATATGGTGAAGCTGCATTTAGCTGTTACGCTGCATGCAAATGAATAAGATGCCAACAGAAGTCAAGTCAGCTCCAAGTGTACATGCTTTTAAATCCAGGTTAACAACAATGCTTTTTCGCAATACTTACAGAATGATTAACGGCTTTGAATCCAAAATGTCTTCAATTTTGTCTTTGCTGGCTCGGGATTGTTGGCTAACAGTTCATTTGAGTAGTGATGAATAGGATTTAGCAAAGGCCAGAAGCACAAAAGAGCAGGACAGCATCAGAAACCAAATAGAGCTGGCACACCGCCGTAGTCTGAGGACGACAATTTCCAGCTGTCTTCTGTTTTACGGCTATTGATTAGTCGAAGAGACAGATTGGTGGGCCTGACTGGCCCTGCGCAGGGACGTCTGTCTCTGCTGTTGCATGCAGTGAGAAGTCTAATGACTTCTAGTGTTAGCTGAGTTGAATTTAAATCAGGTTTTTCCGAATTATGATTATGCTGAAGAGACTTGCTGTCACGGAATTCTGAAAAGTGTATCCACAATAATAAAAATGTGATAGGAATGTGTACACAGCTGTGGCCTCCACATATGCACGCGGCATGCTTCCAAACACTGTTTTATTTCATAACTAGCAGAACATTCTGTGCTTTTACTAGGCTTCCTGCCCCAACAACAACAAATTAATATGTCCAGTACCTAAATAAAAGACAAACAAATCTGCCTGTCCAAGTACGGTAAATCATTCATGGAAAATTCAAGGAAAATATCGTTCATCGCATCATTCAACAAGATCCATCTGAGGGCATGAAGGCTTTGAGTTTGCGTTGGAAGTTAATATTTTCTCACCGCTGGCTGGCTTTGCCTCATCTGATATTGTTTCATCCAATAGTCGAATTGATTTCTTCATTCTTGCTGGCATGGAACCAACCCCATTGAGTGGAGGTGTTTGATTACTGTAGGGATCATCATTCTAAGGTTTTTTTTTCTGTTTTTGGACAGGGGGGTGGAGTATCCATCCATCTGTTCATTTTCTAATCGTCAAATCCTCACAAGGGTTGCAGGCGTGCCTTTCCCAGCCATCTATGGGCAGTGGGTGGGGGCACCCTGAACTGGTTGCCAGCCAATCACAGGGTACACACAGACGAACAAGCATTCAAGCTCACAATGACACCTAGGGACAATTTGGAGTGTTCCATTAACCTGCCTTGCATATTTTTGGAATGTGGGAGGAAAATGGAATACCCAGAGAAAACCCACATATGCACGGGGAGAACATCCACATTGGAAGGCCGGAGCCGGAATCGAACCCTGCACCTCTGCACTGTTAGGCCGACGTGCTAACCAGTCGACCACCATGCAGCCTGGGTGGAGTATCTTACCATGAAAAACATTACATCCAGATAAACTCTCTTCAAATTAAACAAAAAATGTTGGCTTTCCCTGACAAGAATACTTACAAAGGTTTTAAACTGTTGAGCTGGCCTCGTTCAATCCAACTACAGAGACTGAGTCGAATGAGGTGTTTGGTGACCCCAAAAAATTTGCACAGTTCACTTACCGGTTTGCTCCAAAGAGAATACAGCGTGAAGATAGAGTCATGACAAATCTCAAGTCGAATCGGCTTGATTCACTGATACGTTCACATTTTGTTTGCTTCTTTTATTCTTGCGCTTAGGTTTTTTCCTCTCGACAGAACTTTGCATCTCTTAAGGAAAATACATTTCAATCTAATCGTAAATCCCCCATCGGCACAATCCACTTCCACATAATAATCTTCCTGTAATTGTTAGCTGTCAATATTGTACTCACATTTTCTCTTTCTGAGGGAGAGAAAACCCACAGAGAGAATAAATAAGCCCCAATAGGGAATTGACCGATGTTTTTTTTGTTTTGTTTTTAATCAATGGGATGGGTCACAGCTTCCTATTTCACGCACACACACACACACAAAACAAAACATCTTCCTGCAATATTGTATTCAGCGATTGTCATTGTGGCTCATTAAAGTGGCACACACGCGTCAGCTGCCAATGTATCATCTGCTGTGAACAGTCACTGATGAATGGAGCAGCCCTTCTCGCTCAGTAGGATGCTGGCTGGACTCCTTTCCTAAATACAATCCCCACAGACTCTGCAGACATATTCACTTGACAAACAAGTACAGTACTACAGTACGGATTGACAAAAAAAAAAAAATTAGCTCATGGATTGTTTTATGAACAAACAAATCATTTGTTGCAGCAAATTTTGTGTTTGTCTTAAGATGCAGAAGGACAGGAAACAACAGTCATTTTTTTTCATACTTTCCTTTATTTTAAACAAGCAGTCCCAATTCTACATTGCTTTCATAACAGCATGTTGTGAACAATGAAAGAAGAGAGTGCGCACTGCGTATATGACAGCGACACTGTGGATCACCTTTGGGTGGGTGTCCTTATGTATGTTTGTTTTTGTTTTTAATGGCTCCAGGACAGCGTGTGTGTGTGTGTGTGTGTGTGTGTGTGACTGTCAGAGATGTTCGCTCGGACGGTCAACAAAGGCTCGAACACAGGAACAGATTGTCTTTCTCTGCCGGCAGGAGGTGCAGTTTCAAGGAAGTCACTCACCGTGAGCTTCCCACCTGACACCCGACCTCTGCAACCTCTGCCGGCCTTTTTATTGACTGTATATGCAAATGACAAGGAATATATCAGAAAAACACTCCCATCTTCATTAACATGTCGCACCCCTGGGCGGTCCAAATTGGGCCGCCCCAAAGACAAAGCATTCCCATGGATTCAGCACCAGCGTCCATAAACTAACAGACACGTCGACATTTTAACGATTGGCGTCCCTCTGAATTGATATGTGGTAACCTGGCTCGTGACCCTTTCTCGTGATGGAGCGCACAAACACCCCCTTCCGTCCAGGGTTAAATCTTGCTTTCTGAGATAAGGAGCGCATGGTCTGGTACCATGCGCTCGGGTCCCTTGGCCTCGAATTGACCCCTGATTCTCTGTGCCTCTTATGTGTGCCAAATGTTCTGAACACAATCAAGCATGTAACAAGATGAATCTTTAAAACATGACAACATTGTATTTTCTATTCTAACATTCCGTCCTCTTGACAAGTTTTAAAGTAGCATCAAACATCAATTCGACAGCGATTGCGCGAGTAGGGGGAAAAACTGTCCTGGAAACATCCCAAGGGAGTGCATAGCATATATCGTGTATATAGGGATAAAATGCAGGACAGAAACCCTTTCTCTTGCAACAGCCACGCATAAAATGGGAAACTAAGATATATCGTCTAATTTTTTCAGTCCAATACATGTATAAGAATAAAAAATAAAAATAAACCCGGAAACATCAACCATTCACAAAATGTGTTCCCATTGTCACTTCTAATTACAGACGAAATACCAAAACGTAATTATGCGTTCACATAATGCTTTCCCGAAAGTTTCCAAAACATCACCGGCACTTGTGAACAGTTAAACTCATTTTGAAGACCCGTCAACAACAACATACTATAAAAAAGTATTTTCTGAAAAACATGTAAATCCACATGTGTGCTCTGCTCAACTTTAAGTGTTGAATTCTCATCATGGGCCTGGAGCAACTATTAGGACAGTCATAATGGTTCAACATAACATTATTAACCTTAGCTCACAAACAAGTCGAACAGAAAACCTCTCATTTCACCCCCCCCCCCCATTTTTTTCCTTTTTTTGTCGGGAAAGAAACACAACTTACTCATATTAATATAGGAATAATACGATCACAAAAGGCGGGCATTCCTGCCCCTTGTGTAAAAATCTGAAACAAAGGAAGGTTGATGCAAGTCGATCCTCGCATGATGGCAAAGTCCAGACAGAAATTCCTTCCTGGGGGGACTTGATGGGGGTCACAAAAGATCATACTCGGGCGCTGTTAATCACTCAAGGGAGAGGGAGATACAAACACCACACTTCATTCTATGTTTTACGAGTTTAAACAGACGTTCACGTGGGAGTGGGGTACCAATACTTATTGCAGTGAGACAAACTTTCTACACCGGCATCTTCTTTTAACCAGGACTGCAATGTCTCTTCCTCCTGTGCGTTCGTTGTCCGCTGCCTCGCGGCGTTGGGCCCATTTGTGGGCCTCTGTACCCACCCGGCCTGAATTTTAGCCCCCTGATGATGATGATGATGATGCATAAGCAACACTTGACTGCCCTTCATGGGCTCTGCTCCATTTTCCTGAGAGGGTTGTGTTTACCACGGAAAGCCCTCTCTCCTACTGTGGTCTTTCGACGGTGCGCGCACGGGGCGCACTTGAACTTGGGTGCTGGTTCTCCTCTGTGGGACTGGCGTCGCTATCAGGGCCCCCTGATATCGTCGTCTTGGTTTCACGTCCAGTCGTCCTTCCGAATTTCACTTTGAAGTCGGAGATGCTCCTGGGGCTGTGCTTCCCTCTCAGACGGACAGCATGACTGGTCCCGTCCGTCACTTCGTTGGGTCCCATCCATCTCGGCTGGTGCCACTTCCGCTTTAGGACCCTTACATACGGCTGCTCGGGATACGTCAGTCTCATTCCTGGCCACTCCATCTGGAGTTCTCCTCCTTAGGAGATGCCCTCTCCTGGTCTGCAAGAAGGTGGTTAGGGTGGAAAACATGCATTCTACCATCTTTCCTCTAAAAATTGTAAATCCGTAAAAAAATGGTCATAACCACATCGTCTGAATCAATGTCGGTATTAACCTCCAACCACTATGCCCTTTCAAGTGTCCTCAGAACTGCTACCAACTCCCTGGGCTATCTGTTTTCTCTTAAGTTTTGAGTTTCTTGGAACTGTAATTGTTTCGATGGATGGCCATCGTCATACTACCAAATGAGTCAAATCAGCCTTTCTGTTAAATGTCTAAAGCGATAACTGTCTGAATGCACTATAATCTGGTTCAAATATTACCGTGGCATACTAATCATCTCTGAGTCTATTCCCCCGTTTTTTTGTTGTTGTTTTTTTATAAAGCGGAAAAGGGCAGCGCAGCAACGAGGTGTTGAGGTTAGCCTTCAACCATTCCATCCGCTGCACTGATCCCTTCTGATTCATATGTCAGATTGGGTTTATGTATGGTCTTGTCTAATTTCTCAGTTTGTTCTACTGACATTGTAAACATTTTCGAACAGACAAATGCAGCCACTGTGACAAGTAGGGACCACTTCAAGGGACTGTCTAACACAATGTGATCAACGTTTTGTAAAAATTTCCCTAATGCTGCCGTACGTCTGACGCATGCTGAATCTTCTTGTTTGATTTGGGTCCAATTGCATGCTGACGTAGGTCAAAATCCGTCATCCACTTTCCCCCTCTCTTTCCTGAAAAATAACAGTAGAAATAGGGTTTTCATCGTCAAAAATATCCAAATAAAGCAGCTTGAAGCAATCAGGCCGCACGAGAAAAACCGACATCGCCGTGCAAATCTCCCAAAAATATAACGGCGGCGAGCACATTGTAAATTTACCTTTCCGTTTGAAACCGCAAAAAAAATTAAACGAGCCACCTAGTGGCTTCCGAAGAGCAAACCTCAAAAGGTGTCGCAAGAAGATCGTCAATGTACTGAATGAGTACAATGTCGTTTGGAGGTCGGGAAGCGATGCGCAGCTACTGGACTAAAAAAAAATTTGGAAACACATTAACACACAACACATCAAGTATTTTACCACCAAGACGAGTGAATGAGAAATCCCCCTATATGATCCCGAAAGCATAATGTGGAAAAATGTGTTGGTCAAATTCACCATGGGAAAATGTATGCGGCGGCCCGGTAGTCCAGTGGTTAGCACGTCGGCTTCACAGTGCTGAGGTACCGGGTTCAAATCCAGCTCCGGCCTCCCTGTGTGGAGTTTGCATGTTCTCCCCGGGCCTGTGTGGGTTTTCTCCGGGTGCTCCGGTTTCCTCCCACGTTCCAAAAACATGCATGGCAGGCTGATTGAACACTCTAAATTGTCCCTAGGTATGAGTGTGAGCGTGGATGGTTGTTCGTCTCTGTGTGCCCTGCGATTGGCTGGCAACCAATTCAGGGTGTCCCCCGCCTACTGCCCGAAGACAGCTGGGATAGGCTCCAGCGCCCCCCGCGACCCTAGTGAGGATAAAGCGGTTCGGAAAATGGATGGATGGATGAAAATGTATGCAAAAACGATTTTCAAACAATTTATGCGAAAAACAATTTTCAAAAAAATGTCTGCGAAAAACATTTTCAAAAAAAGTGTCTGCGAAAAACATTTTCATTCATTTGAGTAGACGGCAAACACATAACGTTAGGAATTTCAAACAATTTCCAATTGAGAACGTGCCTACCCTCTTTACCATTGGTTCCAATTCCTTAGCTAGATGAGTAGGACTCAATGCGAGAAAAATTTGTTTTGTGGTCATGCAATACAATACCAGTCAATGAGATCCTCTGACAGGTCCACTCCGGCTGGCACACCCTCCTCTGAACCTATGACAATTTAGGAATAGGGAACATTAAATAAATTGCCTTGTGTTTCAACCGACCAGGCCATGCGATTAAATTTTGTTCTCTAGTCTGTCAAAAGCATTGTGCAGTGGGGTGGGGTCATTCGGGACTGTAGGGCAGTACGGGAAGAACCATGGAGGCCCAAGGCTGACACTGGTCACAGAGTTCGGTGGTGGATCATCTACTGACGTTAGCAACAGTCAGCTTTGTGTTGGCGGTGAGAATTGTTCATTCGGCAGTGTGACTTTCAGTCATCTGAGCAGCAAGCCTGGAGACTTTTGGCTTTGACGAGCAAGTTGCAATTCACCATGTTCAGTTCAGCGGACAGTCTTTCGGTGAAGCCATTGGTGACCCCCGTTGTTGGGGCGTCAGAGTACCCATGTGGCAGTTGGGCCTCATCCACGTGTGGGCGGCGTGGCTTATCAGTGTACAGGCTTCGTGGAGGAGTCGGAGCTTGTAAATCAGTCCAATGTCCGTTTTATCTCACCACAGTGGAGGAGTCAGCTTGGTCCCCAATGACCCCCGCACTGGCCCACATCACCTCCTAACCCCCCCTCCACAGCTATGCCATCTTGGCCTCCCAGTGGGCCTGGAGCTTGGGTGGGGGTAGGGTCAGCCATGGTGGAGCCTGTACAGAGACACTGATCCATATTAGATTACATTTCTCAATTTTCTCCTTTTCTTAAATTTTTATTTTTGCATGCATTACTGGAGACCCTTGGCCTCTTGTAAGTGCAGTCGTCATTCTGTAGCTTCGATGATTTCTCAGTCACCGTCTCGGCTTCTGATTCCAAATTGCTGCACATAAAATAAGAAATAAATTTGCCAGTTCGCGTCATCTATGGTGGGGAAAAAGTGGGAGAATTAGCCATAATTTTTCAAACGTCAGTTTGTGCTACACAAATCGAAATTGGTAGCCACCGATTAACAATAGCCATCAAATAAGTCAAAAATTGAATCAAGTTCATAAAGCCTCGGTCAGTCCCTGATCCCACAGTAGTATGGCAGTCATCAGTTCGAAAATACTATTTTTATTTATTCATTCATTCTTTCCTTTGCATTTTTCCTAATATTACCAATTGTTGATAACTTGTCTTGGGCAGACTGAGGGAGCTCAACCCACAGTGGAATTGGGTGGGGGCTGCTGAATTGCTTGACTGTGTCCCCCCCACCCCCCTTTCCATGCGGTTTACGACCTGCATGGAGGGTTCCTGCAGAGCTCACACAGTAATTAGAGTGCCCCTCTCCTGATAAACGCTGTGTATATCTTTTCTTAATTCATTCAATATCTTAAAACTTGGAACAGTGTTTGCAATTGTGAAAAATAAAGACACATTCTTCATGTGTCCGGTGAGCACAGGCCTCCTGCCCGCAGGCTGGCCATCCGCTCCTAATTCTCCTGCCTTGTCTATGTGAAGGATGGCACGGAATTCAACGCTCCCTCCTCCATGCGGTGGAGGAAGAACCGTGCTGCCTTGATTACCATAACTTCGTTCTTGTTACTTTATCTCAACGCAATATAGCCTCAATTGTATTCCAATTAGCATTGTCCATTACCCTTTTTTTTTTTTCCTAACTCTTGCCTTCTCTATTTCTTTCAGTCTTTACACGCACATGCAAAACTTACTTTCAACACACTCAATCCAACATTGTCTATCTACTTAGCTCATCTTCAATTCCGAACCGTCACTACTCACCACTTGAGAACAAATCTCAGCTTCTGTGTTCTTTCAAACTTAGCCTGTTGCAGACATGTGCACATTTTCAGCATGACATCTTTGATCCTCTGTCGAAAAGGAGACTCTGTTCCTCTCCTCTTTCGTCAACAACTGCTTCAAAAACAAGGTGTATGCAGAAAAACGGACAAGACTGCTTTTCTCTCCCCCCCTGTGATTGAGAGGAGAGAAATTGCAGCACACAAAGAGCACATCTGGCAACAAGTTGACTTGAATCTAAAACAACAATTCTCTTCACACTTCTCCTTTCAAGAAGAGCACTGCATCCACCCAGCCCCCCTCCCTCTGGGGGACTGAGGAATCCTCAACACGTTTCTCTCTTCTCCCTACATTCTGGCCCCTCATCGAGGCAGTCAAACATCATCATATATATAAAATATTACAGGCCATAAGAGCAAAAACACAAATGACGGGCACAAATAACATGCCCAGATCAGAAATCAATTTCTGACTACTCATCACACTGCTTTCTTCACTTTAGTGTATATTTTCTCTAATAAGAAACGTTCTGCTTGTGCCAATGTCACATGAGGATTCCAACAGAACGCCATTAATCACTAATATGATTATCAGTCTCTCTCCTTTTATTATACAGAATACAGAATTATCATCATTACTCATATGTACCTTGACTTTACCTTTCAAATCAATACCTACTCAACAGTTGGACCGTCCAGCATTCCCTTCCACGCGGTCTGCGACCGTCCAACTACATTTTCGACAGTTTCCTTGCCTTCAGGCCTCTATCCAACTTAAGACTCACCAGTTTACAGTATTATCATACGCCATATTATATCAAATTTTCCTTTCGCTTTAACCCTTATATTTTAATAAACGTCAGACAAAATTTATTCTGTTTCATGAATAAATATTTAAATACGATTTACATCGCATTATTGATTTGGTATTTGCCACCGACGAGCATTCATTCATTATCGTCAATTCGGCACCTCCAGACTCAGGGCAGTTTGATTTGATCGGTCCTTGTCGGACTTGACCACATTCCGACACTTCGCCCGCCAAAGCAGAAACAAGGGTGTCGTCGCCTTTTTTTTTTTTTTTTGTAATGCGGGGCCCCTACGACTGCCTGAAGTCTGAGGATCCCGAAGCCGCGTGTAGGTCCGTTGTTTTTCTTTTTTCGCCTCCTCATTCTGTCTACGTTTGAATAGTCGCTTTACGTGGCCTTTTTCGCCACAACGAAAACATCTACCCTCTTTCAAAAGCCTTCGTTCCTCAGAAGTGAATTTGGAGGAATCAAACGGCTTCCTATGTTTGTTTGTTTTTTCACGAGGACTTTTGGCGTTTTGGTTTCCCTCGGCGTAATAAACATTAATTACTTGCACAAGTCAGATCGCTCCGTCATCGTCTATTCCAGCTAACCGTGTTTTTTCAAACAATGCTTCTTCATCGTGACGCGTTGTCGTCTTGTGTTTTTAATTCGTTCCCAGCGACGGGAAGACCGCGTCGCCATGTTGTGCCTAGCAACGACTGAAAGTACTGTATTCACAGGAATTTACAGGAAGTCGCACTCTCGCTCCGGTATGTTTCTGTCAAAATAAAATGCTACGTACCGGCGCCGAATTAAACATTCACGATCACTGTCGAACCGGAGCGAATTATTCTAGTTCCATATTCGCAACTTCCCTCCCCTCTTTTTTGTTGTTGTTGTTAGTGTTTAATCCCAATTTGGTCCAGTTTACAACCGCATAGGGCGGACACTAAAAACTGGATCTCATCAGTGGGACAGCAAGTCAAAATCACAATCGAGGTAAAATCCGCTTCAGCCCAGTCTGCGGGATTTTCTTGCATAGCGCATCCACAAAAGTCTGCTGTTTACAACCCCACTGCGTATTATATGGGTTACGGCACCACACAGTATCGTAACCCCCAAACAGACATATGCACACACAGAGAAACAGCGCGCGACACACACACATCAAGCTTGCGACATTCACTCCAACACGCACAGACGCAAACACAGACACACACACACAGGAATGATCAGAACCTGTGTTGCGGGAGCCAACTTCAGTTTCCAGACTAAGCCCTATGACAGCCTAAACCAGTACAGTTCAAGCAGTCACTAATATGAAAGCTGGCACCCACTTCATTGTGGGAGCCAATTTCGGTTTCCAGACTTAGCCCTATGACAGCCTGAACCAATCCAGTTCAAGCAGTCACTAATGTGGAAGCTGGTACCCACTTCGTTGTGGGAGCCAATTTCGGTTTCCAGACTAAGCCCTATGACAGCCTAAACCAGTACAGTTCAAGCAGTCACTAATGTGGAAGCTGGCACCCACTTCATTGTGGGAGCCAATTTCGGTTTCCAGACTTAGCCCTATGACAGCCTAAACAAATCCAGTTCAAGCAGTCACTAATGTGGAAACTGGTACCCACTTCGTTGTGGGAGCCAATTTCGGTTTCCAGACTAAGCCCAGTGACAGCCTAAACCAGCACAGTTCAAGCAGTCACTAATGTGGAAACTGGTACCCACTTCGTTGCAGGAGCCAATTTCAGTTTCCGGGCTAAGCCCAGTGACAGCCTAAACCAGCACAGTTCAAGCAGTCACTAATGTGGAAACTGGTACCCACTTCTAGAGCCACCGGGGCACAATTATCGTCAGACTGACCTTAGTTTTCCCCCAATCCGTCCTGGTGAACGAGCCCGCCCAGGTCCGTTGGATTGGCGTTCGCGTCCCGTCGGCAGGCGACCCGGCTCTGGCCCCGAGAAAAGGGGTCTTCGAAGTCCCAGTAGGCTCCGACGGTGCACCGATTTGGTTCAGTCGCCGCAGATCGCCAGCCGCAGGAGAGGCTTTGCCACCCGGATACGAGCCCCCAAGTAATGTCAGAGATGTTCGCTCGGACGGTCAACAAAGGCTCGAACACAGGAACAGATTGTCTTTCTCTGCCGGCAGGAGGTGCAGTTTCAAGGAAGTCACTCACCGTGAGCTTCCCACCTGACACCCGACCTCTGCAACCTCTGCCGGCCTTTTTATTGACTGTATATGCAAATGACAAGGAATATATCAGAAAAACACTCCCATCTTCATTAACATGTCGCACCCCTGGGCGGTCCAAATTGGGCCGCCCCAAAGACAAAGCATTCCCATGGATTCAGCACCAGCGTCCATAAACTAACAGACACGTCGACATTTTAACGATTGGCGTCCCTCTGAATTGATATGTGGTAACCTGGCTCGTGACCCTTTCTCGTGATGGAGCGCACAAACACCCCCTTCCGTCCAGGGTTAAATCTTGCTTTCTGAGATAAGGAGCGCATGGTCTGGTACCATGCGCTCGGGTCCCTTGGCCTCGAATTGACCCCTGATTCTCTGTGCCTCTTATGTGTGCCAAATGTTCTGAACACAATCAAGCATGTAACAAGATGAATCTTTAAAACATGACAACATTGTATTTTCTATTCTAACAGTGACACAGCGAGCGGATGTCCTTAAAATAACAATTGCCACTGACCATGCTCGTAAGCATCCCAAAGATGTGTGTTGACAGAATCTCTGTCACATGAGGATTTGCCTTACAAATGGAAACATTGGTTTTAATGTATTCTCTTCTCCCGTTGGATGTCCAATTTATGCAAAATGACCCAATTAATTTTGTTTGTTTAGACATTGATAATATAACAAGAATCAATGTGTTTGTGTCAATGCTAATTTTATTATCCATACATGCATCCATTTTCCGATCCGTTTATCCTCACAAGGGTCGCAGGGCGTGCTGGAGCCTATCCCAGCTGTCTTCGGGCAGGAGGCGGGGTACACCGCGAACTGGTTGTCAGCCAATCGCAAGGTATGCTAATGTATTAGTTATTCCCATGAACACAAGAAAAATATGTATATTTGGTAAAAACATTGTTTGAGAAACTATGGTCTCAAATAGGGCGGCCCGGTAGCCCAGTGGTTAGCACGTCGGCTTCACAGTGCAGAGGTACCGGGTTCGATCCCAGCTCCGGCCTCCCTGTGTGGAGTTTGCATGTTCTCCCCGGGCTTGCGTGGGTTTTCTCCGGGTGCTCCGGTTTCCTCCCACATTCCAAAAACATGCATGACAGGCTGATTGATCACTCTAATGCCCTAGGTGTGAGTGTGAGCGTGGATGGTTGTTCGTCTCTGTGTGCCCTGCGATTGGCTGGCAACCAATTCAGGGTGTCCCCCGCCTACTGCCCGAAGACTGCTGGGATAGGCTCCGGCACCCCCCGCGACCCTAGTGAGGATGAAGCGGTTCGGAAAATGAATGAATGAATGAATGAATGGTCTCAAATAAAGGTGTGGTCATTGTGTCGTTTTTGTAAATTAAAGCTGAATTCAATGCGGCATCATGGCTCTGGATCAAGCAGTGGCTAAGAATGCATGTCATTTGACAGATCTCAGAGGTTTTCTCGGTTTGGCACTCGAGTACGGTCACGCATTTTAAAAAGCAACCCTTTGGTTTAAACATTTAAAGCGAGTGGTGACAAATGAAATTACCATCGGGGCGCTGACAGCTAATCTCCACATGGTCCATTAACTGCAATGAATGAGGAAAAAACTTTTGTGAGAGCCCAAAGTGCAGCTCAATGTTTAATGAAATCTAAATTAGCATACACGTAGTCCAGTCCAGTCCTGATAAATATATTCCAAAAGGAAGCACTCTTTCTAGTTGTGGGCTATGTCAAAATTGCATTTATATTTGCTCGCCATAGGTCATATTAATATGTTCCATCCATCCAACCATTTTCTATTTCACTTACCCTTACTACAATTGTAGGTTTGCTATATCCTAGCTGACTTTGGGCTAGAAGCGGGGTACAACCTGCACTTCCTGGTTTAGGTAGGGTGCAGACCTGGTAAGGTCTGAAAGTAAATCAGAGGATAAGAGGCTATTGGGAAAGCTCATACGTAAGACTCTAACCTGATTGTGGGTGGCTCTGCCATAAAAGAGAAGCATGCATAGTAAAACCACAAGTGCTGGAAAACTGTTCATATTTCAAGTTTTTCTTGGAGTTAAGTTCGGTAGTTGGTGCTAATTGAAAAATCAAATTGTTTTCCTTCTGTGAAACGAATCATTGCAGCCATTTATGGCCTCCCCAGGCGAAAAACAATGCGAACAACAAAGAAATGTGAAAATATTCCATAATATGGTTCCTTTTAAAGAACCAGATGAACTTACCTTCTGCAGTAATGCAGCTTTTCGATATCGTTCCACAAGAGTGACATTGTACAGACGTGAGATGAAGTGATACTCCTTAAGTAACTCAATGATGTAGATCTGAGAAAGTAAAGCAAGCTAAAGATCTCTCCAAATAAATGTGCACACTTTAGACGTGAGGATCACTACCGTGGTCTTATTCATGTTGGCTTTGACGTCCCACCTTGTGTCCATATACTTGGCCTGATGACCAAAAAAAAACAAAAACATTTACCAGTTAAGAACACATTCAGTTGTGTTTTATAGACTTGTTCATACATACCTTCCTTGAGGAGAGAACACACATTTTTTTCTGTTTAGGAAAAGGAAAAAAAAAAGCAGAATTAATGTAATTATATATATATTATTACATTAACTCTGCTTTTTTATATATATAATTACATTAACTACATATAATTGAACATATATAATGGAACATATAATTACATTAACTGTAATTTATATGTTCCATATAAATACATATATATGGCACATAAAATACAGTCTACAAGAATAGCTACCCAGTCTACGACCAGTTTGCCTGCAGGGCAAACCTCGTGATTTAAGTTGGCCGGTACGCATGAGTAGCAGGGTTTCTCAATTTTAGCCTATGGCGTACTGGGATTTGACATGAGCCCACAGTACTCTCTCTGAATTATGTATCTCTTGGGCTTTGTTATATTCATACTCATATGGCTGTACCACGTTACCTAATATGCAGTACGTAGTACACACTGCCAGTCTGTCCCTCACGAGGCGATCTCAAGAGTCGAGTGTGTGGCAGAAAAAAGAACATGGAGGGTGAAGAATGTAGACAAAACGGGAGTTGAAATGTTTTACACGGTCATTGATTGAATACAGTGGAACTCGTAAATGCTGTTGTGGCTCCGAAAGGGCCAAAAAAACCCGGACTGGTGCTGATGGAGGTGACGATGACACGGGACGTCACAGACACATGTATATGTCTGTTCGTTATGTATACGCATACATACATACATACGTAGATGACCAAATATTTCCATACACAACGGCATCTGGAACATAGTGCGTATGTAGCTTTCACGCATGTGCATTCCACACGTAGTTACATCACACATATGGAGACTTGATGGCCGTCCAGACACTCTCTGATGACAATATGCTCTGATCCGATTCTGACTTGAATCCCAAAATTTTGACTCATTCGTTTTCAACAGCCTTTTAATTCAGTAAAACAGTATGTATGTATAATCACAATTTTATATATATATATATATATATATATATATATAAAATTGTGATTATATATCCCATTTTTGATAACATTGGATTTTTCATTTGTTTTCATTATTTGCTGACATTAATGGGAATAGAGATTTTGGGTGTGAGCCCAAAGTGTAATAACCACACACATACAATTGCTCACACAGTACTGCGTAATTCATTGTCAAATTTTTGATGCCTCATGAATCCATCTTCGATCAAATCAATTCTTAATTATGATGTCAATCCAGTCTGTGTGTTGTAAATTATTTGGTGTTGTACTTCCCGAGGCGGAGCCCACAGGGGCAATAATTTGATATCTTTTAGAAGGTAATAAACATTTTGGAATGAAATAGCTAATTTGGTACCAAAAAGAGAATGAAGATAAAGAGAGATTACAACCCAAAAAAAGTGATGGCCCGTTCTGCACTGGGGGGACATACAAAAGAACAGGAAAATAAATTGATAGACTCTCTACTCACCCAGCCATTGCTCTCCTTGACTGAGCGTAGGTAACGCATCTTCAGTTGCCACAACCTTGCCCCCAATCACAACAGGTTCTCGTTTGCCAATATAAAGACCTGCTGCGTCAGCATCGATGAGTGGCACATGAGGAGAATCCGCCCGTCACCAAGCCAAGCTCTGCCTTAATCAGTAAGAAACATTGCGAGTGCTTCAAACTGACAATTCATATCTCGTATCACTAACCAACACCTTCTCCCAATCTCATCCCCCTCATCATTCCTCCCAGACCGAATATTTTGTTCCTGTCTCAGAATAAGTCTGACTCAGTTTTGTCAGAATAACAGATTAATGCATTAATTAGTGTGGAATAAATTCACAATTAGCATAGTTTAACCCTCAATCATGATCTTGGCCATTTGGTTGGTTCCAACCGGGCTCTGCATTCATTATTGTCACTTTGTCATAACCTCTCATTTATCCTTATAGTTATCGATGATTAATTTCATAAATCCTGCTTGTATTAAAAATAAAAAAAACAACCCTGACTACATATGTTGTGTGTGTTGAAATAATGTGGCTTCTGTTTATACAGTAAATGAAGTCAAATTACTGTGGCAACCTTCACGAGTTAAGACTGCATAAATGTCCCCTGTTTTAAATAAAATTGGGTGATGCTAGGAGCTAAATTTACATAAAGATGATGATGATTCTGTTCTTGGATTAAAAGAAGACTGCAGCCAATCTTAATCCCTTAATTGTGCAAAAATGAATTGCTGAATCACTCTCCTCAGAGATTTGGGGTGTATACTGTAATAGAATAACATGCCCTCACTTCAACATAGTTCATTGCCGTCAAGTTGGCGGCAAAGAAGTACTTTGATCACAGACAGGACCCTGGCTTGGACACTAAAATTTCAGAGAATAAATCGATAGGTTCGCCCCCAAAATTCTGTGAAAGGGTGAATTCATGAGGAGTGAATTCTGAATACGCTGTAGAACATGCTAGCTACTTTAAAAGGCAGAATTTCTCAACACGTTGAAAGCAGGAAACAGACCCTTAGCAGAAAATCTCATTGAAACAATTCTGTTTCGTTTTGATATTGGGTAGCCTAATTACGATGGATTTGGTCAAAAAATATTGCATCTTTTTGGTGACAGGGGGTATTTCGACTTGTTCATTCAACAAAGTCGAGGCCCATGCAGCATCGTGACTTTGTGTGGAGGCTGGGGGCGCTGCCACTAGAAGTTAATGAGGTCAGCACCCAGTTACATCACTGCATGGCACTCAACCTGATAAATTTGCCCCGGGAGGAAATTGGTCCAGTTGACTGGGAATGCGCATACATTTGATATCATGTGACGACACACAAAGATACATTTTACACTTCAGGGCAGCATTCCATCGCATACATTTTGAGACATCGATGTGAATATTCTCACTTTGTACCACCATTCATCCATCCACCTTTGTGCTCACATCACTCAACACATATTACAGTTTGGCAAAGGTTTGACCGGAAATATACTTTTTATACCAACAGAATTCTGCACCGCAAATGATCCTCACTGTCACGTTAGGTTGACATGAAGGAGCCCGTCCGGGCAAGTAGATCACCATGATCTGATCGAAGCTATATCCACATCAGCGATGACTGCAGCGGCCAGACGATACTAACATCTTCAGATTCATGCCAATTGATGCATCCCCCTGATGCGACCCTAACCCATTTCCAAATGAGCGTCTGGCAAGACCTTCCTTGTCAAGGCAGATAGGACAGCTGCACAGTCGAGGGGACAAATAGTTAGGGTGCTGAGCCGCAAACTAAAAATGACCCAGAGAGACAGAGGGGGGCTCACAAAAAGAAACGGAGATGGATCTGCTTTACTCCATGTTGTCATTTGTTTTTTACAATGATGATGGTGCAATGGATCACCCAGTGACCTACATCTTAGTGACCTGGAACAGTGAAATCAGATGGATATCTTTTATTACTCTGCCATCTCCTTCTATAATTTATTGCTTGGTGCTGGACCTTAACCCTCGAGCTTTATCTCGCCGTCCATTTGTGCATCTGTTCGTCTGACTGTTCATCTGCCCGTACGTCGATCCTTCTATTCTTGAGGGAAAAGAATAGTTCTGACATAGAGGAAAGCTTATATAAATCTTTCAAGACGGCGTAACTTGTGCGCTTTATTTTTGCACAGAGCTCAGACAGTCAACACGGTGTGTGACAGACGACCTGGTGTCAAGAAAAATAATACCATTGATCATCTGTACCCTCGGTTCAACGGCGGTTTCAAGGCTCAATGGGTGGACACAGGGGTGGGTTGGCCACCCGGAATTTGGGGAAAATATGCTAATTTTCCAGAACAGCCTGTCCTGGACATCATGGCTGCCCCCACCCCCACTCCATTTTCCGAACCTCTTAACCCTATGAGGGTTGCGGACGTGTTGGAGCCTATCCCAGCTGTCTGGCGGTCAACCGGGCACAGCCAGAACTGGTCTCCAGCAAATTGCAGGGCACACTTAGACAAACAACTATTCAAAGTCACATTCACACCTATGGAGAATTTTGAGCGTTGAGTCAACCCAGCATGCATGTTTTTTGGAAAGTGGGAGGAAACTGGAGAACCTGGAAAAAACCCACGCAGACACGGAGAGAACATGAACACTCCACAGAGGAAGGCCAGAGCCCGGATTTGAACCTATGACCTCTGCACCATGAGTCAGATGTGCCAACCAGTTGCCCATCGTGCTGCCTTTCTGTAATCTAATCAACCCGAATGTTACAATTCACCATCGAAAGTCAGGGAACGCAAATGAAATTACAGTCAAACCTCCGTTTTCGAACGTCTCGGTTCTCGACCAATTCGGTTTTCGACCAAAAATGTTGAGTTTTTTATGCCTCGGATGACGAACAAATTTCGGTTCGCGACCAAACTGAGCGCACTTGAATGCACCATTTGACTCCTCTCGCCTTCCTTACACAAGGAAGTGACGCTTCCTCGGGTAGACGAGAAAGTGAAGCTTCCTCGTGTTGCTTTCCATTGTGAGCAGACGTGTTCAGTCAAGATTTTTATTTTTAAAATAAAAATCTTGACTGAACACGGTTTCGGTTTTCGAACAACTTTGGTTTTCGAACAGCCTTCCGGAACGGATTATGGACGAAAACCGAGGTTTGACTGTATTTTATAAAATATATCAAATATTCTCTTCCACTAACATTTAATTTGAGACTAAATGCATTTGAGTTCATTTTGATATTTGAAGCTGACTAAAATCCATCCATTTACTGTACAGTTTATCCCTGCCAGTGTCACGTTTGAGCTGGAGCGTGGTCCAGTGGTGTCTGGACAGGTTGCCAGAAAATCGCAGGCTAAATAGGATATTGGTGTGAATTCATAGTTATTCATGTTGGCCTGCAAAAACAGATTGAACCCAAATATCAAATAAACCAAGCGCAACATACACAACATAATCGCTGTTCATAAGCAAATTTTAACGCATCAAGAGAACAAGTTGGCTGGCTAAAAAAAATCACTTGACTTGTTGGTTGTCAGTTCACATTGTTTTTCAGCTTCGACCATTGAGGAAGGCACGCTAAACTTCACCCGCAGGATCTGAGCAGCACGTTCCCATTTCAGGACCAATGAATTATCATAATGAGCCGACTGTGGTTGTTGATGTGTATGTATGTCAAACATGCTGAAGCAAACTACCCCAGGCGCGGTGCACACACACACACTGCACGTCTTTGTGTGAGTCCAAGTTGCCGTTGACTGAATGGTCCTTCATAATGTGCACTCCTAGAAAGTTATTTTCTGGCTCAATGTTGGGGAGGAGGCTGTACTCAACAGAAGCATAAAGTACCAAGCCCAATTCCAGTGAAGTAGGGATGCTGTGTAAAACATAACTAAAAATTAAATGATTTGTAAAAATTTCAACCTACATTCAATGTGCTACACGACAAAGACAAGAAACAGTTATCCCTCGCCACTTCGCGCTTTAAATTTTGGGGCTTCAGTGTTTAGCTTTTTTCATTTCAAAAATGAATGTGATTGGTTCCCAATGCGCCATCGACCAATAGAAACCACGAGTGGATTCATCCTGTGAGCTGATTGGCCGCACATCATCGGCAGTCTGTTGACTGTCTTGCTTACTGTATCTTAGTGTTTAAGCGCTAACCTTTTTTTTTTATTAGTGAAGCTGCGCTCAAACCTCTTGCTACCACCGAAGCAATGTGTACCGGCTGGGTGGGACCATTTAAGCCCGCTTGTTGGAGATGTCACCATCAGTAGGGACAAATTGATTCAACGGCGGCGGCGTAATTATTTTGAAGGCTTCCCGACCCGGTCACCTGTTTTTTTTAGACACGTCACAAGGAAGCAGTGACAGCTCAGACAAAGGCTGAAGTGGCTGTCGAAACTTTTAATTTCTTCTAAAAAAAAAAGACCTTTGTCTGACAAAAAAAGAAACCTTAAACCTATTTCAATTAATAATAAGGCAAGATGAATGTCATAGCACAACCCATCATGTTTTTCTCCAATTTAAGAACCTCAGCTACACCGTCAGCGCCTCCAGCAGAAGAGTCTCTTGAGTGAACCAAAAGCTTACAAGTCAAGTATGAGTCGCCTTCGACGCCACCAACACAATCCTCTTCACCTCTTTCAGAAGTCAATTTTGATGAATGTCAATTTACTGTGTAAGGCTTCCTCATTAAAGTTTTAAGTAAATATGTGGACCGTGGTCCTTTTTGTCTCAAATACTGTATATAACGTAGGAATACTGTTTACATATTTTAAACTGTGATGTTTCTTGCTTGCAGTCACATCAACAAATGAATGAATATGGCCTGGACAAAAATGGCATCTTTAACGTGAATGCCGTGATCCCTCGTTTATCGCAGGCATTACGTTGCAAAAATGACCTGGAATAGGTGAACTCCGACAACAGTAGAGTTTGATTTGTTTTCTTTTCTTTATTTCTGCGATTGGCTGCCAAAGCAGTTCAGCCTACTGCCCAAAGACAGCTGGGATAGGCTCCAGCACACCCACGACCCTGGTGAGGATAAGTGGATTAGAAAATGGATGGATGGGAGTGGCAAATAAATGGCACTACTAAGCTTGTACAATCACCCCTGATCCCCCGCGGTCTTTGTCGTCTTTTTCTTCATTTTCTTCTTCTTCTTTTAAAGACGGCAAAGACGTAGTCGTGGAAACTAACGATCGCTCTGAACAAAAAATACAGTCATATCTCGGTTTTCGACCATAATCTATTCCAGAAGGCTGTTCGAAAACCGATTTGTTCGAAAACTGAAACCACGCTCTTTTTAAAAAAAAAGATTTAATTGAACACGTCTCTTCACAATGGAACGCCATACGAGGAACCGTCCGTCACTTCCTCGTCTACCCGAGGAAGCGTCACTTTCTCGTGTGAGGAAGGCAAGAGGAGTCAAGTGACGCATTCAAGTGCGCTCACTTTGTTCGAGAACTGAAATTCGGTCGTCATCCGAGGCATAAAAAACTCAAAATCTTTGGTCGAAAACCGATTTGGTCGAGAACATAGACGTTCGAAAACCGAGGTTTGACTGTATTTAAAAGGCGTGTTTATTAATCCACCCAGATTGTACGCACCCATGGCTACAATGCAATGCGAGATTCTAGTCATGCGGTTTTCCAGATAAAAAGAATAATGCAATTATTAGTGGACGTTTTGTCATCTTCATGTGCTGCTGGGGTGCAGAGCACGCTCAGCTCACATTAATTTCTGATCGCAGCTGCTGTCTTTCCTTTTTACAGCCTTGTACTATCTGTATGTTACTCCCTTCTTGGGGGGAACTGTGAATAACCAAACAACACATTTTAACAACGTGCTTAGTTGGTCTCAGTGAAGCAGTGCGCCCAAAGTGTATTTTAGGACGCACCCACAATGACGGAACGGGGATTTGGGTGGTATGCGTTTGGAAATACTCTCCGAGCATGCACTGCTTCATTCCGACCGTTCAGAAACCCAAAGCATTGTCCAACTGTGCCGTTCGGTTATTCAGTGCACCAAAATTGGAGTGTTGTCCCACGCTCTAGGGCATAGGTGTCAAACTCAGGTCCTCGTGGGCCGCTGTCCTGCATGTTTTCCAAGTCTCCCTGTAGCAACACACCTGATTCAAATGAACAGGTTCAATGTCAGGCTTCCGCAGAGCTTGCTGATGATCTGATCATTTGAATCAGGTGTGTTGCAACAGGGAGACTTGGAAAACATGCAGGACAGCGGCCCACGAGGACCTGAGTTTGACACCTATGCTCTAGGGCCTAGAGCGTGGGCAATCCCAGTCCCGGAGGGCCGCTGCCCTGCATGTTTTCCAAGTCTCCCTGTTGCTACACACCTGATTTGAATGATCAGATTATCAGTAAGCTCTGACGAGGCCTGATATTGAACCTGTTCATTGGAATCAGGTGTGTTGCAACAGGGAGACTTGGAAAACATGCAGGACAGCGGCCCTCCAGGAGTGGGATTGCCCACCCCTGCGTCTAGGCGCTCCAACTAGCCAACTGCGCCAGTGCGTCAGGAATCCAAATGGAAACAGTTCAAGCTAATTGCTGTAGAACATTTATGAGAGGGGAGTACCACTCCCAACACAAACACTCTCTGAATAGTGCACGGGCATCGGTGAATTTCCAAACGCACCCTTAGAGTTCATGGTCTCAGTTTTTGTAAAAACAAACACACAAAATAAATAAGTAAATGTAATTTTGAGATAGTAGCAAGAACACCCACAAAATAGCGAGGTAAAACTACAATAGATGAAGTTATGGTCACAAATGAAAGCCCACGATAGAGTGTAGCTGCAATTACCGAACGGCAAAGTCCAGAGGGAACACTGAATTTTATTGCACAACCTTTTGAGGAAATCTGTAATTCTCAATGAGACTTTTAGCATGTCTTGATAAGTATGATGGCCCACGATCCATGAGCAATGTGTTCCAAGGCTCTCTCCTCAAGATTGTATGTGTCATTTTATTATGAAGTATTTCTATCAGGACTATTTCGGAATAGTCAGATGTGTTGTCCTTAGCTATGAATGTTTTTTAATCGGCTGTGTGTTTGTGTCTGTATCATGTTGGGAGACCCACTCTGAAACTGGGGAGCACATTTTGCTCCGGAATTCCCTGACAGTCATGATATTTCTTTGTATCCAGCACAGGTTCAAGACACCCTGTTCCAGATTTCACAGAGCAGCGCCAAAACATAACCATAAGCCAAGTTTCAGAGTAGGGTCAGTGTTTTTTTTCTTTGTACACACGGCACAGGTAAAAGTGCTTTTGTTGGAGTAAGAGCCAGAGTTGTCAAAAGAATATTGTCCCAGAAGCATTGTGGCTTGTACTTCAGCACTCATAAAACAAAACATTTGTAAGTTCAATACGTTATGGGATGTGTTTATTTTCTCCCGGAGAACAAATAAGACAAGCTCATATTGACCGTTGAAAATGTGAGGACAAGCAGGCTCGGATAATGGATGGACGGATAAAGCTACATGTCACCTTCACCTGCGTCATCAAAAGAGCAAAGTCAGAACGCAGTTGTGAATGAAAGGAATTCAAAACACGCGCACTGTCACTTCTACAAACGAAATGCAAGCGGCAGCTTGACTAAGGCATCTTTGGCACATATTGGGATGCCAGCTTACTTCAGCATGCCGGTGAGTTCATTCATTCATTCATTAGCATGTTGAGCCGGTCAACTGTGTGTCAAGAGATGAATCATGAAGGAAGGAAGCGCTCGTACGGGGAAGAAGCTACAATTTGCATGTGGGCTACAGGTGGGAGGAATACAAGTATTTCTTGCAACATTTTGTCACCAAAACAATAATATCATATAACTACGGGTTAATCAATATATCAGAAACTTTGAACTTTAATTGTTGGGGTGCCTTCTCTCCCATCAAGTATGAAATCATTCAGTGAAGTAATTATTTGCTGATCTGCCTTTTCCGGAAAATGTAGTCATTCTGCACTTACAACCCCCCCCCCCTACACACACACACACCCGTTATGTAACATTGGTGTGAATTTATGTAACACAGTGATTGCAATATGCAGAGAGTTTCTCATTCCATGACTGGACAGCTAAACTGCTGGATCTGCCATTGTCAAGCAACGGCCGGAGTTGGGAGCCAGACAACATGGAAGCACGTATATAGTCGTGTCAAAAAGTAGGCTTGTGTTGGGTTAAATCAGCCAATGGTGGATTTATGCACAAGTCTTTCGCTACAAGGAAGCGTGAACATCTCCAAAAGTGTCCACTGAAACCAAAATAGGTCAAATGTGTTACTTGCTGTCATCATAAGTAAAAATTACCGATGTACAAAGATGTTATCATTGCTGCTTGCCCTTCGCCACGCCCCCAAAAAGATTATGGAGCACCAAGCAGCGAAGAAGTCAATTCTTAAAAAAAATAAATGAAAAAAAAAACACCAATTTTAAAAGAATTTCAACCGGTTATTTACACGCACTGCGACAATACGAATGGAGGAGAATATTGCATGGCGTTAAAGTCACATTGATGTACATGTTGCTACTTTGGTCAAATATGTTCATTCAAACAGAAGGATTCCCTCATCTAATTACATCTTCCCTCCAGATTTCTTCTAATCCGAAAGCATGCGTGCGCATGGTATAGTCCGTTTGAGTGCATTTCACTGACCCAAGTGGTTGGCTTTGAAGCGTGTTGACCCTCAAAGTGTCAAATGCATGAGAAAACAGGCTCATGAGATGCACGCTATTGGACACTTAGGCTTCCAGAGGCCATTGCTCCAACATGCATTCAAATTACGGGTGCCAGTGACAGCAACTTGAAGCCCACATGACAAACAGCAGTTGGCTTGCACGCTACTAACTTACTGATGCACGCAGCCCTTTGACATCCAGAAATCCTCTTTAGATTACCCGTCTCTCTCTCTCTCACACACACACACACACACACACACACACACACACACACACACACACACACACACACACACGGCCAATAAATACAGCCCCTTAGCAGCTCTGGCTGCTCAACTAAAGGAAACCCAAAAGGAAGTGGGGCATTAACAGCATCTCCAAATTATCTAAAACATTTTCAATACATGACAGTTACTTCATTTGTAGACTTGAATGACTGGTAATTAGTGCAATTGAATCAGACAGTGTGAATGAGTGGGAATTAGACATACTTATGCCTTAGGGTTTTGCCCAGCGTTGTGCAGATAAATGTCATAATCGCAATGCAATTATAGTCTTAAAAATAGAAAAGAAAGGCATTATTATCGTGCCAATATTGTGCTCCATTCTGACGCCCCGAGGGGCTTCTTGGTGTTATTGCTACTCAGTTTCAAGTCCGTTAGGTAAGTAAACATCTGTGCTCTTTCCGAATGTGTACAGTACACACACACACACACACACACACACAAAACAGCAGGCTGTCACTGGATCTCTATATTAAACATAAATTGTGGTATTAAATGTAGAGTACATCATAAATCCGTTTCCTCCGGTGTTCCGATACTAATACATGACAGTAAATGCAGTTGATTGTCAGGCGTGCGATAATTCTTCACTTTTTGCTGAATCAAATGCCGGCCCTAAACTTTTAATTGTTCGCATTCTATATAATCTTTTAATGCAGAGTTAATGACCACTGGGAACTCTGATCAAATGTGTCAGAAATATTGACCTTCATGGTTTTTTCGATCGGCTAAATCACGTGCACTTGCTGTAATTAAGGCGTTCAAATGCTATCGAGTAAAGGCGCAAAAAAGCAGTTTCAGTAAAGCCCTGCCACTATCATTATTTATGATTTAAACAACTCACGGGCGTAATTAGACCAGCTGATGGAGTATGCAAATTGGCCGCTGTTTTCTGCAAAGAAACATTTTGTATTTGCAGAACAGTAACTGTATTTAATCATGTTACTTTGTTTGTCACTGTCTGTACACGATAACATGAAATAGCTTAACAGAAGGGAAACCCATCGTGGGATAAGATGGGGACCAGTACAGGGTGTAGAGAGCCTCACTCCCAAAATCAGCTTCGGATAAACTCCAGCTCATGCTCAACCCTAACAAGGATTCACACTAATAAGAAGAATGGGCCACTGTATAAGGAAACCCTGTTGTAGTGTTGTGTAGTTTTTTATTTTTGTCTATTCATTTGTTGAAATGTTGTGGCCCACCTAAATAAATAAAGTGTGTCTACTTTGTATTCTGAGTTTAACATACAGTAGTTCCTATTATATTGGCAGAAAAAAAAATCTGATCAGAAAAAACGTCCCAAAATTGCTAGTTTTCTTCACTGTTTTTAACTTACAGCACAATATTTATTTATTTTTCAACCACCGAGTCCTTTTATGTATATTGGCCATTTTCTATAAAAACAACAACAAAAATAATAATTTGTTGTCAAACTGCACAGGTATATATAAATAGGAAATATGAAAAATGAAAAACATAAAATGATAAGCTGATTATACAACTACAGGTTCAGTCATAACGGCCCACGGAGGGAAACCATAACTATGAAAAGACCTGCAATAAAGATCGACTTGACACATCCGAGCTAGAATGTAGAGGAATTAAGAACTTGTAAAAATCAAGGTCAAGGTCATCTTTATTGTCAAATATGCTTTATGTATGACATGCAGCATAGATGAAATTTCTTCCTCTCAATCCTCAGTGCTCAGCTATGGCTTATCAAATAGGGGGAACTTCCATCCATCCATCCATTTTCCGAACCGCTTTATCCTCACAAGGGTCGCGGGGGGTGCTGGAGCCTATCCCAGCTGTCTTCGGGCAGTAGGCGGGGGACACCCTGAATTGGTTGCCAGCCAATCGCAGGGCACACAGAGACGAACAACCATCCACGCTCACACTCATACCTAGGGACAATTTAGAGTGCACAATCAGCCTGCCATGCATGTTTTTGGAACGTGGGAGGAAACCGGAGCACCCGGAGAAAACCCACGCAGGCCCGGGGAGAACATGCAAACTCCACACAGGGAGGCCGGAGCTGGATTTGAACCCGGTACCTCAGCACCGTGAAGCCGTCGTGCTAACCACTGGGCTACCGGGCCGCCCTAGGGGGAACTTAGATGTCATAAACACAATAAACTCAATAATGTGCCAAATGGAGGAAGAGACATTCAACAGAATATATATACATTTTTCGCTGGTGTCCCTTTGCTCAATCAACAATCTAGATCAGGGGTGTCCAAAGTCGGTCCTCAGGGGCCACTGTCCTGCCTGCTTTCCAGCTCTCCTGGGAGCAACACACCTGATCCAAATCATCAGGATGGTTCTAATGCTGCTTCAGAGCTGGCTTACGAGCTGATCATCTGAATCAGGTGTGTTGCAGACGGGAGGGATGGAAAACAGGCAGGACGGCGGCCCTCCAGGCCCGGAGGTGGACATGCCTGATCTCGATGTTACCAGATGCGTGCTTCACTTTATCAGCTTGATTGGTATCATCAGACACCATGTGCAGTTGGAAAAACACCACATCTTAATTATTGTGAAAGGTATTAATCTATCCGGATTTTTGTTCATTCATTCATTCATTCATTTTCCAAACCGCTTCATCCTCACAAGGGTCGCGGGGGGTGCTGGAGCCTATCCCAGCTGTCATCGGGCAGTAGGCAGGGGACACCCTGAATCGGTTGCCAGCCAATCGCAGGGCACACAGACACGAACAACCATCCACGCCCACACTCACACCTAGGGACAATTTCGAGTGCTCAATCAGCCTGCCATGCATGTTTTTGGAATGTAGGAGGAAACCGGACTACCCGGAGAAAACCCACGCAGGCCCAGGGAGAACATGCAAACTCCACACAGGGAGGCCAGAGCTGGAATTGAACCCGGACCTCTGCACTGTGAAGTCGACGTTCTAACCACTGGACTACCGGGCCGCCCCCCGGATTTTTGTCTTTACTTAAAATGTTATAATTAATTATTAATGATGACACACTAAGCTCGCTAAAGGCACTGATAAATAAAATGTATTATTATTATTATTATTATTATATAATGCGCATGTTCGGTATTGGAATCGGTATCAGCTGATCTTACTCATGGATGATCAGAATCGGCAGCATGCCTGGAACACCCGCAGCCACATGTCCAGGAATGTATTCAGTAGACAAAAAACAATTGACATTCTCACATAAGCACAGTTTGGGGTAGCCAATGAACTGAAAGTAATGTTTTTGTAACAGTGGCGTACCGGCAAAAAACCCGAACAAGCATCGGTAGGACACAACTCCGAGGCAGATGAGCTAACCCCTCACTTACCGTGTTCTGCACCACTATCATCCTACTTATACATTTCTCAATGCTTATTCCAAAAGCGGGTTTACCAAATATGATCTACACCTTCACCCTGAAGAAGGACCATCTGCTCAGGCCATCTTTAGAAAGTCCGAGACACCTCTGGACCCAGAATCCCGTGCATCCTCCTGAATCGCATATGACCCGAAAGGCGACGGAGGGCCAGATGTTGAGCGCTACGCTTCAGGGAGCCGGCGAGCGCTGAAGTGAGTCTGACTGAACAAGTGAGTGACAAACTGAGCAATGTGGTGTGGATCTGCATGCGGGAGGATAAGAGTCTCCTGTCAGCACACCGGAGCCGTATACAGCAATAGAGTGGCTCCTCTGCGCATATGCAGATGCCACTGACAAGCAAGGCTTGAAGCCAAGAGGCGGCTCGGGGACAGGTTTTAATACACATCTCGAACATGTTCTTATTTCGATCAGCAACTGGCTCACACGTCGAGAGGAGTGCACATTCAAATATGAAGTCACTACTCCAAAAGTAAAATACGGTGGAATTAGTCAGAAATATAGTTTGCGGGTGAAGCGAGAGAGCAGAAAACATTGTTAGCTTCTGCTGCTCAATCAGTCATGGAAGGCGTGTTCGAGGCTGCGTTAATCACGCTCTATTAATTCATATCTGCCTGCTATGGCCATTCCGATAGATAGAGGGCAAAATGCACATTTAGACATCAAATAAGCTTGAATTTGTGCACAGGTGCTTCGCACATGGTAAGAAGCTTTTCAATGACGAAGGAATTATTTCAGGATTTTTTTCTTTCTTCATGAGGATTATCAGATTAATTTCAATCCTATCGGTGGCCCTTGACAGCCAAGACAGAAGAGCCCCCCCATGTTATTGAGACAGATAGCCCAAGAGTCTTGCTGCCATCTACAGACACACGATGTGTTGGCTCTCTGCTCAACTATATATGTCATGCAGTCACACGGCCAGGTCAGCGAATCTAAATGAGACGTCTGCACTAAGAGCACAGATGATAGGGAGAATAAGGTGGCGCATGCACACGATGATTTGTCTTCATCTTGCTTTCAACTGCAATATTGCCACTGAGTTTATAGAATGAAAACCAGAGCAACCCGACCAATGAGTATGTGAGTAGTTAATGTGAGAAAACCCACACATGACGAAAATCAGCATGCTTACTACTCTTGTTTTGTCCGATGTACCCGAGAAGTCCAACACGGCACAACCCACAAAACCATGTGTTGGCCGACAATCATGAGTCTGCGTCTCTTCTCCAAGCTGAGGAGTCTGCTGTAATACCGAGGCGGTGTTCAGAAAGACTCGCTAATCTTAAATACAGCAGTTTATATATCTGGGTAATTCACTCATCAGCCAAATGAAAAATAGTCGAGGAACGCAACTCAAGCATGCTGTTAATTATGTCCATACTAAAGCCGAATTACAAATGTACCAAAATGAACGTCTGATAGTGGATATTCTCTTGTATGTATCCGTCCATTCATCCATGCATTATTCTCGGCTAACTTAGGTTCAATAATAATAATAATAATACATTTTATTTATAAGCGCCTTTCAAGACACCCAAGGACACTTTACAATCAGGAACAAAAACAATAAAACAATACAGCTGGCAGCCAAACGCGCCAGCGTTCACTCAACCCCGGAAGTCGGAAGAAACCACAAGGGCACTTCAGCCACTTCGTCCAGCTCTTCCAAAAGGGAATGCTCCCAGGCCACCTCGGGAGCCCCCCCATTGCAAGTGTATACCGTATTTTCCGGAGTATAAGTCACAGTTTTTTTTCATAGTTTGGTGCGACTTATACTCTGGAGCGATTTATGTGTGAAATGGTTAACACATTGTACACATCACATGCTATGTTCACAGTAAACCGCAAGAGGCTGCTCTCGGCCTGTGTTGATACTTTCCACGTTGGCGGTAACTGAGAAAAACAACTGACAATGACTCTGACGTAAGCGACGTAGAAGAGGAAGCGCTGCATCTTCTACCTCCGGAGTTGGCAGAGTTGTTTAAAAGTGTCACCGAGCATGATTTGATTGGATTTCGTGATTTGGAGTGACGCTGATGGTTTGGTAAATTTGTTAGCATGTTCTTTGTGCTACAGTTGTCTAAATAACTCTTAATATGTTACGTGAACATACCAGGCACATTCACAGTTCGTTGTTTAAGCGTCATGTAACGTTAGCATATCGTGCACTTATTCAGCCTGTTGTTCTCTAGTTTTATTTTAATTTTAATTTGCCTTTCAAGATGACATGTATGTTTTTGGTGTTGGATTTTATAAAATACATTTCCCCCAAAATGCAATTTATACTCCAGTGTGACTTATATATGTTTTTTCCTTCTTAATTATGCATTTTTTGGCTGGTGCAATTTATAATCCGGAGCGACGTATAATCCGAAAAATACGGTAGTTATAGCAACTCAACTTTCCATAAGACGTTGCAGTTTATTTATAGGAATTGTTCACAATGTGAGGTCAGAGGTCATTAATGTTGCATTACTGTCGATAGGCTTGAGGTCCTGGATCTCTTTGACCTTGCAATGTGCACAGAATGTAAACAAGCCACAGAGTTGGAAGCACCCAAAATGTTTAGCGGAGCAGACTGATTACATTTGCATGATCTCAGATGACCAGAATGTATCCCAATGAGATATCAGGTCGTGGAAAGGGAATTCACAGTCAATTAATCGATCAACCAAGTTACTTTATAAACATGACTTCTAATAGGATGAGAGAATTTATCTACAAATAAGGTCTAAGCTTTTGTTTTCAAGACACTGTTGTATTTAACAAATGTTCTGCCTCGCAATAAATGGAAATGGCACTGCTCTGAAGTCGATCAGACCCAATGTCCATGATCTCAGAGTCAGGTTTTTAAAACTCAACCTCGTGTCAAAGGCGAAGGTATGTTGTGCTATCCTTGACAATAGGTCAGATGAGGAACAAATATCTAGACCTCGCTTAGCCTGTCACCAGCGATACACAAAGAGAGACGCACAAAGATTCCTGCTGGCTATTTGTCGTGCAGGCATGCAGAAATCTAATCAGCTTCCAGGAAAATAAAGAGCGAAGGGGAGGCAAAGGGTGCAGCAAAAGGCTCTCCTGTCTGAAAATAGCATACCTCTTATACGGGAGATGACGTGCAGCCAACAGACAACTGCACGGGCAGCGCTGGAAAGATACTTTAGAAACGTCATAGGCCGGCATTATTAACATAGCACTTGTGTTAGCTAGTGTGTTAGCCGTCACAGCAAAGAAGACAGCCTGTAAACAGACAGCGCCCTGCACACCTGCCCAGTGAGGAAGACGGGGGAGAGTTATGGCTTTCATCGGCAGGGAGCATTACTTGGGGAACACTTGTTGTTCAAAGGCTTCCGACGTTGATTCGAAGTCATCACGATTAGACGACAAATGAAGTCAAAGGGAGGGCAGATAACCTGTGTGCCACGGATGTCTTTTTGTTGGATGGGCTCTGATAAAATTGCCACGTGTGGAAGTGCGTTCACTACGATGAGCACATTAACTGCAACCTCCCGCCAAGAAATACAAACACACCTGCTCGTTTTATCAACTGCAAGGACAATTGGGATTTTGCTGTGTGTGTTGGGTTGCGGAGCACAGCAACCGAGATTTTCATTGTTTTAGTTTTCAAACTTCACAGTTGAAACCAATTTTTTCACTGTAGGCACAGGGTGTAATTTGATTTCCGACAGAGGAGTAATAAAGCACTCCGACAAGCTGAATTTCAGACAAACAAATTCTTCACACAAATATGTATGTGTCCCTTTTCACATAATTTTGAATGTGTAAGTGTCCATTTTCTTTCCTGCTTCTACTAGGAAATGGAACTATTGGAAGGGAGGTAATCCTGAATAGCCTCTGGGCATTTTTAACACACACTCACCAGCTGTTGAGTTGATGGAAGTGTGGAGGCTGCCGCCTCCCTGTGTTTGCACCCAAGCACTGCTGCAGCCGCAGTAACATTGTTAGCATGACAAGAGGTCGCAACAATACAATACGAACATAAAGCCATAGTATTGGCCGCCGTGGAATATAGGTATTGCGGTAGGGCAGTAGCCTTCACGGAAATGACTCACAATATGAACCGACAGGCCCGCAGAACAGTGACATTAGGGAATTGTTTAATACACTAATGTACCTGTAAGCCTGTGACAATCATGTAGGGGCCACTGCTTCCAGGCAAGCTGGTCTAAAGACATTTTCGAGTTTGTTTTGTTAAGGGAGTGGCCTGACTTTGCCACTGACAGGTGCAGGACACTTAAAAGTCACCATTACACTGCACATTATTGACATATTTTGTTTTTGTTTTTGTTTTTTTAAATGGAGGATATTGACCCTTCTGTCCGGATAAACTGCTACGAGCTTCCGACTTGGGGAAAAACAACAACGATAACAAAAACAGAAGAAACAGATGGATATTTATGAAATGGATATGTATTCTTGGCTAAGACAGACGACATATTTGTGATCAGACATTTTTGAGGAACAAGGTTATTGATGCAAAAGAATGTCAAAACTGGATTCTGAACAGTATAAAACCATAATATTGATCATATCTTAAAATCAATCTTAAAAATACAATCTGCATACATCATTGATTTGTCAGGGTGCTTGGCAAAGCCACAGTAGATGCGCACAGAGGTCAGTCAGTGTCTATTTTTGGTATCAGTGGTAGACAAAAAAACAAAACAAAACAGTAATGTTGGAAGGCAATACTCATTGTTTCGCATCAGCCTTGCACATTAGACTAGACATAAAGTGTTACAATGCTGGCACTATTGTGTTATTACAATGATGGTGCAGTTATGCTGGTGAGGAAGGTGCAGTCAGTGTACTGTCAGTCTGGCAGATAAAGTGTCCTTGCCAACACGCTGTGGGGGTAAAAGGCTGGTCTAACCGTGGCACGTTGCTATGTGAAGACACATTGGCCAATAAGGGCTCAATTAGAGTCACAGCCCACAGGTAAGAGTGCTCCAGAAAATAAACATTTACAAAGTCAAAAACAGTGATACAACTTAGTGTTGACAAAGAAAAAGGTCACCATGGAAAACATGTTTCAAATGCATGAGTGGTCAGTTAACATGGAAACAGGATGCTCCAACTGGACAAGTGGGCTTGTTAAAACGTGGAGCTGGTGCTGCTGGCAAAAAGAAATTCTCTCAACGGGCAAATCCAGCCACCACACTAACATTATAAAACGTTCACATCATTGTATCGTACCTTGAATTTCCACACAGGGTATCCCTCACCAAATTAAATATTCAGAGGCAATAATCCCACCAGTTTTTTTGGGGGGGGTTGTGTCTCTTACAGCTTTTTTTCTTAGTGCTGTAATTTTGAGACTCTAATTTGAACGTCTAATGACTTCTTGTAACCTTAATTGTTTTTCCACCCGACCGCGATGACAAACTCAGATGCATCATTTAATCCCTCACCTCCCTCCACAAGGAAAGAAGCGATGGATGATTTGAGTATGTCAACAAGGTGACTTCCTCCCTCTCCTCTGCTTCTTTAGTATGGCTCCGACTTGAGACGGCAGTACAGGCAGCACGTAAACACCATCCCTATTATCTGAACAATGCGCAGAGATGGAAATAAATAAATAAATAGATAAATACATGTAGTCAGATAAATACATGTAGTCATTCATTTTGTGTTTGAAAAAGTGACGGTTTTGCTTACCTGTACACATGCAATTCCAACACCTACCGCTCCGATGATCTTGAGGTGGTCCTGGATAAATGTCTCCAGTTTTGAGATACAGCCACCCTACATGAAAAAAAAAAAAAGTCCTCATGCTGTAACCAGTGAAGTGCGAGTGCAAACGCATGTTATGTTTATGATTATTTGATTATTAATAGCACTGTGAACACCAGCACCTGGCGCAGACTCACCTCAACCTTGTAGATGTTGGAGGGGTGCCCCCCACGTCCACACAGCTCAGATGGAGTCTTACAGCAGCTGTCGGGAACCACCCGGCCATTTCCATCGCTGGAGCGGATCCAGACACTCTTCGCCCAGTCGGATGAATTGTTGCTCCCACAGCACTTGAACTGATGGGGAGACGGAACCAGAATACATAATCGGACATTAGGAGAGAAAATGAAGGGGGGGAAATCCCTTGACTTCTGAGAGCAATTATGTTCCAAAACCCACCAAAAAAAGTGAGCTGCTATAATCAAAATCTCCAAATGATATATGACCACTTTCTTTCAAAACTAAACTCCAAGGCCAATAATCAATTAATCGCATCCATCCATCCATTGTATATGGGGCATTTTCATATAGTTTGATTAATAACGGGAAAGACATGCGCCCCTGAATTTCCTTTGAAAAATTCAATACATTTTACAGAAACGAGTACTGTAATTTCCGGACAATTTTCATATAGTTTGATTAATAACGGGAAAGACATGCGCCCCTGAATTTCCTTTGAAAAATTCAATACATTTTCCAGAAACGAGTACTGTAATTTCCGGACAATTTTCATATAGTTTGATCAATAACGGGAAAGACATGCGCCCCTGAATTTCCTTTGAAAAAATTAATACATTTTACAGAAACGAGTACTGTAATTTCCGGACAACAGAACATACTCACGGTAATTACAAGCCGCAACAAGCTAAATGTAGCAATAAAAAACGCAAACAGGCGATGTCGTCATTTACTAATGCGATGGGACTACGGGTAGATCTATTGGCGGGTTGAAGCTCGGCAGTGAGAATGCATAAATAACCGCGTCACGTGACAAGTGAGCGAGTGGGGAAAATATGGTTTTCGTATTATTGGTAGTCATCACTCAAATGGTAATGATTGATTCTAAGAAATAAAAGAAGACATTCTAAAGTTGTTGTTTTTCATTTTTATGCCAGTTCAGTTCACATTTTCTCACCAATTTATGCATAAATCAAGTCCAGTCAAACCTCAGTTTTCGAACGACTCGGTTCTCGACCAATTCGGTTTTTGACCAAGAATTGTGAGTTTTTTATGCCTCGGATGACAAACAAATGTTGGTTCTAGAAACAAACTGAGCGCACTTGAATGCACCATTTGACTCCTCTCGCCTTCCTTACACGAGGAAGTGACGCTTCTTCGTGTTGCTTTCCATTGTGAGCAGACGTGTTCAGTAAAGGTTTTTATTTTAAAAAGAGCGTGGTTTCGGTTTTCAAACAATTTCGGTTTTCAAACAGCTTTCTGGAACAGATTATGGACGAAAACCGGGGTTTGATTCTACAATACCGGTAATAAAACCAAAAGGTTGATTTTTCTTGCGACTGTAGTATAAAATAAGGCAGGGTATTGATTCACATTTCCATAATCGATTTGATTCGATTCACAAGGGCCCGATTCAATTCAGTTTACAATTCACAATTCAGGTTGATTGATTTACAATTCGGAAAAGGATTTTACACAGTACCAATTTTACTTTCAAACGGAAGACATTCTCAAAAAAAGTAAAGCTTTAAATAGTAGAAACTTCTCGCTCTAACTTGGTGCATTAGAAAAAAGAAGAGTATTGATCTTAGGAATTGAACCCAGTGCAGTTCCATAAATCATGCATGTTTCATTGAACATGACTTGATCAAAACAATAAATAATCATTTAAATCAAGTCCAACCACAGGGCAGGCTATGTAAATAGAGTTGCCAAAACACACTGTAAACTCATGACCAGTACTTCTGCCATGATGTTTTGATATGCGACTCTCGCATCATGACAAGATCTCGCATGATGCGAGAAACCAAATGATTTCATGGGAAAAAGGATCGATTTATGGTTTTATGAATGGATGTGAAACGGAAAATCAATTTCATTTGACTAATTGATATTTTTATCCCCAGCCCCAGTTGTAAAATGATCTTAAAGTTTGTGCTCGCGCTTAGGGCCCCGGTAGGCAAATAGTTACCTCTCGTTGCAGTTTATCCACAGCACTGGTAACGTGCTCATGAGTCTTCTGTTCATACTTCTGGATCATGGTCTCCCTCAGGTTCTGTTTCAGCTCCTCATTTAACTAGCCACAGACACAGATAAATGTACACACAATTCACAATTGAGCCACACGATTCATCACAGACCACAGCTGGTAATAAATGAGTTGCAACTTTTAATTTTGGCGCAGACAAGATTAATATGCTGTCTTCGTGAATCACGTTGTGGACAAAGGATCTAATACATGGAGATGTAGTAACGGTGAGTGTTTGTGTGTGTGTGGGGTGGGGGGGGGGGGGGGCAGTATGTATGTTTTGTTCTCAAGAACGCTCAGTGGCAGAGCAGGGAGGTCTGGAGGGACTCAGTTTCTATGGCAACAAGCCAGTGGGGAAACCACTGTAAATCAAAGCATGACAGCAATATCAAGGCAATGAATGAGGGGAGGAAATATAGAGGACAGTGAGATTAGAGGGAGGGGAGAGAGAGCAGCAAAAAGGAAGGGGCTGACGGTTCAGCACCTGTTCACGCTTGAGGAAGTGAAGTATAAACAACAATTAAAGAGTCGACACACCTCATTTGACTTGCCGTGATTGGTTATCTCTGTCGTGTTGGCATTTTACCAGCGTGTAATTCAAGCTTATTGGACTTGTCCAATAATAAATAGCAAAACTGAAACAAGGAGCAGATAAAAAGTGGCACACTCACATTTATTTGCGCTATTTCCCCTACAGTGCAGCAAGCAGGTCATTGAAATGCACTCTTTTTTTTTTTTTTTGGGAGGCTGTCACAATATTAACAATGACTTGATTTAGTTCGTATTCACAATGGACAAAATAACACAGGAAGTGTGCCTTTTGCAAAGTTCAGGGGAACAAGTTATTTTAAACATTATCCTCCTGACTTATAAAGGTCTCTCTCTCTCTCTCTCTCTCTCGCTCTCTCTCTCTCTCTCTCTTTTCTCAGAGCAACTGACCAGACATTGATTACCTTCGTAACAATGTGTCAACGAGTGAAAGGAGGACATAGAAGAAAACTGATGAGATTACACAAGCCTCTCCGAACACCTGTGGCCCACTATTCAATCTAAAAGTAAGAGGACTTCAAGCCATTACCGAAGGTTTTACATGGGCCCCCTCTAGAAATCAACCTTGTCCTTGCCCGATGGCATCACCCGAATAATCCCAAATAACTTTTCCTCCAGCACATGTCAGCTGCCGTCATTCTCATATTGTTTGTTCCAATAGTAAGTGCTGACCTCTGGTGTTGTATACCGTGTACTGCAACACAGAGCAACAAATTGCTTCTGAGTGTGCATCACATACAGATTTTCCTTTGTCAAAGATGTCTCGACATGTGCACAAATCACTTCTTTTCTGATGACTGCTCCAGAGGCAAGTATTTGACCTTGTATTTGTTTGTTTGTTTTCAGACTTTGTTCTAAGTGAGAGGTAAAGAACCGAAAGCATCTTCACCAGTATAAGATCAAGTGCTGAGTGCAGCTATCAGTTGCAAACGAGAAGAGAAATAAAGCTAGAAACGTCACCCACATGCACCCACGTTGTTTCTCTCTCCTGTATAGGATCGCCACGGCTGCAGTACTATTACCTTCGACAATGATGGATGGTGGTGAGTAAAACAATGCCTTTGTGTGGTTTATGCAAAGCGGCAATACTTCCAATACGATGAAGTGCTAAAAGACATTACATGTCTGTAGAAAGCCCAATAACGAACAGGACAAAGCTTCTTATTCAAGCAGCATCGAAGAGCAGACCACATTTACAATTGAATTGAAAAAAGATCCAAAAACATGAATAGTAATTTTAGGAGGTACTCAAAGTTATTTAGTTTCAGAATACTGTACATTGTACTCACGGAAAGCTAAGCAGTGTTTTTGGAAGGTAATATTGTGAGTTTAATTCATGCACCACTACCTTTGTTGCTGTGATGGTTAATTATATTCCCCTTTTTATTCAATAAAATTCTCCTTTGTTATTTTCTACAAACACTCATAAAAATAAAATGAGCAGAAAAGAGGACGGCAATATGACTCAACAATGCTCTGCAGCTTGCCAAATGAGCTTCTGTGAGTGATTTAGATGTTTTACCGCCCTCACTAGTTTTCATAGATGAGAATTGACTTTGTTCGTGTCAGAGTCATAAAAGGTGAATAAAGAAGACGGCGCTCTTGGCAGAGTTCAGTGATTGATTGTGTGCAGCCAATGTGTATATTGTAAACAAGGAATTTAGAATGAGCAGCACACTTTTAGACCGACAAAAACAGTGAGGCCTTCAGACTCGTCACGCTGTGATACTGGTGGAAAATAATATCGTGCAACTTCATGCAACATGAATGCAATGGGGGAAAAAAAAATGTCCAGGAAGCCTGATGTCAAACTGTGCTGACGAAAGCTGTCAGCTTTAGTTCTGTTTCACATTTAATACAGCAAATAAGCACAGCAATTTGTTCAACATCCAGTGGGAGAAGTAGTGCTGAATCTCTTGAAGTCTTTTTTGTTTGTTAGTTTTGTTTTTAAGGAGCAGTGAATAAAATTTCAACACGATTACCTTTTCAGTATCATCAATTTGATGCATTTTCTAAAAATTGAATTACGTCTTTTAAAAGGCTGGCATTTCCTTCCCGCAGTGGACTCGTTTTAAAATAATACAGCGGCTGCTCCGCTGACAGCACTACTGACTGCATGTCAAGATTAACATGGGAAACTGTTGCTGAAGCAAACAGTGCTTAACTAAGGCCAAGTACTCGGGGTGGACAATTCATCGAAATGCAATCAGGATTTCGATTTTGGCTTCTCTCAATCTTGGTGTGAGATATATCCTAGGATGCACTGGGACACATCATCAGTGATGTGCCTGAGATCTTCGGGGGTTCCGGGTCTTCCAACATCATACCCCCTCCCTCAGGTGACCCAGCCAGGGTAGATCAGACCCCAGCTTGTGTACCAGTAGCATTGTCCCACAGATAGCTCCTCCTGATCCAGAGCCATTTCGAGGATTTCTCCGATGCCTCCATGGTGGCCTTGATGGCCTTCCTTTTCTCTACATCTGCGTTGCCGAGTACCTTGCACACTTCACTGGGCTCACAAGCGTGCCTTCCAGCCTCCTCTTTGCCATTGCTCAACTAGCTCCTGGTACTTTGACCGCTTCCGCTCATTCGCCTCCTCTATTCACTCCTCCCAAGGAACTGTCAGTTCTATCAATAGCACTTGAAGATACTGATGTAAGCACGATGTCTGGCCTCAACTAAGTTTTTGTGACGAGGACTGGAAACTTGAGCTCTTCTGGGTACATGCTCATGTTGTTACAATGTTGGAAAAAATACTTCCTTTCGAAAATACTTTCTGCTGTCTGGGGAACCCGCTTTTACAAAAAAAACAACATTGGTTAGGCCGCCTAGCGCCCGAAGACAGCGATGATCGACTCCAGCACTACCATGACCCGAGTGGGCAGTTGGGGGTATGCAGTTCAGAAAATGTATGGTTGAAACATCGGGTAGGATATTACTTTTGTTTTATTTAGTGTTTAGTTGTACATTAGTCAGAGAGCTTCTTTGATTGGCCACATTCTATCAAATCACAGTCTGCGGAATCAGCTCGCTCAGGAAAACTCGGCTTCCCTCACACACAAGACGATTTTTGGTCAGAAATATTGAACACGTTCATTATTTAAGATTGTTCGGCCTGACTAGTTTTGGACAAATTGGGACAAAAAGAGCCCCATCACCTTTATGTGTTTACCTGGCCTAAATTACCATATGAACGTGACAACATCATTTGTTTCAACATGTAGATTGTTAATCAAATATGAGGAATTACTGCAAACTAGGCCTAAAAAGTAAAATAATAATAATAAATTAAGTCAAAGTAAAAATACTAAACGATTCTAACAAGATTTGTTAGTGACAGCCCTGTTGCAAAGCCCAAAGGATGAAAACAAACCACTTTTAAGGTGTATTGTCAAATAATGGAACAAGATTTTACAGTTTTCAATTACCTGTCGATAGTAGATATAAGCCAGGACACCAGCCAGGATCTCCAACAGGAAAATGAACAGCAGCAGGACAAAATACTGGAAACAGATAAACAAACGATACGTAATATAGCAATGCATATTCAGGGAATAAGTGGCTGTTTGTGTGTGTGTGTGTGTGTGTGTGTGTGTGTGTGTGTGTGTGTGTGTGTGTGTGTGTGTGTGTGTGTGTGTGTGAATGTATGCGTGTGCATGATGAGCATGGGTGCGTGTGGAATAAGCACAGCATGGAAAAAAAAAAAAAAAAGAAACATACTGCTCATAGACTGTAGAACAAGCTCAACAAATGCAACCGAGTGAGTAAGAGAATGTGTTGGCTGCAGAGGCGTCCTACTCCAGAGAACTGGTCATGATCATCTTGCAGGCATTTTAAGGTTACAGTGTAATTACTGCCAACATGACTCAGCAGGCTGATTCACAGGACTGCATTTCAACTTCCTTACCTTCTGGGTCTGACTTTTCCTGAGGCTGAAGCAGATACATCTGGACATTAGGTTTGTTTTGTCTACTTCTTTTTTTTTTTTAAAGCATTGACTAAAGCTGTTTCACCACACTTCAAACGCCTTGGTGAATTGACGGAGGAAAACATAAAATTATTGTTTGGCACGCAAATCCCGCAGGTTGAAAAGAAGACCCCACAGCACATGAACGTCGCACATGATAGGTTCTCATTGATCCATTCCCTTAATGAAAACAAGCAGAATAGAAACTGAATGGATGTTTTCACCTTTTGAGCCTAATCTGGAGAGGCAGCATGCTCACCGCATGCTTCCACTGAGAGGCACTATCTGATGCACACGCCTGTATTGCTTCATGGCACGTGACTTTTTGAGAGAAATGTGATACGTATAAAATGTCAGTCTTCTGAGCGTCATCTTCAAAAACAAGTCATGAAAGACTCATCAATCTGCAGCGCAAATAGGGCTGTAAACTGAGCAACCTGACAATAATGACTTGTGAACTATGAATCTGAGCTCCCGTTCACCTTTTCTTCAGCATGCAGCTCTGTCAACCTAAGGCCTCACTTTTTTAAATGAATTATAGTGATGATAATCACTTGAGGAAATTCAATTTATACTCTGCTATATGACAAAAAAAAATGTTTCACACTGCACACACAGAAGCAGACCACACACCGAGAAGCGTCATGATGCAGTCAGCATACAGTCCAGCATCTCACCAACATATCGTTGCAATGTTTTGCCAGCTGAGTTTCCAAAAGTCCTTACAGATGAGGTATTGCTTCCTTCCCCCAGGAGAGCTGTAGGAAAACAGCCCGAACAATCAAGACAACTAATTATGATATATGGTACCTATTGAGTAACCTCAAATTAATAACAGAGCTCTAACAAGAGTTTGCAGTCTTTGCAAGAAGCAAATGTAGACAACAATAGTTCCTCCTCTCCCCTAATGATTACACCGAATGATTTGTGAATCTGCTGACACATAGCGCATCCTTCTTTCTGTGGGTCAAGGGGATTAATTAGCTTTTGTTCTTCCTCTTTCATTTGAAAGAAACTATATCTTTTCAAAGCCTCACAGCAGTAAAGTGACAAGAGTCAGCTTGTTACATTTCAAGCCTGTGACATGCTGATAACAGAAGCGCATATCAACAATGACTGCTGCTACTCATCCTAGGTAAGGCAGAGTGCGTACCCCTAGCAAACACAGGAAGGAGCCCCATGAATCGGCCTCTTTCCTGCCTTTTTTTTTTTTGCCCTCTTTAACGATCTCGACAGCATCTCTCCTTGGCAACAAGTTCATTCCGTCACTGTGATTCATCGGCCTAATCTTTGGTCTTCAGGAAGCTAGGGGCATTTGAAAATACACAAGATAACCACTGACACAACCCAACAGTTGTTAGAAATCACACCATCAGAACAGCTTAGGGGAATTATTCTACTGTTTACACAACAAAGTCCCTTTAGTGATGTTTTCCTCTAACCCAAATTCCATTTCAGGTAGCCATTTAAATTTGTCAGCCAACCGGGATTCCCTGTTTGTTTTGGTCGGTTTAAAAAAAGCACAAGGCCAGAGATAATGTGGAATTAGTATACCACTTAGAAGTGTGCAAAACCATTAAAAAAAAAAAACCCAAAACAACAACAAAATAATTTAGTGTTAGACACATAGGTCCCTTGGCAAGGCAACATGCAAAAGGTATTGTTTCATAGTCAATCTATTCGGTCATGACAGATATTAACACTGTGGTCTGCTCAGCAAAGTTGATGATAAAGACTAAACACTTTAAAAAATACAAAGTTTCTGAAGCGCACATAAAATCTCACTTTAATCAAGCTTACTTGGGAAGGAATCCAAATGTATGGGGGGAAAAAAAATCAATTTAGTGTCAAAGCATAATACACTTAAGGGATACATGAAAAGCATCAGAAAGATAAGTATCAGAGCGATGTTAGGAAAAATTCCATCATCTTTATTGGTCTGATGTCAACAATACAATACAGTACTAAGACAAGATATTTTATTTTCAAAATGATGGTCACGCTTTTATTTTTTCTTATTTTTTGGGGGGGGCAAATATTCCCCTCCATGAGCCATCACCTTACCGTGGTGGAGGGGTTTGTGTGTCCCAGTGATCCTAGGAGCTAAGTTGTCTGGTCTGGGGCTTTATGCCCTTGGCAGGGTTACCCCTGGCGAACAGATCTTAGGTAAGGGATCAGACGAAGCACGCCTCATAGACCACTTATAATGGATGAAAAAAATTGGATGGCATTTTCCCTTGCCCGCATGTGGGTCAGTCCTCTGGGCCTGGAGGTGGGTCTCGTGAGCGAGCGTCTGGTGGCCCGGCCTATACTCATGGGGGCCGACTGGGCTCAGCTCCCAGAGTCAAGGTGGATTCACCCTTCCCATGGGCTCACCACCTATGGGAGGGGCCAAAGGGGAGACCCGGCGACAGAAGCTAGTGCGAGGGACAAAGAATATCATCTCTCTTGCAGGGAAGGAGACTGTCAATCGATCACCACCAGGTGGTGAATTGGCTCCGATGGTGGGAGAAGATGTCTGACCGACCTGGCAGACCCAAACGTATTGTGAGGGTTTTTTGGGAGCGTCTGGCAGAATCCCCTGTTTAGAAGGAGTTTCAACTCCCACCTCTGGAAGAGCTTTTCCTACGTTCTGCGAAGGCGGGGGACATTGAGTCCAAGTGGACCATGTTCCATGCCTCTATTTTTGAGGCGGCTGAGCGGAGTTGTGGCCGTATGGTGGTCTGGTGCCTGTCGTGGCGGCAACCCCCGAACTCACTGATGGACACTGGCAGTAAGGGATGCCATCAATCTGAAGGAGGAGTCCTATCGGGCCTTTATGGCTTGTGGGACTCAAGAGGCAGCTAATGGGTATCGGCTGGCCAAGCGGAACGCAGCTTCCGTGGTCGCCGAGGCAAAAGTGTGCAAGAGTTCGATGAGACCATGGAATCTGACTTCCAATCGGCTTCGACGAAATTCTGGTCCACCATCCGACGTCTCAGGAGGGGGAAGCAGTGCACTATGAACACTGTGTATAGAGGGGATGGGGCACTGCTGACCTCGACTCAGGACGTTGTGAGTCCACCAACACGCCTTCCTTAGAGGAAGCAGAGTCTGGGGACTCTGAGGTGGGCTCTCCTATCTCTGGGGTTGAAGTTACAGAGGTGTTTAAAAAACTCCTCGGTGGCAAAACCCTAGGAGGTGGATGACATCCACCAGAAGTTCCTCAAGGCTTTGGATGTTGCTGGGCTGTCCTGGTTGGCATGCCTCTGCAACATAGAGTGGTCATCAGGGAGACTGCCTCTTGATTGGCGGACTGGGGTGGTGATCCCTCTTTTTAAGAAGGGGGACCACAGGGTGTATTTCAACTACAGTGGGATCAGCCTCCTTGGTAAGCAACAACTGCTACTCCCATACTGCTCCCGTTCAGAATGACTCCCATTCCCGTATCACTCCCATTTTAGAGGTCAGCTAAATTAAAATTGGCTGGGCATCTGTCCAAGCGTTTTTTTCCTACTGCTTCTGTGAACTTTTTGTCCCATACCGTCGCCAATCCTGTGATGAAAAATAAAGTTCACACCCATCCAGTGAGAATCCCGTGGGACTCCTGTCAACCTCTAGCGAACATATGCCACAGACACGCTCACACATGCAAGCGCACACTTATGTTTCTGTGGCTCAGCAACACTTCTTCGCTGCCTAGGTGCACAAGATTCATACAAATTATTCTTGCGCATTCAAAGCACACTTTTGTGCCCCAAATTTCCTCTTAGGTGCTTGTAATTGTGGCGCAAATCTAATGTCCCTGCCTTAAGCACGCAGAATGCCAGAGTCGGAGTCCTGATTACATTTTAATTGATTTTATATTGAGTGTACTTTCTACTGCTATAGCTCAAGGGTTTTTTTCGCGATTTATAGTGATACCAAATGATTGCCGTGTCCTAAACACCATTTTCCATTTGGTGGTTCATATGCAGACTGCTGTCATTTTGGTTGTCGTGTGGATGTTCAATATAAGTGCACAGTGCGCAGTCTCTTACCACTCGCAGTAGCCTTCTCTGCTCCTTGAAGGTGGCACAGCATCCCAGAACGCCTGTTACCATGACAATAGCTCCAGCGAGGACCAGTATGTAGGCAGAGGCAGCATATGTCATAGAGGGGAGAAGGCTGATGTAGTCGCTCTTTTCAACCAAAGTCCAAACACCCACAGCCATCACAACACCCCCAGCAAGCTGAGAGAAGAACACAACATGAGTCAGATCTCGAGAGGAGGAGGCGTCTGACACTCCTGAAAGTCAACAAATGAATGAGTGTGAACTGAGATACTCAGGATTCATGTCAACACTCATGCTGTGGAATTATGGTGACTGAAACGATAGACAGTCACTGCCACTGTGAAGGATTTATTTTCATTTTACGGCTGAAAAAAGTAATTTGGGTACCTTTTTACCCCCACCCCATGTTAAAATTTTTTTTTAAAGCATTTACCCCCCCCCCCGCCCCCATGTTTTAAATAAATAAATAGATAGATAGATACTCTAAGTACCGTATTTAATTTTGCTTCAAGTACCCCTTTATTTATGTGTACACTGTCAGGAAGAACAAGTCAAGTTAACAGCAGCAAGACTTGTTCATGCAAAGCATGACAGTAACACGCCGCCAATGCGGTGAGAAGGCCAACTTTTAAATAAACTTTACCTTACCAATTGATATGTATACATCAATGACCTGGGAAGCTTTTACTCTGAAGTTGTTCCCGCCAGCATATTGCGGAGGAATGGTTGGCTTGACTGTCTTCCAGATTGTGTTTGGGTTTTTTTACATTTATATTGCCATCACAAATGGTTGCTACTGATGTCAACAACGCAACCTCGTCCTGAAAAAAACGTTCAACCACAAATTAAGATCTACTAAAATAAATGAATAAATAAATAAAAGATCCATATCCTGAGATCTATATTCGTCTTATTCTAACCATTCGGTCATTATTTCTTTTGATTTACTTGTTTTTGAATAAAACCAAACCTCAACAACACACAAATACCATTGAGAGCCTTGAAATTAAGTGTCCAGCACACCCACGTGGTGACAAGAGGTACTGTCGTAACTCTGACTGATTGGTCGTTTGTCAAGAGATTTCAGTAAATGTACAGTTATTGTACAGTACTTTGTCACATAAACAATGTTACAGTTAAACTTTCATTTATTCAATCCTTAAAGGGCATATACTGTCCATTAGCAACAATTTATACACCGTTTGTGATGACATGGAGAACAAATTAAATATTTTTTAATGTTCTGGCATGCCGAATGAGGCACTTTCGCAGAGTGTAAAGTAACAAATATTGATATAGATGACCAAATTATTATTAGTAGTACTATTATTATTAGTAGTAGTAGTAGTAGTTGTTGTTGTTGTAGTAGAATTAGTAGTAGTATTACAAAGTATAACTTGCCTACTGATGCACCATTTTTAATGCAGATATGATTCCTAGATATGTTTCCTCGGAAAGCTTGAAAACAAAACCTCAAATTTGGCTTTGAATGATTTTTTTTTTCTGCCACACGAATGGGCTGTTTGCATTGATTTTCTAAGTTGCAACCGGCAATGATTTTCTTAAAATACACTATGAAAGGCTGCAGTAAGGTATGATTTAATATGTGTATTAGGTAGATCAACACATGGAAAGTTTGCCACAAAATTGTGAAATACTTGGGTAAAATAAAACGATTGGACTATCAAAGTTGGGTGTTTAAACTCGAAGAATGTAACTGCAGAAATATATGGAAATACTGTATAACTCTTATTGCATGGGGGCTTACCCAAAAGAGGACGTTGAATGTGATCAGTAGGTATTTCAGGCAGATGGTTCCACATGTTTCTTTCTTCTCTTCACGTGCACCCATGCTGAACAATAAACAAAACGCACAATAAATGAGGATGTTAAGAATTTGAGGCTTCTTTCGTAAATAAAAACATTTGGAATGCTCGCTGTGGCCGTGAACGATGAACAACACTACTGGAATGTCATTGCCATTTACATTTTATATCCAGCACAGCATGCATAGAGTCTGAAAATATATGATACCTTTTTCAATATAATATTGTTTGAAAAAAGGGAACAAAAGAGAATGCAAGTACACTTAGCATAATGAGCCGTTTGCATGGAGGAATAGCAGATCTGTAGTGACTCAGTTATACCGATTGCTTTATTCTATGTGTACACAGAGATTCATGAGTAAGCATTCGGTACAAGGTCATGGGGCTTTTCCATGGCGTTTACCGCCTTAGTTTGAATAATACCATTTCACAATTCATGTCTCGAGCGTGTCGTGACTCTATGACATTGCCAAAACCTAAAATACAGGAGGCCTATGGAACGGCAGGAGCTGAATGGTGAAGCTTATTACGGAAGAACCCTGTTGGCTAACACCATTTGTAACCTCACTGCACCTTGTATTTGCTGATTTGCTAGTCAAGCTCAGACGTGCCTTGCTGCCTCTTATTGTCTCTCTTCCCCTCCCTCTTCCTACAAATGGTGCTTATCAATTCACAGAAAGCACATTAGTGAATCTGTCGACCATCTGTTGGCAGATGGTCGACACTCTTTGCATGCGCCTGGAAATTAAATTCAAACAAGCGCTAATGTTTTCTTTATTGATTTTGGGTTTTTTGGGGGGAATTACTTCAAAGACAATACAGTTGGGTAAAGAAGGCAATGTATTTTGTTTGTTTCTCACCGGTCCTGTAAAATCACTCAAGTATCGTGGAAAAAAAGCAGGTGATTTGTATTGCAAATCTTGAACTCTAATACTGTACTAACAATGACTAGGTTTACATGTAGTCAATAACCCTTTTAGAAGCCAACTACTGGCAGTATTCATGTTTTAAAAGTCTGATTGTTTTGTTTAAAGGATCTAGGATATCCCTGTACTTTTTGTAAGAATTTCAAAACAAAGATGGCTATTGCCCCAGATAAAAAGAAAAAAAAAGTTGTTTTATAAACATGCTTAAAAATATGTAGACGAGGTTAAGTGATGGGGTTTGTATGATTAAAAATTACATGCTGTAATATTTTACTGAAAACTGACATTGGCTCCAAATATCGGTTCTCAGTCTCATGACTACTAATATTCAGTGTCAGCCCTGACAAAAACATCGCCCTATGTCTAAAATAAGGAACCAGTTGAAAAGAGTCTTGTCACCACTTTGAATTTTATTTACACTCAATACATAAATTATGGTTCTTGTTGGGCAGTTACATTTTGTCCACCTGACATCCTTGTATCAATCTTAATGAATATTTCTTGTCGACGGACCCCACACACTTTTGGTTTGAAAAAAAAAAAACGAGGTTGATCCCACATGACAATATACAATCAAAGGTCATTATTATTTCATGTTTTCGAGTATTAGTTCAGCATACAGAATGCAGTGCACATGGACAATACAGTATTTGATTCGATAAGTACAGTACCTCAAACTAAGCAAAGATAATGCTCAAAATTTTGATAAAAAACGGTCATATAGAAAACACTGTCATATAGGTATTAATCTAAAAATGTTTATTGGTGTGTTTTGAATTTGCAGTGGTGTAGAACTGCACTGCATCCTATTGAACATCCACTCCTTTATAAATGCACAATGTTTTCATCCATGTCTTGTATCCTCATTGACATTGTGTGATGACCGGACATGTGTGTATCGTAGAAATTGCTCTTATTTCTACCCAATATAGTCTTCGGGGAGTATCTAGGTTATTCCCTGTTCTGAGGATTACTTACTAGGTGGTTAACATTTATTTATTTCAACTCACATTTAATATGGTTTGAGCCTCACTTGAACGTCCAACTTGTTGAATGGTACAGTCCTGACGTCTCCTCTAGACTTTAAAATAGTTTGATATGACATTATTTTGTCTTTCAAATGAATATTGACTGCAGTTGGGTTTTAAACCGTAAACGACAAGAAATCTGAGCTAAAACTCCAACAGGCGCACATCACCGAGCTAGTGCCAGTGGTGTTACGGTTTTTAGAGCGAAACAATATATGTTCATTTTTCACGTATACATCGCCTGCGGGGCAAATGTAAGTATATTAACTATAAATTGTTACATACATTATATGTGTCATTAGAGGGAGAAAGGACGGCATCTCTGCATAGGTTGAGAATCGAGAATAGTCATATCCCGTGTGTGGTAAAACGAGTAAGACTCGCGTTCACTCACCTGTTATCTATTACTGCAGTCCAGACAAAAGATTGAAATGTACACACGAATTCGAAATATTTCCGGTTTAGTTTAGTTTAGTTTTTTTGTCCCCTACTTGGCCCTTTTGTTTCACAAGTCTGTTGAGTGAACAAAAACTCGAAGCACACAAGCTCCACCCCAGGAAACCTTCCGGGACAGAGTGCGTCTTTTTCCTGTCCCGGGGCTACGTCGTTTAAGCTAACACAGGCCCACGGATTTCAAACTCAGCAACTATTATGTTCCTTTTTTGTAACATTAAAAATGTAAACGAACCGCTCAGAACATGTTCGCGAAATTTAAAAAGACTACCCCCAAAATGCACAATAAGCATAAGTTACATAGTAATGTCATCAACTACACTGTAATTGTGTTTTACTTGAACATAGAAGAATTTTCAAAAGGATCCTGTAAGGATGTCTCGATACTGTGCGTAATGGTTGTTCGGTTTTATTGAGCAGTATTTAATTTTGTGATCGTAGTGTTGAGCTGTGTAGAAGTGCATGATGAGGGTGTCCTAATTAATTATGACAAACTATTGTGACAACTGAAGCAGGAGCTAATCGACCTTGAACGGCCCATGCAGAATTGTATACTGTAGTCAACCTTATTCACCACTGGATGGCAATGTTTTTCTTCAAGCTGCTCGCCTCATCCACTCCAATGAGGCATTTTGAATTTGGTCACCAAATAGTAGTAGAAGGTCAAGGACCACTTGAGTAGCCACTTGGCCTTTTCTAATGTAGCTCGTCAATAGTGGAACATTGTGATTTCCAAGTTGCTCTTGTAAAAGTTCAGTGACCATTTGAAAATGTAAACACTTTTGCTGAGATTTTAATCAAGGTACAGTACAAAATGAAATAAAGCTTTGAATACTTATCAGTTTCTCAACTGTAATGACTCATTTCTGTGTGACATAATGGACATCAACGGTGTCTTCAGTGAAGACAGCTTATATTCATCTATATCTATATTTATGTATGTGAAGATTCTTCACAGAGAAAATAGATGGATATAAACTGTCAGGTAGCCCTTCACATCAGTACCTTACACAATAGCTCTCATTTTAAAAAGGTTGGTGACCCCATTAGACATAAGCGGCCATACATTTGTCCATGTTATGCACTTTAAATGTAGTACAAAGGGTGGGTACATACCACTTAAAAAAATCACACTGAAAATTAAAAAAACATTTTCACAATACAGTAAAATATCCATCCATGCATTTTCCGAACCGCTTTATCCTCACTAGGCTCGCGGGGAGTGCTGGAGCCTATCCCAGCCGTCTTCGGGCAGTAGGCGGAGGACACCCTGAACCAGTTGCCAGCCAATCGCAGGGCACACAGAGACGAACAACCATCCACACCCACACTCACGCCTAGGGACAATTTAGACTGTCCAATCAGCCTGCCATGCATGTTTTTGGAATGTGGGAGGAAACCGGAGCACCCGGAGAAAACCCACGCAGGCCCGGGGAGAACATGCAAACTCCACACAGGAAGGCCGGAGCTGGAATCGAACCCGGTACCTCTGCACTGTGAAGCCGACGTGCCAACCACCGGACTACCGGGCCGCCCCACAATAAAATAAACACATTTAAAAATAATTTTACCATTTCATCTACATTATTTAGTCATTACTGAGGTCAATCAGTAATGACAAATATTTGCTAAAACATCCATCTGTTCTTATCACTTAGTATGCCCTGTGTTTTGGAGCAGGGCATGTTATATCACAAGTAAACATACACATTTGTGTTAGTGTTTAGATTTAGAGGATCATCATAAACAAAGAAAATATAATCTCACTAATGGCAAATATCTCGGAACATTAGTTGGGAAAGTACTAAATTGTCAGATCAACCGCAGCTACATACTCCATCACAGAGACCACAGATTTAATAGTAATCAAAAGAATACATATGTGCTGACACACACACCAGTTAGAAAAAAATGATGAGATTAAGGATAGGCTGGATGACGTTATGAATAAATGTAAATTTTGTCACATTTAAAATTGAGCATTTCTACCCCATTTATCTGCAGAGCCATTCCTCACTTCCTGTAGTCACACTTTTCATCAAATTGTTTATGGACAAGCTTACCGCTAACCTCTGTTTAGTCACTATTTGGTGTCTAGGTTGTTGTTCTGTGTTGAAGAGGAGGCCTAATCTCCCGCACACCTGTTATGGCTGTGCCAAGCTATTAATACATTTCCTGGATGGGCCTCATAGGTCGAAAAGAGGATACACCAGGTGTCGGTTGGGAGACTGTCATGCATTCATCTTGGCTCAGAGGATACAAACAGGTCTGAGAAACGTATGTATAAGACCTCACATATGATCCCAGAGGCAGCAACTTTAGTGAAAAGTGGACCTGTTTTTTTTTTCTGGCAGATGGTGATGAATTGGGATTGTTATTCTTTTAACGGATGTAAGTAACTCGATAGTCATGCTTTATCTTTTCTTTATGGAATATTTAAAATCATCGCACAAGGGAACGTTCGACGAATGCATTCAGGTAAACAATTTTCATTTATACATCTGCACATGTCTTTCAGTTTAATTGTCAGTGGGGCTTTTCGTGGAATACGACCTACATGTAGCTATGTGTATTAGAGGTATTTTATTTCGGTTGCATTTATCAGACATTAAAGCAATAAATTTTTACAAACGTCAGCTGCCAACAAAAGGAAACCACAATCGCAAGACTGCATGGAATACGTTCAACCAAAATAGGTCTTTTGAAATGTCTTCAAAATTTAAAACTCCCTTTGCTTTGAAATCGCTTTGCACATTTACATGACGCTTTAGTTAAAGACGTTTTATTATTCTTTTTAATAAACTACTGTGAATGTGTTCTGGTCAAGATTAGGTCCAGATGTAAGGTCAGGCAAGATCATACTAAACAGTTATTAATGATGCTGTTCGTTTTGCAAAGCAGCTGGCAGAACATAAATCAGCAGATATCGTTCAAGAAATGTTGGGTCCTTCACACGACATTAGAAAGTTCTACTTAGGCCTCTAATTTATCGCCGTCAGCCGCATCTGACTTAGCAGTTGATGCATTCAGATTGTATTGACAGACGTCATGAAATGTCATCAAACTCCCCACACAAAGACACATTTTTCACCCAGTACGGAGTCCTTTATTGCAGTCCTGATTATCGACTGATGTAGCCAGAAACACTCATCTCTCTCTCTCTCTCCCTTTCCCGTGTGACAGTTTGGAAGGACATAGACTCAATCTGTGCGTGTGTGTCCGTGTGTGAATTTTCCAATCAAATTCAGGACACCTCATGAATAAATGCAAATCTGTAAGAGAATGACATTTGCACTAAGCAGTAAATATGATTTGCAGCATGGCACTCTCAAGTAGAATACAAATGTGTCTCCCATGTGTCATTTTGCGCAGGATCCGCATTTGGCTGCAGATGTCTCTCCACATTCCATATGAAGAATGACTAAATAACAAAAATAAAAAATGAAAACAAGAAGTTTGCCATTACTGGAGGCTTCACCACCACCATACCGCCTGAACTGATGCAATACTACCAGTGTCATCCTTGACATGTCAGCAGTCTATTCCAGACAGTTCATCCAACAAAGTGACCCCATTACCAACCAAGGGAAGGTCTCAATGCGCCTCTCAAACCACCACGAGGTCCGATTGCAGATTGTTGTTTGTACGTAGAGATCAGTGCAGCCTTGGATCCATTGTGGAATCAGAATCCGCCCGGGCGCCCAGCCTGTGGAACGGAGAAGCTCCAACCCAACAACTACTCATTGGTGTTGCTTATTCAGCTCAGCCTGCTCTCCTTCGACCTGTTTGTCAACTCATTCAGCGAGCTACTTCGAGATGAACAAGCTGTCCAACTGGTACTTTTTGTGTAAGTCCAACAGTGCAGTGAAACATGCTGGAGATGATTTCAGAAAAGAAATTGTACTCATCTGATAATGACAAAGCCCTTCCATGTTATAAAATATCTGCTCCCTTCTCTCCTTGTCTTTCATTTATAGAATTCAGGACATTGCCATCTTGTTCAACCTCATCATCATTCTCTTGATGCTGTTTAACACCTACGTGTTCCAGGTCGGCCTGGTAGCCATATTGTTGGAGAGATTTAGAGCTTTGCTAATGCTTTCTGCACTCTATTTGACCTTCAGTGTAATACTCCATTCCTGGCTCATGGTGAGTGGGAGCAGGTATTTTGCAAAAATATGATACTGCTTTCATGAACTTTCAAACCAGTAGGCCTACCAATTAAAAAATGTGTTTGTGCTCTATTCTAAAAGTGCAATGTAAAGATTGTACCTAAGGAAAGGCAGTTTATGACACAGGTTTTGGGTTAATATGAGTTCACCTGGTTACCATTGGAGACCAGACATTCTGGGTTTTTTTTCTTGGTGAACAGGCTTGAGACTTAGCCACCTATGTTGTCTGTAAACCTCAAAACCAGAAAAATTGAAGTTGTTTGGCCACAACAGCAATCATCTATTCACATGTAATTTAGTCCAAACCTTGCATCGGCATTCGATCTGATCAGCATCCGCCAAACTATAAATTGGTTTCGACCACTTTGTTAAATTCATCAAGCCTTGTGTTTGAATTCAAAACAACATTAGCATTCAATATGTTTCAGTGACTCCGACTATCTGCTCATTCCACATCTGTTCTTTGTATTGTGTGATTAAAAGCGGTGCTTGAGAGCAAAGTCAAGAGTGATGTTTTCTCCATATTTTCAGAATCTGCGATGGCTAAACACCAAACGATTTATTTGGACAGATGGCCTTCAAGTGTTATTTGTGTTCCAAAGAGCTGGTAAGAATGCCAATGTCCCTCATATTTCAACCCAAGTGAGACACCTCATCACGTAACGACACCTTTCATTGCCGTTTGTTCAGCACACATAGCTGATTCTAAGCATTAACGTGAAACAAGTACTTTATACAGCTGGTATTTGAAGGTTACTAAGCCAATTTTAAGACGTTGTGTCTTTCTCCGCATGATTCATCTTTTATTCATTTTCACTGAAGGCCAGAGATAGCAAATGTGGGCATCACCAACGGTGTGTGCAGTTTTTCTTTATATGAACAGGTTCATGCAGTGACCCTTTTGATGTAATTTGGATTTAGACGAGCAAGTAATCTAATACGTGGATCAGCAAATGAACTAATGCAGTCAGAGTTCTTTCCATTTGATCCTGCCCAAAACATATCATGCCCTTGTATCTTGGTTTTATAAGTGTTCTGTTCAGTGGGCCGAGCGCTTTAACGGCAGGTTATTTCCTGCCCACATAAATGAGTAAAACCCAACTCATGTTTTGAAAACGTTCTTTTCAAAATCAAAACTGTACATCAACACCCTGGAAGGGCCATGAATGTTAATGATAAAAGTATAAAAACAATATTTCAAAATATTTGTAATGTGTCGCTGGCGGTCATGGTAAAAAGTGCCGCCTAATTTGTGGCAAAGCATTGGAGTGAAAAGCTGATTTAGAGTAACTCTCAGTTTTCGCGTTGATGACAAAATTAGATTTTTTTTTTTCCCCGAGAGATACTTTACATCAGTGTTTTTCAACCCCTGTGTAACCGCGGCACACTACTGTGCCGCGAGACATTGTCAGGTGTGCCGCGGTAACATATCCAATTTGTATGCCTGTGCGGTCTATGGGCCAGAAAGTAATCATGTAGTACCCTCCCATACCGCTAGGGAGCAGCAACAGCTAGCCAATTGCCTTGTGTCTCGACCACTAGAGACAAGCGAATTTGTGCCGCATGAATGCAGGACGATAGTGAAACAATAAATATGAAAGATTATAAAATACTTTTTTCTTTGTGCTCATTTGATTCCAATTCAAGCTGTTATAGCGTCATTCTTCAACGTTAAAAATGGTTATAGTAACAATATAACACGTTAAGTTTTTTTTTACATTTTCAGCTAGTGGTGTGCCGCGAGATTTTTTCAATGAAAGAAGTGTGCCTTGGCTCAAAAAAGTTTGAAAAACACTGCTTTACATCATACTGTGTTTAAGAAATGTATTTCCCCGATTGTTATGTTTTCATATGTCTTAACAGCATCTGTGTTGTACTACTACTTCTACAAGAGGACCTCGGAGTGTTTGGGTGACCCTCGCCTGTATGAGGATTCAGCGTGGCTGCGAGAGGTCTTTGCGCAGGTCAGGCAGTGACCCCCACCCCGACCTCCAAACACAAACGACACAAGACTCAAATCCGTCAGACCAGTAGCATGTGGTAAATGGGCTTTGTTCCTCAAAAGCTGCTGCATTTTATTTTGCAAGAATAGAATACCCTCTGCCATACTTATCCGGACTGAACTTGCCACACACCACAGGAATTATGAGAGTGAAAAATGTTATTTCCATGTGCCAAAATGTGTCCATATATTTTAAGTCTTATTTTGTTTCAAAATTTGAATGTTACATTGGGACTTCTCAACAAGTTTAGTCTCATGTCATTTTTTTTTTTTGTGTTGCATACTTTTAAAGGCTGCTTGTATTTCCATTGGTTTATAAACATACAAATCATAGCATGTATGTATGTTGTTATATGATATTAAACAGTTTTATTTTGATGTCGGTCGCTTATTGAACACTCATCGGAGTTAAGGTTTGGCTTCAACCTGGATTGTTTTGCTGCAATATGAGTTCCATAGCACTTTTTAAAATTGTGTGTGAACTCCCACAGTGATGCTCTTCAATATAACTGCAAGCCTTGACACAACCATTCTATCATTATTTAGAATTTCTATCATTTAATTTTTTTTTTGTCAGCTCTCAACTAATTACCATTTGCTTATCTTATTCAATCATCTTCACAACACACTGTAATGACATACATCACTGAGCGTTGTGTGCAAAATGTTTGTTCTCGTGGCTAACAATTCAAGTATTCCTCTTTATGTGGGTTCCATGAGAAGCGTGTGGCCAGTAAATGGAACCCGCTAGATAAACACTGCAGAGAATGTTATTCGGTTACAGTGAAATAAGACATTCAACTACTGCAGATTTATGAACTGTCATAAATGGAACCCGCTAGATAAACACTGGAGAGAATGTTATTCGGTTACAGTGAAATAAGACATTCAACTACTGTCTGTTTATCAGCCTTCCACCATTTAAGAGGATCTAAGAAAACAGTCAGGGATCAACCTGTTGTATGTGAGGGAGAATCTCTGTTTTATGGTGCTGGTGATTAAAAATTAAGGGGTCGCATTTCTTCTGCTTTCCATCCTTTTTTTTTTTACCATCTCAGATGCTAAGGATATCTTGGAGTAACAAGAGTCTATTTTAACAACAAAAATCTGATAATTCCACTTAGATAAACAGTACATAGTTAAACAACAGTTCACTGTAGTCGGAAAAAAATGTAACTACCATGTCATGGACAATGTTGTTATTTTTTGTGTTTGCTCCCAAGATTGAATCCTCTGTGTTAAGAGTCTGGTTCAAAGCATGACGCCAGAGGACGAGTTTGGACCTGATGCTGCAGCTCTTTCACCTCATTGTGAAGTGACGTGTTCTCTAAGTTGAACTGTTAACCAAGAAAATATAAAGATCACCAAGAAAATAGTCAGATTTGGGCTGTAAAAAAGAAATGCACAAACACATCTTTCAAGAAGAGAAAGAGACGACTAACTCACCCTTATAGCGTATTTGTAGAACAGTGTCGCTTCCTCTTGTCTGTCAAACTGAAATGACAACATCACACGAGTGTTGTGGCAGTGAAAAGGGAATTTACCAAGTTCAGAGAAGTGATGGAAGTGCATGTTTTCTCTGATCTGAGGGTAAACCTGAGGTCTTTTAACTTGAACAAAACAAATGTCACAGGAAACCAACAGCAGTCACAGCATCATTTTCACTCACCCTGAGGCAAATCAGCGCGAAGTAGGCCCACACCTCGGCGTTCTGGTTGTTCAAATGGTTGGCCTCTGTCAAAGCCTCTTCAGCTATCCAAAGTTCATCCAGCTGTAGACTCAAGACACGTGAAGACACTTTTAACACAGTCTTCCTTTTTCCTCATGAACATCAAAGGAAAAAAATCAAATAAATAACTTTATATACAGCTTCACAATGAAAATCTGGACGTCAGTGATCCCTCGCCACCTCGCGCTTCAAGTTTTGCGGCCTCAGTGTTTCACGTTTTTTTTCTCAATATTTGTATTTAAAAATGCAGCCATATCGGCAACCATATTGCAGAAAGGCGTAATGTTTCATGGTGATGCGGTGTGAGAGAAGCATGCATGCCGAACAATGAGAAGATGTGACTCCGAGGTTTTGAACATGCCCACTCAAACAAGGGGCGGGAATTTGTCCGGGCGCGACATCGACAAATGACAGCACAAGTGGATTTATCGTGTGTGCTGCTTGCCGACGCATCATCAGCAGTCTCCGCATACTGTATGTTAATATTTTGTCCTCAATAACTGTTTTTGTTTAAGTGATAACTTTTTTTGATTAGTTGAACTGCATTCCAAGCCCTTGCCTCCACCGAAGCAATGTGTCGAGCACGTAAACCCGCTCGTCGGAGATGACACCATCAATAGGGTCACATTGGTTCAACGGCGTCGGCGAGGAATTGCGTCAGTGCCTCCAGCACAACAGCCGACAAGTCAAGTGAGAGGCGCCTTCCACGCCAGCAACACAAGCCTTGTCGCCTCTCTAAGAAGGCAATGTTGATGAATGTTAATTACTGTATAAGGTTTTATAATTAAATATTTAAGTAAATACGTGTACTGTTGTAATCTTTGTCTCAAATGTGTTAAGTATAAATATGGTTTACGTATTTTAAACATGCTGGTATCTGTGATATTTGATTGCGTGCAATAACATCAATAATCAGACGGACAATGACATAACTGGTCAACTGCTTGTAGTCTCAGACCTTCACCAACCGAGAGTGCTAACATACCGTGGAACCGTAAAATCCTGGTTCACATTTAACTGTTTGCAAACATTACATCCACATATACGAAAACTCAGAGGCATTCAAATCCTACTTCGCTGTTTTCCACTTTTCGCGGGGGTGTTCAGTACCAATTAACCCCCGAAAAACGAGGGATTACTGTTTTCAATTCATTCATTTTTGTAAATGCAAGTTTAGTATATATATATATATGTATATATATATATATGTATATATATATATTATCCAGATGATATATATATATATATATATATATATATATATATATATATATATATATATACAGATTATCCAGTCAAATGTATTGTTGATCCTTCAACCTAGACTTTGGATTATTTCATGTTCTTCCATCCATTCTCCGCATCTGTATTTGTCTTTCTAATCACGAACTCTTACGAGAGCAATTTGAGCGTTACGCATAGAAGCACACAAGCTTGGAAATTAATTGCAGCGCGGATTTTGTATAACAATAACTTTTTGCAAAATGGTGTACACAATTCTCCCAACAGCACGCAATATTGCCCAAATTGAGGATGTGGTTAGTTTTCCCTGACAGATAAGAGAGAAAAGAATATAGTTTGTAATACCATATGTACTTTTCAGCGTCGCTAAATATGAGTAATATTGTAGATGGCTTTTTACCCGGTAGCAGGAGATACCCAGGCCCAACCAGGTGAGGCAGGAGGGAGATTTCTCACAGGCTTTCAGGTAAGTCATTTTAGCTTGTTCAAACTAAAGAGAGCAGCAGAAAAGGGCAATGACGATTTGAATCCATGACATCAAACCAACTGTCACAATCTTTCAGCAATGAGCCATGCAATGCCTGGCATATATTATGCCTAACCTTTCTCTCCTGTAGATAGATGGATCCCAGGCGGAGAAGCACAAGGTGGGTGTCTAATGGCTGCTCTGGGAAGTCTAGGCTCCGTTCATAACTCCCCTGGGCCTCGGCAAATGAACCACATAAGTAGTGACAGTGACCATCCAGAGCCCACATATCTGCAACCTGCTCTCAGAGTGAAAAAAAAAACATGCTTCAGCCAACACAATGTCACAAACGCATGTGGGAAAATGTGACATAGTCTGAATAAATCACGAGCGATTATAATTCCCCAAGATACTTAAACTCCTCCACTTGGGGCAAGATCTCCTCCCCGACCCGCTGCCCCCACGACCCGGCCCCGGATAAGCGGTAGAAGATGGATGGATGGACGATTATCCAAAAGATGTGTTTAAATGACACCAGAAGGGGGTCCCTACCTGCTCTACCCCAAGCAGCGCCTCTCTGAGGGTCACAATGGCATTGCAATACTCAGCTCTGAGCAACTGGACACAAGCCAGATGAAAACTGTGATTGCCCTTTGAAGACAGTTCCTTGGAAAGAGCGCGCTCTGCCATCTGAGAATAGAGAGAAGGTGCCAGACTCACTGTAGATGTTACAAATGGATCTGTGACTTTCCCCAGGTTTTTATGTTCATATGTTGAAGAGAGATTACTTAACATTTTGCCCACAGGGTTACAACATTACAATAGAAGTCAATTCTTCCATTTGTTTTCATCTATATTTGATCAGTGTGTGTCTTGACAAAAGAGCTGCTATGCGCTTCTTTACCTCCAGGGCATAGTTGTGCAACAGAAACTCAAGGGTCTCGGTGTAAATGGATTTGGAGATGACTTTTTCTTTCGGCTCACTATGCACGGTATCGCCATTCTCAGTGTCTGGGAGAAAGAAAACGGCCATTGTAGAGAGAATGGTGCCTCGCTACCACTCAAATCTTTTCAGGTTAACAGACAAGATAAAAGACAGATGAATATTATGCAACCCTATATTAATGTCTTATGTTCTATCTATCTATCTATCTATCTATCTATCTATCTATCTATCTATCTATCTATCTATCTATCTATCTATCTATCTATATTTTTTAATTGGAGTTTCAAGTACTGTATCTTAAAAATTATTTACCGGTACTCAATTAAGTGTAACTTAATACAGGCTTTTTTCTTTCCAAAATGCACATCTGCTCAGGGTGTATATTTTATTTTTATTTTTATTTTGACCGCTTTCTAAAGCAACCTAAATGTAAATATAATACAAAACCGTATCGTATGAAAGTGCAGTACATCAGAAATTCGTGACAAAAGCACGAATATCGGGAAACTCTTCACCCTTTCATACACCAATAATGATAACCGGTAAACCTGGTAATCTGATAGGCTGTCCACTGTAGTAACCGCTGTTCCTGAAAGTGTTCAAATAGAAACCGTCCATGTGCCATCAGATTCCTACCACTATGCTTCATATTAGGAGAGTGGCTTGTCAGTGGAATGGTCTTGTCTTCTTCCTGGCCCTTCTGCTTTTCACCTTCCTCATCTACATCTGACTCTTCCGTCTTTTGTGTCTGATTGCTTGCTTCTTTTGCTCTCAGGATGCTTTTGGCCTCTAGGAAAGCCCTCTCAGCGAGGATGGATTTATTCTGGGTGTCCTGGACCAAACCTGGAAAGCAAATGAGAACAGAATGAGACTTCCTTCTGCACGCATCTCCCCAGTTTCAGGGCTTAGACCTACCCAGCAAAGTCCAGGCTATCAAACTTAGAGGCTCTATGCTGGTTGCTCGTTCCAAAAAAGTCTCAGCCTGCTCAAAATCATTAAACAAGGCTGCCAGCACACCACACATCATCAGACTAAATGACATAAACAAACAAGTTCTGAGTTAGCGGTCCTCTCTTTAGCACACACATTTGAATAACTGCATTCAAAATGAAACCATGACGGCCTCGCTGTGACCTGGGCTGGTGGGACTGCTGGACGGCAACAGCATCATGGAAACACATTTTCGCCTTCATGTAATCTCCGGTCTGCATGTAGAGGTTTCCCCATTCAAACTTGTAAGAGGGATCACGGGGATGCCTGACAACGAGCTGCAGAAAATTAGACACACCATTTATAGACTTCATCAGCACTATAATACTTTGGAATCTGAAGTGACCATGCATTTGAGCAAGAGGTTCTAAATGAAAGTTGAGTTTTATTTGACGTGTAGTTGCACCTCTTGGTAGTAGCGAACAGCTTGTTGATAATCCCCAATGAGCTGAGCCTCTCGGGCAAAGTGATTCAGATGAGAGGTACTCAAATGGATCTCCTCAGGAGAGTCATCCTCATTTCCATTTAAATAAATCTAGTGGGGAAAGGATTAGTTATAAAATCATCTGTGTATGTGTGCAAATGCATGTGTGTTGCATGTGCCAACGTTGTTATACTTAACGAAAACAAAAAAAAACTCCAACTAAAATTGAGGAACCATTGTTGTCAACGAAATAAAAATTGCATATTCTTTAAAAAAAAAAAGAAACAAAAACTACATCTTATATTTGGAAGACTATCATGATAGCAAGTTTTAGTTTGCTTCTTTGTCAATTAATGTCATCCATGAGCTTTCGGAGTTAATTTAGGTGTATTTATTTTAGTATTGCTGTATGCCTGGTCAAAAGAAGGAAGGTTGCATAGTCGTTTGGGAATTGTAGTTTACTTTATCACATGATACTGAGTGACCTTTTTTCTTATTTTTCTCGCACTCGACAAACACGGAATACAAACTAAACTGAAATGAAGCATTTCAGAAAATAAAAACTAATTAAAACAAACAAGCCTGCTCTAAAAACTCATTCAAATTGATATTATTCCCAAGTCTAAATGAAATAAAAACAAATTCTTATGATTCCAAACTATTATAACCCTGGTGTGTTCATGTGGTTGGGAAAGTGTTTTTTGTATGTACTTTGTTGAGAGCAACATGCATCTCATCCACCAGGTCCACGTAGAGCTTGCTGACGAATTCATGCAGATCCTGTTGCTCAGTAAATGTGTCTGTCTGCTGCATCTTGTCACGCACAAACCTCACCACGGTGGGCTGCACACAACAAGCACACACACACAGTCAATCACTGCATAAAACATGCAGACGACAGCACACCTGGCTGACACATCTATGTTTTGAAAGTAAAATGGTGACATATGGAGTTATCCAGACCTTTATTTGCTCTTTGAAGGCAAAATATCTCCCGGACACATTAAGAGCTCCCATGAGCTGAGCCATCATTTGCTCTCGATTGCAATCATTGGGCAATTTGAGTCGCGTTCCAAACAACTCCTCATACTGCTCCAAAATATGTTTGACCACATTGCCCACCTGCTTGTGAAAATTCAGCACTGCCTGTATGAAAGAAAAAGTGTAAATACTTTAGTACAGGTTGGGGCAAAGTATGGCACCTCTGCACCTCTGCACTGTGAGGCCGACATACTAACCAGTCAACCGCCCATCATCATCGATATTATTATTATTCATTTTATCATGAAATAATTATATTCATTTTATCGTTAAATAATTATTATATTGCTATACTGGAAACAATAACAGAAAAAAGGTATTAGTCAAATAATTTTACTTTTTCTTAAATTATTGGTTAGTTATGATTAAATTAATAATATACATTTGAAAATAGAATGAATTAATCTTTTATCATCAGACTAAACTATTTTACATACACTTTCGATCCCATCTCCAAATGGCGTGGACAATCTGTCCATTTTATAATGTGAAATGTGGCTCATTAGCACAAAGGTTGCCCAGCCCTACTGTAGTTTAGTAGGGAAAGAAGATATCAGTGATGACTGATAGTGTTTGCGTACAGACATTCGTGGTGGTAGTCAGAGTAGGACCCCAAAAAGCAGTGGATTGACCAAAAATTTAACAAAAAATGTACAACGTCGTGATACCTGGGAGGAAGCAAAGTATCAAACAAAACGATAACAGTAAACAAAACATGACAGTGTGGATGACAAATGACAGAATCATCCGTACGAAATGGACAAGACAAAAGGGTAACTGGTTACACACAAGGGACACTGATCAGAACAAGTGGCGAAAAAAAGGCACATGAGGAATCAAAACCAAACGTAACCAGACCTAACAGTAGGGACATCCCAGACGTCAAAGTCTGGCCGGACCGGGCGGAAACAGGGCGGGGATGGCCACAACACTATTTGTCGCCGGGTAAATGGAAGTTGCCTCGCCGGGAACAGGGACGGGCGACGGCAACCCTGCCTCGTTTGCCTCGCCAAGCGGAGGGTGACGGCAACCTTTGCCTCGCCATTGCCTCCCGGGATTGCAACAACGGGCGACGGCAACCCTCCCTGGCGACGGCAACCCTTGCCTCGCCGGGAACCGCGCCTTTACAGGAAAGGGTGGCAAGGCCTCTGGTCCTGCGGGGTCCAAACGTTTGCGTGGTGGTACAGAGTAGGACCCCAAAAAGCCAGGGAGGAGCAGAGTGGATTGACCAAAATGTATTTAACAAAAAATACACACAGGAGTCAACGGAAAAAGCACCAAGTCGAAGTAATCAAAAAGATACCTGGAAATCACGTTGATAACAGTAAACACATGACAGGAGCACACATATGCTCAGCTCACAGCTCACAATACCCAACAAAGCTGACATCCAGGGAACCACAAAGTGACAAGACAACGAGAAACACCTGGACAAGACAAAAGGGTTGAGGGAGCTAATTGGTTACACACAAGGGACACTGGCATGGCGAAAGGCACATGAGGAATCAAAACCAAACGTAACCAAAGCATTCTCACACAGTCCACATTACTGTAAGTGTGGATCAAATCCATCCGTAAAATTAACTGCTTCAGGACTAACCATTCAGTGTAAGCTGAAAATGTCCATTCAAAATCCCTGGAAGTAAGCGCCTTTATCAAGAAATGACAAAACAAAGCCATGAACCCTCCTCGCCCAAAAGTTGGCACAGTGCAGTTAAGCAATACCACTTTTTACTGGCATTTGCAAAGCCAAGACTTCTGTACTTGATGATCCATCAGTGTACCCCTTTTTAATTAAAAAAATAAAATAAAATTTTACCAACACTTTTTTTAACAGCTTCACACCCTGGAACCCTACAATGTGGCGATAATGCCATGACATTGCCTCAAGTATTTACTAATCAGACGCAGTTTTGGATATACGCATTTGCGGTTTGGAGTTCATGAATTCTCCTATTCACAGATTTTGTGGGGAACCCATCCTCCTTATTCACAATAATAAATAAATAACTCAAATTCACCTTTTATTTGACAGAATCCCCACTTTTTTTTTTTTTTTACCCAGTGTCTTGCTTATAATCTTTTTTGTGTCTATTTTTGTTTTTCATGGCCATTAACTCATTCACTCCCAAAGACATTTTTAAACGTCTTTTCAGACTTGGCTGGTACTGAATGAGTTAAAAAGGCACCAATGACATTGTATACGTTGTTTGTTTACTTCCAATCTGTTGCTGTTCTCCCTTCAGCTTCTGTAACAGCATGGATGCTTGCCTGTGTTTCAAGCTTGTGCATGTGGGTTACTTCAGGAAGCGGTCATATCATATATGAGTCACTTTGAAATGACAAAAAAAAAACATTGGCTGGGCATCATACCTGAATCAGTCTGGAGCATTAGCAAATTTAGTGTCAATTCAGTTTAAAAAGTCTTCCCCAATCATTTTTGTCCATATCATGTATGTCCATATAAATGGTGTCAATGGTATTTACTCGTTCAGCTTTGTTAGGCCCTCCAGAAGATGGAGGTCTCGGAGGGATCAGTGCTCTCACTCTGCAGGAGATACAGAAATATGCATGTTTTTACTCACTCTCCCAACATCATGTATCTAACCTGCAAACATCTAGCAGACAGAGTATTCTGTCAAAATTATTTTACAGCTCATATTCTGCAACAGCATTGGGCCAAAATCGTATATGGTTGAGGTAAGAACTCCGGATTTGTAATCTGAAATGTATTACAGTACCTTCTTGCCAACTCTTCGGAAGATGTTTTGGGGATTAGTGCATTCGTCAGTGTAATTTCAATCATAACATATGTCCTGAAGTCTTGGTACGCCTGTCATTAATGAAAAAGAGATTGTGTCATGTTAAGGGTTCATTTCAAGAGTCATCTTTTGGAAAAGATGCGCAAGCTTACTTTCCTGTCTGGAGGGATGTGATCAGTTCCATTCAAATCAGCCACGCTTGCCACTCCACTCTGATTGCCAGTCGCCTGGCACAATATCGACCACACCAATTAAAATAAATTGCCGGTAAATTAGACAAAATGTACCTGTTGCTTCTAATGGAGATTAATAGATATCAAACAAAGAGGAGGGACACAACCAACTGCTCATGATATCTAAAGAGCTAATACTTTATCATAGGCTAAGGCCTTATGTTTTCACAGAGTTATTGTAGGCCAGTACTGTATATTTTGTACCTATTACTATGTAGAACAAAACCGGGAAGATGGCATCACTTCCCACCATGTAAATAAAGTATGAAGTTCCTAAACATACTAACCTTAACATGTGCCTTGGTGTCCTTGACCTTTCCCGTATTTGTCTTTACAGAGCTTGTAGCTGTAGCTGTACCAGAACGTTCTTTGTTGCCTCCAGGCTTTAACTGCTCTTTCAACAAACTGACATTTCGCCTGGTCTACAGAACACAGAAAAAAAGTTCATAATACATCATTAGAATATGAGGTGTATTTTAAGTACTGTGTACTTTGGTTAATGATCCATCCATCCATCCATTTTCCGATGCGCTTTAGGGTTGCGGGGGTGCTGGAGCCTATCCTAGCCCTGAACCAGTTGCCAGCCAATCGCAGGGCACACAGAGACGAACAACCATCCAGGCTCACACTCACACCTAGGGACAATTTGGAGTGTTCAATCAGCCTGCCATGCATGTTTTTGGAACGTGGGAGGAAACCGGAGTACCCGGAGAAAACCCACGCAGGCCCGGGGAGAACATCCAAACTCCACACAGGAAGGCCGGAGCTGGAATTGAACGCAGTACCTCTGCACTGTGAGGTTGATGCGCTAACCACTGGACCACCAGGCTGCCTTGGTTTATGATGTGAGAGAATATCCTCATGTCACATTTACATAGGAACAGGGTGTAAGGATATCAGATTGGGTCACATTAGTGTTGAGAACATGTGAGAAATGGTTCACAGTTGTGAGTGGTGAGTCAGCTGATCATAACTGTCATAAGTCTGTGGGTACTGTGTATCTGGCTTGAATGCTCCTCTGGGTGAGAGTAAATATTTCTTTTTCTTGGGACTTCATTAACCGTATTGACTAACAACAAAAATAACTAAGAATGAGAAAAAGATATTGAATGAAAAATGATTTCAATAAAAGTCTGCCGAACTGGAAATACTAATCAAGACATCTTGAATCATAAATATAGGAAGCTCAATTCAACATTTTAATTGAAGAAACATTTTTAAGTGTGCTTCTAGTACCTTGTTAAGTAATAAAGTGCTCAAGTAAGGTTGAATACTGTATGCTCCTCGGATATGGGTAACTCCTGGATACAATAAGCGGCCCATATCAATAAAAGCCACACCATGGCAGGGGATATGTGGGTCCTCCTCAGCTTGCTACACAGAAAAAAAAGTATTATTCATTATCAGAAAAGAGCAACACGGTTAATGCTGGTACACACAGGTGCAAGCGTTCACTGCTGGCTTTGTTATGTTTTCGTGCCGGTCTTGCTGGTATCACCAGCTCCCACCAGAGCAACAAAGCATGAATGTTTTAATGGCCGACTGTGGCTCAGGTGGTAGAGCGGGTTGATCAGTGACCGAAGTTTTAACCTTTTCAGTCCTCGCTGTTTTTGCTGTTTTTATGCTGATGTCATCAGCTACCAGCATGCTGGTCTTGCTGGTGACATGAGCAAGACCAACATGCTGTTTTTAATGTGTTTCCGTGCTGGTTTGCTGATCATGAAAACAAAACAAAACCAGCATAAGGAGGTTATGTTGGTGAGCACCTATGCTGGTCTATACTTTGATTTTCAGCAAGGTGCTGCATTAGCTGGTTAAAGCCATACAACACATAAAATGTTCCCATCCTAGCAGAGATAGTCTCACCCCCTTGGAAGCTGCTCCCGACTTTTCATTGGCAATAGTTGACTTCATGATCTCAAGTGGCCAGAATCTGCTCTCTGTGATTTTCTGACGCAGCCTGAAATCACAGGCAGTATTGCAATACATCATCTCACATTTTAATGTTAAGAAATGAATTTGGCAATACCTATACACACCAGCCCTGGGGAAATAAAGTTCTGTGTGAAGCTGACCTGTTAACTCCGTCTGCATCCAGAAAACAGGGCATTTCTGTGTCCCAGCTCACTCTGTTCAGTAAGGTCTCTGCTTCATTACGGAACTCACGGTCCTGTAGTGGACATTCACACCTTCAGTCTTGTGGCTTATTTTAAGTCATTATCTTCTCCTCTATACATCGAAATGTATCCTCTAAATTCAAAGCCAATAATCAAATGAATCATTGATATGTTTTGACATATACCATGTGTGTAGGCATAAGAATGACGCTCTAGTCCGGGGGTCGGCAACACGCGGCTCCAGAGCCGCATGCGGCTCTTTAGCTACATCTAGTGGCTCCCTGGAGCTTAATAAAAAAAATTTTGAAAATGGAAAAATATTTTGATAGAAGGCTAATATAGCTCAAATAGATATAGATCCATGTTGCAGCTCCAAAAAAGGAGAGCTGTGGTGTTGGTTTTTTAAAATGTACACTTTATTTATGCTTTTAACAGTCTCGACAAACTTCTCTCTTCTCGTTCGACTCAAGAGGCGTTCAAAGACAGCCTCCGAAAAACGGAAATTAATTATCACTTCACTGACACGAAGAAAAGCGAAAATAATGCACCAAAACAAAAAATCAAGCGAGGAAATCACAAAATAAATTCTATGGGGGCGTTTGTGAACAATTTTGAGACAGTCCAGTCTCCTACATACATACAGCATGTGTTTCCTTCATTGTAAGTTTTATAGAAGGCTTTTAGTTTTTTGCGGCTCAAGACATATTTGTTTTTTGGGTTTTTTTGTCCTATATGGCTGTTTCAACATTTTGGGTTGCCGACCCCTGCTCTAGTCTATAACATCCATTTGTAGTAGTGGTATTTGATTGACAGTTGAGCTTGGCATGGTTTGGTCGCATTGAGTGGATATGCCTGCAGCAGTTGAGAGCGGACAGAAGTAACATTTTAACATTCCTATCATAAACAGAAGTGAGCCATTGTATAATTAAATTATTTTTTTATATAATTCAATCTTTGAAGAAGCCTGGCAATGCTGGTTTCAAAGGCACTTTTGGAATTAAAGCCTTGCTTTATTTCATCAACTATTTTGTTGTTGCTGTTGTTTTTCATTGCCCTAGTCGGCCAGGCCCTTCCAAATGTCATAGTAAGTTCTAATTGTAGTTCAACGGTCATCATCAATCTTCTATTTTTGGGCCCCTACCCACAAAAAAACACTAATAAAAAAATAATAAATCACTTGCTAAGAAAGCTGAAGCCTCACAAGATTTGTTGCAGTTTTGTGAGATGTCACATATGATGATCATTGGCTAAGTCTTGACTGTGATGCATACTTGGTTAAACTTGCAACTGTGGGGAGTTTGACTTCAGTGGTTCCACTGTGCTGAATGCGTGCCTGAATTTGGGGGTAGATTACCTCTAAACCAGCCCAGTGGTTAGCACGTCGGCTTCACAGTGCAGAGGTACCGGGTTCGATCCCAGCTCCGGCCTCCCTGTGTGGAGTTTGCATGTTCTCCCCGGGCTTGCGTGGGTTTTCTCCGGGTGCTCCGGTTTCCTCCCACATTCCAAAAACATGCATGACAGGCTGATTGATAACTCTAAATTGTCCCTAGGTGTGAGTGTGAGCGTGGATGGTTGTTCGTCTCTGTGTGCCCTGCGATTGGCTGGCAACCAATTCAGGGTGTCCCCCGCCTACTGCCCGAAGACTGCTGGGATGGGCTCCAGCACCCCCCGCGACCCTAGTGAGGATGAAGCGGTTCGGAAAATGAATGAATGAATGAATTACCTCTAAACCAGTAAGCTCGCCATCTTCTTGATCAATGGGTTGGGTGTGGAAAAAAGCCCCTGGCAAGAAGTGGTTCCCTGGAGCGAGCGGGGCATGATGAGGTCTCTTCCTCTGTCGGCCATTGTCTTCTCTGTGCCCCCCGGCCTTTAGCTGTCCTTCGCTAAACAACAAGAGCTGGTCTTTCTGAGAGGCAGAGGGGCAATTGGAAGTTGCAGGAAAAATTGCGAACCGTTTTTCATGACAATAATAATACTGTAATACAACATCAGAATTCAAATTGTTACCTTACCTAAGTACAAAGTGCAGGCAAAGGGTTCTGTTGTTATTCAAATAAAATGTTTATTTCATAACTTCACAAAACTTTGCACAAAGGTAATGCATAAGCCAAGGAACAACCTGTGAAATGTAGGCACAAATACTTTTCTCAATGAATTATTTATTTTTGGTTGATTCACGATGCCGTTTAAAGAAAACCATTCACAATTCCCTGAGCAAAAGGGCTTCAATCGTCCTCTATGTACAGGAAGTAGCCTGCCAGCTTCCGAAGAGTTAGTCAAACAGATACAAGTCATGAGAGACACATTTTTTGGGGGGTGGGGGCTGTTGAGCCTCGGTGAAGGTCTGCACACTGTTGGGTGTCATTCTGGTATATACCAGGCTATTCTGTACTCTAAGATAAGAGGGTACATAAAAAGCAAAGGGTTACACTCACCTCTGCGGTATATGGGACCTCCATTACAGCAGTGCATATATACGGAGGGGCGGTTGGCCCAAAACCTTGATTAAATGTGTCAGGGAGCGAATAGACTGTCTCCAAAGACACCTTCATCAGGTTGGAGGTTGCAAGTTGCTCTTCAGTCAGTAATGGAGCTGACGCACTGACACATACGTCCAAAATGGGGTGCTGCATGGGTAAAATGTCCTGGATTATTGTGTGAAAACAACACTAGAATGTAAAAATAGCAAAAGTGATTTCCTTCCAATACGAAGGAGGTCATTTTATCTTCAGTCCACATCTACATCAAATTGATGAGAGTCTGATGGGTGTGAATTTAACCAACGTAATCATTGTGTGTGTGTGTGTGTGTGTGTGTGTGTGTGTGTGTGTGTGTGTGTGTGTGTGTGTGTGTGTGTGTGTGTGTGTGATATGCATTGGGTTCCTTGCAATAATTTGTGTTTTACTAAATCCAATCGACGTCAAACAGGCTATAGTGTGGCATGGCATTGTGAAAATTTCAGTTGATGACTAAGGAAGCAACAAACGTCTTATTAGGATATGCAACAGAAGGCATCTCAATGTATTATGAAGTACAAAGCAAGCACTGTGTCTGAATACAGCATTGGGTTATGTCTAATGACAAAAATAATAATAATAATAATTTCTTCACTCATCCCCAGGTGGGGAATAGGCAATCCGAGCTTTAAACATCAATTGCGAAAACAAGCCTCTGTTAATGCAAGGAAACGAAAACTGAAATCACTCTTGGTTCTTAACTTTGTCTTTTGAGAAGAACCTTTTTAATACAAAAAAGTGTAATTATCGACTCATGCTACACACTCTATTCAATTTTTACTCACACATACTACAAAATGAAATAAAATAACCATAATATGTAACTATAATTAATTCTAACAGTTGTCGAACGTTTATGGAGTTTTAAGTTTATAGACACTCAACATTTTGGTTAAATTATTTAGCTGCAATAAGCGTGTCAAAATGAATGAAACACCTTTCGGTATGATCAGGACAGTTCTTAGCACAGCTTACTGACCTTGGCAACGAGGGGTGGGACGGATCCCTTCTCTGGGGCAGCGTTCGTTGCATGCAGTGCCACTGTGCATGAGAAGCTGCACTGACCTGTTCGCAGAAAGTTGTTAGTACACAGCCTAGGATTCTCTCACCAACAGACTCTACTCTTTGTGTATACTACATAGTTGATAAATCATTCTTTAAGTAGCTCAGAAAGTTGTACAGCATCTCCCTATGACATTTGAATTAAAAGATCAAAATGTCATACTTATCAATCTTCCTTAGATGGCTGTTATTAAGTTCACGAATCAATTTAAAAAATCATCAGGAAAATGAACAAGCATATTAAAAGCATCCATTTACCTTGGAGCAAAGGCAGCAGGTCAATCACTGCCTGGGCCAGGACTATTGACTTTGCCTCCACTTTTTTCTTCTCAGGAACAACCTCTATCAACGTCACTGACAGTAACAAAATTATTCACATTAACGTACTATTTTGTTCACATCAAACTTGAATTATTCTTGCAAAAACTACTTGAATGGGAATCATTCTAATGGTAACTGTTCCATCCATATCAAGACTAAGTAAGAGTTGTATTTTCCTCTTTTTTGGGGGTTGTATGGAAGGGGTGTTGCTTTTTTTGTTGTTGCTGCTGTTATTGCTGTAGACATTTGGGTTTATCATTAAATGATGAAGAGAAGAACATTTTAGCTTGTATTACACGATACTTAAACCTTAGAACACAGGTGTCAAACTCAAGGCCCGGGGTGATATGGTTTCACACCCACTACAATGTGGCCCGCGACAAAAATGAGTTTGACATCCCTGACTTAGAAGGTAACAGCCGTTGTTTAAACCCAATCACCACACAAAACAAAGACAAAGCTTTATCAAAGTGATGAATGGGCTCACTGAAAAAGTGCAGGTATTTTTGTTTCTTGGGCTTGCATGTCTTCTTCTGGGGCACAGTCATTGATATTTGTTGGTGCAAGATAATTACCCAAAACACTGCCAGCCAAGGAGTTCATCAGAGGCAGGAAGTGACTGGCTTTGGACTGGACAAATTAGTCTCAAGATTTAAAACCTATCAAAAAAAATGTCTAGGCTGGATGGAGCCATTCCTTAAAACATCTGAAAGAGGCTTCAGTGAAAGCACGGAAAAAACATCACAGAAGAAAATTACAAAAGTTTGGTTATGTTGGACGGCCACAAACTTAATACTGTTATAGCGGGAAAAAAGATTGACAAGAAAGTCATTTCAGACGATTTAAAGTCGTTATAATACTTTCACCGGAAAAATGCCTTCCTGTATGGCTGCTAGGCCCCTTTCTAAATAATGCTCTCCAGATCAAAATGTCAATTAAGGTACCTGGAAATAAAAGTGAAAATGTTGATCTGTTATGTCATCATCTTTTTATGTTAAATCCAAATATTTTCGGTCCACAGCAAAAATAAATGACTTGGCTCCAATACTCTCGAAGGGAAGTACAGCAATAGGTGAACCGAACAGAAATATTTGATCTAATTAAGTGTCTCATGCACTGGTTCAGTAAAAAAAACAACAACAACAAAAAAAACAAATGGAATGAAGCAATGTACGTTACCTACGACTGGTTTATGAGGTATGTCACTGAGAGCCAGAACTGCATTGCTGCAGGGAAAACTGTGGGTGAAGTCATACTCAATGTATTGGGCTGCAGGATCAACTGTACGCTTTTCAGACTCTGCCAACATCGTACCATTGATCTCCATCCGAAGAAAACTTTGGATATTTCCAACCTTTTTTCCATGCTTACAAAAAGAATTACATTTGAATTAGGAGTGGAAGTGCCACTTCAATATAGACATAATTAACGCTATTGTCAAAAAAAATGTAATAATGTTGTCCTGAAATGAAGGGTGCTGACACGAAGCATAACACGATAGTCAGTTCAGTGTTGGTAAAACAGTAATCAAACAAATCTCAAAATGATATAAATAAATGGCGAATTGCATGAATAATGGCCTCTCGGCTAATTGTTTAAAGAAAGCAGGATGTGAAGACAACGTGAATGTGTCTTTACTCACCATGTTAGTTGCACGAGTGATAGTTATTTTGATGTCAAATACATTTTCTGACTCCATACCAGACTCCATCATTCAAGGCAAACTGTGAAACGACCTGGGAATGACAGTTATAGAAATTAGTGTTGACTGTGACTGTTAGTGTTCATTGATCCATCCATTCATTATTTGCTCCACTTATCCTCTCGTGCAGGAGTCTATCCCAGCTGTCTTTGGGCAGCAGGCAGGGGACACCCTGAACTGGTTGCCAATTTAATGTATACATGCATGTAGAAGTAAATTTTGAAGTAATTAACATGACTTAATGCTGTATACTAATAGATTTAAACATGTATAAGTTAGGTTAGTTTATGAATAACAAAATACAGTAAACATATTAAAAAAATACTTTTTTTTTCAAGTCCGCAAAAAGTCAGCAAACGGTCCGCGAGAAGCTGCAAAAGTCAGCAAAACAACAGCGAGTCACATAGAGCAACGTATACAGTACTGTAAAAAAATTTATGAATATGTTTGCACTGAGGCCGTGATAAACGAACCGCGAAATAGCGAGGAATCACTTTACATGCAAACTCTACACTGAGAGGCCGGAACCCAGATTTTAAACCTGGACCGCTCGACTGTGAGGCGCATGTGCTAAACAGTTGTCCACCGTGCTGCCCAGTGTTCATTTAATGTTCAATAAATGGTTATGCTAGAGATCAGACACGAACAAATTAAGAGTGAGAGATAGACTTGACTCCGTTTTTATTGTTTATTCTTCTAAAACAATCCCACACGGTACATGCTGAGATTATTATTGTTCTCATTACTATTATTATTATTAGTATTATTTTATATTTCATGATGTCCTGATTTTAATCATATGTGAAGCTACTACTATTCAGTTGTTAACGTAATCCCATATGATATTTAATCTTTCGAGCATTTTTTCAAAAGACATAGGTGGGTTTTTTTTTTATTTAACCTGCACCAAAGAGAAACTATTGCACGTTTTTGTCAATAGGCATAATAACAATAAGAAGAAGAAGAATTGAAACACATAAATACGCAAACTAAGTCTTAGAGAAGGTCAGATGCATAACTGCAACAAAGCAAAGCTATGAGGATAGTTTCCCGAAATTTGACTAAAAGTGTACTGCCTCATCTACAGGGTCCTATTTCGTTCTTTGCCACGAACCACGAAGGGACAGCATTTTCGGTGCTGCGTTTTATTTACGTTCCTGAAGCCGTTGCCAATAGCAACCAATGTTTTCAGTCCATTGCGACTGCGGCATCGCTTCACGTACAAGGCGAAGTTGCAGCTTGCCTTTGTTCAGATGAAGGATGTATTGTCCGCGAGTTATCATAAAAACTCTCTTACATATTTTCTGCAGTGTCGCGCTTGGCGTTAAACAGCATTCACGAAGATCATAACTCACCAAACACATTTCATGCCGTCAAGCGTAACATTTTGTGAATGCCACGCAAAGAAGAGAAAAAACGCACCCAACAAACAAAAAAAGAAGGCCTCGCTCTATGGGGTGCGTGGTGGACCTTAAAAGACACCTCTCTCGCACTTTGTTTCCTCTCCACAATCTTGCACACTAATCTACTCGTGACGCCACTCCCAAAATGTACTCTGACGTCACAAAGATACATTCCGCAAAGCGGTAACTATGGTGACAGCTTCCGCTGTGAAGCTGAACTTTTCTTTTTCCTTCTATATCAAGTTCAAGTTCAAGTCGACTTTATTGTCAAATGTGCCCTATGTGCAGCATACAGCACAGATGAAATTTCTTTCCTCTCAACCACAGGAGAGAGAGGTTATATGTCATGTTATTTCCCCCACAAAAGGCAAACACTTCAAACAACAAATTCACTTGTGCTATAATGGCAGAGGCGGTATAAAGGTACTCACAAGTACGCTGACTTGTGAAACACAACAAAACGGTTAAAAAGTATTGATTCAATTCCTTTAGTAGAGGTAAAAAGTCGATATTCAAAAATGGGCACAAGGAAAACTAAAAATGAGTACAGTATATACTGTACACTACCCATTGCACAATGGAAAAAAATATTAGCTGCAATTTCTCTCTTATTCATTTGTGATGGGCAACCAGATGTATGACATAAAAGCTGTTTCAAAATATGTGCATACGTTTGAAATATGTGCTGTTTACGATAATACATTGCATCTACAAAGATTTCCCGATCCTCCCCAACCCCAACAACAAAGGTTTTGAAGCAAAGGACAAAATAACAACATGCTGTATTTTTCTTCAAGTGCAAAAGGCACTCTTGGATTAAAAGTGTGGCACAAAACTACTGAACAAGAAACCAACTTTAAGTGCAAGAACTAATTGTCTTTTTTTTTCTCCACAAAAATCACCTAACTCAAAAATTATTCTTGATGTTCTTTATTTGTCCTGTGTATCATTCCAAGTCCCTAAAGTTTTTTGATGGTCACAGCAGAATGAATTCTGAAGTCACCCAAAAACATTTTGTCGAGCAATTTCCCCTAAAAAATGCATGACAACTACAGTAATCAGGAGAAGCTTTCATCATAGAACACGCAAATCCGTTATCGACACCGTTTGGCTGTCGGCAATGACACGGCTCACTGACGGACTCACCGGACTGTTGATGCTCACCCCTGAATATTATAATGTAATTCACTTTAATAATGTAAGTTGCAATATTTTTGCATGCGATTGGGGGGCAACCTGTTCAGGGTGTCCCCTGCCTACTGCCCGAAGACGGCTGGGATAGGCTACAGCACCCTACGTGACCTTAGTAAGGATAAAACGCATCGGAAAATGAATGAATGCAATAGTTTTGCTCACTTGAAAAGTGTATGGCTTCAAACAAAATGTGCTCTATCCTGATGTAAACACCATGAAATAAAATCTGGAATTTTGAAGTAGTGTCTTATCTACCTATTTTGATCCGAAACCCAAATACTGTATTTTCAGTACACAACAAAACAAAGAAATTGACCTTGCCATTCCAATAGTGTGGGGTATAGTGCAAGCGTACGGTACTTAATTTCCTCCATGTAGCCTCCGTAAGAAAGAGGGCGCTGTAGGCTGTAGTTGCTCTTAGCTCCGAATGCTAGATGGACGCACAGCTTTGGTAACAAAGTACTTCCGGGAGTTGTAGTTCAACGAATTTGTCCCTCGCGTGAGCGATATAACACTACTTTGGTGTTTATCTGCCACTGTTGTCAAGATGTCATACAACTATGTAGTTACGGCTCAAAAACCCACGGCGGTCAATGCTTGCATCACAGGTAAATGTCCCGTTTTGCTGTTTATCGCAGCAATAAGCTTGCATGTTCGCTGAACTCCCGCGCTGCACGTCCAAAAAGCTCCACACGGGCCTGTAGTAGCTGATAGCTCAGGGTGGGCTCAGATCTTTTTACCTGACAACTCTGTTTTGGCTAAACGTTTCCTACTCATCGTGCAATGTATTTGCATTGTTTGGTACCTTACATGGGAACCGGGGAAACTATTGATTGGAGCACTTGTTGTTTAACGTAACCCACTTGCAAGTAAATAAACAAACCTAGCCATTACTATATCGCTTCACAGGCACTTTTGGAATGGAATGGAATGGAATACAACTTTATTGTCAAATGTGCTGTACGTATGTGTAACATACAGCACAGATGAAATTTCTTCCCCCTCAACATAAAACAAGAGGAGCCGCTGCGGGTGTCCGCGCCGCCATCAAAAGAAAAGTTGACCAAAAAATGACAAAATAATACAAGACAACACATTAGACACAGACAATCGTGCAATCTTAACCACTTTCCTGCATACATTCCTGTTGTCTGAAGCAGTTATAGATGAAAGAGGAGCGAATCAAAGTGTCCTTTTCACCAGTGGATCAAAGACGTCATGCGGCAATGTGCACACGTCTGCTACAAGCTAAGCTGTAGCAACAAGAAGCTGTAGCATCCATTAACGAAAAAGAGAGATTGGCTTTCTTCTCCTGTCCCATGTAAATCCGCTTCAATTCCAAGCCGCGACTCCCAGTTCCACATATGCATCGGCGCTCTGCGCTGACGCTCCTTTCTTCTCATCGTCGGCTCCTCAATCCATGCATCCATCCAATCCATGCAGACTGTCCATCAGCACCGACCTTTTCGCTGAACAACGCAGTGCTGTGAAAATGCTGCCTACTTCAGGCGCAAGACACAAGCGCCCCGGGGATGTCCAGCAACGACAGTCAAATGGCGCCGACATTCCTCCCAATCAAAAAAACCTTTTTTGATTTTTGATTTCACCTTCTTTGAAAACATGCGGTTTATAGCCAAGTAATAATTTAAAGGTAGGGCCATATTATCGTCGCATGGAATGAGCGTTTGATTGACAGCCTTTCACGAGTACCAACTGACTATTAAAACAGTCTGCTATTTTAAAGAATTCGACCTTTGTCAGTTTTGGCTTTAGTGTTGCCCTTTAAACAGAAGGTAACCAGAATCTGAGCTCTGAATGAATATGAAATATGTAGCTTTATCGTGACGTTTAAGGAATGTTACAATAATGCCTTAAGGTTTGCGTCTGCAAGTAGATTTTGTATTAATCTAGAATTTGTTGTCTCATTTGATTGTATGGTCTGCAAATAACAATAGCAGTCAAACATTTGAATACTTTTTATTAATGTTCCTACATCTCATAGCTGCCCCAAAAGGAAAAGCAACACGTTTCTCACATGTCTCGCAATCCGTTGTTTCATACAGGTCTTTTGTTTTGTGTAAACTGGTGTTGGTGGCAATATCAATTTATTACATATTTCTCTTGCAATTTCATTTGACAACAAGCAACAAAATAATGGCGGATATTAATCCAGAAATGATCCATTGTCAATATAAAACTTTTCAGTCTTCGTTTTGTCTGCTCATATAAACATAAATGAGAGTGTAAACAGCATGTTATGTCTTGATGATTTTACAGGCCACTTCACCTCTGCAGAGGACCTCAATTTGCTAATAGCAAAAAACACAAGATTGGAGATCTATGTTGTCACAGCTGAAGGACTCAGACCCGTTAAGGAAGTGGGGATGTATGGCAAGATTGCTGTCATGGAGCTGTTTAGGCCAAAGGTACAGATTTGTTTCACCTCTTTTTACTGTACACCCCAGTAAGTTGTGTCATTGTCAAAATGCACGTTACCTGGCAATCAAGTATTCATTCATATGTTTTTCTCTTGCATTAAGATGCCATGTGTAATATTTAGATATCAGATGCATGTATTTTCATTTTGTGAAAATATTTTACAAGCAAAGCATTGGAGGAAATCAAAGGGCCAAAACTAAACATGTTTTTCAATGTTGGATCAGTTATAGGTTATTAAACTTGAATTGCAAAGTACCAGAGTAGTTTCTGGTTCATCACCTTTTTATGCTCTGTAGGGTGAAAACAAGGATCTGCTATTTATTCTCACATCGAAGTACAACGCCTGCATCCTTGAATACAAACAGAATGGCGAAAGCATTGACATCATCACTCGTGCCCATGGGAATGTCCAGGTGGGTGATCGTTGAAACAAAAAAAAAGGTTGTCTTGATTCAGTCAAATGGATAACATGTATTCTGACAGAATTGTGATAGCACCAGCCCCTATAAAGTCAAACTTGACTTACAGTCCTCTCGACTGTATTTATTTTTGTTGTATACCGAAAACAACCAATTGCACTGCACACATAAACAAGCAACCTTTTGCGGCCACAGTCACGCATAGGGACAATTTAAAGTGTTCAATCAACCTAGCGTGCATGTTTTTGGAATGTGGGAGGAAACCGGAGTACCCGGAAAAAACACGCAGATAAGATAAGAAATCCTTTATTAGTCTCGCAATGGAGAAATTCTCAATTCACAGCAGCAAAGTTATGAAAGGAAGAAGTAGAAGAACAAAATATAGGAGCTGCTGGAAAGGCAGCCACTCTTGCGGTGCCATCTTGAAGTCAAAATAACAAAATACCACAACACAAGACACAGACAGTCGTGCAATCTTAATCACTTTTCCTGCATACACTTTGTTGTTTGAAGCAGTTATAGATGAAAGAGGAGAGGATCAAAGTGTCCTTTAACCAGTGGATCAGAGACGTCATGCTGAAAATGTGCAGACGTCTGCTACAAGCTAAGTTTTGAAAGCAAGGGGAGAACATACAAACTCCACACAGGAAGCCCGGGGCGAGAGTCAAACTCATGACCTCTGCACTATGAGGCGGACATGCTAACCAGTCTACCAACGTGCCGCCCCTTAAGGAATTTTTCCTTTCCACAAAATTCAAGGATACATAAAGGACTTTTTTTGTCATACCAACACATATGACATGGCATGAAATTAAATCCCAAAGGTCCTAGGTTAGCCCAGTACATCCCAAGGCTTGTAGACTGTAAGGTTTTAGAGACACTCAACTGCATAAACGTACTAATAGTGTCGTCTTGTAATATTCTTCTTGTAATTCTTCAAATGATTTTTTTATACTACTCACATAAACCTCTGCAAATGGACTTTTTTTTATTACAGGATCGCATTGGGCGGCCCTCAGAGACCGGTATTATTGGAATTGTTGACCCAGAATGCCGTATGATTGGCCTGCGGTTGTATGATGGGTTGTTCAAGGTGATCCCTTTGGATCGAGACAATCGTGAGCTTAAGGCCTTTAACATCCGACTGGAGGAGCTGCAAGTGATTGATGTTCACTTCCTGTATGGCTGCCAGGCCCCCACTGTGTGCCTCATCTATCAGGTATGTTTTGCAAAGTGCTGTTGGCATATACAGTGCAGTAAATGCCATATTGATTTAAAATATCGAAAATAAAATAAAACCTATTTTTGTTTTGCAGTCTCTAATTTTTGCGTATTTTACAATAATTTTCACTTTACTACATCGGCTAAAAGATTGCGGATTGTGGATCTTTTAGGGAACTAATCAAATGACTGTGGTAGTCGACCAAATGATGCTTTTGCAGTTGCAGTTGCCGAGGTCTTAATCTAAGTTAAAGCGTAAAATTTGGTGGACAGTTATCTGGCCTGAAGATGTCTCTTAACCTCTGTTTTCTGTTGGCCTGTGATATAATGCAGGACCCCCAGGGGCGCCATGTCAAGACCTATGAGGTCTCTTTGAGGGAAAAGGAGTTCAATACGGGCCCCTGGAAACAGGAGAACGTTGAAGCTGAAGCATCTATGGTCATACCAGGTTCGTGGAGTTTTTTTATTATACTACTGATCCGTAAAATCAGCAAAGGTGTTGAAACACTGCACTTGGTTTGGCTTGCCAAAGTATTCGGCCCCCTTGAAATATTTGACCTTTTGCCACATTTCAGTCGTCAAAGATATAAAATTAGAATTTTTCTGAAAAATCAACACCAAGTGGGATACAATTGTGAAGTGGAATGAAATGTCGATAATATTTAACACTTTTGGTTATTATTCTTTATCATTATTATGATCAAAGTTATTAACCCCCGCCCCTCAGATACTACTTTGTAGAACCACCTTTTGCTGTGATTATTGTCTTTTGGGGTATGTCTAAATCACTTTTGCACATCTATAGACTGAAATGTTTGCCCATTCTTGATTAGAAAACAATCAAGCTCAGTCAAGTTCTATTTGTGAACAGCAATTTTTAGAACTTTCCACTGATTCTCAATTGGATTCAGGTCTGGGCTTTGAGTTGGCCATTTAACGCCTGGTTATGTTTAGTTCTAAAGCATCTCCTTGTAGATTTTGCTTTTTTTCACATCACTGTCTTGTTGGAAGGTAAACTTCCATCACAGTCTCAGGTCTTCCGCAGACTCCAACAAGTTTTCCTCCAAATTGGCCCCGTATTTGTCTCCATTCATCAATTTTAACTATCTTCCCTGTGCCTGCTGAAGAAAAGCAGCCCTAGACCATGATGCTGTCATCACCATGTTTGACATTGGGGATAGTATGTTCAGGGTGATGTGCAGTCTTCATTTTATGCCAAACATAATGTTTTGCCTTTAGCCCAAAATGTTCACTTTTGGTCTCATCTGTCCAGAGCCCCAAGGTGGCTTCTGGCAAAAACGGGACTTTTTATGGATTTCTTTGCAACATGGCTTTCTTGACACGCCAGCAAGGCCAGATTTGTGCAGTGTGCGACTAATAGTTGTTCTATGGACAGATTCCCTCCACCTCAGCTGTTGATTTCTCCATTTTATTGAGAGTGATCATGGGCCTCTTGGCTGCATCTCTAATCAGTGCTCTCCCTATTTGGGATGGAAGTTTAGGGTCTTTGTCAGTTTGCAGTGGTCTCACACTCTCTCCATTTCAATATGAGTGTTTGAACAGTGCTCCGGGAGATGTTGAAAACTTGTGGAATCTTTTTAAAATCCCAATTCAGCTTTAAACTTCTCCACACAGTACCTCAGACATTCCTGGTGTGTCACTCGGTCTCCATGATGCTACTTGCACTCTAAACAGACCTTTGAGACAATCACAGATCAGGTGCATTTATACTGAGATTGATTAAACACAGGTGGATCAGTCATTTTTGTCAACATTGGATCATTCAGAAATCCTCAGGGAACTTCTGGAGTGAGTTGTCTGCACTGGCAGTTAAGAGGCCAAATATCGTGACTCTCCACTTTGAAGTATTTTATTTCTTAACAAAGTTTAAAATATCGCATGAATTTCATTCAAATTCACTGCTGCATCCCACTTGGTGTTGATTCTCCACAAAATCTCATTTGATATCTTTTTATGTTTGAGGCCTGAAATGTGGTCAAAGGTCAAAAAGTCCAAAGGCCAAATAATTTTGAGAGCCACTGTATAAATTTGTAACATTAGACACTAAATGTCACATTGGAATGAAAGTACACCTTTTTCCCAACCACACGGGGAGTGGTAAATCTCCATACACTGCAATAATTTTTTGGTCATAATTTTGTGTAATAGTCCCCCCGATTTTGAAAGATTTTTTTTCACCCCAAAAAGGTGTGTTATTCGTGAGAAATTGTGGTATTTATTTTTTCAGTTAGCATCGCTGATGGTGTAGTGTTAGACTCGCCTGACTTTTGTGTGGGCAGCGTGGGATCGGTTCCCTTTCACCTACTGTGTGGGTGTGAATGGAGCTGTCCCTCCATCACCATACTATTTTTTAGCACATCACGACACGTACGTCATGTCTTGTTTTCCCTGGGACACTGCATTAATTATTCTGGTAGCTCAGTTTTATCCTTCTTTCTTTTCTTTTACTAATCATTCCGCCACCGTCTCATATTGGATGAGTCGAAATGTTGTGACAACTCCTGCTGCTGGATTTATGAGGGGAAAAAATCGTATGTGCTATGCTGTTACACCACAACAGCACGTACACAATGAATGGGCTGGGCGAAAGTGCTATGTACAGTGTGAAAAGGACTTTCATAGGTATATTTAAATATTGTACTTTCACTTAGTTATCATATTTAAGAATTTTACAAAGCAGTCTTTCACAAAATGGCTGTAAGATAGTCTTTATTGTGGGTGTACAATGTACTGTACATGTACTACATGTACTGTGTAACTTTGCTGTGCTTGCATTGTAGTGCCAGAGCCTTTTGGTGGTGCTATAATCATAGGACAGGAGTCCATTTCTTACCATAATGGAGACAAATATTTGGCCATTGCACCTCCCACTATCAAGGTAATTGTATAAACTGTTTCATGATTGTGTTTTACGTAAAAGGTATTTTTTGTGCATCTTGGAAAACACAAGAATTACTGTGAAGTTTTCCTGGTTAGATGGCATAGTTGGTGGGGCTTAGAGGAAATCAACAAAACGGTCAACCTGTCGGCTAGCATAAAGATTTGAACTACATGTGTGACACTTTTCCATTAATAGTGAATTTCATTCGTGAAACCTTGGCAAACCAAATTTTGTCACACAAGGTTATTATGAATTGTGACTACTAAAAGTGTGAAGATTTTCCTTTCTTGAGGGTCATTTATTGAAGAAACAGAAATCATTTATAACTTTTTTAACTGTAAATGCTTAAAAAACAACTAAAATGTTGTCAACCTGGTAGGACATCTTTGATTTGATAAAATCTGCAGTTCGTCTGAAACAGTAAATATACGTGTGAGGAAAAAAAATTGATACCTTCTCTTGCTGAAAGAATAACTCACAATGGTCGCATAAATAACTTGAATCTGACAAAAGTTTAAAAAAAAATGTGACGAAAATGAGTCATTGCTTTTGAATTGTGGTTCATCACAATTATTTTAGAAAACAAATTCCTGAAACAAGCCTGCACAAAAATGATGGTAGCTTTAATGAGCTGTAACCCATTGAAGGGACTACTTACTAGAAATGCCACTGTATGAAGGATTATGTTAGAAATCAACATGTAGAGTATAATTCTTTCTCATACCGATGCATCGTGGTCCGCATTATTTCCGCTCTTGACATAAGTTTGACCTGTTGAATATTTTACCAGAACCACCTTGCTTGTACTTTTATTGACATATCTTTGTGTTTGACTGCAGCAAAGCACTATAGTCTGTCACAACCGAGTGGACCCTAATGGATCACGATACCTACTGGGAGATATGGAAGGGCGCCTTTTCATGTTGCTGCTGGAGAAAGAGGAGCTAATGGATGGAACAGTTGCGCTCAAAGACTTGCATGTGGAGTTGCTCGGAGAGGTGCTCTATTTCATTGTTACAGTGAACTCCCTTTTATCAAGGGGGAAACGTTCCCTATCGCGACACACTTGTTAAAACACACTTTTTAAAGTATTCCTTAGCAGCTATTTTCATGCTTACTGTCAAGAATTGACACATAATATCACTTTGAACAAACTGAAATAAGATTCTCACTCGCATAGATTTCCAAATACAGTACAAGGCTAAGCATGTTTGCTTTATTTGTCACTCCCAGTTAAAGTTTACTTTAAAACTGTTACATAAAAAAATAGAATCAAATGTTGTATATGTTAAATATGAAAATAACCAAACAGTTATCTAGCTAATTTATTGCTAACTTTTAATAATACAATAAAAATACAAAATGCCATAAAGAGGCTATAAGAAATTAGCATTGATATTGCCACAAATATCAACCTTTCAAAACAGTTGTGTTTGCTACTTTAGCACATTAAGCAGCAACATATTCAAACTGGATACATTACTTAAGTGCATATATTTTTTGCTCTGGGGAGAACCTACTGGAATTTAGTTGGGGACCTTCTCTCCTCTTCCTCTTCAATACGCTGAATGCCTTCAAGTAGACCTCTGTGCTGTCTGGCATGGTGCGTGTGGCGCAACAACTTGCATGTACAGAATTCAGTACAGTGGTACCTCTACTTAGGAAATTAATTGGTTCTGGAAGAAAATTGTTAACTCGAAAATTTCGTAAGCAGAGACACGTTTTCCATGTAAATGTCCTAATTCGTTCCACCACCCCCCCAACCCCTCCCCAAATTCAGACACGCATGTTTCTTAAGGCATAAAAATGCATCAAAATGTGTAACAAATACAAGTTAAAATTAGATTATTGCACAATAAATGAGAGTTGTGCATAATGTAAAAACCAAAGAATAGAGTAAAGAATAAAAATGGTCAATTAACTTTTAACTGCGTCCTCATCGTTGTTTGCCCTCTAGTCCATGTTCTCTCTCAGAAGTGGTTTTTGCCTGGCGTTTTGTTAAGAACTGACTGGCGAATAACGAGGACACTGCATAGACACTTATCTATCTAGACACAGTCACGTACGATAGAAGTCTGTCTTAGCCAATGGGATGCCAGGATGATGCTCGGTAATAGCCAATGGCAGAGCAGCTATAAGATTGTTGCGTTCAGGAAACTCGGAGCTGCGAGTAGCACGCCATGCTGTATTTTTACCTTTCATATCTTGAAATTTCTTTTGAAACAAGAGGCAATATTTTCCTGTTGAGACGTTTCGTAACTTGAAAATTTCACATGAAGAGACATTCGTAAGTAGAGGTACCACAGTACTGTTAAAACTCAATACCAAACCAGTGTAAACATATGCGATACAGTAACCATGATGTAGCAGTTGGTCATAGTATTGCTCTTATTTTGTCGATATGCGACTTCACTATGTTAGCCAACCTGCCTCTTCTCTGGAATTTCTCCCATCCCTTTTAAGTTGCATGGCCACTATTTCTTTAGCTTGTTGGTTTTTCTCCAGCTTTCCCGTCCTCTCAGGACTACTATAGCGTTTTTAGTGTTTTATAACCATGACAGGATATAACGGAGCTTTCTACACTTGCAGAGGGGATGTGACAAATCATTCTCTTTGCTGCTTGCTGGGTGTCACTTCTCATTTTTAAGTGATTTAAACACTGGCTGCATGCCAATACCAAGCCTTAAAGCCAAACCTCGTGTGAAAGGTAGACCGATCTGGCTTGCGACACCTTTCTCTCATGATCTGCCATAGACAGAGAATAGTAAATGTTGTTTTGCTTGTCCTCTGAGTGGTGCTGCCGCTAGAAGCCATCAAGGGAAGTGCAACTGCTGAGCTAGAGACAGATTGCTTTTTAAATCGTTGGCTTTATTGTTGGAACCAGTCTGCTCAGCCAACAGGCAGCAGCATCTCTGCATTGTAATGCAAGAGAAATATCTCACTCGACAGCGTATAGCCATTTCTGCACTTAAACAGCTCCATTTCAAGCACTTTCCACATCATATATTTATCCTTTATCAAGGATTTTTTTCAATCAAATTTCATGTTCTTTTATTGATCCCGCAATTAGGTGAAGTAAAAGCATCTGATGGATTTTTTTTTGACAGTTCTGGAGTTCTGTTGGAATAACTAACATTTTGCAGTGTTTCTAACAGGGCTGTGCAGAATACAGTTTAATTTAAATGTAAGAATTTGTATTTCAATTGTAGAAAATGGAATTGAATTCAGTGCAATTCAAAGTCGTTCTCATCACATATCATGGAGAAGGGGACTTTCTGCACACATTGTTCTACCAAATAGAAGTACAGAGACTCATGTTAAATCTCCATTTACTTAATGTTGTACAGTTTAGCAATATTTCTTAATTTGAAAGTAATACAATGAAACAATATTAATACGATATTAATGATCGGTTTGATCTAAGTATGCTTTTAATGTTAAAAATAATTACGACACTTTTCTAGTTACTATAATTACAGGTAATTGTGGTTTTAAAGTCCTTACAATAATATTTGTATGAAATTCATATTGTAAATAGGCTTATATACTATAAAATGTCATTGTTAAATACACATGCATCATGAATTTCATTGAATTTCAATTCTACTTCCTGCAATTCAAATATCAATTGCAAATTGCCTTCTGTTTGCTACCTTGATTCAAATTCAATAAGTGAATTGGAATTAAGGGGTGATGCTGAATTCATTATTGAATTTCATACCACCCTGGTTTCTCATAGTGCCGGTATTTCCTATTCACAAAGACATTGATGTATTTTGTGTTGTGTTTCTCTGCACTGACAGACATCCATTGCTGAGTGTTTGACCTACTTGGACAATGGTGTGGTCTTTGTGGGATCGAGACTGGGTGACTCCCAACTGGTAAAGGTACGCAACTGGTTACCTCTGTTCCAAGGAACACTTAACCTGTTGTTATACTTAAAACCCTAAAATAATGAACAAATAATACTGCCACATCTATGTTCCTTAAAAATATGCCAAATGTGTTTCGGTCCTCTCCTTTTTCCATTTCATTCTCTTTAATCTTACAAATACGCTGTTTTTCATCAACAGCTCAATGTGGACAGCAATGACCAGGGTTCATATGTGGCTGTCATGGAGAACGTTCACTAATCTGGGGCCTATTGTGGATATGTGTGTGGTAGATCTAGAGAGGCAAGGGCAAGGTCAGGTGAGTACTAATTCCTATATTACACTGCCACTCATCATTCATATTTTCAATCGTGTGAAGGCTCTCAAGAGCATTGGTGATTGATGATGCAATAATGATGGTGTGAGAAAACGTTTTAAATTTATTTGATAGCAAAAAAATAACTGTGTGAGCTGCACTAAAAAAACCTTCAGCGAATTGCATTTTTCAGAGATTTTCCCCCTAACCTTGTAGTCGGCTCGCAAAATTGGTGGGTTGAGTTTTATCAGATTAGAACAGACCGTGGCATTGTAAAGTCTCTAACAGTGATAAATAAATAAAAAATCGAAACTGATACTTTTATTTTGAAAGCATCTGTGCGCCTCACCATAGGTGGGAATTCTGAGGTTGTTTTGTGTTTGTGTGTGCCTGAAAGCAATGATTTATTTCATGTTAGCAACATTCTAATCTCCTGCCTGGTGAACAGAAAAGTGGGATTGGTCGTAATAATGATTTAGGAGTCCCATATATAATGTAATCTTAATAAGGTTTTATTTTTATTTCCTAATTGTAACTACATATATCACACACGCACATGTAGCTGTTATGATAACAATATAATATACTGCACGATATAAAGATAATGAATCTATATTGAATGCAATTGAGGTTAGCTTGTCTGTGTAGTCCTTGACAATTATCCACCTCTGCTTTGAAAGTACAGTAAAGCCCACATACAACTGTTTGGTACCTGCAAATTAACCTAATCTCAGAAAATAAATAAATCTCCACCTGTTTAAGAATTTTCATGGGCCGGCAGTCCCCCTCGGACAGCAGTCCACTATGTAGCCCCCAGTTTCTCTCTGGAGAAGCCTCTGAAAATATGTTTCTTTCTCTGACACATAAGTTTTTATTGTTAATTGTTGCTCATGACTGATAGAGGGTTGGCACTGGGTCATGAAATGTTTTAGCCACTGTGGATAAACAGTATAAAAATCTCGGAGCCACATTCGAGAGTAGTTAGCCATGACGTTGTTTGTTTATGTGATGGCAGTGTTGCCTGTTTCGCTGCCATCTTGCTACGTATGGCACACATACATGCACACAGCTAGGGATGTCACTAGTTGTGGTGCTTAGGTGGGTGATAATAGCATGCAGCTGGTTAATTTCATGTTAATTTTTTTCCATCACCTCTATTACCAGTGGTGTCCAAATTGCAACCTGAGGGCCATTTGCGGCCAGCTGTCCCTTTTTTAATGGCCCACAACATGTTAGAAAAAATAGCTTTGGGAGTTGGGATGGTGCGATACCACTTTTTCATATCCGATACCAATACGGCAGCATCAGGGATCATCTGAGACCAATCTTAAACCGATCAGATTGCTTTTGTTATTTTAAAATTTGTTTATAATACGTAAATGTAATTTGCGTGATACCGCCATCTAAAAACACCACCATTCACTGTACAACAACCATACTGGTCCTCTAAAGAATGACAGAAACCACTCTGAAGTCATCTGAAACATCTGTGGCTTTTTATGAAAGTTGATTCCACTATTATAAAATGATTTCATGATCATTCAGTTGAGGATGTAGTTTATGGATTTGCATCGGACTGGTTCTAATGAAGACGATCCGATACAGATCCAGGCATTTTGGCCTGGATCACACTCGATACCTATTAACTGGATTCGATGCGACCATCCCTACCGTTGAGTGTGGGGCGGTAAAAATGAGGGGCTGCGACAATGTGTGGGTGTGACTCACCTAACAAGTACAACTGCTACTACTTCTACTTTGAATAATACAAAGCACTTTTGTAGATATACAAAGAAAATATTAAAATAGTAACCAATTTGTCTTTATAATGCCTTTTGAACAAAGGCAATTCCGTTTCAGCAACAAAAATGTTTTCCTCCACTTTCTACTCCGCGTCAAGGTCGAATTTGGGGAACATAGTACATTTATGATTGATTTTGATCCTGAAATAAACACTGCTTTAAAGGCTGTCATCTTATTTCAGAATGCTCTTGTTTTGGTTCTGACAATGAAGCTCAGGGCAGGGGCCCATCTAGTCTAGTGGCATAAAGGACTGCGAGCCACTCCAAAATCCAATCTATATGCCTTAACATCTTTAACAGAAAGATCCAATATCGCAGTATCGTGGAATAAATATGATTTATTGATCCATGATTAATAAAGTTGAGGAATGCCAAAGTGACCCTTGCATTCTTCAATTTGTCTGTATGCAGCCCACAGAGGAAAAAGTTTAGAGAAAGCCTGCCGTAGAGAAAGGCTTGACAAAAACAACAACTGTATGCTGTACCAAAACAGGACAGTATAGCTTGTTCCAAAGGCGTGTTACGCACCCAAGTAAACAGCAGCCACGGTCCGTAGATATGACTAGCTAGATACAACTATAGGGCTGAACGATTTATTGCATTTGCAATATACTGTATATACAAATTTTCTAATTCCAGAGGTTGTGATTTGACTGTTCATTACTGTATTGGGGAAAAGGCAAAGCGAAAGCTGACACGCTCGCTTTCAGTGCGGTTTAAGTCTCACGAGACATCGAGGCGAGTATCTAACGTGCTTGATGTTTTTCGCCTCGTATAGTTAAAGTAAGACTTGCCTTGTCTTTGGTGTTGTTTCGGCTGCCGTTGTATGTTGGAGCGCGTGTGGTTAACAGTGGGTGAGCATCCACCGGTGCTGTCTAATGTGTGCTGCACATGTAAAATAAAAATAGTGTCTGTTTTCGATGCCTCCGCAAAATCTTTAATCTGCTGGGGATGTTCGGGAATGAAACTTGACAAAGTTGAAACCCTTTCTACACCAGCAATCATCCATTATCTGTAGCGCCAGACACACCTTCAATAAATAAAAAAAAACAGGTGGTTGCATCCTCCCCTCTTATGATTTGAAAATGGCATCGCCGTGCAAAGTTGTCAAGTGGTCCAATAATAAGAGGATAAATTTGGCCATATGTTTCATTAAAACCCTTGTACTTTATTGTGTTAGAAAGCTGTTCCATCTGTTGCTAACCTGAAAATGGGTCAATTCGGACCTGAACACAATACAAGGGTGAAACCAAAGTAAAATAAAACGGTACTCTTTATTTGATAGTAATTTTGTTCCAAAACCTTTGTGGCTAATCTCTGTATTTCAAGCTCCAATGTGACCTTCAGTTTCTTTTTGCCATTAAGTCGTTCGCGCGTTGTGGTACGGCCTTAATTTCTTCTGTCAGTCTTCTTTGATAAATGGATTGTGATACCTTCACCCCTGCCCTGTGTAGGTTGGCAGTGTTATCACTGACTGTTGTTTTTGGGTATTACTTCACAGCTCTCAAATTTGCACTGTCATCAACTGCTAAGGACACCCTTCGCCCACCTGTACGCAAATAGTTTGTCTTTTTCAGGAAATTCCAAATTGTTCTATTGGCTATGCCCAATGTTTGCGCAATAGTTCTAATCAACCCTCTTCTCCCAGCTTTAAAATGATCCGAGTTACTTTCATCGACAGCTCTCTGGACTTGATGTTTGCTGAACAGCAAATGCAGATTTCACAAGTGATACCTCAAGCCAAAAACAATCACTCCCTAAGGTTTAAGCAATCAACACCTGAGCAACGAGAAACACCCATCAGTCACGTGTTCCAATACTTTTGCTTACTTGGATAGCGGGTGAATTCAAACAAAAAATACTCTTGTCCTGAGTTGTTGAACACATCTTGATGGAAATGCCCTGAACTAAAACCTGAAATGCCGATCTTTTGTCTTACTCATCTTTTGATCCAAAATCTAAATTTCTTGAGTATACAACAAAAACAAAGAAATTGACCTTGCCGATCCAATACTTTTGAAAGGGACTGTCATTTCTTTCTACGCATGCCATTAAATTGTCATTGCACCTCACTTATAGTCCGCTGAAAGCACCCTGTCATAAATGCACTGCAGATGTGATGTTAAAGAACAACCGCATGTTGGTACCAAAAAAAACCCCGTGATGATTCAAGAAAATACTGACAGGTGTGTGGTGGGCTGTTAGACTGAAATTGCACATTTTGACTGGTGGCGAAATTGCTGGGTTTTGGGTTACAGCTTAATCCCTCGTGCATGTCAGGTTGATGTTCAGCTTTCTGATCCGATCAATCCGAATGAAAAGAGAAATGGAGTTCTTGACACCAGGGGTCTTGGATCAAAACAGTTGTCACTTAGGTGTAAAGAGAGAGTCTGCTAAAGTGGCATTAGAGAGATAAGTACACATTTTAGAAAAGGTGATCCCAACTTGTATTATCTGTTTCTGTTTCTCTGCTGCTTGTAGCATCTCAATGCCTTTCATATCAAAGCTCATGTTTCTTTTATATTTTGTTTTTCGTTTTTTTTGTTTTGTTGCCTTCAGCTAGTCACATGTTCAGGTGCATTCAAAGAAGGCTCTCTTCGGATCATCCGCAACGGCATTGGGATTCATGAGCATGCCAGCATTGACCTGCCAGGAATCAAAGGTTTGTGTGTTTCGTCACCTCCATTTCGAGCCCTGACTTTATTGAGGTCTTAAGGCTTGCCCTTACTTGGCAGGGGCTGCACCAGCTGTTTGGGTGCCCTTGCCCAACCACCAGCTGCTGCCTCTCTAAGCTCTGTATCTGAGCGTGAACAGATGGCTCTGTTGTCATGGATCTCGGCTTGGTATCATCAAAATATTGCCATTGCCTGAAAAATTGCCATTTGAAAACATTTCATTTGAAAAAGCAGCAAGATTTACCACTACTTTAAAAGGTGATTTCCTGTTGAGCGCTCGATGAAGGTTGAGTAACCAATAAGGCAAGGACATTTAGCCTCTCATCTAAACGCCTTTTATAAACTTGGACTGATGGATAACCAGTTGTTGGCCTACCTGAAAGTCCTCATGGTAGGGCTGTGCGGTCTAAATTGAATTACTTCACCTTCACGATTTTGGTAAACATCGCAGTATAAGTGTCAAAATAGAATTTAAGTATTTTTTACTGGTTTATACAGTTCCTGAACATAGCTATAATAGCAATGGTTGTGATTTATTGATTGTATCACGCATTTTGCGTCATATTACAGGGTTTCGCTGTCATTATTTTTCCACACGAGTGTTACTGCAGAGCAATAAGTATGAGCCAGGAGGAAAGAGTACTCTCACCGCAAACATCCACTTTTTGCACAATTCACAGATGATTAAAAGTACTCTACGCCTGCAAAGTGTATATTTGGCTCTCCATGACACATATGTCGGATGTGTACAGACGAGCGTTCATACTGCACACGTGTTGGATCTAGTTGATATCCACACACAAAAGAGGGTCGACTCAGATTTGAAAAGATCGGACTGGTACTGGTCGCATTGCATTAAAAAAAATCTGATACCTGTCGCATATGGGCAAAAAAAATGGGAATTGACCTGCCATCCAAACATATCCTTACTTTGGGGTTATTTTACATGTAATAAAAGAAGCCAAAGTGCAATGTGCCGATTGCAAAGTACAACTGTTTTTAACTTCTTCTTGGGGTCAATTGGACCCCATTCAAAAAATACGAGTCATCATGGGAGTATTTATGTATTTCAACAAAACAAAGTGCCTGACATAAAAAATCGTGTGTGTTCCTGTTTATTATTTTAAGCTTGGAGATATGGTATTTAGCCTGCCTTTCAGATGTCTCTTTTGAGAAATGTCTGCCTCTGCTGCCTTTATGACATTGGAGTGCATGCCATGAACTGGCTTTGTCAGAAGTGTTCAAATTGTTGCTGAAGGTTATCCGGTGATGGAAAACTGCATCACCTCCTCGCTTCAGTGTTGACTATTCCCACCTAATGTACTGTGTTTTTTTTTCTCACAGCTCTATAATATAACAGGTTTCCCTGACAATATCAGTTGGCTTTATGTGCTGCTGCTGTTGTGTATTTTATAGTACAACACTGTACGTCTTATAATTGCTTACATGCCAAGTGTCAATTTGCCTGTCATGTGTTAATCATAGCAGACTTTTGTTAGTCCCAGGCAATTAGGTTCGTTGTCAGGTCATTGCGATAACTTAAGTGAGCCACATAGACCAGTTAAGGTCTGCTTGCACTCCTAAGATTTCAGATGTTTATTGATCCATTTTGCCCTAAATGTCTTCAGCGCTGCCCACTGCCTCAGGATTGAGACCGTTATTCACTTAACTAATCAATGGCACTCCGAGAGGGATTTGCAGTGTTTGTCTTAAAATGTTTACCTTTGACAAAACTGACAATTGGGACAGTTGCTGGATTTTGTACTTCTCTCATTCGTGAATTGATCAAGCTAGTAATTTTCTTTTGAATTGTCTTACAGGTTTGTGGCCACTCCGCTCAGAGGCAGGAAGAGAGACGGATGACATGCTGGTGCTGTCTTTCGTAGGTCAAACACGGTGAGCCATCGCAGTGTAGCATGTCGGACGCATAGTGTCAATTAAGTCCCTTGTCTCACCTTAATTGCATGTTTTGTCTTAGCGTGCTGATGCTGAGTGGCGAGGAGGTCGAGGAGACGGAACTTCCAGGCTTTGTGGACAATCAGCAGACATTTTACTGTGGCAACGTAGCGCATCAGCAGCTCATTCAGGTTGGTATCCACACAGGCTAACTCATAAAGAGTTAGCAGTGTCCCAGACGTCTGCCCATGACACGGGATTGTGCCCCGTTTGGCTAAAATTGGCACTTGTTTGATATTGAAGCCGTCTTTCCTAGACTTTGCTAATGCAGAAATGTTTAATTTTGTATATATCAAGTAAAATAAATTGATTTTTTTAACGGAAGAGCTGCCAACTTTTACGGATTGTCTATATTTTGTGATGGAAAATATCATATTTTCTTTTATTATTACTATTTTTTTCTTTTTTTAAATTCTAATGACATTTCTTTCATTAACATAGGTGTACCAACAATTTTGTCCACCTGTGTATATTGTCACTCCTGAAATCTCTGCAGCCAGCCACCTTGTATAGTACTAAATGAAAAATCAATCATACATATAGTTCTGCTCAATAAATTGGAGGATCATAGAACTGGGTTTTTGTTATCTGTAAACTCGAATCATGAATACTGAATGAAATGTCCTTGTAAAATAATTTTTAAAAGCATGGCCACATAATAATGAATACCAATACTTTGAAGTGCTTCTCAGTTGTCATGGCTGACCAGATAAGATTGAGAAGCTAAATGCTTGGAGCCCTTAAAGAATCAAATTTGAACTTTGATTTTAGTGCAAAATACTTTCGGATGTCCCCTTTCTTGCAGAAAAAGACTTGCGAGCATTTTTAAAAAGTTGTTTGAAGGGCATCACATTTTATCTTTGCTGTTCTGAGCAAAAATGGTGAGCTTGTGGGAAAAAAGCAATTAGGGAAAAAAAATCTTTCCGGGCAGGAGCAATCCTGGCATCGGACCAAATGTAAACAATGAAGTTTTCTTTGAAGCGGCTTCACGTTCTGTCACCCTAACCACTTCTGACGCTTGCCAGAGGTGCTGTGCAGAATAATATTTTAACAGAAAAACCTTGTGTACTTGCAGATCACATCCGGCTCTGTTCGCTTGGTGCTTCAGGACAGCAAGGCATTAGTGAGCGAATGGAAGGAGCCACAGGGCAGGAACATCAGCGTGGCTGCTTGCAACCACACTCAAGTGGTGCTTGCCGTCGGCCGTGCGCTTTACTATCTCCAGATCCTAGCTGGAGCGCTCAAACAGATTAGGTAGGACAATTTGACCTCCTGGTACATCGTTAGTAATTGTGTTATATACCCACCAATGATTTCTGCAAGCGTGACGGTAGGTTCACAAGTGATGGGAGCAAAATCTGAAATAATTCAAGAAAAAAGTTGAGTGATATTTTAGAAAACGTGGTTTCCTCCACACTGTATCCCCACTCTATAGTTCACAACATGTTCAAGTCATGTTAATGTATTGACTTAAATGTCTTAAATTTAGTAACATATGCAATAGCTAAGATAATTCATTAACATTTCATTCATGAAACCGTAAGAAGGGCTGGCGGCTTTTCATGGATGCTTCTCGGGGGTGGTTTGATACGGCCATATTTGCCACTCTGCCATACACGTCGGACTTTTGCCATTAACGCGATTCCTCTGTCCAAAATTTGCTCTGTCCTGTCCACATTGACACCATTCACAGTAAGGGTGTCCACGTCTTTTGTGTCTTCAGTAACACAGATATGGAGCATGAGGTGGCTTGCCTTGACATCACCCCACTTGGGGAAGGTGGTGGTGAATCACCGCTGTGCGCTGTGGGCCTGTGGACTGACATCTCAGCTCGTGTGCTGAAACTGCCCTGCTTCACTGCCCTACACAAGGAAATGCTGGGTGGAGGTGAGGGGAAAAACGGTGGCTGGTTGCACCGGCAGGAAAACAGAAATGCTGTTTCTGGCTTCTCGGAGAGTACTGTCAACTCTTAGAGTGCCAAGTGAAGTTTAATGCCTTAATGGCCTTAACAAATCCACTAAAGTGAAATTTCCTTACAGCTCCCGCACTCTCAGAGGCAAGACAAAAACATTCCTAAAACCTTCACATAAGTAAAACCAGAGAGGCGAGGGAAATTGCTTTGTGACAAACAGCACACTGAATTTAGGCCAACAGCAATTTGGCACCTCATTTGGCATTTTATGTGATGGACCTTCTTCGGACATAAAAATTCAAGTACAAGTCAACGACTAATACTCTGCAATCCACATTTATGAACCACTGGAGGGTGCAGTGATTTTCTCCATAGATGCCCACCATTTAAGTATTTCATATTTTAAAGGAGAGAGAGCTTATTAATGGTTAAACTTATGAAAAAAATTAGCAATCTGTGGAGACCAAATCCCTTTATTGTGAACAGGACTTTTCTCTCCAATTAATGTTTCAACTGTGATGAATATCTCCCAATTACACAGCATCACACAAATTTTACAAACTGCGTGCGTGCGTGTTCGTGCGTGTGTGTGTGCGTATGTGTGTGTTAATAGCTGTGCGAATAAAATCATTCCACAAAACAGATAAAAGATTATTCTTATGATTTCTAATTATTTGTGGGCATCCCAGTAGCAGTGTACTGTTATATTTCCCCTGAGATTCCATGTTAATTTTGTTAGTTAAACATTTAGTTTGCTTGCCCCCTGGCTGAAAACTGCCATTGATTTGCAAGTCTAGACAATTTAGCCACCATTTCTCTGTGGTGGTGATGAATTAACCCATTACGTCTCATAACGTCAATGTTATGTTATTGTGACCGTCCTTAGAGATCATCCCTCGCTCCATCCTAATGACCACTTTTGAAGGCAGCTACTACCTGCTGTGTGCCCTCGGAGACGGCGCGCTCTTCTATTTTGGGCTGGATCTGCAGACGGGTATGTCCTTTTCACAGCAACAGACAAACATTTTTGAAAGTCAATCGAGCATAAGGCTAAGTGATGCAGCCGCCATTCTGAAAAGATTTTGGGGATGATAAATCTACTATTAAATGTCATGTCAGAAAGTTAGGTCACGGGTCTCGTAACAGGATAATGACCCAAAGTACACAGCTAAAATCACCCAGAAATGGCTAAGCACAAAACATTGCCCTTTCCTTTTGAACATCTGTGAAAGGAGATATAACATGCCATCTGGATAAAGCACCCTTCAAACCGGAGACACTGGAGCAATTTGATCATGGAGATTGAGCCAAAATACCTGCTGAGAGGTGCAGAACTCCAATCGAAAGTTACAAAAATAATTTGATTGCAGTGATTGCCTCAAATGGTGGAGCAACAAAATATCAAGTTAGGCTTCCAATCACTTTTATCCAGGCCTGTTTCATGAGTTGTTGTTTTTTTGTTTTGTTTTTAATTCTGTAGAATCACATTCAAAAGCAATGCCTGACTTTCCTTGCTTAATTTACATGTATTTTTGTATATTGCAAAGTTCTTTCTGTGACCACTGTGCATTTTTCTTTCATGAACTGAGAGCTGCAAACAAGTAATGTACGTGTGTACAAAGACTACTATTGTTCATTTTTAGAGCATTTTTCATTATCCTTATATGTACGGAAAGGCACACTATATTTTCCATCAGCGTGCTAAACATCAGTGTGGCAATTCAGGATATTGGACGGTCTTCCATTTTCTTGAGTGCAGGCATCGACAATCTCACACTTGTGTCATTTGTGGCGACATCGGTGTCTCGGGCATCAATGATACTTTGGGAGCAGAGGCAATTTTATTACCGGCCTTCAGTGTATACCGACATAAACAAATATAAAGTCCTATTCATACTTTCCTCCACCTTTGAACTGCACGTGGACCACTGATGTGCACGCGGTTCCATTCATACAGTGTTTGGTGGTTCATGTCAGTATGTCCTCTTCACAGAGTCGAACTTTGTATTTCGAAATTAACATGCCATTGTCGTAATCAATGGGGATGCCCAGACCACTGCGGCTATGTGGATCACGTACCAACACGAATTCTGACATGCAGCATGAATGGAACCACATCTCATCTCATCTGTGTGCACACACAAAGCACTTTATTTGTGAACATTAAAATGGATGCACTGGCACAAACACCACCAGATGACATTTTTATTTGCACGCTGAAAAAATGGATTGCAGTCTTGAGCCCTGTGAATTGTACCATACGTACCCCGTCACTGAATTGTTTGCAACATGACTGGAAATGTCTCTTCCCATAAGAGTAGGTACAATATTTAGTACTGCTAATGTTTAAATGGTGCTGCTGAGCCAAGTTCCACTTGTCCAACTCAAGATAACGTGGTGTATTTCTTTTGCTGCAGGTGCCCTGAGTGAGCGCAAAAAAGTCACCCTGGGCACACAGCCCACGGTGCTGAGGACCTTCCGATCCTTGTCCACCTCCAATGTCTTTGCCTGCTCTGACCGGCCCACTGTCATTTATTCTTCCAACCACAAGCTGGTCTTTTCAAACGTCAACCTTAAGGAGGTCAACTATATGTGCCCACTCAACTCGGAAGGCTATCCTGACAGGTCAGCATTTCAAAGAACTGCAGATTACTGATAGTCTGAACCTTCAAGCTTCCCAACCAAGTGTAGTCTTGGGAGTTCCAAATGTTGCTTAAACTGTGAAACATGTCATGTGCACTGTAACAAAAAAAACAATTTTTGACCAAATCTGCACCTGGTTACAGTCTGGCTCTGGCTAACAACAGCACTCTGACCATTGGTACTATTGACGAGATTCAGAAACTTCACATCCGTACTGTTCCTCTCTACGAATCCCCCAGGTCAGTCCTTATCTCAGATTTAATTGAGTGAATTGTAATGTTTACCGTTTGGTTCATTTTCCCATCTGCTTTTTTTCCGCTAATTTTAAGATTAAAAAAACAACCTATATTTGTCTCACAATGGAGAAATTAACAATTTACAGCAGCAAAATTATGAAAGGGAGAAGTAGAACAAGATTCTTTTATTCTTGCACATCTGCTGCAATACCTTTTCCCTCATTCTTCTGTGGACAGAAATGACTCAGTGAATTGTCAAAATTGTTATTCTCTGTTGACAGTCGTTATATTTATGAGCACAGTTTCTTCCATTGTGACGGCCTCGTTTTGGTGCTATATTGTAATTCCCACATTCCCTCCCACCTTGTTTACCAGCTTCCTCTCACAGCTCTTTGTGTGCCCTTCGACCTCTTTCTTCTTTTCTACTCCCCCCAGGCGGATCTGTTACCAGGAGGTTTCACAGTGTTTTGGGGTTCTATCCAGCCGGGTGGAGATTCAGGATGTGAGCGGCAACACGTCTGCTGTACGACCCAGTGCAAGCACCCAGGTACTGTAGCTTGTGTTATGTTGGGATAATAAGCACCCAGGGGCCTACTGCACAGCCACGCTGACGAAGAGCAATCGCTATTTACTGTATCACGTAAGACTTTGAGCTTGTTAAGCCAAGCGGAAAATCATACTTGAAACTATGTTCTCAAACTATTTCATGTCAAAATAGATTGATTTTTATTTTTGTATGTTTGCCATTTAAGTTCAGTTAGGTATGAATAAGTCCTATTTGTCAGTTCGACAAGGGAAATGTAACACGTGTAGCTATGACTGATTATTATTTATTCGTACATTTGATGTTGCTGTTGTGAATCATAACGAGGATTTCAAAGGATGGTATAGTTATGTAACTGAGCAGTTCAAGCTTTTGATCTCCTTCCTTTATGTGCCAGTTTCAAAAATCAGAAGCCCAGTTAAGAGCAAAATAAACACACCTCCATGAAAAATGACCTAAATCAAAATCAAAAGCATAGTTTTTTCTCACTGAAGCCCTTGACTTGGCAGCCATGCTCTGGCATCGACAAATGTAAATATCGCCCTCCAATTATTTTTACTCTTGTTTTCTTTCCCTCATCTTTTCCAGCACTGCAGTTTAGACTTTGGGAGACACTTTTGAAATGTTCTCAACGCAAAAGTTGCCCAAATTAATCTTGTTGTATCCAATAATTAAAAGTTAATTATATAATGGACCTTTCAGTGGCACATCATAAACATAGCTAATTATGAATTTAAATGAAAGCCTTTTTATGATGATGTACATACTGCATTTCAATGTATGTCTTGAGAGCGCAAATTAAATGACATGACACACCTGTTGTGTGTACGTGCGCGCGTGCGTGCGTGTGTTTGTGTGAGGGATAGAAGCTCAAATATAAACAGATCAAATATGGGGAAACACTTAAAGTTCTACTTATTGTTTACCTGCTTCATCGGTTTCAAAATCTCCTTTGATTTATGGTTGGAATCATGATCCTGCTGGAATGCCACAATTGCCCTGTGCAGTTTTCTGGCCACGTTTCCACTGGCTACTTGTTGATTTGAGGTGTATTTGAAGAATGTACTCCTATTTCATCAGCACCTGATGCTAAGCACGATACTTGACAGCTGGTACCGCATGCTTCATCTTAAAAGCCTCACTGTGCCCCCCTTCAAACATGCTTCTTTTTCACTGTTCCCAAATCCCGCATTGGTCTTTTCCTCACCATTAAAGTTTTGTCCAGCTTAAAGGTGTCAACTTTGAAGTAGGGCCCTGCTTCTTGGCCAGCATGCTCTCAGTTTATGGTGATGTAAAACTTGCTTCACTGTGTACAGTCACACTTTTTCAGCAGTTTCCGGTTCATGGCAGGTTAGAGCCTTGGTGGTCCTGGCTTTTTCCTGAACATCTTCACCAATTTCCATTCACATGAGGGTGACATCTTTCAGACCATGACAAAATGTTGGCACATCCTAATGTCCAAATGCTAATTTGTGCTGAAATACAACTGTCTGAACTGATGTTGGAATGTGATCTTTATGAACTGCTGCAACCTGTGTAGATAAAAAATTCTCCTTAGTTCTTCACTGAGTTCCTTGTTTTTATTGTTTTGAATGTTGCTCTATACAATGGGTGAGGTCAATTAGTTTAATTTTTCAAATTTTTGTTCTGGCAAAATGACTGTCCTATCACGATCATTCTACAACCCAAGATTGACAATTTTATCTAAAATGAAAAAAGAATGGTGAAAATATATGAAAAAGGAATTGGTAAACGCCTTTTGAAAGAAATGCACCAATGATCAACCACTCTATAATCCTTTCAGTCTTTCTTAATGTCACAGGATGTTGTTTTCACCCTGTCAAGATTCACAGCCAACCCTGTGGGACTATTTTATATGAATTTACATTTTCCTATCAGGGTGTACAACTTAATAATTGCCAAAAAGCCCTTTGCACGGTGACCACAAAAGCAGTTGACCTGATTTGGATGCTGCACATCTGGTTCTGCAGATGGTGCCAAATCTCCTATGGAGCTCTTGCAGACAGAGATGTGAATTACTGTGTACCCCTTATTATGAATCTCTTTGTATTAATTTCAGTATCAGTCATAGCTCATCAATCTGCATCCTTCCAGGCCCTCTCCAGCAGCGTGAGCTCGAGTAAGCTCTTCCCCAGCAGCACTTCTCCCCATGAGACATCTTTTGGCGACGAGGTAGAAGTTCACAGTCTGCTAGTCGTGGATCAGCACACCTTTGAAGGTAAGACAGCCAGATGTACGTGCCTTTTTTGATCTCACTGTTGGCACCTTCATATGCTGCCTCCTCTCTGACGGTGAAATAATGTGCTCTGCCTAGAGAATAACTATGAGGTTTATCAGGTCAATCCGGGATGCATTTTCCTCAGCCTTGACTTGACACTCATTCATCAAACTATTATTTGCTCATACATATTAAAACAGGCGCATCAACAAATTTGCATTGACTTGCTTCAAGATTGACTTTATCCTTCACCTGCATGCGGTTTCTTATTTTCTATATGGAACACACAACCAATATTGCTTCATAGCTCAATGCTCACATGGGGTGGCATAAATTGCATAACCGAGCATTTTGGCTTGCTCTGCTTGAACTTTCACTATTTCCAATTGAACCCAGTTAAAGGGTATATATGGCGTTTGCTCTGTTTTGTTTTGTAATGCAGATTTCGATGCACCCCGCCTAGCTTTAAAAGACCCTCGACTTCACTGCATAAATTAGTACACACTATGTAAATAAGGGAACGGGTTATCAGTGTGTGTCCAAAAACCCCAATCATCGTTTGCTGACTTCTTGACCCCCTTTTTTTTTTTTTTTTTTTTTAAATTAGTGCTAAATGTCTTATAAAATAATCTAGGAATTATTTTTTTCCCTACCTTAATATTATAATTCAATGTGACTATTTTTTTCAAGGTCCTCTTCCCATGTATTATTTTATAATACACAATTAATAATAAATTAATGCATTAATCTGTAACACAAATTACAAGAATCAATGTGATATTCATAATATAATACTGTATACATTAATGTTGTGATCTTATAGGTTAGGCCTATGCTGAAATAAATGAAAATGAACCATGAATTAAGAGGAAATGCAATTTATTGACTTAAATTAGTTGCTACAACTTTGACTTGCAGTCTTTACTATCTTCACTATGACAACTTCACAAATTCCGACTAAACAAGTGTGGCGTAAACAAATCAGTAAGTCAAATTCCAACAATAATGCAAACAAATCTGTGCCTTTATCAGCTGTGCTTTTCATATTTCATGAAATAATGGTATGTCAGCATACGGACTGCACTTCTTAACTGCTGAACTTAATCAGACATCACAAATAAATACATAAACTATGCAAACTGACCGAAAAAAAGCCTCTTTTTTTTCCCCTTTTTTTGTTTGTAAATTGCATTCTACTGCATTTGCAATATCGATTTGAATTAAATTAATTGTTCAGCCCTATTTTTAATCCATTTTCATCACTCATGAGCATAGTTCAATAGCACTTATTTGCCCTGTTGGCAAAAAAAAAAATGCAAGCGCATGCATATTGTAGAAACATTTGTTTAAACTATGATTGTGTCATTGCATTAAATCAAGTCATTTTAAAGAACTGCTTAAATTGTCCATTGACTTCAGCATACACTTCTTGGAATGGCTAAATTCCTCAACTGCTGCATTATTGATATTGGCCATGTCAAATATGTTTTATTGGATGCATAATTCTTCTGCTTCTGGCACCCAAGGCTACTTTTGCCCTGTATGAAATACGCATTGAAAATGAAAGGTATCCTTCCACAACAGGGGGAAAATAAACCTGCGTCCACAATGTATAGTTTACAGTATTTTTCACATGCTGGATCTCACCAAGGTCGAAAGAGGCCAGTGGTATAGTAAATATAGTACAAATATAGAAGAAACCTCCAAATGCTACGACATGAGTTGTTTTTCCTCTCCCGTAGTCTTCCACACTAACTGGATGGGGTTTTATGTCAGTGGCATGGTACTGTTAGTATTGTTACGTACATTTCGCTAACGACAGTTGATTGCGTTTGCATACTATCTCTAGCTCGCCAGTTTTACTGGAATATTTTTTTGTGGTCAAGGTGGTCAATCCTTGACTATGCCGATGGGTAGGGCTCAGGATCTGAAGCCAGTCACTCCCTGGAGAAAAACTCAAGGCGAGAATCAAATCCTACGAAATTCACAATCCAGATATTGGATTTCCGTTTTTCTGTCTACGACTTCCTTTCCACAGTAAAGCAATTTGCTGCAAAAGCACAACATATACATGTCAATGACATCATCATAGTGCTGCGCTGTTCTAAAATATTTTTTGTGTCGTATTCCCATCAGTGCTCCATGCCCATCAGTTCCTCCCAAGCGAATATGCCCTCAGCATGGTGTCCTGCCGACTGGGAAAAGACCCGTCAGTCTACTTTATTGTCGGTACGGCCATGGTCTACCCAGAGGAGGCTGAGCCCAAGCAGGGACGTATAATTGTCTTCCACTACACTGACGGTCAGTATAGAGAAGTCTCTCTTTTCCAAGCCCAAGCAAACTAACCTGAATGTTTTTCTCAACTGTATGCCGTTTGTCTTCTTATCTGTCTCATTTTTCTTTGCTTTTGTCATACTACAGCCGGTTTCATTTTCTTCTTATCTGCTTTGTCCGTTTTCTTTATTCAGGGACACTTTGTCCTACAATGCTCTTGTTCCGCTCTTCACTTAATCATTGCTTATCACTTCTTATCAGACATGTGGCTAACCTCGACAGCTTCCTCTCATTTGCTTTCATGCCGCGTCCTTTCTTAGGTATATGGCCTGCTTTGCACACTTGTGTGAATACTACACAACCCGTTGATTTTATTGTTATTTATTTGATTTCCTTTTTTTTTTTTAATCACATCAATGTCACTGTTCACCCATTTGAGCTCTGCCTCATTAACATCTTGTCTAGGGTGAAAATGAACACTTTAAATGTTGGCATCCTCTCTTCTCTTTAGGAAAGCTACAAACGGTAGCAGAAAAGGAGGTGAAAGGAGCTGTCTACTCGATGGTTGAGTTCAATGGCAAACTCTTGGCCAGTATCAATAGCACGGTAAGCCTTGCTTCAGTATTTCAGACATAATACATGGCTATTTTCATGCACTAAAATAGCTTTTGTCTATTGCTTGGAAATTCATGGCACATATTTTACCATGGACTCGTGTGCAGTCTTGGGAAATAGGGGATGGCAAGTAAGTTAAAAAAATAAAAAACTTTTCATTAGTTTTTGAGAAGTTCAGCAAAAAGACACGACTTCCATTTTCTCAAAGCTGCATACATAAAGAAATTGTTGTTTGCTGAACTTTTAAAATGCTTCATAACAACATTTTTAAGAAATATACCCACGTGGATGATATTGTTGGTACCCTTCTGTTAATGAAAGGAAGGGTAACAGAAATAAGCTGATTCTGACAAAAGTAATGATATATACTTTTTACAACCCTGATCTAAATCATATTGGCCATCTGCGGAAGGAGCTGAAGCATTCTATCTGAAGACTATTGCTACAGTTTGCTCATGAGGTTTGGACACTCCGATTAATATTGTGTTTGTACAATAGCAGTCGAGCAGAAAAGTCCACCCGTTTTTAGCCAATTAAGGGGGCGGCCATTTTGCCACGTTCTGTCAGCTGCCAATGACATCACAGTTGCTCAGGACTCAGGTTACAACCAATCACGGCTCACCTGTTTTCTGAAACGGAGCCATTTTCCACTCGTGCACAAAATTGGAAATTGGAAAAGAAGTTGGGTAGCCCTTTTTTTCCATTTTATTTTTTGGAAGTAGTATTGCCAAAAGAAGGCATTATTTTATTTTATGTCTTTTTTACTTCCCCTTTTGTTCTGGATAAACGAATGAACGAATGATATACACTGATTGATTCGGTATGTCCTCAGTCCTACAGTCATGGAAAAAGTTTGTGACTGGTGCTTGTGTATGTCAACTGGAGGGGTGGGTGAGAAAAAAATACCTCCTCGGTTATTATGAAGTTGAGAGTGCCATATACATTCATCTGGTACTGATTGTTCTGTAAAACGACTGACACCGTGTGAAAGAAATTCCTGCCCTCTAATGCCCCGCGTTGTAGATAGACTAAAAGGATTCAAGCCCTAAATGGAGCCTCATCTTAAGATGAGAAAAATCAAAAAGCTGTGGCTTGTCAGTTTTTGGATCTCTGGAAGAATACGTTATGTCATACCTATTCATGATTCCTGCACAGACGGTTTTGAGGAATGCTGTACTCTGAAAATGTCCGCTATTGCCTTTATTGAGCCGTGATTACAGGCTGACATTCTTGATCCCACCGTGGAGTTGTGTATTCACCCTCAAAATAATGTGAAATGCCGAAAGTTCTGAGCAGTTGCCTGGCTGTCTAATATGGATTCCTCTGTCAGACAAATCACACACTCCTGCTCACTGAGGCGCACCATATCCAAAACAATCGCCTGCTCTTCTTGCAAGTGCAGCTACTACATCAAACAGCAGCACAGCTAAATGAGTTATGAGTTGGACTTGTTCATAAACAAGCATTCAATTACTTACATGCTTGCATTGTGTGTTTCAGGTCCGTCTGTATGAGTGGACGGCTGAGAAAGAGCTTCGAACCGAATGCAACCACTACAACAACATCATGGCCCTGTACCTGAAAACCAAAGGCGACTTCATCTTGGTGGGAGACCTGATGAGGTCTGTCTTGTTGCTGGCATACAAAGCTATGGAGGGCAACTTTGAGGAGGTACGGTAATAAGGCACCACGAACTTTAAAAGGGTTCAATACTGTATTTATCCGAATGTATCTCTGGGGGGGTTCTGTTCTTTCAAAACAAAAACCGATGACGATATTTTTAATGAGCCTTTCAGTTAATTTTGCCCTGGTGCATTTCATCCTGCTTGTTAATGTTTCCTTTACAGAATGTGTAGATGGGATGGCAATATGTTTGTCAGCATTGTAAGATGGTGTGTCATATTGTTACCATCAGGATGTGCAAGTTTCGGATTAATTAGACAAAGAAAAACTTTACATGGTATGAGGCAGAGTGCTCACAGAACCTGTAACGCAGATAAAAGGCGAGCTCACCACTGCAAACAGCTCTTCAATTAAGGGCTACTAAAAGAATAGAATGGCGCCATCGCAAATAGATATTATTGTTCTTAGGACTGAAAGTTTGGATTATTTGAAAGACATTGTTTGGTTACCTACCTGTATATGTGAGTCAGCCTGTTGTGTTAAAATGGATGGCTATAATGTTTTGGTGCAGTAAAAAAAATTCTCAACCCCAAGGTTGAATGCATTCAGTTTACTTTCCACCCATGAAACTACTTAGTCAGCCGATTGTTTTATTATGTTCCTCCTGGCTTAAAGACCTTTGCGGAAGAGCTTGGGAAATGGATACCACACGGTTGTTTAGCTTTTGTGAAGTTTAAAGACCTTTTGTCTGTTTTAGGATTCATTATGGATGCAGACTTTGATATGGATGGCCGACGAGTATCCTACCATTTTTAGCAATGACAGCATAATATATCCGCATTTTTTACATATCAACATGATTTTGGGGTGGATGATGTTGATATTGGTGCACAATGGTTTATAATAGCAATATAAGGTGCACTAGCAACTTGAACAATGCAGTTTTTTTTTTTTTATTATCTGAGCAGTAGTGATTTTGCAGTGGCAAAGATTTCGCCAGACAGCAGCGATATACACATTAAATGATGCGGAAAGGAACATAGGATTTACGACAGCAAAAATGGAACACAGTGTCCCGATCGATAAAACACTGTTCATCGAGTATGACCTATGGGTTTTCTGTTGGTGTCTTCAAAAACTTTAGAAAAGGTACAGTTTTAAAAACGGTATGGTACTTGATGCTTGAAACATCCTGCCATGATAAACTGAGTTTTGCACAAGCCCATCGCTTATCCTCGGACAGATGCTCATGTCTCCCGTGTTTCATAGATTGCACGGGACTTCAATCCCAACTGGATGAGTGCAGTGGAAATCTTGGATGATGACAACTTCCTTGGGGCGGAGAACGCCTTTAATCTGTTTGTTTGCCAGAAGGACAGGTGAGAAGCTGAATCAGGGTCGAGTAATCACTTTTTTTTTTTTAACCGAGTTTGTATTGCAATACTGTAGTAGTTATTTTTCATAAGATTTGTCTGTATATTTCCATGATAGTTTAACTGTTATTTTTGTGTAACATTACTGGCAGACATCCCTGTGAAAAGATTCACTGTCCCGTGTTAAGCATCACACGAATGATTATGAAAAATGATGAGACTTGTGCCGCCACTTGTTTTCTACTTAATACATCAAGTCGGGCACTCTATCTTATTGACCTTTAATTTTGTAACGCATATCTCTTGCCGACGCTCTCTCTACTACTCCTCACCTGGTTATCCATTTCCGCTGCTATTTTCTGACCTTTACAAAAGCCTCTCAAATGTTTTGGTGCTCATGTTTGTCTTCCGACGAATCAATCACCTTTATACACCTCGAGACACTATCCTTTATTGCTTTTGGTGTCTTTTTCCTCTCTCCCTCATTGGAATTCCCAGGCAATTTGTCCTTTGCCCCTTTTTCAACGTGTCTGCCCTGTAACGACTGAGATTATGACAACCCGTTCTTTCTGCCAGTGCGGCCACCACAGACGAGGAGCGTCAACACCTCCAGGAAGTGGGCCTCTTCCACCTTGGAGAATTTGTTAACGTCTTCTGCCACGGCTCACTGGTGCTGCAGAACTTGGGAGAAAGTTCCACGCCCACCCAAGGGTCTGTTCTGTTTGGCACGGTCAATGGCATGATTGGTAGGCACAGCCGCACAAATATCAAATTCAACTCGACCTGGTGTGTTTGTGTGTGTTGACATCCAAAGGGAATAATGGCGGCCAAGTTGCAAATCATACCCGGCAATATCTTGTGGTTTGCTTGAGTAGAGATGGTGTGCGAGGTCTCATTAATCATTTTCATCACTTTGTCTCAAAGAACCTCGCAAGAATGACAATTAAATCTTTGAAAATGTAAATGTGATTGAGAGGCCTCCGGAATGTTGGCTAGCAGATGTGAGATGGAACCTTTTCGCCAGCTTTTTTCCCTCCTCCACACCTTACATCTCGGAGGAAGGTTTAACGGGAAATGAGAACCATCTCTGTACACTTGAGTAAAAATGCTGCCATTATGTGTTCTAAAAGAAAAATCACCCTGTTAGCCTTATCGTCCCTGGAAACAGTTGAGACCGTGATGTATCTGATGCTTGTGGGAAAGGCCCAAAGGACAACAAGTACACACCAACGGAAGTAAACTTTCCTTGTTTACTTGCTTCAAGGAAGATATGATATGATCTACAGAAGATTGAACAATTTTTGGTCTCTGTCGTTTCATGTTGTGCTTTATTACTTAGCTTTTTGCGTTGTTTCGCTCAGCCCCTTTTGATAGTTACTGATGAACTACGTACTATATTAAAGCAAAATGCAACGCTTTGTACTAACTTGTCAGGCCAAAGTGGTTTTAAGATGCCTTTCTAGTCTTGATTGGTGAGCCGTATTATTCCATCACAAACTATAGTTGAGCATACACATCCAAGCCCAGGTAAAATGATACAAAAATTTAATGTGCGGGAACATCAATTCTGTGTGTATCTCTTTTTAGTGTACACAAATATCAAGGGATTGTTTAAATCAAAAGGAATATAAAATGGAAAGCAAAGTGCGCTGGTGTGGAAAGTACATTCAACCAGCAGGTGCCAAGTATGACCGCAGGGAAGTTTCTCGATTAGATCAAAGCAACCTTGTAGTATTTTCCCGTAGTTCAGGTACCTAGCTCGACATATTGTGTTTTGTTGGGAAAGATGAACATATGATAAGTCAGGACAGTATGTGATGAGTATCACCCAACTCAGCCCTGCTCTCATCATCTTTATCAAGTACAACTTTATTGTCAAATGTGCTGTATGTGTAGCACAGATTAAATTTCCTCCCTCTGACACAGACAACAAGAGGAGCTGCTGCGGGTGCCCGCGCAGCCATCAAAAGAACACCTCACATAAAATGACAAAATAATACAACACCACACATAAAACGGACAGTCGTGCCATCTTAACCACTTTTGCTCCATTCACTTTGTTGTTTGAAGCAGTAATAGATGAAAGAGGAGTGAATCAAAGTGTCTTTTTCACCAGTGGATCAAAGAGGTCATGCTGGAATGTGCACACGTCTGCTACAAGCTAAGCTTGTATTTATTTAAGCAACTGTGTATGTTCCAATGCAGATTATGCACCCACTCCCCCTCACCCCACCCCAGTGTATCAGAAGATTGCCGAAGTTAGTGAACTTGTGTATTTTCCACCCCACATACTGCAACCCCCTTCAAAGCCTCGCAACTGTAAAATTGAAGAGGAAATCACAATGAATTATTGAATGTCATGAAATAATGTTTCTTTTCACTCTCCATAAAGTACTTCTGGCATACGAGCATGAAACTTGCATTATGAGGAACACTGTCCGTCTAATGATCCTTTTATTTATTTATCATGCGAAGTGTTTTGAGTTCTATTACACGACCAGCCGTGACAAGGCTTTTTCTCTCCCTGGATGAAAAGTCTTTGTTGTTTTGATACTTTGGCTCTGTGATAACTGTATTGACACACAGCACTCACTTCAATCCTCTCAATATTGTTTGCTTCTTCCTTAGGACTGGTGACCTCCTTGTCCGAGGGATGGTACAGCCTTCTCCTTGACCTTCAGAACCGCCTCAACAAGGTCATCAAGAGTGTGGGCAAAATTGAACACAGCTTATATCCTTTTTTTTTTTTTTTTCCCGTTCACCTGCATGCTTGCCATCTCTTACGAGACAGAATGCAGCACATAGACGCAGTCCTCACACTTTCCTCAAGAGAACTGGAATTGAGTTGAAAAGGTCCTAAATGTACGTGACAGCACACTGATTTCAGTCATTTAAAATTTGTACACGAGTTTTAAACCTCGCTATGTGAGAGCGTTAGCTGATTTTCTGATGTTCATATGGGAAAAAAATGATTTGAGACGGAATGAAGAGTGCCTCTGCTGTTTGCAGTAATGGGGAATTCCATTTTCTCTCAATTGCTTGAAGGCCCAAAAAATAATAAATTCCAGTAAATGGGAAAATAAACTGACTACAGTGACCCCCTATATTCACAGGGGTAGGAACTGAGCCCTACCACAAATCCGCAATCAATTGACATGCCCCCCCCCAAAAAGCTTGAAATAATTGCCTATGGATGCTAAAAGTGCTACTTTTGTCCAAATGAAGCTTCGTTACTTATACGGATGTTCATTATATGTTCATCAGGATGTACAAAAGCAATAAAACTGCAAATCCTGAGCCCAAAAAATAGCAAAAAGGGGAGCTCCTCGGAGAATATCGGAAGATAGGAGCCGCCGAAAATATAATATGTTATAATTGTAATGAACATAGCTGATAGGAGTTCCCTTTCCTAAAAACTATCAGTCCACTGCATTCTTTGGCATATATTCAGGATGATTTTGGTAAACCCGAGGTGAAACAAGCTTTATTTATTCCCTATGTGAGTACCACCTTCAGGCAGAGCAGCTCAGCTATCTTGTATTCATTACCCTTGACATTGACGCACCTGGAGGTCCTTCCACACCGAGCGAAAGACGGATCAGGCCACGGGATTTATTGATGGCGATCTGATTGAGAGTTTCCTGGATCTAGGCAGAGCCAAGATGCAGGAGGTCGTCAGCACGCTACAGGTAGGCAGCATCTTCATCTTCTTGAGACATTCATTCAGATACCGCCTCGTCACAATATTCACTCTAAATATCATCTTGGGATTGCTTTTCCTTGCCCAAATATTTAATTGGTTTAGAAATGTTGAAAGCTATAATGGGGCACTGATGTGAAGCAGTTTATAGAAGTTGCCGTCCTAAGTGTTCAATCAGATTACTGTCATGTCACCGATGTGCCCCATATGCCTGAGGGGAAATATTATATTGTGTGCTATCCAAATGGGGCTGGGAATTGAGGTGTAAATGATTGCACTCTTTTGCCAACAAGAACATGATCATACAACGATTTACGAATAGTCGATTTATTCGGGAGTAACATGAGTAACCTTACGGAAGCATACACAAAATAAAGAAATTAAATCCCCCTTTTCTCATATTTTCCGTCTAATTAAACGCTAATGTGTAACACCTTTCAGGAACACATTCAAGACAAATGAAAATTATTGGATTGATTCCAGACCGGAAATGTCAATCCATCTTTTCACAATTATCGTCGTAGGTTGTACGAGTACCTTTTTAATGATTACAAAAAAATTAAGTGGCTGTGTGCACAGTACTCAGCCATTGCTATTAACGGTAGAAACAAAGTAACCCCACTGGTCTATAATAGAATCATGATGTTCAGGCTTTATATTTTACATTGAAATCACCATATGTCAGGTTTGGTTCTGCTGCTGTTTTAATGCAATATTCTTCAATGTCCATATCTTGTCCCACTAGCCACCCTCATCGCTGATAATAGGCGGATATCTATTCACATGCATAGTGCAACCTCCTCCCACCCCCAAATTTCTTTCCTTCGCATTTTGCGCACAATGATGGCATCCCTCAACAGTTACACACATTTGAGATTCCTCCTTCTCGTCCTGTTCAAATTTAAAATACGAATGTCACTGAGCAGGTACCATATGCCGTTGCCCTGTTGGCCTTGTTTGCTGGCTGTGGCTGGGCTCATTAAAAAACATTGCTTTCTCTTACATTTGGTTCCCAACTATTGATGAAGTCCCAATGGAAAACGACCTCCTCCGTTGTTTAAAAAAAAAAAAGGCACTTTTAGTTGATTTCATTTTGAAAGCAATAAAATCCGCAGCTAAAATCAATGAAGCAAATCTGTCTTTGGCCTTCCATGTGCTTGTTTGTTTACGCCATAACTAGCACTGGCGAGCTTTGTCTCACATATGACAGCCCGCTGTTTCATGTGATTCAATTCCAGATCGATGACGGCAGCGGCATGAAGCGTGAAGCCACTGTGGACGAAGTCATTAAGATTGTCGAGGAGCTGACAAGGATCCACTAGTATTTCATGCCCACGGACACAGAAAGATGGTCCACTGGAGAAATTAATTCGAAAAGATGGCCCTGGGCCGGGCAGATTTGTAAATAATTATAAATAAAGCAATGTGTGCATGTTTGTCAGGAGTTGAGTCCTTGAAGGTGCAGCCGCATTGAACTCTTCATTTAAAAAAAAGAATCTCCTGGCCAAGCATTGCATGTAATGGAGTTGGGAAAAAATAAATTACCGGTGTGAATGTGTTTGGCTGCGTCGATGTTGAATAATGTTTGACTCAAATAGAGAAAACACCCATATTCTCACCTAAAAAGGTTTTTTTTTTAGCACATTTGTGGCAGTTTCAAGCAGGTTTGCAAGTCCTTTTCATGCCACCAGTGAAATGTAACCGCTTTTCACATGTCTGGGGTTATTCAAGTCTGAACAACAAAAAAAAAAAAATTATAGATTTATAGATATTTTGTCTTTGTGATGTTTTCTTTGTCCTAATAAACATTGCTTTAGAACTGTAAGCTCTCTGTGTCCGGGTTTCTTTGCCGTAAGTACAGTACTTTTTTTTGGTAATACTGTATAGCCACCCAAAAATATATATTAAAAAAAAATTATATATATGTATATTTCTCTTACATTTGTAATTTAGCTAGAATAGTGGAATGTATCTCCTCAATGCATGTCTAGAAGATTTTTGTAAGCTATTTCTGCCTTTGTGGATTTAGTTCAAGGTGCTCTCAACTGTTACTCAGCCTCGGCAAGATGCATATCCAGGCTGAAGTTTGTGCTGATTTTATTTTATTATTATGTTTTACTGGAAGTAATATTGGAAAGAAATTGTTTAAAATACGATTTCATACATTTTTCCATCAGTACAATTACTTGTATCCTTTTTCTGTGCTATTCTATCCAGTCAACATTTGTAAATGTCGTGAGAATGGATGGAAGTCAATTCAAAAGCTCTGATTTATTCATTTGTTATTTTATATTTATTTTTTAGTTATTATTATTCATTTAAAAATGGTGCAAAAGATTCTCATTCATTCATCTTGAATTTGTGTTGATCTTCAGGTTTCCATCAGATACCAAAGGTGTAAATAATTTGCCAGTATTATTAAAAAAAATTTTAGTTTCTGCAGTTTAACATTATTGGTGCACACAGCGAGTGAGAGTGGAAGTTGCCAGCTGGCTCTGATCGATTTTCGTCCTCATAGTGGTATGCCTTCATTTTGCTCTGGTGGATCCTTCAACCAATTTTCTGTTCAGACTTTTTGAATCCTCTTTTCTCTTCTCACAGTGAAAACTCTTATGGAAATTTCTAGATAAACTTCTGTAAAGCCACAGACATCATGTGTCTATAAAAGTAGGGCGAATACTTACAGGTGGAATTGTAACTCACAGCAAAGGAGACTTGACCGGTTTATGAAATAATTGATATACAGGTATCATGTTTCAAAATGAATACCTTGAATATAGTCACCCTGTTGTGCACATACAGTATAGCCATAGTACAGCATGGGTTGTATGTGTGCACACTGTGGTGACTTATAGCATGGTGAATAAATCTGCTTTAGTCATAGTTGTGTCGAAAAAATCCATCCATTTTCCGATCCGCTTATCCTCACAAAGTGGGGGGTGTTGGAGCCTATCCCAGCTGTCTTCGGTCAGTAGGCAGGTGACACCCTGAACCGGTGGCCAGCCAATTGCAGGGCACAGAGACGAACAACCATCCACGCTCAGACTCACACCTCGGGACAATTAAGAGTGTTCAATCATGTTTTTGGATTTTGTAGGGAGGAAACCGCAGTACCCGGAGAAAACCCACGCAGGCACAGTGAGAATATGCAAACTCCACACAGGGAGGCCGGAGCTGGAATTGAACCCGGTACCTCTGCACTGTGAGGTTGATTCACTAACCACTGGACCACCGGGCCGCATGTTGTGGTTTTCGACCCAGTGTTAATTTATGAGGGTCTGGTGTATTAGCATTTTAGAGGAGGACACATATCTCTTCTGTTTTATCACGTTTAGCTCACCGCAGACATGTGACTCACGGCTCAGACTGTTGAACTTTTCACCCAATCTCGCAATGAATGGATTCGCTAGTCTTCCTCAACGGATGGGAAATGCTGAAGTTACCTCGTCGGCTGACTTCAAAGTGTGAAATGAGCAAATTCAAATAAGAAATTAATGAGAATGTCTGTGACAATGTGCAGTCCCAGGAAAATAGGTACCAGTGATGCAATTGACCTCGGCTAACTTTGACAACTTGCGTCAAATTGCTTTCGCCCAAATATGGAATGCCAGGGACTCGGCTTCGAAAGAGGACAACACAGATGAAACGGCTTTGAGGCTAGCAACAGCGCTGACCTCGGCAATGTTTGTTCGAAATTAAACAAATAAATCTTGAGGTTTGTCGCAAAGACGTCATCTTGGTTTGAGTGTTTGCGGTGTACTTTTAACTGTCTTCACATATTCAAAGCACTTCTTTTGGGACCCAGAAAATGTGCGTAATGCATTACAGGACTTTTCTCGTTTGTTTGTCTTTGGGTTTTCGTGAGTGACTTCACAGTATTTATTCTGATGCTCATTGTCAGTCACAACATGTCTTTTTATGAAAAGAGAAAATGAAAGCCAAAAAAAAAAAGCATAAGAACATTTTGAGACATGCTCTATATTAGACATTGATGATAACATAAATGTATTTCGGTTTATTCAAGTGTACCTTTTCCATTATCCGGTGAAGATCGTACATAAGGTTGAATTTCTAGCACAGACTAATAGTGTCTTCCTTCAGTCAAACTTCGTTAAGATTCGTGACCTTGTGAAATTTACCTTATTAATCTTTTTTTAAAAGAATTGAAACAAATCATTGCCCAATAACTTATTTATGCAGAACTCCAGGCAGCTCCTGAATAGTGCCATTTTGCTCCTAAAATTTGAGACTGCGCAAGTACATTTGTCATCTTCTTGTGCCTGTTCGACCAGTAAATCTGCAGATTTGTAAAAATGGTTTCTGTTCTAGAAAATTATTTCTTGCTCACAAACTTCTGCTCTTCACTTCAGCCCATTTATCAGTAATATCGAGAAAATAAGTGCAGTGGAAATTTGCTTTGCAAGTTGATTTACTGTGCTGCTGTAAATTTTCTACTTGCCCCCTTACAAAAGGCTATGTGTTGATCTTTGTCCTTGGCTCCTTTGATCAATTTTCATCATTTATCTTTCAAAATGAAAAATGTCCTTGGTGGTTTTTAAAGGTGGAAACACCTGCTTTTGGTTTACAGCATTATTGTACATACGGTAGCGATGGGTAACATACTATCGATCCATCCAGTTCAGGGTCATGACGACCTGGAGACAATCCCGGATGACTTTAGGCTGGAGGCCAAATACACCCTAGACCTGGGGTGCCCAAACTTTTTGGACCGAAGATCGACTTTTCGATCAACCAACCTCCTGCGATCGACCCGTTATCGCAGACCCACATAACACACGCATGCCATGATGAGCAATAGCCTGACACGGAGGCATGCGACGCACCTTTGCATCCTGTTAACTATCGTAGCTCACAAGTACCATTTTAAAGTGCTTCCCTGGGCCCTCTAGATTCCCATTCTTTGCCCGTGCCCTCGGTGAATTGTGCACGAAACAAACTGAATGAGAATCATGATAACGCTAAAAGATATAGCGCAACAGCTCCGATCACAAGCTGCAATTGCAGACTGCTGAGTGCTAACAACTTTGGGGACGCAGGTCACGCGCCACCGTCGGTAAAACATTTACCTGCTTTATTTTATTTTTTATATACTTTGTGTGAAAATGAGACTGATAGGATGATTAGGGTGCAGTATACATTAACACAAAAACTATATTACTAACATGTACGAAGACACACAAATGGTTGTTTGGGTTTTTTCTCCTCTACCACCCCTCGCAATCGCGATCGTGGGACCAGCCCAGTGATCTACCGGCTGATCGCGATCGACGTAATGGACACCCCTGCTCTAGACTGACCACCAACACACACACATTTTTACACATATGAACTATAAAATAGTAACTAAAGAAACAGCCACCAGTTATCTGGGTTATTTTTTTTTTTTGTGGATGAAGATGTAGTCGTAAATGTTTTCACAGCCCATACTCGGCCAAAAAGCAAATAACAAGTGACATTCTGGTTCAGCTTGGTTGCGTGCTCTGAGTCCAATACAAATGATTCATTATGCTGCTCCTGGCAACACTAGTTGAATATAACCCCAATTAATGTTATTTATTACAACGGCCTTTTGTGCCGATGGCACATCCAATCCCTAATGTTGGAAAAAATAGTGTAAGACAAAAACATCAATATTTTATGTTGGGGCGGGGGGGGGGGGATACGAGTCCGCCTATTTGCCGCTGTTGTGTGGTTCATCAGGTGGTGAAGGGATGTTGAGTCAAATCCCAGAACTCCATTAAATCTGCTTTAGTGTTGTTTTAAATCCTGTAATGTCTTTTATAAGTGGATACGACAGCCAATGAGCTTCTGTAAAGCGGTATGTCGATAGGAACTTATTTGTAAGTAGTCATGGGACACAAGATATGTATTTGCATAAACGTCCATTTACCCAATGCTAACTTCATTGACCTGTAAAATGTGGAATTGAATTTCCAATCCTTATATACCCAAACCCAGATAAATGACGCATTGATTTAATATATTTTTCAAATTATCTGAAGGCAGCAGATGCGGGATGTCAATGAGCTTTTGTGTTCACATCGAAAAAGGTTCGTCACCTGCACATTGCTATGCTGTAAAAGACTGGACCTGGAGCAGTGGTTCCCAAACTTTATCGAGCAAAGTCATTAAATTCTTCATAAACAAATCTTGTGGCACATCACACCACTAACACAAGATTGGAAAATGGATAGATGGATGAATGAAATAATGATGATCTGGTCTCAATCACAAATTGACTTAGTGTCAAATCTGCCTGTTTAACTGAACATAACTTGCGATTGAATGCCAGCATGTAGATACATTTGCCATCCAATGGAAGAGCATTTACTTGTTCTGCCTGTCATTATACATCAGTGGCATAGATACATGAACAATGATATATTTGTACTGGCTAAATTATTTTCATACAAATGAAGTGAAATAGGGTGGCACTGCGGTTGACTGGTTAGCACGTCCACTTAACAGTGCAGAGGTGCAGGGTTTGATTCCGGCTCCGGCCTTCCTGTGCGGAATTTGCATGTTCTCCCCGTGCCTGCGTGGGTTTTCTCCGGGTACTCCGGTTTCCTCCCACATTCCAAAAACATGCATGGCAGGCTGATTGAACACTCCAAATTGTCCCTAGGTGTGAGTGTGAGCGTGAATGGTTATTCGTCTCTGTGTGCCCTGCGATTGGCTGGCAACCTGTTCAGGGTGTCCCCCGCCCGAAGACGGCTGGGCTAGGCTCTAGCACGCCCGCGACCCATGTGAGGATAAACGGATTAGAAGATGGATGGATGGATGGACGAAGTGAAATTAGAGAATTTTCGTCAGCTACCCTGACGATCTCTCACTGCACGCTAGAATATCACCGTGGCAGGCTGGTTGGTATTCACTGATATATAATGTATAAACACATCAAAAATGAGTGTCAAGGCTTAAACTAATTCAATTCTGCACTGTGTTTTTAACTCTCACCAGTATATTGATTTTGAAGTGTAGGTGGATTTTACTTGCATCGTGGAAATGCCTTGAAGTCTTTTGGTTCAAATTCTGCTCTGGCATGTCGAAATAACACTCTTCACAGAGGGCAAAAGCCTTTATAGTGCACATTCGTGTTTCATCCTTGAATAATTTGCTTTGTACAAAAATTCAATGTTATACTTCAATGTTATCTTATTCTTGATGGAGGGTTGGGGGGGGGGGGGCTCCTGAGTCCTGTGCTCACACACACACACAGATGCAACATTAAGCATTTGAACAGGTATACCATGACGGGTATTGTAAAGTATGATTAAACAAATGTCTTATCTTGAGAAGAGTGTTAGGTGGTGAGTGTGGGCCACCTTTCTATCTGCGACAGACAATGGTTTGCTAGCTGGTCCGCAGCTTATTGATATCTTTGAAGACATTAAGATGTAGTTGCTTGATGTGGGGTCACTCGAAATTGCACAGGCTTTATGTTGACGTCAACTCCCCAGACTGTCTTCTCAAGAATCACAAAAAAATATGCTCCAACATAAGAAGGCATATACTAGATGTACCATTTTGCATGACGATGCAATATACAGAACAGTTAAAAAAAAAAACACACAAAAAAAAAGCATCCAACAAAAATGGTTCTTAACCTGGACCTGGGTTAATCAAAGTCTGGGGGATTGTTGAGTCAATTTTAGGATTTTGGCGGAGGGCAAGGCAGTTTGTGTGTGTGTGTGTGTGTGTGCGTGTGCGTGTGTGTGTGTGTGTTCACCTATACCATTCACCTGACTTCTGTGATGGCTGTTCTTACATCCTGAGAGTTCAGATTGCTTGGCCGTGATTGGCTGCAGCTGATCTCTGGAATCTGAGATACTTCTGTACCCGGCGAAGTAAATCGAACAGTTACCATGCACTTAGATAAACTCACCCCTTGAGATAGCAATAGGGTCTGTTATAATGTATCTTTGCAAGCAATCCTTGTTGAAGATGGTAGATATATAGTATAACTAAGAAAAGGGCAGGACTATTTTGAGAAAATGATATGAGTGGCACACCAAGCCTTCATCGCTGCATTAGCACTAATAATTCACAGATTTTTGTTTTTGTAGGTGGTTAGGTGGTTAGCGCGTCGGCCTCACAGTGCAGAGGTCATGGGCCTTCTGTGTGGATTTAGCATTTCTTACCGTGCCTCTGTGGGTTTTCTCCAGGTATTCTGGTTTCCTCCCACATTTCCAAAAACAAACATGCATGGTAGTTTGATTGAACGCTCCCTAAATTATCCTTTGGTGTGATTGTGAGTGTGAATGGTTGTTTGTGTATGTGTGCCCTGCGATTGGCTGGCAAAAGCACTTCAGGGTGTCCCCCCGCCAACTGCCCGAAGACGGATGGGATAGTCTCCAGCACCCCGCGCGACCCTCGTGAGGAGAAGCAGATCAGAGAATGGATGGATATATGGATGTTCTTGTTTTATGTATGAAATTCATGTTTTGTTGATTCCCCCCCGCCTTGAACGCTGTCTTCTGTATGCATTTGATGATTACCGTACCTGTTCTGACATTGTTATAATGTGTTTATTTGTACCCTGCGATTGACTGGTGAATAGTCCAGAGTGTACCCCACCTCTCGTCCAAAGTCAGCTGGGAGATATTCTAGCTCAGCCGTGACCCCATTTAGGATTGTTATGATTCTGTCTGGTTACATTTGGTTTTGTTCCCTCATGTGCCATTTTTTGTCGCCACCTGTTCTCGTTACCAGTGTGCCTTGTGTTTAACCAATCAGCTCCCTTAACCCGTTGTGTCTTGTCCAGGTGTTTCTCGTTGTCTCGTCACTTTGCTTATATTTGGTTCCCTGAGTTCTGTCAGTCTTGGTTGGGTCATTGTGAATTGTTTGTGAATATGTGTCTGTGTGCTCAGCTCTGTCACATTTTGTTTTAATGGCACGGGTTTCTTTTGTTACTTTGGCTTCCTTGTGATTTCCAGGACTTTGTTTGAGTACTTTGAGTTCATGTTTTTCCATTGTACTCCTGTTTGCATTTTTTGTTAAATACACCTTGGTCAGTCCACCCTGATCCTCCCTGACCTCTTGCCTGTTTTTTGGGGTCCTGCAACTACCAACACGCAAAACGTGACAAAGGCAATGTAAGGAATCAAGGAATCAAGGTCATCTTTATTGTCAAATATGCTTACATGTGACATGCAGCATAGATGAAATTTCTTTCTCTCACTCCTCCGTGCAATATGCATGCAAACATGCTGTGCATTAAACACACAGCTGAGAAGATAGCAGCTACACTGTATAAAAGACATAATGTACAATGTAAGAATGGAGAGCAAAATTAAAACAACAAATTTACAGCTTCATCAAAGCAATTCATATATATGGTTAAAAATAAGATTTAAACTGGGGAACAGTTTGGAAAAAAAATCTGCACAGTTAGATTTTTAGACAGATTCAAACGAAAATTGCTCTTTCCCAAATTGCAATATTTTTTTTTCTAGCACGTCAAGTTTTTTCTTCACAGCTTACCAAAATTCTACTCATTAGCTCTAGTATGACTTGGCAGCTGATTATGATTGGCCTCATGTACAACTACGTGGCAACTTGTTTGCACAGTTACAAAGGCGACAGTGTGGAGAGAGGTGTGTGCAGCTCGCAATGGATCAGTACTAATATCTGCAAATTAAAAGATAGCATAGTCGGAATGATTAATGCTGGCTTTTCTCTTTACCTTGTAACTATGGGCATAGTCCTCGAAGTGCTATTTACTTTGTCCATCCATCCATCCATTTTCCGAACCGCTTCATCCTCACTAGGGTCGCGGGGGGTGCTGGAGCCTATCCCAGCAGTCTTCGGGCAGTAGGCGGGGGACAATGAATTGGTTTCGCAGGGCACACAGAGACGAACAACCATCCACGCTCACACTCATACCTAGGGACAATTTAGAGTGCCCATGCCATGCATGTTTTTGGAATGTGGGAGGAAACCGGAGCACCTGCATCCACACAGGGAGGCCGGAGCTGGGATCGAACCCGGTACCTCTGCACTTGAAGTCGACGTGCTATGGACTACCGGGCCGCCTATTTACTTTGGTTTTCTGCCTATTCCATTTTTTATTTGATTTGATTTGACTTTCTATTTGGTCTCCCATAGGAGAAACTTGTCTTGGAGGATAGGCCCCCCCATGCCGCTACATACATTGAACAATACATTCAGTATACCATACACAACCGACATTGCACAATAATACAGTACAGGGCAATATAGACTCTACATACATTGGACAATACGTTACAGGCATCTGCACACCCCACACTGCCCTCATGTCCTCCTGCTTGTCTGTCTGCTTTCCTCTAGTTGTTTGTTAATTAGGTTGATAGCCTGCGGTATGAATGAGTTTTTGTATCGGTTTAGTTTGCATAGAAGGGTTCTGTACCTCCTTCCTGAGTGTAGGAGCTCGAATTGTGAGTGCAGCACGTGAGAAGAATTGTCTAGAATGTTGTTGGCCTGTTGAATAACGGACTGCACATATATATCCTGGGGAGCAGGGGGCATTTTAGTCTTATTTACATTCATACGCACACACAATCTTTTAAAAAAGAAAACAGGGGTATTATGGCTCAGAAACTTGATGTGATCGAGAAAAACTGAGACCAATTTTGAATTTCATCCCAAAAAAAAATACTGAAGTGAATAACACCAGTCAGACCTAACTTAACATAAAATGTAAAATTGCTCTCCTCAGTGTTATTCAATCAACGTGATCAAATCAACACAAATCATTTTGAAGATTTTAACTTTCTGTTGCTGAAAATGCCCATTTTGTGGAAGAAAAACAACATGACATACTTTTTTTGTTCAATCCGTGGTCAAGTTTATTTCTTACCTGCACAATTTCCTCCCCGTGAGCTGCTGTGAGGTTCTGACCTCACTGTTCAGAAGCACTGAACCAAGTCCATTCCACCTCCAGACTGTCAAAAATAGATTCACATCCTTTTGTATATTTTCACCGTTTGATTGCACCTCGGCTCAGCTTTCATGTATTTCCTTGGACCAAAAGCAGAGTTCCTGTCACAGATTCACTGGAACTTGTCCTCAAAAGAAAAGATGTATTCCCCCCCCCCCCCCCCCCCCCAGGAACAAAATGGGGTTAAGCGGCATGCGTAATGCATTTGGCAACAGCGCAGTTACCACTTTCTGTCACACTATTTCTTACTGTACAGTGATTCACCTCCTGCGGCAGTTGAATTTTGACTGAGTTACTTTACATGACTGCAGTTCGGTCATCCACTCGGGTGCAGATGTGGTCAGAAGTTTACAAGCCCTCATCATCAGCACGGTCGTATTCATTGTCTTTTAAACTTCAGGAAGATGTTTTGCAACCTCTTCTCTAAACTCGGCTTTTCCATTATATTGTGTTAATAATGTCATGTCTCTTATCACATTATCTCACTATACTTTTGATGTTTGGCATAAAATATTCAAATTAATAATGTGCCCTACATTGGAGGATGAATCTTTAAAAAACTATATATACACTGGAGGCATGCAAGCAGCCTTTCTTTGATTGCCATGTCCAGATGTTAATCTCATGGAAAAGCAATTATGCATGAATAAACTACATATTTTCCATCACTTTCTCAAAAACGTTTGGGAAAATGTAACTGGCTGTATAGCTGTGGACTCACCTGACACGGTAGGTGCAGTTCCTACTCACATATACTGTTAATGCAACAGTGACCTTGTTAATTTGAGTGTGAATAGTTGTCAGAATCAGAATCAGATCAGAATCATCTTTATTGGCCAAGTATGTAGAACACACAAGGAATTTGACTCCGGTATAACACGCTGCATTAGTATCATCATAAACAAGGACATGACAATAGTATGAAAGGACATTTCGTAATGTAGTGAACCGTAGTGCGGTAGTACAGTGACAACTGTGAGACAAAGTGCAAAGTATTAAGCAGAGCTAAAATGATCAGTGGTAGGATACAATACTATAACAGTTGGTGCAGAAAATCATTGAACCATTTTAAAGTGACCAGTAGCAGTATTTGTTTACAAGAAGTGTGCAATTATGCAGATGTCCTTGAGCGCTTTAAAGTGTCTGGTGCGGTGGAGTATAAATCAGTGACTGTTTAGGGAGTTAATGGCTAGAGGGAAGAAGCTGTGTAAGTGTCTGCTGGATTTGGTGCGCATGGATCGGTAGCGCCTGCCTGAGGGGAGTAGCTGGAAAAGGTGGTGGGCGGGGTGCGGTGGATCCAGTAGGATTTTCCGTGCCCTTGTTTTGATTCTTGCAGTGTGCAAGTCCTCAAGTGTGGGTAGGGCGGTGCCAATGATTTTTTCCGCCGCCCTAACTGTCCGTTGAAGTCGGATTTTGTCCATTTTTGTGGCGGCCCCAAACCAAACCGTGATAGAAGAACACAGGATTGATTCGATGACTGCCGTGTAGAACTGACGTAGCACATCCTGTCTCTGGTATGCGCTGGCTGACTGGCTGGTCTAAAGTGCGGTTTGCCATTCGCCTTCCCAGTCAGCTGGGATAGCGCCCAACTCAATGCAGCCCTGAACAGGATTGGCAGTACGGAAAACGGATGGGTCGGGAAATTAGGACTTCTTGTTGGAGAGAAGCCAATTTGTATCCTGAGCAATTTCGATATGCCCTTGAGCAAAGCAACGCTCAGGGTGCTCGTTCGTGTGTAACACACTCACATTCATTCACAACATAAGTTTTTATAGTGTGTGTGGGGAGCATGTTCATGTCCTATAAAGGGCAAAAAAATGCAATTTGTCCTTCCGGAACTAACAAAAGGAATCCTTATAATTATTCTTAGCTGCCAGGGCACAGAAACTGAGCAGCCTCAGCACTATGTTAATATCAATAAACGATTCCAGGAAAATGCTAACATAAGTGCGTACCAAGTTAACAATGCCCTTTAGAACTTTGTGCTTGGTAATTTCAGAAATAATGCAGACTAAAGTCTTACCCACAAGCATCTTCTCCATATTTTCAGTGTGTCATTTCTCGAGCAACCCATGACCATCGCCAAATGTAATACAGTATCGTAATCTGTAAAATAAATGTAACTACATATTACCATACATAATTAAACTGCGTTATGTTCAGTGCTTCACATTAATACACGCAATGTCCTATACTCTGTCAGTAGTAAATGTGTAAATGGAGAAAATATTTACACACATAAAGTCAAATAATACAGGCAACAACAACAATAATAATAATAATAATAATGTATCCATCCACTTTCTAATCCGCTTATGGATTACTTACAAGGGTCGAGGGCGTACTGGAGCCTATCCCAGCTGTCCGGACAGTTGGCGGGAGACACCCTGAACTGGTTGCCAGCCAATCACAGAACACTACTACCACGATTACCACTACTACTACTACTACTAATTATTATTCTGATAGTGGCAATGATGAAATGTTTAAGAACGCGTTAGCAAGTGCATAGAAACTGTTCCGTTGTGATGGTTCAAGTATTTCTTTCTGCTGTCTTTGCAGTCCGTTGCTGTCCTCTTAGAGGCAGCTGCAAACTGGACTGTAACAGATGAGTCCAGCAGTGATTCAATTGCTGTCATGTAGGACTTGAGGGACAGGTCCTGGGGAACGCCGTCTTTCCTTAGTCACCACCGAAAGAATATACTCGGCTGGGCTTTCTTACTGGATGGAGTTCACGTTCAACCTCCTTTTTCTGGTCTTGTGGTTCCTCGAGACATGTTTTGCGTTTTGAGCAAGTTGCTAATTACGATCTACTGTGGAAGTATGACTTAACATTCTACAGTTTGACATTTAACTTTAATGCACTGAACCCCTTATTAGATAAATATTGATTCTGAACTGCGCCGCACAGTATCGACCGGTTAGCATGTCCGCCTCATAGTGCAGAGGTCAGTGAGTTCAGATCCAGATATCTTGTGTGGGATTTGCATCATCTCCCATGCCTGTGTGGGTTTTCTTTGGGTATTCTGGTTTCCTCACACATTTCCAAAAACAAACATGCATGGTAGTTTGATTGAACGCTCCCTAAATTGTCCTTTGGTGTGATTGTGAGTGTAAATAGTTGTTTGAGTATGTGTGCCCTGCGATTGGATGGCAGAAGCATTTCAGGGTGTCCCCCGCCTGCTGTCCGAAGACAGCTGGGATAGGCTCCAGCACACCTGCGACCCTCCTGAGGATCAGCTTATCAGATAATGGATAGATGGATGTTTCTGAAGTGCTCCAAATGATGTAGGTGGCGTAGTTGTGTGTTGTCGTATTGTGTTTTTGTATGATTCGTGATTCTATTAAAGATCGATTACAGCAGACATGTCCCCACTAAAAGACCAGGTACGAAATGCATCTGCTGCCACTTTTTGGTATCAAGTGGTCCTGATGCAAGGCTGAATGTCTACTGAAAAAGATGTTTGCAGACTTAGAAAGAATAACCTACTTTGTCCTCTCCTTTCAATGTCCCCATTGATGTCCCAGTCTACCGCTTTGTTCTGTTTCACCCCCAGATACCTTTGGGGCATTGAGTGCCCTCAAACGAACTTTTACTTTCTCAAATGAGAGAATAAAACTGTGAAGTGCATGGGGTGTGTTATCTCTCTCTGGACTGCACTCAGAAGATGAAACCAGTGGATTTGTGGTGAAACTACTTTGGCGATATACACCCAAATTAGAGACTCGGTTCATGCAATGGCAATGTGGCCAAAAATGGAGTCAATTTCTTCCCCAGTCAAGAGGCCATCACTGCTGTTTTATCTGCTTTACATGGCCCACTATTTGGCTTTAGGAAGATGGCAATAGGGTGGAAAGGTGAAGGAACAAGCACCCAGGTATGTTTTATTGATCAAGCACAAGATGGGAGAAAGCCCGTGAACATGGGAATGAATAATGTATTGGAAGAGAGGAAAGGATGCAGAGATTTGCTGAAGCGATGAGGTGAATTGGAGAGGCAACAGGGGATGAAAGGAGACTCTGGGGTTTGGAGGAGGTTTTCTGCGTTGTAAGTGGACTAACCACACGTCCCGACTAATGGAGTCAACAGGAGCTCTTGCGCTACAGTTGGAATTGGTACACACATGCATACAAACGTCTGCAGTCTGCATCCTAGCAGCACCATCGTTCTGTGAACTCCATCCATCCATTTTCTGTTGCGCTTATAGACAATCACAGGGCGTATAGCGGGTGGCCTAAAAGTCATTACACACTTCCTTTTTCAATTTCCTTCCGGGTATCATTTAGACTAACATGAGACCGTCAACATTTGAGAGCCAGCCGTTTGCAGTTTTTGGAAGTCTTTGTTCAACCTCAAGTCAGAACGAGGAAAGCTGAATTGAGCTTTTGTTGGTGCTTAATTCCAACGCGGCCCTCCAAATAGACTTTGTCTGGCTTTGCGTGAACAACTGCTCCGGGAGTTCTGTGTTTACATCGGTGGTGATAATATCAGGCCTTCCGCTGTGTGGTTTGTCCAAAACAGATGCTGTTTTTGAGAAACTTGCCGTGAATAGCGTTGATGGGAGAATGCATCGGAGCAATGTGAAGTTCATAAATCTTCACAAATTGACCCTAAATTTCAGTCAGGAACAGATAACTTCTTTCCATGCACCAATTTGGCAATGCTGCCCTAATGTCAGCTGGTGATGGGGAATGCATTTAAAAACTGTAAAGCCTTCACTCTCGATACTGATGGCTTTTCATTTATCCGAATGATACCTCAAATGAAATTGAAAAAAAGGTGTCATGGTTCTGTTTGTGACCAACAGGTGGCACTGTAGAGCTCCGCCTGCAGCTGCACACCTGTTGGCCATTGTGTCAAGCTCCGCCTGCAGCTGCACACCTGTTGGTCATTGTGTCATTAGTGTCTGTTTAAAAGGACTCCCGGCACGACCACTCGGTGTCGGATCATTGTTTGTCTCTGTCATGGTTTCTGTTGCTGTTTCTGTTATCGTTAGTTTTTTGCTCCAGCCATGGTTTGTTATTTTGGATTATTTTTGTTTTCTTGACTTTGTTTGTTTAGGATTTAGTTTCCTCAGTATTTTGTTAATACAATTTGTCTAGTTCACCCTGCTCCTAGATCCTACTTCATGTCTGCTTTTTGGGGTCCTCCACCACCACGCACCGTGACAAAAGCAAGAGTATAGTGACTTTGGGGTTTGTTTCCCTATCTTTATAAAGCCATGGCACATATTTTACATTTGATAAAACTCATGGCACACCACCTAACAAAAATGAAGGAGAAGTAGCAGTAAAACAGGCCAAAATCCCTATGTGAGCGCGTGAGCCGGAGCAAAATTATTAGCCGCATTCAAGCTGTGGTTTGACCAAGTGCATGTTGAACTAATTCTTGTCGGCTGAAGATTCAAACATTCCTACAGAGGGAAATGTTTTTAATTTCCGTGGGAAGGGAACTCCTGAGTAGAGAATGCTCTCGAACCTGCTGACTTCTTCTTTAGCTCTCAGAAGACACCAAAAAACCAGCATGCTGTAAGTGTAAGCCTTGGGATGTAATGACTGCTCGTTGGATCATTTCTGGAAGAACACCTAATGATCTCTCGTGGCTAGGGTTGAACATCGTTTGAATATGAATTTGACTCTGGTTTCTTGTTTCGATTCTGCTTCCAAACGATTCTCCATTCTTTAAGGGGGCAGTCAAAAAATGTTGCATGGTTTCAATCAGGGGTGTCCAAAATTCTAACTACGGCCATCCATTTATTTGCAGCTCGCACCATCGAATAGAAAGAACATGTGACAGTGCCCATGTGGTTTGCCTGCTTTGTACTATATTCTTTATGTTCGACACTGGGTGGCAAGGCAGGAGAAGTTCTTTATCAGAGCAATTTGGTACCCCAATTGAGATTAGCAGCAGGTACAGTGTGTGTGTGTGTGTGTGTGTGTGTGTGTGTGTGTGTGTGTGTGTGTGTGTGTGTGTGTGTGTGTGTGTGTGTGTGTGTGTGTGTGTGTGTGTGTGTGTACACAATATGCCTGTTATGGACATAGGGGTGTCTTACTGCAGGTATAAAAAATACATATGCTAATGCAGGTTAATTGCATTTGAGTTGACCCCACTGTTTATTTGTTTTTCTTTAACTCACCAGATTATGACTTGATTTAAATTGGGCGTGCTTGTGGGCTGAGGCTCAGAGCGGGAGAGTCCACAGAGCTTGTCAGAGACATCAGTCCATTAACTTCAATGCATAGTGCAACCTCCTTTACACAATATAATCTTGTGGAAGTGTTTCATTGAGGCAACCCTTCGTTTATTTGAACAAAGTTAAGCCACAAATTCAATCGCTGCACATGTGCGCACTTTTTTGTTGGATTACGGTGGCAGACAGGGCATCGAAACGGGTCAGCGGATTTTTGAAACGTAAACGATTCTGGGGGAGTCGGGATGTTTGTCCACCTTCCAATTGATTCTCGAGACTTGATGCTCATGTCACATCGCTGCGCCGCGGCAGAGTTGCTGGGAATCATTGATATTGACTGACTCACATTCATACCCAGAGGCAATTAGTAGTCTTCATTTAACATGCATATTTTGGAAAAGCAGAATGCTGCCTTGCACCCGCTGAATGCACAACTGCTCTGTGCCTCTGACATCTCGCACCCACTACGGCTACAGAGCGTGGTTTTGCATTTATGCAAATTACAAGTATATAGACTGGCTTTTGCATTAGCACGTGGATACTTCAGGCCAGGTGAGCTACTCTCACTCCAGACTGTTCAATCAATCAATCTATCAAATGTTATTTCTATAGCTTTTTTCATACATAAAAATCCAATGTTATAGGCCCCTCAAATATTGTTTATTTTTCTGCAAGAAGATCCAAGTTGAGATCATAACTGTTTGTAGAGGTCATCTTGTGAGTCATCTCCAGTGACATCATGTACTACCAACTTTTGTGGAGGCATATTTTCCCTGAATTACCATTGGGCATTTTATTTGTGTGGTATATTGACAAGCACTTGCAATTTCCCATGTTTTGGTTGAGACATGACATCTCCGAGCATTCCCGCATATTTGCCGTTTGTTCTCTATAAAGTCTTTCCACGAACTGATGGGGTCAACGATGGTGTCAAGTTAATTTGCAATTCTTCCCACTCATCCTCAAACATATTCTGAACTGTGTATAACTCTTTATTGCAGACAGTCTAAATGGTTGACTCCTCTTTCGTGGAGTGACGATTCACAAGCCGGAGGGTGTGAAGTGTCCTTTTCAAATATCGTTTTTCTTCTTTCATGTACAGTAGGTGCTATGAGACTTTGGGATGGACTTCATTTAATGGCTGCTCACATAAAGTGGATTTCAGTTCCAGAGCATGTCCGCCCATCACCAAAGCCGTAGAGGTTTATTGTTTACATTCACGCGATACGAGAAAAGAGTGGCGCTTGGGTAGTGAGCTGAGACTGCCTGAGGAAAAAAAAAAAGGAATGTTTCAGCATCCAAGTGATTTGTGAACAATTCACACATATGAGTTTTGCTCCCCTATCAAATATTTATTGAGGGGTTTGTAATATTACATCATTAACTTAATTTATCGGAATTTTAAAAAAACGGCCGAGTTGCGCATTCGGTTTTTGAGAGACATAGAGTGGCTGTAAAAAAATTTACGGCAATCACATTGTGCATGTTGTAATAACGGTTTATCTACATGCAGGCAGTGTGAGAGCTTTTCAGGCCTGCAGTTCAGCCCAGCGCACTTTAGCACTTCACAATAGCACTCATAACTCTGTCACAGAGAAGTCAATGTTTATCATACCATCCAGAACCTTATTCAACACACTCATTATACAAGTAGGAACAAACCTACCGGTAAGTAAAAAGCAACGTTTTGCCGAGCTTCACTGAATAGATCATGCCATTTAGATTTTCACTGCCTTGATTTGTTTGTAATCATAGTGTAGCTCTATCACATGCACAGACTTGCATTTTCCAGCTAACAGCCAATCGGAGTGATCAGTTGTCACCAACAGACAACGCATTTTTGCATATTGATTGATGGCCCATTCATTCAAATCCATCCATCCATTTTCTGCATCGCTTTATCCTCACAAGGGTCGTTGGGGGGGGGGGGTGCTGGAGCCTATCCCAGCTGTCTTCGGGCAGTAGGCGGGGGACACCCTGAACCGGTTGCCAGCCAATCGCAGGACATACAGAGACGAACAACCATCCACACTCACACCTAGGGACAATTTGGAGTGTTCAATCAGCCTGCCACGCATGTTTTTGGGAGGAAACCGGAGTACCCGGAGAAAACCCATGCATGCACGGGGAGAACATGCAAACTCCACATAGGAAGGCGGGTGTTGGAATTGAAAGCGGTACCTCTGCACTGTGAGTTCGATGCGCTAACCACTGGACCACTGGGCTGCCCTTCATTCAAATCATACAATACATCCATCCATCCATCCATCCATTTTCCGATCCGCTTTATCCTCACAAGGGTCGCGGTGCTGGAGCCTATCCCAGCCACCTTCGGGCAGTAGGCGATGGACACCCTGAACCGGTTGCCAGCCAATCGCAGGGCACACAGAGACGAACAACCATCCTGGGGACAATTTTGAGTGTTCAATCAGCCTGCTATGCATGTTTTTGAAATGTGGGAAGCAACCGGAGTACCCGGAGAAAACCCATGCAGGCCTGGGGAGAACATGCAAACTCCACACAGGAAGGCCGGAGCTGGGATCGAACCCATGACCTCTGCTGCGCTAACCACTGGACCACACCGGGCCGCCCTCATACAATACAATACGTCTTTATTTATACAATGTTTTCACAGCAGCTGCATATCTAAAAAGATGACACAATGACACCAACATCTCACAATTCTCTGCAATTTTAATTTAGGTTTGCTCCTACTTGTATAATGAATGTGTTGAGCAATGTTCTGAGTGTGTTTTTAGTATAGATGTATGACACCATGACTGTGCATGGAATGGCAAACTGTTTTCTCAGCCATGTCGGGTGTTTGCTCTGATATGAATGTGACTTTGACTTACATTGACTGCAGGAATCACATTGTCTCGACTAAAGACAACTTGGTGTCAAATTTGCACTACAATCAACTGTAAATTTTGTCTTGAAACATGTAGTTGATATCAATTACTTATGGTGCACCAGGTGGGCTGCTGACTACATAGACGTAAAATGCATCATCACATATGGGCTGTGTGTCGTTTAAATGGCATGAAAGGCAGGTAAAAGGATTGGTGGGGGGGGGGGGGGGGGGGGGGGTGACTGTCAAATCTGCGAGACAAGCCTCTCTTCCTCTATCTTATTGGACTGATAGTCCTAAATGGAAGAAGCTATGCGTAGTGTATACTCTGTGGATCGCATTACTGTCACATTTGTCTTGCTTCTAGAATAAAACACAATTTCCCCACATATGTTATCACACGAGCTGTGTTGGTGCCTCCTGTCATTTATGTAAGATGGTTGAAAAGATGGAGGCAGCAGGCAATGCTGTGGAATGACTCATTTTACGATGTATTCTCATATGCTTCTTACAACTGACCTCCGGAAGGTTGCAACACCGGTAGGTGCAGCGAAGTACACCACTTTCAAACGCCTGCTCTTGTCTCCTTCGGGAAAAGAATGCTTTCATATTGCTTTTTGAATACATGGAGGCTCGCAGCATATGTGAATAATTCAATTAAGGGAAGGCTTCGTAATGTTACACAGGGGCCTTGTGACTGTGATTTTTGCTCAAGGGATCTCCCAAAACAGCAAAAACTGCAGGAGTTAACTGCTAGCTGAGTTTGATCCCCAAAGTTTTAGGAAATATTCATCAGTGTGTCTGATGTGTGTTTAAAGTATGGATTACAGTTGACAGCCAACGATAGGAGGAAGAATTTGCGGGAACTCAAAAGACCCGAAGGAGGCTTCAGAGTTTCCAGAATAATCTTTGTCATTGGAGCTCTTATTGGAGCTGGAGGGGAAACAGCCCTGGGCCATTTGGATGCATCCTGCTTCCGGATTTAAATACCTGTGAGAATGTTTGCATTGGGGAGGATTTGATTCTTCCGCCTCATGTAAATCCACCTCACAACGCCGCGTTTCATTCAGTACAGCCGAGGAGTTATTTTGGGTGCGAAACGGACTACATTGTGTTCTATTTTTCTGTTTACACCAGCACTAGTCTTTGTCACGTCAAGGAGTTCAGACGCCAATACAATAGGATTACGCACCAAAAGCCCCAAGCGTTTTGCGATGAGCAATGACACACTGACTCTGCGAGAGATCAAAACATTTAATAGACACCGTCGCAGGGGGACATGCACTTGCAGCACTTCAACAGTGCACTTTTCTCACTGAGCCTCTCCTTTTGGAAACACATAAAAACAAAATAATTTAAAACAAATACATTAAAAAACACTGCTTAACACACGTCCGTTTATACGGCTAGGTAAAATAACAGAAATTAGTATTTGACACAGCAAATCATAGGAAACGCATTACACTGAGACTGTGCTTGTTTGAAAGTGAGAGGCTAAGATGCGAAGTGACAACGTCCCTGACGAAATGTCACCGGAGGAGGAAGGTCAGAAAGAACGAGAGGAGGGTAATTGCATCCATCCGCCTTGAGTGCAGGGACGTTGCTGATGTGCTCGAAGGACGTCAGTTTGAGCGTTAAGCGTAGAAGGTTTCTACTTTGACTGCCTGACAGAACATCGTCATGGAGAACACCAGGCCCAGGATCTGGAAAACATGAAATATTGAAGATTCATATTCATTTTAAATTAGGATGAATCCATTCATACACGCTCAATTGCCACGTCATCTAAGTCCAGTATTTGAAGAGCTGTATCAAAAATTCAGTAACAGTGGACAATTATAAGTTCAACTTTCAGATCATCAACATTATCATTAGGAATACTGTAGATGGATTATTGTCCTGATCGATTAATGGCACCATTATTTGTCAACACACTGAATATCAGCATTTGCCTCTGATCATCTTATCCTAAAGAGGGTCACGGGAGTGCTGGAGCCACTCGCACCCTGCACTGGTTGCCAGCCAATCGCAGGGCACACATAGACGAACAACCATCCATGCTCACACTTACACCTCGGGACAATTTGGAGTGTTTCATTAACTTGCCATGCATATTTTGGGGATGTGGGAGGAAACCGAAGTGCCTTGAAAAAAAAACACGCAGACACGGGGAGAACATGTGAACTCCACACATCAAGGCTAGCGCCCAGATTCGAACTCTGGACCTCTGTGCTGTGAGGTGGACATGCTAACCAGTCAACCACCGTGCCACCCATGTATCTATTGATTTACTGATTTATTCATCTAAATTTTCACTTAGCTATAAGAGTGGAGGGCGACGCGGTGGTTAGGGCGAAAGGGTGGGCGACTGGTTAGCACGTCCGCCTCACGGTGCAGAGGTGCAGGGTTCAATTCCAGCTCCGGCTTCCCTGTGTGGAGTTTGCATGTTTTCCAAGGGCCTGTGTCGGTTTTCTCTGGGTACTCTGGTTTCTTCCCACATTCCAAACCCATGCATGGTAGGTTGACTGAACGCTCCAAATTGTCCCTCTGTGTGATTGTGAGCGCGAATGGCTGTTTGTACTCCGTGTGCCCTGCAATTGGCTGGCAACCGGTTCAGGGTGTCCCCCGCCTACTGTCTACAGGCTCCAGCACGCCTGCGACCTTCGTGATAAGATGATCAGATAATGGATGGATGGATGGATGGATATAAGAGATAATGACACTGTGAGCTCCCTGCACTTTTTGAACAGAGCTGTTTATTTCCGAAATGTCTCCAATTAAAAGGAAAACCATCGGCATGTTGGAAATTTGAAACATTATTTCAAAAATTTACTGGCGTTTTAACAAAGTAATTTTGCCTGCAACTCCTTAGCACCTTTGAAAAAATTGAATCTGTGTATCAAATGCTGTGTCCAGTGAGTCATGGCTCGCATCCCAGCAACAGAAGATTGTGGGTGAAATACATCATTCTTTACATAAAAGTTGGATTGAGATGAGCTCATGCTAAGCACCAGCGGTTTTATTAGTGTGGTCTACACATCTAAAGGAGAATGACACCGTGCAAGTACACAAGTTCATCACCGTCATTTAACACGAGAGGAAGTAAAGGGTACACAAGCGTGTTGTAATAAATGACATTTCGGATGATTTATGATTCGGAGGTCCAGCAGGTTGCCGGTTAAATGGAGGTTCAGCCATTTCGTCTCCCGCTCTCTATGTTCACATGGTAAAGTGTCCTTGAGCAACACACTGCAAGGATCTGAGATTCTCCCACTGCTTAGCGAGGTGACAAGTGCTCACCCACTCTTTCTGGTTTCTGTTCTTTTTTTTTTTTCTTCTTTTAATTATTTTCTACTGCTGATCCTGCTCAGCTGGGGCCATTCGTAGCTGACTTACACTCCTAAGTGGGGCCCTCATATAAATCAGAATTTGATATGAAATGTGTTATTATTGTGCAGAGGCACGCACAAGCTCTGATGTTTTAATGACTCTTTTTTTTTTTAGAGCAATTATTTTTGACATAGTAAAACAATAAATAATAGAACAGGTAGAGTTGGAAATATTACACAGAAAACATGTCGGTGAGAATCTGAATAAAGGCGCAGATACAGTACAGTAGTTTCTTCCTCTCCGATATCCCATTTTTCAAAATGTATTTTTTATTTTATTTGAAATGTCTCAAGACAAAACAATGAGCTGTTCAATCGATCCTTGTCAAGATTGTAGTCGAAGAGAACTGCAAATGATAAATAAAGAAATGCTTGAGCAGTAGTGGGGACTCCGCGTTCAATTATACAGAGATTTACTCACATTACACAGATTTTTGTAAATATTAGCCATCGTTAATGCAATGCTAAAATAAACGTGCTTTTCCGTGCATATTTTGCACTTCAAGAGAGTCGTAATAGAGATTTGTATTTGCATTTAAGCTCACTGAGCCGCGGCCAAGTTCGCATATTTCCCAAATAGTTACTCTGGGGAAAAAAAAAGGTAATGCATCATTTTGCATGAGCCATAATTACATTAGACGCTCAAACACTGTTACATTGATTACATCTACTTTCTGGTTCATTTGGCTGTATTAGAAGATTCAAAGCACCGCTGAGAGTCTAATGGCTGACTACAAATGAGCGCGAAGCTGCCGCAGAAGAGGAGCCACGTGACTGATGCCTTCAAGAACACCGTTTCACTTTTTCTGTTGCGCAGGCATGTCACGTAGCAATCGGCTGCAAAGGAGATAAAAGAGTTTTATGGAGTGTCAACCCCCCTTCCCCCCCAACACCCCCACCCCCACTACTTCATGTGGTTTTCAGTGCGAACGCACCAAAGAAGTCTGCGCTTTTGCTATTCACAGAAATCCTGCGGCAGCGCTTAATTCAAAGGACACTGTAAATGTTCAGTTTATCGAACCAAAAGTCACGAGTGTCTGCATGCGAGTGGAAATATCAAAAAGAGACACACAAATCACGGGAGTCCCTTTAATTACCTGAGTAAGGGCTGTGCATAGAGCAAAGATCCACAGGGCCACCAGGTTCTCATTAAGCCAGTCCTTCACCCGCTCGTAGCACGGCTGTTGACACACGCACGAACAAAAAAAAAAAGATTCATTTCATGTGAGTCTGTTAGGGGAGAACATGTCGACGACTGCCTAAGGATATCAGTTACTTCATGAATCAGTGTTGCAGTTCTCTTCTAATCTTAATTTTTAGTCTTCCCGAGACATTTTTCGATAGTTCAATGGCAATATTTTGGAGCAGGGTATTTTATTATGTTCCAGCCTAACCGTGCCCCAGTGCATAAAGCAAGGTCCATAAAGTGCAAAGTTGCAAAAGTTTGGTGCGCCGACACATTTGGGATGAAGTCAAAACTAGATTGTGAGCCAGACCCTCTTTAAGGTCCAACGTCAATGACCACTGACATCATAAATGCTCTTCTGGATGAATGATGATGTTAAATATTCCCACAGAGACCCTCAAATATTGCGGGAAGTCTTCCCACAGAATAGTCAAAGGTGCAACCTTTTGCTGCCAATTTTACTTCCGATATGGCTCAGCTATACTTTATGTAGTCGGTTCAACGTACTACATGCATGACTGAAATGGGAGATGCTTTGCCATTGCTGCCTTTATTTGCCGCTTCTTTGTGGGTCTCGCCGTTTTCACTTTTGCTTTAGTCATCAGTGAGTGAAAAAGCAAGTTCTAAAGGTGACAGACTTGGCCACTGAATCGCAGTGTGTTTAAGGCAATTATCTATCTAACAATTTTCTTCCTTTCCTTCCTGAAACATTTATCTTCTTGCTGTGCTCTACAAGTTGACCTTTATTTCACCGGTCCAAAACCTGAGCTACGATCATCTGCACAACTGTCACAGTATTGTATTCAACCACTGATCACTTTAGCTCTGCTTGATACTCTGCACATTTGCACTACTGCACGACAGCACCCTTACATTACGGAACGTCTTTCGATACTTAGTCGTAGTTGCTTGTTACTGATAATACGAGTGTAGCCTGTGATAGCGGAGACTAATTCCTTTTGTGTTCTACATACTTGGCCAATAAAGATGATTCTGATTCTCTCTTTTTACGAACATTTTCACCATCTGCGTTTTATTTGAAAATCCTTTTTGAAGTTCTGTTTGAGGTAAAATGATGTCATCAACGAAGACTGCAGCAGTGCCCTCTTGGTCAGAGATGGACGGGCGTGACCAAAAGGAGTCGAGGTGTCAAAGAAAAGGTGAACACCAAATTACAAGTGATGGTGGAATGATTTGCAAGAAGGGCTGGGTGGCAAATGTTTGCCCCAGGCAACTTTTAGACATTGAGCTCTGTGTCGGCTTTGGATCCGTGAACTTACTTTGGAACAGAGTGAAGAACGGGTGAAGCTACTTCTACCATACAGAGCCGGCATTCTCGCTCAATAATTAATTTCTACAGGCACAGATAGGTGACTGTACTATTTATAGGTGTTGAGCTCCTTCGGGTGGGGAGTCTTAAGCACTGGGACCAGGCACGACGTTTTCCACAGCTGTGGAACTCGTCGACCTTATTACGGACGGAGCTGATCGGGAATACAGGGGACTGACGGAGGGCTTCGTGGACTGGTGCCTGCAGAACCACCTCCAGATCAACCCCAGGAAAACTAAGGAGCTGGTTGTGGATTTCTGCAGGAAACTGTCTTCACCAGCACCGATGAACATCCAGGGTACGGACATAGAGAGGGTGACCTCCTATAAGTACTTGGGTGTTCTTCTCAACAATAAACTAGACTGGTCTAACAACACGGACACTTTGATCAGGAAGGCTCAGAAAACTGAAGTATTTGGAGTTCAGGGGGCCACTCCTTAAGACCTCCTAAGACTGTGATGGCCTCAGCCATTCATTATGGCATAGTCTGCTGGTCAGGCAGCATCTCAGCCTGGGACAGAGAGAGACTGGATCGACTGGTCAAGAGGGCCAGCTCTGTCCTGGGCTGCTCCTGGACACTCTGGAGGAGGTGGGCAACAGGAGGATGCTAGCCAAGCTAAAAGCTGTGATGGACAGACCCTCCCACCCCCTCCAGGTCACCCTGACAGCACTGGGCAGCTACTTCAGCCAGAGACTGATACACCCGCGCTGCAAGAAGGAGAGGCACCGTTCTTGCCGACTGCCGTCAGGCTATTGAATAGACAGACCTGAAAACCTGGACTCACCCCCACTCACCCATCTTTAATAAGCTTGTATTTATATTTTATAATTTATATTTATTTATATAATTTTGTTCTTCTACTTCTCCCTTGTATAATTTTGCTGCTGTAAATTGGGAATGTCTCCATTGTGAGAAAAATAAAGGTTTTCTTATCTTAATTTATATAATCCAAATATGAATGAGCTGAATCAGAGCCACATAAACCAAAGACATTGCCGGAAACAACAGGAACCAAAAAATATATACTTTATATTTCGCAGCACAAGGTAAATTCATTCTCAGTTGGATCAATATGGAAAGTAATGCAGTGAGCCTGCTCCAGTGTTATTCATCAAACAGAACCCGGGTGGACCTCAGTGGTGTATCTGAGAATATATAAATCATGTTAGGGAAGTCAGAGCTGATTTGCGAGCTCAAGACGTAACATTTTCTCCAAGCCAAATGGCACAACTGATATGTGTGAAGAATTAGCAAATAAGTGGAGTACTGAGAGGACGGGGAGAGGAGACGAGAATAAAAAGAGATGCGACCTGAGGCGAAAATAGAGGCAGCAAATTCCAAACAAGTTGCATATGACGCCTTGTAGGCCAGGTTTGACAATAAAAAAAGGAGAGACAGATAGATATGTGTTGCCAATCCATCCTCCATCTATCCATTTTCTGAACCTCTTTCCCTCACTAGGATTGCAGACAGAAATATAGAGATGGGAATGGTGTGCAGCAAGTCAGGCTTAATTAAGGATAAAGATGCAAATGTCTTGACTGGTGCCGGTACTTTAAGGAGTCGGGAGTGAAGTATGAGTAAAATGAGAGAGAAGGAAGAATAGAAGAGGCAATTGTGCTGGACTAGGAAGTAGCATTGGCCAGTAAGGGGGAAGTTAGAAAGTCACTAAAGAGGATGAAAAATAGAAAGGCAGTTGGTGCTGATGACATGCCTGTGGAGGTATGGAAGTATCAAGGACAGGTGGCTCTTTGACCAGGTTGGTCATAGAATTCTCATAGGTGAAAAGATGCCTGAGCAAAGGAGGATTGCCCATTTTTAAGAACAAGGTTAATGTGCAGTTGTTCTAAGAGTATAGAACTAGTAAAAGAGTATAAGATTATAGAGGAATCAAGTTGATGAACCACAGAATTAAGTTGTGGGAAAGAATCGTCGAAGCTTGACTCAGGACAGAAGTGGATATTTGTGAAAACCGTACGGTTTCAGGATAAGTACAGCAGATACATAATTTGCCTTGGGGGTGTTAATAGAGAAGTACACCGAAGGTCAGAGGGAGCTGCATTGCGTCTTTGTCGATTTCGAGAAAGCATATGACAGGGTAACCAGACAAGAACTGTGCTGTTGCATGAGTAAATCTGAAGTGGCAGAGACTTCAAATAGTACAGGACATGTATAAGGGTAGCAGAACAGTGGTGAGGTGTGCTTTGGATGTGACAGAAGAATTTAAGGTGGAGGTGGAAGTGCATCAGGGGTCCGCTCTAAGCTCCTTTCTCTTTGCAATAGTGATGGCTGGCAGATGAGTTCAGGCTGGAATCACTGTGTACCATGATGTTTGCAGATGACATTTAGATCCATATTAAAAAAGCAGGGAGCAGGTGGGGGTACATTTAGAGAGGTGGAGGCATGCACCCACCGGAAAGGAGCGGAATAAAGATTAGCAGAAATTAACTCGGTGCTATATAAGAATATACAGTATGTGCGTGAATGAGCCAGCCGGAGGAGCAAGAGTGGAACTATAGGGAGAAGAGATTCCGAAGGTGGAGGACTTTAAGTACTTGGGGTCAACACTCCAGAGCAACATTGAGTGGAGTAAAGGATGTGAAGAAACAGACCCAAGCAGGTTGGAAGAAAGCGTTAGGAGTGTTATGTGATAGAAGAGTCTCTGTTCGGATGAAGGGGAATGTTTACCGGTACCTACATTTTTAGTATCTTAGCAACATGTGATAGCCTAATGGTGGTACCCATAAAAATGTGCAGTCAATCAGCTTAACATGGTGAAAATGGACCATTTGGGCAATGTACAATGTCTATTTTGTTGTTGAAGTCAGTGAGGACAAGGCTTGCTGGAATTTTACAGGAAAAGAACATTATTTATAGAAATCTGTCACAGCACAGTATTCCAGGTGGTAAATTTGGGATGCTAAAACTACACTACATTTCACCAAAATGGAGGTGTGATGGGAAAAAACAACAACTAGGGAAGGGAAAGGACTTATTGAAGATGGGGGCGTGGTTGTTCAGGATTATTTTTTTTCCATTCCTGTTTACAAATATGGAGAAAGGCCACTGACTCATGACTGAAAGAATGGCGCTAATGCTACTAAGTGACAAGTAAATAGGAAGCGCAAACAACCGGGCAATTTTACAAATGCAGTGCAATAGAGTGCAGGGGTGAAGAACAGGTCGCAGGGATGTGGTGTTTGTTCTGAATGAATATTTGATGTCAGCTGTTCTTACATATCTTTCTGCAGCTTTAATTGTCTTGAGTAAAAACCTGCTGCATCGTGCAACATAGACTGGAGGTACTAATTGTATTTCAAGGTGCTGTAGCCATTAACTAGAAGCACACAGCAGCGTTATCAAGCAGCATCCACAACACTCTAAAATAGTCAAGTATGGGTTTTCCATTGAGACTACATCAACAACCTATGCTGCGTTATCATAAGTTCAAGTCACGCAATTAAAATTTTTTTTTTTTTAAAGAGGAAAGAATCAATGCATTTCCATTCATGATCATCATGATTTTGGCAAAAATGACAGATAGCGATCTACTGGATCCATGCTGCTGCCACATCAGAATTTCAGATGCTGTAATCCCCTCCTCTCTCTCTCTCTCTCTCTCTCTCTCGCTCTCTCTCTCTCTCTCTTTCTGTATATATACATATATATACACACACATGGAGAGTGTGTGTGTGAGAGAAACTGTCTTCGCTGCAGTGTTCAGGAAGTGAATTTCAATCGGTTGGCAACTCTGTATATAAATAGATAGATATAGTTCATTCACTAGGGTTGCTGGAGCCTATTCTTCGGGCAGTAGGCATGAATAGCAGCTGCGGGACAATGAGTGCCCATGCCATGCTGTTTTGGAATGTGGGAGGAAACCGAGCACCCGGAGAAAACCCACGCAAGCCCGGGAGAACATCAATGAGGCCGGAGCTTAACCCGGTACCTCTGCAAAGCCGACGTGCTAACCACTGGACTACCGGGCCGCCTAGATAGATATAGTTATTTGTTTATTTCTACATAATACAGCTGCGAATGATCATCACTGACTCAATGATTAATCATATGAAAATTATTCAGAGGTTGCAGTGGTGAGGGCACAGTCAAAACTCAAACACTTGGTTACGTGATTGTTGCACGACCTCTGCCTGGTACTTGCAGTAGCCCAGGGCTAACAAATTTTGTAAAACCACAAAAAAAAAAAAAAAAACATTTTGACACAAACGTGTGGAATTGTATTTAAATGCTGAAAACTTGAAGTCTCTATAAGGATTAAACAGCGGACTTAAACGGTTCAATTCCCTGGATAATAATAATAATAATAATAATAATAACAATACATTTTATTTATAAGCGCCTTTCAAGACACCCAAGGACACTTTACAATCAGGAACAAAAACAATAAAACACAATACGGGTTGAGCAGCGGCAGCCAAACGCGCCAGCGTTCACTCAACCCGGTGAGAAAAAAAACACGCTCCAACTATCCTCATTTGAGGATAATTTGAGTCAGGAAAAATTTGAACTCCTGCACAAGCGTATGACAATTACAACAAGTCACAAGACATGAACAATGGAATGGATTCTTAAAAAAGTATCTCCTGCTCACCTTGTGTGGGACCGTTTGAAAAAGAATCTGTGACACAACGATCCAACCGTCTCACTTTGGGATAAAGGCAGACTACTCCGTGGATTGGTTGCCAGTCACTCGTAGCGTACATGTGGAGACCATTCAACCACTTCACACCATCGCCGAGTGGGAGCTGATCCCACACTGCCAGTAGAAAAGTTGGGTGAGCGTATTCGCTGCCCAACTTGTAAGCCGTTGACTAACTTTTCTGCAATTCGGATAAAATTGAATCCACACTAATGTGGTGGAGGGGAAGGGGGGGGGGGCAGAACTGATGAAAGGTCTGCATCTTAACTTTCACATTTGCATATTTAAACCTTGCTTGCGTTTTCCACTATTGGGTTTTGTGAACCCGAAATGAAATCCAGTTCCGACATTTCTATCTGGAGTAACAGAGCTCTGCTCTGAGATGTTCTTTATTGTTTGGGGATCAAAGCTGGAATGAAAAGACTGAGAAGAAACACTCCGGTTGCATTGTCATGCCAGTGCTTACCGCTGTCCACCATGTTCCCGGGTTGTCCAGGCCGCAGTTGTCGCTATACTCCAGGCAGCAGGAGTCCGGCACACGAGAAGCATTGTAGACTTCAAACCAGTCCGTGTGGTTGGTCACTCCGCAGCAGCGGAACTGCAAACAAGAGAGTGTTTGTCAGTTGTTCAGCATCACAGTGAGAGCGCAGGTCATTGACTGGCTCTGAATAAGATCCGTAAAATTGGCCTCCCCCCTGCCCTCCCCTCAACCCGCCGAGCTTTTCTTTCGCACACATCTCTTTTGCTTCCAAGATCATTTCTAAAGCCACTTAATTCATCACCTCTTTGTCTTCTCCCTTTGTGCTGCTACATGATCTGACAAGGTCTCACATTAGCAATAATACACAAATCAGTGCTTTTCATGAAAAGAATCAGATAAGTGCCCTACATGTTGCGCTCTCTGTGCACTGTAATCCAGCTGACGAATTGCAGTTTCTTTGGCTCACCCATAAAACAATGACTGAAGAATGGATTTTCATCAAGAAAAAAAAAGAAATTAAAACAATAGCATACACAGTCCGCCCTAAATAATGGATGGATGGATGGATGACTGAGTCTTTACAAGGGCTGTTACGATCACATTTTTAGAATTGATTAGTCTATCGATTATTACCTTGATTCATCAAAGAATCCGGTGTGATTACGCAAAATCTTTTTTTTTCCTGTTTATTGGTTATTAACCGATTGTTAATTGGTACTGTTTAATGATGAAACAAACCCAAATAAACAACAGTGATCACACAAGAGGGTGTGATGTTGTACTCACCGATTTTGAAACACAGAGCTACTTCTTGGGTAGTAATCAATGCAAAGGGCAACAATTGGATTCACATTTCTAAGGTTACTCAGGTTCAATTAAATGCCAATTACAGGTTATTAATATGGCATATAACAATTACACTGGTCAACAATTTTTTGACAACATTTTGTAATCAGGAAGAAAGTAAAATTTTCTAGCTGATTTTTTGGGCGGGGGCGCTGATTCTGTATATAATATGTAATATACAGTAAAATATTTAGTAATATTTCTGAATAATTGCTAGGTTCGGCAACAGGTGATTTTTTTTCTCACCCAAAAACATCATAGCTAACAATTACAATACATGGTGAAATCCATATTGTGCACTGTCAAATTTAAAAACAAAAATGAAAATTGGCATGTTTCAGTTTGTGACCAACAGGTGGCACTGTGGGGCTTTGCCCTGCACCTGCACACCCTTTGGTTGTTAGACAATTAGGGCTTTAAAAGGACTCCCAGCCCGACCACTCATTGTCGGGTCATTGTTGCTCTTTGCTCTGCTGTCATGTTTCGGTCATGTTTTTGGTTATGTTCCTGTTATTGATAGTTTTGAGCTTCAGTCATAGTTTTTGTTTGATACTTTGGACTTTGTTTGTTTAGGATTTAGTTTTCTGTGTTTTATCAATACACTTCTTCAAATACACCCTGCTCCTCCCTCTTGCCTGCTTTTTGGGGTGCACCACCACCTCGCTCCGTGACAAAAATATTTCAAAAACCTGAAGTGCTCGATAAAATTAGAGACAATTTTTAAATCATTTGGGACACCTAAAACCTGCTGTGATACAAATTTGCTGTTGACCAGTGTTATTTTTGTAAATGATGATTCAGTTACTGATTTTGTCCTTAAATGAGGCAAAATGTTGATGATTGTGTTACTTTCTGTTTAGGCCACGTTTGGTTTTGGAGAGATATTGAGCAGGGCATGCGTATCATGTGCTTCCTTTTCCCCGCCTTGTTTGTGACATATCGAAAAATCATGATTTATACTTCTCCAGACAAATCAACGCTTTACTCTATCAGACACCGTAAAAGCATGAGAGAAGAGAGAAAGGAAAGATGACGAAAGTACAACAGAGCACGAAAGCAACGCATTCATTACCCGTATGTAATCAACTCTTCTCACGCATAGCGAGTCTACTCCTGTAGCGTTCACACGTCCCATTTTATATCGGTGCTGCCTCGCAAACTAGCATATACTCCGGAGGAAATTTTTAAACCACGTCCTTTTAAAGCAAGGGTTACATTTGCTCCGGTTTAAGCTGTTTTCAGGGGCTACACTGGTATGACTTTGTACGTGTGAAAGCTCAACGGGGGGCAGCCCCGGTGCTACACCGGAGTAAAAGTTGCCGTGTGAACACCCCTTTAGTTGGGTCATTGCGAGTTGTGAGTAGGTTGCGATATTTGAGTATTTGTGTGCTGCGCTCCTGTCACGTCACGTTTTGTTTTATGTCACGGGTTTCTTTTGTTAATTTGGCTTCCTTGTGATTTCCAGGACTTTGTTTGAGTACTTCGACTTAGTGTTTTTCCAGTGTACCTCCTGTTTGCATTTTTGTTCAATACATCTTGGTCAGTTCCACCGTGCTCCTCCTTGCCTCTTGCCTGCTTTTTGGGGTCCTACAACTACCACCATGCAAATCCAAAGCAGAAGCAAAAGATTATCATTCTGCTTTCATGAAGGACTACAAAAACAGGAGAATATTTACCTTTGAAAGCAGAGGATTTAGACAATTTCCGGTTCAATAATGGCTCTAAATGATTAGTCGAGTCTCAAAATATATATTGAGTAATTTTGATGACCGATTAATCGATGAATTTTGACACCTTTCATCTTTCCACATATCTAGTCTATTGTTTCTCATTTTGTGGAAGGTGATGCTTCCGTATTCAGTGAGTTAATACTATTCGGGATGAACTCTGCTCCAGGGACATCTTCCTTATTATCTATTCAGTGACTCAGCATGTGTGAAGGAGGCTTGGTGGAGAGAGCTGTGGGAAAACACGAGCTATTTTTTTTAATGGGCTTTAGCTCAACTAGACTAGGTTTTTATGGAGCTTCTTTACTTATGCACACACACATAACAACAAACATACACTTATGGGACAACAGTGAATTGCGATCATGCTTGAACACGAACGGTGTCAAACTGCTCCGCTTAAGACAGACCAGTCCCACGCCATCACCCTGCATGCAGCTAAAACTGCACATTAACGCCCACGCAGGCTGAAACACATTGCATATTTTATTTATTGTTGTCAGCGTGGAGGCTTTTGATCATACGCAAACACGTGACTGCTGTGTGGCTTAACGCAGACACATAAACAGGCCTGACCTGTCATCATGTCCTAATGGAACAAAACTGCTCGCTGGAACGCTCACTCGTGCATGTGAAAATAAATGTAAAAGAGCACAGGAGGCTCCGATATGTCATTTAATGCCTCCTGAAGGCATTCCCTAGCCGCACTATCAGCTCCACGCATCCTCACCACATTATTCAAAAATCACAAATTGCTTCTCCTTTTTCCGTTGAAATTGAAAACAAATATTCGGGTAAAGCACATCAAAGTGAAAGCTGGCAACAAAGATTACCTCTCCGAGAGGTTGATCCATTTATCTGTCAGCTTTTTCGCCACAGCCTTTTAAAGTTGGGGAAACTCGGAATGTGGCAGAGATATATGAGTTGTTTTTCTTTGCTGATATATTTTTTTGCTTTTGAACGTCGGTAAGTAAAATCAACTGGACGGTAAAGTGACACATTCTGTCAACTTCAAAAATGACAGACCAAGACCTGCAAATGACTGATAAAAAGCAAGACATGTGAAGAACGTATTGGGTAACATGATGAATCCAACGACTGGTCATCGTGTCTTACATCAGTTTGAACTATCATCCAGGCGTTAGTCAGACCCACGTTGCCCTCTGTGCCAAAAAGCTGGAGGCCCTTCTTCAAATCCCTCTGGGCGTAGTGGTCGATCTGAGAGAAACAAGAGGGAAAATAAACATTCGACAACTCGGCTGTGAGTTGACTCAGCAGTGCAATTCAAGAGATTCATTTGATTAACTGCAAACATAGAGGAGGCAAGGTGAAATCAACAAGACATTTACAGCTACTCAAATACAACCATTCATGATCATTGTCATCATCCATGGCTCTGACTGCTTGAAAGTTTAGATTATGTATTTTACTTTAGAAGTGGTTGATTTTAAGTGATTCATTCACAAAAAATAAATAAATAAATAAAATAAAATAAAAATTTGTCTCACTGAATACAGTAGATAGCTTGATGGATGAAACAATTAAAATGGGCATCAACCACATTCTACCAAGAATTTTCAAAACATTCATTTTAAAATCAATTTTAAACATCATGTGGACTCAACATTTTCCAACCTGGCTATTTAAAGAACTGGCAGAGTGGGGGGCTTCATGCAACTTCAAGTCAAATGATTTAAATGTATGTTCTATTTTCTTTTGTTTTATATATACTGTATTTCAGCGGGTCAAATGATTAAAAAAAAATCCTACTTAAGTCAGTATCCGACAGAGGTACAAAGGTTATGATACCGGCCCACAGGGAGGAGTGCAAGATATGGTAAACTATTTCTCACTGTTTTTCCCATTGTAAACTTGTGACCAAAAAAAGATACATTTATTCGGGCCATGCGCAATATTGTGCAGGTTGTCAGGTTAGAGGGTTATAGGGTTATACACACACATGGTGCTGCCACTAAAAAAACAAAATCCAACTGCAATGGACAGTTAGGGTGCGGAAAAAAACATTGGTACCACCCTACCCACTCTCAAGGACTTGCACGCCGCAAGAACCAAGACAAGGGAAAGGAAAATCCTAATGGACCCCGCACACCCTGCCCACCACCTATTCCAGCTACCCCCTCAGGTAAGAGCTGTCGAACTATGCAGACCAAATCCATCAGACATTCAAACAGCTTCTTCCCTATACAGTGACTCAAATCTATCGTAGCTCTGCATTTTTGTGGGACAGTATTACCGCACTGATCATTGTTGCTCTAGCTCTCTACGTACATGTCGTTGATCAATATTGCATAGCACCAGACACTTTAAAGCGCTCAAGGACTTTCTGCATAATGGCACACCTAAAGTTGTACTACTATTACCGTATTGGCCCGAATATAAGACGGCGTTTTTTGCATTGAAATAAGACTAAAAAAGTGGGGGTCGTCTTATATTCGGGGTCTAGACATTATACCCATTCACGACACTAGATGGCGCCTGATATCATTGAAGCGAATAGTGAACTTGACTCCCCAGGCCAAGGTGAACCCCTGCCACGAAGAAGAAAAAATAGCGGTAAGAAAGAAAAGAGAAGAAAATAATAGAAGAGGTAACAGAAAATGGAGAAACGTCGTGACAATCTTGAGAAAAGTGGGTCGAAGATCGGCCAGGTTAACCGGCAGCTGAGGAGAAGTTATGATGTAATTTACATTTCAAAAACCAGAAGCCATTCATTTACGAATGTGATTGCACTTTTGATTTGAATGAGGCAAAATAACATGCTCTTTCTCTCAAATATATTGTTATAATCATTTGTTTCAGATGTACTGTAATTTTCTGTATAAAAATTTGGTGTTCAAAAAGTCTTTTTTCAAACTTGAGTCTTGAAAAAGAGAGGGTCGTCTTATAATCAGGGCCGTCTTATATTCGGGCCAATACGCTAATGCTACTGGTCACTGGTGCAACGATTATCTGCACCAACTGCTCAACCATCATAGGATTGTAAGTACGGCACCACTTTACCTCTGCTTGATGACGCTGCAAATACTCGTACAGCTGTCAGTGGGTAGTACTACTGCACAATGGTACCCTTACATTACGGAAAGTCTTTCTATAATTATATGTCATGTCTTTGTTTGTCGTAGTTGCTTGTTATTGCAATATAAGGTAAGTTAGCCTATACTACGGGGGACAAATTCCTTGTGTGTTTTACATATTTGGACAGTAAAGATGATGATGTTTTAAAACTGACCTTCAACAACGGATGAATATTAATTGTTTAGCTGTCAGTTTTGACCCAGAGGAAAAGTTTGCCAGCTGAATGTTCTGGTTACCATAGTAACCAGCTGAGCCCGAGGCCACTGATTTACATCGCACTTTGGACATGGTCGAGAGGTGAGTTGAACCACTGTTCAAAACAGCCACACTGGGGATTTATAAGTGACAAAAAAAAAAAAGAAAACACATGGGTGATGCTGCTCTTTGACAGTTTCTACAAGAAACTCAACTGGAAAAAGAATAATATCCTTCAAAGTCATATTCCCTCAGTTTCTGATTTTAATATGGTTCCGTTGTCATAAAGACCCTATTATTGAAGCTCTCGAAAGTCTGAAGACGAAATAATGATTTTATCCTCGGGTGCTTTGACACTCGTGTCAAAAACAACAAAATACTGTATACTTCTTCCTCTAACGCAGAACTCACTGGAATGTGGAAGAAACTCAGAAGAACAGTGCCGCTTGTTTTGACAAGGATATGGTAAGATTTTGGGAGAGTTTAACACACACACACACACACATACAGTAGTCCCTCGTTTATCGAGGTTAATGGGGACCAAAACCACCCGCGATAAACGAAAATCCGCAAAGTAGCGACCAATAAACATTAAAAAAAAATTTGCCCCACGTGGGCCTTCGCGCTTGAGCAGAGCGCACTAACACACACACACACACACACACACACAGGCCAGATCCCATGGCGTGCAGCAGTCGTGTTTATGATTAGTCAATTAAGGATGATTAGACAATTAAGGATGAAAGAGACCTGCTTTTGTTCTTATAAGCCTCCTCCTCTCTCTCTCTCTCTCAGCCACACACATACAAGCACCTGCGCGCTCAATTTTTTATTTTATTTTATTTTTTTATGAATGTTTGAAAAAATCCGTGATGCACCGAAGCCGCGATAAACGAACCGCGAAATAGCGAGGGATCACTGTGCACCACAATTTGGAGCCCTGCTGACAAACATGTCCACCATTCAGCTTTTGCAAAATGTATGGGCAGATTACTTCTTTCTTTTTTTTTCTTAATCGTGCTTGCCCTGCTAAGTGTCACTGGTGAGCTGGTGCCTATCCCAGCTGACTTTGGGCACATGGTGGGATACACCTTGGACCAGTCGTCAGCCAATCATAGGGTACAAATGGCATACAATTCTCACTAAGGGCAGTTTTGACTGTTCACTGAAGCTTACATGCGTGTTGCCGCAGTTCCTTGGAGAAGACCCACACAAGCATGGTGAAAACATGCAAACAAAAAAAATATATATAAATATGCATGCTGTTGCTTTTTAATTATTTAAAAATAAACACCGCAAGTACAATTGGAGTATGTTCCGATAACCTAGAAAAGGTTTACGCTACATATGTATTATTTGTACAAAATTCAAAGTCATTCGAACAAGTTTATAATAATCCCAACGGAAGCAACAGAGCGAGTATAATGTGTCAACGACAAAGTGCGAAGACTTCTTCATAGTGTTTATCAGACCTCTCCTTCTTTGCATTATTGCTGTTTGTGTTTACCTGCCTTCACATCCAGCAGACGTGAATCAATAGAAGCGGACGTGCATGAATGTAATTCTGACATCCACCCACCGACGCAAGTAACTGGGTCATCCTGTTTTTTTTTTACCCTTCTCACCTAGCATAACAACTTCAGGAAGAGAGGATGGATTTTCAAGAATTTCGTCAGGCTAGTCAAGAAGGCCTGGAGACATCCATATGTTTTCACAGGTGCTGCCCTCCCTTCGCCGCACTCCTCCCCGAGCCCTCAATGCCATATCTCATTTTCTGCCACGGATGGAAATCATTCAAATGGTGCTCTGTGGTGACCCAAATTACAAATAAGAATACAACTATTGGAATTCAATCGATGTCACACAGTGAGTGTGACCGTGCACTCAAAACAATGGCCGACGCTTACAGGATTTTATTAAAAATGCAGAAAATGTGTTACCGTGCAAAACATTAATTAAACATCATTTGGCTCAAACGCTCGCAAAGATGGAGTTGAAAGAGAATTCTGAATGAAAGGATGATGCAAAATTGCATTTCTTGCAACCGTAAAGAGCAATTGTTCTGGTTTCTAAATAGAGCCCCGCTAAACGCTGCTTCCTGACATCACAACAGCAGCTCGTGGCAGGCGGCATGTGACGCAAGAATCTAGCTCCAGCAGCTGCTACATGAGATTCAAGTCGACTGCAAAAGCCTGTAGTGTTGCAAATGACAAAAGAAAGATGCTTCTAAAGTGGGTCGTTAGTAAAGAGTGACTCCTGTGAAAGTCAGCCAGGCAAGCAACAGCCGCAGTTTCACTTTTAGCTTTGTATTGACGTTGTCCCCGGGACTTCATTTGCCTTTTAACTACACCAGACGAGTCCAAGATGGTGCATCAATTATTCACATGGTAAGACTACAAGCAGAGATGCGAGATGAGATGAGATATATATGGCGGTGTGAGGACTGACAGAAAGACGTGGCATTGAGAAAGCGATGGAGAGGACAGAACATTGGAGCAGTGAACCACATAGAAGGGCGTGAAAGCATTTATGTTCCGGGGCAGACGAACGTCTATACAGGCAGAGCAGTACGCATAAACAAATGCTTTTGCAAATTCAAAGCACTTGAACGTGCCAGAATTACATTTTCCTCCAAATATAATTATTATATAAATTTACATTCATATAAATATGACAGTTTTACTCCAAAGCAAATCCTGTTGCACTTCGTTGCTGTACATCGAAACCATAAAATGTAAAGGTTGTTATGTTTCTGTCTGGTTACATTTGGTTTTGTTCCCCCATGTGCCCTTTTTTGTCGCCACCCCTTTCTCGTTATCAGTGTGCCTCATGTTTAACCAATCAGCTCCCTCAACCCTTTGTGTCTTGTCCAGGTGTTTCTCGTTGTCTCGTCACTTTGCTTGTATTTAGTTCCCTGAGTTCTATCAGTCTTCGGTGGGTCATTGTGAGCTCCGCTCCGGTCACGTTTTGTTGTAATGTCACAGGTAAGAAACCTGTGACATTGTTACTTTGGCGTCCTTGTGATTTTCAGGACTTTGTTTGAGTACTTTGAGTTCATGTTTTTCCATTGTACTCCTGTTTGCATTTTCTGTTAAATACACCTTGGTCAGTCCACCCAGCTCCCTCTTGCCTTTTGCCTGCTTTTTGGGGTCCTACAACTACCATCACGCGAAACGTGACAAAGGCAATGTAAGAATGGAGAGCAAAATTAAAACAACACATTTACAGCTTCATCAAAGCAATACATTTGCCATACATTTAAATGGTGCCGTATGTAACAGAGGACGGCCCAGGTGAAAGAACATACTCCCACACAGAGTATAAAAGGAGAGTACAAAATGACGAGAAAAATGCCTCACTTCAGAAGCTCACTGCAAAGGCCGACGAGCCATTCCAAGCCATCAATGGAGCAGGCAGCCAGTAGAGTAGCAGATACAGGCACCCGTGAGCAAACATCAAAACGACCGATAATTTACTTTGTCACAATATGCCAGACTGCATAAAAAAACAACAATGTTCCCTTTTCTTCAAAGGAACGAGAAAGATTTGAACATGATTGATTCATGGCTTGAATTGCTATTTTGATATGTGGAAGTCATTGATAAATAACCATTTTTGTTTTTCCAAGCGAAGAAAATCACTCGATGCTCACGTGATGCGCTGCCTTATGTTTCTGTCTGAACTTGCAGACTTATTTCCTTCCTTCCTCACACGGTGGTTTTTGTCCATGCATATTGGTGAGTGATTTTAAGATGTTCCAGAGGGACCCGTGGTCCACTGTGTCAAAGGCAGCCTTGAGGTCAATAAAAGCAATAAATAACTCTTGCGGCCAGGCTTGATGGCTTTGACTCCAGGGCCCTCAGGAGGATTGAAGGTATCTCGTGGACCGAGCACATCACAAATCAGGCTCTAAGAGACAAAACCAAACAGCCACCAGCCTCCCGTCTCGCAGCAATGCGGCGAGTGCGATGGTATGGCCATGTCATCCGCCTGCCCCAGGAACACCCAACCAGCACCATCTTGGCCTTCAACCCCCAGAAAGCTGGCTGGAGACGACCCAGAGGTGCCCCCCGCACTCGATGGCTGGATGTAATAGCCCTGGACCTTGGGGCCTGCAATGTTACCCTGGAACAAAGTCAACACCTTGCCCAGAACAGATCCAGATGGAGAGACCTGGTTGCTATGGTTGGCTCTACGCGCCATAAAGTGCAAGAGAATTAAACAAACAAACAAACAAACAAACATATTGGTGAGACCTGCATCCTGTGAATACTTCAATTACATCATTGGCCCAAGGGAACCTTCCCTTGACTACAAGCCCATTTGCAGTCCAAGTCAAACTTTTCAAGGGCATTTCATTTGACTGCATGGCACTTTTCCCCCCCGCCCAGCTTGGGGTATGGGTGTAAATCACTGGAAGTGTTGCCATACATTTCAAATAGGGGGAAGCCACTCCAGCAGAGAATCCCCATTATAGTCTTCTCTTGCCTCAGGAAAGATAAGTCAATACTGGGGAACTTCTACAGCTTCACTAAACTCAAGTACAAACCTTTTTAACATGGGATTTGTAGTCCGCAGAGATCCTCAGGTAATGACCAGGGTCTGAAATAAAAGGCTTGACTTCTAATTCGGTCCTGGAGCGTGGCAATAACACACGTAAATGTCTACTATCAAACAACTCATCGAAGTCATTAGCTGAGCCAAATGATTTACAATGCCTGCACATATCCACTCGCTGTTTCTAATCAAGTCATGCTTGCCGGCCATGAAAGGAGACGATCAATGGTGTAAGGAGGACGAGGGAAGTGAAGGAGCGGAATCAAGGAGACGTTGCCCGAACATCATTCATTTGATTGATTGATTGAATTATTGAGCATATTGACACATTACAACATCTAAAACAAAAGAAAGAATAAAAAAAAAAAAAAAAATTAAAGGATCTCATCATTCAACGGAGTTTACGTGTTCAAAGTAAGCAAGTGGAAAAACGTATTCTGTCCTACCTCTTATTCTGATATAATGTTCATAAACTAGTAGATTATTCATATACCATCAAACCTCGGTTTTCGAATGTCTCGGTTTTCGACCAAAAATTTAGAGGTTTTTTTATGCCTTGAATGATGAACAAATTTCGGTTCTCGAACAAACTGAGCGCATTTGAATGCACCATTTGACTCCGCTCGCCTTCCTTACACGAGGAAGTGACGCTTCCTTGTGTTGCTTTCCATTGTGAGCAGACGTGTTCAGTAAACATTTTTATTTTAAAAAGAGCGTGGTTTCGGTTTCCGAACAATTTCGGTTTTTTTAACAGCCTTCCGGAACGGATTATGGACCGTGGTTTGCCTGTCCATTATATCTCAAAATAAAAACAAAACAGGCTCTTCGTAACACCTGCACAGATTATGTATAAGTGTAGCTTGTGAATCCTGATTAATCATAAAGATTTACACAATAACCATAAAATGCATATATGCAAGACAGCATCATTTTTAACATACATATAAAACACGTACAAACAACCGTTCGCACTCACATTCACACAAGTCCTAAAATAACCCATGATGCATGTTTTTGGAAGGTGGGAATAAAGCAGAATCCTCGGACAAAACCAGACAACCTTGGGGAATACAGGCTAACTTTGCGCACGTAAGATGAAAACTAAACCCTGAACCTCTTAGTATTGAGGTTGATGTGCGAACCACGCCATCACTGTGCTAAATGCTGGCGTTGGTTATTTGATATAAAATCTTTTCGGTTCTAACTTTATGCATTTTCTGTAGTCCCCTGCTGTTATTGTCGCGGCAGCCCAGACAATCCTTGAAGGATCTTGTAATATCGCAGATGTTCACCCAGGGCTAACATTTGACAGCACAAGGTTGGAAATAGTTTTTCATCCTTTGCCTCAAAACCTTGTTGGATTTCAAGTACATGCCTTTCACCCCTTAACTGCTTAATTAAATCCATGCATCACGAAAAGTCAGCAAAAAAAAAAAAAAACATCCACACCTTTGCCAGTTCACCCCAATCTGTTATCAGTTTTCCCACACAGTTCCCCAAAGGTGCTTGTAAAGCAACATCATACATACAACTGAGCTCTTTGTGATGTCCTTAACGAGTATGAATATTTTGAGGCCAGAAGCACAACAGACATGACATTTCAGATTTTTGTTTTTTCACAAATTAATCTCAGAAAATGTGACATTTTTTTGAAAAAGAGAGGCAATTGATTAGACGACAGTTTGGTTGCACTGATTACAAGCCAATCCCATCGACTCGGCGCTTGACTGAGTCCCAGTTTAGGGCTAAATCCTTTGAGCCTGCGTTTTAACGGCCAAAGTTACTCTGACACCACACCACACAAAGAGTCCTTTAAGTCTTTAAGTACAGCCCAAATATGGAGCTTTTTATATACATATACAGCCATCTCGTTTCCTAAGCGTCCCGCGTCCGAGACGCATAATTTTCCCTCCAGATGCACAGTTCCAAATAATGTGCGTTTTCGGGACGCAAGGAAATTTCTCAGTAACCCCCCCACCCAAAAAAAAACAAAAAACTACGGTAAATCTTTTTTCCAGCAACGATCAGAGTTTGACAATTGCTGCCATTGTTGTTTTGATCTCGCGTTAAGTAATCTCGCTTGACGAGATTTCCATTCGGTATTGGCGGGATCGGCCTTCACCTCGTGGAAAGCAGATGATTGCCAAGTTGTGTAACATTAAAACAAGTGTTGCGAACAAGTGTTTGCAAAGTTTTTTGCGGAGATATCGTAATGTTGACTTTGAGAAAGCCTTGCATCATTGGAAGCAGAGTAAAGAGAGGAGAATTTATGAACTCAAAGACTGAACCATGGGATGAAATAAGAACCTATTTCTTGGCAAATCTTGTATGCCCTAAATTATTTAAATGTTTGTAGCATTTGTTTATAAGAAATAAACATATTATCAATGTATATTGTTGTGGTTCGTGTTATTATCATATGCAATTGAATAAGTAGACCATTTCAGAATTCGAAATTTGGGACTCTCTCAATGCATAATGGGACTCATACTTTTCTAATCAGCGAGTCCCAGGGTGGTAAACTGTAAAATTATCACTGTGTGTGTTTAATATATATATATACATACACACACACACACACATCATCCATCCATCCATCTTCCTGAGTCTAGTTGCAGGCGCAATAGCTTCAGCAGGGAAGCACACACGTCTCTCTCCCCAGCCACTTCTTCCAGCTCTTCCTGGGGAATCCCGAGTCGTTCTCAGGCCAACTGGGAGACATAGTCTCTCCAGCGTGTCGTGGGTCGTCCCCGAGGCCTTCTGCCAGTGGGACATGCCCGGAACACCTCACCAGGGAAGCGTCCATCCTAATCAGATGCCCGAGCCTGGCTTCTCTTGATATGAAGGAGAAGCGGCTCGACTTTGAGCCCCTCCCGGATGACCAAGCTTCTCACCTTATCTCTGCGGAGAAAACTCATTTTCCGGATACCCAAGTTGTATCTCGTTCTTTCGGTCACGACCCATAGCTCGAGGGTTGGAACGTAGATCGACACGTAAATTGAGAGCTTCGCCTTTTGGCTCAGCTCCTTCTTTACCACGACAGACCGATACAAAGTCCGCATCACAGCAGACGCTGCACCGATCCGCCTGTCGATCTCCCGCTCCTTCATGCCCTCGCTTGTGAACAAGACCCCAAGATACTTAAACTCCTCCACTTGGGGCAAGATCTCACCCCATCCATTTCTCATCTAAAAAAAAAAAAATCAGTTTTTTGGACCTGAACAAATTATCACTCGTTGTGTATTGTGGTAATGTAAATTACAGCACAAAATATTCACAATGAGTAAATGAGTAAATAAGGGCGACAAAGAGAGTAACGCAAAGTCGGTGCTGGAGGGCCGCTGTCCTGCTTGTTTTCCAGCGCTCCCAGCTGTAACACACCTGATTCAAATGATCAGCTCATCAACCAGCTCTGGAGCAGCATTAGAACAATCCTGATGATGTGAATCAGGTGTGTTACAGCTGGGAGAGCTGGAAAACAGGCAGGACAGCGGCCCTCCAGGACCGACTTTGGACACCCCTGGTATAGGGTCTATAGCCATGTGGTGGAAGTTAACAATTATCCACGACTTCCTTACACTATATGGTATAGTCCTTGTTTTGACGAAAGAGTTTTAATTCCTCTTCTGCTGACATTGTCTCAATGCACTGGAAGCAGGTTAAAAATCGACTGCCGTTCACAGGAAACTAGCTCACGCAGGTAAATAAACTTGCGCTCGCAGGGAAGGATGTTTGTCATTTGTTTCTATCTTATTTTTTTTCTCCATGTCACTTGAGGGATGCCGTACAAACCTAAACATTGTTTAAACATTGTTAAAACGTTCAAATTACTCATGAAACTATGCTTGCAATTTCTCGACGTTGTTATCTGCAGCTGTCCAACTGTCACTGCGCACTTGTCATATTCATTTCTCCAAATAAATATCTTGTTTTCTCTCATATGAGCACTTCCTTGATATGCTTAAACTTTACCGACGTGATTGGCCGGCGGTGTTTGTCCAATTTCATTTGGCATTCTATGAGAAATGAAAATTACTCAAGCTGGAAATTATTCGGAGTTGCAGCCGCGTGATATCTTTACAAGCCTCAGTGGTCCGACGTCTGTTGCTGCAACAGTAATGATGTGGAAAGAGGGAGCTATCACGCTTGAAATGGAACTTAGCTCGTCTCATGGGTGGGCTGTTTGAAGCTTTACAGATATGGGGCGTATAGAACGAGCACTCTGTCCACTAATGAATTTGTGTCTTTTTTTTCCCTCTCCTCACCAAATGATTCTACATGTTTAGCCCGGATATGGGCCTCGTGCCGTCAGTTGTTAACATGAGACCGAAGCAAACCCTCAAACTGCTACTCTGGAGGAGCCGCGCTTGTCAACAAATTCCACCAGGAGACATCTTGTCTCGGAGTAAGATACATTTCAATCTATTTGCATTGTATCAAATAAAACCAATGAGTTTATTTGCCTACCTGATGCAGCCTTTCAAAAGTATACTGTACTGGATAGGAATTCTGAATAGCATGCGGGATTATTGTGACACAAATTGCTGGGAAAAAAACCGTGTATTTTTGTCACTTATGTTTAGATTTTAAACACATATAAATCCTTTGAGCCTGCGTTTTAACGGCCAAAGTTACTCTGACACCACACCACACAAAGAGTCCTTTAAGTCTTTAAGTACAGCCCAAATATGCTTTGTCATTTTAATTCGAAGATAATATTTGAATTATTATTGCAATAGCCAGATGGGGGGTTTAAAAGGCTGAGGATGGACGATTATTTTATGAATAAGAACAGAGGGACAATGACGTTAGGTTTCGGCGGAGGATGGAGGATGGGTCAGCAAAATGGACTAAAGTGCCCATCTGTAGTTATTAATGTGAAAAAAAAAAACATTTCTCAGATAGTTGATTATAATTGGAAGTGTGGACATAAAGGTAGTCAGAAATTCACATGCAGTCGATAAATGGCGTGAGAAGCACAAAATGCCTGGGGCGAATGGCCAGTCGATCACGAATGGATGTCATTTCAAGAAGCGCATTGAACACGCTATCTACTATCGGCGGTGGAAATGCCATGAAATATTTTTAATGACGGCGGGGCAGGGGAGGGTGTATCCAACCTAGTTTTTCAATTTAAACCTCTGCAATCACAAATTGATGCTGCTTTAACTTGCACATTCAGCCACAATCTGAGGCGGCCGACAAATTCAAAATATTTTCATCACAGAGCCTTTTGTTGACTGCTGAGGACAAAAATAAAACTTAAAATTTGTTTAGTTCTCCTTTTTTCATTTGTGACCCATGGCTTGATAATGCAGCATGATTATTCTCATTGACAAGCCCTCTTTATAGTAATTTGCCTGTTTATATGGAGGCATTGGGATGGAAGAGTCTGCTGTTCCAACTACAGTATTCTGCATTAATTGAGATTCATGAAAGGTATCTGCTTGGATCGATGCGGATCACAGTTTCATGCATCTGGATTTTTATGTGCGCGCCACATGTTCTGGATTTGCCCCTCATTGTGTTTTGGTACAAAAAGCATGCAAGTCTTTGGACATGAGGCCCTTGCTATCGTTCTGTCTTTTTTCGGTTCATTGTTTGCTATATGTGTCCCTGTTGCTGTGTCATGTGTTCCTGGTGTCCTGCTAGTTTCCTTTTGCGGTTATTTTATCCTCTGTTTTGGTTTGTTACTTTGAATCTTGGTTCAGAGATGTTAATTTATTTTTTTTTTTTTTAAATTATTCCAAAGTGTCTTGTTTTCCTTGTTTTTGTTTTTCTTGTTAAATAGTTTTTGAGAGCACACCTGCCTTGCCTTTCCTCTTCGGTTTCTGATTTGGTTCATTTTACATTTGGTACATTGCTGAGCTGAGTGGTCCTGTCGATTTACCTCACTGATATGAATAAGAACAAAAAGGACCCCTTGGAGCATCAAACTACGGTTTTGTATATTGTAACCTACATGGGCATAACTCCTGACCGCTTGCTTTTAACTGCAGCATTACCTCACCTTGACTTGTCCCAAAGCACACAGACTGCAAATCAAACCCTACAGCCTTGCTATGACACATTCTGGTCGAGGTGTGTTCAGAGGAAACAGCTCATGTCAGCACTGACCTCACGGCTAATGTCATGCAGAGGGGAGGATACGAACTGCGCCAGCAGCAGGACGACAGAGACACTTTAAGATCAGTTTCTCGGTCTTGCCCTCTCCACTGGCATTTTGCGAGAAGATGAGTGGAAATAACGTGAGCATGTGTTTCCAATGTAACTTTATAGTCTAGTTTCACATCACTGGTGTACAGTAACTGGCTTCAAATGCATCAATACCGTTACATAAGGATTTGATAGACACCTCAGGGTAACTTCTCTGAGCCATGACGCAGGCACATGCTGTGATAGCGTTCTTGTATTGATCAGTTCTGCGTCAGCGCTTTCAATTGGTTTCCATCTTCCCTCATTGTGCTTTGTTAGGAACCTTTAAAATCTCTACAGGCCCTTTCATGAGTGAATAAACTCAAATGCTAAATGTCCATTACTGCAATACCTACCAGTGTCAGCAAAAAAAAACCAATATATATATATATGGGCGGCCCGGTAGTCCAGTGGTTAGCACGTCGGCTTCACAGTGCAGAGGTACCAGGTTTGATACCAGCTCCGGCCTCCCTGTGTGGAGTTTGCATGTTCTCCCCGGGCTTGCGTGGGTTTTCTCCGGGTGCTCCGGTTTCCTCCCACATTCCAAAAACATGCATGGCAGGCTCGTTGGGCACTCTAAATTGTCCCTAGGTGTGAGTGTGGGCGTGGATGGTTGTTCGTCTCTGTGTGCCCTGCGATTGGCTGGCAACCAATTCAGGGTGTCCCCCGCCTACTGCCCGAAGACTGCTGGGATAGGCTCCAGCACCCCCCGCGACCCTAGTGAGGATCAAGCGGTTTGGAAAATGGATGGATGGATATATATATATATATATATATATATATAGATATATGTATATATATATATATATAAATATATATATTGTATGTATATATTGAATGTATATATAAATAAATATATACATTCTTATATATTATTCATAAGAATGAAGCAAAATGGTTTTAGAGTTATTATTGGAAACCGTTTTTGGTGGTAGATGGGCTTCTGTGTTGTTTTTTATTTGTTAAATTTTTTTTTTGGCTTGTTTTTTTTGGTGCGACTGTATTTCTCGTCCTGTGCATGTGTGGGTTCTTTTTGGGTGACAGCTTCCTCCCATAGACCAACAGCATCAAGGTAAGGTTAATTGGAGATCTCTAAATAGCGTGTCGCTGCGGGGCGAATGGTTGCCGTGTCTATGTGTTAGGCCTTTGATTGGCTGCGGATCTCTCAACCTTTGTCAGCTAGGATAGACCCCTGGAGAACCAATAAAGATATAATTGGAGGGATAGTTGGCTTTTTGGCCACATGTTATTTTACAGTGTGGATATGGTAACCAAAATATCAATGGATATTATTATTCACTTCAACTGACAGGAAAACTGTTACATTTTTTTTCTCACCTACAAAAAAAAAAAGATTTCTTTCCAAATAAGTAATGTAGATGTAGAGTGTTGCACATCGAACCCTCCTGGTCGTTTCTTTTTCTTGTCTCCTTTTCGTTCAGGTTCTCTTTTGATTCCTTTCCTCAATTTTACAGCAATATTAACACAAATCATCCAACTGATGGCTGTCAGAGGTAACCTGAGAGCCAGGTTGTTGATAAAAGTCTTGCTGTCGGAGGCGATGAAAAACTGCAGAGTAAATTTGGAAGAGAGTAACACTACTGACATTGAATAAAACCCACATCCATCAACTTTTCAATCGTGCGCCACTGAGTCAGCCTTCTTCGATTTGCTCTGACACTACAGTGTCACACTGTTTCCACTGATGTTAACCTCACAGGACTTTCCATCACCCTTAGGAGCCAGCAGAGTGAAACAAATGGTTGTGAGGAAGATCTAGGAGCCGTTTGATGTCGCTTCCAGCTGCGTCATGAAGCCTTTTATCAAGCCTAAAGCAGGCGTAATAGAGCGGGCCGTTGAGTGTGATGATCCCCAATTCCTCAAATGTACTTGACCAACATGCACCTACTGCAGCACTCTTCATTGATTGATTGATTGATTTTTAAGGTAATGGCATCTGTAAGGCTCAGCACATGGCTTTAAATCCATGCCAATGGCTGGGCTGCTTCTCAGGAGTTACCATGGTGATGGAGCAGGAGAGCTTGATGATCACCGATAGATTAGGATCAGGGCTCTAAAGGTTGTGAGATAACATGATCAAATCTAGGTTATGTCACAAAAAGATATTATATGAGTATTGTAATGAATGCGATCATACGTATGTTTGGGTAAATATTTCATAGCAACTGCAATTCATTGGAATGTCAGAGATTTTTCCTCACATAAGAGAATAATTTACGGGAGGTGGGAAAAAATATGGCTTCATCACACCATTGCAATATTTCCCCTTGCAATTCAATATAGATTCAGCAACTTCCACCCACCACAATTCAATATTGATTCAGCATATCCTCTGAATTGATTCACCCCAGGCCAGCGAGGGACGCTTTGCATGTGATTGGATGGCAGCTTCATTTAACACAACAACATGGCGACAAATGGAAGATTCTACTTTTATATCTGACGCTGAGGTCATTTTGGATTCCCCTCTAAATTGCCTGAAAACTCCTGGGTAGCTCTGTTTGCACACAGATGACAAGAGCATCTCCGGCGCTTTCATAGGAAAGTACCGTTTTGTGGAAAACCAGCGGTTAAGAAGATGGTACAGACACCCAAACCATCCATCCATTTTCTCATCCGCTTATAGTAAGTAAGTAAGTAAGTAAGTAAGTAAAGTTTATTTTTAAAGCACATTTAACCACAGCTTGCACTGATCAAAGTGCTGTACATAGTGCATAAGCTAAAACAGGTTAAAAATAGAATAGATAAGTAAAAAAAATAAAATACACATACAGCACAGTGATTTAAGCTAAAATGATAACAACACAACACTTAATTACAGACAGCAGGGTAAGACAATTAGGGCACAGGGAAGGCCAATGTAAAAAGGTGCGTCTTGAGCTTAGTTTTGAAAAGTGTTATTGAGGGGGCATTTCTGATATCAAGTGGCAGTTGGTTCCATAGCTGAGGGCCAGCAACAGAAAATGCTCTATCACCTTTTTGTTTAAGCCGGGACCGTGGGACATGGAGGAGGCCTTGGCTGGAGGATCTGAGGGACCTGGGGGCTACATGGGGGTGAATGATATCAGCTATGTAGGTGGGTGCCAGGCCATGAAGAGCTTTAAAAACCAACAGCAGTGTTTTAAATCGTATTCGTGACTGGACTGGAAGCCAGTGCAAGGAGGCTAGGACAGGTGTGATGTGTTCATGCTTTTTTGTGTTGGTGAGCAACCTAGCTGCTGCATTTTGGACCATCTGAAGCCGTGCCACCAGTGTCAGAGGGAGACCAAGATAGAGGGAGTTACAATAGTCTAGACGGGAGGTTATGAAGGCATGGATGACTTTTTCCAGATCATTGTATGATAGAACAGATTTGAGTTTGGAGATTATTCTTAATTGATAAAAACTGGTCTTTACAACAGATGAAATTTGCTTGTCCAGGTGGAGATGAGAGTCCAAAATGATACCCAGGTTACGTGCATGGGATTTCACATAGGGGGCAAGGGGACCAAGGTTGGCAGGGATGGAATTTTTTGATCTTGAAGGCCCAAAGACAATGACTTCCGTTTTGTTATTGTTTAACTGAAGGAAGTTGTTAGCCATCCAGATCTTTATTTCTTCCAAACAGTCTAAAAGAGGCTGCATGGAATTGCCAGACTTCAGTGGGATGTACAGCTGGGAGTCATCTGCATAGAAATGGAATGAAATATTGAATTTCCTGATGATGTTACCTAGGGGGAGCATGTACAGGCAGAACAGTACTGGACCCAAAATGGATCCCTGGGGGACACCATAAGACACAGGGGCGGATGATGAAGTGTACTGGCCTATGGATACCGAGAAAGTTCTTTGGTGGAGGTAGGAGTGAAACCAGTTAAGAGCTGTACCCTTAATGCCAACCCACTGTTCAAGACGCTGTAGTAGTGTGCCATGGTCCACAGTGTCAAATGCAGCGCTGAGATCCAACAGGACCAGAATGGCGTTATCACCTGAGTCAAGGGTGAGCAACAGGTCATTTGTCACCTTCAACAGGGCTGTCTCAGTGCTGTGGCGCGCTTTGAAACCAGATTGGAATGGCTCTGGGATCTCTGTTGAGTTGAAGAATGGAAGCAGCTGTGTAAAAACCACCTTCTCCAAGATTTTCGAGAGAAATGGCAGTTTTGAGATTGGCCGGAAGTTATTAAGACATTTTGCATCCAGATTATGCTTCTTAAGCATAGGCTGGACAACCGCATGCTTGAAACATATAGGAACTGTGCCGGTGGCAAGGCAGGAGTTGAGGATAAATTGGATGGAGGGACCAATAGCATCAAAAGCATCTTTGGTGATCTGTGAAGGGATAGGATCGTGTGGAGCTGTTGATGGTTTCATGTGGTTTACAATGTCCCATAGATCAGTGCAGGACACTGCTTGGAACTTGTCAAAAGTAGCTGTAGTAATGGGGATATGGGGTGGAGTGTCTGCTGCAGAAGGTGTGAACTGTGCTCTGATGTGGTCAATTTTCTCAATAAAAAACTTCAAGAACTCTTCACAGCTATTGGGAGATGCCACGACCTCTGGAGAGACTTGGGGGTTTACAATTGAGTTGATGGTGTTATCTTATCCTCATGAGGGTCGCAGGCGGGCTGGAGACTATCCCAGATGTTTTCGGGCAGTAGGCGGGGGGCACCCTGAACTGATTGCCAGCCAATCGCAGGGCACACAGAGACGAACAACCATCCGCGCTCAGACTCACACCTTGGAACATTAACCTGCCATGCATGTTTTTGGAATGTGGGAGGAAACCAGAGTACCCGGAGAAAGCCCGTGCAGGCATGGGGAGAGCATGCAAACTCCACAGGAAGGCCAGTGCCAGAATCGAACCCTGCACCTCTGCACTGTGAGTGTCATGATTCTGTTTGTGACCAACAGGTGGCACTGTCGGGCTCTCCCTGCAGCTGCACACCTGATGGTCGTTATTTAATTATTGCTTTAAAAGGACTTCCGGCACGACCACTCGGTGTCGGGTCATTGTTTGTTTGTTTGCTGCTGTCATGTTTGTTCCTGTCATGTTTCGGTTATTGATAGTTTCTGCTTCAGTCATGGTTTTGGTTTGCGACTTTGGATTCTTTTTGTTGTCAGGACTTTGTTTTGTTTAGGATTTAGTTTTCTCTGTGTTTTAATACAACTTGTCAAGTACACCCTGCTCCTCCCTCTTGCCTGCTTTTTGGGGTCCACCACCTCGCAACGTGACAGTGAGGCGGACATGGTAAACAGTCATCCACTGTGCCGCACGACACAAAAAACCAAGATAGGCAATAAAAACATAAAAAAATGTCAGAAGTCGCCATGCAGAAGCTGTATACAGCTGAAGACCAAATTTGGAATTGTTGATATCAGTACTGAGAGTGAATCTATTTTGCTCTGAGTGAAGCCAAAAGTGAGGAGTTCAACAGCCAGATCTGACTAGTAACAAATACATGAGGAAGCCTGTTGGTTCATGCAAGAGGTTGCATCAACATCAAGAAATCATCAGTCTTGGACTTTGATACATGCAAGAAAAAGGAAACCATATTGCACAAAATGAAAGCGAAACACGGGCATTGAATTGAGAAACAGGTTTGCCTTATTGTCATCTGACCAGCAAGCCTCGGTAGATCGCAGCACCAATGAAAGATATGAAAGTGAAAATTTTCAGCATATGAGATCAGCTACTGGACCATGAACCGATAATAAGGCACCAAAGCCATATCTGGCGAGAAACAGCTACTGTATGTAGCAGAAACAACACGAAGGTTCTGTGTTTTGACAATGACATGGTGTCTGATATTTCAGAAAAAAGTTGAGAGGATCACTAATGAGCAACTCCGACTGTCAAATCGGTTCAAATTCACACAGGAACATTTGATGTGTTGAAAAAAAAGTCAAAGATACTTAGGCAAGACTTTGCTAACCTTCCACAAAAAAATCAGAGATGGGCATTCCATCAGTACTTAGAGACTGTCAGTCAGTCCCTCACTGTTTTGCTGACAAATGACGGAAACAAGTCCCGCCTGTCTCGCGTTTGTTTGTTCGCTGGTGCGAGTATGGCGGGGTTGCTTGAGTAAACAGTATAAGGAAATTGTCATGATTCTGTTTGTGACCAACAGGTGGCACTGTAGGGCTCTCCCTGCAGCTGCACACCTGTTGGTCGTTATGCAATCATTGCGATAAAAGGACTCCCTCCCGACCACTCGTTGTCGGGTCATTGTTTGCGTGTTTGCTACTGTCATGTTTGTTCTAAGTCAGGTTTCGGTCATGGGTAGTTTTTGCTTCAGTCATGGTTTTGTTTGCTACTTTGGATTCTTTTTGTTTTCAGGACTCTGTTTGTTTAGGATTTAGTTTTCTCTGTGTTTTAATACAATTTGTCAGGTTCACCCTGCTCCTCCCTCCTGCCCTGCCTTTTGGGGTCCACCACCACCCCGCAACGTGACAGAAATGCTTTGTGCTTTATATACAGTTCATGGCGTTGTGCACAAAAGAGCCAATCGTGCATTTGAATTCATTTGTGCTAGTCATGTGTTAATTATAGTCAAAAAGACAACAACAAAGTTAAGATAGACGGCACGAAAACGCAGATGCGTATGTTTTTAGGGTTAGTGCAGTCTACTTTCTCTTACCAAATTATCAAGTGTACTGTGGGTGCGGCAGCTCCGTGCACAAAGCCCACTGAGGCGCATCGCAGTTCCAAACGGGATGTTCAGTTAGACATGTCCCGGCACCAAAATGATGTGCCCATTTTTACGCCAAGCCAAAATAGGGCCCTATGTCTATATGTTTATTTATTTGAGTTTCAAGTTTTTTTCATTTGAGATTGAATGATTGATTTGATTTAATTCAAGATTAATCTATTTGTATTTTATTCACACTATTAACTGTTTACTGTTAATTAAAGGTTGCCTTATGACATGCGGTGGTAGGGTCATTTTGTGCCTGCGATACATGTGGAAGGGGGAGAAATAAGGTGTGTGTGGGGGCGGGGGGGGGGGGGGGATTCCAAATAAAATTGATCTTCGGGCCCCATTTGGTCTCAGGCAGCCTTGTTGGGTATGATAAGGCAGAATTAACTGTGGTGGATGTTTAAAAATATTATTTTGTTGAAAACAATGAAAGAAAAGAATGCCCATGAAACTTCAGGCTCGTTTCAACATTTTGAAACGTTCTACTTTTGTGTGATGACTAATGTGAAGTGAAAGTGGATGTGCGACAACATTCACTTAGTGCTTACTAACAGCCTTGTGGTAAGAATGTCGTTATGTCATTCATACAATGAAGCTGAAGATAGATTGTAGAATCTGAGGAACACATTTACCATTTCAAGACGACTCATTGGGAATCACCAAGGTAATAAGAAAAGAAAATGTTGAGCTTGTGAACTGAGATGGTAGAACCAGCCCAATAAAGAGCTATCGGGTCTATCATGGTAGACAGCAGAATGGTCAAAGTGGAACAGTACATTTTTATTTCCCTAAATTCTGCATTAAGGCATCTCACGACAGGCTTGGCCTCGGCTGCTGTCTTTGGAGACATGTTTTGCCTCAACACATAAATAATGCAACACTGGTGGTTTAGGATTGCTGGTGATTTATGAACAGCCCCCATAATTCAAAAGCAGTGCAGAAGCTGTGGTCATTATGTGTCTCGAGAGGACAACCGCTAACCCACATCTACTTTAACTACTGCTGCCTTTCAGGTGATTACAACGCCAGCAGGGTTTGGTGACGTTCAGCTCTTTTCTTCTCAGGCTCAGACAATTACGGCATCCTAATTATTTGCCACTGGAGCGCAAATCATTGTTTACTTTAAGGTTATTAAACAGATTTTCCGGGTTTTGGTGGAAAAAACTGAGCCATGTACTTTCGATTAAATATTTCATTGTCATATCTGACACCGTAAAATTAGTCACTCGAGGTCGATGAGAAATTAGTCTATAATGAAAGGACACCTACCAGCACTCCCCCACACAGATCATTTGTATTTTATAGCTAATTAAAAGATAATCGAAAAAATAGGAACTGATTTGATAACTGCTGCTTTGCGCATTATCTGGGATTCAAACAAAACACCAAATTGATTCTCTTATTTCTAATCGTCTGTGTCGTGTTTATCAAGGTTGCAGATGCTCGTCATGTGATGTGCCCTCTTGACTGCAATTCAATCAATTCAGCATCACAGTATCACATAAACGTAATCAGGTTATGGCATTGAACCTCAAGGCATTATGCACCAGTGCCATAAGTGTCTTGGCTACTGTACATCATCCCAGAAGAATTACGTGGACTGTCATTCCCCCAGCACCCAATCTTTTCACACAGTCAATTGGACTGCCAAGATGGTGCATAACAGACAGAACAGGCGTCAGGTGTGACAGTGGCCATGCCCTGTCAAAAGATTTTGCTCCTGCTAAAATTCTGCACACAGCAGCACATTTCAGACTCTACTGCATCAATTATAAATTACACTTCAAGTTATGAGGATAGATAATTTAATCAAGGTCACTCGAGCAGTCTATAATATCCCATATTACCAGCAGCGATGCTGCCATTTCTTTTTCTATAGTTGCTCACGTTGTTAAACTACACAAGAACCTGATTGCGCATTGAAATTATCCAGCCGCCTTAATCGACCAACGAGCTTTAAAATACGAATAAGGTGTTTTTATAACGTATCGCGTGTGATGTTATGGAACGAATGACCCCCGTTTTTTCCTCACTTCACTGCACCACCTAGATGTTGGATATTCATCACACGTTTGCTATTAAACAAGCCATTCATTGAAGAAACATCGTCAGGTCACAGAAAGCCTGATGCATTAAAAAAATAATTATAAATACAGTCAAACCTCGGTTTTCGTCCATAATCCGTTCCAGAAGGCTGTTCGAAAACCGAAACCACGCTCTTTTTAAAATAAAAATGTTTACTGAACACGTCTGCTCATAATGGAAAGCAACACGAGGAAGTGTCACTTCCTCGTCTACCCTCGTGTAAGGAAGACGAGAGGAGTCAAATGGTGCATTCAAGTGCGCTCAGTTTGTTCGAGAACCGAAATTTGTTCATCAAAAAACTCAAAATTTTGGTCGAAAACCGAACTGGATGAAAACCGAGACGTTCGAAAACCGAGGTTTGACTGTAATTAGAAAATAGAGGTGTTTGACAGTGAACATATTGTGCACATAACCAATGAATGCACTTTAATTACGTCTACTGTGCAGTTATGGAAAGAAAATATTCCTTTCCGCTGCTTTATGGTGAAGAAAAATCAAAGAAAATGGCATTTACCTTATCTTGGTAGATGAAGAACAGCATGATGGAGAGGATTTCCAAGAAGAAGATGAGCAGAAGAAGGATGAAAAACTGTGGACACACAAAGAGAAGTGTGAGGACAAGTAGGTCACAGTCAATGCCGTGCTGGGGGGGGGGGGGGGGGACATAAAGAGTAGGGACCGAGGGCATCTGTGTTTGAAGAGTGAACAGAGTTTACATTTATGAGGAAGAAAACCAGCAGCGTGATGGACTCTTGAACCGCAAGAGAAATGAAGGCAAGTGTCAAGTAGTCAGCAAAGTAGGATCGACTGAAGCATAAAAAAAAATAACCCGGCCTTGAAATACACCCGTTATACTTTGTCTTTTTGCTCGTTTGAGAAATGTGAAAAGAGCGCCATCTTAGTCTCTACCAGTCGCTGCCGATAGCATTCGTTCATATTACACAAAAGATGAGTTGCTTGATGGGTGATATATCTTCTACCTGCAAGCGCGTGTGACTGCTTGAAACATTTCGGAGCACATCCATCAACCGCATACTCGGAATGGGCTTTAAGAGCGACGCCGAAAGGTGTGAAACATTTCCCAAACGATAAAAAGTTCTAGACGGTCACAGAATGATGTCATGATCAGATTATAGATGTGATGGATCGGTTGCTCTTTCTTTATGAGGCATCTGTAGGAGCAAAGAGCTTTATTCATTTAAGTGTATTTATTTAAGTCTCCTGCCAGCAGACGGATTACTTTATGGATAATATTTTATCATAAGTTAAAACATCGTCCCAATTTGTATCAAAGGCATTGGGGGAGGGGCTTAAAATGGGCAAAACAATGACTCTCAAGGCATTCTGAAGTGAAATCTGCTGTCTACTGTTGAAAAGCTCAGTGTCAGCCATGGGTCATTGCTCCTCCGACAAGATAATGTCACAAACACCCCCAGAGAATGACTAAGTGCAAAATACGAACTACTAGAGTAGTCTGAAGTGGCCTTTTATATGATAATGATCTGAATCCCATATGAGCAAGGAGTTGAAACATGCCGTCTGGAAAAGGCACACTTCGAACCTGAGACAGATGGAGCAGTTTGCTCCCGTGATAGAATTGATAAGATTAGAGGATGGCAGACGGGTGAATGGATGCCTAGATAAGATTCGATAGATAGATAGATAGATAGATTGTTGTTTTCACACAGAAATAGAGAAATCCCATCACACTGCAATGTATCCTGTCCCATTTTTGGCAATGCTAATAATAGTGGAACAATACAGGGAATTGATTTTTATAATAATGGAAACCATCGTGTACAAGATAAAATTGTCTTCTGGGAACAAAAGGGGTTGGTGTGTGCAAATGCCGAAGATGTCAGCGGCAACAACGCTGATGGATGAGAAACTGACTGGGCGACACACTGATTGCAGCCCACACTGTGCACACTGCAGGTCCTTATGAATAAAATATGTGATTTTTGTAAGGCTTTATTTACCATTCTCTTAAATTGATGGAGTTGGCAAGAAAAAAAAAATATCCCACTTCTGGATTGCCGGGTGGTTATTTAAGAAGGATAATATGCTCCATTGTGACTTGGGAATATAACGTCTTGCAGAATATTGGCTATGATGACATTTTATTGATCCCTACAGAGGAGATTTATTTGGTAAACAGTAAAGGACATGATGACACACGATTGTTTGACTGCACTTTTCTGCCTGAACATGAATTCTGACTCCCTCACATCTTTTGATGCGCGCCTTCGATAAAAGCATCAATTACACCAAAAGAAATTGTTTCACCATGTCTGTCTCTATTCAACCTGAAGAAAAACAAACATCTCTCTCCCTTGTGATTCTGTGAATATTTCACCCATTAATTTGGTCTTTATGAGAAGCTTAACTCATCTTCTTTCGACCACAGGCCTTTGCCGCAGTGAGTGGGATCATTTGATCGCGGGCTAAATGTATCCGACTGTTATTGCTGTGTATATCACAAGATAGCGATTGAATTACTGGGTGTACCTCAAGGAATCGTAAACTGACGGTTACTCTTATCAAACTGGATTGGATTGCTGCAATTAACTGAAAATTACCAAAATCCATTTTGGATCTCTGTAGAAAGGGTAATAATAATAAAACGAAAAACGGTGTTCCAATTTAGCCAACTGCAGGGGAATTGAATAGTTGTGTCCATTTAGGAATCCACATGAATGTCAAACGAGGAGTGCAACTTTCCACTCAGGAATGTGTCGGATAAAACTGCACAGATTACAAATTTGTTGACCAACTGCTTTTTAACTGTTTAACACTGTCCTGCAGGCCTTAAAGAGATAAAGCGAAGATCGGTAACCAAACCAATACAAGCAATTACAGTTAAGGGGAGCATGTTCAATACAACCCTGGTGCAAATTTATTTTCAATTTTATTGTTGGAGTCAACTCCGAACCAACCAGACTGCAATTGACTGTCATGGGACGTTGACTCTTCGTTAGACCAGAAAGTAACCTGCAAATGAAATATGCTTTCAACAATGGTGAAAGCATCCTCCCAACCCCGCCCCCCCCCCAAAAAAAAATGGTACGATCTTGTCATACAACGTCACCAATGTATCACATGCGTGCTACTCTTTGTGTTATTGTCACTGAACATTCGGCAAGCCTCCTCACTGCCCATCTTTAAATCCCGCCTCAAGACTCACTTGTATTCTTTGGCATTTGACTCAGCATGACTCAGATTTGTTCTTGGTTTTTCGCTGTTCGGTGCTTTCTACCGTCTTTGTTACCGATTTGTTGCTTTACTGTTGTATATGTTAGTTGCTCCATGTACAGCACTTTGTATGCAGCGATGGCTGTTTGAAAGTGCTCTATAAATATAGTTGAGTTGAGTTATTGAGTCATCCTTGTTGATTACGTTGACAAACGGATGTTACACCAGTGTACAAAATGGAAATGTGACTTTTGAATGTCGTGCACACAAATGGTTGGGTCTCTGTGGTGCCTGCCCGCAGACAAAGTGTGAAATCAAACAATCAAGGCTTTCTTGTCCATTTCTGAAGATGTATCTGTGAGCAATCTGTTAATCTCTTCCATCCTGATATCACCGTGGGGCTTTTGTGAATTACTCCATACCAAATATGTTGGGGGGTTTTTTAATTAAAAAATAAAATCAAAGTGATGTGTTGGTTGGTTGCGTGGATGGATTGATTGATAGATAGATTCATCTCATGACGGAAATTTGTTTGATAGCATTTTTCCAACCTTTCCATATTACCATTGTTTAAGTGTTTTTAAGTAAGAGGTACAAAAAGATGAGTTCGCTTCAATCCCACAATCTCATACACACACACCTATACACACACGTGGGCACGCACAGGTTAACAATACTGATACGATACGTGACGTCCACAGCGAAAAATAGATTTGTATTTCTATTTTTGTTTTTGAGAAATGTAGCAAATAATATTGGTAATATGGCATTTACATAGTATAGGTTTAGTTAAGTATTTACTTACAAGTTGTGGGCATTATATTAGCCTGCCAGCCCCTCATCTGGATGAGTTTAACTCTTTTTCTGAGTTTAACTTTTTTTCTGCTTGGCTCTCAACGAAGGCGGACGCTTTTTTTGCTCTGCTCCTGCCCTTCCCTCGCCCTCCCCTGCTTGCCACTCAGTCTAAGTGACTTGTCGTAACTGTCATATGCTTTTTACGTGCTGGGTCTTTTTTTTTCTTAAACTTAAATTATCCTCAGAAGAGGATAGTTCGAGCATGTTTTTTTTTTCCTTCTCCTTCCCTAGTGTTTACTTTCTCATCTAAGATCTCGGGGCGCTGTACATACAGCGAGTACCGACAGGCCCTTTGCAATGTATCCCATGTTCGTCATTGTTTTTCATGTTTCTTGTGCAGAGCGCGCCTGTTAAATCCTAATTACCCCATGGGGATAAATAAGGTTTCCTGAATCCTGAATTAACAGCTTCGTGTTTCTTTTTAAATGTTATGTTCTTTGTAAATGTTACTTAAAATGAATGAAAAAAATCCTCACCAGTAGAAGCAGGCCGCTGGTCAACGTGAACACAAAATGAGACGGCAAAAAGAGATTCAGCCCATTGGATTATCAATCTCATGGAAGCAAGGCTCACTATTGACTCAGCAATAATGTGGCGGGATGAAGGCTGACGCACTGCATTAGAATCATCCGTCCTTCCACCCATGATCTGATCCGCTCATCCTCACGAGGGTCCCGGGCGCGTTGGAACCTTTTCCAGCTGTCTTTGTGCAGCAGGCAGGGTAGATCCTGAACTGGTTGCCAGCCAGTCACAGGGCACACACAGATAAACAACCACTTGCACTCACAGTCACACCTAGGGACAATTTTAGAGCGTTCAATTAAATCTACCATGCATGTTTTTGGAATGTGGGAGTACCCGTAGAAAACCCAGGCACGGGGAGAACATGCGAACTCCACAAATGAAGGCCGGTGCCGGATTTGAATCCAGGATCTCTGTAGTGTGAGGTGGACGTGCTAACCAATCGACCACCATGCCTCACATGAGAAAAATCTGCCATGTTCTAAAGACACCTGGGAATTGTTTTAAACTCTGAAATAAAATGCACAGCATAAAAGGCCATTTGTTGTCACCTACTCCCACATTCTTGTCAAACTGGAAACTGTGGCCAAAATTTTTTTTTAAAAATCCACCATGACTTGTTTGTTGTTTTATCATTTTACTTTTATCACGGTTCGTCCTTGAAATCTGTGCTCTATTAAATGGGATGCTATCTGAAACTGAAATGGGTTTTTGAGTTGCCGTGACAATAAAAATGGCTACAAGAAAATGCACATATTTTGATGGCGGCGCGGACACCCGCAGCGGCTCCTCTTGTTTTATGTTGAGGGGGAAGAAATTTCATCTGTGCTGTATGTTACACATACGTACAGCACATATGACAATAAAGTGTATTCAATTCAATTCATCCATCCATCCATCCATCTTCTACCGCTTATCCGGGGCCGGGTCGCGGGGGCAGCAGCTTTAGCAGGGAAGCCCAGACTTCCCTCTCCCTAGCCACTTCTTCCAGCTCTCCCCGGGGGATACCGAGGCGTTCCCAGGCCAGCTGGGTGACATAGTCTCTCCAGCGTGTCCTGGGTCGTCCTCGGGGTCTCCTCCCGGTGGGACATGCCCGGAACACCTCACCAGGGAGGCGTTCAGGAGGCATCCGAATCAGATGCCCAAGCCACCTCATCTGGCTCCTCTCGATGTGGAGGAGAAGCGGGTCGACTCTGAGCCCCTCCCGGATGACCGAGCTTCTCACCTTATCTCTAAGGGAGAGCCCGGACACCCTGCGGAGAAAACTCATTTCGGCCGCTTGTATCCGGGATCTCGTTCTTTCGGTCACGACCCATAGCTCGTGACCATAGATGAGGGTTGGAACGTAGATCGACCGGTAAATTGAGAGCTTCGCCCTTTGGCTCAGCTCCTTCTTTACCACGACAGACCGATGCAACGTCCGCATCACAGCAGACGCTGCACCGATCCGCCTGTCGATCTCTCGCTCCCTCCTGCCCTCATTCGTGAACAAGACCCCAAGATACTTAAACTCCTCCACTTGGGGCAAGATCTCCTCCCCGACCCGGAGTGGGCACTCCACCCTTTTCCGACTGAGGACCATGGTTTCAGATTTGGAGGTGCTAATTTTCATCCCAACCGCTTCACACTCGGCTGCGAAACGCTCCAGTGAGAGTTGGAGAGCCCTGTTTGAAGGAGCCAACAGTACCACATCATCTGCAAAAAGCAGAGATGCAATACTGAGGCTACCAAAACAGACCCCCTCAACGCTTCGGCTGCGCCTAGAAATTCTGTCCATAAAGGTAATGAACAGAATCGGCGACAAAGGGCAGCCTTGGCGGAGTCCAACCCTCACTGGAAACGATTCCGACTTATTGCCGGCAATGCGAACCAAACTCTGACCTCGGCAGTATAGGGACCGAACAGCCCGTATCAATGGGCTCGGTACCCCATACTCCCGAAGCACCCCCCACAGAACTCCCCGAGGGACACGGTCAAACGCCTTCTCCAAGTCCACAAAACACATGTAGACCGGTTGGGCGAATTCCCACATACCCTCGAGGACCCTGCTAAGGGTGTAGAGCTGGTCCACTGTTCCACGGCCGGGACGAAAACCACACTGCTCCTCCTCAATCTGAGGCTCGACTTCCTGACGGACCCTCCTCTCCAGCACCCCTGAATAGACCTTACCAGGGAGGCTGAGGAGTGTGATTCCTCTGTAGTTGGAACACACCCTCCGGTCCCCCTTTTTAAAAATGAGAAAATGAGGGAAAGGCCTTCAGATGGTTATGTCCCCCCATTGGGGGGACTTAGGGGGGCACAGTGCCAAGATGCAGCCAAGCTGGTTCCAAAGTGACGGTTAGTATTACCCGTCACTTCGGCACCCGGCACCACTCTCCATTAAGAATGAATGGGAGTAAGCCACGCCCACAAGATCATCGGCACCACTCTGACGTCATCCAAGAGAAAATGAGGGAAAGGCCTTCAGATGGTTATGTCCCCCCATTGGGGGGACTTAGGGGGGCACAGTGCCAAGATGCAGCCAAGCTGGTTCCAAAGTGACGGTTAGTATTACCCGTCACTTCGGCACCTGGCACCACTCTCCATTAAGAATGAATGGGAGTAAGCCACGCCCACAAGATCATCGGCACCACTCTGACGTCATCCAAGAGAAAATGAGGGAAAGGCCTTCAGATGGGTATGTCCCCCCATTGGGGGGACTTAGGGGGGCACAGTGCCAAGATGCAGCCAAGCTGGTTCCAAAGTGACGGTTAGTATTACCCGTCACTTCGGCACCTGGCACCACTCTCCATTAAGAATGAATGGGAGTAAGCCACGCCCACAAGATCATCGGCACCACTCTGACGTCATCCAAGAGAAAATGAGGGAAAGGCCTTCAGATGGTTATGTCCCCCCATTGGGGGGACTTAGGGGGGCACAGTGCCAAGATGCAGCCAAGCTGGTTCCAAAGTGAGTCAATTCAATTCAATTCAATATAGAGGCACTGCCTACATCACTTTATCCTGATCATGTAGAATCCACAGAAGTACATTACAGTAGAACCTTGCAGTTTACAAGTATTGTTTCTGTGTTTACAGTGAACGAATGAACAAATGATGAATGGCATTTTTATGATTGTGTCATGCATGCAAAAGTACAGCCAGCCTGTGTGGACACCAATGATCTGGCACCAGGCCCAAAGCACAACCAAGACTTGTGTCCAGATCATCTTCTCTCGTGCTATTTTCCAAGCTTTAGAAATAACATTTGTAATTACAAAAACATAAAAATCTAAAAGCTCTTAGATCTTTTCCTTATCTGGCCACTAAAATATGTCAGGGTTATTTAGTTTCATTAGACATGCACTCTCTTACAGCTGTTTTGTGGTTGTAGGGCACGGCTTACAAATCAGTGCCTCAAAGCAACTCCAGCAGTGCGATTAGCAGTGTTATTTCAACCTAACGTGGCTTAATTTGCAGAGCAACGACTTTGAAAGTCTACATGGGGGATGGGCAATTAATTTTGCTAAGGGGCCACATGAGAAACTGTATCACTTGCCGTGGGCCAAGCCAACATTTTAACCTAAACTTTGTCAGTCTTATTGTTATTGAAAGGCTGCCTTGCATAGCCAATAAATTGCGATGTGTGCATTTTCAGTCTAGTATGTAGCAGTGGTGTCCCGTCAGGTCCTTCAAGCCTTCTCTGCTGGCCTAAACGCACCAGCCTGCATTGAAAAAATTGGAGAAATTTATTAAATATCGGACATACATATATTTCCAACATTCATTTCTCTGCATTTAATAGTGTGTGTCTTGCGGCAGTCAGTTGTAGGTTTCAATGTAAACTTCCCAACGCCTTCAAATTCAGGATTGCTGGCCCCCAACTATTGAAATGACGTGATAGTTTTTTTTTTGGGTGGGGAGGTTCTTAAAGAATCTGAACCAATCAGACTTCAGATTCAATACACACGCCTTCAAGAAGCCTTTTGGGGACATCAGTACTTTTCCGTCCTCTGATGGTTCAGACCTACTCAAGAGGAATTAATTGCATGAAGTCACGGGCGGAGGACTGGACATGACTGAAAAATTATTTTCATGGTGGACTTCTCAAGAAAAAGAAAAGAATAGTTTGACTTCATGGTCACTTTGAAGGTTGGTGAGAGACTGTGGGCGGGTCGGATGTCGTCCCTGCGCCATTCTTTGCCAAGGTCTGGTCTACATAATGCATTATGAAAACATATACAGTACCATATGTATGTAAGGTGCTGCAAGAAAGACTCCCGATATGGATTCATACTACATAGTGTAAGTGAATGCCTTGTCGATTCGCTAATTGTAAACTGACCTGCTAGGAAAAAGCTTTGGGGAGAAAATCAAGCTTACTATTTGCTGAAAAAACTCACCTATTCATGCCTATCTGCATTATCTTGTGCTCTTTTGGTAACACCGTAAGATGCCACCCAAGATGCCTTCTAAGGCATCATATTAGCGAAGGAGAAGCTATATGTTGGCCAGCAGCTTATCGCTGGCCGGCTTGACAGCGAACAGCAAACTGATGGAAGGTTTCAATTGAGGTCCAGCAGGTAGTTGAGGCTCTCTGCCTCTTTGTTTCAATTGTCATCCAATACCGTTTGCTTTCCTTTAGAGCAGGGGTGGGCAATCCCAGTCCTGGAGGGCCGCTGTCCTGCATGTTTTCCAAGTCTCCCTGTTGCTACAATTCAGATTATCAGTAAGGTCTGAGAGGCCTGATATTGAACCTGTTCATTGGAATCGGTGTGTTGCAACAGGGAGACTTGGAAAACAGCAGGACAGCGGCCCTCGGACTGGGATTGCCCACCCCTGCTTTAGCTGTCCTTCTTCAGAGACACGCCCCAGCTAAGTTGCTTTCATTTTGACAGTTTGAACTTAGTGGCGTGAAAACATTCCTTCATATTACAGATATGAAATCAAAATTCCTGGTGGTTACAGTATCCCATCGGGAAATAAAAAACACCACCCGCCTACAACATTATAAAGATCTGCAGTAAAATGAGATCTACAGTAATACAAGAGCTGCATCAACAATTCCTGTCTTTGCAAAAATAACAGCCCTCAGTTTTGAGTGACACTGTCAAAAAGGTATTCATATAACTCGATGTGTATTATTGTGATTTTAGTTTGCAGTGGTGTCAAGTCGGATCGGATCATGCTGAGAGCTGTGCTAGTAAATGGTATATCCGCACTATAAGCTACACCCATCATAATAATTACATTGTTAAATGAATTCCCACTTGATGATTAAAAGTGATCATTATGATCTTCATGCCGAATTGGTGCTGGATGTCATTTGATTAGACGCATCACAGTCCAGTGATTGACTCACTTGACTTGCATGCGTTCAGTTCCTACTCAGGGAGTGAATGTGAGTGTTAATTGGACATGCTGCAACTCCCTGAAACCCTAAACGGCATCGGCAGCATAATGGATGGATGGATGGATACATCTGGATGGATATACTGCGGATTCCGTAGATTAGAGTGAATGGGCTCATAATGTCTGTGTATCTATCGCTATGCAAAACACGAAATACATGGAATAAGAGACTGAAAACATTTCCCAGTAGCTTTTGTATGATTCAAGGGAAATGTGATTCATTGAGGGCCCGTTTTTGCAGCAAGGTCATAGCTCCAAAAAGTCATCAATGGATTTCGATAAAATTGACTGTGTTGCTTTCGTGTGAATCCAAGGACAAATCTGATTAACTTTTCAGCAAAACATGTCACTACAAACCAGGAAATAATTATATCAACTTGGTGTGTTGTGATCAGGGCTTTATGCTGTCCGATTCTGAGACGATCCTCTATGAGTGAGATTGGCTGATCTTGTTTCGGTCCGGCTCACATGGATTAGCTGCACATCTTTCAATTTTACAGCTGTTCGCAAATGTTTCTTTATCGATAATTACCTGTTTTTCGATTAAGTGATTTATCTAATGATTGTGATTTATTTAATTCATCTAAATTTCCATCCTTTTGTGACACTAAAACAGGACATTATTTCAAATTGACATTGCGGAACATGCGCACACATATATTCAGTTAGTGGTCTGGTCTATAAGGTGCAGTGTTAAGGAAAAGGGGAGGGGACGCTGCACTGCACACAAGATAGTCTCTTGTTGGCTGCCGGCTGCAAAGTACGTACAAGCCCTTTTGTGAGATGCAATGAAACACATTGATCCACATCTGCGCCGGTCACATACTTTTTTTATGGAAATCGAACGATCACAATCAGTGGCCAAACAATCGGAACACCGCTAATACAAACTACCACAGAAACGATGTACGATTGATTCTTCAAAACTGGGAGCCGTTGGTTGAAAAGAGAAAAGATTTTTAAAGAATACTCTAACAATGGTGGGCGGCCCAGCGGTCGAGTAGTAATAATAATGATAATACATTTTATTGAATAGCGCCTTTCAAAACACTCAAAGACACTTTACAATCAACAAAAACAATAAAACCACAGGTAAATGTATTTATTATTATAAATAATAAAAGAAGATGAATTTAATTTGAATAGGTGGGTTTTGAGATGGGATTTGAATGTGGGAAGAGAATCAATATTACGGATGTTGGGTGGAAGTGAGCGGGTCGACCTCACAGTTCAGAGGTCGTGGGTTCGATCCCGGCTCCGGCCTTCCTGTTTGGAGTTTGCATGTACTCCCCGTACCTGCGTGGGTTTTCTCCGGTTTCCTCCCACATTCCAAAAACATGCATGGCAGGCTGATTGAACACTCTAAATTGTCCCTAGGTGTGAGTGTGAGCGTGGAAATGGTTGTTCGTCTCTGTGTGCCCTGCGATTGGCTGGCAACCAGTTCAGGGTGTTCCCCGCCTACTGCCCGAAGACAGCTGGGAGAGGCTCCAGCACACCCCGCGACCCTTGTGAGGATAAAGCGGATCCCAAAATGGATGGATGGATGGATTCCAACAATGGAACGATTCCGGTGTTTTATTTTCATTTAGATTGTAGAAATGCTAAAAATATGTATTGACACATTTTCTTTTCAACTTGAAAAGGACCTTGCACCATAGACCTTTCCGATGAAGTCGACACAGCGAACTTAAGCAGATCTGTGAGTTTGAACTTAACACTGCCATTAATGATAAATCAGTTATAGCAGTGAGCCGCACAGCTAAAAAGCTGCTTTTTCTAGAGCAACAATTCTGATGTGGAAAGCTTTAAATTAATTAGTCGACTCCCGCCAAAGCCAACAACCATTTGTCGCATTGACACAGGGTGTCCCTCATCAACCATCTCCATGCTAATTACCCTGATGTGGTGAGGGAGAAGGGAAGAGTCGTTCCCGAGAAGTGCTCTGCCACTCATTAGCGCCAACTCATACCTTACTCTCTCTCATTGTATTGACAGCACAGAAATTGGTCTGACCACTGGTGGAGCAGCTGTCATGGATCATGCTCAAACTTAATCCCACAGAGTTTATAATTGCTTATTCCCGCTGTGCCATTTTTTTTTTTTTTAAACAATCAATTCTTCTCTGCCTGCCCCACACCTCCTCATCCCCACAGAAGAACTATACAGGGTGTTCCAAAAGTCTTGGGCACATTTTGACATTGAATATCTCGGAAACTAACTAAGGATATAAAAACGCATCTGGTAAATTCAAGCTTGTAATCTCAATTTTTACATGGAATGTTCAAAGATGTTCAATGTGAGCACCATTGGTCACATGACACACATCAAGCCAATAGTCAAATTCTTGCCAAACACGTCCCAGCATTGCATTGTCAATGGTTGCAACAGCTTCTGTTATTCGTCCCCTTCTTTTAGCTGGGCATAAGCACCCATCTGTTTTGAATTTACCATGCCATCTCACTATGGACTTCCTCTCTGGTGGCTCCTTTCCGAATTTTCTGCGAAATGCCCATTGAACAACAGTCCATGATTCAGTTTTTGCAAATTCAAGCACACAAAACACCTTTTCTGGTTGAGTGAACCCCATTAATGGGTCTGAAAAGAAATTAAAAAATCAATCGCCTTACGAAAAACCTAATGTAATTAGCTTTAAAATGGCACAACTTTTATCTTACTACCATTTATAGTTAAGGAGATATGGGGACTTCAAATGTGCCCAAGAGTTTTGGAACACCGCGTATATTGGAAATAGTGCATGGTTTGGTTTAGTTTGGTCCATTTCTTTCGCACACTTATAGAGACGTGACCCCTACTATTTGTGCAAGCGTATGACAAGAGCAAAGAAATCTCAAACAAAAGGTGAAGAGTTCTTTCAAGGTGTCTGAACTAGAGAAAACATGAAATAGCATTCAAGCATCTTCAATGAACGATGACATTGATTTTTTTTTCTTTTATGGAACTTGAAGCATCATCACGATTCTGCTGAAAGATAATATCAGCATTTGAAGTGAATTGTGTGTGAAACACGTCAGCTTTAGCTGTTCAGTCATGTTGAGAAGTTCTATTATGAACTGGATAGGCTTCAGGTGCTCTCCATACGCTTGACTGGAGTCTTGTGATTCTGAAATGAATAACCACATTTTGGTTTTCCAAAAGAGGACATGAGGAATTTGAAAGTAAGATAACAACAACGCCTGAAGAACAAATGGCAAATATTTGTTTTTTCATAGTCTTTTGAATAGGTCATGGGCGGCGGCCTGGTGGTCGACTGGTTGTCGTGTCGGCCTCACAGTGCCTGCGTGGGTTTTCTCCGGGTACTCTGGTTTCCTCCCACATTCCAAAAACATGCGTGGCAGGTTCAGGGATCACTCTAAATTGTCTCTAGGTGTGATTGTGAGCGCCAATGGTTGTCGTTGTGTGCCCTGCAATTGGCTGGCAACCGGTTCAGGGTGTCCCCCGCCTACTGCCCGAAGGCAGCTGGGATAGGCTACAGCACGCCCCGCGACCATTGTGGATCAGAAAATTGATGAATGGATGGGTCATGGGCTTCCATACCATCACTCAGGTTAGAGCTGTGCTATGTAACCTAGAGAGAAGTGAAATTCCCTGACAATACAACAACCCCAATCAACAAGAATATTCACAGGCATTAAGGATGAGATGATAAAATTCTAGTGGATTTTTAAGGGAAAAGATTATATCTGGTAGCTCTACTAACAATGCTTGACAATTTTATCAATGAGACAAAAAACATGGCTTTTTAATGTAGTTGTTGCGGCAAGATTGCTGGGTTTGTTGAATGCTTCAAGACAAGCAATTTGTCATTTCTGGTGCTGTGGGCTTTGGGTGGCTAGAGCCTGGACTTTGTGTCTCATCATTTACTGCACTAATTTCTCAGGAGAACACATTTATCACGGACCTCTTCACTGGGTTGCCAATTCGACTTTTTTTTTCATCAAGCACTTCGTGTTTTGAAAACAAATTTGAACCTTTCAAGTCTGCTCAATTAAGTCATCAGTTGTTTTGTTGTACACTAAATCTGTTTACCGTTGCACTGCACTCACGGAATTAAATCCATTTGCAAGTTTTGCTGAAATGGAGGAGAGCCAATGATTTGAAATGAAATTGTACATTCAGACGTCTGATAGTAAATTCGTACTGTGCACTGTGTCATTATCATTTCTAGCAGTGTGTGAAGGATGCAATTAAAACTTAGTATCTCATACAATGGACCAATGTTCCTTCTAATTTTCCTTGCGTCCGAGCAGTCACACAAACTCCCTGAGCACAGTGGCCAAACCAGTATCATACTTGTCAAATACCTAAGATCATAACAAGTTACATTGTGTAAATATGTTACAAAAAAAATTAAAACCACATATATTGCAAAATAGAACTTATCATTGAATAGCAATTTATGACACAAAATAAAATCAGCCATAGTTTGTTACTCTATTCTGACCACACACGTCATTTTTATTCATTCATTCATCTTCCGAACCACTTTATCCTCACGAGGGTCGCGGGGGGTGCTTGAGCCTACCTCAGTTGTCTTCGGGCAGTAGGCGGGGGACACCCTGAACCGGTTGCCAGCCAATCGCAGGGCACACAGAGACGAACAACCATCCATGCTCACATTCACACCTAGGGACAATTTAGTGTTCAATCAGCCTAACATGCATGTTTTTGGAATGTGGGAGGAAACCGGAGTACCTGGAGAAAACCCACACAGGCCCAGGGAGAACATGCAAACTCCACACAGGAAGACCGGAGCAGGGATCAAACCCACGACCTCTGAACTGTGAGGTCTACGCGCTCACCAATGGACCACCGGGCCTCCCCACAAGTAATAATAGTAATAATATTTAATAAAACACATATCTCTAGTCACCTTACCCTAAAACGTACAAAAGGGCCTCACTAAGGGGCTCGCAACCTATGCCCATGTTTGAACGGTCCGCGTGATGTCTTCAGCATCAAATCAGTGATGAGTCTGAGTGTGTATGTGTATTAATGTATGCTTCAAACTATAGTAGAACTATTGTGTGTGCACCCTCGGTCGCGTTACTAAAACTGGAAGGGAAGTGGGAATGGTGTGGTGTCCTGTTTGTAGATTAAATTTCAGCGGAAATGAAAGGACTGAGTGTAATCATGTAATGTGGTTAGTGTGCGCCAATTACTCATATGCGCAAACTTGCAGGGAATGTTGCAATGGATGTTCAAATGCCAATTTAATCGAACAATTTAAGATTTACCCTAAAAAGTGACCAACTCGGGAAAATCCATCCGTCCATCCATTATCCAAACCACTTATCCTCACGCGGGTCGCGGCAAGTTGGACACCCTGAACTGGTTTCCAACCTATAAACGAACAACCATTCACACTTAAATCACACCTGGGGACAAATAAAGTGCTCAATTAACCTACTGTGCATGTTTTGGGATTGTGGGAGGAAACCAGAGTTCCCAGAGAAAACCCACGAAGGCTTGGCAAAAAGGAGGGCTGGGCCTAACTAACAGTGTTAGCTAAAGGGGTGAAGACAGGACTGCCTTGAGCATCCCATACATGCTCGACGGGTGCCATGGCCGGTGAGTATCCTACCCATACCAGGACTGTGATGTTTTCAGCTTCAACAAATCGTGTACAAATTCATGCCACATTACATGGGCCAGGCATCATCATGCTGCAACCTGAGGTGATCGTCGTGGATAAATGCCGCAATGATGGGCCCCAGAAACTCATCACGGTATTTCTGCGCATTCAAAATGCCATCAGGAAAATGCCCTTGGGTTCAATGTCCATTACAAAGGCCTGCTGATTCCATCACCTCACTGCCACTTTGGGGCAGTTGGTCCACAACGTTAACCAACTCACCCACACGATGCATTACACGCTGTCTGCCATCTGGCCTATTTCGTGAAAAAATGGATTTGTGAAGGGAACACCTCTCCAAAGGGTCAGACGCTATCAAATGTAAGCACTTTCTCACGCGAGTCAGTTACAACAAACTGCATTCAGGTCAAATGCAATTGTCTTAGTTGACGAAGAGCGACTAGCCAGCATGTCTGCAATTGGCGTTGAGATGGACGCCTGACAAGATTCTGATGGTCTCCACTGACATCAATATATTGTGAAGTAACGCGGCTGCATTAATTACGAAATTTGTGGCCGTGAGTGAGGTAAACTAAAGTACTTTAAAGAGATGCGATTTTGTGTTACAAACTAGTAGGGCTCCCTTTCAACTTTGCCTCTTGCGCCCAGTCAGCTGTGAAAGATGATCATAAACAGAACAAGAGTCTTTTCTATTTATATTAAATGCTCCTAATATGTCACTAAGAATTTTAGTCAACTATTAATAGTTTTAGCATCGGAAATTGCATCTTCGGCTTTAAAACTGAACAGCTTCTTGATGGATTAGGTGATGTTTTCAGGAGTTACGTGGCTTTATTTATTGGCTTTCTGGCACTGACATTTGCTGGATATAGACTCTGAAGGTCAAGAGCATGGGTCTTTTTCACTCTTATGTGAAGACACGCAGAGCAAAAAGGCAACAGTATTTGAAATCCATGCAGCGGTTCAGTGTAAAATAGAAATTAAGTCATAAAATGCACCATTTTATTGGCTTATACAGCGGACACATTTAAGGTAGAATGTTTGCATTTATCTGAGCACAAGATCATTTTTCTGACGGCCCCTGCTGTCACCCTGAAAGTACCCACTTGAGACTAAATGGGGAAACCTTTTGAAATACGTCTTGAGTGTTATGATCCGTTGAATCCCCATCTCTTGGCAAAGAGCGTCAATGTGTCAAATGTGCAGCAGGCCCCACGACGACAAATAACTCACAGCAAGCAGAAGAGGACGGCTTTCTTTGACGGCTCCCACACAGCCAAGGCAGCCGATCACCATGATGATGGTTCCCAGCGCGATGAGCAGGTTGGCTGCCGACAAGGAGGGAAGGGACGCCGACAAGGTGGCAAAGTTGCCCTGGGTCACTGAGAGCCAAACGCCCACCCCCAGTATGCCACATCCTCCAAGCTGCAGAGGGAACACAAGAGACATGACACTGTCAGCCGAGCCACAAACAGAAAGGCTCACACGGGATGGCTTGAAAACAGAGCAAGAGTGTCAGGTTAACAAGGGCCATTGTTTGTAACTGATAACCTTAATCCCAAAGGAACTTGAAGTCAAACCAACAGTTCTTTGAAGATGGCGCCAAGAACAAATTGTGTTAACAGGGATTTGTCCTACGTGAGGCTTTGAAAACGGTCCAGGCCGACAATCGTAAATATTCAACATGTTCAAAAATTGTGATTGTAAATCCTTATGTGTTCGGCCAATACTGAATTCGGCTGAGCCACGGGCTCCATGATTGTGATATGAAGCTAAACGATAGCCAATTGCAAAGAGATCTGAAGTTGGCATTGTTGCCAGACAGTGTTGAAGCATCATTTAAGTGTTTGTATAAAACCTCTTCCAAGTCATTCGCCACAAAAAAAAAGAGTTTGTAGTTAGCAGATACATGTAAACTAACAGTCAGCGTATCATATTGTATTTCTTGTTATAATCTAGTATCTCTCTTTCTTCTTTTTTGTATTTACCAGCACACTTAATGAGCCGTGGCAGCATGCCGCTGCCTCCCACAGTTAACTTTCTGCACTAAAACAGACATCCCGAGTGCATGACACACCATAAAAGCAGTAAGCACCAGAGGTGGCCCACTTGAGTCATATGATGATGAAGGACTTAAATCAACTCGAGTCACTGATTTTATGACTTTCGACTTGTTTGGCAAAAACTGAAAGACTGGACTTTGATTTGAACTCCAAGACTTCACAAGTCATTCGGCTCAATATATATTTTTCAATATGGTGTACCTGTTTTTGAAAGAAAAGTTTGGGAGATTTTTTTTAATGACATCCGCACGGAACACCCGGCAACCAAGGCCACCAATAGGCTACAATATGAAACGAGTCATGGAGGAATTGCAGGGCCTATATATGCAAAGCAAAGCACTATGTGTTATCTGCGCATAGTGAGCAACAGCCCTGACTTGACTTACAACTTGCTCAAACCAAGTAAAAACTTGACTGGCAACTTGATTCGATTGGCTTGATATTTTTTTCCGCAACTTGGGACTTGCTTAAGATTTGAAGGTGACAGCTTGATACTTGCACGTACGTGACTTACTCCCATCTCTGGTAAGCATATACTTGCACGAATCAGGTGTGAAAAATCGGTATGCGCACCACTTGAGTTTCATTGTAATTTTATAGAGTTTGACTACAATGAATGCAAAAAGAACAAAAAGGATTTTGCAAAGAATTTTTACATCCCACAATATAAAAAGGGTCGATCAATAACTCCAGGGACTTCATCAAGCAGCAATAACACCACTTCATTGAAATTCAATCAATCAGTGAACTATTCGCAGCCTTTAGTTTTTTTTTTGTTTTAATTTTTCCATTGTTGCAAGTTTATAGCAATTTTGGCTTATCTGCATTAGCGACGATGAAATGTTTGTAACGACTCGAGCTGATCAATTGACATCCCGTCATCACACACTTGTTTCCTCACCTCCTCATTCAAAGATGCATGATGTGCTGTGTAATGTTCGTTTGCCAACAAATAACATTTTGCCAACATTTCCAGAATGTTCTTTGTGAAATTGATTCAAACTATTTTGATTGAGGTGCAATGATGGCATGAAACACAATAGAGAAGCACTTTTCATTGGCAGTCCGCAGAAAGTAGCCGAAACTCACTGACAACATATCAGAGAGCGGAGGCAATTAACTTGAAAGGGTCCAGGTAAGGGAAATACATTTTTTGTTGAAAATTATATTCCAGGAATTACAGTGGTATTTATTTTACAAATTTGCACACATTTTGTCACATTTCTGAAAAATAATACGATATTGTGTAATATTACATATGAAGCATGTTCAAGAGGGAACAATGTCCATTTGTCGATATGCTCAGCCTATATGTCAGACGCATTCTGTAGAAGTAGCTCAGCAGATGACCGATCCAGTCATCCAATTTCTGTAGCATTGTCCTCATTTAGGGTCATAGGGGTCACAGGGGACTTTGTTCGAGAGGTAGGCTACTCGCTGCATTGATCACCTTCCAGTTGTAGCAGATGATCCATCAAAATGCTAATTATGGACATTAGGACTAGCTGAACGATGGAAGGGCTCTTAAGAAAGGCACAGAAGTGTCAAACGTCTTGGGGCAAGAAGCCGACTCAGACGTCTCTCTTCTAGTGTATGTGTTGAGTTTTGTGTGTGTGTGTGTGTATACAGTATACAGTATATATATATATATAGTCAAACCTCGGTTTTCGTCCAAAAATTTAGTTTTTTATGCCTCAGATGACGAACAAATTTCGGTTCTCGAACAAACTGAGCGCACTTGAATGCACCATTTGACTCCTTTCGCCTTCCTCGGGTAGAATAGGAAGTGACGCTTCCTCGTGCTGCTTTCCATTGTGAGCAGACGTGTTCAGTAAACATTTTTATTTGAAAAAGAGCGTTGTGTCGGTTTTGGAAAAATTTCGGTTTTCGAACAGCCTTCTGGAACGCATTGTGGATGAAAACCGAGGTTTGACTGTAATATATATAGATATATATCTATATATATACATCTATATAGATGTATATATATATATATATATATATATAGAGAGAGAGATGTATATATATATATATATATATATATATATACACATCTATATAGATCTATATATATTGTTGAGGAAATTTCGCCTTACCATGTAAACTGTGGATACTGAACTCTATAATGAACATCTGCTGAAGCACTTAAGACAAAACAAGGTAGTATTTTTGCTCTCCTCAGCTTTTACTCCTGGGGCAACTTGACAGCCCCAAACACTTCCTCCCATCTTAATAATAATAATACATTTTATTTATAAGACACCCAAGGACACTTTACAACCAGACAAAACAACAAAACAGCAGATGCGGTCTGTACTGTCACCATGCCAAGATTGAACTGCATTGACCTTTCTTTGTCTCTGATGTTTACATAAGGGGAAGGACTGCCCGCCCCGCATTTACATATTATGCCTATATAAACGTGTGACTGTATTTTGTCTGGGCTTCCTGATGAAATCTGAAACTCTCAGGAGCCCGAATCGATTCGTGTTGTGTTGTGATAAACTGAGAAAAAGACAACGTGGTGTTGGGTCTTCTTCCGCCTTACAGAGAAAGAAAAGGACTTGTGTCCAAGGAGGGCCGTAAAGAAACAGAATTCTCCCCTCCTCTACAAATGGCGTCACGAACAGGATTTCTCTGGAAAAAGACCAACACCGGTTTCAAGATTTTCAGACTCAGGCAGTAATCAAGGAGCTCCACTTTAAAAAGGTAAGACACGCCGGTTCCTACGGGCAAAGTGTCAAGATTCGGCTTATGATCAAATCAAACTGCTCTGAACCTGAATGTGTTGAACCAAGTATAGTGATTGAATTTTTCGTAGGTGGCAAATACCAAATTGATAATAAGTTTTATGGGACTTATGTGACTATGGAAAAATGAAGTACTGTAATGGCTGAGTAGGACTGCCGACTGGAGATTGGGGTCTGAGTAGAGTAGGTGTGAGGTATATTCAAATTAATATACCGTCTAAAATTTGCCACTGAGTAGTAGATAACTGAATTGGCACAGTTAGTGAGGCACCACGTAGGCGGTTTAAAATTAGGTAGAACCACTGAGTCGTAGGTTTGGCTAGTAGCTGACGGGCAAAGACCAAACTGAGTTGGTAGTAAGCAATTAAAAAATTAGTGGTTAATTGCGGAGGCAGGTCCAGGTAATTTTTATTATTCTGGATGCTGTAAAAGAGTAGGACTGCCGACTGAAGATCGGGGTCTGAGTAGAGAAAGAGTAGGACTGCCGACTAAAGATTGGGGGGTCTGAGTAGATAAAGAGTAGGACTGCCAACTGAAGATTGGGGTCTGAGTAGATAAAGAGTAGGATTGCCAACTGAAGATTGGGGTCTGAGTAGATAAAGAGTAGGATTGCCAACTGAAGATTGGGATCTGAGTAGATAAAGAGTATTTTTAGGGCAAGTTAGGGACAGCTCCGTTGTTCCATAAGGGAGAATATTGGACGGTGAGTATGATAAAAACATGGTGAACTGTAAGATAGACGGAAAGCCTGAAGGCAAGAAAACGGGTAAAAAGCCGTAAGGAGGTAAGTAGAGAAAAAAAAGGTGAATGCATTGCGCAGAAAGAGAAAAGGGTGAATGCATTGCGCAGGGAGGTAAGTAAAGCGACAACAAGGTTTTAAGAATAAGTGTAAGAATAAGACAAAAGTTTGGATAGTCGTGCAGCAACACGAATTAAAAAATTTAGGTTACGACTACAATTGAGAGTACGCGGAGAGCTAGGACCGCCGAAACGGAATTTAGTTTCCAGGACACAGGAATTGATCCTTCCTGTGCGGTTGTGAATGTTGCGAGCTTGATGTGTGAATGGCGCACAGACCGGTCTTTGGGTGAATGTATATTGTGATTGGGGATTACAATACCACGGGGTATCATGTCCCATATAAAATAGAGTAAAGTAGCGAACATTGAATCCAGAAACTCCAGTTTGGTGTTATGGTTGATGTTTGATGAAAATTCTACTGAGAAAGCCTTTTTGGCTATTGTAAGAAATAAATAAATAAATAAAAAATTGACAGTCACCTCTCTGATGACGTTCCGGGACCGCACAGCGGTGGATGTGCTCTTGGCTGAGGCCAATGGAGCGTGTGCGATGTGTGGATGAACAGTGTTCTACCACGCCCTGAGGGCCTCGCACACTGAACCGGACCATTCTTGTCGTCAGAATTAGTGGGTAAGAACTTTGTGACATTTTAAAAAAAGCTCAGTGAAATTCAAGTTGAGTGCATTTCATGGGCGGCTTGACCACTGCCGTCGACATTGAGGAAAAAATGAATAAACAAAGTAACACAGAGAAAGTTATGATAAACAAGGCAGCGATGATGCCTCCTCCGCCGCATGGGGCGAGGAGCGCTCAACTTATGATCCAACCACAAGCGCCGAGTGGCCATTTGAACATAGACGAAAAAAAGGGGGTAACACATTCTAGCCATTTTGCTGGTCCCCACTCGCATCCATTGTGTGCCAAGCTCCCCCTGATTTGCCCAGGGTGGTTCATAAACAATTGGTAAAATTAGAAAAATGTATGCAAATTAAACAGGATAATGATAGCATGAGTGCTTGGGATGCGACCACTTTTATAAGTAATGAGACTGAATTGGCTAGGCGAATGTTGCTGGATTTGCCTAAAATTGACTATGACATACAATTGTGGGCAATAGACTGGCTTAAGAGTAATTATTTACCCAAAGAAATTATGGACCTTCTAGAGGGAATAGCTTCTTGTAATTTGACTAGGTTGAATGATAGAAAATCAGACGCACTGAGTTCCCTTTATCCGACTCCATTGGGTTCCCTACAACAATTGGCGTTTGAATTGTTATCTGAGGTACACCCAATGACTTATTTGGTTAATTGTATGGATGCTTGGGTGACTGCCACAGGGCAGGACCCCAATAGCCATCCATTGAATCAAGCTTTGTTCAGGCAAGCAGTGCTGGGGGTTGTCCGTCTGATGTGCAGAAAATGATGACTAACTCTCCCACTCTCCCCACTTCAGATGACGCGAAATGGCGAACTCATTTCCTATATTATGCGCAGCATTCTCGAATGAGAGCCAAGGAAGAGACTGAGAAAACATCCACGCTACAGAACGACTTTTTGAACTCACAAATACAAGAGGCTAAGAGAGTCTCCAGTAATGCATGCAAAAAAGAGAAACTTGGGAGATCTAATCAAATGTCTATCAGTGTCTCTCAACAGGCTCCACCATGGCTGATCACACCCCCACCACAGCTCCAAGCCCCACCTCAGCATTACGGCCTGCCCCTAAGGCGGGGCCGAGACGCATGGCTGGGGGGAGGTCCGAGACGGGAAGGTGGGCATGGACGAGGAAGTCACGGGAACCAAGCTGGCTGTTTCATTTGTGGTGATGTGAATCATTGGACAAGGAAATGTCCACACCGCCGGCACCCATCTGTTCACCAATCAGGCTATGATCAACAAGCTCTGACTCCTCCTCCACGAAACTTGCAACAATGACAAGCTACGGCACCCCCACATGGACAATACCCATTTGCTCCATGGGTACCTGAATCCCGGACAATAGGGATCACTGCTGGCCTCACCGAAAGATTGTCATGAACCTGAACATGCTGGACCACACTTGCTCCCAATGACTGCTGACACAAGGCTGACTATTGCTAAAGTCAGCTGATAACCCGCCACTGAACTCTGTCTTCCAACAGTATCGGCTTTGGTCTCCTTAGATTTCCTCCATATGACCTTACCACCCGCTGATCGGTCCTTCCCACTGCACAATGCTTTTGACAGACTAGAGAACAACATTTATTGCATGGCCTGGTTGGTTGAAACACAAGGCAATTTATTTAATGTTCCCTATTCCTAAATTGTTGTAGGTCCTGAAGGGTGTGGCAGCCGGAGTGGACCTGTCAGAGGATCTCATCTCATTGACTGGTATCGTATGCTTGACATAGCTGCACCGCACATATGGTTTTTGCCGTCTACTCAGATATACGAAAATTCTGATTCGTACACATTTTTCTGTAATTGATTTAGCAAATGTTTTTTTCCATTTTCCACTTTCAGAATCATATAGGGAAATTTCTCATTCTCTCACCTTGGAGTGATATTTCGCTACACTCGTTTACCTCACGTATTCAATTTTGTCTTTGGGAATTTTTTTTTAAGTACAATAACAGCTACTTCTACTCTTTCCAACCTCCAGATGGCGTAGTACTTATTCGGTATGGTAATGTTCTTCCCGGTGCGACATCAGGGATTTCTTGTTTGGACTACCACTAGGTGGCTCCTTTTGGATTGGCTACAACTTTATTGTCAAATGTCCTCTATGTGCAACATACAGCACAGATGAAATTTCTTCCCTCTCATTGACGTTTGGCTTTTTGCGGTTTCAAACTATTGCATGGGAAAATTACAATGCGCACTGTAATTAAATTTCGGGGAAGATTGGACACATCAGAAGGTACAGCGATGCCGGCTTCTCTTGTGCAGCCTGATCTGGCTGGTTCATTTGGATGTTTCCGAAAAAGAAGACTCTTTCCATAGTTCTTTTTCAGAAAAGAGAGGGGAACGTGAATGAAAGGTACGTGAACAACAGGGAAGTGAAAGACTAATTTTTGTTGGCATGCAATTGGACCCAATTGAACAAAAACAGCAGAAGTAACATCAATTAAGCATAGTGTGGAAAATTAATAAATTTAAAAATATATATATATATATGAGATAGGCCCCACTAAAACCAAAAGAAGTAGCTATTATTAATGCAGGGGACATATTAGAAGGAAAATAGTACAAACAACCTACATCAATCAGAGTTAAGGTGATAAATTCTAAACATTGATTATATATAATAATAAATCAGAATTAAGTTGATAAATAGAGAAAGGTACTGCAATATCCATTATGAATACAAGAAAATTGACATAAGAGTACCAGGGTGTGAAAGTATAAAGTCCCAATATGAATCAAATGTAGAAAATATATCACGGTCAAGGGTAAAAGCATGAGAATTTATGGAGACTTCTTCTTTGTTTCTCTCTTTGTTTTTTCTTTCTTTTCTGATTGATATAGAAATAATCTACTTATATACAAACATATAACTTGGGGTAGGACAAGATAAGTTTTTTGCTTCTTCCTACTCCTTTGAGCATAATAATTGTGTTGTATGATGACTGATTTCTCTTTCCTTTTACAATTTTACTTACCTTATTTCCTGTCAATTTATTACTGTGTATGTTCAATCAACAAAACAAAACATACAAACAAACTTCCCACATAGAAGTAGGAAATGACAAAGCAGACAAGATGACTAAAGAGACAGCAGACAACGACTTGAGTTAGTCAGTGATGGTAGTGGAACCAAGAATGGGAAAATGTATGTTTTCCACACTAACCACCTTCTTGCAGGTCAAGAGAGGGCATCCCCTGAGGTGAAGAACTACTGGCTATCCACAAACAGGGTGGCCAGGGATAAGACTGGTTTGTATCGGCACAAAATTGACGGACGTCCAGTTCCATCAGCAGATAAATTGAAGACTTTAATTCATGAGGCACACGGTCCAGCTCATTTGGCTAAAAGGAATGTGGCAGATAGGTTAAGATCCTGGTATCATATATGAGGAAATTTCGGGGTGCGGTGTCTGTAATCGACATAATGTAAGGAATAGTCTCAGGACGGTACCCGGGGTCCAGGTGAGGAAGTCGTTATTGATTTCACTGACATGATAGATCGAATTAGAGGCAAACGATACCTTTTAGTGATGGTGGACGCTTACACTCGATGGCCTGAGGCTTGCGCATGCAGTAAAGAGGATGCGATGGCTGTGATTAAAATTTTGGTAAACCACTACATTCCAACACATGGGTTTCCACGTGTGGTTCGATCGGATAATGGCACTCACTTCGAGAATAAACATCTCCAACAAGTCGAGCAGCTGTTGGGGCTTAAGCATGAATTTGGCACAATTTATCATCCACAATCTCAAGGTATGTTCGAACGAATGAACCGGACGCTCAAACTAAAACTTTCCAAGGTGATGGCATCGGCAAAACTGAATTGGGTCGAGGCACTGCCGATTGCGTGGCTTGCTATGAGGTCGACCATTAATTCTGCCACAGGGTTCACACCTTTTGAGCTGGAGCATGGCCAGGAGTTCCCTGGTCCGTGGCGATCCATGGACCAGGGCACTCTTCAACAGATGATTCCCCATAAAGCATACATGGACTCATTGAGTGTTCTCGTCTCTCATTTCCAGAAGCAGTCTGAACTCCAGGGTGAGCAACCGAACGAGCCAGGCGTAAAACCACAGACGTATCCTGAGCAGGTGTATCTGCGGGTCCTTAAGCGGAAGTGGCATCAGCTGAGATGGACGGGACCCTACAAAGTGACGGAAAGGACCAATCATGCTGTTCGCACTTTTTACTAGAGAAGATATGCAGACAATTTTGTGATCACAAGGTCGGTTGTGATCAAGACAGGGATTGTTGAGGAAATTTCGCCTTACCATGTAAACTGTGGATACTGAACTCTATAATGAACATCTGCTGAAGCACTTAAGACAAAACAAGGTAGTATTTTTGCTCTCCTCAGCTTTTACTCCTGGGGCAACTTGACAGCCCCAAACACTTCCTCCCATCTTAATAATAATAATACATTTTATTTATAAGACACCCAAGGACACTTTACAACCAGACAAAACAACAAAACAGCAGATGCGGTCTGTACTGTCACCATGCCAAGATTGAACTGCATTGACCTTTCTTTGTCTCTGATGTTTACATAAGGGGAAGGACTGCCCGCCCCGCATTTACATATTATGCCTATATAAACGTGTGACTGTATTTTGTCTGGGCTTCCTGATGAAATCTGAAACTCTCAGGAGCCCGAATCGATTCGTGTTGTGTTGTGATAAACTGAGAAAAAGACAACGTGGTGTTGGGTCTTCTTCCGCCTTACAGAGAAAGAAAAGGACTTGTGTCCAAGGAGGGCCGTAAAGAAACAGAATTCTCCCCTCCTCTACATATATATATAGGTAGATATATATATACAGATGTAGATAGATATAGATATATACTGTATATATAGATATATATCAATGTAAAAGTAAAGAGAATGATCGAAATGTTTCTTTTGTTGTATTAAAACCACGAAAGATGTGGGGTTGCCATGGCAACGGCAGCGACAATATTCTCTTCACTTCAAACCACTGTGCTATCACGATTTTGAAGGCTCAAGGATAAAGGGAAATTATGACATCGTGTTACTTTAGATGAAAAAGACTTGTTATGCTAAAATCTTGTGATAGAAAATTTGCTGTGTGCAGCGTGCTTTCTCAACCTTTTCCCCCAAAAGTCCCTCAAATGGAATGAAAGTGGGAGAACAGTAGTGATGTTTCTTTTTTTGACTTTTCCTCAACTTGTTTTTCTCAGTTTAACGAGCAATTTCAAAAACAACAACAACAAAAACACAATTTCAAATTTGAAAGGAATTGGACTTCTTTGGTGCGTGTGTGTGGACATTTCGGAGCATGCTGCATCGGAACTTTTTTGTCATCTCTGTGTGCTTATTAGGCACACCATTTCATGAGGAACGCAAAAGGTTGTGGGAGGCAGCTGCATGTTTATGATGCACATCAGTTATGAGTTCAGAAACACACAAATACACAAACCATTACCATTTGTTCTTCATCCCAGAGCCTCGAAGATTTAACGAAACGAAATATGAGATTACTGTTTCCCCATGAATTTAATGAGTTCTTTGACTGGAAGTAAGGTAAAGCGAAAATTAAAGGAGCTGATATGGTTGATTCCAGTTTTGCTCACGAGCCGCCGCAGCTGGGAAACTTCAGCGGATAGCAAATTAAGGATCTTGGGGTGAGTGTGACTCACAACGAAGGCTAATTACTACGCCACAGAGTGTGTGCTTTCATGAAGATTGGCTACCGAGTGATGTGTGAAAGATGAAAGGGATTGCCGGGACTAGATGATGGCGAACATTTTTGAGGTCATATGCTCATCAGAGAAGGTATTATCACGTGTGTGTTACTTATTTTCTGCAAACGCGGAGCACATGTTCATTGAAGTCAAGCACGTCTCCATATCACTTTCGCATTTACAAAGATGTACTGGTCAAAGAAAGACAAACAGGCAAGTTGACCCCATTTGTATTTCTTTTGCTTGCGTCGCAGCTCGGTGACCTTGTTTCATCTTTTATCAGGGGATTTAATTCATCCTCAGTGTATAAGAAAATCAAAATCAAAAAACGTTGTGCATTGGGACTATGCACGCTCACCTTCATTTCAAACAGCAGCCACTCCAACAGCAGGATTTACATGCTCACGGGTTTGCAGTGTGCCAACGGATGCCGTTCTTTGGGCTGCTTCCAAATGTTTAAATGATGTGCTGATTAGTGCTTGTAAAATTAAGCGTGGTAAATGAGCTTCTGAGCAACTTGATACAGGAAGACAACATTTTGAACAAGATTTACACTTAAAGGTTGAACTGACTGAATTCCAGCTGGAAAATGCCTGATGCATCTAATTTGGTGTTCTCAGACGCGCGTCAAGCCTCGAACATCATCCATCCGTTTTCTATCCCGGATGTCGCCTGCTTCAGCTGATTCTGAGGGAGAGGTAAGTCACACCTTAGCCTGGCCGCCAGTCAATCGCGGATAGATTTTGCTTTATTTCTGTATTATTTGTATAATTATTAACAAAATCAAATTAATCCAGCCTGGATGTATCTAATACGGTACACTTAACTTAATATTTTCTTGCACAACCTGTTGAATACATCTTGGTATCAAATGATTTCTGTTACTCGCTATATGATTTGTGCATGTACAGCATCGACATGGATTTTGGCGAGACAGCCCGCTCCAGCTGTCTCAGGTTTGAAAGTCGCCTTCCCCAGACAGCACGCTTCAATTTCTTCGTTAGATGCTCAGTATATTGGTTCATACGGTGTTCTTCTGTGAGTACACACAAAATGGGCAAAGCTGTTGGAACCTTTACATTAAAGAAAGAAAAACCCACTATGGTCATTAAAATAGACAGGTTGAACTTTTCTGGCAGAAAATCCTTTGGACGGATGGGAAAAAACGGAGCTTTCGATGAGTTACATTTATCGATGGGAAACAAATTGTCAAACCAGGTTTTATGTAAGTGATCTATGGACAGGATAAACACTTTTCAACACTGATCTTTTATCCATAATACTGTAGTTGCAAAAGAGTGTGTCATAGACTATTGCCCAAAAATACATATATATATACCGGTATAAATATATATATATATATATATATATATATATATGTGTGTGTGTGTGTGTGTGTGTACTAACATCAAGGGTCAAAGAACCTGTGTTTTACTTTTATCAGAAACTCCATGTGCTGTAAATCACTGTTGTGAGCCAGCCAACGTTATAGAAACATTCTGTCCATTTCAAAGAATATCTGCATCCAACTGGCAACAAAATTGCTGTTCAAGAAAACAAAATGACTAAGTGTTGACTAATACAAAAGATAGCAAGGCTTGAGTCACAGAACGACGCTAAATAGGAAAGCAACCACATACTGTGTGGTGTCGGGATGCCATTTGACTTTAGTCAAAGATACAGAACATTTATTCCATTAGTCTGACAGGAAGATAATGGAAAAGAGTTCAGGCATTATTGTTCACTGTTTTTGACACATTGTACGAAAATATATGAAACGAGAAAATGAAAGCTAATCATTCGGTCAGGGGGCAGGTTACCATTCGCGCCTGAATTGAATGTGCGCAGTTGTCTGTCTACAGCACGGGCCTCGGGATTGACTGGGGATCAGTCCGGGGTATACCCCGCCTCTCGCCAAAAGTCAACTTGAAGAAGCTCCAGCTGACTTGTGACCTTGAGTAGGAAAAGTGATGGTGAATGGCTGAACCATTCGATCCCTTTTAACCCTGTTTCTTCAAGCCTTGCTGATCATTTGGACCAGGCGTGTTGGAGTAAGGGAGACACATAAAACACGCAAGACAGTGGCCCTCCAGGATGCGAGCTGGACATGCTTGCTCGAGTCTAAAGCGTACGACTCTAAAATATTTATATTTTCTCAGGCTGTTCCTGCTGGGTTTGTCTGTCTGGCTTTCAGATCTTTCCTTTTTGAATAAATATGCGGTTCAAGAAATACCGTGCATCACTCCAATAGTGGACCAAGAAATACTTCAGAAGAAATACAGAGGGTTAGACCGCATTAGCTCACTGTTTTAATTGAATGATAATTACATAAGATTCTGGAATGAAGAGTTGCCAATCATATTTTTCTCAAGTGTGCCCTATTTATTTATTTTTTGCATTTAGACCTCTTAGATGGTAAACATGCCCTGATTAGAATGTTACTTTCATCGAACAACCTTTTTGGTGATTATCCAGGTTCCTACCTCAGGTTTTCAGCTGTAAAGGGCCTTGAAAAGATAAAAAGGTTTTTTTTTTAAATTCATGTTCAATTACAGATTCTTTAAAACATTTTGGAGTAGGTTTTCTTCACGTCAGGTGGGTCTTTATTTCTAATTTTGTTCCTGTTTCAATAATGGTAGCAAAACAATACTAATGATATTCTGTTGTACCTCTGCCAAGAAGGTCATAAGTATTTTGATTACGGTACTTTTTTTGTGAGTGAGCTCAGTTACACAAAAACTACTCAAAGTTCCACTCAAAGAATTTTCTTTTACTTTTTCTGGCCTTAAAATACATGTTTGACATTGTCCCTTTAATTTCCCAAGGAATAATGCACAACACGATCATTTGGCACTAATGCAGATGAGGACTGTTCAGCGTTGGCTTCCCTGAGTACCACAGTATTGTTATGCATGTCATATTTCATGAGAATTAATAATAATAATAATACATTTCATTTACAAGCGCCTTTCAAAACACCCAAGGACACTTTACAATCAAAACAAGAACAATAAAACCACAGATAAAACTATAAATAATAAAATGAGAAATTTAAACTGAATATGCGGTTTTAAATAGTTGACGCCGGCAACATCGGCGTCGCGAGGAGCACTAGCCGACCCAGCCAGGCCGGCCAACACGCCGTGGTCCGCGGATCGGCAGCCGCCTCCACCGTTGTCTCTGCGTGGCCGGCGGGAGGACGACCAAAAGGAGGTGATGCCCCTTTTTTTTTAAAAAAATTAATATCCTCCAGTTGAAATAAATATGTTAATGTGTCCCAGACAGTCTCGGCACTTCCGGGAATAGGTAGAATTTAAGCAACCCGTATTTCTGAGAGCTCTTTCGTAATTTAATGAGCTTTCATCATGTCTGTCTTGACATAAACAAAGAACATTTCATTATGTACATTAGTCACTCTAAAAAGAACCCGTAAAAAAGTTTCAAGGTTCTCAGTTCCCCCAAAATTCTCAGTTTTGACATTGTCAGAGAGGTAGTAATAAACGTTATAATACTGTATGTGTATGTTTGTGGTTGTATTTTGCTGGGTTGTCGACCTACTGTGTAGCTGCGCTGCATCAATTATTGGCAGTATCCTGTATGTACTCAGGGTGGAATTTAAGGTTTTGCGCAGGGAGGCGAGCCAGAACCCCAGTGAGGGGTAACGTGTCTATTAAATTTACAAACACGTTGAACTCGACCATTGTTCCAGCATGAAAATTACGATGCACCTGTTTTGTCAGATGAGTTGGGGGTGAGGCAACTCGGTGCGCCGGAACGCCAAGACGTGGGCTGGCACAAAAGTGAAATTACATCTGTTTTTACGCCAAGCGCACAAGCACCAGTCTACCAAAATAGGACCCTTAAAGGGACAGCAATATTGGGCTTATTTACTGATATCGAATGGATACAAGGGACATTTTTTTCCCCCAATATTGGGTCGATATGAGATACTTAACTCAGATCTTTTCTTAGTGGCTCCTTCATCATGTAAAATCAAACCAATTTGGCAACAGATTGTAGAAGCAACGTAATTCCATTTTAAGATGGACCTACAGTATATAATGCAGTGATTTTAGCTCTGGGTTGTGTGGAAAAAAAAAAGAATCATTGTGATTATTATTTTATACTGCATTAGAACTATTATTTATTTACTTTGTCAACAGTTGCTGTAAAAGGAAAACAATATTTGCGAAATTATAATCGAAGTTTGCAAGACCTGGCAGAATCGGTGATGAGTCCCCACAAGAATGTGTCCCTCTACCGCTACACAAATAACTCCTAAAGGCACCCAGCTGTCACGCTCTTGAAGTTTGCAGATGACAACACAGTCATCGGCCTCATCAATGGCGGCATCAATTTGCATATCGACCGATAGCGCGGCAGCTGGTGCCGTGGGCCAGCCACTGTAAATACTGAAGATGATAGTGGATTTGAGGAGAAATCCTTCACAACAACTTCCTCTACACTTTCCTGATGGCCCTGTGGCAACTCTTGAGTTCCTGGAAACTACAGTCTCTCAGGACCTGAAGTGGGAGTTAAAATCAAGAGCGTTACTACTGTATTCGCATGAACAGATTGCCACCATTTTTTTTTCTCATCTCTGTTGCGTTATTATTACTGCATTGGTCATCACTGCAATATGGATAGCTGCACTCTTCTGTTGTTGATCAGTATCACAGCACAATTACATTTTCATTTCACGACCTTCTGTGCTATGTCCAATTGATTAACTTCAGTCTAGAATCTGGGGTGTCAAACTCATTTGACATTGTGGGCCGCATACGGCCTCGGTAGATGTCAAGAGGGCCGGGACCATTAAAATCACACCATACTCTGTTATAAATAATGAATAATATCATCTCTTTCTTTTGTTTTTGGGATAGTGAAGCACAAGAACACTTGGAAAATGGTCGACATTTAATGAACGTATCTTTTACAAAACATTTCATGAAGCACCTTAGATTTGACAAATGTGCAATTTACTTTGATCATTCACTTATATGCATTGCAACTGATGCCACTGATTGTACAAAGGCACAAAACTTTAACAAGTAATTGGTATTGAAAAATAGTCATGCATTTTAAGATGAAACGAGATTTATAAACAAAGGAATTTTTGAACCCTTTACACATGTGCATATAAAATCTAAATGTAATCCCTTCCTGCACTTTACAAACTAAAGAGAAAACAGTCTGCCCCTAGCGGATAATCCATGACTTGCATTTCATTAAAAATATGAATTCCGTGTCTTTTATGCATTTTTTTCCACATTTAAATTATCCTGCGGGCCTGATCAATCCTCCTCGGGGGCCGGTTCCGGCCCGGGGGCCGTATGTTTGAAATCCCTGGTCTAGATTCTGTAATGTACGGTATGGTGTTTTTGCTATTATTATTAATTATTTATTTATTTATTTTGTTAAAGTGACATTAACTACCGGCAATCAATTCCTTGTGTAACACACTCAGTCAACTACAGTACATCACAATACAATTCATGTTAAATTTCATAACACAAAATCTGGAATCATTGCATTGCATACCTTTACCATTACTGCTCAGCTTGCCTATTGTTATATCTGGAAGTTCTTCTTCTTAGCCAGTCATCAGATATCAGAGATGATGTTGATGATGCAACTCACAGCTAATTGGTAAAACAATTTCACAGTCAGGCTTGTTGTGGGTGAGCAGCTGCATGCTGATAACAAAGTGCTCCTCCACAATCTTTTGGCTTGCAAGCTATCAATTTGTTCAATGCAGAACTTGCCCTTCTAACGTTGTCATTCGGTCGTCTAATAAAAACTGTTGGACACCCACACGCAGACAAACAGTGCTACTTTCACTGATTTGTATTTGTCCTTACAACCCATCCACTTCAGTGTGTTTCAAGATGTAATGAGACTCGAGATTGGACTTTTTTGTCCCTGCTGTTGCCTCTGCACAAGCCAGCCACACTGGTTTTTGTTTGACATATGTAGACAACAAATATTTGGACATCTATTTACCTTGTAAAAAAATGGAATTTGGTATTCATTCTTTCCTTGACGTGAATCTTCAATTTAAACTTCACACTGCAGACCTTAATGCACGCATCTGTTTGTGTGCAGATTAAATGCGTCCAGACTATGGTCACATTGGGAAACATTAGAAATGCATTTGATCTTTGACAAACACATGAGTTATCTTCTGAATGAAATACGCTATATATGCATTGGAAAATTGGCCAAGTCTGATATGTGCAGGTCAGACTGCCATGAAAAAAAATACAATCTGTGTAAAGTAGGGGCAGAAAAAAAAAATGGAACTGTGCCATTTTTTGCAGCATGTGTAGCTTTACACTGCTCGCACTCTACGCTATAAGCATGTAATCGTATGTGTTGTGCTCACTGAACCTTGGCCCGAGGTTCAGTGAGAGCGAGGTTTCCCATCTCAGAAGGCAATACTGAATTCTGACTGGAGCATGTTCGCCTCCCCATGACCATCCCTCTTGTGCCTGCAAAGTATGCAGACAGTCAACTGCATTGCCACTTATTCTTCTTCTCTGCCACAACACACCTGGGGAAAATGGCACACTTGACCTACTTTCAGTTATAAAATTCTAACAGCGCTTTTTCATGCTGGAAAACACAAATACATCAGATGTGTCCCTTTCTGGTCACCAGACAGATTTCATGGGTGGGGAGATGAGAGGATAAAGGGCCAACGAGTAATGTTTCAATTTAAAACGGCAATCAGACTTTTGTCATGATACCCTGACCTCCAATGAGCAGCATGGTTTACTTCTCTGTTCAATTCGCTTACTTGACACTGTGCTGTGAATGCAGAAGGCGCTTTCATTCCATCGCCAGTGTTTCAGCATTGTGGGATTTGAAAAAAAAAAAAAGAACTGCAAAAAGAACCAAGATGATCTAATCATCGTTAAATCTCCCCACACCGTGTGGATCAAATATTAACCATGGAAGTCAAACTGCACAGCTAGTAATTCACTCTCAAAGTGCTCCCGGCTCTTTAAAATAGGATAAGGTTTTCTTATCGGTCAAATTTAATCTCAGCCTGAAACAACATGAATGCAGCAATTACTAAATACACAAAGGAATGTAGCTCGGATATCAATGCATACATGTGATGCTGCTTTGACATGAATAAAGTATCATTTCTATACACAAAGCATGATGTATATTAATGGTCTATTAAATTATGTACAGACTTCTTTTCCCCTTGACTTCTATGGTGGGACCTTTGCACATAGATAATTCATGAATGTAAATTATCTATGTGTTCTGATCTTATGTCCAAACAGACTCACATTTGCATTATAGTCGTGACTATCTTTTAATTGCGCAAAACTGCGCAGGTGGATGAATAAATATACATACTGAAGCCCCCATCAGATATTTGACTGTACAGTCATGGCAGTTCTCTCATGCTATATGGCCTCATGCTAAATACAAGGAAATGGAAATCACGGCACATTATCTCCAGAGACGATGTTATGTTCCTTTACGAGGAACTTTACAAATTGCCATTACACAAGCCAGAGACTCTTTGCTGATGCAACTCCAGGACTACAGAGTTTTCCACGGCGTACCAGCACATCATGTGCTGTCATGATGACCAACACCAAAGTACTCCTTTCAATCAATCAACTCTTTGAAGACAGATTGGCAAATTATTGAAATGTTGAGCAAAAATCAACCTTCAAAAAAACATTCATCATCAGCCCCGTAGCAGTGAACTAGTGAATCAGAGTAGTTGGGTGCAGATGGGTTACATATCGCGCGAATCTGCCGCATCAATGAAGGCATACAATTTGGTGGGGGGCTCGGATTTTTGGGCCGTGGTAGAGGTTGTAGTCTTGCATCTGATACAGAATATGGGCGTCAGTCTGTTGAAAAGTTGACAGTTCTAAAGACTTCCTGCTCATCACAACAGCCCGAAGCCATAATACAATGCAGATTTACCTCTCTGGGAAATCACCAGAGCAACACATGGTGTGGGAAAAAAAAAGCAGCCTGCAGCAGACTTGAGGAGAAACTGTCAAGCCAATGCCTGTCTGCCCACCGAAATTCATATTCACTACACTGCCATAATCTGCTTAATCATCTGTATGTCATGCTTTTTTTTTAAATGCCCATCAGAACATAATTACTGGAGCAACAGCGTCCATTGGAGAAGCTGTGGTTAAATTTTAATGGTGCGCAAACAGCTGTGTGTCATGGATCATTTAAACTGAAGGAGAAACCTTGCTACCAGCACGCTTGGTTTAAGTGGTTGTTGACTTCATATTCACATTGTAAGTACTCAATAAGCCTGTCTTAGTATGTCTAAAAAGAAGACGGGTCACTCGCTGTAAGAACCTGCTGAGCTCAAAACACTGCCTTCAACATTCCACTATAAATAAACTAGTAGAGAATAGAAGACCCATGGAACATGGAAAGGGAAAAAATGGAGGGGGGGGTGGACGCTGCAAAGGGTAATCAATAAATCTCTAATCTCACAAGTATTCGCTCCTCCAGCTCTCTGTGCAGATGGAAACACACACGTATATGAACCCTGAAACGAGCACACGCACACACATGCATGCCTCCAGCTGCCTACGGGCCTGGTCTCATTATACTGACTGGGATTGGGTGAAGACAGACTGATTTGTTGCTGCGGCGCCTGGTTTGCCAGACATGGTGACAGCAGTCCTCCACTTCCACAACAAAGTCAGAGTGGAGGGACAGGTTTCCAAACACATAATATGCTTTAGCTTATTTCCCTTACGTCAAACGTGGGGAAAATGTCGATACATCACACTAAATATCCTAAAGGTAGATGTACTGTACCTTGGCATCAACTCACTGCAGAAGCATATGATAGATTGATTTTGCTGTCTAAATACTGAGAGACGAGCTTTTCACATTATTAGAGTTTGCTTTTTTCCATACATATATATTATATGTACATATACATGCACACACACGCACACACACAAATACATGCATTTGCAGAATATTTTTTGTTAGCTATGCGGAAAGTTTTCCAGAAATGATTTTCAATGGGGCGCCCCGGTGTTCCAGTGGTTAGTGCATCAACCTCGCAGTGCAGAGGTACCGGGTTCGATTCCAGCTCCAGCCTTCCTGTGTGGAGTTTGCATGTTCTTCCCGTGCCTGCGTGGGTTTTCTCCAGGTACCTCCCACATTCCAAAAACATGCGTGGCAGGCTGATTGAACACTCAAAATTGTCCCTAGGTGTGAGTGTGAGCGCGGATGATTGTTCGTCTCTGTGTGCCCTGCGATTGGTTGGCAACCAGTTCAGGGTGTCCCCCGCCTACTGCCCGAAGACGGCTGGGATAGGCTCCAGCACACCCCGCAACCCTTGTGAGGATAAAGCGGATCAGAAAATGGATGGGTGGATTTTCAATGGTCTTCCATTTCCAGGGATGGTGCTACCGGGGGCTTCTCGAGCCCACTCAGTAGTATGTAAACCCCCAACCTGTTTTTTTTAATCATTTTAAATACACGTATACATTATTTTCACAGCTCCGCAATGTTTTGTTCAACCTAGCACCGGGAGAGATAGAATCTTGGAGCCATGCCAGACCAGTTACGTCAAGCAATTTGTCACACACGGACATGAATGATTGGAGTGCAAGGCGGATTCCAAGTGCACACTTCACAGTGATCTGTGATCACCCTGGCCAACTTTACATCATCCGTAAGCGAAGATCTTATAAACGTGCTGTGCGTGCATGCACTCTGGCAAGTCTATTTGTGCGTGTGTGTATTTATATGTTAATTCATTCATTCGTTCATTTTCAGAACCAGTTATCCTGACGTGGGTCGCAGGCGTCCTGGATATCTGACGGTCCTAAAATAGCAGTGACGAGCTGTAATTTAACGATGACGGGGGCACGGTTAAAATAACGACGATTGATCGATGGCCTGATAATGACAAATTTGGTCGGCTTGAAATAATGAAGGGCTGACGATAACGGATGGACGGCCCGGCCGCTGGCGAATGACGGACCAGCAAAATTTACCGACATACCCACTTATGTTGAATTGTGCGTGCACCTGTTGGCAAATGGATGTGAAAGTGGCAGAAATGGCTGTATTTAAAAGAGTGTTTTGCACTTTAGGCAGCGCTGATGTTTTACCCCAAGGAACATTTGGGAGCATATTACAAAGCACAAAATGGAACTTGAAGTGAGATAACTGAAAGTGTTCATGGAAGAGTCAAACAAATATTACTAAGGTAGAAAAAATAAATCAATCACTCTGCCTTTCATCATCCTGGCTGCGCCCAGTTAGTTGAACATCTTTGGCCACAATTTGCATGAGCAACCATGCCAACCTGTTTTTGCATGCACAAACCTTGAATGAAGCTGTATCGAAGTGTTCAGAAAAGTGCCCTTGTATTTCAGTGTGAAATAATTACATTGTAATCCAAGTCCTTTACTGACGAGAAGAGCACCAATGGGGAGCACTTAAACATGCGTCTGGTGCTATAAACTGCCCTCATTCAATGATGCCTTTATTTGACTGTGTGGCGTAATCATCAGGCCACACGGCAATAGACACCCACTCCAGCACATGTCCAGCCTTATTTTAAACAATGACCACAAACATCAAGTGACACTCTGTCACGGTTGATTTGTTTGTAGACCAACAGGTGGCTCTGTAGGGCTCCTCCTAAAGTGGCACACCTGTTGGTCATTATGTCATTTGTAGCTTTTCTGTTAAAAGGACTCCTGGCCCGACCACTCGGTGTCGAGTCATTGTTGGTGCTTCTGTTGCTGTTTCCGATTCTGTTGCTGTTAGTGTTTTGCTTCTGCCATGGGTTTTTGTTTGTTCCTTTGGATTCTTTTTGTTTGCCACGTTCAACGTGCTGTTCCCTCTTGCCTGCTTTTTGGGGTCCTCCACCACCTCCGTGACACACTCATGACAAATATTGTAACAAAAAACACTCATTTTTGGGCCTCTCCCCAAAAAGGTGAGGCCATCACAACTATTGGATTGTTGGCATTTTGGGAGGATTGTCGTTAATGGTCAAGTCAGGAAGACACACAACATGAAAAGATAATGAGTCCTTCTTCAGGCCATCGTTTGGACAAATGTCAGATTTCAACGGCAACATTTTACTGGACCTGCCCCCAGCAGAAATTCATGAAAAGCTCAAAGATTTGTGCTTTGGTAGATCGGCTGGGCAGTAGGCAGACTTTTCGCACGCTTAATTTCTAACAATTAATGAAGCAAAACTTGCAATCAAAGCTCAGATGGCGGCTCCAAAATGTATTTTACATAAACATGCATTCTGTTGGGTTTTTTTGTCTTCCTTCCTTTCCAATTATTTCTTAATTTATTCTGCGTTGCACCCTCAGATCTGCTCTATGTGTAATTAGGCTTCCCCCAATTGAAAATGTCCGCAGAGCTGGTGCATCTCCTTTGCTCATTTCATCATTTTAGTTTATTTTTAATTATGGCCAAATGGGATTAGTCGCTTATAATTACTACCAATTGTTAATGTCAATGCAATGAATGTAGTGCTTATTGTTTAGATTTCAAATATACACTCGAAAGCTTAAACGTGTCATTGGAAGTAACTCTAGTCAGAATCATGAAATATCTTTTCTATAGTTACATTTCAAGACAAAAGCGGATCATGTTAAAGAAAGTACACTGCAGTACTCGGAAAAAGTCGTGGATGTTCGGCTTTCAAGTCAACTGCCTTTACAAATGCATCTAATTTGAGCAAATGTTTGGTGTGTCAGTAGTGTTTGCACAACTTGCTGTTCTCTAACAAGGAACTGAACAGCAACATTCACAGCAGGTCTTCCATTCGTTCAAAAGGTTAGAGAAGGTCAAATTAGGGTCACCAGTAACGGTTACACTGAAATTTCACCCCTGACTTTTTTGTGAATATTGTATATGACTGTAATAATGATTTTATTTTTCAGGGGATATTTACACATCACTGTTTTAAACAAAAGTCTTCAAACAGTTAAAAACAACATTTCACAAAGTGGATGATTTTGAGAACGACACCGTTAATGTTGATATGCAACTCGTTTTAAATGGTCACTGCCGTCACGCGTGAGTATCACCACCAAAATAATAGTGGCCGACAGTGCTCTTGCAGCATGCTGGTAACAATGCTTCATTTACCAATTACTAGTCACATCATCAACCGGCCTGGCATGCATATATTACAGGGCTTTTAATTATTTTTGAAAAAAACACTGTCATTCTTCCCCGAAAGGTGCCTTCAGAACTATTTTGGGGGGGATTTGTTGTTGGCCGCATGTGGAATTATGAAACATGAAGCATCGCCGTGACGGCGTTGAGAGCTCGCTGTTGATGTACCACAGAGTTCTGACAAAGAGAAGGGTTAAAAAGTGCAACAGAGCCATCAGTGAGCCGCAAGCAACCCGCTCTGATTCACTCTTCAACACCGCAGGCGATTTTAACCTGAGACACCAACTTTTTACCAGTGGCAAACGGTGCATTTGGTCCGTGGGCCTACAGTGGGGACCACCATGACTTCACGCACTTCCTAATATTTCAACTATCCTGTCAGTCACAGAAAGCAACACGACTACACAAAAAAGTGTCACAATAGTGCGCAACTGAACCAAGTAGGATTAGGGTTCAAGTGGAGTAAATCTGAATTCATACTTATCTAGATATAGATACTCGGATCTAAAATTTGACAAAACCTCCCAAATAAATTAATGAGAATGCATCAAACTTATCAGAGATCCATCCATTCATTTTCCGATTCAAAGGGTGGTGTGCTGGAGCCTATCCCAGCTGGCTTTGGGCAGTAAGCGGGGGACACCCTGAACCAGTTGCCAGCCAATCGCAGGGCACACGGAGACGAACAACCATCCATGCTCACACTCACACCTAGGGACAATTTTGAGTGTTCAATCAGCCTGCCACGCATGTTTTTGGAATGTGGGAGGTACCTGGAGAAAACCCACGCAGGCACGGGAAGAACATGCAAACTCCACACAGGAAGGCTGGAGCTGGAATCGAACCCGGTACCTCTGCACTGCGAGGTTGATGCACTAACCACTGGAACACCGGGGCGCCCCATTGAAAATCATTTCTGGAAAACTTTCCGCATAGCTAACAAAAAATATTCTGCAAATGCATGTATTTGTGTGTGTGTGTGTGTGTCTGTGTGTGTGTGTGTGTGTGTGTGTGTGCATGTATATGTACATATAATATATATGTATGGAAAAAAGCAAACTCTAATAATGTGAAAAGCTCGTCTCTCAGTATTTAGACAGTAAAATCAATCTATCATATGCTTCTGCAGTGAGTTGATGCCAAGGTACAGTACATCTACCTTTAGGATATTTAGTGTGATGTATCGACATTTTCCCCACGTTTGACGTAAGGGAAATAAACTAAAGCATATTATGTGTTTGGAAACCTTAGAGTGTTCCATTGACCTGCCATGTATGTTTTTGGAACGTGGGAGGAAACCGGAGCACCCGGAGAAAAGCTACGCAGGCCTGGGGAGAAAATGCAACCTCCACACAGGAATGCCACAGCCGGAATGGAACCCTGTACCTCTGCAGTGTAAGGCCGATGCGCTAACCAGTTGACCATCTGCATTGTGAGGTCAACGCACTAACCACTGGACCACTGGGCCGCCCCGGTCAGAAATGTGTCTTGCTCGTGGAACTTGCTCTGATCAACAAATCAGAGGAGGAAAAAACTGCTGACATCATCAAATGAAGGAAACAGTTTTAGAAACTTGTAAAAGTTGGTCGGGGCTTCTGAAAGAGTTGAAGCCAATGGAGAAGGCTTTGCTGGCCCTGACTATTTGCCATTTTTACTCACAGCATGTTATTTGAGCAATGCAAGATTTGTACTATTGGCACCTTTGTGTTTTCAATTTTGGATCAAAAGGTTTCCTCTCTTAATAAATAGTTTGATGTAACAACAATATATGGATTATGATACCCAGCGTCATTAAAAAACCCTAGAGAACCCAAGACACCTTTTCTTCTTTGGAAAATGATGAATTTTACATTAAATGACTGCTATATGTTCACCAAAATATATGTTTTTTCAAATATTAAATACTTTAATCTTAATTTAGGATTAGGGCCAAATTTGACCCTTTGGGATTTAAGGATAGCATTTGAGTAGCAGAATTTATAGGGGCCAAATTTGACCCCGTGGGTTCTCCATTGTTAAGTTGGCCACATAAAATGAGGTGAAAAAGTATACTGTATGCAAGTTACCAATTATATGAATAAACCCCGGCATCATACACCATGTACAAGCAACAGATAATATTGTACTTAGCCCTGCGTGTGCTGAAACAAAGGACTTGTTGCCATTTGCTGACTAAAACTGTACCTTGTGCGTCTTGATCTGTCAGTTCTTTTGTTTTGCCTCTTCACTGTACTGTGTCAACAACACAACACAAACACACCGTTGCCTTTGGCAGGGAACACGAGCATTGCACAAAGGAAAAACACCCATCTGTTTGATACTTAATAACCTAATATTGCATTCAACTCAGTGGTCCATACGACCAATGAAAGGCACACACACACACACACACACAAAACAAAAGACATTTTCTTGAATTAAAATCTGGACCAAGGTTTGAGCCACATAAGAAGCTCCTCGATAATGTGCGGTCTTTGTGTTTTCGGCTGATAAAGATGTTGTAGAGGGGGAAAAAAGCAGCTCGGCAGGATGCTGTCTGGAAAACAAATTTCTGACTGCATGAGATCAAACACACGTGGAGTGAAGTGAACAGGAGGGCTTAGTGAGAGAGGGTAATAGAAAACTCAGCGGACAGTGACCAATGAGACGTCTACGGGGGGATGTCGTTGGCATAACAAAGCAGAAGTGGGGGAGACAGAGAAGGAGACCAAGATGAACCACTGTGGCATGACAAATTATGAATGTCAAGCGAGAAGGTGGGGTAAAAGGACCGAAAAGGGGACGGAGTTGGAAGGCCAGTGCAAAAGACAGAGAGTACGACGCGTGACACAAAAAGAATCTGTGAATGTCAAAAATAAAAGTCAAGACATGGACATAGTGGTGACAGACTTGTTATCAAAGAAATGTTCTTTGGCCATCAAAAGACTGCTCTTATGTAGGTTGCAATGCACACGCAGCGTAAAATGTTGCTACCATTTTTGTTTTTGTTTTTTTTAATGTTGCAGTGGGGCATCGGCTGAGGGAGTTATGATGGGCTCTGGTGTCAGATGGGGGCAACTGGAGAGACAGTCTGGACACTCAGGGCAGGCTGGTCTTTTTTAATTTGTTTTTTTTTTTTGATGATTTATTTGCTCAGCAGGCGAAAGACTACATTAATGACATTCATGAACATTGCAATACTCACAACCCCCCGCCCCCCACAAAAAACTGTAAATGCACTACAATTACACTCACAAGGTTTATTTCCATCGCTCGACCCCCTGCTAGACAGTGCTGTGTCCTAATAGCAAGAAAAAAATAAAATTTGCAACCATCACATTAAAATTACAAAAATATATATATTTTTAAATCATACAATGAGTATTTGGGGGAAAAAACAAGACCAGTTCAATTGTCAATACATTTACATGGCCCAAATATTGCAGGGTTGGATTCAGGCTCCGGCTTTCCTGTGTGAAGTATGCGTGTTCTCCCTGTGCCTGCGTGGGTTTTCCCCAGGTAATTCGGTTTCCTCCCACATTCCAAACACATACAGGGCAGGTTAACGGAACACTCTAAATTGTTCCTTATGAGCGTGAACGGTTGTTTGTCTGTGTGCCCTGTGATTGGCTGGCAACCAGTTCAGGGTGCCCCAGGCCTACTGCCCGAAGACAGCTGGAATAGGCTCCAGCAAGCCCACGAATCTCGTGAGGATAAGCGGATTAGATAATGGATGGATAGATGGATGGATAAATAGGGGGAGGGTTTTACTCCTTTTAAGCTAGCCTCCTGGGTCAAAGTGGAAAGCATTTTTAGCCTACTGTTGAAAATAGCGCCTTCTCTAAGCTTCTGTGTTCACATCATTTTGAGCCATGACAATCCCATCTAATTAGAAGGTTGTGTTTTCCCACTCCAAGTAAGGAAAACTCCTTCAAGAGAAGCTTTTGTTCGATGAGCTTGGCACAGTCACTGCGGCTTAGCTTATGAAGTCACTGTTGGGAAACAGACGGGTACTTGCTTGTTTAGGCTTAAACAAATGATCTGTACAATATGGCCACACATGTCTCCAATTTCTCAACCAAATGTGAGAGCCCCAAACTCCCTCACGTGTTTACATGTTCCATGCTACAACTACACAGGGCCATTAACAGTCCTCCCTCATTCTCCCAGTTGTCTCCACTGACATTCTAATTCCTGACGTGTTAATTGTATTGGATTCTTTCTTTACCACACCACCTCTCTGTGTCTGCCATCCTCCCTCCCCCATCCTCTCATCAATGACTTCTCCCAAGAGACACCTTCATCGTGTCATCTATCCTCCCTCCACTAACCTCTCTGCCCTACATCTTGTTATCACCTTCCTAGAGGAGGCTCTGGCTGCAGACCTCCCTTCTCAGGCTCCTCCTCCCCACATCTCGGCAGACCTCAAACCTCCACCGTTGAACCGGAAATGTCATAATTTGTAGAGTGGGAAAAAAAACAAGCTTTGGCAAGCTGAGGAAGGAAACTGGAAGTTGCTTCAAGTTTAAAAGACTACATTAATGTACTATTGTTAAAATGAGTATTCTTTTTTTTTTTTAAAGCCGTTATCATAACAACTGGATGTGACTTTTGTACAACCTATTTACAGTTTAACCCTAACCCTAACCCTCTACAAGAGCAGATTGCATTACTTGGCTGCTAAGGATAACGAATAATTTTTAACAGTTTTATTGACTATAAACAGTCGTCTCAACAAAGAATAACTGTTTGACCAAGCGGAGGTTTTTTTTATTTCTGTTGTTGTTGTTGTAAGTGGCTTGACTTTGGTGGATTTGAGTCTGGGTGACATAGTTGGAAAAACATGGCCTTTTATTGAGGGAAGAGCTGTTTCCTGCAGTAATACATCAACATTGAGAAATGTCAGCGCTACACGGTTAAATTGAAATTTGTCTGTCTGGGCATTGGTGGAACAGATACATGAATGGATCATTATGAGAGAAGGTGAACTGTAGGAAGTTGAAAACCAGTTTGTCAGAGGACTGGATCAGCTCAACGAGAATGAAAAGGAAGAAATCTATCTCAAAAATGTACATTTGCACATTGACCGCATTCCCGACTGTGTGTTCTTGAGGTTTGCAATAAAGCACTTTGTATTCACTTGAATTTGAATACGTTCCTTTGTAGGTTTTTAGGAAAGTGAAAAACAAGCCTCCTCATTCCTAATCTTAGGTTGCAAAAGGTCAGAAATTTCCAAGACAAAATGTGGACCCATAATGAACTCTGATTTTGGCATGTGTTTTATTCAAACTCTGAAACTGGAAATTGAAATTAATTTAAATAGAGAGTCCATTTATTTTGAAATGATTCAATGTATTTCCTGCCCAAAGCTGGAGGTGTGAGGTCAGTAGAGAGGTGTGGATGAAGGGTGGGGTCTGCATCCAGACTGTTGCCTTCCTTGAGCAACAACAACACCCACCCCCGCTTGTTTACGTCACCATCGTGTCAAACAGCTTCCTCAATGTGGGAAATCCTCTCAGTTGCTGTGTGGGTGAGGGGGTGGACAAAGACATAAAGCAGGCTCAACCAAACCAATCCCGCTGTTAGAAGTGAGCATTGACAACAAAAAGGAGGATTTCACACTTTTGTGCTCACCCACCACCCAGGCTGAAGCAACAATGGAAAGGGAAGGTTGTGCACTGAATATTTCAGAAGGCCTGTGCATTTACTCCAGGGCAGTGGACCAGAAAGCAAGGGACTAAAACATGGTGGCTATGTACAGACTTGAATGGCTTTGGAGTCAAAGTGGTAAACGGGAAGAGAGAGATGCATCGATCAAACAGAGCCCAGTCAAGCCAGGGGGAGCGTGTGTGCTTCTGCTCCAACCAGGTGCTGTGCCTTCCTGAAATTCAGTTGCAGCCAATGTTTATTTCATGTTGACTATGGCCACGAGAGCTGGCGCTACTTTTAGAATATCTTTCGACAGTCCTACTGGTAGAACAACCTGTGACAGTGACAGTCTAATTTTACTCGGAGAAGATTTCCTCGAAACTGTGAGATGGATTATAGATCTGTAAGCAAATGCCTGAGGAAAAAGATCGTTCCAGTAACAACGAATTGCCAAAAAAAGACCAGAGAAAAGGAAATCTGCCTGAGCAGCTCTGAGTAATTGAAAAATTCAGCTCAACGAGCGATCAATTCATCAATTTGGACATTAAGTGGTCTGTAAAGAAGTTCTCGGACTTGCCTCGATTTCTCATGCTACACTTTCAAAGGACAACAGTTACAGTTCATCCTTTCCCACGCCCCAGGCCATCTGACACCAGTATGAGCCGCATGAAGCTTTTAGTACTGTACTTTGTAAAACCCTCCGCTTCAAAATGATACTCGGCAGGCTTTTGCTCAGTAGAAAACAAGACCATATCAATATATGTTGAGAAATTGTCAATGTTAATGTTGTTGGGATGTTCCGGTGGGTTGGGGAAAAAAAAAAACGTTTGACACACAATAGACTACAGTTCGATTCAAATTCCCACTCGTCATCCGCATCTGCAACGATGGACAGCGAGCAACTGTGAAAATGCTGCCTGTGATGGCTAATAGGCTTGTCTTGACTTACAACACCTCAAGTCTAGACTGACAATGGATTAATCTATGCAAGGGTACTCAAATACAAATTTTAAAGGGCTGTCGGGATTTTTACTCAATTTTTAGTCAGTCACATCGCTTGCAATATTCCTGTAATATTTCAAATCAAAAAGTTATTTTCATTAAAATCCACAACAAAAATATGAACCAAAATAAAATATCACTTTCAATTTGACAATCTGAGTAAAACTGAGCGATGTATTTGCTTCATTTGAGCTATTTTCAATTTTTTCCTTCAATCATTTGTGGCAATCACTGCAGTGGACAAAGGAGGTCCACTTCTACATCTTTCTGTGACTCTCCCAATCTCTGTTGCAACTTGCTGGTGACAATCCGACACTTTTAGCTAAGTGGCCACTTCCGTCTGAGAACGTCCTCTTTGAAGCATCACAAAGGCAAGGTACTGTTGATGTATTGTCTCATTGTCATGATTCTGTTTGTGACCAACAGGTGGCACTGTAGGGCTCTCCCTGCAGCTGCACACCTGTTGGTCGTTATGTAATTATTGCTTTAAAAGGACTCCCAGCACGACCACTCGGTGTCAGGGCATTGTTTGTTTGTTCGTTGTAGCTGTCATATTTGTCTATCATGTTTTGGTGACTGTTCCTTTTTAGCTACAGCCTGAGTTTTGTTTTTAGGACTTTGTTTTGGATTTAATTTTCTGTGTTTTTATCAAGACAATTCTTCAAGTACACCCTGCTCCTCCCTCCTGCCTGCTTTTTGGGGTCCACCGTGATGTCAAAATGTGAGCAGCGTGATGAGGACAACTGGGACATGCAAGGATCAAACACCTTTTATGAATTTTGCCATGAAGCTCCTCGTTAGAGAACAGCAACTTGTGCAAAGAGTACTGAAACATTGACCAGTTGGACATGTGTATTCAAAAGCCGAGAGAAGGTCACGTTAAGTTCACCTGCAAAGCTTTGAATGTATTCTCGGCTCGTCCTGAAATTTCACCTGAATACCAAATATCCTGAACTTTTTGTGAGTAATGTAGTATATATACTGAATCAAATATCCAACTACATTTCTTATTTGATCGTGTCCTGAAAAGGTTTGCAATGGATGCTTCTCATCCATTTGCCAAAGACCCTCTGTATTTTAGGTTCATATGCAGAAAGTGTCGGTATCTGAAGAACTGAGATGAGAGCCTAATTAATGTGCCCCCCCCCTGAATACCAAATTACTCTGGTAATTATCTAGATGAGAAAACGTCAAGAGTCTATTTGCAGGTGAAGGAAACAGATGCAAATATCACATTTAAATTCTCGGCAAGTATCACCTGACATGTTTCATCCCACAATTTAGTTTAGTTTATTTGATGCATTCAATACAGTTTCATAATAATTTGGTCAGAATTATGAAGAATGAGAGGTTTTATTTTTGCTTGCAAGGAGAGTCTTGACTCAAATTAGAAGTGTACTTATCAGGACGGTGTCTAATAATTGCTGGTCAGAGAAAGATTGCTGACAGATTAGCATGCCTCAGTAAGTAGCAGAGTGCAAGGATAATGACGGCGCCGAATAGGCTTCCCGCATTTGTACATTGTCTCTCTGTGCACTACGCAACTTGCACAACATCAACCTTGAAGAACGTGTTTGGTTTTCTTGCTTAGCCATGGTGTCACCTTCAAGTATTTATAGGAAATGTGCAGAAAATCTTGTACTGAACAGATGCTGTATCGCAGCATCAGATCAAGGTGTTGGGGCAATTAGCTCAGACTCCAAAGACTCCGCTTGCACTAGAGATCGCCTTAAAATACGGTCATATTTTGGTTCTTGTTGCACATAAACACGGCCCACAACCTTTTACGGAAATGCAAATTTCACGAGGACATTTGTGTTTGGGCTGCGTGTTTGATCTTGTTAACAATTGACAAAGCTGCCTTGAAGGCCCTCTGAGGTCTCATTTGTATCCTTGCTTGGCTTGGCCCAAGGTCCCGACATGAGAAAAGCGCAATAACAACGGTTAACCATTGCGAAACCGTTTGATCAGCACAAGGCCTACTTGAGAGTTTCACGGTTTCCATGACAAGAGCAGACATGAAGAAATGCATCTTGTGAATCTTTAGGTGGAAACCTTTGTGCACATCCTTACAGAGGCAGTTCCTATAGCTAATCTCTATGTGTTATGTCATCTTTATGTTTAAAGATTAGCCACCATGCCAGATCATATAGCAGGGGTAACAATAAAGTACATGAAATCACAGATACCTTGGGAAGGCAAAGAGGTCCAGTTTATGTTTGCTAAAGGCCAGTGGTCCGCCAGGTATTGCCAATCAATCTTTTGTCCAAGTACAAACCAAGCATTCTGAGTGGGGCACTTTTGTATTCATTCTTCGGAGCCTCGAGCCGTTATTGTTTCTACGTGAATGAAGTGCACAGTCATCTGCGCCATTAGCTGTCTCTCTCATTCCCACACGGATGACGGTGATCAGGCGCAAGGGTTCAGTATCTTGTCACAAGATTGATTTATTGTCTTTCGAAACCAATAACCACATTAATGAGTGACTCTAAAAGGCCGGCATTTTGAATCGCACCCGGCGGCGTCACAGTGACTGAATCGTTTTATTTCCAAATCAGGATTATTTGGCGTCAAATAGGTTCTCACAGCATGATTAAGAATGCCTGGGCGTAAGCCATGCGGTATTTTTTTTCTTTGCCTTTCGACACCTGCTGTTTCCCCACCTGTTCCTGCAACCTCCGCCTCTCCCTAGCGCCTCCACTCCACTGCCAGCTCTTCTGGCTCTGCACCACTCCACGTGCATTCAGCACAGGTCCCAAGGTACAGAGGCATCCGCTGCTTTGTGCAGCCTACCCTGTTTGGACTCTCTGCTGCACCAATATGCGGTCCATACCGCTGCAATTGCAACTCAATTACACGAACAAGGGCAGAGAAGACAACACGACCCATAACCCCTCATCTTCTTTCATTCTCTCCATCTGTCTGTTCTCTCACCATCCCAAATCCTCTCTTGGAGTTAGTGTTCGTTCCTTGCTCCCCATCACTCTATGCCCACCCAGCCTTTTTTTTTTTCCTCAAGCCATTTGGATGTCTTATTTTGCTTTTGTTGGGCATCCTTTAAATACACACCCGACATGGCTTCCTTGCTTTCTTTCTTTATGTGCAGTATTCCATTAGATGCTCCAGGAAAATTCTCCCATCCATATTCTTTTCATGCTCAATAAGCAGATGGAATTTGTATATTTGTTGGTTTAAAATATATATATAAATTTTTTATTTTTTTTTATTTCATCATTTAATCTTGTAGTGGTCTAAGCTAAAGATGTGAGTGTAGTCTAATGAATCGGTCTCATTAGTAGTAGTATAGAATTCTGAATCGATTTGATGCCACTGATGGTTTGTTGTTTCTTTGAATTGAATATTTGAGCTTTGGAGAGCTCTTGCGTGTTATTACATGAGGAGAAGATTTATAAATACACTTTGGTTTTTGATCAATTTTTTGAAGGAAATGCCACATATACAGTACCGGCAAGTCGTGATTGTTACTTTACACAAGAAACTCATTGCATAGCCTCTCGAACTGAGTCGTGCCATATCGAATGAAAACGTTCCACTTTAAAATGATCCATCCTTGAATCGAGATACGTATCAAATTGTCTTTTATTGGAGAGCTGCACACCCCATTTATCACAGTGTCACTTATTGTGTGTGCGTGTGTGTCCATCCATCCATCCATCCATCTATTTTCTGTCTTGCTTATCCTATTTAGGATCATAGGTGCTCTGTATCCTATCCTAGCAGAAAGGTACACCTTGGATTGGTCACCAGTCAATCGCAAGGTGCGTCCAGAGAATGAACTTCAGTATTCATAATCCTATTCACACCTGTTGACGATTTAGCCCTATCTGTACTGTACAGAGAATTCCGAGTTTTCAATTAACCAAAGAAAGCATGTTTTTGGAATGTGAAAGGAAGAAAAACAATGCAAGCACTGGGAGAACATACAAACTCCACACAGAAAGGCTGTTGCTGACATTCAAACCCTAAAACTCCAGGCCCAGGATATAATAAGACATTATTGTTGGAAATCATTGACGGTTATCTAATCCGACAATTTTGGAGTCGTTGGACTGACGAAAACAAAAATTAGAAGCACAGGAGAATAGATAAGACTTGTGCCGGACCAGTTCCACCTTCACACTTGCAGTTAAAGTTCCAAAGTCCAAATGTTGTTTCTCCTCTGTATAATGACTACTTTGAAATGTAGTACCTGTACTTTCAGAGACCTTATGTGTGATGGTGCTGTTCAAAGCAGCATATGTGGACTGTTTTCATGTTTCTCACTTGTGGTGGCGTGCCTGGGTGTGCACTGTGTCTGAGCCACACGTACATTGCATCTGAGGAATGGGTTGATCGACTCTGACTCTTTGCTGGAATGCAAAAAACAGCAAATATTCATGAATGCTTTTTTTTTAATCTGGTTTACAAAGCGGAACATATGTAAGGTTTTGTTTTATCAATCGCAGAAACTGTGAACTGTCGCTGTCTCCACTAACTGTTACTGGAATTTGACGCGCTTCTATTTAGCTCATTTCCATATAAATCACAGTGGCTGTTGATTCACTCTGTTGCTCATTTTTCAGACATGGTAAAAAAGAAAAACGGCTATTAGTGTGGGGGGGGGGGGAATATTATGTTTGGCTGCAGTTTAGGCAGACACAGGAATGACAGAAATTTGGAGTGATCTAAAATGCAGGGTGGACAAATGAATGGACGGAGATACACTGTATTTTATAAAGACAACTATGCGTGATTTTAACCTTATTTGGACTAGAAGCCGATCAGTGCAGGGCAGAAGAATGATTCTTGATATCTCCCTGCCAACAGAGTGAAATCAGCAGAATAGCATGATAACCTTATTGTAATGAAATAATACATGTTATTCCTGCATATAGCCGGAATAAAATATGACGACAATAATGGGAACAACTAGAAACATCACAAAGATAAATAAGATGTATGTACCATATTAAAAGAATGCCCTATATAGGTTTAATAATGATGAATAGTGATAAAGAATAATGGTGAAAAATAATAAGAAGGTGTCGTTTCAAGCAATGAATCTGGTCTTGACTCAAAAGATTCTTCCACAAGGCCATCAAGTCATTACCAGTTTATTGACAGCATAATCCAAAGACTTAATTGGCTCCATGATGTCAGTAAAAATGTACAATTGTTAGTGACAATATTTTAGATTTGGATCTCTTCTCCAACCAAACTGAAATCCAATCAGCTTTGTTCTCTTATCCATTCTTAAATTTTGATACATCTTAGGGTCGTGGGGATGCTGCAAACTTGTCCCGTCAGGGCCTTCACAGCCTTCTCTGCAGACGCAAAAACACAGACCTACATTAACAACTTCAGTGAAGTGGAAATCATTTATTTCTAACAGTTTTTTGTCTTCATTTCACTACGTATGTCTTGGCCGTGCGGCTTCCAGTCCTCTGTGGGTTCATTTTCTGGTGGTCCAATCAGATTTCAGCTTCGATATGCTGCCATGCACTTATTGTTTCGTCCAACGCCTGCAGGCGTTGACCACAAACATACCATTAAAATCGCTGTTTCTTCTTTTCGCCAAATGATTGTAGATTCACAGCTCAGTAGGCAGAAGGCCCGGTGACGTGTGAGTTTCTCCGTCCTTTCATTGGTTCGGCTCGATGAGTTACGATTGAGGATGATATCGAACCATGATTGAAAATTCACTTTCACGGCGTACTTTTCAAGAAAAACTGGACTTTATGAGGTGATTTCAATCAACACGTCTTTGCAGGGTGACTTGTTTACAATCCGGATTTTTTGTAGTTTTTTGGGTTTTTTTGAGGGAGTGGGGGGCCAAAGTTATTTATGAGCTCACCGCCTGCGATGTTATTTATTTATATAAAGTTTTCATACTGCAATTTAGTATGAGAGCTGGGGTGTGGTGCACCGTGGTCTAATCCCTTGTCAGTCACAATGCACATACAGTATCGACAAATTGCCATTCACAATCACAAGCAAACCCATGGGCATTTTGAGTCTATGAAACATGTTTTGGAATGTGACAAGAAGCCGCAGTAAAAGTGATGAGGGGAACATGCAAAAGCCATTCCGATTCAGTTGAATCTCACATTCGATGCATTGCAGTCTGGAGTGCGCAGCGCCGTAAACTTAAGCAAGCGCCTGGCATGAAACCACTCTGTCAATTAGACACGTCAAAAAGTGTTTTGTTTTTCTTTCCTTCCTATTACATCAGCGTTGGTGTGGTGATGGAGCTCATTGGTTCCATCTGGTCTCCGTCTGTAATGAGACGGGCTGACAGCAGGTTCACTCTTGGACATATGCATGGATATGCCTGGATCTTGAACACATCACAGCTGTCTTTTGGATTTTATCCACGTCTCACGTAGTTCACTGACTAAAACTAAGTGGACCTGTTCACGCTGATTTTACAACCCTATGACTCAGTGGATGGATCGCCATTCAAAGAATTCGTTAACTTCCTGGAGTGGGCTGCGGTTCACGGTGTACAGAATGTGACTCAATGATCCATTGACGGCGACCAAATTGAGAGGGATGTCTGTAGTGAAGTGCTGATTCCAACACCCGCATGCTGTTTTTCCACTACACCGCACATCACTTTGACACACTCAGCCCTCAAGTGTCCTATATGAATATTTTAACGTTTTCACAATTCGGGTCTGTCAGCATGGATTACTCAATGACCATTAATTTTAATCTCACTTGTGTTGTATAGTAAGAGAGTGCTTTGTAAAGTGAGGCCTTGGATCTGTGAACCATATATGATCCTACCGGTGAATCAGCTTATTTTTATGGCGTAGTTCGAGTCACGCAGCAACCAATGGGAGCCAAGCACCACACAAAATAACCCCAAGCTCCCATAAAGACAATAAATCAAATCTCTCAAACACATCGTTCAAGAGGTCCTGATAGCATGGCAAGCCGTTTCCAGTCGCTCGCCAAAGACTCAAAAATACAATAGCACACATTTGAATTGTCACATGGTGAAACTGATCTAAATTACCATACAATGAAAATAATACATATCCCGCTCTCTCCCATGATCATTTGCACTGTGGTGCTGTCTGTCCTCGTACCCCGGAGGGCGAACCACTCTCTGACTCTGATGACCAATAGCTGAGATGTTAGCCAACTATCAACAAAGACTGCAGTCACGCCAGCAAATGGCAAAAAACGAAATACTGTAAATCCACAAAAAGTGACAAACAGACATTTGTTTCACAAACGTGTCTTGGTCTGATCTATGCTATGAGTCTGTCAGCCAAAATTGGACGGCATTTCAGCAAAGTCCACAGCAACCTCTCCCAAGACTCTCCCGCAACAAGCAGCCTCTGTGAGGGGAAGGTGTATGAGCGGAAAAGTGCTGTCCAAAAACAAGACTCGGCTTATGAAATAACAAAGACGGCCGTCAAGGGAAGTCTTTTTGAAAGTTGCACACGACCATGTAAAAAAGCCCATACGGATGGTAAGATCACTATTCAGGCAGAGTCATAGCCTCCTGAGTGGCATAACTATTATTTCAGGGCTTTAAGAATAAGATTCGATCTATTGTGGCCGATGTCCAGCTAGGTGTGAACACTGTGGTGCAGACGGTGTGTGTGTGTGTGTGTGTGTTTGTCGGCAGATGAGGTAAAAGCGCTGGCGTTGGACATGAAATGGTGCTCCTGGTTTTCACAGTGGGACAAATACTTTAGTCATAGAACCCCGATAGTTGTTTCCACAAGGATAGTGTTCTTTTACAAAAGAGGACATTTTAGCATCGCTTCCACTGAAAACCAACATCCAGAGAATTTTACAAGAAGCTGAAAAACTGGTTCTGCTGTCAACTGGTGATGCACCTGCGATGACAGGGTAACACTCGGGATTTATTGCCGACGGTACAGTGGATCGGTAAACATCTATATTTGTGAACTATCACTGGATCATCCAGCAACAGGCCTTTGAACAGAGGCAAAGGCCGTGGGATTAAATCGTGTCAAACAACTATTGCTAAAATCATCAACTCCTTTCAGAGTTTTCCAGGAGGAATGTTCGGGGGACTATGCAGCTCTCCTTATTCACACTCAGCTCAAATGGCTAAGCAGATGTACAAATACCATCAGTGTTTTCTTTCCTCGCTCAGTGACATCAAGACTTTCATTGAGACGATAAGGGGGAATACAGCGTATTAGCAGGTGATGCCAAATGGCTGGTGGACCAGGCTTTCCTGGGAGATACAACTGAAAAAAATGATGGTAGAGACCAAAATCAAAGCATGAAATATGATCAGTGCTGTCTCGGCATTTAGAGCTAAATTCTCTTCCGACATCCAGCAAATAAAATGAAGAGGAAAGTGCTGACACTTTCCTTTGGTTGCAAAATGCTGGACAGCCAACCTTCAGCAGAAGAAAAAAGGTCTAAAGTGTTCTCCACGCGGGAGCAGGAGATTTCAGGCAGATTCTGTGACTTGGAGGAAATTGGAGCCCTACGTGACCATTATTACCATTACATTATTTTGATTGACGGTCAAAGTTTTGATCTAAGCATGCACTTGATGGTAAATATGGAGTTTTTTTAACAAAATATTTTTTTCTCTATTAGGAATTGGTGTATGCAATTTACATGTTTTTTTTTTAAACTATCAACCCTTTCAGAGACAGCGGTTACGACATTGGACAGCTTAACATGTTATTAGGTTACAGGGTGCCTGAAAGGGTTAATTAAAGTTATTTTATTCAATATGAGTCCTGTATTATCATTGTGCTATGAAAATAGAATACACATGTTACAAAACTGAATGATTATTGGATGTAAACAGTACAAATCACGTAAACGATGAAAAATATTTTCACTTGTGAAGGACATCTTGGGTGGCCCTTTTTCACCAAGCTGCTTAATTATATTGCTCCTTAAGGTGTTCTCGATGAAAGACAAAACAGCATGAATGCTAAAACTCCAGTAGTAGTAATACTCTATAACTCCCATGTCACAGAAAAAAATAAAAAATAAAGTGCAGTGACAGAGAGTACAGAAGAGGATCGGGGCCATTGAAGAAAAAAAAAACAAGGTTGGTAAGATTCTCACTTTTATGTCAGAATTCTGAGAATACAACCTTAGTGGGTTTTTTTTTCTTTATTGGCCCTAATCCTATTCCGTACAAAGAGTGAATTAAAAAAATACAATAAAATAAAACGAACTGAAAGCATATTCATTCATTTAACTTTAACATTATAAGTTCCTGGAGTTGGAGATCACTTTATTCTTTCAGCAGATGAAACTTTGAACTTTTGACATGCTTTATTCACTGAAAAAAAAGTGGTACGTTTAATTTATTCCATTTCGTCAAATGGCTGCACAAAATAAAATCATCTGGATACACACACACACACACATTATATATATATAATATTAATGCCCTTCTGTGCTGTGCACTATCCTGTTCCATACATGCAAGCATGCATTTTTGCACATATGCCTACGAAGTGTTCTAGTCCATATACTGCAGTTTTTTAACTCCAACCCACTAAATATAACAAATCACGCAAATTCTCGGGGACAAATTCGGAAATCAGAATGTTCTCTTCTCACTCAAATTTGGTGTTTCAATTTCATCCCTGAGCCTTAGTGAAGCAGCATAATGACTGTCTGAGCAACCTTTTTCTCTGTGTGGAGGATATACTGTATGATGTGACTTTGATTAACCTTTCCGAAATACCCCAGTGTGTCAAGGAGAGACATATTCATTTTTAAGACCTGTCTTATTTAGAATTTACAGCACTGTAAGAGTCTCCTCTCTCTAAAAGGCTGCAGTGGCAGTCATTACACAGATGACATTATTCTGTGTTGTTTGGCTGACTCAGTGCAAAATGCTGCTCGGAACTGACAAATTTCTCGTCAACCAGCTTTTTTTTTCAATAATGCGAGCAAAAAACACCCCAATTGAACTGAGAGGTTTATTTTCTTGGATTAAAATATATGTTGCAGCTCCGAAGAAAACAGAGCTGTCGTGGTGGTTTTTAGAATATTCACTTTATTCATTCGTTTCACACTGGAGCGAACACAGACACGTCGATGTTGGACTACGCGCCTTCTCAACTGCCGTTTGACTCGAGGGACGCTCGAAGACCGCCTCAGAAAAAAACGTAAATTAACGATTACTTCAAAGACACTCGGGAAAAGCAAAAATAATGCAACAAAACAGAAACTCAAGTGAATAACATAAGCAGTCTCCTACATATAAGCATTTTGACTTTCATGAAATTTTAATGTTGAACAATGTAAACAATAAGGGCTTCATTTCATCGTCGACTGTACAGTGTAGATTTTAAAATCAGGTGCGGTTGCTGTGTCAGCTGCTCTCCTGGCCTGAGACTCATTCTCCCCCATGCAACTGATGACACGAACCACGGGAATTGGCCATGGTCTCAGAAATGAGGCAATGTTTGGGTATGTTATAAAATGCTGATTCTTAACTTATTTACAAATGTCAGGCTTTTCAAACCCTTTTAAATGCTTGTTGAGAAAAACCTCTACAATAACAAAGCCTGTACTGAGTTGCATGAGTGTTGTTCGGCTGACGTGGCGAAAGAAAGTCTGTACTGTATGTCCTGACATTGACACTGACAAAACATTAGCACATCCCTTACTGAGTATTTCTATTCCCTCTACTCAGGCCCAGGGTTAATTTGGAAAGTCGTCTCATATTTGAACATTTAGTATTTACAGCTAGAGGAAGATGGGCAAGATTAGGGCATGTGACAGGTGCGGTGCAATTTTGGATCACCGATGGGACGGGATCGGAAGTTTTTTTGCAGAACTTGTACAGCAAACATTTCTGAAGAAAAACAAAAAAGAGAAACTGAACTCGGGGACGGCGGCCCGGTAGTCCAGTGGTTAGCGCGTCGGCTTCACAGTGCAGAGGTACCGGGTTCGATTCCAGCTCCGGCCTCCCTGTGTGGAGTTTGCATGTTCTCCCCGGGCCTGCGTGGTTTTTCTCCGGGTACTCCGGTTTCCTCCCACATTCCAAAAACATGCATGGCAGGCTGATTGGACACTCTAAATTGTCCCTAGGTGTGAGTGTGGGCGTGGATGATTGTTCGTCTCTGTGTGCCCTGCGATTGGTTGGCAATTAATTCAGGGTGTCCCCCGCCTACTGCCCGAAGACAGCTGGGATAGGCTCCAGCACCCCCCGCGACCCTAGTGAGGATCAAGCGGTTCGGAAAATGGATGGATGGATGGATGGAACTCAGGGACTTTTCATCACCGCTAACAAGTCTCTGAGGACCCTTGGAGGTATTTTTGACCCTTCTCACTGTGGAAGCACCTGCAACACAACAACAACAACAAAAAGTCTGGCAACTGACTGAATTGGTCTGAGTAGTTAGTGTATCTGCGATTCATGTGGGCAGGTGACTTAGAGTAGGTTTCAAATTCTCACGAGCGTTGTCAAAATAAAAAAAGCCCATGCTGTACCAACTTTCTCTTCACTATCTTCTTCCAGGTCCTTTTTTTTTTACCTCCATGCAACCTAATCTCACAGCTCCTTGACATCACCTACCTTGAATCTATCTCCAGTATATGTGTGCAGGTGTAGGCACCCAAGGACAAGTCATGTTTCTGAAAGTGACTTATTAGTATGTAAATTGTGCCACGTTAGTGGTGCTAGGTTGAGTCTGTAAGCGGTGCCTTCACACAAACCTGTCACAGATTTCGAAGCCTCTGAGGCGCTGCATTTTTGGAAATGTGATTAAAGGTGACGGGGACATTGGGTTTCGTTGTAATTAAATCCTACAGAGTAACTTTAATTTGTGTTGTCTCAGTCCAGCGACAGTGAAGCGAAAAAAACCTGAGTGCAATTAGTCCTTTGGCAGCTCAAAGTATTTTTACATCGAATGTTGGTTTCACCTTTTTTTCAGTGTTGTGAGAAGTAAGCCAGTTTGTATTCCAATTTCATGTGATTTAAATTGTCAACATTTCAAGTTGATGTCATGCAATGCGGATTGAGTGGGTAGTTCAGATCAGAGAACTTGATGTTGATAGCACTAATAATCAACATTTTACCTTTTTGTTGAGGGGGAGAGTGAGACTCCCATTACCAGAGTCATTAGTCTTTCTTTGTGTTTTGTGTAGAATTTGCAGGTGGAAATAAGGAAAGATCGGCTACTCTGTTGTATTAAACAACCAAATGAATTTCGGACGTGAGAAATATCGTCTGCGAGCATGATTTTCCAATGTCCTTTTTTTTTGCATCACAAGCCTCTCATAAGTGGGCTGCATGCCAATGTCTTTTTGGGAAGTGCTTCTGTGTAATCGATTGGATTTCTGTGTCCAAAAAAAAAAAACGGTGGCAAAAAGAGTGCCCCAGATGGCTGCAACCAGGAGAAGCCGTGTTGATTCTGTCTCCCGATTTTTGCTCTCACCTATGGAAAGCTCAGGCCTTGTCTACATGTCGCAGGGTAGTTTGCAAACGGGAGGTCTTTTTCTGCCGTTTTCCCACTCTGCTCAATACGATGCCGGCATCGCTTTTTGTGACTTAGCACGCTGCATACTCAGTTCCAATGAAGTCCAGCGCAAGGTGATCATGTGCACTTCAAATTGTTGCCAACCGTTAAACAAAGAACAGTTGGCAAAATGCTTTTCTTATCAGTTGTGATATTTGTGGACTGAGGTACAGTCATAATGGAACAGCAAACTGCCTTCTCTAAACTGTTCCCACAGAGTTGGAAGAGTAGGAATGCTGAAAAATTAAGATTGAGGGAGCATCTAGTTCAAGCCATGATGATTTCATAAACTGATTAAAACAGGTGCATCTAAAAACTATATTTGTATTTCATAGTCCACTGGTCAGCCTTAATGATCTCTCTGAAGCCAGGGAAAACCTGAGGGGAATATTCAAGTGGGAATATTGGTGTATTGTAGAAGTGTGAGTATATATTTTTTTTAATTATTTTGCCCTAAATGTCCATCTGAGCGTACTACTGTGCCCCATGAGGTCGATTCTGATTTGAGAAATAGAGAGAAGTAAAAACACAGAAGCACAAAAAGATCATAATGACATAAGTGGGGGAGGGGTTATGTAAAGACTCAAGACATCCCTTGTGTCCTGGCTCCATTTGCGAAAGCCAGAGAGAGCATGATATTGTTGCCTTTTGAGTTGCGTGCACAAACACGCCACAGTCAACAAATGCAAATTGTGAGCTTCTCATGCCGCACGCGTCCCCGTGTCCCGCTTTGAATCGATGGATTGTGTGGCAGCTAGGGCTCAACAGAGCAGGTCAGACACATCTCAAATCAGTAGAAGGGCAATTTCTATTGATCTGGTAAAATCATGGGAGACGGATGCAATCCATTCACAACTCTGGCAGGCTCGGGATTTTCCGCTGGGCTCTGACCTACATTATGACGACAAGTAAACACAACTTCAGAGAACATGTCTTCCGGCTCTTCCTACAGCCTGCAACCCTATCTCTTGCATCTCTGTCCCAGAATCAGCCACTGTTGAAAGGGGTCTCACCCACCTACCCGAACACTCTTCCAAAAGTGAGCAAAAGCCCCTTTGTGCTGTCCAAATTCATTAAGAATTAAGAATCTGGTCTTTCTTTTCCACTCTGAGCTATTTACAAGGCGTGTGGTAATTTCCAGCTATTAGAGCTTGCATATTTTTTAGCAACTTACTGTTGCAATTTTATGCAAGAGTCATCACCATTACATTTCGGTGATAATCCGCATTTGTCTTGGGTTGCATACGTTGCTTATTAGCTTTGTTGTTTGTTTGTTTGGGAAGAGGTAAGATTTTCCCCCCGAACACACTTGGCCAAGGTTTAAGCATATTTAACACTTCACACATTGGTACTCCTATTTTTCTGAGAACTGTTGTCTCCCTCTGACTTTCATTTCAAGGGTATGACAACACAAAGCGCAGCCCTGAATGAATGTGTTTCTATAGCAATTTCTTTTCATCGCTTAGAAATGAAACACATCCCAAAGTTTGCATCAACACCGCAGTCCTCGAAATGTGAAAACAATATTCAACATTCTCCAGATGATTTTCACCTTTATTTAAATTTCACAAGAGAGAAATTCACTTGCATTGATTGATTTAAAAAAGGATGATAATGCAGAAATGCTTGTTTCCGAACTCATGTATGGGATCAAGGCCTCTTCACACTGCACAACTGCCGGATGCAAAAGCGTGATCATATTTGAAATTGGGTGATAAGCAATGGAATAGGTTTTAGCCTGGTTTGCATGTGAAAGCAGCTACAGCAAGCAGCCCTTGCCTTGCTTAGAATGTGAGTGAGGAGACGTGACAAAGCATGTGTAGCTATGCGATATTTCATTTTGATATAACATGCTGAAAGTGGTTGGCTGGTTAGTGCGTCGGCCTCATGGTGCAGAGGTGCAGGATTCCAGGTTCCGGCCTTCTGTGTAAAGTGTGCATAAAAACAAGAACTCCAAAGCAGTGTCAGAGTCAAGCAAGATGTAAAAGAATAGGTCAGTCACGCCCTGCGACCCTTGTGAGGATAAGCGGATCAGAAAATTCATGGATGGATGGATGGATTGAAAAAAAAACATAAAAACCACACATTTCGAGCACTTTTAACCAACCTGATCAAGCAGTGCTTTGAGATACGCTAGATTCAACGTACACATTTTTCGAGCTATGACTCCAAAGCTGGAAAAAACTTGTTTTCCCTTTGAGGAGCAACTTTAAATTGTGAGGAGCAAATTTTCACAGGTTAATCCGTGGGACCTGAACCTAGGGTTTGTTTGTTTTTTTTTATCTATATACAGTATATATATATATATATAAACTAAACAATACTTTTATTTTCTTATTGGTAAAATAGAGAAAAAGCTTGTGGCCAAAGTGTAGGGAGCATTTCGTACCAGGTCAGGTACATTCAAATGTTTAATTGGATCCGAATATCCTCTTTATTCTCATTCGAGTCCTCTTCCAACCGCCATTTTTTTACATGGTTCGGTCTAAGGCAGTGGTTCTAAACCTGGGTTCGATCGAACACCAGGGGTTCGGTGAATCGGTCTCAGGGGTTTGACGGAGCCTCTGCCATGGATGTTAAGGCACAAACGACTCAACATGTCAATTAGTGATGACCCGCTTGGCCATCACTGGCCCAGTTCATTTTGTGCACAGTTAAAAAAAATGTATACTTATGTCTTGAGATTTTATTTAGTATTTTTTCTGTTTTGAATAAATGTGTTTTTTAAGTCTTGAATTTGTAAAAAAAAATTGTTTTTTAAATTTTTCACTAATGAAGGGTTCGGTGAATGTGCATCTGAACTGGTTTGGTTCGGTACCTCTAACAAGGTTAAGAACTATTGGTCTAAGGTGTAGTGATGTGTTGGTTGTGAACGAAACAGCTCTTTGAGCCTGCTCTTTGAAATGAACGACCAGAGCTGTCCTCACTGTTCACTTCGGAGAGCCCACGCGTGATTGTCAATTAGTCTATGACTACAGGGGGCCCAAAGTTGCCACAGTTAAAGGCTAGAGCACACAGAGGAGGGAGAGCGAACACTGAGAAAAAGCAAGGAGAGTCAACACGAACAAGCTCGTAAGGAATAGTTAAGAAAAGACGGGACAGCAGGAAAAGGAGTTAAATCTGGACACATTTAAACTTTATTACAAAGGCAGAATTGAATTGAATTGAACTGAATACACTTTATTGTCATATGTGTTGTACGTATGTGTAACATACAGCACAGATGAAATTTCTTCCCCCTCAACATAAAACAAGAGGAGCCTGCAAGCAAAAAATATGACAAGTTATCTGGGTGCTGTTTTTTTGTTTTATATTTGTTTGTTTTCACATCATATAATTGACATCATTATAATACATTTTATTTATAAGCGCCTTTTTGTGTTTTGCAGTGATTCTGTCTGGTGTTAAAAGTTTAATTGAAAACAGTTAAGAGCTTAGTATTTTTTGTAGCTTCATGGAGAGGAAATAAATAATGGAATAATTTAAAAAGAAACAAATAAAGCATAGTGCATTTTTTTTTACATTAGTACACGCATGAGTCTTATTATTAGTTACTTTTAATGATAAATTAATTTCAGCAACAAGAAAACCAAAAGAGCCGTTTTAAAGAGTCTTTTAAGTGAGCTGAGCCATAAGAGTCGGTTCTTTAAAAAGACACGGAATCTCCATTACGACTACGATGCGTTCAACTCATCATGCAACAAGTCTTATGCTATGTTCAGGCCAAACACAAAATACCACCTTGCCCCCCGTGTATTTCGTGTGTGTTTGCTCACTAGGGAACTCTACGAGGAAAAAGGGATCCTCCTTCACCTCCAACAGAAAAAACAATTATTTGAACCTGGGCGCCGGTGGTTGTGTGACTTTGCTGCTAAATGCTACTTGGTTCACAGTTCTTCCACTCGGCAGAAACAGCCACTTCCTCCCTCCCCATTCCCCACGCCTGCTCCCTTTTTGGCTCGGTCCTGGCAGGTATTAGATGCTGGCTATGTTTTATACCACTTGGCTCTCAAACACCACAATGATATTATCCTCCATGACTTTTATTTCACCAAGCTGTGTGTGTCTGCGCTCGTGCTGCTGCTGCTGTGTGTGAAGTCGTTAAGTACTGAGAGCTAGCTGTGTTGCAGAGCTCCATGTGACAACAGACTGTAATTATATATTTTTTTCCTTCATCGCTCCAAAATCTCCACTCAGAAACTACCTATGCAGGAAGCTGCGCGCGACGAGATACATTCCTGAAGCTGATTGGCTGCCACATCCCATCGTTCTAAATGCGTGAACCGCGCTGCCCCGCACGCATCCGCGCCTGACAGCGCAATCTGAATTGATTGTTTATGGAATTGCACATCCAGCAATGCTCACCTCGTGTTTGGTCTGAATGTAACATGAGTGTTCTTGAAAAACAGCTGCATGAGGAACAAAGAATAATAAACACTAAAACAATGATTAATTATCTTCGTTCTTCGTAGTACTGTTTTTCTTGTGCAGTTCATTGCAAAATACTTTGCTTCACACTTTGTAATTGCTAATATTTCATTTATTGTTTGTGTGATTAATACTTTACCACTTGTAAAATGTTTAAATCTTTGTTTTTACTCCATCCTCTGGCTCGTGTGTTTTAAATTCACGATGTTGCTTTGTTATTTGTCAATGTTAATATTTTGGACAAAATAAATATTAAATTCAAAGCATTTTAGAGTTTATTTATTATCTAAATAAATTAATATTTAGTACCACGAACACAGAAAAGGTACCCAAAATTGATGCGGTTAAGTACCGCTACGGGTTCCCCGATACCGGAAATCGAAAGCAAACCAGTTCAAATATGAAAGGTACCCAACCCTACTTCACATGCATATGTGACATAAGTGCAATTATGTCACATATAATTAATAGACGTCCAGCCCACGGAAGCTTTTTGGGACTGCCAATTATCAGGAAAACTCCGTTTTGCTTATCAATGTGTTTAAATTAGACGCGAAATGCAAATGTTGACTTACACACTGCGATGAGAATCTGCTGTTTTTGAGTGTTGGCGTCATCGTCATTTTTTTCTGTTTTGACTTGTGATAAGAGTGTTGTGTGACCGCAATGAAGTCAACTCACTTCACGATAAGCAGCACACTGGCATTTAGTGAACAAGGCAAGCACACCAGAAAAAGCAGCACTTTGGCTATTCAATTGATGCAGTGTGACAAAAGCCGCTTAATTCTTTTGATGTCATTACATGGCATGGGCTGTTTACCAATTTGACGATTTTAAAAAGTCAAGGTTTCAATAGCCGCTAATACTGGATGTCACCGCTAATGAGCTCTTCTTTTCTTTTTTGAGCGGACGTCTAACCAGGGCACAAGATGATTGGCCGCTTGTATAGTTGAGTAAACTAGCTGCATCTTTGGAGTTAATTGCCTCCAATTCACTTTTGTTCCTCTGTCTTACTCTCGGTGAGCAGGTATGCATGGAGGGGGAGGAGGAGAAGGGAAGGAACAAGACAAAAGAGATACCGCAAGCACGGATGGCTTCCTCATTAATGTGCATTGCACTAAAAAGTAAAATTTTTAAAATTGTCAAGAGGTACTAGTTAGCTCCAAGGACAACATGAGTAGTTTTTGCCTCGGCATTCCGCTTGGCCAGCCGGTAGACATCAGCTGCCTCTGGAGTCCCACAGGCCATGAAGGCCTGATAGAACTCCTTCTTCAGCTTGACAGCATAACTTGTGAGCGTCTAGAAAATGAAAGCACTTGGAGACAGAGTCGTGAGCAAGACTTAATAATCTGACAGCCAGTTGTCGGCATGGCATGGCTTTTAAAGGCAGCTAGGTAACAAGGATGATTAGTGTCACGTGCAGCTCATGAGGGAAAGCCCGCTCTCAGGCTGGAGACTGATAAGCAAAGCATACAGGACAGGATCATGACAACTCTATGGTGTAACAGTTGTTCTTAAGCACTTTAACCCTCATGCAGTATTTTAAGCGGCTGCATGAAGGGTATTACGTCCTCGAGGATTGTCCCAAAAATGTCCCTCTTCCAATGTGCAACAACTTTTTTCACTTTTAATTTTTTTTCACTTTCAACCCCTCAAAATGTTCAGTGGGAATTGGCCAAGACATAGATATACATCCTATGCAACATTTCAGCTTCGTGGAGTTATTTTCACTGTTTTGTCTGTGGTGTCCATTTGTCCAACAGTCCAAAATCGTCCGAAGTGTCCGAAATGTCCAATTTTGGGATAATTACTGCATGGGGGTTAAACTATTTAGCCATTTGCCTGAATGTTTTTTTTTCCTTTACGTTTCTTTATGAAAGCATCCATACTGCTACTCTGCGTACCCTTTTAATTGCCCCATTGATGAGACAGACTGATTGATCAATATACAAAATGCCGTTCTGAAGCAAAGCTTCAATGTATGAGGGTTCTGAGAATTCTAGTTGATGGAGGATATTCATACGGACTTCACAAGCTGACAAGCTACACCCTGAATGGAACATCATGCATCACCAGGACTGACAATTTCAAATGTTCAAATTAACGATTTTTGGCCTGACCTCGGCCTGACCTCGGTTTTCGAACGTCTCGGTTCACGTCCAATTCGTTTTTTGACCAAAAATTTCGAGTTTTTTATGCCTCGGATGATGAACAAATTTCGGTTCTCGAACAAACTGAGCGCACTTGAATGCACCATTTGACTCCTCTCGCCTTTCTCAAGCGAGGAAGTGACGCTTCCTCGGGTAGACGAGGAAGTGACGCTTCCTCGTGTTGCTTTCCATCGTGTTCAGTAAACATTTTTATTTTAAAAAGAGCGTGGTTTAGGTTTTGGAACAGCCTTCTGGAACGGATTATGGACGAAAACCAAGGTTTGACTGTAGAAGCCAAAGAAAGCCCACCAAAGATTATTTAAACCCAGAAGTTGATTTGAGCCATCCCCTGCGGCTCTTCAAAGTTGCAATGTAGTGCATCTTCCTATCAGTCATTTTCTTTCTACTGCAGCAAAACCTGAGCACAGTTGCAGCTCGTGTGTGGGTGCAGAGGAGTTTGTCAGCCTTCTCCAGTCAACGTAACCATTTCCTGATAGTCTTTTTGCCTTCAGCGCAGCAAGTCTGACCCACGTCATGAAAACATTCAATCATAGCTTGACACAATGTCCCGGCTCCAGAGCTTGCTTTGAGAGCAGTTAACTTTAACACCAATCGTGTATAAGAGCAGATAGGCCTATAGCTCAGATAGCATGCACGAGTGAGAAGACTAACACACGGATATCGAAAATAATAGAGTCTGACTTTGTAGAGGCTTCCTTTGTCGTCCTCTGATCTTCCCACTTCGCACTGTCAGTTCTGTTTATCAACTCTGCTCTTTGTGGTCATACTGAATAAGTGTTGTTAATGCTTGAGCCTCTACGCCTCCTGCAAAGACACCTGTTGTGACGTGAATTTGATCCATCCATCCATCCATTTTCCGAACCGCTTTATCCTCACTAGGGTCGCGGGGGGTGCCGGAACCCATCCCAGCCGTCTCCGGGCAGTAGGCGGGGGACACCCTGAATTGGTTGCCAGCCAATCGCAGGGCACACAGAGACGAACAACCATCCACGCTCACACTCATACCTTGGGACAATTTAGAGTGCACAATCAGCCTGCCATGCATGTTTTTGGAATGTGGGAGGAAACCGGAGCACCCGGAGAAAACCCACGCAGCCCGGGGAGAACATGCAAACTCCACACAGGGAGGCCGGAGCTGGATTCGAACCCGGTACCTCAGCACTGTGAAGCCGACGTGCTGTGAATTTGATACCATACATTTATACATCACATTTTAAGCTTCGCTGGACAGTGAAAAAGCAATCAGGCAGCCAATAAAAATTGCACAGATTATGCTTGCAGGACAAACATTCAAATTAATTCCGAAGTGAGGTTGAATCCAGAAAGCATGATGTTGGCGCCCATCTCAGAAATTGTATTTGAGTCATTTCAATTGGTCAATTACTTACTGATTTATGCCTGCATTATTGGTGTTGATAGGTTGTCAGTATTCATTTTTTAAAATGTTAATTATAGACCATCCAAATGTTTTCTTATCTTGAACTGAATGTGAAAATATGACAGAGCAGAACAGGAAACATTTGACAGTGGAGCCAGGCAGGACTCTGCCATTCTACTTAAAAATAAATGAACTGTTAAAGTGATTTGATCACTTATTTACCAAAATAACATTCACATCTAAATAGTCTCGATTAATATTTGATCAACTTGCCTGTTCCTTCCCTCCTGCTTCATATTTTCCTTCACACATCTACATTTATGAAATCTAGGGACGTCTGGCACATCTTTTCTGTCTGTCCTGTCTGCCGTGTTTGTATGTATGCAATATTTGTCCCTTGTATTCCATTTTTTTAAATATTAGAAGTATAATTCAAAACACACAATCAGCAGCTTCTGTGGATTCAGTGTGCGATTAAACATGGTTGTTCAGAAAAGCACTGTATCGGCATGAGCATGTTTAATTCAACCGCGTCAGGTGAAATGCATTTAAGTGGAAATCGTTTAACTGACTTTTTGTCAGTTTGAAATTCTCTGCATTTGAACCACTGTTAACATGATCTATAACTCAAAAGATTCCACATCACACTTTTCGATATAGGTTAAATTGAAGTCAACATGTATTCACTTTTGAATTAATAAAATCCCAATGGTGAATGAGGCTTGATTTGGGTGAACCTTAGCACTGGCCATCAGCAACCTGTATGACTCAGATAAGAAGCCAGGCTCCGTGGAGTGAATGCCTTGACCAGTTCTTACCTGGAGGTTTGTAACACGATTGGCTTTTCTGCAGATGAGAGGCCAGTAGTGTGGTCAAGTGGTCAATATTTTTCTCACGCCGCCAACACACACACATGCACACAATTGCACAAAGTCGCGCTAATAACAAATTGTGACCTCTCCTCCACTGAGTTTTATAGCAGAAAGAAGATCCGCGAGTGAAGAGGTTGCTCGATGCCCAAGGGAGATTGCATCTGGGCAACTAGATTGTATTTCAGGATTCAGTTCATTGCATTACCACGAAGAACAGAACAATATGGCAAATCAAAAAAACAGTGCCAGCAAGGCAGCCATGGGGACCAAAATCCTTTACAAACTATGTGACAAGTTCGATGAGTTATTTCGAGGAAGGTTGTGGCCAAAACACACAATAGGATCTTCAAATCTGATCCGCTGGGGAGGAACATGACAGGTTTAACAGTGTGAGTGAAAGTGATTTGTTGCGGGGTTATCGCAGTGCCGGTGACACAGGCAGACAAAACAGCTCAGAGAGCTCCACGGCTAACAGATACGATCAGCGAGCTACCGTAAACTGACACTCACTTAGATCTTTATGCTGACGCGCACACTTGCACCTATACAAGAATAACACTATTATTAAGTGCATACAAAACACACTCTAAGTAAGCCAAAGCTTAATACAGCAAACAAGACGGCCTACACACTCGCGCTAAGTATTTACTATCGTAAGAAGTAAATGCTCGAATCACCCACACAGAAAGCTTTGCACACATTGAAACCCATGATCTCCATCACTCTCATTCTCTCCTCTCACATCATTACCACATCCCAAAGAAGCAAAAGCTCTTTTAAATCCAAGATAAAAACAAGAAATCCAAAGCAGTGTCAGAGTCAAGCAAGATGTAAAAGAGTAGGTCACTCAGCCACAGTCAAGAAAATGTTGTCTTACCCAGAAGAGGAGGTTGAAGAAGACCATCCCATATCGCAGTGCCATCATACAACCTTCAGCCATCCTGCACCGCCGCAGTTCTAGGAGGAATATGAAGGAGAGGTCCAGGTAAAACACCACGTACTTCTTTCCTTGAGCGCAGCGGCCCTTGGTTGTCTGTGGCCCCTTTGTGGTGGTGAAGCCAAACGCAAACGGTGGCCGCTTGTATTCAAACTCTCCGCTGAAGCGATGGAAGCCGGAGGTGAACGGCGGTGTGTCCGGTTTGCTGTCCAGAGATGGACTTCGCCGGTACGGCGTCTCATCCGTGCTTGAGCGTCTCATCGTACAAGTTTTTAGAAGCAACTACGTCACTCAGCACCGTGCGCAGTTCACAAGGAGGGAGTCAAAGTCATTGAGGGGTGATCTTGAATGCTGAAAGTGTTTTCACCTATACTCTGGTTACCTCAAAAGTCAATCTAGACACTTTCAAATCCTGGAGCAGCTGATTAAATTATATCCCAAGCGTCATAGCTTGATAAGAATTAATCTGTCGGAGATGATACTCTGCCATTCACCTGATTCCTAAAGCCTGTAATGTCACTGCATGCATCAAGAGAGTTTGCATAATCCCGCCGCAACACCTGTGAAATTCTTGTGTGTTTAGGACCTAATCCATGCGCACACATCTGACCATCCCTGTTCCCTCCCAACTAATCCCTCAAACACAGGTGTCGCGCCACCGGCAGATAAGATGGTTAGCAGGTTCATCCGGGATCACTTTAATCACGCAGATGATAGGAGAGCTTTGACTTCCCCCCGTCTTGTCAAGCCCAGCTGTTATGAGACAGAAATGTCCAACGGGCTCTCATGAGAAGTTGCTGATCGGGTTCGCGCTGCAAGTTCTCAAGCATGTGCTCACGCTGTGTCTCAGAGCCCAGCACCATGCATGCGTGAGACGTGATTTTGCTGACATGCAGTGAGAAGAGAAGGATGCGGGCGTGGGTGCGAGTGGAACATTAACAAGCACACAACAATGGATGATGTACATGAGCAAACAAATCGCCGTGGAGTGAACTCTCTAGTCGACAGCCCTCTTCGTGTACCTCTGCCCTAACTTGCCAATTCTACCCGAAAAGTGCCTAGCGGTTACTCCTCCTCTCGTTTCCTCTCTGCCCACACAAACGGCGCATCAAGTCGTCTTCTTTGACTCCCTCACAAGGTATCCCTCAGTGCTGACGACGCTTAATGAATTTCCAGACTCTCACTTGGAAGGCAAAGTGTCCCGCCTTCTGTTCCCTCCCTGCCGCGCTCGAAAGCGCTTTGTCGCCTCCTCTCTAGGTGGGGATGGAGAACAAGACGTCCAGTGGAGTCATGGCTGAGCAGCGAGACAGGCAGTGCAAAGGGGGACAGTTTCTTCACAGAAGCAAAAGAAAGACTGCAGTGTTTGAACGCTGGTCCAGTCTCTCTGCCTGAATTCAGCTCCCTCCCTCTCTATTCACGAGCTCCTGTTCTCTTTCTCTCTTGCCTCCCCCTGGCGCCCCCCCTTTCTCTTGTCCCTTCTCTCTCAAACTCAGATGCTCCGCGCTCAGCATGCGCAATGTCTCTAAACACCACGTCTGCTCGATCGCTGTCCCAAAAACCCGCACGAGCAAAAGGCAGGAGCGGACCATCATATTCTAACCACTCCCCTACTATCAAGCGCAGCCAATGGGTTTCTTGCAGCCCCATCCTCCCTCGAGGACACGCCAATCATACCTGGCCATCTACCAGATTATGCATACGCATTCCAAATGCGCATTTACACAAAAACCGGTGTGTCTGTGTTGTTGACTGAGCCCCACCGAGACGCCTACCCCTCATGTGCCCGTACTTCATCTTCTTCTCATCTCTACATCCTGTCTGGAATTATGCCACACGTAGATGCCGGTGTTGCGCACGAGCCCAATCACTCAGTGCATGCTTGGGTTCAGTCATGTTGCCTTCTTGCGCTCTCCCCACGGCCCGAGCTTGTGCAGCATCCGCGGGACTGCACCCGACAGATTTGAGCCCTAAAGTGAAATACTGTGGACATAAATATAAAGTGGCCACTGCAGGTTACATTCACACTAAAATAAACTCTTGCTCTCCACATCTGTGTTAGTTGCCATACGGGTCTAAAGGGATGTTTTCAAAGCTTCTGAATTAACTCATGGTCTCATAAAATATGGAATGGTTTTCTGTCATGCCTCATCTGTAGATTGGATGCGGCTTGCATAGATGACATTTGAAGTAATGGCGTTTTCTCATGAAACATTCCTGGGCCCAGAGCAGACAGACAACGTCCGTGATAAAAAGGTAATTAGCAATTAGACGGATTGGCCTTTTTACTGCATGAGGAATATAAATAGAAAAACCTGCTTTTTAAATTGCCAAGTAGAGGGCATAATTATGCAGATGAAGGAGATACATTTTTTCATTTGACATTTATGATCCATCGGCATTAGTTAACATTTTTAATAAAAGGGTCTTAAGAAGCTTTGTTAAATGATTTGCACCTTTGAGTTTAAACAAGGGGGGAAGGGGTGAGGGTTAGCACTTGTGTCACGTGATGCAGCGTACTCCAAAATGACGTTTTCGTTGTGGGATTGAGATAGCTCTCTGAGGAACACTAACATAACATTTGTTCCAAAACAACTGATTTGGAACACGTTTTTTTAGGTTTGGGGATGTTTCTGTGTTCGTTATCAGAAGCTGTGAAGAAATTTGAACTTAAAAAATTATTTCCACATAGATTGTGGGGGTTCCATATTTTATTGCATTTTTTTTACTCTGGCCTTTTGAACATGGATTCCATTCTGGTTGGAAATAAAAAAATATTGCAAAACACAATGACCCAGCTCGCTTACAGACATTTTTGGAAAATAAAGTAACCAAAGCCAAAGTAAACCAGATTTGCCCTTTTGACTGGTCCAACGAAGCAAAAAATAGCAAGAAAACGCGGCAAAACAGTCAGACAATGCAATACATGAGGTTATCGTCACAAATGAAAATCCGCAATAGAGTGAATCCGCAAAAACCAAACTGCAAATTAGGGAGGGAACACTGTACACATAACACAACGAGGCATCCATATTTTAGGTATTTATTTATAATTTGTAGTTGAGATGACATGAAAGAAAGATGTGTCCCACTTATAAATTGAATAAGATGCTAATTGCAATAATCTGCAGTCATTTTTTTTTTAACAAGATATACAGGCTGGGATCATCTAAACAGGAGGAAACTCATTAAGATTGAAACTGGATCATCATTTTCTAACTATGTTGTCATTCATGTTATTGCCAAACCGAGCACACCGCCTTCGCCCAAGCAGTTATTTCATCTCTCTCTCTCTCTCTCCCCCCCCCTCTCTCCCTCCCTCTGACTCACACACACACAGGCACAGTCACACTCACGCACACACACACGATTTCTCACGTTCTAAAGTGTGACAACAGTAAATGTCGTAACTCATCAGGTGCAAATACACACGTTAGGTCGCAACGTATTGCATAATGGCATTCATCGCTGTGGATAACGGCGATATTTCCCAGACAAAAGTGCCAATGAAAGTACGAGTAAATGCCAGTGTCGAAGCAGGAGGCAAATGGACAGCCATACTCAGCGAGCTAAACAAAGTGCACCGTATTGCTCTGTGGTCCCCGTGCAGTCTGAAAGTACTACAAGGCTAGCTTGCTTTTCCTTGTTTAACGTGGAATACAAGGCTTCTGAGAATATCTTCTTGAAATGACAAAACAGGTCACACAAAAATACGCATGACACCACACTAGCATTACAAACATACAGAATGAGATTGTTCCATAAACCTCAACAAACCATTCACAGCAATTTGATTTGCACATGCCACTACGAATTATGTGTGGTCTAACCCCAACATGATATTTGAGCAAAATCTGTCGCTGTTGTAATGCAACATGATTTTCATGTCATTTTAAGAGAAAGGCAATGAATATGTATTCTCGAATAATACGTTGGTTAACTGTCCTTGTTTTCTTCACATTGTCCTGCAAAGTTTGTTTTGTCCCAAACTCGTCTCGCACTGTACGCTGAGATTGCCAATATACATTTCAACTTAATTTGTTTAATTGAATCACGAAATGCGACTGATTTCTATCAGTCATAGACAGCGGCGCGGTTCACTCCATTCAGACAGAGGGATTGTCGTGTCTGTCTTGATTGTGTTGCAGCTCCAGCTGGAGTGAAGTGTGTTTCCCTCCACCAGGCGCACCTGTTACCCCATAAAGCTTGGGTGGGTATTTAAGGACTTGTGCTATTCCTTGTCGGATGATTAATCTTTCTGGCTGTTGCGCTTCAAGTGTTATTTTCTAGACCTCACGATACAATTCATATTCACTTTCGTCTTCTTATTTGTAACTATTTTGCTATTTTACTATTGCTCTTGATTGTTTTCATCTTATTGGATATTTGAATTTCCGTTATGCGTATACTCAGTGGCGTGTTCCATCTAACTTTGTCTTTTGAAGCGCTTTTTGTTTCATCCATTGTTTACTCCTGGCTCCTTGTGACCAGCGATTTCAGTTTATACTTTGTCAGTGCAATTTTTTGAATAAACATTTTTGTAATTGCACTTTGTCTGAGCCTGCATATTTGCATTCCTAAAACATTATTCGATTCGGTGTAAACCTAACAGGGATTCACTTCCCACTCAGTGACAGTGTGAATGTAACGTTACTGCATGCCTTATGATGCACCCTGAGACTGATTAGAATCCAGTCTAGGATGCAAATGATCTTTTTGCCCAAAGTCAGCAGGGATAGGCACAAACTCCTAACAACCTGCAACAGGGTAAGTGGTATAGAAAATGGCTGATTTCCTGTCAGTGACCTTTGAAGTTTAATTGGGTTGTGTCACTTGAAGTGAAAAAAAGCTAATTACATCTTTCATCATAGAAGCTGATTAAAATAAGTTGAAAGGTGGAAATTGAGATGATCAAAGTTGGTACCTACATTTACATAAGCCTATGGGGAACTCATAATATTACTAAAAGATGACCTTGACAGTAATCACTGATTGGAATCACGCAAATAAATGCACTGAAAAAAATGGTGGGTTGAATTTCTTCAATTTTATTTTGTCAAATGGCTGAACAAAATAGAATCATTTGAATTTAGATGCATTTTAAAAGTACATGTATCGTCTACTTTAAAAAACGCATCTGGATCCATTGTATTGCATGCAATCACTTGACAAAATACAATTGGGGAAATTCAACACATTTTTTTTTCAGTGTGTGGTGTTTCAATCAGATGCAGCATGTTTCAGCACCTGAGATGGAAAAACAGATGGACAGTCAGACGCATGAAGATTTCAGTTTTTCCTCATTCCTTTGGCTGAATTGTGAAATGATGCCAAAATAATTTCTTTTAAATCTATCGTTTTCTCCCTGTAAACTTTCACGCTGCCCCAAAAATCTTTTGATTGTACCAGCCGACGCATACAGAAAGATGCATTTAATTATCACGCATGTCAAACAGTTTTGTAGCCTGGCGTAGTTGTGTTGAATTATCTGTTCAACATTTTGTGAAAATGGAAATTATTCTTCATTGAAACTACTTACCGGACAGATTGTTAAATAACATGTAGAGTAAATGGTCTACTCAGCATTTCTACAGATACCGCTGACATCAGTAGAAGTGGTGGGGATACTACCGTTAAGATGTTTGAACATTCTTCATGATTCATAATTTACTCGCCTATCAAGTATTCCATTTCCACATGTAACGCAACACTATTTGGCAAAAGAGTTGTGCTTTTCAAGAATTACCCTTGAGACGTGGTTCTGTTAATTGCGCTACGGTTACTTTGTAACATGCATCTGATTTTGTGCCCAGCTTCTCATTGCCTCTGTACACTCTAACAACTGCCATGTAACGCCAGGTCATTACACCTAACCGTAAGTTGAAACCGCAAATGGAATTGGTCTCCCTTTAAAAACCTGCGAGGAAATGTTAAATGAGATGACCAGTGTCAGAGGGCTGTTTAATTGGCTCTCGGGATTTTCCACACCAAACTCTTCCAACGATGCTGCAATGAACCACACTTTGTGCAGCGGGGTGCATGCCCGTCGTGCTTTCAACCTATTGATCATTTGAATTGAGCCCGTGTATGTGAATTATGGTAGCATCACGACATCCAAGCTGTTCACAAGATAAAACCATTACTTTCGCTCTGTGACGGCTTCCTCGATAAGTCCTCATCGTGAGAGCTAATTACGAAACGCAGACGATCACGCAGATGCCTGGAAATTAACAATCCAACCTTATCATGCGATATTTTTATCCTCCCTATAAACCGATAAGAATATTACAACCCTGTCAGTGAAAGTCTGTTCCAGTGATCTACAGCTAGCAGTATCTTTCATCAGTTCGTCTTTCTACTCGCACATCTCCTCTCTCTGAGGTACCAGCTTCTTGATGACAGGCTGATCTGTGCTTCATATCTATAGTACGAGCGCCTCCGACACCTGCAGATGCATTGGTGTTATATCTGCTATTTGCATTCTACGGCTAATCCCTGCTAGAAGGGGCGGGGGTGCTTGCCAGTCAAACTAAGAAAAGACAAATATGCTCTTGGTGTATGTGTGTGCGGTATTTTTAGATTTGAAGAGAATAATACTCCCCCAAAAGGAAAAAAAGCAGGGCAGTGCTATAAACGTAGCTATATGCAGACCAAATATGCATTGTGTCCATGTAAAACGGGGACAATACCATACGTATTATGGCCCACTAGACTGGTTTAGAAAGGAGACAACTATTTGACAGGCCGCTGATAGATCTTCCCCATTGCAGATGGCTTTAACTAAATCCTCTTTTACTGAAATGATCCAACCAATGCATTTTCCTCGATGAAACTGACTCTGGTGTGCTGCAACAGAATATAAGTGTTTGTGTAGATAATATATCCAGCAGTGTTGAGTGGAAATCAAATTGGATTGCCACATTGAAATTCATGCCCTGACACGCAGAACAGTTGGAAATCTGATTTACACAGCCAAAGTCAGACAGATCAAATGAAGGACGAATATTTGATATGTGAAAACCAATTTCCATTGTGTTTCCAGATTGCAAAGCATGAAATGTCTGCAATGCAACTTGAGCAAACTTGCAGGACGGATAAATACAATACTGATTTTTATAGCGCTTTCATAACAGCAGCAGCTGTAACAAAGGGCTTAACAAAACAGTTAACATAAAGTAAAATAATAAACACAACACATAACATAAAACACGGACAGTCGTGCAATCTTAACCACGTTTCCCTCATCTGCTTTGTTGTTTGAAGCAGTTCTAGAAGAAAGAGGAGAGAATCAAAGTGTCCTTTCACCAGTGGATCAGAGACGTCGCGCTCAAAATATGCACACGCCGGCTACAAGCTAAGTTTCAAAGTCAACAAGAAGCTGTAGCATCCATTGATGAAAAAAAGAGATTGGTTCACTTCTCCTGTCCCCATGTAAATCCATTTCAATTTCAAGCGGCGACTCTCAGTTCCAAATCCTCTCTCCTCATCCTCAACTTCAGCAGCCATCCATCCAGCCGCACCAACGCCGACTGTCCAACAGCGCCGACATCTCCACTGAACAAAACAGGGCTGTGAAAAATGCTGCCCATTACAGGCGCAAAAAACACAAGCACCCCGGGGCTGTCCAGCACCGACAGTCAATGGCGCCGACATTCCTCTCAATCAAAATCTGTGCTGGTAAAGGCGTGCTGCCAAGAAGGCGCAACCACCAAGCACAGATTCTTCTCCTTTGACGAATGTCGTGACCAAAAAACGCTGAAAACAGTCCACATCAGGTCCACCCGACAAAACAACAAACAACGTGACAAAAACAAAAAGACAAAAGCAACAAAAAAGGAAAAAAAAAGCAAGGTTTTTGAAGAGCACTTGCCAAAGGCTGCCTACTCGGGTGCCATCTTGGGAAAAAAAAAGTCACAGTCTGTCCCATTGGTGTATATATGGTGTGAATTGTTTTCCAAATGATCATTCATATAGCACGTGTTATAATTTCTAGAGTTTTTGTAGATTTTTGCGTATTGTCATCTTTAAATCAAAGACAAAGCATAAAAATGGTGTGATATGAAATATTCCAATTCATGTTTTATATATATAGACATATACATATGTTTTGGTCATAGCGCAGTACCACTTTTATTGTCCATATAGGGCAAAAATACAAAGAAAAAAATAAAAACTATATTTGTATGTATAGTGCGGATGCCACTGAACATCTCGAGTGGTAAAATAAATATTCAGGAATAATACTTTTACAATTTTTGTAAAATTGTATGTTGCGTTGTTTAAACTCATTCACATCGACTGCAGCACAAGGTCACAATGTCAAATGAACATTTTAGTTTGTGTGTGCGTGTGCGTGTATGTGTGTTCTTCATTTTATACTTTTTTCTTCTTACTACATTTCAAACATGCACTCTCTCTAAATTATTACCAATGTTTGGTTTGACTGCTGTTTTTACTTTTGTTCCTTTTATTTGATGCTTGGCTTTGTTTGTATGTTTGTGTAAATTGGAGAGTGTGTTTAACATGCACAGTTGCTCCTATATTGTATACATGTTGGAAATAAAACACAAACCAAAAAAAATAGTCTTTCTCCTCTCTTTTTAGTTCAATTGTATCAACCACGGGAAGGTCTGAGCATTAATTTCACTCACCGATATGCTGTAAGTCTAATTAAAGGGGGAAAAAAATATTCCAGGTCACTGGTGGTCAAGTGGTACGTTCACTTGACTTCAGTGCAGGCAGTGTAGGTTCAGATCCAGTCAGTGACGGTGAGAATGAATGAATGTCTTTCTCTATATGTGCCATGCGACTGACTGGCAACCAGGGTGAAGTTTGCCTTTCTCTCAAGTTAACTGTACTGAGCTCCAACACCCGCCGCGATCCCGAACAGGCTAAATGGTGTGGAAAGAATGGATGGATGACGTGTTTGACATTATTAAGGCACTGTTTTATGCATTATAAAGACCAACTTTTTTTTTTGTTTATGAAAAGTGTGTGAACATCAAAAAGGATCAAGATGACTGAACATTTCAATTGAATCATCATACTGCTGGAAATGATTTGTGTGTGACTCAGGGAGCAATGGGTTTGTTCCAATAAAGTACTGTTAAAAGCAGCAGCTGATGAGTGGCATGAAAAATCCACCAAAGGCTCATAGTCATCAATAAAGCTGCATTTCAGAATTCCCCAACATTGCTCACAAGGAGAAATGATTGCACTGGGCTCACGAATATATGGATGATGGATCTTGTGTGCTGCGAAGGGTCCAGATTGATGGTGTTCTCGATGCTTGGTAGATGGCCACCACATTTCAATGAGGCTGCAATGTTGACAAGGAGGTGGCGGAGTGACAATTTGGGCTTGAATAGTGTGGAGTGAGATGATGGGTCGCTTTTGGCTGCCTGGCTGTAGATGTGTGACGTTTCTAACCGGCCATTTCCTGCCATGGTATAAAAAGAACCGAGTCTTCTGTAGTAAGATAATGATCATGCAAGATCATCACCCGCTGCAAATAATACCATTGAAGCTTTAGCTGCTGTAGGCATAACAAGAGAATAACGGTGCAGCCACACATTCCCTGATCTAAACCCTACTGAGATCTTGTGGAGCATCTTCAAGAGGAAGGTCTACAGAATGTGGCGGGCAAGACTTCTGATGTGATACAGGCAGAAACTATCTGTGGACTTACAATTATACTGAACAAGACAATTGTTAAGGTGATATTGAAATTGGGATGACTCAACTTCCATCCATTTTTCCGATCTGCTTTATCCTCACAAGGGTCGTGGGGGGTACTGAGCCCATCCCAGCTGTCTCCGGGCAGTAGAGGGGGGCCCTGAACGGGTTGCCAGCCAATCGCAGGGCAGGCTGACTCAACTTGATTGGCAAAATATTTTGGGTCAAATTGTCCTCTTCAAATTATTCATTCATTTTCCGAACCGCTTTGTCCTCACGAGGGTCGCGGGGGGTACTGAGCCCATCCCAGCCATCGTCGGGCAGTAGGCGGGGGACACCCTGAACCGGTTGCCAGCCAATCGCAGCTCTTGAAATTCTCTCTATGTAATAACAGAGATGACAGCTTTTTTCTTCACAGTCTGTTTTTTTCTAACTGTTGTCCACAATACTTGTAATTTAAAGCACTAATTATGGAAAATAAATACTGTTCCCACCATGCTTGATTCGTTCAATAAAATCTTGAAGCTAATATAATTGTGGATGAGCACAAAAGTTTATTCAACGTAAATTGCACTGACTATTGAGGAAAATGAAGAAAAACAGCATATGCTTAGTATTTTGGAAGAGTATTAAGTCAGCCTAAATGCGGAGAACTTTTTCAACTCTGACTTTGCGTGAGGCAGATTCTATCGTTATTCCAAGTGTTTTCTTTATGATTCAGAGATGAATAGCTATATAGCAGTCAACTTTGACCCATCCCATCAAAACAATGTAAAGATACCAATGAAATCCCGTCGTGAGTCCTGTGTGTGGCATTCATATCGAAGACATAGAGCACTGGGGATGAGCAGGATATCTCTGAGGAGCATATGAAATGACTAGTAGCTTCACGCCGAGTCAAATGACTCATTTCCTGAAATGACTAGTGTTGGAAAGATTACTTTAGACATGTAACTGGTTACAGTTACAAGTTAATAGTAGATCTAGTGCAACTATTTCAAAAGAGTTCACGTTACAACCAACATTTACATTTGTGTTCATTTTGACTAAATGCTCTTAAATGTTAACCATTTTCATGTTTTAAATTTGTATAGTGTTAAAAATTTTACAGCTACACAAACACAATAGTATAAATGAGAGCTGCCTAAATTAGTACCACTGCACTTGCAGCAAAGATGACCGTAAACGGAAGCTATGTCATCATTATTTCAAGACACAGAGAAGGTTGGCCCTTACTTCCCATTTTATTGTGGACGTGTGTGACCCCCTCCTGAACCTGACAAGACTGAAATGAAAGCATGTGGTTTAAGGTGGTTTAAGGATAAAATGTTGAAAGTCCTTCCATCCGTTTTTTTTTCATTCCACTTAGCCTCACTAGGCTGACAGACCCACTTAGGGCAAGAGGCGAGGTACACCTTGAAAGGTTGACAGACAATCGCAGGGCGAATGGAAACAAACCACCACTCATATTCGCATTCACACCCACAAAAAATGTATGATCCTCTGTTAACTGAACATGCATGTTTTGGGGTGGTGGCAGGAAGCTGGAATACCGCAAAAAACCCACACAAGCATATTAACAACATGCAAACTCCACACAGGACTGGAGCTAGGATTTGAACCCCCAAGCATTGGAACATATCGTGCTACAGAACATGGATGGATGGCTGGTAAAGCGTGCCACATGATGGACACTGTCGATTGTTCTCTTTTGTTTTTGTTTCAGTTCCTGCCGGAGCGGCAGGCGGTCCCTTCGGCGGAGCACCTGTCATGCGTTGCAATCAGTGGACTATAAAAGGCCTTCAACTTCTGTAGTCACCTGTCAGGTGATTCAGCCTTGCTCACGACTCTCGTACCAAGTGCTTGTTTACTCGAGCCACATGGTTTCTCATCACGTTCTGTTCTTGCTCATGTAAGTCGTGTTTTTGTCATATTATTGTGCATGTAAAAGAAGAGAAACCCACGGAGTGAAATGTGAAACAAATGACGCCAGAATATTGTGTTTAACCTCTTTCAGGTTAAATAGGGCTCTTGCATCTACAGCCAATTGTTTTGCTCTGACAACAAGTAACCAGAGGCAGTTAACAGCCATCATCATGCTATAGAATGTGGACAGAGGGGATGTTGTTCTTTGAAATGCACAGCAGGTGTGTCTGTCCAATTACCCACAACACTGTCAGCTGAACATTTGGTATGTGTTGATAACAACAACAAAAAAAACGTCATTGTGAATGTGAAATCTGTCAAATAATGCTTCTCACTTTTGACAAGAAGAAAAAATGGCTACAGCTTTGTGACTGTGGAGGCATACAGCTAATAAGATGATTATTTTTATTACGGTATCAAAAATTATTGCTTTCATCAGCACCACAGATGATTAAGATAAGATCAGATTTGCACATCATATTGATTATATTGGGGCATTGGACAAGCATACCACTCTGAACATCTGTCTGCAGTACAGTACTGTATAAGTACACAACCGATAGTCCTTTGCGCTATGTTGTGATCACTGCACCATGCGGTTCAAAGGGGACTTATCTAACGTAATCCACCTCTTAATAATACCACTATCAGTTTCTAATTATAACATCCATCAATATCAAACAAAAATGCAATATAACATCGCACAACTGTGCCACGTAAACCATCTGCAACAGTTCAGAATCAATATACTGTACATATAAAATGAATACGAGTTTTTAAAAAATGTAAAAAATTCCATCATACGCGTGTGTGTGTGTGTGTGTGTGTGTGTGTGTGTGTGTGTGTGTGTGTGTGTGTGTGTGCCAGCAAATTGCAGGGCACACAATGACAAACAACCATTCTCCCCCTCAATCACACCAAGGGGCACGTGCCAGCAAATTGCAGGGCACACAATGACAAACAACCATTCTCCCCCTCAATCACACCGAGGGGCACTATAGAGTGCCCAATTAACCTACCATCCATGTTTTGTTCTTTTTTTTGGGGGGTGGAAACATGACTACCCATAGAAAACCCACACAGTCAGGGGGAGAACATGCAAACTCCACACAGGAAGACAAGAGGTGGACATGCTAACCAGTTGACCACGATGCCGCCCAGCTGCATTTCATGTAACGTATTAGCAGTTGCCTGTTCTTAAGGCGGTCTTGGACTGCACTACGACTGCTACATTGTCAACAGCTCTTGAGAAAGTTCAGGTTTACAGTGATCCCTCGCCACTTTGCTAAGTTTTTTGGCTTCAGTGTATTTGAGGGGTTTTTTTTCAAAAATGTATCAAATCAAAAAATACAGCCATATCGGCACCTATATTGGGGAAAGACGCGTTGTTTCATGTTGAGACGGGAGAAAGGTTTCAACCAAGAGCCGACGTGACTCGGAGGCTTTGTACATACCCACTCATACAAGGCGAATGATTGTTTCCCGGCGCGACATCGACCTATGAAAGCACAAGTAGATTTATCCTGTGAGCTAATTGGCTGCGGTTCATCGGCAGTCTGTTGACTGTCTCGCATACTGTATCTTAGTGTTGTAATTCCGGATAACATTTTTTTATTTTAGCAATAACTTTTTTTGATTAGTTCCGCTGTGCTCCAACCCCTTGCCATCACCGAAGCAATGCATCCTGGCTGTGTGGGAACATATAAGCCCGCTCGTCGGAGATGGCACAGAGACACATCGCTTCAATGGTGGCGGCGGGGTGCTGGTTCACAGCCTTGACTGGGTCAGTGAGCCTTATTTTGAACGTTTCCTGACCCGGTCAACTGTTTTTAAGAAACGTCACAAGGAAGCAGTGACAGCTCAGACAAAGGCTTAAGTGACAGCCGGAAAGTATGCGCTAGTTAAGAGTTTTTTTCTCGGCTAAAAAAAAAGACCATTGTCTAATAAAAAAGAAACCTTAAACCTATTTCAACAAATAAGAAGACAAGATGAGCATCATAGCGCTACCCGTCACCTAGTTTTTCTCCAATTTAAAAACCTCAGCTGCACCGTCAGCACCTCCACCAGAAGAGTCTCGAGTGAACCAAAAGCCGACAAGTCAAGTGAGGGGTGCCTTCCACGTCACCAACACAAGCCTCTTCGCCTCTCTCAGAAGCCAATGTTGATGAAGGTTAATTACTGTATAAGGTTTTATGATGAAAGATTTTGGTAAATATGTGTACTATTGTAATAGTTGTCTCAAATATGTAAAGTCTAAGTAGTATTTACATATTTTAAACATGCTGGTACTTGTGATGTTTCTTGCTTGCAATAACAGCAATGATCAGACATCGTGGGTGTCACGTTGCGGGGTGGTGGTGGACCCCAAAAAGCAGGCACGAGAGAAGAGCAGGTAGTACTTGATGAATTGTATTAAAACAGAGAAAACTAAATCCTAAACAAACAAAGTCCAAAGTATCAAACAAAACACATGCCTGAAGATAAAACATGACAGCCACAAACAATGACCCGACAATGAGTAGTCTGCCGGGAGTCCTTTTATAGCCACTAATTGCCTAATGACCAACAGGTGTGCAGCTGCAGGGAAAAGCCCCACAGTGCCACCTGTTGGTCACAAACCAAAACATGACAGTGGACAGCGGTTCTTCCATCCAGCATAGTCCCGCGTGTGCATAAACGTAACTGGTCTGCTGTCAACTGCCAGTAATCTCAGACCTTTACCAAAAGAGGGTGTAAACGAACTGTGGAACAACCGTGAAATCTCGGTTCCTGTTACATCTGCATGCAAGCATTCCACATACAAACACAAAAATTCCTGGGAAGGGGACAAGTCCTACTTAGTGGTTTTTCACTTTTCGCAGAGGGGGTCCGGTACATATTAACAAAAATTAGGGATTACTGTATACACTCATATACTTACACTGCCCTGGTTTCCCTCCTCCCTCCCCCCTCATCCCTTGCATACCTGCTTCAGATCTTTATTTTCCTGCCTGGAAGTTGCATTCATATTCCAGCAACCAGCTCAAAACAGGAGACTTTCCCTCTGGCCACAACAATATCCACACGTTACAAAAAAATATACCTGCATCATTACATGCCGTTCATCTCTTTTGTCTGACACTGCATACTCCTCATAAATGGAACCCGAACAAAATTTGTCTTTGGTAGATTATTTCTTCATTGTAATAATGCTTTGACAATAAATGTTATGCCATTAGAAAGTGTGTTTATTTCCCTTTTGAATGGTGTCACATTTGTAAACAACATGTATTTGTGGAATGAACAGCTGAGCTGAGTGTGGGTTGGCTCATAATAAATAAATACATACATACATAAAAAGGCAAAATCTCTGTTTATACAGTATTGCTGTTGTTGCCATTGACTATTGTTGAGCTTCTGGTACCTGAAAACGTGGAGGCATGTTCAGTGATGAGTCCAAATTCTGCCTACAGCATTTGGATCATAGGGTCAAAGTGTGGAGAAGATGCTGAGATGAAACTTCCTTACTTTTTGTGTCAAATTTATGTGTGCATGCCACCAGCGATTTGTTTTCCTAGTCAAAGATGGCTGTCACAAATTTTGCTCTGACAAGCCTACCAGAAATGCTGACATTTTGGGGCAGCTAGCTGAGTGGCTGAGGAAACAATTCCACTGGGAATGTACGGTGCATATAAAAAGTTAACACATTCCTGTCCAATGCTAGGTTTTTGTGACAACCCCCAACCCCCAAGATAATTCATTTAAAAATATAATCCACCATTGATGTGGCCTATAATGAACAACTCGATTGAAAAAGAAACCATTCAAGAGGGGAAGTAAAAATAAACATACGGCACATTTTACTCAATGTTACATCAACACACATGCTTCCATTTCATCTGCCTCTGATTAACACACAAAAAATAATGTGTTGATGTTCGAGAGGCCAGGGGTTGATTCTGGGCTCGGGGCTTAATGTGTGGAGCCTGCACGTTCTCCCTATGCCTGCGTGGGTTCTCTCCAAGTACTCCGGTTTCCTCCCACATTCCAAAAACAAAAACATGCATGGTAGATCATTTGGAAACATTCGGTGTGTTTGTGAGTGTGAATATATTTGAAATACATACAGATAAAATACATAAAGAGAGTGTTTGAGTGATAAATGAGCCATTCCTTCAATACAATTAGATGGAACAAATATAGAATATACATTGTAAATATTGCTCCGTGCATCTAATGGTGTTTCGGTTAGCAAAGATCAATGGTGATAGATATTCAATCACTTTCTTTCAAATGTTGATGACTTCTTTAAGTGAATTTACTTCCTTGTCCAAACATGCCCCATTGAATATACTTGGCAGAAAATTTTATTAATATTCTGCACTTTCTCCTACAATATAATATAGAGGAACATATTACTCTTGCTATGAAAATGTATGAAGCATTATCCACAATTCGTTTGTAGCTTTAATAATTACAAGCTGGAGACTTGAATAATAGCACATGTTGTAAGAGGTAATCGTATGCAACGTTATGACAGAAATGAAGTAGCCTGCATTTTTGGGCAACAAACATACTGCAGCTCATCCTGATAAATAATTCATTATGGCGTTAGCTGTTTATTATGTAGCACACAATAACTATTATATGAAGATGGATTGTTTTCTTTTGACATTACACAACTTTTTTTGCCAGTATGAGAGTCAGAAAGGCATGTCAAAGAACAAACATAAAAAAGTGAACTTCATGAGTAAGACCAACAGCTGGGGAGGAAATTAAAGGAGAAAAAATAATTGAGATTACACATGCACTTCTGTGAGCAATTATAGAAAGCTAAAGTGGTGCTTTTCAGCAACACGCTTCCTTGTAAAATATACACCACTAAAGGAGGAAGTACGCATTGGAAAAGTACACTCCTGATTTCCAACATTTTTGTCTCCATGGCAACTAATTTGAAGGCTGTGACAGAAAAAAGGTGCCTTGGTAACTTCACAGTGGAGGCAAGACAATTGCATCGAATGGCAGCGTGTGAATGTTAATCACACGGACCACAATTTAAAAACCATCTCAACATTTGTCCTCAAACACGTTTCTGCATAACGGTATGAAATTTTTTATTCCCAATCATATGTGTAGCAATGTATGTATGTACTTATATACATTGTATGTATGATTGTATGTATGTATGTACAGTATGCCTGTGTGCATGCACGTGTATGTGTGCGTGTGTGTGTATGTGAGACAGGATAGATTGAAGCTAATTTCTCTTTTTTAGCTTTCACTTGTTATAACAAACTCTGGTATAGTGGAAAGGTTTGAAAAGTAGGCAGGCAGTAGGTGGTGTACACCCTGAACTGGTTGCCATCCAATCGCAGGACACACAGATGGACAACCATCCGCGCTCACACTCACAGTTGGGGACAATTTAGAGTGTTCAATCAGCTTGCCGTGCATGTTTTTGGAATGTGGGAGGAAACCGGAGTACCCGGAGAAAACCCACGCAGGCACGGGGATAACATGAAAACTCCACACAGGGAAGCCGGAGCGGGAATTGAACCCGGTACCTCTGCACCGTGAGGTTGATGCACTAACCACTGGACCACCGGCCCGCTTAGCATATATACTGAATCAAATATCCAACTACATTTCTTATTTGATCTTGCCTTGAAAAGGTTTGCAAGGATATAACGCTAACTCCACACAGGAAGGCCGGAGCCGGAATCGAACCCTGCATCTCTGCAATATGAGGCAGGCGTGCGAATCACCGAAGTCATCCGCCAATACATATCATATTTGTTTTATTTTTTTAACATATTTGGAATTGGAGTCATCTTAAGTACCGGTAATGAAAATTTTTAAATTATAACTACATTTTTTATCAGGTACTGTACTCAAAACTGTAGCGAAAACATTTTCAAAGTAACTCTCCAAACCTAGAATATAACAGATGAGAGGTGAGAATAAACATGCTCAATCTTGCGCATGACAGAACATTGGGGAGTTTCTAAGCCTTATGAATTTAGAAGGCAATTCAGTGAACCATTACCAAATGTCACAAATACATAAAACATAAATGTACAAGAGATGTGTGGACATCTGAAAATTTGCAAACATATCAGAGGAAAGGGTATGTTCCAACTATATTAAATAGGAATTAAAGGTTGTGTAAAGATTAGGCAGCTCCTTCACCCCCCCCCCCCCCCCAGAGAAATAAAAATAACAAGCCATGCAAAATCACTGTTGCTATTTTTACCACATACCAAGAAACCACTCTAAACAAATATTGAAATAGAACATATAATAGAGGGCCTCATTAAGGAATGTATTTTGATGGCTGTGATGATATGAAAATAGATATGGATGTGAGGAGAGGAGTAAACCTCAAGCAATGAAAACGAAAAACGCTGCTCTTTTTTTTTTCTCCGTCAATCTTAAAGTGGGTGTTGAAGTGGGACTCAGCAGCCATGAAAGATTGTGGTTCCAGCCTGTGGTTTTCACTCTAGGCTGAGTTCTCATTGAGGAGACAAAATGGACCTATCAGAGTGCCGAGTTGGTGCTATACATCCTGAAAGGTCTGGTCCAACAATCAAACATAAAACAACAAATCCAAAATGTGTACCAGACACTGCTTCCAAACCAATATCAATTTTGTAAGGTCGGTTCAACATAGCCACTCATCATTTGTTTGTATATTGTTTAATAGGCATGTGTGTGGAAATTAATGTCATTTCAAAGAGATTACAAATGATAACATTACTTCATTCTGTTAACAACTATGTCCTATTCTTTGCCAGAACTTTCAGTATCCCTTGAAGTGAACTCTTGCCCTTTTCATTTCTATTCTCAGGCTAATTCTAAAGCGGTAAAAGAAAAGGGGCAAAAAAAAAAAAGTACATATTTTACCCGAATCCAAAACAACACATATTTTACCAATTCTCGGCTCCTTCTTACCTTGTCATGACTGCAGAAGGGAGGGGCATAAAGTGTATTTTCCAAAAATGAAGGTGCAGGCACAACACAAATACGCCTTAAGGCGGCAGTACACTTCAGCCCTGTTTTAGCCATTTACAGTAGAACCAGTGTTCGTATGCGGAGTGGTGCCACACCCGGAGAAGCCCACAAGTGAGCCACAGAAGTGCACTTGGACAAACAAACCGACTTGCTGTGACTATTTAAAAAAATACTCCACACTTCCCTACTGAACTAAATGTTCCACCGTGTCTTGTAAATACCACGAGCATGAGGCCGTATGGAATGTTATCCATTGAAAACACACATAAAGAACGCATTGCTGCATGCAGCATTAGTCTTGACCACAGTGTGCAGAGGTTGATTGTAAACGATGACGGGTTATTCTTGTAGCCCAATTTCTAAAACATTGATATCTATCGCAAAACCGCTCACAGTTTGCAAAACTAAAAGCACGAACCCTGCTTTGTACTGAGTTTATAATCTTTTAACACACAATTCACTGCTTTATACTCAATGTCCGAATGATAAACACACTCCATGCAAAACTATACACATTTATGGCTATTATTTACACTCTTCTGCCAACTGTTTGGCCTCACTATGACAGGAGAAAATTGTTTTAGATAATTACCGGTAGGTCACTTTGCAATCAGCCTTCCCATCAGTGTGTACTTGACGCAAGGGTGCTTACTAATATGATGGCTTGTGTTTGTGCAAAATAACATTTGCATGAAGGTTTGAGTGTCAAGCAAAGACGTATTTGCTTTTGCAAGAGGAGTATGATGTTTTACCAATTTTGCAAAAGATTTTATTCGTTTGAAGAGTTTTGCAAAAATAGCCAATAGTTACAGAATGTGTGCCATAACCGTCAGAAAAAAAACATATTCATATTGGCAACTGTCATGAGCAATCACTTCAGTCACGCTGAAGATGGAGATCTATGGAAGGACACAGGAAAAAGAAGCGGCCTCCTTTTTCTTAACTGTCTCCATGCACAACTTGGAAAGAGTCATGTTGGGTTATCACGAGCTCGAGATTTTAAGAGTGGCCATTTGGTTATATAAAAATCATGAGCTAAGTAGCTCTCACAAGAAATAAAGCGGTTTTCCGTCATTTGGTTCGAGCTGACAGCTAAATGTTCTGCCATGCGCCCAAAACATAATCAAATTATAATGATTGTCAACCAGCACAACCCAAATACTGTAATGCCTTCCGTGTATTATGCCTCATGAAAAAGCGAAAAAGATGATGATACAAAAGTCTAAAAGGAAGTTCTCACCAACAGTAGCACCCAGAGCTCTGGACAGAAATAATGGGCCTTGTGACACAGTACAGTCCATGTACTTTTGAATTTTCTCCAATGTAGTCATTCATTATTGCAGACACAGGTCCATATAGTAACACAAGAATGCACAAGTACACAAACGAAATAACAAAACAAATGAAACTGTACATATGAAAATGAGTACAAACTATTGTACCAATGCAATCTAACCTTAGAGGAGATCCTACAACAGCTCCACTCAATTATTCAAGGTTTCTCTGACATCCACTGCCATTCTGTTGATATTATTTAATTATTATGTACGAGATATTCTCCTAATGGTAGCTACCAAAATAACCAACAACTTGCTTTTTGTCTGTCTAAGTATGATGATTTCAATTATTCAGTATGTGTCAGTGCAGTGTGGATTATACACAAGTCGGGTTGAGACTTGAGGCTCCACGCAGGGAACAACCTTTGTGACCATGTCTTAAGCCTGCGTTGTATCATTGGCTGTTAAAATTGTCTATGAACCAAATGTTAATGTTCAATGTCTAAGACGGGGGTCGGCAACACGCGGCTCCGGAGCCGCATGCGGCTCTTTAGCGACATCTAGTGGCGCCCCGGAGCTTTATAAAAAATGTTTGAAAATGGAAAAAGATTTTGATAGTAAGCTAATATAGCTCAAATAGATATAGATACATGTTGCAGCTCCGAAAAAGGTCGAGCTCTGGTGTTGTTGTTTTTTAAAACGTACACTTTATTTATGCTTTTAACAGTCTCGACAAACACAGACGTCTGCGCCTTCTCTCTTCTCGACTCGAGAGGCGTTCAAAGACAGCCTCCGAAAAATGGAAATTAATGATCACTTTACTGACACTAAGAAAAGTGAAAATAATGCACCAAAACAAAAAATCAAGCGAGGAAATCACAAAATAAATTCTATGGGGGCGTTCATGAACACACAACAAAGGAATGAATAACAAACAATTCTGAGACAGTCCAGTCTCCTACATACATAGAGCATGTGTTTCCTTCATTGTAAGTTTTATAGAAGGCTTTTATTTTTTTGCGGCTCCAGACATATTTGTTTTTGGGTTTTTTGTCCTATATGGCTCTTTCAACATTTTGGGTTGCCGACCCCTGGTCTAAGACAACCAAATGTGGTCCATCACAAACTAATTAATGAAAAATGAACATTAACCACTGATGGCAATCAGTTCTGAATGTGCATGTTTCAGAGATATTATAAAGCAGGGGTGCCCATTACGTCGATCGTGATTGACCGGGAGCTCGTGGACTGGTCCCAAATCGATCGCGAGTAGTGTAGAGGAAAAAAACATTTGTGTGTCTCTGGGCATGTTAGTAATATATCTTTTGTGTTGATGCACACCGCACCCGAATCGTCCTATCAGTCTCACTTTTACAAAAAGTATTAAATAAAGAAAAGAAAATAAAGCAGGTCATCTATAACCTACGGTGGCGCGTGACCTGCGTCACCGGAAGTTGTTAGCGCTCAACAGTCTGCAATTGCCGCTTGTGATCAGAGCTGTTGCGATACGAAATAGCTTTTATCGTTATCATTATTCTCATTCAGAGTTTGTTTCATGTACAATTCACTGAGGGCACGGGCACAGAATGTATGAATGAATCTGGAGGGCCGAGAGAAGCATTTTAAAACAGTGCGTGTGAGCTACGATAGTAACAGGGTGCAAAAGTGATTTGCGTGCCTCCGCGTCAGAATGTTGCTCATCATGGCATGCGTGTGTAAGTGTGTGCGTATGCGTGCGTGCGCGGTAACTGGTCGATCGCGGGAGGTTGGTTGATCGAAAAGTAGATCTTCGGTCAAAAAAGTTTGGGCACCCCTGTTTTAAAGTATTCTGACACACAAACACAAAACGATCAAAAACATCATGCAGTCTTTAAAGGAGACATAATTATTATTTTTTTACCCCCCGCCCCTTCACATTTTAAAACAGTACCCTGGTGGCTCTAATATGCTCTGCTCAAAACATCCCAAGAATCTAGAATTGTAGCATACTTATCATCCATCGCCTTTTAACAGCTCTTCAGGAATCAATTGGTTTTAGTGGCTTATGCAAATGAGCCACAGCTCACCCCACCATCACGAGAACAGCTTTGCATCACCATGACAACCAGCGTCAGAGCTGTTTTAAGCCCCAAATGAGAATTTTACTTTTGAAGAAATAAGCAAGCGCTTAGTACACTCGAGCCCACAAAAACAAAGTCAAAGCATTAATTACATTTCAACCTACCAAAAGTCACAATCTGAGCGACTACCGATATAGAAGGTTTTTTGTTTTTGCCTAATGCTATGCCAAGAGGCAGTGCCCCACTAGTTTTAACTGATGTTACAGTTTTTGTTTCTTTGCATAACTAAGTTACTTTGTATTCAATACAGAGTAGTGACAAAATTGTGTGTGTGTGTGCGTGTGGGTGTGGGTGTGTGGGCACGCGCACACGCACACATGGCGTCTGATATATAAATTTTGTATTATTAGTTTTGAAACACAAATGATTGAGCACAACAAGTGAGATGGCCAGAAAGTCAAGCGATTCAGTTGATCTGTTTATGAGCTTCATATGAATTATTAGAAATACATTTATACAAAAAAAATACATGAAAATTAAAACTGAACACCATATTTTGGGAACATATAAGACCGCAACAAGCCAACCAACACAAAAAAATAGCTTTTAGAAGTCCTGGGCAAATAAAGTTCCTGTATGCTCCTCAAAAAAGAGAAAGTGAAGGGAAGGAATACTCCCTGGAATGGTTGGTATTTCGAAATGTTGTTCTTATCCACAAGTTTATTTCTGGCTTACATTGTGGTCTCGGGAGACATAGTTTGGTCTATCATAGCTCACAATGTCCATCATTATAACATGTTATCATAACATGTTAACAAAGGAAGATTTGAAAATGTGGCCACTAACTGAGCAGTGAAAGACCGTACTTGGTACTTTTAAAATATATAACAACTGTGAACATCAAACTGTGAACTATTAAACTATTAAGATTCATGTTTTTGTACCTTTTAGGAAAAGCAAGCGCGACATTCGTGAAGAAATTCAACCTAAGATAAACAGTGAAATGGTACAGATACTCATCCTACAACTTTAGCCCACCAGCGCTTCCATTCATCAAAGTTAAAACTCTTAAACAAGCTCTCTCACACCAGAGCATCTACATGGTAAGACTTGACCAAAACATTAATTAAATGAACAGTGCAGTCTGAATTTTTAAAAATGGGTGTTTCCAATAAATATTATTTATTTTCAATAGTGACAAATAGGAAAACAACTTACCCTTAATTATGGCACTCTCTGTGGATAGGGGCTGCTCTCTCTCTTTCCTGCAGTGTGGCAAAACTTCCCAAGCGTTTTCCTCTCCAAAGAGTCTCTCTCTCCCTCCTACCACATGGAGGCACATGTGACTGACGTTCGACCTGTAAAAGCAAATGCTGACATCTAGTGGCAGCTAAAACAGTAGCACTTTGTGTCGACACTGTGGTACTGTACTGTAGTTTATAAACTCAAATTCACTGAACGTGTGGAATATTACAGAGCCTCTAAGATGACGTGGAAGGGGGGGGGGGACAACTTTGCGTTTCCACGCCATGTTTTGCGTTCCCTCGCAAAGTTCCCGAGATACAGTAACTAACTTTTTTTTTTTTGCAAGGGAACGCTTTTTTTACGCGTTATGTACTTCCAGGTCATGTTCCAAGTAAATGAAAACAACGAACATGGAACGTTTCCATCTGTGGGCGAGTTTAAGTGACTTTGAAATTGGCTTGAAATACAAGGACACAAAATCCGCTCTTGATGTTGAGTTTTCAAATAAGCGAAATCTGTCATCTAAAGCTTGAACACACTAAATTGTCCCTAGGTGTGAGTGTGGGCGTGGATGGTTGTTCGTTTCCCTGTGCCCTGCGATTGGCTGGCAACCGGTTCAGGGTGTCCCCCGCCTACTGCCTGAAGACGGCTGGGATAGGCTCCAGCACCCCCGCGACCCCAGTGGGGATTAAGCGGTTCGGAAAATTAATTAATTAATTAATTAATGACATCTAAAGCGAGTGCTGAACAAAAGAGTACAATTTCTTCGGTGCTGGTTGACTTTATTCGCAGCCAATCGGTGCATTCCGGACAGCTACATGGTTACAGATGGATGTACAGTAAATGCAGAGAACATGGACTTCATTTCAGGAAAGAGAATGTTCATCTGGCGCTGAAAGAGTTGGATCCAAGAGGAGTGTTGTTAAGAGATGCAAGATGTTCTCAGCACAGCTACTGTTGCAATCACACACATAAAATGACACCATCATGTGTGTGGAGGGGAGTTTCCATTGGAAAAGTATTCGCACCAAGGAGTTTGTCTTCCTGCACTTAAAAATAATTTACAAATAGCCACAACCCATAGGGAGAGTTTCTCATTAGCAAAATATGACAATAACAGCAAGTTTTTTTCACACTGAACTTTATTGGAAATATATTTGGGGCGTGTGGTAAAGTAACAAGAGTACAGTAATAAGATACTTGTTTGGAGGGCGTTTTCCAAGTGCTGATCCACACGGGCGAATTTTGCATCATTGCACTTGTTATTTGTTTTAGGGTGTTTACTGTTTTTATTTTCTTCATTTATAGTTTTCATTGTCTTCTGTTTTTTGTTTTTTTGGGGGCTCCAATACTGAAGTTGAGTGGAGTTTGGTTATACTGTACTGGATGTCATTTTTAAACAGGCTTGAAAAGTATATGACAATACAGTACATAATGCAGCCACTCACCGGGGTAAGTTAGGGTTCTGTTGCGAGCGAAAGTGTGGGAATCTCCGATAGCCAAAGAAGCAAAAGGCAGATGAGGGGTCACACCGCAGAGATGGCTTTTATAGCACACGTAGTCGTTCCCGAAGCTTATCTCGACTCAAAATGCTTTTGCTGTTCATTGTCCCGAAACAGCCGCACGCCGCTTAGCACAGACACTCTATCAGTCACAGGTTAATTGCGACATGGTTTGCCTACTTTATGAAACCTTTAAAATGTCATAACTTCTTTAATTCGTAACATTGACCATTTAAACGCCGTTTTGTTCCTTGATATTCCAATTCTTTCTGGTGAAATTAGTCTTGCTTGAAAAATATATATATTTGTTGTCACTTCCCTCTGTGATTTATAGTGACAGACGTTCCCAAAAAGTGTTAGGCTTCTCTTTCATAAACGTGAGAAATAAATTGTGTTAAATTTTACTTTTTGTACATTTTATCTTGTGTAAACTTCCTTTCTTAGAATCACTCCGTAGAACTGTCGTGGGTACACCATAATCCTACAGCTAAACGGCGCGCGCGTACCCGGTGTCCACTTCCTGGATGCGCTGCGCGTTCCTGTAACTCTTGCATTCCGTTTGCGCTCACGTGTTGTGTGTGTATAAAAAGCTCGCAGTCGCCCCTCACCATGCTCAGTGTGTCTCCCGACAAGCGGCGAAAGATGGAGTCGGCGCTCAATCAACTGAAGAAGTACACCGTGGTGGTGGCCGACACGGGGGACTTTAACGGTAAAATGTCCGCTTCCAACCAGCGGCTACTGCTAGCCGATTAGCTTGCGTGCTAGATTAAGCGAGGATCGTTAATGCGAATGACCGCCGTGGCAATAATTAACCCGAGCCAGAAATCTACACGCATGCTAGCATCGCGCGAGCAAGGCCCATGTAGGTCCACCAGCCGACTCTAATATTGGTTGAAAGTTTGTTAAGATGCTCATTTTGTGATTGTTCAAGTTTAGAAATCCGATTAACCTGCTAAATCTGCCCCTCGCTGATAAAGTGTACTAGTTACACACTTGGCTCAAGGGGCAGTTTAGATAAAGTTTTAGTGCGTCTTGTTAAAATGTATGTAACTTTCTGACATGATCCCATATTATTGAAATTTAGCGTATGAATAGGAAAAAGTGGCAACGATGTTTTACACGCAATACGTTTTGTTGGTTTCCTGGTTTGCCTTCCTTACCCTGTGCACGGTTTACTTCCCTGTTCAGTTTCCAGCAGTGCCTTTTGATGAGGAAATAAATGGAGTAATCCACTTGGCTTGTGATGCAAACGCAAAAAGGCTTGCGCAGTCAGGATGACATGACAGTTTGCCTACAAGCCTGCATTTGAGAAACCAAACCAAACATGGTTTTATGTCAACTTCTCAATCACTTTGGAATTTCATAAATTAATTTTGGTGTCCTAGATCATCTTGGCTGAAGGTTTAATATTCAGGCATTGTAATTGCAATAATGTCACTTCCAGACTACAGGTCACAAGAATAGTTTTAAATGAACTAGGTTGTTTCAAAATGCACAAATCATTTATTGAGCTCACACAAACCGCTAAACTAAACTGTCAAGTATTTGTACCGAAATAATGAGCTCAATGCAATTTGCTCATAAATGTTCTCATTCATAATGAAAGCGAGGCAAGTTGCATGTGAGTCAACAGGTAGGTTGTAGGAGAGTCAACAGGTAGGTTAATTGTTCCTTCTGCCATTTAGTGGAAGAGTATTTATTTGTTCTGTGGCTCTGCTTGTAACTTTACCTCGCCGGCATAGATAGATGAACATTTGTTGCAAGTACATTTTTAATTTTCACTTTCAGACAAATCAAGTGATATTCAAGTATTGCCATACTGGTAGTGGTAAAAAGAATATTGGGAATCACAATATCAAGTGAGTAAATTGCAGGCCTTAGCACAGACCTTGGAAACTTTGTCATACCTGTATAGGAATTTTAATTGTGAAAAATGGCAGCCGATAGCTAAGCAAAGTAGTGAGGAGTCAACCGGTTTCTTGTTCAGTTTTATAAAAATTGTGATTTGTGCAGAAAGTGTCATCCACAATTTTTTAATAACAATTGTGGAAACCCTAATTTTCAACATTATCATCTTTTTTTTAATCATCTGAAATATTACTTATAAATGACAATGGAATTTAAAAAAAATTACAGCAGGAGCTTGAACAATGGGCTCGTACCACTTTTCTTCTTAGTCACAGGGTTTCATTAATTACTGTACTAGTTACTTGTTTCACTTCTCTTTTTTTTATGACAAAATGCCCAGGACATGGCTAATTGTGTGGCAACCCCAGATACTTAACTCATATTTGTGGTGTAAGGCAGGTTTGTAGGAAATGTTGCAGTCCTCCAAGTATGCAACAGCTATTTTTTTAAGCGATTGAATGAAATATTTTCTCGCCCAAGACTTTTTAACTATTACACAGTTCTCCAAAAGTAATATTAGTGCTCATATTTCTGATGAATAACATCTTGACAAACAGGTCCTACAAATTTCCATCAGATGAGCCAACATTTATCTGTGCATTTTATACAGAAACCAACGAAGTGGGATATCTCCCCAAGTGTGCATGTTTTTCTTGGAACCCAGCATTCCGCAATCAGATTATTAGATGTATGATGGCCAGCCACGCTAATAATGTCTGACGTTTATGTATAAAAACCCACAAAAGGGGAGAAATTGTGAACCATCACACCCGTCCTGTCCTGTCATGACAGTCATACACACTGGCAATGCCTCTGTGACAGCTTCCGACAAATGTAGAGAGTCTGATCTTTGTAGCACAACTACTGGTATGTGATGTTGCACAACTCCAAATTAGAAAATATTTGAACAGGCCAATATTTGGACTGTAAGTAAGAATTTTATTGAAATCCATGACACACTCATGGGTTATAAACGCATTGGAACACTTGCCAAGACCAGGGATAGGTTTGTTCTCTGCAGAGTTGGCAGGCTCGGGCTGCCACAATGTAAAGCTGACACACAACACGATGGATGAAAAGGCTCGCCACTCCTATGGCTATTGAGAAAGGCCTACCCAGCATTTAAAAATGCTGTTTTGTTCCATTCATTGTTGGAGACTATCACTGGCTATGTGTTTGATTCAAATTCATGGAGATCTTCAAATGATCTTTCGTTTGAACTCTTTATGGCTTGTGTAGCATATAAAGTGAACTTAAGTCCAATCGTTTCATTCTTGGATAAAATAGATTTGCTTTTCGTGATTTGTTCCCTTTTTGTTCATTTTCATTTTTTTGCTTGACTGAAAAAGGCAGAGTGAGAAATTGAATTTACCCTTAGGTATTTAAACCGCACAAATGAGTACTTTTGTTCCTGTGAGTCACTGAAGCTTGAATTAAACATTTGGATACTGAACAACATGATAGAATCAGATAAAGTAGTATACAGTTGCACTCGTATCAAAAACGTTGGTCTGCCTGCTTAGTCCGAATGAGTGGGTTTTAAAAAGCGCCGTGACAAATTTATACTCAAGATGGCGCCAACCCCATTGAAGGAAACACTTTTGTGTCCATTGTCCAAGCTTGTTTAAACTGTGGTGTTTGCTCATCATAAATGAGTACACCCAAACCATTTCTCAGAAAGCCTTGAGTTTCTTTTCTGAGTCGTTATTTTGTGTTTGACAAAATTTCCCCTCTGCAGGCCATTTATTTGTCTGACTAAATGTCCGCACATCCACATCAAACACACATGGTTTTTAATGGTAGACTGACTCCATCCACATCAAACACACGTGGTTTGATGTGGATGGAGTCAGTCTACCATTAAAATTCTGAAATTCAAATTCAGATAAATTGAGGAAACGTGTACTTGGGTAGTTTACTCATTAGTTAACTTGTGAAATTGTTGGTAAACACATTAAGACCCAGTAATACTTATTGACACTCATAACAATCCTTGTGGACAGTGACGGGTTAGGTCATTCACTTGTCAATGTAAATTTGCCCTGCAGGAACCAATCATTGCTTCGTCGTTTGCGTCGTGATCATCACGTGTGCAGGATGATATTTTGAACCAAAATGCGGTGGCTAATATATTAATTTGTTTGTTTTTGTTCCCCCCGCCCCCTCCATTTCCTATTGTGTTGCAGCCATTGACGAATACAAGCCTCAGGATGCCACCACCAACCCTTCTCTGATCCTAGCAGCTGCCAAAATGCCAGCCTATCAGAAACTGTTGGATCAGGCCATCAAATATGGCATTGCCAAGGGCGGGTAAGAGCTTGAGCTCAAATTTTTGCTCTATGTAATCTGCATGTATATAGTTGTCAGAGATGTTCGCTCAGACGGTCGACAAAGGCTCAAACACAGGAACAGATTGTCTTTCTCTGCCGGCAGGACGCGCCGTTTTCAATGAAGCCACTCAGCGTGAGCTTCCCAACTGACACCCGACCTCTGCAACCTCTGCCAGCCTTTTTATTGATTGAACATGCAAATTACAAGAAACATACCAGAAAAACACTCCCATCTTCATTAACATGCCACACCTCTGGACGGCCCCATTGCGTCGCCTCTCAGCCAAAGCATTCTCTTGGTGTCAGTACCAACATCCGAAAACTAAAATGCACGTGTACATTTTAACGAGCGGTGTCTCCGTGAACATATATTATCTGTAATCTGGCTCGTGCCCCTTTCTCATGATGGAGCGTTCGAGTACTCCCTTCCGTCCAAGGTTAAATCTTCCTTTCCAAGTTGTCAGATAACAGGCACCTGTGTCTCTACTAATAAGGGTTAAATCTTTTACTCTGAGATGTAGTAAGGTACCATCGGCTCGGGTCCTTTGACATCAAATTGACCCCTGATTCTCGGCGCTTCTAATGTGTGCAAGATGTTCCGAACACAAGGCACTTCGAGGTCAATCAAGCATGTAACAAGATGAAACTTTAAAACATGACAACATTGTATTTTTCTATTCTAACAATGCTGCAGGTTGAGGATTGTAGTCGTGAAGCAGTTTAAACCATAACTTCACATTTAATGTCAAAAGTGACTAACTGATGGAGCATCTTTCCTTGCTGGTCAGAACTGAGGAGGAGCAGATCGCCAACACCATGGACAAGCTGTTTGTGAGTTTTGGTCTCGAGATCCTCAAGAAGGTCCCAGGCAGGGTCTCAACTGAGGTGGATGCCAGGTACATGCACATATTGTCAAGCTGCATAGTGGGACTATGAATCATTTCTAAAATGTACTTAGATTGTATATGGAATGTGAATCCAGAAGGTGACACTTTAATACTTAATTGAGCTTATTCCTGCATATTCATTAGCTTGCCTTTGTTACCTGCTTGCTTTTTCCTCTTCCTCTTAATAAACTGCAGTGGCTTGCGCAGCATTCGACCTTATGGCCTTTTGCCACGTTTCAGGCTTCAAACATGGATAAGAAATTGTCTTTTTTTTGTTTTTGTTTTTGTGAAGCATCAACAGTGTCCGCAATTGTCAAGTGAAACCAAACTCGTGTGATATTTTAAACTGCACAAATCTGGCCTTTATGGTCGGTCGAGTGGTAAGAAGAAAGCCATTTCTCAAAGAAAACCTTAAAATCCCTTTTGCAGTTTGACATTAGCTACCTTGGAGACGTGTGAAATGTGGAGGGTACTCTGGTCGGATGAAACCAAAATGGACCGTCTAAGTGCAAAACATTACGTTTAACCTAAAAGTAACACAGTGGTCGCCTGGTTAGCATTTCCACCACACAGTGCAGCTGTGCTGGCGTCGATCCCGGCTCCGGCCTTCCTCTATGAAGTTTGAATTGAATTGAATACAACTTTATTGTCAAATGTGCTGGACGTATGTGTAACATACAGCACAGATGAAATTTCTTCCCCCTCAACATAAAACAAGTTTGCATTCTCCCCGGGCCTGCGTGGGTTCTTCTCTGGGGACTCCGGTCCCACATTTCAAAAACATGCACAGTAGCTCAATTGAACAGTTTAAATTGTCCCGAGGTGTGGTTGTTTGTCCTCTGTGTGCCCTGTGATTGGCTGGAAACCAGTTCAGCGTGATTCGAAAATGAATGGATGGAAAAGTAATACAACATCCCCAATGCCATACATGATGGTGGCAGCATCATTGTCTGGGGCTGCTTTTCTTGAGCAGGGACAGGGAAGGTGGTTCAAATTGGTGGGAAGATGGATGGAGCCAAATACAGGGAGGGCCATATCGGAGGAAAACCTGTTGGAGTCTGCAAAAGACTTGAGACTGGGATATATCCAAAACATAAAGCAAAATCTACAATGGAATGTTTCAAACTTAAACATATCAAGGTGTTACAATGGCCAAGTCAAACCACCTGCAGCTGTAATTTTCAGCTACTCAGGGTGGTTTGACTAATTTTGCACGCCCCACTTTTCATTTTTTTAATTTCTAAAATAGAAATGTTTGATACGTGATTGAATTCTGAAGCCTGAAATGTAGCAAAAGTTCTCAGGGTGTGAATACTTTGGCAAACCACTGTACTTTTGTCACAACTGTTTGAATGTAGTTGTGCTGAGCATGATGCAGGTAAGGGAGAGATGTCTAAGTGACAGTACAGTATTGCCTGTTGAACACTGCATACTTGTACCATCTTTTATGAACTCTAAAGTGTGTGGTTTTGTTTTGAAATGGAGCCGTCTCAATTGATGTATAATTCTTCCTCAATTATTCCCGGTAACTATTACAATAAATGCAGTTGTATTTCACAGACTGTCTTTTGACAAAGACGAAATGGTGGCCAAGGCTTTGAGGCTCATTGCACTCTACAAAGAAGCAGGCATCAACAAGGCGCGAGTGCTCATCAAGCTGTCATCAACATGGGAGGGAATCCAAGCTGGCAAGTGAGTGTGTGTCATGTGACACCAGGCAGGATAAGGCAAAACAATTGAATTTAAACAAGACCATATCTACAGTGTTGTGATCCATTTTTGTTTTGTTTGGATTTCCACTTAAATGGCACGCAAATGTGCTGTTTTTCAGGGAGCTTGAAGACAAACATGGCGTTCACTGCAACATGACCCTGCTTTTCTCTTTTGCACAAGCAGTAGCTTGTGCAGAAGCAAATATAACGCTCATCTCCCCTTTCGTTGGGCGCATCCTCGACTGGTATAAGGCGAACACAGACCGCAAAACCTACGAGCCGCATGAAGACCCGGGTATTGATGTTTTCTTTCTCTCCCCCCATATTTTAATTTCATGACCCATTGAATCGAGTATCTCTTTTTACCTCTCATTTCAAATCACAAAGTTTTCTATTACCAGTTTTGCCTTTACTCTCAATTGCCAGCTCTAATCTAATCTTTGTCTTCTCGTCATCAATTTTGCATTGTTTACTATGTAACTTTTTGGTATGATTGACAATTTACTGAAAAATAGTTTTTCAGATTATCAAATTACCATCTGACAGGTTAAACTTAACCGCGAGCGTCAAAGCACGCCGTCTTATTTTCAATAATGTCAGCCACAAGCAGGGTTTGGTTTTGCCGCCACGTCTTCAAAAACAAACAAACATGAAGTAACCTGCGTATTCTGTAAGAGGACAATTTCGGACACAAGCAGCACCACGTCAAACCTTTTTTGACACTTGCAGAGGCTTCCATAATACTTGAAGTCAAGTGGTTTGTATCTCACTGGCATTGGGCAGAATCCTCATTCAGTTATACCCCGATTTTCGACCATAATCCGTTCCAAAAGGCTGTTCGAAAGCTGATTTGTTTGAAATCCGAAACATGTTTCCCATTACAATCAATGTAAAAAAAAATTAATCCGTTCCAAGTCGAGAAAACCACTTTTTTAAAGCATTTTTTACTATTTTACACCATAAACTGTATACACAAATATTTTCTTTTATTTTTACCAATTTTAACATAAACATAACATCAAAATTCAAGTAACCTCTCTCTCTCTCTCTGCAATGTTTTGGTTTTTTGTCTTTTTTTATGATTCATTTTTGACTGGTGTGACTTCATTTCCGGAGTGACTTTTTGTCTGAAAAATAAGTTGTTGTTTTTTTTTTTTTTGTATTCGTTTATTTTGGGGCGTGTTTTTGTTTGATTTTAAATGATTATAGTCTTAAATTGTATGCGCATCAAGAGATAGCGCTGCTTTTGAAACTACAACTACTAATTGTAACTTGCAGCTGCTAGTCTGGTCTAGCTGCTTCTCTGAGGGAATTTTCTGATGATTACATGGTAGCCAAGCGATGTCATTTGTGTTTTTTGTTCCCGCAACTTCCTCATTCCCCTGCTCTAATTTCTTTTTGTTCCCCTCCCAACCAGGTGTTCAGAGTGTGACAAAGATATACAACTACTACAAGAAATTTGGTTACAGCACTGTGGTGATGGGTGCTTCTTTCCGAAACACGGGACAAGTTAAAGCCCTGGCCGGATGCGACCTGCTCACCATCTCTCCGGGGCTGCTTGCAGAACTCAGCCAGGACCACAGCACTGTCACACAGACGCTTACTGCGGAAACTGGTACTGCTGTGTCAAGTGTTTGTTTCAGTGCAACACTCAAATTCAGGATTTCTGCATTGACTTAATTTTTGTTTCGACAGCGAAGACTTGCAGTCTACAAAAGGTCCACCTAGATGAGAAGGACTTCCGCTGGCAACACAATGAGGACCGCATGGCAGTTGAAAAACTGTCTGATGGCATCCGCAAGTTCGCTGCGGATGCCATCAAGCTGGAAACCATGCTCAAAGTAAGACTTGATTTGAATGTTTTGGGTCTTGTGCAGTTCCCTTAAAAGTGTGAATTTGTCATTTCAGGAGAAAATGCTTCATGTTAAGAATGGTCAGTAGGAAACATGGGGCATATCCCGCTGCATTGACGCAAATTTGTAAGAGTCAGGACTCTGCCTTGTTTGCTAGCTTTCTCTTGAGAGGCATTTGAAAGCGCCAGAAGACCTTCTCCCTCCCTCTGACCAAACTCATGAAAACCTCCCCTACGGAAGGCAGTGTCCCCATCTTTGGATGGAGTCAAGTTTTATGTGACCAAACATTAATTAAATGATACTGTTGCTCATGCATTTTCAGATATTTAATGTGAGGGGAAGAAATCATTCCAGAGTTGCATTATTGGACTACTAGAGAAGATGACAAGCGCATTTAACCAGATAAATCCGTTTGCTTTGACTATCAGCCTCGCAGGAATGAAGAAATTCCAAATTGCTTATCCCCCAATGTTGTTTTTCATATAATAAATCAGAATTCTAAGCAGTTTTGTTGTTGGTGGTTTTCTGTTGTGTTCCAATTAAGTACTTTACACATGCTTAATTGTTGGTACCTATCCTTTCAAGAAAAACTCAAAGGTCACTAAAATAACTTGCAATTAATGTAATAAATATTAAATAAAAATCCTGCAATGCTTTATTTGCGTGACCCTACTGAATTGCATTAAAAAATGACTGGTGTGGACAAAAAGGAGCGTCTGTAATATTTTGTTGCGCCACCTTGTGAGCCAATGGCTGCAACAAAATTTCTGTGACTGTGGACAACACCGGTAAACTGATATTTTAGCTCACACCTCATGAACAATCGGCTTCAGTGATCTTGGCTTTGAGAAGTGCCTTCCCAAAATTGTTGAAGGACCCATGACCGAGAGTCCCAGCTTCCTGACATTCAGCACTACAGTTTGCCCCAAATTCCTTGATATTTCAGTACCAAACTTATTCGAATCAGCCTGTGCTAGATGATGTACAGCAATCCCAGAACAAACAGCCTTCCTGTTTACTTTGCACAACGGTGGGAAAATGTCCTTCGTATATGTCCCTGGGGCTGCTTTGCTAAAACTGGTACAGTGTGTTTTTAACCCTTTCATGATAACTTAAGTTGTCCACTGTAGCAACCGCTGTCCCCAAAAGGGTTAATCTGTGCAGTGTATAAGACTAGATGTTCTGAAGCGAAATGTGCTACTCAGTGTCTGAAATCTCCCACCAAGATGATGAAACCAAAACACACTGCTAAAAGCACTCATGAATGGCTCATGAGCTGAAACATGTCAGGAAAAGGCAGCCTTTAAGACAGCTGCAGCAGATTGCTCGCAAGGAGTGGGCCAAAATACCTGTCCACAGGTGCGCCAGCCTCATTGGGAGTGTGGAAACAGGTTTTATCATCCCACTTGTGCTTCACAATATTAAAACCCTGGAGAACCCACGAGGTCAAATTTGGCCCCTATAAATTCTGCTACTCAAATGCTACCCTTAAATCCCAAAGGGTCAAATTTGGCCCTCATCCTAAATTAGGATTAAAGCATTAAATATTTGAAAAAAAACATTTTGGTGTTCAGTGAACATATAGCAGTCATTTAATGTAAAATTCATCATTTTCCAAAGAAGAAAAGGGTTCTTGGGTTCTACAGGGTTAAGTTCTAAGCGCCATCTATTATGATGTCCAGGCTGGTTTCTTGTTTTGTTTTTTAATTCTGTTGGATCATACTATGGAACCTATACCTGATTTGTGTTGGTTAATACTTTGGCAGGAGAGATGGCAATTTTGAGTTATTTCAGGAAGCATCGTGTTTTTTCTTTAGGGGATGGTGCTACCATTTTTATCCATGTTTATTTACAACTACGTCAGACAAACACTGCATCAAAATCTGTTACGAAGGATACCAGTTGTACAAGCCCTCCTCCTGTCATGTAGACTTTGTCAGTCCTCATATATTGCCTATGGCCCAGCCAGTTGAACTTCATTCTCTATCAGCCCAAATTTTTGGCTTAACTCCACCTTTTGTTAAGACCTTTGCCTATGGAAGGAGTTTTGACTTCTTCATTGATGCCAGGTGAGACTTTACCAGGTCCAAGGCTGGAGTTCATGAAGGTAATCCTTTATAGAACTTGTTTGATAATTTGGGTATACCATTCATAATTCCTGATTTTTGTGGTGATTCCAGTGGGTGGTATAGTTTCGAGACCATATGTAAAATACTGCAAGTATAACGTGTACACATTTCACAGAGAATTGTTTGATTCCTTTCAAAACAATAGTAGCAAAATTGGGATTTTGACAGTAAAAAGACTTCCAAGGACCCTTCCACCTTAAAACAAGTAGTGATGTGGATTGAAGCGCTCTTCTAGAGACGATGAAAGGCTTTGTGCAATGTCCAATACAGGATATGCCATGGAATGGAAGTCCTTTTGTGAAAATGAAATGGGGTTTAAAAAAAAATAAAAAAATTTAAGTTTCCATATCCATTAGTTATGTTTGGTTACCCGCCATCTGACCTCTTTCTGAAATTGAAATACAACCGTGACAGGTGTTTATATGATAGGTTATATTAATGCACGTTCTTATCAAAACGAAATAAGGAAACTTTAAAGTTGATACTTGTGGTATACAGGTATGTGCCTATTATGTAGGATGCTGTAAAGTAGATTATTTACCCCCCCCCTTTTTTTTTTTTTTTTTTTTTTAGAATTTAGCAGCAGTAACTATTTTGGTACCGTATTGTTTTAACATATAGAAACTAATACTGTGCTGTAATAAAATAACATTTGTTTAATTTCAATCATTTTCTATTTTGAAATGATAAAGGCACACAATACAAACATACCAGGCTTTGAATGACAGTAACCCAAAACACAATTTTACAACACTTGAAATCTATTGACAGGTTTTGAATCTGCCTGTTGAAATGGACAGTGAGCAACAGAATTGGCAAAATCCCAGGAAATTTTAGGCAGCAATCAAAAACATATCAAACTAAAGCTGAGTTTACACTCTTGCATCATTTTTAAACGCCTCCTTAGTTGCTTGTTTTACTGCTATTTGTAAAACGTGTTGTTCGTGTAACTTGACCAATGGAACAAATACTGCAAGAGATGTACAGGTAATTTGTTTGGCAGTTGCCATTTCTTCATCTTACTCCTAAAGTCTACTAAAACCACTAACTCATAAATAAAAATATGTTTTTAACCTAATATGGGGATTAGAAAAACTCACTATAAGGCACTTTTGTATTTTCTTCAGATCGCCTTTATATACCTTCATTCCATTATCCCCTTTCTCTCCGTCGTTAGGGCATTGAATTGATGAAAACCTCCTCAGCCTTGTGCATCAACTGGTGACGCCTGCTTGGATGAGAGGCGCAACAAGACAACCACAACAGTTCAGTTGTGATTGATTCAATTCCCTGAGATTGAATTGACCTGGATGAATGTGCATACTCGTAAGCACTTTCTCTTTGGTTTATCCAGTTCAGAGGCCCATCGATCGGTCAGCAATCGCAGGGCAAAGATGAATGGTTCATTGTCAATCCACGCCCTGACAGCAGTACAATAGTCAGTGAACTACGACCCTGCCAATGGCCACGCAGAAAAGCACAATTCTCCTTTTTCCTTTTATTTTGTGTTGCTTTTTTAACAGCGCAGCCAGGAGAATGAGATACAACCTCACAGTTCTGGGTTCGACTCTCAACTTGGGCCTTCCTGCATGGCGTTCGCATGTTTCTCCCACTTCTCAAGGTTTCTCATTTTTCCCCAGATGAGTTTATTCCTTACCCTCCTTGGGGTTAAGACCAGGGGATTTCGTTAATATTTAACAGTGGGCATGTGAAGCCTTTTAAGATGTTTCTGTGATTTAAGGACAACTATACTGTATACTGCATTTGACTTGCCTTTTCTGGGTACTCCGGCTTTCTTCAACCTCCACAAAACATGTACTGGCTCCTGTCTCCTACATTCTTGTCATTCTTAAACACATAGTCATCTATTGTGCATTTTTCATTGTCTCATTCTGTAGCATTTTTAACACCGCTTGGTAGTTCTTAAAGGACAGCTTTGTTTTTTATGTGTGGTCGTTTTAGATATAAAGCATATGTCTTTGTATTGCAAAGTAGCACTTCTATCATGCTGTAATGGATTTTGGTGGCTAAAACAGCTGCTCTGTCTGTTTTCTTTAGGTGTAACAATGGTGTATGAATGAGGAGCTGCAATGGTTGATAGACTGACATTGGCAATTGTGGTGCAGAGGCTGGTTCTCCTCTGGATAGGGCCGGCCTGTGAGGCCTCCTCCCTGGGGCTCACAGTTCATGTTGTGCCCCTACAAAGCGATGGAGGGCAATTGGTAGGCAATATTTGCTCTATTCCCCTTTTTTTTTTTTTTTTTTTATTAGGCTCTGGCAATGGTATTCAGCCAAGCTTTAGTAATCTGTCTCCTACTCTTTCAAGTGATGGTTGTGTCACATCATCCACTTTTTGGACCCAAGTTGTTAATATTTCTAAACTACAGTGAAATCCCCAAAGCTGTATCAAGCTCCAAATTCAAACATTTTTTCCATAGCAATGTGACATGAATAATTCAAGTCGGGCAATTCTCACAAATAGGAAAAAACAACAACCTATCTGGGAATTACTCTGTTATCTGTTAAGAATATTGTTTCTTCCTACCATTCACAAAGCGTTCATGTGAATCATGAATGCATTTTTTCTCTTCAAATAAACCAATTACATTGAATAAAAAAAGTTGTGCGCAATACTAATCCATTACTTGAATATGAAAGCCTTGTTCTCATGTTATATTTTGACATGCAATATTTGTGAAAAGTTGACATTGTTTTTCCTCTTGGGATATTTGCAGGTGAGAGCTTATTTCACCATAATTGTATCCCATCCATGCCCGCCATTAACCGGACTGTGTACTGAAGGGGTCAACTGCACCCTTCACAGAGCCTACTCCCCCTTCAGTGGTGCGAAACCTGGCTCAGGCTGGTGCGTTCGCCAGTGGGAGCAGGTGGTCCCCAGTCACTACAGTAGCTCAGTCAGTTTGAAGTATGAGACCTCTTTCAAAAACAACAGACTGATTAAGACTGCTAGCTTGTCTGTTCTTGTCATTGAATTTAATGTGATTTACATTTTCAGCTCTTAGAGTCTGTCCTTTTCTTTTTAGCTCCAGCGCTACCTTTTATGTTTCACTGAAGGCAGGGCCACATGTTCGCGCAAACTCTGGGAAACTCAATCATCCCGCCTATGTTGCACTACCTCCCCCAATAAGGTAATGGACGCACACTCATACAGACGAGCATCGGGACTAACGGCTACAAGTAATTGTTTAACATCATCCTCTCCGATGAGACATTTCTATTTAATATGTGTGAAGATTACGATGACTTTTTGACATCTGGGAGCAGGGCCCGTGAGAACTGCCCTCACCACATACAGTTGTCAGTGAAAGACCTGGATGGAGACAGGGTACGATGCCGCTTTGCTGTGGAAGAACAAGGGGAGTGTCTCAACTGTACTCCGCACTCTTTTCTTGAGCTGGACAAGGTCAGTGCGACTTGAATATTCAAGTCAGTGAATGTAATCTGTGATGAAAAAAGTTACCTCTACTCGCTTTGTCAATATAATGACTTTATATCAGAGTGTATTAGTTGACCAAAATAGCCCTTGAGAGAGACTGTTTACAGGATGACACAAAACGCACAAACAAGATTATCGACAGGGTCAGTGGATGGGTCAAGCAAGAGGACTTTTGTTTTTTTTGTTTGTTTGATTGTTTCACTGTTTGAGTCACTATGGCATTAAGAAAATCCCCCCTCACAGTCATAGTGGCCCAACTGTTCATTTTTCATGAAGTACCTGTATCTTGCAAACAAAAGAGAGACCAACACAAATAAGGCACTTATTATTATTATTACTGTATTATTACTGTATTATTATTGTTATGTTTATAATGTTCATCTTTTAATTTTTGAGTTTGACCATGGTGGATATATGCACGCTTCTGAGGGATAAAGTAGTTACCAAAGATGGTCGTCACAACAAAAAAATGTAGGTGTCCTCCCACATTCCAAAAACATGCATGGCAGGCTGATTGAACACTCCAAATGTCCCTAGGTGCGAGGGGGAGCGCGGATGGTTGTTTGTCTCTGTGAGCCTACTGCCCGAAGACAGCTGAGATAGGCTCCAGCACCCCCCGTGACCCTTGTGAGGATGAAGCGGATCAGAAAATGGATGGATGGATGGATGGATGGATGGGTACATATTAGTGGAGTTCAAGAGAATGTACAGGCAGTATAGTGTTGTTTAAGATGGGGGAGACTATCACATAGCGGGATACAATTAGACCAAACTTCATAAAACAGCGAAGCATACAATGGATATGTGGTAAATTTCAATTGTGAATGGACAATTAAAAGGCAAAGTGAAATTAATCATTTCAATGTTGGTCATCTGTCTTTTTTACACATTATATCTCCAATTTGCTAGGATGCATGTGCTTTGACGTTTACTGGAAGCGCAACAGTTGGCCAGTATTTCATCTACATCATGGCAGAGGACTACATTCCTACCCCCAAAGGGAGCCAAACCAGTGAGAGCCAACCCCTCAGCTCCATTCCGGTGCACCTGTCCCTCACTGGTGAGTCTGAAAATTCAACTGATTGTGACTTTTGGTGTTAAATCTGAACACTGTGTCCTATTTTTGGAGAGTTTTTCTTTTTGTTTGTACTGAAAAAGGCAAAGGCAAATTAGCCTTGCCTTTTCACAGTGCAGAGTTGCAGGGATCGATTGCCGCTCCGGCCTTTCTGTATGGAGTTTGCGTGTTCTCCCAGTGCGTGCGTGGGTTTTCTCCGGGTACTCCGGTTTCCTCCCACATTCCAAGAACACGCATGGCAGGCTGATTGAACACTGTAAATTGTCGCGAGGTGTGATTGTGAGGACGAATGGTTGTCCGTCTATGTGTTCTCTGCGATTGGCTGGCAACCGGTTGAGGGTGTACCCTGCTTACTACCCGAAGACAACTGAGAGAGGTTCCAGCATTCCCGCGACCCTTGTGATGATATGTGGATTAAAAAATGGATGGATGGATGAATAACCTAATAAGACGCATCTCTTGGCTACGTTGTTGTCTTTATCGCCAAGTTACATATAATGTACTGTAACTTCTATTCGTCTCCAGTGGAGCAGTCATCCTCCAGCTGTACAGATGAGCCTGTGACAACTGGAAAGACTCCAAGAAAACACGCAACATTTTATGTCCTGCCATTCGATGAAGTGAAGTTTGAGGTTGACTTCATATCCCAAAAAGAGAGGTGAGACTTTTCTGATCATTATTTTTCATTTACTGTGTTTGTGGATATTATTTTTGCATCAAAGATCCTTACAGTGTAACATACATGTACACTGAATGGAGTCTTGTTGAACACCTCTTAATCCACGAATTCTTTACACGGTTAATTTAATGTAATATCTCTCTAAATATTAATAATTTAATATGAAAACAACAAAAATATCGGGGACTCAAACAACCAACCCCTTTGTCATCGATCAGCCCGATCTACCAACTGAGCCGCATGGTGTTGCCTTAGTGATAGCAGGTGACACCGGCAAGAAACCAGCTGCTGATGTCACCAGCCATCACCTGCTACTGGCAAGGCCAAAGCAGGGTGATGGTCTTGTTGGGAAGCTGTGGCTCTGTAAGTAGAGTGTGTTGTCCAGTGACTAAAGAGTTGTGTTTTTCTTTTCCTGGTGGCACCAACAAAACCAGTGTTTGTCATTGGTTGGTCGATACAAGGGGGTCCCAATCTTTTTTGACTGATGATCTACTTTTCAAACAACCAAGCGATTGACCCGTTACCACACGTGCAGGCACGCATGCACACACACACACACACACACACGCCATGATGAGCAACAGCCATAACGGCCCCTAACATGACCGAAACGAGAATATGCAAACGCCACACTGTGAGGCCAATGTGCTGACCAGTCGATCACCGTGCCGCCCACCTGTGTTTTCTGTTCTTTTCTTTTTCAAATACTTTTTATGTGACAGTGAAACTGATTGGATGCTTTGGCTGTAGTGTAAACTTTCACAAAAATATATAATATTACTAACATGCACACAGACACACCAATCTTTTTTTTCCATTTCCCCCTACAGGCCTACACCTTTCGTGATCGACTTGGGACCGGTCGGCTGGTCGGTCGTATTCGACTGGTTGGGCACCCCTGCTCTATACTGTTTTTAGTAGAGAAAAAAAATCTCACTTACACAAGACAAGTCTAAATTTTCCAACGAGAATCTCATATACTTGTAAAGGGTTTCCACCTCAATATTTTCTTCCAGTTTACTTGAGTAATCTATATTGCATCATATAATGCAGTGATTCCCAACTACTGTGCATCAGCACATTCAAGTGCATCAGTTGTGAGGAAACATCCATTTACACTTTTTTGGTCCAAAATTTATTTTTGAAGACTGAGTTGTTCTGTGTCATTTGAGTATCGCTCAAATCCAACTATCCACCCTTGCCACCTGGTATCGGCACTGATACCTACACCACGTATCGTTATTCGCCCATCCCGAGTTCAGTCCCAAAGTCCGCCATTTTAGGTTATATACGTGTGAGCGCTTCAAAAGCAATTTTCGGAATTCTTCAGTCAAAAGAATGCCTTAAAGGCAGGGCCAGAGTGAAACTCATTTTCAACACTAGAGTTTCAGGGCTCAGACTGGCCCACTTCACTCCACGTATATAATTCAGTAAAGAATGATATCCAATTGTACACTCGTTAGTGTACCAATGTAAAATAGATGACCATTCCCTCCAACAATATTCATATTGCATTTTACATTTCCCTCTCTTGCTCTCTCTCCCTCTCACAACATGATTGTCATTGGCTGGCATTAGCTGGCGATGAATGGAAAACCTGAAAGGAGGAATGTGGTTGGCAAGGTCACGTGATTGCTATCGTCCTACATTCCATGTTAATATCTTGTATTTTCATGTCTCTAGTTCGATACTATAATGATATATCACCCAGCCCTACTTTAAATTGCATAAGTAACCATGCTATAAGTATGTAATACAGCGGAATAAGCACAAACGTCAGCATTTTACATGAGTACAACAACAAGATTAAAACGGTTCCGCGGGCTGTAAGGAAAAAAGAAGTGGGTTGCGTAGATGCCCAATTAGCGCATTGATACAGTTCGAATATGCCAGACCGTAAATATTACCCATACTGGGCCTGCCTCAAGGTGACACTGTTCTCTAATATTAAAGGTCTCACCTTTACGGGTCTGCACAAAATGACACAATAGAAGGGAGAAAAAAAAGTAATATTGGTGTCATGTTGACAATGCTCTTCATATGTTTTGTATTTGTCTTATTGGGTTACACCTTGTTTATGTGATGTGAGCAGCAACTCAATTACAATGGTCCTCACTGTGCTTTCAGTGTTTCAGAAATAGCAGTTGTCGGCCAGCCTGGGCTCATCGAGTATGGCTTCTTTTCAATCGGTGCCATGTCGCAAATTTCCATGTCCTGGGTCCGTGGGGAAAACACTCTCTGCCCTGTTCTTCCTGTCTGCTTTGTCGCCAATTCTGTGAGGTTTGTAAACTGAACTGATGTAGCCACTTGTGTAAAAGTGAGAATTCACCAATGCGTACCAGCAGCAGCAGGGAGAGAAAGCAAAACAAGTTCCTTCCCTAACCTACTCTGACTGACCATATATGTCCTATACCAATGTTTGTTCAACCATAATGCCAGGCGACTGACAAAATATACAGTGCCCCCCCCCCCATTTATGGGGGGAGGTGGTGGGGGTTAGTCTGATGGATGGGATGGATGATGGATCATACACAATACACTTTTTTACATCAGAAACTCTGAGCTAAATTTACACAGAAGTCTATAAAAACTGATGAATATAAATATAACAATTATATCTACACAAACATGCTAGTAAAGACACATCAATGCGTTTGGTTAGTTAATTGCATGGTTGTTTAAATTTCTGACCTGCTCGTCTTGTCTTTCCAGTTTGCAGTCTGACCCTCACTGTGTGTGGCTCTACCAAAGTAAAGCTATTATTCTTTTGATCATTGTTATTATTGTCAGGATTTAAATGTATATTTAAAGCTTCTTCTCTTGTTAATTGCAGGAGAAACGAGGACCCTTCCTGATGGAACAGGTTATGAGAATTGCCCCACCTTTTTTTCCTGGTTGAATTGTTGCAACGCTCCCCTTGGTTTGTAGGTGTTCCTGAGAATGTGCTGTTATCTGCCTCCAGAGCTGATTTGTAATAAGACAGAGATGACATTGGTGCTTCCTGTTGGCTCGCTGAGCAAAATCAACCTGACTGAGTTGCAGCTCAACAGCCCCGCTTGTCCCATCACCTTCAACGACACTCATCTCACTGCACGCATTGCTTTAAATGGCTGCGGCACCAAAACTGTGGTAAAAGAGTGCAGTGATTCTTTGTTGGGGGGGTTTCTCAACTTTTTATTCTATGTTCCAAGCCAGAAACATCCTCCTCCACTCCTGTTTTCCAGCATGCTGGCAAAGAGCTGGTCTACACTAACACCTTGAAAAGTGTGCGTCCTTTCTCCATGATCAGCCGTCAGCCATCTCTCATCCTCCCGCTGGCCTGCCGCATCCCAGCAGTCCAAGCCAGAGACCCCGATTTCATCATCACCGTGCCCACGACAGCCTTTGATAATGCTGATGTTTGGCTAGAATTTAACTTGCCAGGGGAAGGGCCGATGGCAACATACACAAACAATCCACAATTCACCAGCCTTAATTTTATGCCAGGAGGGTTGCAGCAGGATTCAGCACAAGTACATCAAGAGCAACTGGGGTCCAGGATCAAAGAGCTGGACCTCCATTTGCTTTCCAACACAACTGTGGGGCGAGCTGAGTTTAGTATCAAACTCTGTGTGCAGTCTGAGACGGAAGACTTTGCTGAAAGCCAAATCATTATCATGAACGGGTCAGTAACATGTGACTTCAATGAACTACCTGTATAACTCCTGAATCACACACAGTACCGGTACTTCACAACGTGTGTATTTGTGATACGTGTGAGCCGCCGATCTGAAACATTTTCTTCAAACTGTCACAATTTCTCTTTCCAGATGCAAAGCATCCGACACAACAAAAGAGATTAAAGCAACACGCAATGCAAGAATCTTTCGGCTTGATTTGTCCGACCTCTTTCCAGCACAAAATACGGTCTGTACTTTTCTTTTACAGTTGCACATTTTTTTTGCTGTTCTTTTAGCAGATACCATGGTGCCTTGCGATACGGGTGACCCGACTTACAAGTTTTTCAAGATTAGATTTTTTTCTTTTTTTGCTTTGACTTGCAAATGCACACTTGAGATAGGACCACTGTAATGTGGCGTGTGAGTGAACTCACTTCACAATAAGCGGCAGTTTGGCATATATAATGAGCAGTGGTGGGCAGTATGGCAATAGCAATGGAAGGTCAATCAGTCCATCACTGATGGACTCCCGTTTCGAAGGCGAACTGACGACTGACAAAAACTTTGAAACACTGACAGAATAAATGCTGACAGAAGCGATATTCAGCCATCACCCAAATCATCATTAACATGAAAAGCAAAGGTGACCTTCGGCAAATAATGTTTTGCGACAGACTTTGGCACATTAGCCCTGTCCACACTACGGAAAAATTTGTGTGACCCCACTGCGTCATATCAGTAGCCGACTGGCTTTCATAATGAGAGTTTGTGTGTCGCAAGCTCCCCGCTTCTGTGGTGCTAAGGGCCAGCATCCAGCATCCTGGAAGCCCCAACATCAAAGGAATTACTTATTTGTTTGTTTGTTTGTTTATTTATTTCGGTGGAAAGTGTTTCTAAATGAATACAATTCTGTGTTGTTACCCTTGTACATTTTTTTTTTATTTTTTTTTTTACTGGCAGTCCTAAAATAGCAGTGATGACCTACAAATTAGCAATGACGAAAGCGCGGTTAAAATATCGATGACGGAGTGATGGACTGACAACTGATGGACTCGGGAAGGCCTGAAATAATGATAGGCTGATGATGACGGACTGGCAGGCCGGTCACTGGCAAATGATGAATGACGGACCGGCGAAATTTACTGACGTGGCCACCGCTGATACTGTACTGTACTTTGTAAATATTCTTTAAAAAATAGGCTTGATGCTCATTGATCGACACGCTCACTTGAAGGTTACTGTCAAAGTAAACATAAAACAAAGAGAATTACAGGTTGTGTTTTTAAAGCAGCCACAGAGTCTCCGCTACCTGTATGCCAATATAGAATGGGAAATTCCATTTGGCATAGGGTTGGAAAAATGAGCATCAATTTGGCATGTTCTTATTCTTTTATGCAATGGATGTCACAAATAGGGATGCAACACTTGAGGACAGACCAGGTAACAATACAACCAGACATATATTATTTATATTCTGCAGAGACCGACAAATATTACTGCCATATCGAGAACCCGAGAGAGCACCTGAGCCTCGAGTACAGTACTGTACATCCATACATTTGTCTTATACTGCCGCCTGGTGGTCAAAGAACACCACAAGGAGTAAAGAGAAAGTGTGACAAAATATATATTTTTAAAATTAAATTTAATGATATCACTACACTGCTGAATATTTTTTTATAAAATATAATATTGTCACCCTCTTAAAATAATTGACTAAATCATATTTCGACAGATTTTCTTTTCTGCTGGCCACCTCTTCTTTGTTAAACAGCTCATTCAATTCTACCCCTTAGACGAAATTATTAAGACACATTAAATATTTGGATTTGGTGCAGTTTTTCTTGTTTCTAGGGAAAAAATGACTTACGCCGTTATTTTCAGAAAGTGACGATATAATCGTGTTATTTTTCTCATTAAAACAACTCATTTCATCAATGGCATTTCCATACATTTCAATGGAGAAAAGGTTGTTTTAGATGAGTGTTTTGAGTTACAAATGTGGTCATGGAATTAATTAAAGTCAACTCTAATCTAAAGGTGCCACTGTACTGTTCTCTCTTGACCAGTATTGACGCATTAATGTTTCCATTTAATCCACTTGATTTAAAAAAAAAAACAACCCTAGTGAGTAGAAACAGTAGTATGTACTTCAGTATCGACGTTGTGCTCATGATTTGGAACTAATTTATGATACTGTACTTGCAATTGCCATTACAAATGAACAAACATCAAAATATAATGAATTGTAGTAACTTTTCAGATCAAGTGTGATTGTTTTTGGGTTTGGAATATGATGGCTGGTATTGTTTGTTTTGTGGGCTGGACTATTCAATAAAAACAATGGTAAACACTGGACATTTAGTACAATCCTGCCATTTCATCAGTTAACATATTCTAATAGCAGTTATTGAGAAATGCGTACTTGACCCAAAAAAAGGAGTAAGGTTAAAAAAAAAAAAAAAATTAAAAAAAGGTTCCAGAGTGCTCACCTTTCCCCATACCCTTTTCTCTTATGTCATACAGATGTACGTTGAGTGTGAGGTGGATCTGTGCATCGCATTTCTTCCCTCTCACCATTGCGCAACACAGTGCGACCGGGGCTTGTCTAATGGAGCGGCTCCCAACATGCTGAACAAGGCCTTCACCGTCAGGTCAGGACCTGTGAGCCTTGTGGTAACCACACCAGCTCTGTCTACAAATGTTGTCACCGGTACAGCAGGACAGACTCAAGTTTCTACAACTGCAGCAGTTGAAGAAGTCACCAACACTTCAAGTGGTACGATGCATCTTGAAGGCACACCTCATTTTCATGTTTTCAGCATGACACAAGAGCGGATTTGGCACCTAATCTCGAATCAGGTCCGTCTGTGGGAATTTTCTACGGCTACTCCAGCTTCCTCCCACATTCCAAAGACATGCATGTTAGGTTCAGTGGAGATTCTAAACTGCACATAGGTGTGAATGTGAATGATGGCATGAATGTGTACATGTGCCCTGTATGATTGGTCGGACAGTTTGAGGTGCACTTTGCGATAGGCCCCAGTTCACCTGCAAGTGCTATATGGATGGGTGGATGAAAATGTTTTTGAATGTGACCTTGAAGGTATATGACCCTTCCCAGTGTTTAACATTTATCTTTCCTCTCTCTTCTCTTGCAGCTCCAGAACAAGTCTCCTTCATGGCAGCGGGCTTGATCTTTTCTATTATCTGCACATTTCTTCAACACGTCTTTCTGGAAACATTCATGTAGTCTCTGTCCGTCAAAAGGAAAAGTTAGGTAGTCGTAATGGAGTTGATTATGACAATAGCCATTCAGTCAGTTTTAGTTTTGACGTGCCATGTCAGACACCACTTTTAACCTTATATTCCAAAAGATTTTTATTATTTTATCCTTGTCATTCATTATAAAGGTTTTTTTTTAAAAAGGATCAAGCAATGGTAATAAAGATTGTAATTCTAAATCGACTTTGGTGTCTTGTTTATCTGTTTAGTACATTAATCAGCTTTTTCACCAACATAAAACACACACACACACACACACATACCCTGTTACATTCATACCCTGTTTATACTGAGATTTAAGTTAAATTCCTTGTCTAGAAAGACAGGCATTTGTGGTGACTTGTTATTGACTCTTATTGGGGGACTGGGTCAAACAATTTATGGAATTTGAAGTAGCCATTTTATTAAGATTAGACGCATATTCTATCTATCTATCTATCCACAACTAAGAAAGAAACCACGACATATGTTCTAACCAAGCAAAGTGTGAACTAGAAAATATCTCTTGTAGTGATACTTTGAATTAGATGTTTGTCTTTACCTCCATCTTTACTCTGGATGTTTGTTTGCGACACAATATGTGTTCTGCGATTTACTAGCGTCCAGATCAGGGTGGATCTTTTCCCCGAAGTCAGCTGGGATTGGCTCCATCTAACTCCTGGCCTGATTGAGGACGAGCACTATTGAAAATGGACCACTATCCACATGTCTGGTTGAGACTGCAACAAAGCACAAATACCTGAGGATCATCTTTGATGACCCCCTGAAGTCTCCTACAGCACACAGGTGATCCTGAGGAAATGCCACCAGAGGATGCACCAACTGAGGAAGCTGAACTCCTCTGTCAGCAAGAAGATTCAACTGAAATATGTTCTCACTTCATTGAACCTGTCATGTCATTCTCAGTGGTGTGATAGTACCGTTCCATCAATCTGCAGGAGAGGACCTGCCTGCACGGTCCAGTCCAAGTGTGCTCCAGGTTCAGTGGACTCCCCACTTTCTCCCTGACAACTGTTCATGAGCAGCAAGTTCGCAGTATGGCTGACCGGATGCTAAAAAGCACTTCCCACACGCTCTTGCCAATATAAATCTGGCCGCAGGCTACGGTGTTGTGCCTGTAGGACACACAGGAGGAGAACCTCCTTTGTCCCTCATGCTGTCATCCCCCTGATGGTTCAGATATTTGTACCCCACGAGAACTCTTATGCACTATTTATTAATTCTATAATACTCAGTGAAATAATGTAAATGCATCCTGTAGATGTACCCTAATTTGCAGTATGCTCCAAACTTTGTTTAAATAACTATGCCGTTCTCTGCACCATGAAATGTCCCACAGGGGAAAATTATCCATCCATCCATTTTCCGAACCGCTTCACCCTCACTAGGGTCGCGGGGGGCGCTGGAGCCTATCCCAGCAGTCTTCGGGCAGTAGGCGGGGGACACCCTGAATTGGTTGCCAGCCAATCGCAGGGCACACAGAGACGAACAACCATCCACGCTCACACTCATACCTAGGGACAATTTAGAGTGCCCAATGAGCCTGCCATGCATGTTTTTGGAATGTGGGAGGAAACCGGAGCACCCGGAGAAAACCCACGCAAGCCCGGGGAGAACATGCAAACTCCACACAGGGAGGCCGGAGCTGGGATCGAACCCGGTACCTCTGCACTGTGAAGCCGACGTGCTAACCACTGGACTACCGGGCCGCCCAGGGGAAAATTATGTTTTCCGAATCTGAATATAACAGGGAAACTAAGCATGTCACTTCTAACCAAAGGGCCCCTGGTTTCATTTCTCCAAACACAGTAACTAACATAATAAGATTAATTAAGAATGATTGTCGAGGCATTATTAATCTAAAAATGTGTTTATCGTTGTTGTTTAACACAGAGTAGAGCTTGCTCATGCTGTGAGTTGAGTCGAGCATATTTAGCCTTTTTGAGATCTTTGAATGAATTTGTTAATTCTACGCCACATTACAGTTCAGTACAGGCCTGCGGGTCGACAATCAGTTGAGAGTTGAAATCTCCAAGTTCCCAGTTAAACAGGCTCCGCGTCAGTCTATTTGTTTTCATCTTTTCAAGTAACCAATCACAGTAAAGTCTGGGAGGAGACTTCCTCCATGACAGACACGCCCCTAGTGTTCAACGAACGCCGCTTCATACATACCCTGTTGTTAGCGGCGCCGACTATTTCATTTCTGGCTATTGTCGTGGACAAGCTGTCAAACGAGCACGTCTTTTCACAGCCATCTTAATGCGCCGCTAAGTGTTACTGGAGGGAATCTTTCTCACTGGTGTGGCAGCGTCGTTGCTGGAGGCAGCCCAGCGAGGTAAGCTAAAGTAGCTAGTTAGCTTGCACTGGTGGGGGTGGTTGTTGTGCTAACGTAGCACACTAGCGGCTACATAACCTTGTCAAACAGGCAGAGTTTGAGTACTCTTTGGTTATTTGATGGCAATGTTTTCATACATTGGTGTCTTCCGGTTGTTTGAAATGCGAAGTTTCTGTAAAGGCGGTATCGGCTTTGGAAGTTACTTGGAAGTAAGGCTAACGAGGCAAGACTGTTCTTCTGAGCATGATTTCGCTGTCAGGCTAACACCAAAAGGTGGCAAGACGCTGTTTTGCCCCCGTCTAGTTCACAGCGTGCGCTGCAAACTTTGGTGAGACAAGCGGTTATATGAGTGTGAAAGCGGTTGAACTGTGGATAACTGTGAATTACTGACCAAACGTAATGTTGTACTCGTCGTAACGTGGAAGCACGCGCAAAGGTAACGTTATTTAGCCAACACATTCGGCTCCTAGTTTCCCATTTACGGAGTCGATAACTTGCCAAAGACAGACCGACATCTGTCCTTCCTATCGAGTGTTACCGCCAGCTCTTTCAGAGCGGCGAAGGCTCGTTTGCTCGCCATAGAACTTAATTTCAGGCGAATGCCAACGTCAGCCATCACACAAGCGAAAGCGGTCAGCTCGACGACAACGGATGAGTTCAAGTCGGCGTTTAGCTGGGAGGGGGAGGGGAAGTGGATCGGCCTCACACACAGCGACAGCGAGCCAACCAGATAGAGAGAGCGACACCGCAGCAAATCGGAGCTTTTTTTGTGTCTTTAGACAGCCACCTTCGACGTATTGAACTCTTCGGCGTATTCGTTTCGCATTTGGGCGACGGTACTCGCTACTTGATATGAATCAGGCACGATTCACGCTCGTCAACACCGCGCGCTCCGTTAGCGTGTTGTCCCAATTTGGTGCAGAGCCGCGAGTCGACAAGGCGGCACTGTGCTAGCCTGGAGTCTTCTCCCTCCCAACCCAAGGCTGTGACGTCTGCCTGCACGCCCAGGGAGCGTCAACAAATGACACTTTTTTCCAAAGCCTATTCTGGTTCCATTAAGGCACGGGGTATGAAATTAATCTCAATAAATAAACAAACAAGTATACTTGTCAATTACGTTTTTTTGTGGATCAGCATTTAATGCTCCTCGGGGTTAAATTTCAAACTTCAAAACAAATTTACTGATGTACAACTGCCGGTGGATGACATTGATGCCGCGTTTGGGATATGAGATCAGCACAGTTCACTGTGAGAATCGTCTGTATTTTGTACAACATACTTTTTTCTTGCTGCTGATTATAAAGGAATGGATTTTTTTAAATCAATATTTTATTTTTCCTGCTGACAGCATAGTTTTGAATAGGGGGTCACCATCCTTTTTGGAAGAATTTGAGAGCTACTTGTTGGACACTGTTGGATGTGAATGGCTACCAGTTTATTACACACTTTTGAAATGAGAAATGTGATTGAATTACCTTGTAATTATGTTATTATTAATAGTTGATGCTTCAGTATTCATCCATGTGAAGCCACCGATCATGTTAATGATCTACTCATTGAGATCCTTGGGGGCTACCCGGTGCCCAAGGGCACCACACTAGTGAGCCCTGGTCTTGAGAGTTCAGTTTAATGTTATGCTGTGAAATTAAAAAAAAAAATTAAATGTAAATGATGTGTCTTGGCTCAATAAAGGTTGCAAAATAATGTAATTCAAAGCTGTGTTGACAACATTTTGGTTGGACTCTTTTGTGACACGAGGGCTGCAAAATACAGTACAGTATACACAAATACCTCTCAGTGTGGTGCTTTTTACATGACGGTGGCCAACAATGATTGACAACGGATTAATTCAATCCCTTACACAAGTGCAAATCGGAATCTATCCTGCAATTATATACAATACTATACAATACATCCTGTTTTATGTAGCGCTTTCAGGACAGCTGTGGCAATTGTTTTTAATTAGCAGGAAAGGATTAATCGGTTACAAACAGCTGAATTACACTTAAAATGTATTTGTGTATTATGATATAAAGAATTAGTATTGTGTTATGTGCTAATGCAGCGGATCTTTTTCAGTTGGAACACATACTCGAGGCTTCCCAAAAGAACAGATGAGCGAGTACAGATTATTTCTAATCAGGTGCATTTCCACCCACTTTCTTCTACTTCTCAGCTTCTCATTATTAGGGTCACTTGTTTTGTTTTACTCATACTGTACTAATCAGCTGTTTTTTAATTAGTAAGTACTTTGTGTGGTCTACACAAAGCAAGTTTAGTTTTTCACAAAAAATGTCCTTAAAAATCTCCTTTCCTTTTTGTTTTCCTGTAGACCCTTTGAGTATGTTTAAACAATGAAGAGGCATGTGGAGGACCAGGAACCAATATTTGCACCCCAGCAACCGCATCGCACCCCAGTCCAGGGCATTGCAGAAAGCTTCCTGCACAGGGCTTTGGCCCCAACAACTACTGTGATAGAGGCAGTCACAGACATAATGCAGCCGTCATCTGGCATCCAGTATTCTCTTCCGCAGGGTTACCAGGTATGATGCTACAACAGGCTTCATTAGGACCATTTTCCACATGTTGTTTGTGGGCATCGCACTGTTCTTTTGATTTGAATGACAATCAAGGAGAATGTTATTGTAAGCACTTGTATTTTGAGGGCCACTACCAGTTGCTTTTTAATCCCATGGAGCAATTGTCCTTGTCAAAGTAAATCCATAAACTCTTTTTATCACTGGCAAGCCCACTCTAAAGAGTGTGATTATGGAAGGGGGTTCCTATGCTGATGGACATTTTTTTTCCATGTCGCTCTTTCACCTACTAATAGTACCGCTAGTGGAGACCATGAGCAGTCCTTTCTTTGAATCATTTTTTAGTTGGTTTGTGATAATTCTGTGTTGAGGGAACATTCAACTATACTGCCAGACAGAAATATTAATAATCATTACTGCCAGTTTGGGTTAAAAACAAGCACCTTATCCCAAACAAAGTACAATTCCCACTAAATATTGCACTATGATCCACTATTGTCCCAAATAATCAACAAGACTACAAGGGAAACTTGAAATTGCCATTGGAATAGTTTCAAAGAAAGCAACCCAGTGTTCTACAGCTGGTATAATATGAACCTAACAGGCATGTTTTGGACTATGTGACAAATCCAGTACCTACACAAGCTTAGGGAGGGCTAAGCCAACACAAATTCAAACCAGGAACCTTTTTACCGTGTCACCCCATCAGTCCCAGTGCCCACGAGTCCCAGCGGTCTTCAAGCTGTTCTTGCTGACTGAGCACTAAACTTTCTTTCTCATAAGGTGCCAACAATGCCTCAGAGCACAAGTGGACATGGACTTAACAGTTCTGCACAACATGTTGGAACCCATACACACAGCATAGCAGTCCAATCCCAGGCCCCTCCAGTGGTCCAAGGTCTCGGGCACCCAACTGCGCCCATGACTTCAGCACAAGGACAGCAGCAGTTTCAGCGACTGAAGGTAAGAAAAGATTAATCTTGAAAAAGAGTGAATCTGAAAACGATCAATGTGTATGCAGCTGGTTATGTTCTACACCAGTGGTTCTTAACCTTATTAGAGGTACCGAACCCAACCAGTTCATATGGACATTCATCGAACCCTTTATTATTAAATAATAAACATACAAAAAGTGTTCCTTCAGTTTTGCCAGTGCGAGACTAGAGTTGCTCAACTTGGCATGACAAATCATGCTGAGTCCCGTCACGTTCCGTATACATGTGAATCCATGTGTTAAATCATTCTAAAAAAATCACGACGTACTATCCCGACAGTCACACGTTGACTACTGAGCAAACTAAATTTCCCGTGGCACCGATTGTAATGTAATCATCTGCAGCCAGTGATGACCAAGCGAGCGTGTCATAACTAATTGACATGTTGGGTCGGGTGTGTCTTAACCTCCACGGCAGAAGCTCCGTCGAACCCCTGAGACCGATTCACCGAATCCCTGGGGTTCAATCGAACCCAGGTTAAGAACCACTATACACTGATTTGTCAATGATGTGTGCCTTAGGTTGAAGATGCTTTGTCGTATCTCGATCAAGTGAAGCTTCAGTTTGGAAATCACCCTCAAGTTTATAATGATTTCCTGGATATTATGAAAGAATTCAAGTCACAGAGGTAATCTCAAATAAAATACAAAATGTTTCAAAAGTGCATAAATATAGTTCTAGTTCTATTTTGAATGTTTTACATTTAACTAGCGGAATAAACAACAGCCACAATGACAACAACAAAATTAACTTTTTTTTTTCTATTGCAGCATAGACACTCCAGGTGTTATCAGTCGTGTATCCCAACTTTTCAAGGGCCACCCAGATCTCATTATGGGCTTCAATACTTTCTTGCCACCCGGATATAAAATTGAGGTTCAAACCAACGATCTGGTCAACGTGACGACGCCAGGCCAGATTCACTACATCACGCCTCATGGTATATCTGTTCAAAATATCCCTGTAAGTGGAACACCCAGCCAGCCCGGAAACCAGCATCAGCACCAGACGGTGCCACAGGCCAGCCCACACACCGCTACTGTCACCCCACCTGTCCCCACCCAGCCTGCAGTAAATAAAGTCAACAAGGTATAAGCAGGTTCAGTTTGTCCTCTTATTTAATACATGTTTTAGACAACAACAGTTACACATTTTTCGAAATTTTTTGAAATGTGCATAGTTGTCTTGTCAGCGTGTGTTTTTGTTTCAAAAGGCCATGCAGTCTCCAGCCCACACACCCACCAGCCAGCCAAACCCATCCATCCCAACTTACTCCTCACCGCGCTCACCTTCAGTTCAGTCCCACACACCAGTCAGCAGCACACCGTCCGGTGGGCCGCCTCCACAGAACAATCAGCCAGTGGAATTCAACCACGCCATAAACTACGTGAACAAGATTAAGAATCGCTTCCAGGGTCAGCCAGACATCTACAAAGCCTTCCTGGAAATCCTGCATACATACCAGGTCAGTATCCACTCAAACCTTTGTAGGAATACTATTGTGTATTTTGTCAAGTTAATTAATATGTGCCTGTTTTACTGCAGAAAGAGCAACGGAATGCCAAGGAGGCAGGAGGTAATTACACTCCAGCTCTAACTGAGCAGGAAGTCTACACTCAAGTGGCACGGCTCTTCAAGAACCAGGAAGACCTGCTGTCAGAATTTGGACAGTTCCTGCCTGATGCGAACAGCTCACTGGTGAGTAGTTCATCATCTCCTGATATTAGCAATCTACATTGTCTAGAAATTTATAGCGAGTAGCTATAGCAGTAGCTGTTTTTGACTCGGGTTCAGGTCAGTTTTTTTCCCCTCGAATCATGCAAAATGGCTTTCTTTGTTCCCCAAGCAAGATGTGTCCTGTGAAATGTTCGTGACCTCTGTTTCATGAAATGGTCATTTTCCTTCCTTTGCTCAGCTGCTCGGGAAAACTGCACCTGACAGGGCAGAGTCTGTGCGTAATGACCATGGCGGTACAGTCAAAAGACCCCTACCAAACAATAAACAGAAATTAAGCCACAATGGGCTAACTGTCAAAAGGCCTGGAGCTGTGGGAGTTTCACCACTTGTTAAGGTAAATGCGGTCTTCATATTGCCCCTGCTTTGTAGGATGGCGTATGTTTCGTCAACGAGACCATAATTAAAATAACATGGCAATTTAAAATGTTTTTATTGATTTAATGTTTTGCAGAAGAAACCCAAAATTGTTGGGAAGGACCATGGCCTAAGTGAACTCGGAAAGCAGAGCAACAGCACTGAAACCATGTTCTTTGATAAGGTGAATATTGGCAAAATTGTCCTCATTAAATATTCTTTTCACGTGAGCATAAAGAAAGTATTTTTGACTCTCGTTGCTAAAACAGGTCAAGAAAGCTCTCAGGAGTTCAGAGGCATACGAAAGCTTCCTGCGTTGTTTACACATCTTCAACCAGGAAGTGATTTCACGTGCTGAATTGGTTCAGTTAGTCATCCCGTTTCTTGGGTGAGTCATCATTAACCTTTCTGATTGATTTCATGAACAGGAACTGATACGGTCAGTCCTGTTGAACACCCTTAACTTGGATGGAATGATGCCATACACCTACATTAGATGTGAACTTTTTCAACAATATATGGAGTTGTATTAATATACGGGTGTATATCACACAAATTGTGTCACAATTGACAGAAAATTCCCAGAACTTTTTACATGGTTTAAAAACTTCCTGGGATACCGAGAGTCCAGCCATGGGGAATTGAGCCATGCGGAGAGTTTGCCGAAGGAGCGGGCAACAGAGGGCATCGCCATGGAGATTGACTATGCGTCCTGCAAGAGGCTAGGCTCCAGCTACAGGGCACTCCCTAAGAGCTACCAGCAGCCTAAATGCACAGGAAGGACGCCACTATGTCGAGAGGTCAGTCCAAAGGTGTTTGTTTCTGCCTGTCCGCTCCTTTTGGATTTGGATCATTCTCGAGTCAAGGTTAAAGTCAGTCAATGAATGTCCTGTTTCAGGTTCTGAATGACACATGGGTGTCATTTCCATCATGGTCTGAGGATTCGACTTTTGTAAGCTCCAAAAAGACTCAGTATGAAGAGCACATTTACAGATGTGAAGATGAGCGTTTTGAGGTAAGAGGCCCTTTTTTCTCACTGTGCAGGATGAACTTATTTCCTTTCATTTGTTTTCTCTGGAACTTTCAATCCATGATCACATTTTACTTTATTCCAAAACACAAGACAAGTCTTTATACTGTATTGCAGGACTGTGCGACGGTACTCTGATGTGCTGCAGCCAGGAGAAATGTCTTTTTCAGTTTTAATTAACAGAACACACACCAGAAGTTCGTAAACTGGCTTTTCCAGACCGCTCTGGGAGTCTCTGAGCTGTGGCCTCAGAGTACACAAAATAATTGGTAATAAATAGTTGGATCATTTTTTTAAAAGTGCATACCTCAATATGGGGCCCGCTGCCCCAAGAAAAAAAGATGTGCACCAATTAACCGGTATTTTCTAGCGTTCCGACAATTAAAACCTCTGATATGAGTGTGACGTATCATCACATGAATCTGACAAGCAATCATGGATACATTTGGTTACGCCCCTTTCTGTTAAACAAATCATAAATATTTCGATTGAAATGTCAAAAGATAAATTCCCATGGCAATTAGGGGCACACTAATTATGTGTTATTTGGATTATTTGGGTGAGGGGGTCAAGATTTCTCCTCTTTGAGGGGTCCTGAGAACCTCTGATACACACACACGTATACCATCATCTACTGTTTGTGGCTTTTGATGTGGTAACCATTAAAAATGATTAGATTTGGGTTGTTTTTTTTTACTTTTCATTTTCATTCAGCTTTTCATTTATGGCTTTGGCGCAATTTCAAATGGCGACCCATTTTCTCACCGTTTGTAGTCTTTAATCAATCTCCTGTCATTGCATCCCCCCCAGCTTGATGTTGTGTTGGAGACCAATCTTGCCACGATTCGAGCACTCGAGTCAGTCCAACAGAGGCTTTCGCGAATGTCTGCAGAGGAGCAGCTGCGCTTCAAGCTGGACAACACTTTGGGGGGGTCCTCAGAAGTCATTCACCGCAAAGCTATTCAGAGGATATACGGGGACCGCGGCCACGACATCATTGACGGTCTCAAGAAGAACCCAACTGTGTGTGTCCCCATAGTGCTAAAAAGGTGAATAACATGCATTATATTTAGAATTTTTATTAATTCATGTATGTATTTACTTGTTTTGAGCGGGAACTGAGACTTTGCATTTTCATTCATGGGTTCAGGTTAAAGATCAAAGAGGAAGAGTGGAGAGAAGCCCAGAGAGGCTTCAACAAAATTTGGCGTGAGCAGAATGAAAAGTATTATCTGAAGTCACTCGACCACCAAGGCATCAACTTCAAACAGAATGACACCAAAGTGTTTCGCTCCAAGACCCTTCTCACTGACATTGAAATGCTGTATGATGAGGTGAGAGATTGGTTGTCACCCAAAATGAGTCTAAATACTTGCATGACACTGTCATCCTCAATAAACTTGTGGCTGTGTGCTGTAGCGGCAAGAGCGTGTCTCGGAGGACCCTGCCATTGCCCCTCCTAGCGGCCCACACATGAACCTGGCCTACGAAGACAGTCAGATCCTCGAGGATGCGGCGGCCCTCATTATTTATCACGTGAAGAGACAAGTGGGCATCCAGAAAGATGACAAATACAAGATCAAACAGATCATACACCACTTCATCCCCGATCTCCTTTTCGCCCGGCGAGGTGAGCTCTCCGATGTGGAGGAGGACGAAGAGGAGGAGGATGTGGAGGATATGGATGCAGAGCCAGACGGCGCCAAAAAACACAATGGCCTGCCGGGTAGCAGCCCATCAAAGTCCAAGCTCCTTTTCAGCAACACGGCCGCTCAGAAGTTGCGCGCCACAGATGAGGCGTATAACTTGTTCTTTGTGAACAACTACTGGTACATCTTCTTGCGGCTTCATCACATCCTTTGCTCTCGCTTACTGCGAATCTATGGGCAGGCTGAGAAGCAGATTGAGGAGGATGCTCGCGAGAGAGAATGGGAAAAGGAAATGTTTGGCCTCCAAAAAGAAAAGAATGAAAATACAGCCTTCCATCTTAAGATGAGGGAACCTAGTAAGTGTATTGTACTCGAATTGCACTCTAGTTTACAGTAATACTATGACATAATCGTCTAATCTCCACCGCTTACCTTTCTTTTTCTTCTTCCAGTGGACGTTGAAGTAGAGGATTACTATTCTGTCTTTCTGGAAATGGTGCGGAGCCTTTTGGATGGTAACATGGAACCAGCTCAGTATGAGGATTCCTTGAGGGAAATGTTTACCATCCATGCTTACATTGCCTTCACCATGGACAAACTCATCCAGAGCATCGTCCGGCAGGTCAGCATAGTCCATTGATTTTAATTTGCCATTTTCTGTAGCTCAACAATGAATATATCAAAGAAATAATCATTCGAGGGTTTGACATAAACTCCAGCCCGACTTGGTCAGTAGGTTTTCGGCCTCCAAAAATGGGCTACAGGGTACATTGTCGGATTAGGACCGAAATAAATTTATGACAGAGACAAACCAGCTGAAACAGGATTATGTTCTGATGCAAGAAACAAAAGCAATTTATTCGTTGAAGCATTAACATTCATTTCTGCAATTGTGATGCCTTGATTTTACTGAGTGTAGAACACAGTCATAGCCATGAATGTAATTGTACAGGATGAAGACTCTAAATGAAATAATGACAAATGCTTAATGTCCTGTGTTTTGCGAATAGACAAGGCCACCTCAAAAAGGCTGAAATAAATTAAGTCAGGTTAAAAATGTCATTACAGTAGTAGGTGCTATGCACCCCCACGAATCTAAACATGGTGTTCGGATTAATATTATTATACGCTTGTGGAATATGAATTAAGCAGCAAAATCGTTCTTTGTCTATCTCAGGGGCAGCCAGTTTGCCACCTGCGGTCAACTGAAAATGACATCAGTGCTAAGGGCTCAGCTTGCGAATGTCGAATGACCAAACCCAGAAAACAGGTGAACCGTGATCGGTCGTTGCCTGAGCACGTAGGCGCTGTGATGTCATTTTCAGTCGACAGCAAGTGGCAGCAGAAGGGAAAATGGCCACTCCTTGGATTAACAAAAACAGGTGGATTTGGCTTTAATTTATATTCCACAAACGCATTTCTAATCAGAATGCTGTGTTTTGACTAGTGGGTGCGCATATTATTGTAAAGAACATTTCTGACATGCCTAACCCCTTTAATGTTGGACGCCGAATTGACACTCACCATGGCATTGTTCTTCGACAAGCAATAAATTATTGCTTCATTGATCCTGAAACAGTTGAGGCAAAATGGATTGCATGACTGTTGTGCAGCCAACAAAGACGCTGTTAATTCAGTCTCATTTAGTTTGCGGTCTGAGGGACAACATGGTCTGCGAAGAGAAATCGAGCTATACCCAGGAAGACTTTGCCTCCACTTGATTGTTTCCCCAAGTGCTCCTTTTTATTGCAAAGTGAATGTCTTTTACAGCTCCAACACCTCGTCACTGATGATGCATGCGCGCGGGTGATGGACTTGTACCTGAGCGAAGTTGCCAATAAAGCCACAGGTGGTTCCCTGCCCACTCAAGCATCCCGTGCCACAGCAGAGGGCACCTATCAGCGCAAATCAGAGCAGCTCATGTCTGAAGAGAACTGCTTCAAGGTACCGTAAAGCCAAGTCAGTCCGTCCCGTTGGATGCACACAGTGCTCTCATCTTTTTCTGTTTTGTCCAGTTGATGTTTATGAAGAATCAAGACTCTGTTTGTGTGGCCATGGAGCTGCTGGACACAGAAGAGGAGAACTCTGACGAGCCTGCAGAGGCAAGTACTTGAATAATCAAGCAAAGGCCTCATACTGACTTTTCATTTGAATGTATGTAAATAGAGAGAGTCTTTGGTTAGTAGTCCTAGATTTGAAAATTTCCCTTAAAACTTAATTTCCAACTCATTTCTAACTATTGTTTACTCAACAGAGGTGGTCGGACTATGTGGGCAGATACCTGAACTCAGATTCAACTTCTGCAGAGCTGCGTGAGCATTTGGCCCAGAAACCGGTATTCCTGCCCAGGTGAGGCCCCGGCCATGTCTCCCTCTTGTCTGCTCTCTTTCAACTTCCGTCCTGATCCTCCGCTGTTGGTGTGCCAAAGTCCTCCTCACAAACAAGAGCAGTAGCACGTCGGCGAAAAAAAAAAATCAAGTCTGTCTTTCGGTTTTGGTGCGTGCTCACGGACAGACAACGTGGTCAGACAGAGTGCAAGATGTGACCACCATAATGAGGCCGCATTAACAATGAAAGGCTGTTCAGTTTCAGACCTCTGCCTCACACCAAGATTGCACTTTACATGGTCATTCTTTTAACAAAAGGGAATTTATGTATTCAATCATTCAGTTCCTTTTTTTAACGGGGTTTTATTTATAAGTTATAATATTTTTTAAAAAGGGGTTGGCTTTGTCATGGTTTGGAATTCCCACTTTAGCAGACTTTTGGTTTGATGAATCATTATGTGTTGAATTGAAGTGCTGATTTCGGTGTGTGACGTCACGACATAGCGAAGACGCAAATTTAGAGTAAAACAAATGGGTCGGACTTAAATGTCATGTTATTTCAATTTTCTACAACTTACTTGGCCTGCGTTTGACTACTGAACAACAAAGACTCTTGTATCAGGATTTTGTGAACAATAGCTTGAACTTATCAATGCCCTCTTTGCAAGTGTATTCAAAGCAAGAGTCGTGCACGTGACCTCATCTCTGTTCACAAATGTAAATGTTCACACATCCCTGTGTTACAATCCAGTGTTCCATTTGTAAGGACTGGGAACGTGCACTCCCTTTTGTTGTTGTGCGTGAGGTTTTACCACCATTTGAGAGATTTCAAGTTGTTTTTTTCTAGAACTCTGGTCAAGCACATTTTCTGCATCACTTGTAAAGAGGAATAGGGTTTGTCAATAAAAATGATCATCTAAATTGTATACGCATATGGTGGTCTATTTTTTTCTTGGCAAGTTGTGCAAGAAAGCATTTATGTGTCTGGTTTGTCTTCACGTTCCACATGTGGCAGCCTGTCTTGTAAAGTCTGGCACTCATTGAGTGTTTTTTTTTTTTGTCTTTTGAGATGGCTGTCCATAACCATATACATTTCAAAAGGCCTTCCAAAACCAGACCTTTGTGCTTTGTCCTTCTTTGTTTCAACCCATTGCACAAATTGTTTTCTCTGGCTTATGATTTATCATTGGGCTCACCTACATCTTATCCCCCGCCCCGCCTCCCCACTAAATCTATGAGAGGTCAGCAGCACAGGAGTAAAAAAAAAAAAAAAAAACTGCCCGTCTTCACACAAAAAAAAACCCTCAGTGGCAGCACAGATGCAGTTTCTTTTCCAGTTTTGTTGGCTTGGTTCTCATCTCATAATCATAACACTGCATTGTTGGTGACAGTATGTGAACATCTGAAGTATTCTCCGCTCATATTTTGGAACGGTATCCAACAAGGCAGCCATTCTGTAGTGTTTGTTTCTAACAGTTTTACCTGAAATTGGCCTGGAAAGACTGTGTCTTGTCTTTTTAAGTGGAGCCCTGAATGCAAAAATATGCCTCATGCACTCAGTCCTCGCTCACCCATACTCTCTGTGGTAAGTACACATTTCAGACTTTCATTCCGGTGGGGTGATTATTTTCTTATTTGCACAGTATTGGGCTCAATGAACACTAAAATGATTTTTTTTGCGTGTGGATTTTCGCTGTGACTGTGCTACAGTCAGTTTCACTGTATCGGAAATATTACGACTGCTGCCTCTGCTGCTCTTATAGATCCCCCATATCCCGAATGATTTGACCTCCTATCTAATTCTGTTCCTGGGTGAGTTGCAATGCATGGGTGTAAACATTCTTCTTGAAAGGGACAGTCTTCTCAAATTTGACTAGACAGCTCTTTTCAGTGTGTATAAGGCTGTGAAATAGCATGTGACATGCTGAACGCAATAAAAATACATTTTGAACCTAACCTGTAAACATGATACACTTTTGATTTGTGTAAAATTCGGACTTGAAATGTTTGGAGTTATCCAGTCTGACTCCTGACAACTGCTGTTTTGGCTTTCAGGAACCTGAGAAGAATAAGGAAGTGCCAGAGAGGATGGGAACAGCTACAACAGGAGAGGATGACTACTGGCACCTCGGATGAGTCGCAAGGTGACAAGAGCAAACTGAAGATGGAGTGCATGTTCAAGCTCAACTCCTACAAGATGGTCTATGTCTGCAAGTCTGAGGACTTCATGTACAGGCACACTGCTCTTAGTCGAGCTCATCAGGCAAGTTCCACACACACACACACACAGTTTCTTCTTGCGTGTTGCTCTGCTGCTGAAGCAGAAACTTCACCTTGGCAATTCATCCGTCCATTCATTTTCTATCCTGCTTGTCCTCATTCGGATAGTTCGGGGGTTGGCAACACGCGGCTCCAGAGCCGCATGCGGCTCTTTAGCGACATCTCGTGGCTCCCTGGAGCTTTATAAAAAATGTTTGAAAATGAAAAAAGATTTTGATAGTCGGCTAATGTAGCTCAAATAGATATAGATACATGTTGCAGCTCCGAAAAAGGAGAGCTGTGGTGTTGGTTTTTTAAAACGTACACTTTATTTATGCTTTTAACAGTCTCGACAAACACAGACACGTCTGCGTCTGACTCTGTGTCTTCTCTCTTCTCGTTCGACTCGAGAGGCGTTCAAAGACAGCCTCAGAAAAACGGAAATACATGATCACTTCACTGACACTAAGAAAAGCGTAAATAATGCACCAAAAGAAAAAAATCAAGTGAGGAAATTACCAAATAAATTCTATGGGGGCGTTTGTGAACACACAACAAAGGAATGAATAACAAACCATTCTGAGACAGTCTCCTACATGCATACGGCATGTGTTTCCTTCATTGTAAGTTTTATAGAAGGCTTTTATTTTTTTGCGGCTTCAGACATATTTGTTTTTTTTTTTATTAATTTTTTTGTCCTATATGGCTCTTTCAACATTTTGGGTTGCGGACCCCTGGGATAGTTGGATCGCGCATCAACTGCAGCCTTGGAACACAAAATGAGTCGGAACTAAACGTTTATGTGACAGTTATGTAAATGTATCAGTTTGGCAATTGGTTGTACCTAAAGTCCATCCTTTTTTTTTTTTTAAATGGGTGTATCCTACAGTCCCACAAGCGGGTCCACAGACGCCTGCACAGACGTTTTCAGGCCAGGTTGGACACCTGGGCCACGGAGCATGTGACAAGCGACATGGCCGCCGAGTGCCGGAAGTGGCTGATAGGAGAGGGACAAGAAGGCTTGCTGCCCTGCAGTACCACGTGCAATCCAGAGGTCCTGCATTATCTCACTGTTAACAAGTACCGAGTCAAGTACAGAACATAGTAGGCAATGGATCGTGTCAGCGACCACACGGTAGGACTGTCTGTGGACATCGAATGAAACTTCATTCTTCACCCTGCCTATTCTTTTGCCAACTTTGGGCCACTCTTTTCGTCACTTAATGCAGGTAAATTTCATACTTTTCCATGATAGAAAATCTGTTTTTTTTTTTGTTTTTGTTTTTTTTAAGCGTTTTTCAGGTCAATCTGTGTGAAGGTTTTTTTTGCCGCGGGCAAATCCCACCTAACTTCTTGTAAATGGATTTCCAGTAGCTTGGCATCTCTCTACAAGAAAAACTGAAGCTCGTCTTACTTACGTCTTTGGGTCGCGACAAAAATGTTGATTGCAGCTGTAAAAGTGGGCAGCTTGTGAATGTTTCCCTTGCTGGTAAAGGTGCACTCGTGCACGCTGGAGTCCACAGTTCTGCTAAGTTCATTCAATCAGGACCAGCCAACCACTTTTTGTAAATGATGTCCATTAGTTGTCATCCTTGATGTGTAGTGCACTGTACGACACAGTGGCGATATATAGCTAGATGCAGCTAAATGCAAAATGTAAAGTTTTTTTGCTCTGTGTGTGCGTGTGTCCGTGTGTCCGTCCGTGTGTGTGTGTGTGTGTGTGTGTGTGTGTGTGTGTGTGTAATTACTACAATTGGGGGGGTTGGGTGAGGGACCTGTTGGTGTGTTGGCAGTCTGGTGAAGGTAAAGCCTTTATTTACACCATTAATTTTATATGCCCTTCAAGACTAAACCGTCTATACCTGTAAACCGTCTTTGGCATCGCTACGACTTGTGGTTTTAAAACGACTTGACTGTAGCCAAACAGCATTTTGTGCTCGTGTGCACAGTGTCTGTCTGTTTTTTTTCCCCCCGAGTGTCCAGTTTTCAAGACTGAAATGAACCAACAACGGCTCGCTCTTTATATTTACGTTTGTCCAAATGACCCGTATCTGTGTGACAGATGCGATGCATACGAATGTGTGTATTTTCCCCATGTTAAGTGTCGATGCCTCCTCTCACAAGTGTATATAGTAGTTCTCTCCGTGAATGTCAGCCATGTACAGTATTTGGGTCAGCGAAACCAGTCAGCCCCCACCCCCTCCAAAGCTCACCCTAAAAGTGCAAATATTGATCTTGAAATTGTAGCTCTCTTAGGATCATATGAGAGCAGTACGTTTTTATTGATAATGCCCCGAGGCTTTGAACCAGTAGAGTTCAGCCCGTGACTCCAACTTCCATGTGTCACATGCAAATACAGTACAGAATAAACCAGAACTTTACATACGCTATATAAAAAGACACCAATGCTTTTTTTTTTTTTATGTCACTGTGTGGCATGAAATCACACGAAACGTTTCCCGTTCCCGGTAATATTAGCATTCCCCAAATTATTTGTATTTGCCGAATGCCAGAATAATGAGCGATGGATAGTTATTAGAGATTTTTTTTTCTCATTACTTCAAAGTCAGACGTTTTCATACTGTACTGTGCGTGACTTGGTTCAAACATTTTGGATCTCCTTCTACAAGCTTCTTACAGTAGTCGGCAGGAATCGTGTCTCCTATCTCCTGACAGAACTGGTGTAACTGAGCCGACTTGTTCGGACAGTTTGCTCGCACGTGCCTTTTCAGCGCTGTCCATATATCTGCAGTAGGATTGAGATTAGCTCATGGATTTTATTATCCTTTAAAATACCTTGTAATCAGTTTGGCGGCGTGCTTTGGGTCATTGTCCGCTTGGAAGATGCATTTGTGCCAGAGCTTCAACTTCCTGGCTGATGTCTTGAGATCGTGCTTCAGTATTTCCGCATCGTTATAAGTGCACGAGTCACTCCTGCAGCAAAAACACAACATGCTGCTGCCACCCTCCATTTTCAGTTGGGATGGCGTTCTCAGGCTTGCACGTTTATCGATGCTCTTTATGGCCAACCGGCTCAATTTTATGTTTTGGCACGCCACCAAAATTTAAGGTCTTTGTCCCTGTCTTTACTTTGCTTGTCTTTAATCTGTCTTTTTAATGTTGCTTTTGGAGAAATGGCTTCTTCTTGACACCCTCTTATTAGCTTGAGCCAGCATCTACACAAGGTCTCTTGCTTTAAAATTTGGGTTGATTTGGACATTTTGGACCAAAGCACGTTTATCTCATGGTTACAGAACCCATCTCCTTTTCTGAGCGGTATGATGGCTGGACATTCCCATGGTGTTTTAGTCCAACATAATTGTTTGAACGCATTTACAGATTCAACCGTCAGACTTCTGGACCAGTCCATAATTCTCTTCCCGACAACTTGGTAGATTTCCTTTAACTTTCGCATGGTGTTCAAAGCAGGTGTGTTTCATGTGCGTCTTCAAATGTAGTCTGGCTGAATCCTCGTAATTCCAAAAGTATCGCTTTTTATGTTTCCTAAAAAATAACACCTACACCTGGGGATTAACTAATAGTATAGATTTGTGGGCCCCCCCAAAAAAAACAAAAAATGAAAAAACGTTTCCAAATTGGCCCGATATCAGCTATTTGTTGATTGATTCGAATAAACTCAAATGTTGTCAATAAACCTAGCAGAAGCCTCGCCTTATTCTAATCTTACTGTATGTACCCTACTACACTTTGAAGAAAGTATTGGGGAAAAAATCCATCCCTCATTATTCTCGCATTTAGCGAATTGAAATAATTTTGTGACTCCGTTTACCTAGAACAGGAAAAATTTAGTCTGATTTCATGTCAGACAGTGACGACAAAAATGTGTCTCTCTTTATATAGCGAATGTGAACTACTTATTTCAGACTATCAGTCTATACGTTCTCCATAGAGGAAGGATTACTAGACGAGCAAGCGCACCAAAGTTTGACACCGAAGAAAAGATTTGCAACACTGCGGGGGGGAATAAAAATTGGCTACCTTTTTTTAAAGTCATGATTACTGAACCAGCTACACAGACAATCTTGGAGTTTGGTTTTTATTTTTGTATTCACTATGTTCATTGTGAATGGAATATGCCACGTGGTTCCAAGGAGCTGATTGTATACAAATTCATTGTTTATCTTCTTTTACTGTGTCTGTTCTCTTCTCTTCATGTATATGTATGTGTTAGTTTGGTGTTTGCTATTAAACTATCCTTTATAGACAGAAATACGTTTTTTCCCCATCCTTTCTCCTCATCCCATCTTATACTTTAATTTGAAAAACAGTTTATCTGCATATGAAATATTGCCAATTCGACGTTGAATGGAAGCTGTATTTTATTACGTCCGGATTTAGGAGAGAAAACAAATATACGGCGTGGTATGAAGCACAGTGCTGCAAATAGATATTGGGATTATGCAGATACATTCATATCATTGTGTTTTTATGAAAATATGAGACAGTATGGCAAGGCGGTTGACGGGGTGGGGTGGGGGGCGGGGGGGGTGTATATTTGGGGAGTTTTGCAGAATCAGTTTGCTCCTACGCTCGTATGTAGATCCTGGTGCACACCACATCGTCGGCTCCAAAAGTCTGAAATAGACAATTACAATATATATTAGCTTGAGGGTATGGTTTGTTTATTCTCCTGTATATATGCTGCTTTGCGTTATTATGCATAGTTTACTTTGGAATCTACAAAGTTTGAAACCACTCAATGTTAGATGAACCAACTTCACTGTTTGGACAAAAAGTATCCGATGTAAAATGGCAGTAATGATATTGATGGATATTCAATATCTGAGATGTAGTTTTAATAGACTTTTAATTTGAAAAGGCTGCACAAAAATGTTAGCATTTCGGAATTTCAGTCACACTTTGCTTAGCAAAGAAAGGAACACATTTTAACATCAGCAGTCAAAAATGTAGTTTGGAGAAGGTATTTTTGTCAAAATCTTCAATCAATCGATGCCTCCATGAATGTAAATACAAGGTGTGAGGTGGTACCAACAGCACGATTCAAACTTGATTTGACTTTGCCAGAAAACATTTTTGGAAATTACGGTAGTCTTGACAATTTGAAGCAAGGTTGACTTGCATCGACTGGATGCAGAAGGACAAGCAAAAGCTCATGAGAGATACAAAGCATGTGCAAATATAGTGGTGGAAACTTTATTTATCTTTGGGAAAATGGGACCTGACTTTTTTTTTTCTTGAAAATGTATTTTAATATATATGTTATTTATGGATACACGTGGAAATCATGTTGAATTTGGCATCAGGATTATGGGAGGATTCTTGAAGAAGAAAAAAAAAAAGTCTCCCCTTTAAGGAGTCCCAAGGTTTGACCACCCGTTGCCTAAGATAGATGATGATTGCAGCTGTTGTCATGGAAGGAATGTAAGTATTTTGCTCAAGGCGACTTAAACCTCATTGAGCCCCCCCAAAAAAAGTTGCTTTCCTCTACCGCGCTTCCCAATTTCCACTCTTGATTCCATGAAAGCGTCGCTCGCAGTGTGACTGGTCGGAATCCAGGGCTTGCGGTAGAGTTGCCCGTGTTTAGTTTGCAACGATTTATGGAAGTCCCAGAGGAAAATCTTTATGGCCGACTGCAGCACCACACATCATTATCTCAGGCAATGCTGCGGTGCAGAGCGTGGAAGCGGGTGCCCGAGTCGGTGACAAATGGAGCCGACACAAGTCCATCTGGCACCCGGCCAGTCGCCCAGGGAGGCATTAAGTGAAGCTAACGCCAGGGCTCATTTGCATTTCTCCACACCGTGATCAATGAGGCCAATTCGAGGCCGTAGGAGAGCGGAGGATTATCAAAAGCGCATGTTTTCACCTGACTCTTTTCTCCGCTCGAACCGCCCATTCGAGACCTCAACATTCTAATCAAATGGCCTCAACTATAACGGAGGAATGAGCTTCCTGTCAGGAACAATAACAATATATTTTGTTTCGACGCTGCCACTTATCATTTTATGGGTCGACTCGAAAGTGGTCATTAAAGTCTGGCCGTCCTCAGTCTCGCTGAGCGCGGCTGTAATCCACCATGTCCGCTGTCCAACTGGAAGCACTACGAGCAACAAAAATATGGCTTTCAAATGCTTGGAGTTATTTTCTCTTTTTAGCTTGCCATCCTGGAAACTGTCTCATTTGACCTGATGCTAGACTAGCTGTCGATATTGTGAATATTATTACACACATTTGTCTTGTATTTATCCAACAGCTGCTATCCACATTTTGTTGCATGACACCACGGGTGTCAAACTGATTTTCAACACTGGCCAGTTGCCTTCAGGGGCGCCGGTTGACACAGTAAAACCACAGAAATTTATTATCACTCAGGATGCCGGTTGTCCGTCTCTATTATATGTCCTGCGATTGTCAGATAACCAATCTGGGGTGCCAAAAGCTAGTTTTTGCTGCTCACAGCCCCCACTGGGCATACTACTGTGCTAGCTGAGGATGAGAGTGTTGGAGGGTTTTAACGAGCATTATATCAAATCTTAGTTTTGTTTTGTGTTTTACATGACCCAAAGAACCGTGAATATTAATTCCCGTTTCATTTGAGTACAACAAAACGGTGTATCGTGGCCACAGGATGCCGCCAGTCGGGATCTTAGCACCTCCCCTGCTGCCTCTTCTCAACATTCATGTGACGAGTTTCATGAAATTATCCAACAGCTTTAAAAAAAGAAAAAAAAGCATGTATTCCTCATACCCCTCATACCCTGGGAATCGAAAAACGGTTCTTGTTGAGAACCAGATCCCAGACTTTAAATTTCCTGGCATCGTTTGCTGTTTTTGCAAACTATTCCCTCATCAATTCCAGTCGGGACCTATGATGTCACCGCGCACGTTGCATAGCAATATTATTTAATTATTTTTTTTTTGCTAGCAAGGAACATGGTGTTGAACGCTCGGAAGTCTGTTCACCTTTTACAAAAAAGGATAACAACAGGGTAACTTGCACTACTTACAAATGACATGATTTCATCAAAGGTAGGGGACTGCTACCACTATTCTACCTCTGCAAGCTCTGCAGAAGCCTGATAACGAGCCTGATCAATTAAATCAGGTGTGTTGGAGAAGGGAAATGTTCTAAAACATGCACAAGTGCGGCCCTCGACCACCGGATTTTGACACCACTGCTATACGCCGATACAGTATCTGCACCTAAATATTATGACCGTTATTACTGGTGGTATTTGTGTCATTGTCATTATACATTTTTGTGGTGTTGTACTTCTTTCATCCGTCTCCTGCCTGGTTGAACTCACACTATTAACTTGAAACAAGTTTGTTTTTCCCAATGATCCATCCCCAAGTGCCTATCATTTTACAGTCCAACACTCCACATGGACACCCACACCCTTATCTTGAATTCAAAACAGATTTGGCCCTGCCGAAAACATACCATTGTTCCAAATTACATTCTCTCCCAAATATTTATTTGATTGCTGGTTAGTCACAGTCAGTACAGGACAGCTTGTCAACACACCCCTCTGTACTTTGTAGTCCATCTGGTCCATCATACCCAGGGGGGGTCTTATGTTGACAGGGAAAGCACATGATGATTTTTCCCCTCCCTTAAACCGCAACAGATTTTCCGACAAGACTCAATTTTCCGACAAACTCCACACAGGAAGGCTGGAGACGGAATCGAATCCTGCACCTCCGCACTGTGAGGTGGACGTGCAAACCAGTCGTCCACCGTGCCACCCCTTTTTTACTCTTTCTTACCGTATTTTCTGCACCAAAAGGTGCACCTAAAAGCCTTCCATTTTCTTAAAAGCTCACGGCGTGCCTTAAAATCCGATGCGCCTTGTGTATGGTCATTACAGCGATCGGTTTCGCAGTTGAACACGGAAATAGAGCAGCGGCAAGAGAGTTCAATGTTAACGGGTCAATGTTATACCTTGCTGTTGGTTAAGTGAACTGTGTCGCTGCTTTATTAAATAGTTTTACTGACATCTGATCGTTCTGTTGGCGTTTCCTTGAGCGTAGCTCCATCTAGTGGATGCATTGTAGCTTGCGTCTTATAACGCGGTGTGCCCAATGTATGAAAAAATGACAAAATAGGTCATTTGAAGGTGCGCCTCATAATCCAGTGCACCTTTTAGTGTGGAAAATACGGTATTTTAAAAGCATTTCCTGCCTTGCCTCACCGTTTCCCTGAATTTGGATCCACCTTTTTGCCACCACTACCACAACAACCCGTGACAACCTCATTGATATGCAAATTGGATTATGTAGACCTTTCATGAGACGGCGCGGCAGTCATTGGTTAGAATGTTTGCCTCACAGTTCCAATCGCGATTCTGGCTTTCCGTTGGGTTTGGGGCATTTCCATGAGCTCCCGTTTTCTTCCATAACTCTGCTTTCTCCCACATTCCAAAATGATGCATGTTAGGTTCATTCAAAGTAAATTGTCCATAAGTGTACGTGTCCTTTGAAAATGAATTCCTTTTTGACACAGGCAGAACTTAACATTGTCATCTTTGTCAAGGAAGGCTGATACAGTTCTTTTGTGTGCATCTGAACAAAAGACTGTCTTGAAAAGAATAATATCAAAATAATAATGATAATAGAGTACCAACCAGAATGAGTTCATCCCCTCTGAGCTCTCTGGTCCAGAAGGTTTTTGGCCCGTTGCCGCTCAGTAGAGTCTGTTTGCAGTACATTTTGTTTTCCGTCTCCCATGTGGCCAGACTCTGTAAAGGTGTGTAAGCATCATGGCTCAGGTAAACATGTTTTGAGTTACTGTCAGTTCAGCAGAACGTTTCTAGCTGGGTTTTTTTTTAATTTTCTTCCATGAGGGTTTGTTTACTTTCTTGTTCACAGGATGAGTGACCGCTCTGTCCACGAAATTACCTTACACTTTCTTCCATCCACCGTCTCCTCATTGAACTCCTCGCCAATGTGGAAGTTGATCTCTGTGGTCCGGATTGTGGTGTGAGTCCTGATGTAGAATTGCTCGCCATTCTGCTGGATCTCCACGTGAGGCTTGGAAGCAGCCGTTACGGCAACCTTCCTCAACATTACGTTCACACCTGGGAATACAGACGGACTTTGCCTTTCACCCGAAGTGAGCTGGAATAGGCCCCAAAATCCCGTATTGAAAATGGATGGATGGATGCCATGGCATCATTACTACATTAATTCCAAAAAGCAGTGCTGGGAAAGTCACTTTTGTCATGTATTGTACCGCATGTTGTTAGAGAGCAAGTTTGTTGGTTACAAAAAACATTCATTTTTCAAATAGAATTGCGATGCATTACTATTCCACAACATCCATCCATCCAAATTTCTGTACCACTTTAACTCTTCGGGGTTGCGGGTGAACTGGAGCCTATCCCAGATGGCAAATCCAGATGACACACTGGATCGATTGCCAGTTAATCACAGGGCACATATAGATGTAGAGAACCATATACACACATTCACACAAAGGAAACACACTTTTCCACCACCTCACTATTTGTATACGCCTTGTTTACAAGATGGTCACAAACCGGACTCTTGAGTTGTAGAGCCAAATTTGAAAATAATTCATTTTGGAGACAAAATATGCCGTTAAAGTAGCACAAAGTCTGCACTCGGCAAATGTTGAACACATGGGATGCAGTTAGGGAAAAAAAACAAAAACGGAGAGGAATGTTGGCCCACTTGGTCCCAGTTCGACTTTCCTGTCCATAACGATAGATTCAGTCCTGCAAATGAACAGTAAAACTCTTAACCTTCTCTCTGGCTTACTTAGTGCACAAACTATTTGACAACTGCTGGAAAATGGCTTTTCTACGCCGCACTCATTCGTCTCATCAAGTCCTTTAAAAACAACCAAGTAGGTTGTTGTATTGTCGGAGCTTAATTGAAATACTTCTGCTTCCTGCAACACATTCAAACCCTCCACAAAATCATCATATTGCGAAATGTCGATTGCTGCCAGTCTAATTTGAGTATTCCAGGTGTCCTCATCTGCATTTGACAGCAACGACCCCTCTTTCGAACTAACAAAGCTCCCACCTGAGGCCACTCAGAACCCCACAGAAGAAAAAAAAAAAAGCATTCTCACCCAGCGTCTTGAGTAACTCGTCAAAATTCTCGCTGCTTTTCATCTTCCAATTGCCTGCGAAATTTGGCATATCTCCTCTTTAGTGCGTGCGTGTCCGACTTTTGTCTATCAGTGTTGGTCTCGACTGCTTCTTCTTCCCTCCAAAGCGTCCTCCCTCTGTCTCTCCTCTTGTGTGCTTAATGATCCCAGGCGGCGAGCCAAACCCCCTCCACTGCCCTTGTATCACACATGCACACACCCCGACACACATACTTCACTGTTAATTGTATCATTAAAGTATCTTTTTTTTTTTTGTTCCCCAAAAATAAGGTTTCAGTTAGAACGGCTCATCCAAATGTACTGGTCATTTTTATGACTCATCAAAACAAACGAGATGTCAGATTTTCTACCCCGTCGCTACACTCCCATCAACTCACAATCTTCATTAATGTGACCACCCTCCTGTCCTGCACAGACGCGCGCACGCACACACACACACACACCATGACACACACCCCGACCCCCACCCCCACCCTTGAGAATAGCTTTCATGGTTCCTCCTCCAGGCTGCGGCCACGTCACAAATGTTCCCTCCACATCCATCTTTTTCGACAAAGTGCTCCTCCAGACAGGCTTTGATAAATAACGTGTGGAGTGGAGCGTCGAGCACTCCGTCTTCCCAGCAGGAAGCGTCAGCTGAAAGATGTCTTCCCCCTGTGTTGCTTTGTGCGTCGGTCTTATTAATAGCAGCAAAATCATTTTGTGGAGTAAAAATGGGAAAGACAGGTTCAGCAGACAGGATACCGAGCATCATTTTAGTGGATGTACCTTCACTCATCCAGAAACACAACTTTGGTGCGAGGCTTTCATCTTATCAACCAACATAATGAGCTATGAGCTTCGGTGTCATGAGGGTCACCTCCGTGAGATGCATGGACGGCTCTGGGTTTAGAGGGCATTGAGGAGAAACACATGAGATTTTTTTTTTTTTTTTACTTCATCGAGAGCTGATTTTTATTTTAGGGCAGTGGAGTCAGGCAAGTCAAGGCAGTTTATATATAGAGATAGCTATAGATGTATCACATTTCATTTTACAAAGCAACTCAATGTGCTTTGTACATCGAACACCAAAAGCATTTACAAACAGAAGAGTTAACATTCCGAAGCGAAGCAGAGAAAACAAAAGTAGTTTACCAAAATTACTAAAGAACATAGACATAGTGCGGCGACTGGGTAGGATGCGGAGAGATACCGTATTGGCCCGAATATAAGACGGCGTTTTTTGCATTGAAATAAGACTGAAAAGGTGGGGGTCGTCTTATATTCGGGGTCTAGACATTATACCCATTCGCGACGCTAGATGGCGCCAGATATCATTGAAGCAAATGCTGAACTTGACTCCCCAGGCCAAAGTGAACCCCTGTCACGAAGAATAAAAATTAAAATAGCGGTAGCACGAAGAAGAAAAATAAAAAAATAGCGGTAAGAAAGAAAAGAAAATAATAGAAGAGATAACAGAAAATTGAGAAACGTAGTGACAATCTGGAGAAAAGTGGGTCGAAGATCGGCCAGGTTAACCGGCAGCTGAGGAGAAGTTATGGTGTAAACTTCAAGATGCTTTTTCTCTCAGATATATTGTTATAATCATTTGTTTCAGATGTACTGTAATTATTTTCTGTTTTAAAATTTAATTTGGTGTTCAAAAAGTCTTTTTTCAAACTTGAGTCTTGAAAAAGAGGGGGTCGTCTTATAATCAGGGCCGTCTTACATTCGGGCCAATATGGTAGTAAAAATTTACAGGGGGTTGGTCATCTGTTTACGACAGTACAGACGTTTCCAATATATGAACAATGCACAGTGAACTAAAGTCGGATCTTGACTTTAGTGTGCCCCAACTTATGCGCTTTTCAAGTTCTGCCGTGGCCTGGTTAATTTTTTTTTGCTCTGTTGTTATTAGCCAAAATTTGACTTGCAAGCAAGCTTCAGATCCAACTCGGAGCATAAATAGTTGGGTTTTCTGCACCAAACTCAGGCAGGTCAGTCCTAATGTTGCAGGAACTGATAAAGCCTTCTCAGAGGAGAGGCAAAATGTCTTCAGGCAAATGGGAGCAGTCCAATTGTGATCGAGTCAATGTCCTGAGATAGTAATGCCTGAGAGAATATCTTGAAGCAAGCTTCAGATAGATGGGTGAAGAAAAACAGCAAAGCAGGAAACTATCATTTGACATCTTAACGTGAAATCACGTTTTATTATATTTCTCACTTAAATCAATGGATACAATAATTATAAATGTGCAAATCTACATACGGTTGCATTGATCTTACAGAGATAGATGGCACATTTTGATAACTACCTATGCAAATTTAAGGGCAATTTTAGCATAAACCTGACATTGGGTTGTGGTATGATGAAGGCATACATTTGTTACAATCAGCATGACTCCAAAAGCCATTTTTAACCCAAATGTTTTCTGATCAATACAATACTTTACAGTTGTTTTTATTTGCGATTTGGTACTGACCCCAAGTTTAGCAAATTGTGCCTTTGACAATGTGACAGGAAAGTGATGCGTAGACTCTCAAAAGCAAAAATGACCTCATTATACAAAACAATTACTTCTGGTGCATGATTTAATAGAATGGAGTTTTTGGATGTTCAGTAGTACAGATAAAAGTAAATTGTCATGGAAGTGCGCCCGTGCAAACAATCTGTACAAAAAAATATATATCAGGTACCACGTCACGCTGCTTGTTCTCATAATTCAGTGTTAACGCAGTTAAGAATTTAATTTTATATACAGAATGATTTATTTTCTATTGTGAAAGATAACTGCTCCTTTCCTAAAAACAGCAACACCCAAATACAATATAAATGAATAAATTACAATACATTCTTTTAAGACCAGCAGTAAATGCACCATTTCTTTTGTGCTTAAAGCCATAAAATAGTAAGGACAAACATGATTGTGAGTTGAATAGAACTAGCTATTTTGTCATTTATTAATAGGGAGAACGAATACACATTTAATTACTTTACCACAGGGAAATTATCGATATTTTGTCATTACTTCCTGGGGAAAAAGTAGAAGAAAAAAAAAAGATTACCTCCCACCATTGAATAGTTACTGACAAAAATCAGGTTTGGGCAAGGGCCCACTATTTGCTGTTCAAACATTCATAGTAGAGGACAAAACTCTCCCCACAACTGCATAGCCACAGTTCATGCTCAGAATTAAGAAATAAAATCAGTCTGCAAACACTTTAAATTAAAGGGGAAGTCAACCAGAATTTTTCTTCACAGTAATATGTTTCATGCGCCTCAACTAGTCTAAACACGGTATTCTGAATAATACACAAAATCCAACCGTGTTTAGCCATCGCAAAGGGTGGCCATTTTTTGACACTTTCTGGCAACTGAAAATGGCATCACAGGCGCGTAGGGCTCAGGTAACTACCAATCACAGCACAACCGTTTTCTGAAGCTGAGCCATGAGTGTTCATTACTTGAGACTTGAGCAACTCTGATGTCATTTTGCCGCGACAACAAATGGCAAAATGGCCGCCCCCTAAGATGGACAAAAACAGGTGGATTTTACTGATTCGCTCATATTCCACAATCGCAAAATTCCTGAGAATTAGACTAGTGGGGACTGCATAGAACATATTATTGTAAAGTAATTTTGGGGGGGTTGACTTTCCCTTGAATTGTTCTCTTGGTTTAAAAAAACACTCAAAAAAACGTGAGGTATTCTTGTTTTTGTGTCCAATCTTGAATTTCACCAGCATAGGAGTGTATGTTTCATAAAAAAAACAAGCGTTATGACAGTCCCTTTGAACCAGTGCATGCCACGGTCCCCGTGACCGGTCATTTCTACCAGTGTCTGGAGTCCACCAGCTCTGGCCGTAAGCTCAGTTTTTTGAGGCTCTCATAGCCCACCACCATGACGATGGCGGTGGGGGTGGATGAAATGATGCGGGCCGACAGCCCTTTGGTCATTCCCCAGAAGCCCTCCTCCTTGATCAGCTGCCTGAAGGTCTCGGTGATTGAACTGCGACCTTCAACCTGAACAGTACACAAAGAAACTCAACTGAATTTACAATCACGAATACACTGTTCAATTGGAACCTTTAAGGCACGTACAGCTATGTGTTATAGGCATCTTGACCTGGGACTTACCTGCACTCTGGCTCTGATGACATCCATGGGGTTGGTGACGGTGGAGGCGGTGGCCGCAGCGAGTGGACCCGCCATGGCCTGCAGGACCAGATGAGGACAGCCAGAGGGGGCCAGATTTGACATCTGCTCTGAAGAACACACACAGAAGGAGGATCATTCCATGTATCCATCCATCCATTATCCGAGCCGCTTATCCTCACGAGGTGCGCGGGAGTACTGGAACCTATCCCGGCTGTCTGCAGGCAGCAGTGTAGCACTAAACTACTCACAAAAAGTCGAGGATATTTAGCTTTGAGGTGAAATTTCAAGATGAATCTGAAATCCACTGCGATGCTTACAGGTGAACTAAACATGACCAATAAATGTCCAAGGGAATCGCACTGTTTTGTGTTTCCTGTGAAGGTCATACAGTTGTTCATTTTAAGTTAATGGTAAAATTCCATGCTGACATTGAATATCGCTAACTTCAGTAAACATGTGAATTTAGCCTTACCTGCATAAAAATGATAAAAAGGCCACCAGACTGCACTGTTTGGGATGTAGGTGAGTAGAGAAGCCAGAGCTCCCCTGTAGAAACCCGGTAAACCATCAGCAGCAAATATTTGCGCCACTATGCTCCTGGTTTGGCCAAACACTCGTCTGGACTTGCCAGCCTCTGAGTGGGCGTTAGGGCGAAAGCGGCTGAGGTGCTCCCCTTGCCCCTGCATCATCAGCTGCTGTGACACCACATCTATGGGGACAGTGATGCTCTGCGCTACCATGGAAGCGAGGCCACCCGCCACCACCGACTTGACCGTGTTGTCATCGCTATATTTGGAGACATATTTTCTCACCAGCTCATAGGTGGTTATATATGCCTGGCCTGAGATGAGGGTGAAGGTGTTGACCATGAAGCCACGGTACAGGCCCCGAACACCCTCCGCCCGCAGAATCTTGACAAAGGCATCGAAAGTGCCGTTGTAAAGCGATTTGCCGCGCTGCACCTGCAGCCGAGTCCGGATGAGGGTCGCCGGGTAGACCGTGGCCCTGATGCTCAAGGTGATGAACACGCCAAAAGAGTAGAACTTCTTTTTGTCCAAGTCTTCCCACTCGATGATTTGTATGTTCCTCTTTTGCTGCGCGCTGCCGGTTGGAGGAGCATCCTCATTGGAATGATTCATGTCTGACATCTAGTGAAAGAGCATTTGGAGCATCTGACGTCTCACGACCCAGTGGTTTGTGATTAGCCGGCGACCTGTCCAGGGTATAACTCAGTTTCTCACTCAAAGTCAGGTAGGACAGGCTGCAGCTCGCACGCAACACTAACAGAGAGAAGAAAATTGAGTTATAACAAATGATAATCAGGGACAGTAGTGTGGATTTTGTTCTCAAATAATGGATGATGTGCGAAAAGCTTCGTACATAGCTGCGAGAAATTTCAACGGCCAAGGTGTATTTTAGCTCACACACGAAAATTAAGCAATGCTAATAATGTGGCCAAACAAAGTAGCACAGCCTGTTAGTGTTTCCATTGTTAGTGTATATTAACGATAATGCACTAGTTACGATAGCAGCTTTGTTTTTAGCCTTCCAAGTCAGAACCGTTAATAGGAACACTACACCCAGTGTGACGCTCGAACGAGGCTAAAGTTCGAAGTACTGTACAGGATTGTACTGTACTACTATACAACGGTTCCGCGATGTTAGCATAGCCTTCAGAAATTCAATTTAAAACACGTACCCTTCGAATGGATCTTTACGTTAAATCCATGAGCTAAACGACTTGAAACACCACGTCAATGTCCGATTAAAATGTGCTAATGGGAGTAACGTCATCGAGCAGTTGAAACATTAAAAGATTGCCAGAGTTGACTTGGCAACCTCAGACCTTGTCTCAACTTCCAGCTTCCATTCCAAACACTGTACTGGCGTGTTGATGCCACAACCAATCAGGACACGCGTCTTTCCTTCTCTTCTTTTCTTCACTCTCAACTTGTGGGCCGGTAAATACAAATAGCGCCCTCTAGAGTGACAAAGTCACTCTGACTCATCCTGCGTTCATTTTAGAATCTGAAAAAATATTCAATAAAAGCAGAAATTAAAAAATGGATTGTGAACTTTAATATGATGTTTTATTATGATATGAACGTTACTGAAACAACCTACATGTCAAACAATATTACACATAAGAGCTCTAGTTGCAGGAGCATCACCTTTTTTTTTTAACAATCTTTATTGAACAAGTCACAATACAATTCTCAGTAAATACAAAACAAAACGAACGTGTTATTAATACTGTACATGTACTTATTACAAACATTTAAACAAAAAGAGAAGCCAGGGGATTTTAAACAAACATTTCAAAAAAGGAGCATATAGCCAGAATCTTAACAGCTTTCTTGTTTTTGGAATCCTTAATAGAACTCAGATACTGCTTTGTTTCAGCTTGAACATTTAAAAAAAGAGGTTTTGAATTACTCCATTTGGATTTGTGGATATGGAATTTATCAAGAATGATTATTAAATGTATTCGCTCCTCTTTCATCTATTACGGCTTCAAACAACAAAGTGTATGCAGGAAAGTGGTTAAGATTGCACAATTGTCTGTGTTTCATGTGTTGTCTTGTATTATTTTGTCATTTCTTTGTTCAACTTTTCTTTTGCTGGCGGCGCGGACACCCGCAGCGGCTCCTCTTGTTTTATGTTGAGGGGGAAGAAATTTCATCTGTGCTGTATGTTAAACATATTTACAGCACATTTGACAATAAAGTTGTATTCAATTAATGAAGGTTTGTTGAGTGTTTTTTTCCTTACTTTTGTAGAACCCAAATAGTACATTTTTCCAGTATTGCATAAAGTCAGAGTCAATACATTCAATAATAAATCTAGATACAGCTTTCCAAAATTTGTTGGTATACGGGCATTACCAGAACAAGTGAACCATCGTTTCAGGGTACATTCCACAAAATGAACAATCAACAGAGATGTCTTTCTTGAACCTAAGAAGATAATGTTTGGTGGAGTAATATTTGTGTATCATTTTAAAAGAGATTTCCCTTACTTTATTAGTCAGGTATTAGTATTTGTATGAGAGAGACCAGATTTTTCCCCAGTGTAGATAATCAACAAAACCAGACCAGTAAGTAATAATATGTGGGGTTGTTGAAATATCTTTTTGAAACAGGGAACGTATGTTACGGTTGTTATTTCTGACTGATGTTGACGTAAAACAGGATTTGCCGATAGCAGTCATTTTGGGGTGTTGCAGGAGCATCACTTTTTTAATGTAAACGCTTGTAGCGACGCGCGCACGCACACACCTCTTTTGGCCTCAACCAATCAGTGCTGACGCAAAGGACATTACACATCAAAGAGCTTTGATCTCTTTGAACAGCTCTGCTATTTTAGCCACGACGAACGGCTAAGCTAGAGGAGTTGAGACGACACCACGCTCGAGGTCGGACGGACACGTTCTCTATCCATCTGTATGTATCTCTTCTTTTCCTTTGTCTTATAATAATAATAATAATATCCATCCATCCATCCATCCATCCATCTTCTACCGCTTATCCGGGGCCGGGTCGCGGGGGCAGCAGCTTTAGCAGGGAAGCCCAGACTTCCCTCTCCCTAGCTACTTCTTCCAGCTCTCCCCGGGGGATACCGAGGCGTTCCCAGGCCAGCTGGGTGACATAGTCTCTCCAGCGTGTCCTGGGTCGTCCTCGGGGTCTCCTCCCGGTGGGACATGCCCGGAACACCTCACCAGGGAGGCGTTCAGGAGGCATCCGAATCAGATGCCCAAGCCACCTCATCTGGCTCCTCTCGATGTGGAGGAGAAGCGGGTCGACTCTGAGCCCCTCCCGGATGACCGAGCTTCTCACCTTATCTCTAAGGGAGAGCCCGGACACCCTGCGGAGAAAACTCATTTCGGCCGCTTGTATCCGGGATCTCGTTCTTTCGGTCACGACCCATAGCTCGTGACCATAGATGAGGGTTGGAACGTAGATCGACCGGTAAATTGAGAGCTTCGCCCTTTGGCTCAGCTCCTTCTTTACCACGACAGACCGATGCAACGTCCGCATCACAGCAGACGCTGCACCGATCCGCCTGTCGATCTCTCGCTCCCTCCTGCCCTCATTCGTGAACAAGACCCCAAGATACTTAAACTCCTCCACTTGGGGCAAGATCTCCTCCCCGACCCGGAGTGGGCACTCCACCCTTTTCCGACTGAGGACCATGGTTTCAGATTTGGAGGTGCTAATTTTCATCCCAACCGCTTCACACTCGGCTGCGAAACGCTCCAGTGAGAGTTGGAGAGCCCTGTTTGAAGGAGCCAACAGTACCACATCATCTGCAAAAAGCAGAGATGCAATACTGAGGCTACCAAAACAGACCCCCTCAACGCTTCGGCTGCGCCTAGAAATTCTGTCCATAAAGGTAATGAACAGAATCGGCGACAAAGGGCAGCCTTGGCGGAGTCCAACCCTCACTGGAAACGATTCCGACTTATTGCCGGCAATGCGAACCAAACTCTGACCTCGGCAGTATAGGGACCGAACAGCCCGTATATAATAATAATAATAATAATAATAATAATAATAATACATTTTATTTAAAAGCGCCTTTCATGCCACCCAAGGACACTGTACAGAAAATACAATGTAAAAAATAAATAAGAGAGATATTGTATAAAAAAACAGGACATTGTCTGTACAAATATATATACAGTATTGTAATGCCCGGGCGGCCCGGTAGCCCAGTGGTTAGCACGTCGGCTTCACAGTGCAGAGGTACCGGGTTCGATCCCAGCTCCGGCCTCCCTGTGTGGAGTTTGCATGTTCTTCCCGGGCTTGCGTGGGTTTTCTCCGGGTGCTCCGGTTTCCTCCCACATTCCAAGAACATGCATGGCAGGCTCGTTGGGCACTCTAAATTGTCCCTAGGTGTGAGTGTGAGCGTGGATGGTTGTTCGTCTCTGTGTGCCCTGCGATTGGCTGGCAACCAATTCAGGGTGTCCCCCGCCTACTGCCCGAAGACTGCTGGGATAGGCTCCAGCACCCCCCGCGACCCTAGTGAGGATGAAGCGGTTCGGAAAATGAATGAATGAATGAATGAATGTAATGCCCTTCAATAGCGGCAAGAAGGATGCACGCAGTCGCGGATGCAAACTGCCCTTTTAATACACAAAACACGCAATAAACACACACATCCATAGGAGTTGCTGTTAGCCACAACTCACGCTCATACGCTCCACACTCAGACTAACTACCGAAGCCAATACTTCCCCAACCTGGCTCCTCCCCCCTCTATGACGTCACACAAATACAAGACATAGATATTACACTGCCCTCCCCTTTATGAAACCCTCGCCCTGAGGGGTCAACAAAAAAAGTCCTCCAGCCGTCGTGGTCTTCGTCTACGCCTCTGTGGTCGGCCCGGCTCTGAGTCGATACCGCCTGCAGCTGGCTGACTCGGGACAACATTGGTGGGATCTGGGGAACATGGATCCACCAATTGTTCTGAACTGGCAGATGAAGCGGACCCCGCCTCAAATACAGGAACACCATTTCCCCGGTAGGGGGCCAACCTGTCCCGATGTAGGGCAACTTTTCTGCCCCTGGGGGGGACTGCCACCCGATAAACTACCTCCCCCACCCGCTCAAGTACCCTACAGTATATATATATTTTTTACAAACAATAACTGTCCTGTCCACGTCTTTTTTCGTCCCACCGGGGTTTGGCCAGTGTGATTAGAAAGAGACCTAAATCTTTTTACGCTTTACCCCCGTTGTGTTAAACATACACAAAAACAGAATGCAATGATTTGCAAATCATGCTCAACCTTATTTAATGTAATACAATAAAAAGATTGGATTTGTAACGTTCAAACTGACAACATTTATTGTTCTTAGCAAATAATCATTAACTTCGATTTTTATAACTGCAACACATTCCCAAAAAGCTGGGACAGGGTCATGTTTACCACTGTCTTACATCAGGTTTTTTAAGATAACATTTGATAAACATTTGGGAACTGAGGACACTAATGGTTTAAACTTTGTAGGTGGAATTCCTTCACATTCTTGTTTGATGTACAGCTTCAGCTCTTCAACAGTCCGCGGACTCTGGTGTCATATTTTACGCACATTTTCAATGGGGGACAGGTCTGAATTGTCGGCAGGCCAGTCGAGAACCCGCAATCTTACTGTATATACGAAGTGCAGAATGTGGTTTACCATTGTTTTGGTGAAATAAGCAGGGGCGTCCGTGACATTGCTTGGATGTCACTACTGTATGTTTCTCCAAAACTTGTGTACCTTTTACCATGAATGCTCCCTTCATAGATGTGCAAGTTCCCCATGCATTGGCACTAACACAGCCCCAAACCATCACAGATGCTGGCTTTTGAACTTTATGTCCATAACAGTCCGTATGGTTGTTTTTGTAACAATACTATTGTGTTCTCCCCGATATTACGAGACTGAGTTCATGTGCTTCCAGAGTTATCCCAATTAAAGACAAGTAAGCAAATGCTTTAAACGTCCATTCTGTATGTTGAGTGGGAACAGAACAGAGTGAAACAGTTTTCCTCTTCAACCTAGATAACACGAAATCCACAAAAACGTTGTAAACCGATAAGCTTTGTATGGTCTGTAACGTATGCCCTGTGTAATCAGAATTTGCGTTGTCCTCCCAAAGTCAGGTGGCGCTGTTGAGTCAGTGTCTCACTGTAGCGTCCACTCTCACACCGGTGGAAGTGTTAAACAGAAAGTACAATAATTTTCTTCGTTGGATAATACAACTTGCGCTTTTTCATCCAAGGTACTATAAATATACGTTATCAATAACGCCGATAACGTTGTTCTCAACTGCGTGTTTAGAGTCAGAAATGCTTGACTGTCGTGTTCGTTCTCTTTTATCATGAAGTAGCATGCTAGCTAGCTTAGCTTCGATATTGCAGATTCATTCTCTTGAGGTAGCAAGCTGTCACACCGAGACACACTAGTTCATTATTGATCCATATACATGCGTTGTAATTTGTCTTAAAGGTATTATCTTTGAGGTCCCTTACTTGGGTCTATCGTGAATGTGGCACAATTAAAATCACAGGTATTAGAATGCTCGAGCTATGTGCGTAAAAATGTTGACTCATTTTCTTCTGGCTCTGACCTCCTAATCTTTCAATTTTTATCGACAGGGTAGTTACTCGCTGACGAAGAAATGGTAAGTGACCCAATTCTGCATTCATTAAATGTTCTTTTGTACCCTACTCTACTAATTTGTGTTCCTGTTCGACGTTTAGTCTCGCAGATACGATTCCCGGACAACCATATTTTCTCCTGAAGGCAAGTGTATTTTTCTTTGTATTTGATAATCGGTATTTGGTGTATCGTGATGGCTAGCACGTCTGTCATAGTTGGATATTTGATCTTCAGTGTGGCGAAAGAGTTAGTTTCCTCTGGTGCCATTCTGATTTAGCAGTCATGTTGAGTTTGTAAGAGTTTTATTGTTATTATTAAATCTGCACTTTGTAGGCCGCCTGTATCAGGTGGAATACGCAATGGAAGCAATCGGTCATGCCGGAACTTGTCTTGGGATTCTGGCGAAGGATGGGGTGCTGCTAGCAGCAGAGAGACGCAACATCCACAAACTGTTGGACGAGGTCTTTTTCTCTGAGAAGATCTACAAGCTCAATGAGTGAGTGCATCAGCTCCCTTTGCTCGCCATGGACAAAGCGTAGTCATCTTAATTCTTATTTGTGTGTGTTTGCGCTTAGGGACATGGCTTGCAGCGTTGCAGGTATCACATCAGATGCCAATGTGCTGACAAATGAACTGCGGCTAATTGCACAAAGGTAACGGTCAGAAAAACTTGTCTTATGTTTAACCTTTTATTGTCACAAATGTCCCATCTCTTAAGTCTGAAACGTTGCTTTTGAGCATTATTTTTTTGTTCTTTTCAGGTATTTATTGCAGTACCAGGAGCCAATACCTTGTGAGCAGTTGGTGACAGCACTGTGTGACATCAAGCAGGCCTATACTCAATTTGGAGGTAGGAAGCTTAGTTTGACGTGTACCTTCAAGAATCTGAAAGATTTCATCAGGCTCTGTCATGGCACTGGTTGTGACCCCATTCATTGATTCATACATTTTTGTTTCAGGCAGTAAGAAAAGCAACACAGTCAGCGTCATATTCCAACAAATAAGAAATGAGCACATTGGTAACAAGTCAATGTGCCTGATTTGATTGAAAAGAAGAAAATGTATTTAATCTCACCCCCATCTATCATTCAAATTGCACATATTAGCTACTCTGCTACTATGATACCATGATAAGCAAAACCACTGAACAAGAAAGATTGCATTACCGAAGGGGGGAAAAAAACCACCAAGGATTTATCATGGAGGCGTTGCCATCGGAATCAAGTATTACATTGCAACAACAGTAATAAACAATCGTGGGAGGTACACAATACCAGCAATGGTAAAAACAGCACATTCCAACAATGGTAAGGAATAAACAAGCATATGTTTACACTTGACAGTGATTTGATCTTAAGACCCTTTTCAATGTATTGTGACCATACCAGTCATTTAAACGACATATTAAATACGTGAATATTGCATTGTTTATGTTGCATGCACAGATTATTCCGACGTTTCAGACCACACACAAAAACATTTCCAAGTAGTTTGAGTTTTAATCCTGAATCCATATTTCGATTACCAAACATCTGCAAATCTTAACCTGAGCAGGACAGCGCAGCATAGAGTAATCCCTCGCATATTTGTGGTTCACTAATCAGGAATTCGCATCTCAAATGCTTGCTGATAACCCCACTTAATCTTTTTTTCCCCACTCCTTTTAAAATGCTTTTAGATTCTACCAAATAGAATTAGGTTGGATGTGGTGCCAGAGTTTTTTTTAAATTTTTTTGTAAATCTGCATTTACTTTTAAGGGTAATGTTTCAAGATTACTTTGAAATGGTATTAAAGTTTGTTTTTTTTTAAATGGGAGGCATCCCACACATGAGGGGGAAACAAATGACTTACCAACAATTCTCAGATGTGTACGTGTCTGTTGCCCTCAACGGAAAGACTGTAAACCACATTCATTTCTATTTATTGGTTGTCGAGTTCTGTGTGTATTCCTAGTCTTTGTCATTTATGGTTTCTGTTTACAGGCAAGAGGCCGTTTGGTGTCTCTCTATTGTACATGGGTTGGGACAAACACTATGGCTTCCAGTTGTACCAAAGTGACCCCAGTGGCAACTACGGTGGCTGGAAGGCAACATGCATCGGCAACAACAGCGCTGTAAGCTCTAATGGATGCCAATTTTCAACATACGTTTGTCTCCGAGCAGAAAAGTCCTTTTTGGCAACACTGCACACAGTCCATTAATATTGGGATTCCTTCTGCATGCATTTTTTAAAATTGTCTTGAAACGCACTCAGGCTGCAGTTTCCATGTTGAAGCAAGACTACAAAGAGGGAGAGATGACACTGTCTTCGGCTCTGGCTCTGGCTGTCAAAGTTCTCAACAAAACAATGGATGTCAGCAAGCTTTCTGCAGAGAAAGGTGAACTCAAAACAACCATTCCCGGAACATCCATCATACGAGGTTTCCCGTGGACGAAATTGTTTCATTTTTGTTGTCCTTTTTTTGTCATTTTTGTTCCCTTTTCAGTGGAGATTGCCACTCTGACACGGGAGGACGGCAAAACAAAGATCAAAGTGCTGAAACAGAAGGAGCTGGAAGAGCTGATCAAGAGACACGAGGCGGAGGAAGCCAAGGCTGAGAAAGACAAGAAGGAGAAAGAGCAGAAAGAAAAGGATAAATGAACACAATGACATGTCTTCATGTCAGATTGCCTTGTATTGTTTTGTCTTTTACATTAAAAGTTTGGAAATGGTTACACTGTGGTCATGAAATGCATCCTTTACTTCACAGGTGTCAAACTCCTGTCCTTCAGGGCTGCTTATCCTGCATTTTTTAGATATTTCCCTCCTCCAACACACATTCAAATGTTCAGGATTGTTATCAGGCTCCTGCAGAGCTTGTTGATGAGCTGCTCATTTGAATCAGGGGTGTTGGAGGAGGGAAACATCAAAAACATGCAAGATAAGAGGCCCTTGAGGACCACAGTTTGCCACCTTGGTAAATGTGGGGAGGGAATAGTGGCTTAGATACAGCACAATATATCCATTATCCGAAACCGCTTCATCCTCATGAGGTCCGCGGGCATGCCGGAGCCCATCCCAGCCGACTTCTTGGAATGTGGAGAAGGAATGGAGAGGGCAAAGGTATGTCCTTTCTTTTAATTTTCATAAAATACTTAGCCTTGATTGAATGTCTCACTGTGATTATAGTATCAAGAATTGTAAACATCAAATCATGTCATAAAAATCCCACCATTATCAAAAAAATTTGCTATTCCAGCCTTTGATTGTTTATTACCTATTATTGATTCATATGTAGTAGAAAATCGGAAAAGTGAAGGTTAATTTTGCAGGAATTTTAAGCGAAAATGTCGATGCTTGAATGAATGAGAGTCGTTTTTTAATGTGTCATGTGTTCTACTTACCACATGGTGGCGACAGAGTTCAGTCAAGAAATCAATGTTGAAACGCTCAACTTTTCAGAAATATGAATCGTTCTGTGTGTAATTATCCATCCATCCATTTTCTGAACCGCTTATTAGACAATGAAAACCCCCTTCTAACAATTACAGAGGTTCTGAAAACAATATGTATTTAACAAATGTTAGAATATAAAAACATTTTGGTATAAAAAAAAGTGTCATTGGTAAACAACACAAAGTAGATTTTTTTTCTATACTAGAAGCTCAACAAATTTTAAATGATGAAAACAATAAACTATATACTTGACCAACTTTCTAACCTGTAGAGTTAAGTCACAACATCCAAATGAAGTCAAATCAAACACAGTTGTGTTATCAACGTTGTTTGATTCTAAACTGAGGTTACACACACTTCATATCACACCCACATCAGCCAGTGATGTAACAAAATGAACACTGAGTCGAAACCCCAAATTGATGTAGTAAAGCAATTAACGGCGGCCATAACTTTGAGGTGACAACTTGGGTTGACAACTTGCTTTTATTGCACGCCAGTCTTTGCTTTGAGGTCTTTCATGGCCTGTAAATCAACATCGCTAATTCATTGAAAGGGCCGAGGCGGTGAGGTCATGGTGTTCACATGAGCTTGAGTGGGAGGATCTTGGCATGTTGCGAGTGACTGGAGGCCCCCCACACACCCCCAGCGCTGACCAACCCGTCCTTGGCTCTTTCAGGCGATTTGTGTAAAAACACAACACTGATGCCGACTTTCTTTTTGGAAACGCTCACTCTCATGGAGGCTCGTCTTCTTTGGGAAGGCCTGCCACTGTACACTGTGATTGAGCAGATTTGAACCGTGGGGCTGCCTGTTGTATTGTAAACACAGAGACCCCCCCAAAAAAGTGTTGGAATGTCTGCGGGGGGAGCTGGAAGAGCGAGGTCAGCTGGAGGCCAAAACAGGTGGTATACATCAGAATCAAGGCTGACATCTCAGCATTAACTTATCCAAACAAGCGGCAAGGCAGTATGTTGTCTCGCTGGCACTATATGGGAGGAACAGCAAAATGAAAGAGAAGTTGGGGGGGGGGGGGTGGAGTGGGGACGAGGCAGACAGGAACGAGTGGGAGTGACCCCACAATGCAAGGCGATCATCTGACCATCTCCTCTTCAGTCTCACAGGAGAAAGACACTTAGAAGGCAAGGCTTAACACGAAAATTGTAGTCGTTTTCACCGCTGTTCTTGATTTACTGTCAGATATCAGTAGTTCAGGGACGGACTTTTTCCTGACAGGCCACAGTGTCAGCAGGAATGATACATCATAGCTGATTCACTGTGTTTGCTTCTTTGAAAGCTTTCCAACAGGATGCTGCCGTATTTTTCATACTGCTGATGACTAACATCCATCTATTTTCTGTCGTGTTTGTCCTCATTAGGGTTGTGGGTGGACGAGTACACTTTAAAATGGTCTCCATTGGATCACAGCGCACATGTAGACAAACAATTCACACGTCTGGACAATTTGGAGTCTTTAATTCATCTATCATGCAGGATTTCGGAATGTGGGAAGAAGCACCAAAAATAACAAAACAAACATAGAAATGTCACACAGGAAGGTCGCAGCTGAGATTTTAACCCCAAAATCTCTTGGATGTGACGCGGATGTGCTGAGCATGATCTACAGTGCTGCTCTCCAGCATATACTTTTGTAATTATTATTGCGTGATTATTTTGCAGAGCACATTGGATACACTTGCATTCAAATAATATCCACATACAAGAGCTGCATATGATTGTGCCAAGGTTATTGTAGTTTACGAAAATTAACAAAATACTGTAACTAAAACTATCCATCCGTCCACTTTCAACATAGCTTATTGTGAACGTGGGGAATTGCTGGAGCTTATCCCAGCTGACTTAGGGCGGAAGGCGGACTACACCTTGAACCGGTCACTGAGTGGATACCGATCCCACACTGGCTGTAAACAAGTCAGGCAAGTGTACCAGTACACCATCAGTGATTTAACTAAAACTAAAATTGCTAACACATTTTCACTAACGAAATGAAAGGAAAACAAAAATCCTTTAAAAAAAATAAAAAACGAACTGAAATTACATCTTACATTTCTAAAACTAAGTAGAACTATAATTATGTGAAAACGTCCTTTTTTTCGTCTTTGCCCATAATTATCTTCCATGAACTTTGGGGGCCCATTTTAAATGTTTTTATTTCGGTATTGCTCTCCGTCGTTACAGAAGAAAGAAGTTGATTCAGTCATTTGAGAGTTGTAGTTTACTGTAACATGACAACAAATAATCCATGTCCTTTAAAGAAAACAAAAACGAACACTCAAACTAATAAAATCAAAACTAAAACAATTTCAAACTGAAGTTAAAAAACACAAGTCAAAACAAAATAAAAAGTCACTATAATAACACATCTAAAAGTACGGTGCCAATCCCAAAATACTAGTGTACAGTTTAGACATTGACAATCAGAGCAAAGATAACCATTTTTTTAATCCCAATAGCTACGGTTGACAATGGATGATAAAGTGTCATTTGGGCGGGGGAGGGGGGCGGGCAGAGATTATGAGGATTTTTGCTCTGGTGCTGCACGGCTTCTCCTGTGACTCACTCAGGGCCATTCCATCCATGGAACATTTTTAAGGTCAACAAGTCACTCTCAAAGTCACTGGTCCACTCGGACTGTTTTTACAAACCAAGAATTGCACGGAATCTGTATACACGCGGCCACGAATGTGTGAAAAGCCAACAGTTATCAAAATATATTCCATATCAATTGTATTTATTTGAAGTCAGTCGAACTTAAGAACCCCCTGCGATGATCCCTCTCAATGTGCACTCTTCCAACCATTTTACAAATAAATTCACTCACTGGATTGTAAAGTACTGACCTTACAGGGGAAAGACCCATTACACAGTCTTCTCATCCATGACAGTCGTTTTGTGAGCAGCCCGCAAATACTTGCAAGACATCGCCGGCTGACTTCACCATAAATGGAGCTGAGTTTTAGTAAACAGTACTTAGAAGCAGTGCGCTTAGGGCCTGTTAAGGACGGCATATAAAGCTGGTCTTTTTGTTGGCACGCTTCTGTGGTACTTACTGCATGTTGGTGTAATTATTATTCTTTTTTTAATTTAATATTCCTTTGGTAACTAAATAACAGGTGGCATACATGGGGCCCATTCAATCTTCAAACAGCAGTCGCGCAGGATTTTAAAAAAATGTTTTGGGGCTTGAATGTGGCTATTGTAGAACACAGGATTCATAATATTATGATTATATTACGGTAGGCGGATACTGGTACAACAACCGATCAAAATATTATAACCCTTGAACAACCAAGTCATCAAACAGTTCTGTCTTCACAAAGATAAGAGTGTTCAGTTGGAAGTGACGCTGTCGGGGTGACAACCAAGTGTTAGCAAAAATAATTACAGATCATGGCTATATGTTTTGTTTCTTTATTTATTTTCTTGTGGTTATTCTTTTAAAATTACAGTTTAGAGCTGATCCTGACTATTTTAATTGTTGTTTTAACGCAAACGTTCCCGCCGTCGCAGGTTTTTTAACCACCCCCCACCCCCAACCCCCAACCCAAACGACACATGGTCATTCGCATTCCAGATAAGAGATATTTTAATTACTTCTTGACAAGCACAAGTATAGTTTTACGCAACATTTATCAATATTTATTTTGGGGGGGAAAAAGAAATTTTTGACGCGATAAAGTATAATAATATTGTAAAATCTGTTTCTTGTATTTGTGTGACGTCATAGAGAGGGGAGGAGCCAGATTGGGGGAATATTGTCTACGGTAGTCAGTTTGAGTGTGGAGCGCATGGGCGTGAGTTGTGGCTAACAGCAACTACTATGAATGTGTGTGTTTAATGCTTATTTTGTTTATTAAAAACGACAGATTACATCAGGGGCGGCCCAGTAGTCCAGTGGTTAGCACGTCGGCTTCACAGTGCAGAGGTACCGGGTTCGATCCCAGCTCCGGCCTCCCTGTGTGGAGTTTGCATGTTCTCCCCGGGCTTGCGTGGGTTTTCTCCGGGTGCTCCGGTTTCCTCCCACATTCCAAAAACATGCATGGCAGGCTCGTTGGGCACTCTAAATTGTCCCTAGGTATGAGTGTGAGCGTGGATGGTTGTTCGTCTCTGTGTGCCCTGCGATTGGCTGGCAACCAATTCATGGTGTCCCCCGCCTACTGCCCGAAGACTGCTGGGATAGGCTCCAGCACCCCCCGCGACCCTAGTGAGGATCAAGCGGTTCGGAAAATGGATGGAAGATTACATCAGCGACTGCGTGCATCCTTTTTCGGCTATTGAAGGGCATTACAATATTCTGACACGTAACATTTTTAAAGGGACAATGATTTGTAAAAAAAGAATACGTTGTCCTTCCCATTGCCACGGAAAGCTGCAGTTCACCAACTGTTGTGTAGCATATTATTGCGTTGGAGTTTGCCTGGCCTTCTTCTCCGAAGTTATAAAGTAGGCTGGTTTTGTTTAACAACTGAATTGGGTCCTCATGCAAGTAGTGATAACAATTAAACTGAATTTGAATATGCAAATATCCAAACACATCCTAATATGCTCTTGTGTTGATGCTGTTATCTTCAGTAATCTACTTTCGATCCCACTTATTCTCATTAGACTCACGCTAAGGTGCCGTAAGGGAAAGAAAAGTGAGATCAATTCTAAGAGGCCAAGCCTAACAGGGGCCTGAGAAAACAGCTTTTACACTTTCTGACATTGAACTGATCGGGGATCAAAGGAAGTTTTTTTTTGTTTTTGTTTTTGTTATTGTTTGTTTTTACAGTTGCCCACATTACTGGCAACACTTCTGGGGTCACCACTAGGGACTCCCTCTCCTCCCTTAAAACTTCAAACAGCTCACTGTAGGACTGGAAGCCTTCCATGACCAAGTTGGAACATAGAGAAGCTGTTTCATACACCAAAACAATGATTGGCATCCCAAGGTGCATCTTTTTCATCATCAAACGCCTACTCTGCCCAATTGTAACCCCCCCCCCCCAACGGCAGCCCCACCACCACCACCACTCCTCAACTGACCCTGACCTCTGCACCACATTCCTGGACTTCTTCCAAGACAAAGTGAACTCAATCCACCAACAGCTTCTGGCAACCGGCCCATGTAAACCGCTCACCCCACCAACTCTGATTTCTGACCGAGTCACCCAACACCCTTAGCTCTATTTGTCTTCCTTCACCCTGATGGACACATCCAGTCACCGAGCTTGTCACAAGGACCAAAGCCTCCCCCTGCTGCCAGAACTTGGCTTCCTTGGTTAAGTCCTACCTGCCAGTCCTCTGCAACACAATGGTCGACTCCTCCCTCGGATCTGGCCTTTTACGTTCCAGCTTCAGTCACACCCATCCTCAAGAAACCTAGCCTTGGACAAAAAAAAAAAAACAACAACCACAAATACAAAGTGATTCTTTTTCTCAGCAAGATCATGACGGAAGCATTTGCCAACCAACTTCACCAACACATGTCCAACTGTTAGCTGTGTACCCTTTCAATGTGACGTCAGACCTAAAGACAGCACTTGACAGAAAACAGTCACCATCCATAGATCGAGATCCACTCTAGCGCCTGTCAACCAAAGTGTACCACAAGGCTCTGTACTCGGATGCCTCCCCTTCACAATATACTGGACATTATGCTCCTCCGTGGTTCCCATTTATTTGCCAACAACACCCAGCAAACACCATCAGTGCACGTCCAACTATTATCTTCATCGGTAGTCACAGGCCTGCACAACATCAGCACCTTAATAACATCAAACCTTCAAGCGAAAAAAATGCTGGATTGTTCTCTTAGACTCAGTGGGTAGCTGTGGACCGACTGTGTTACATTTAATGTAACCTGTTGGTCCCTGCTAAATGGCTCAGTGTGTAACAATCTTGACTTTGGATGAAATGATTGTGGTTCAAATCTCATTCATGACAAATGGCCCACCCATGAAAAACTGGTGGGTTGTGTCAGGAAGGGCATCCGGAGTACAACTTGTGCCAAACATATGTGAACAACTTGTTGAGGCCCCTGATAGGGGCAAGTTGTTGCTTCTTCTTAGAAAATGTTGCTCATAAAAATGGTATTATTTCAAACCACCGCTATAATGACAACCTGCTAATCCATTTCTTTGGATCTTTAACTCATCAGTATGGGTAATTTTTTATCCTTTGTTGGATCAAAATCTTGCCATGTGAGCTGGGTCAAATCCTCAACCCAATGGACGACTAGGTAGAAATAAGACAGCCTTAGCTTCACCGCCTTCGGACCCAGTTAACTATTTCACTCAATTTGGGTCACTTTTGACCCCGCAGTTTTCAGCGTATACTCAGATTAAACACAGAGCTAGCTCATGGCTGTCGTCGTTGAAACACTGCATAGAAAGCTTGGAGAAATATCCATTAATATCAACTCTGTCTACCCTTTTCCTGGGGTTAATTTTGGACTCCAACATCTTGTTCCAATCACACATTAAACCCAACACCATGTGAGCCTTCTCTCGCCTTAAAAACATTTCCTGAGTCTGTCCATCTGAACGACTCTGTCATCAAGACCCTTATTCATGCTCTAGTCACTTCTCATTTGGACTCAAGCAACAGAGTCCTGTACCCGGTGCCTGGCCAGGTCTTGGACAAACTCCAATTTGTCCAGAACTCTGCTGCCAGAGTTCTTGCCATTCAAAGTCCTTGCAGCACATCACCCCCACCCTGATGCACCGTCACTTGCTCCCCATCAACTTCTGGGTTGAACATCACCAACCTCATCCATCCCCGCACCGCTGCCCTGAAGCTGTGTACAATTGACGCTGGCCTGCTCTCCAATCCAAACACGAAATTTCGGACATTTAGTGATAAAGCGTTCAGTGCCGTAGAAAAATATGTCATGCTGATCCCCTGCTCATTAAAAACAAAACAAAATATCTCCTCAAATACCATCTGTTCACCAAAGCATGCATTCAAGAACCTGAATGCACACACACACACACACACACACACACACACACACACACACACACACACACACACACACACACACACACACACACACTTTGTCCTGATAGCTATGCGTTCCTGGATTCTAATCTTGGGTCCAACCTTCTTGTGTGAAGTTTGCATGTTCTTCCTTTGCTTACATGTGTTTTTTTTTCCACCCGGGTTATTGATCTTCCTCCCGCATTCCAAAAAATATGGTGGCTTAATTGAAGATTGTCCAGTGTGAATGTGAGTGCGCCCTGCGATCGGATGGTGACCTGTCCGGATGTCTCCCACCTCCTGTCCAAAGTCAGTCAGGACAGACTCCAGCTCACCTGTGACCCTCATAACGGCAAGTCCTACGAAAAAATGAATGGATAGATGACCAGATATTGAACACGATGCAAACAAGATTCAAAATACTGGAAAATGCAACACCTTCATTCACTATTTCTGCTCCCTTGATGAAGTGTAGAAGATCATTCAAACACTTGTGCAGTAAAACTAAAACTGAAACTGAAGCAACACTAGGTTGTTTCGCCATTTACCAGACAACTCGTGTGTGACTTTACAGAATAGAGAAAGAATATGTCCCCTTTTGTGTTGCATGGCTACAGCGTGCCTGCACAACTCACTGATAACAAAGACAAAGGCAAAGATTTCAAGCTTATTATATTCTACTTTGTTTATTCAGTGGAGATTCTGAATGACTGACTATGTGAAATAGAAAGGCTGGAGTGGAGAACACATAAGTCAGCGTATTCTTTATAACTGACTAAAGTGGAGTCAGTGAAAGCAAACAAAAGGCTCATTGAATGAAGTTGATAGGAATACTGTACTTAAAGTAGCCGGTGTGGACAGCTGCCTACGAGAAGGTCAAGGCGAGTGAGTTCACAAGGCAAAGAAAGATGCGTCACATGTGTGATAAACACCTGCATGAAAATCAAGCCCTCACTCAATTTGTTCATGTTGAATCAAGTGTCTAACATGTATATACGGTAAAACTCTCACATTAATTAATGGTTGGGTGCCACTAGGCTAGTTAGCACGTCTGCCTCACAGTCGAGAGGTTTTGGGTTCAAATCTCGACTCCAGCCTGCCTGTGTGGAATTTGCACATTGTGTGCCTTTCTTCCCCATTCCAAAAACATGCATGGCCGGATTACTGAAATAGCAAATTCATATTTTGTTTTTATTATTATTATAAAATGTTCTCTTTACATTGTGATTTCAAATGTAATGGGCACTGTTCTTAATTCATGCTCACCTGGAGGGGAAAAAGGCAGCAAATAGAAGGATTTTTTAAAAACTCGATTCTTTTTTATTTATTTTTTTTAACGCAGTGCTATTATTCGGAATACAAATCTAAATCATCCTGAGATGGCACTGTGGGACTATTTGTGTTTCAGTGGCGACCAGGCCTTCACTTGTATTTTTTTCCAGCGTCGTCGGCGGTGACCAACACTGGAAGGCAAAAAGCCAAAGTGAGACTCGAGTGAGCCAGAATTATGACATAAACTGGTGACAAGATTGTTTCAGAGAAACGGTTATACCATTAAAGAAACAGAGGAGGCTTAAAAACCGTGTCATGACAAAATTATACAGTTGCACTTGATATTAAGACACAATAAGTAATTGGCGCAGTTAGCCAGATGGATGTCAGTAAAGACAACAAACTTGGTCTTTCACTGGCAAGTAGGAGACAAAAACTTAGTAAGAGCATGTCCTCCAGTGTGTCCTGGGTTGTCCCTGGGGCCTCCTGCCGGTGGGACATGATGCCCGAAACACCTCACCAGGGCAGCGTCCAGAAGGCATCCTAATTGTGATGTGCTGTCACACGATACTCCTCGGGTTTTTGTATCATGACTTCCTCATTTATTTTGATGGTCCACTTCCGGGGACTTTGTTTGCTTCCTCTATTTTCAGGCTGGGCTGGAGGTGCTCCCACACCTGCAGCTGATCAGCAATCACCACCTGTGTGTATAAGACCTCTGCTGATCTGCAAGCGGGTGCCAGATGATTCATGAATTACGAGTGGTATCTAGGCCTTTTCTAGCGCGCATGCTCGCCCTTGTTGGATAATTTGTGTACAACTGCTTACTCTTGCTTGTCCCTTCCTAGTGCCTCCCTGCCCAGCCTGCCGCTGCTCCTTCACCCCCGGACCACGTGATCCAACAATTACCCTGCTCCCCATCTGCTCTTGGATCCACTGCTTCTTCTACCTCTCCTGAACCATAACACTAATCTTTCCTAACCTAAACCCAAGCCACCTCATCTGGCTCCTCTTGACGTGGAGGAGAAGTGGCTCCACTCTGAGCCCCTCCCGGTTGACCAAGCATAATCTGTTCAAACCCAGCTGTACATTTTAGACACTCGTCAAAATTACTTAATCCGCCAAAAATAAATTCTGATTGAGTTATGACTAATCAACATTGTTTCTTATTGGGGTTGTAGTCTGCGGCGATATAGAACAACAAAGTAAATTAAAAAAAAAAAGTTTGATTGATAACAGTGCTTAGAAACTCTCAACTTAAACATATTCATTCTGTTCCGTTATGATCTGTTATCCGTTATGATAATATGGTGTGGAACATACCATTAATTGTTATGAGTCAACGTCTGGAAATGAGCTTTCTTGGTGCCCAATCTGAGAGAGTCTGTTCCAAGAAGACCGGCGGCGCACTTGACAGTGCGCTAAATTAATAGACACAGGAATGAACAGTCACCTCCCTGTCATTCTGCATGTTGTTATATTTCTTCTTGACTAATAAATGTCAGCGGGGTATTGAACAGTTCTGGTTACAGTGCGTGTGTGTGTCTGTTTTCCGACAGCCATTCAGTTTGTGCCGACTCTATGTTTAGTGGTGTCAGACTAGCGATGAGTTTCCAAACCTTTCGTAAACCAAGTCACAAAACAAAACAAAAAAAGTTGCAAAAAGTCCAGGTGCGTGACATGACTTTTTTTTGCTGTTTGAATAGCAACAGATAGGAACCGGCCCGCGACGAGCTTTGATCAGGCCCGCAGGATAATTCAAAAGTGAAAAAATGCATAAAAGACACGGAATATTTTTAATAAGGTGCAATTCATGGAAGTCCCGCCAGGGGACACACTGTTTTGATCAGAGGAAAAGACAACATTGTTTCGATCAGAGAAGAAGACAACAGCAGACAGCCCCAACACAGCAGACGCTATCAAGGACACGTGATACTTTATTCTTTACACATGTAATAGCACTCTCCTAAATTTGTAAGGTGTAGGCAGGGATTACATTTTGATTTTATATGCTTGTGTAAATGGTTTAAAAATTCCGTTCTTTATAAATCCTTTCTTTATATAATCTTAAAAGTGCATTACTATATTTTTCAATACCAATTACTGTACTTGTTAAAGTTGTGTGCCTTTGTGCAATCAGTGGGATCAGTTGCAATACATATATGTGAATGATCAAAGTAAATTGCACATTTGTCTAAGGAAATCTAAGGAGCTTCATGAAATGTTTTGTAAAAGATCTGTTTATTAAATTTCAACATTTTCCTAATGTTCTTGTGCTTCTTTAGACCAAAACAAAGGAAAGACATTATTTTGGTTATTTATAGCAGAGTATGGTATAATTTTAATGGTCCGGCCCACTTGACATCTACCGAGGCCGTATGTGGCCCACAATGTGAAATGAGTTTGACACCCCTGATCTAATGGAAGACCATTTTAATTCTGCCTGACACTGTACATTACTAACATTGATAAATGAACACAGATCTATTATTTGTTGCAAGTAAATAATGGTTCGGACCACTGAAGTGAAATTGGATCATTTCCGCGGCATTGAACTCTCACAGCACACTCACGTGCCATGGCACATGGATTGGAGTGATCACAAAAGGCTCTCTCAAGTATATAGCCTACATGTTGAAATGAAAATTTAAAAGTGAGGGAAGAATCCTATTCAAATTGAAATGTAAAAGCGCAATCTTTTATATTCTATTCGTCATCCATGGCACAGTCTTTGGTGTTGCAAGGCGACAGCGTAGGTTTTATTTCTGAGAGTGGATGTTTTAGGGCGGCGGCAGGTGCCGTGTTGAGAGACGAATCCAGTAATGGGGGAAGCGTATAGGGAGGGAGAGTATATTTTGGGGAGGGGAAGTGAAGTGCATTACCTGGGGGCAGCCAATAGGCTGGCACTACCCCATCGCCCTCCATCACCTCCACTCAGCTGCTGCATCTGAGGCCAACTTAGCGCCATTCATAATGCATGCTCACCACTCCATCCCCACCCCCCTCGCTCAGGCTTGTCATGGCCCGTTCCTTCTGACAAGTCAGCCCAACTCTACTTTAGCTCCTTAGAGGATGTGAACGGTTGCATAATTTAAATACCACCCGGTGTTTTCAGGGTTCATGTCTTATCAAAAATGCAGCAGACTGACTTTGGAGGGTGTGTGTGTGTGTGTGGGGGGGGGGGGGGTGTTATCGAAATGGTGTAGGAAAAGATGCTCCAGTTGAGACAATGGGTGTGGGCGGCGACCAAAACTTTGTCTGAGAAACTTTTTGGGGTTACATTAGTAACTTGGACATCCGATTCTTTTGCAGACCTATAACGTATTTAAAACCTTATTTGGTCTCATGACCATGCTGTACTGTGGCCTGCATCTCCAGCTGTCACACAGAGGGGGGGGGGGGGGGGGGACTGATTCCCTCGCAGGGATTTGCAATACGGAGGGCAGCAATATCATAAACTTTTCGGACTTGGCTCACGGGATTTGGCTCGTGGACCGGAAGTGTGTGGACTTGAGACCAACTGTGGATCAAAAACCAATTGATCCAAAATACAGAAAATTATGCTCAGTAGCGAAAGAGATTTTTCTTCCTCAGCACCACGGGGGTGCCTGCGTTGTGGCATGAATGGAAATTGAGGCGCAATCACGAGCGTTTTTCTATAACATTATACAGTATATTTACATTTAATCATCCTCAATTGGCTGATGACCAGTCCAACTACAAAACGCTTGGCTTTAGCTCACCCACCAACCTAACGAGGACAAATAGTTTAGCAAATACATGGAGATGGATGAAGATTTGCTTTCCACACCAGTCCAAATAATCCTGGGTATGCCAGTTTGAAATGCATGTGCTTTCTGGTTGATGTATGTTGCACAGGTTGCCGTGGAAAATGGCAACAACTGAATGTAAAAGGTTGAAGTAATTAAAATGTACTTTGATTCCTTCAATACAGACGGAGACCGAATACCAATCAGCAGTGCACAGACCTCTGGCAAGTTGGAATTGTTAATGTGGGAGCAAAAAAAAAAAAAAAAAAGAGAATGTTTCTTTGTTCAGCCGTATGCAAACACTTCACTACCTAGTTCACTGAAGGTGACAAATCAAAATTTTACAATGAGACTGTACCATTTCTGAAGCTAGGATGAGTTTGAGGTCAAACAGAAAGAAACAATAGCCTTCCAACAAATGTCATACTTGTGTTTGTGTGCCCCTTGGTTGGTTCACAGGCGGCTCTCTGGTTGATACTGAATGGTGTAAAATGTTTTTACACCATTAGTAATCTATCTATATTTCGTCCAGGCAGAATGAGGATTCCAAGAGCGTGGACCCAGATAAGAGGTTTTGATCAAAAATATATTTGTATAACACAAACAAAGTACAATGAAGGACGCTGGTAACAAAGAACCAGGAAAAGGCGAGAACAAACAAAAAGCGCTTGCAAAAGGCAAGGAACCAGCTAAACGTAAATTGTTTTGTCAGCTCAAAAAGACAAGAAAATGCAATACATGATGAACACAAACCGAGAATACAGTACTTACAAAAACCAAAATACTGAACAAACGAGGCAAAAGCTTTTGAGGCAAAAATATCGAGCACCAAATAGAAATTTAAGTTGTGAGCAAAGCTAATAATCCAACAGTCAGTTGGCATGGCCTGGCTTTTACAGCAGACAGGTAACGAGGACAGATTTGAGAAGAAACACCCACTCTCCAGCTGGAGACTGAGAAAACAAAGCAAACAAGACAAGATCATGACAGATTATCAAACTCAGACTTTTCGTTTTTCTAAACATTTCCCAATGTGATTAATAGTACCTGGAATAATTCGTTCCACATTCCTTTCACTTTAAACGCAAGTAACATTTTAAGTTAACATTATCAATCAACAAAATAGACTATAGAACAGTCTTTAAGCACACCCTTAATTTTAATAAGGGTACTTCTCATTTTTTAATGTAAACAGTCACACAAATGTTAAGGTAATTTATCACAAGTAATATGGCAGCTAATCAGTCAGCGCAGGCTAGTACAATAAGCTAACCTAGCCATCTACACATCCTACGACAAAAATCGAAGCATGAGAGTGTGCCTTCTCTCTGACTTCTGTAAATTTTCTTCTCTTCTCTTTCACCACCGCTGTCTTTTCAGAAATAAGTGCAGCAAAACTCTAAAGGAAAAAAACAAAACAAAGAGTTGTTTCTTTGATGCTAGCTAGAATGAGATCTATTGAGGTGCAATAATTCGGCATACATCTGCCCGTTGCGTCTTTGGAGATAACTATTATGACATCCCTACTTCAGTCGCAGACAACTACAGTATATTACCCTTGGCAAATAACTCCATTAGGGTTATGATTCCTTGTGTTGAATAAAAGAGACGAATCAACAATTAATTGCATCTTCACATTTGAAAATGCCGTCATCCATCATTGTGGAGCTTTCTTGGTGTTGTCTCAGTGCAGGAAAATCCCAGTGGACCTCCACGGTTCTCAATGCAGCCTCTAAGCAAGTTTAATATTTGATGAAATTAGTTCTGCTCACTGCCCCTGCTCTCCTAGTTCTGTCTTGCTGTCTTTGCTTTGAATTCAATGACTATTTGAAACCGAAATACAACCGTGACAAACATTTATCCAGTTAACATATTGCTCTGTGGTTTAATATCATAATAGCAAGACTTGCGTGGGGCTGTTTTCAACAAGAATGGTCTTGTGAAAATATCAGTAGGAATTAAAAACTAAACATATCTGTATGTAAAGGTGAAGTGAATTCTTGAAACCTGCATTACATTTTATTGGTTCGGACTAGAGATGAACAAAACACGACACAATGTAAGAAAAATTTATTTTACTTCACTATCACACCACAGATGAAATGGTTGAATAATCCAGGGAGATCACCCTCTATGCCCTCCCATCCCCCTCCTCCAAAGTCAACTTTCCGGAGGAGCATGTGGAGTAAAAACCCGATGTTTACGTGGCGCGGATTGATTTAGTGTCTCTGAGTGGCGGACCTTCGTCCTGCTGCTATTAAGTGCCTTGTTATTGTTCATTGGATGAGAACCATGTCTTGGCTCTGCACTGCTCAAAAGCGAACAGGAGAATGTGCGATTAACATGTTTAGTTTGGAGGCCTGTGATTGATACTCCGTGGCAGTTAGGAGATTTACCTTACAAAGATTTACTGAGCTCTAATCTTAATGTTAGTCTGGACTCTGTCTGTCTGTCTATCTACAGTATATCAGTCCATTGCCTCCAAAAGTTAAGCGCAGTTAAGGCAAGTATTATTTTTGCTTTAGACTAAAAATACATGACTAAAATCCGGTCACCTGGTGTAATTTTCTGCCCTTTTCTACAAAAAAAAATACATATTTTCATAAGATACATGTTAGTTAAACACATTTTAACCATGAATAACTGATGTCCATGTCCGAATGAAGTACATGTCCTATGGAACTAAAGGATTTGTGTGTGTGTGTGTGTGTGTGTGTGTGTGTGTGTGCACGCGCATTTGACATCAAGAGATAGACACTTTATTCTCTTCTTCACCCGGTAAAATGCAAAATTATTGCAGAGATGTCACATGTTACAAATCCTCGGTATGTTGTTATGTAAGGCGCCGAACACCAACCTGCGGATATTAGCAACAATCCGGTTTCCTGCTTTAGCACAGCACTGTGTCTGGCCACCAGGATGAATAACTAACTAACTAAATGTACTTCTTTCATTAGATTAAAAAAATAATAGTAATAATAAATTAGTTACATGTTAATTATCGCAATAGTATCAATGTCGCTAGAGTCAAAATCAGAAGAACATATTGCATGTTTTTCCAACATCATGCAGCCCTATTTGATACATTAAGAAACATCCAATGTTCAGTTTGAATACATTCATTTGAACATTTCCCTTCATTTATTATTCTTTTATATAAGTCAGTGTCCCATCACTGGCTACTTTTTGAACAGACCCATGGGCTATGCACGTTGTCCTTGGGCTAGTGCCATGTTTTTTTGTTTGTTTTTTTATAAGGACAGTGTACATTCATCAACGGAGCAAAAAGGCATCTGCGTAAGTATGCTGGAGTTTGCACAGTTTGCAAATAATTTTTGTCTCCCTCCCCCTTATCCTTTATGGGTGGAAGTGCTCATCCCTTCTCTCTCTGCTCAGCCTCATAGGAGGAAAAAAAAAGCGGCTCGGCCCTCATTAACTTCAAAAAGGTGGCTTGTTTTGAAAGACGCATGCAATTTCTGCAAGCGGCCAATCATATCGTAGCAGGACACGCCCAAGCTGGAAAGTGCCCTCAAAAAAGAAAAGAGATCTTAACCGGTGACAGTTTCAGCGGATATTGAAAAGCTGACTTTTCAAATCCGTCAAACCGCTAATCGCCCCCTGCCTACTCGCATCATGAAATTCTCTCTAGCAAGTGAATATACTGCCAACCAGCTATTGCGGTGCATTCGGGTGCCTGTTGTATTAGTGGTGCAGAATTTCCCCAAATATTCTTTGAAAAAAAAAAAAGGTTCATCCTCTGACGCCTTTGACTTTGTAGTGATAATGTTGTCTCATAACACTTTGAATGCCTTTTCTTGAATTAAACCGATGTCTTTGACCATGCCACTACCTGAAAAGTCCATTTCTTTCTTTGGCATATGACTTGATAAAAGCATTGATGAAACGTTTCTCAGACTTCACACATCATTTCCAAAGGGAATTACAATTCCTAGTTGAACAAGAGAGACAAATTCAGTTTATTATATTACATTTATTATTGTGTTTTTATTCCCGAGACCTAAAATTGCACAAATCTAAACATACTGTTAAATTAATTACACTCTGTCAGGGTCAATCAGTTATCTCCGCTGAAGAGAGATTTTGATTGTATGTACAGTATGTCCGTGCATCTTCATATTATGCTAACACAACACGAGGCCCCAGTTTGTGTTGGCAAAATTCAAGTAGGGTTAATAAATCACTCCAGTAAAAAAATAAAAATAAAACAAATAATAATAATCCAGCAGCAGCAGCAGGATGATGGTGCTATTGCTGATTTGGATCCAAGTCATGACGTCAAATTTGGCTATGTGAAGATGTGGAATTTAACAAGAGCTTTTCTTCGTACTCATCTGATGTTGATTAGGCTCCAAAACGATTTGACGCTTGTTATGAAGCCCTGTGTTTACAAGTGGGTGGCGGCCGGTTTACATTCCACAACTTCTGCCCAAACAACTGTACGTGTGCACATCTGTCCGCTGAGCCAGAGTGTCCAAACATCAGTGAGATTTGCACGAGCCTGCAGGCCCAGTCCGTCGTCAGTGGCGGCGCGCTTCCTGTCCCTGCGATCGACATCGACTATCCCAGTCCAAGATCCCTCTCTTACATGAGTGTGAGCCAGAGTACACGGGAACGCAAAACAAATCGGATATTAGCTTGATTCTGCGGAGAGAGCAGTGGTAACAAACTTTTTTTTTTTTTTTTTTAATCAAGTACAAGAGTTGTCCTTTTAGACAAAGAGCAATAACAAACTAATTATTGTATTCGTTCTTCCTCTGGAACGCAGTACAGTACTAGTAATGCCAGTGTGTAAATCAGCCAATCTACAGACAAATGATCTAAACATACAAACACGAAAGCAGAAATGTCCTTCCAGCATCAAGTTGCAAATGTATCAGATACCGTAACTGTAACATCTAATCTGGTTCTCGGTTCCACGACCATTTCCCTGGTTAATTATGCTCCTTTCCTCCTCCTCCTCCTCCTCCTCCTCCGCATCATTATGTTGTTTTCTCTCATTTGGACTTTTCCCACCCACTGAACGTCCCCCTAGAGAAGCTTCGAGCAATCTCACATCCCTCCACTCTCTGCTCGCTGGGATTCTGCTGCCCTTTTGGTTTCAACGGCACAACCCTCTGTGTCCTATATGACATAAATAAACAGGAAGCGGAGGCTGTTTTGCTTCGGCAGGATGTAGTGAGTGGGTTTATTTTCACCAAGTTACTCGATGAGACGAAGGGATGACGCAGCTCAGAAATGTTTGGTTTTCATTTTAAGTCTCTTAAAACAGGTGATATTGACATGTAGATTGTTTTCCCATGTTGTGGTAAATCTCGGTGGATCGACAAGTTTCCCCGTCGTGAGAAAATCGTATCTATTTAGATGGTCCCAGTGGATCTTTTTCTGCAGCATTTCCTCTTAAATAGCTCTGAGTGGTGGGAGTGTTTCTAAGCAAAGGAAATACTTGAATGTTTATTATGTTCCACAAGTTACAAGATCAAGGACAAAGCGCGTCGGTCGCATTATTTTCTCCAAAAGTCCAAAAATGTGCTTCTTTTTCTAGTTTGCAAACAGTTTGAAAGACACACTCGAACGTTGGGTGACCAACTTTTCCTGGTCTGTGGTTTTGTTGCCTTTTAATAATAATTAGAGAGAGAAAAAAAAACGTACTCTTACTGATGACTCACTGTGTTGTCACGGTATGTCCAAGAGGTCTCGCTAGTAAATAATAGACGGAATATATAGTTGAGGTGAGTCTTTTCTCTACAAATGATTCATGCCGACGTGCGCAGAAATTGACATCATCCGCGATGTGCAACCTCACCCGTAAACTGTTTGACATTTTTTGAACTCCTTTCTGACAGTCACCATCTCACCATCAGCCACGGCTTTGTCACCTGTTCGGCTTAGGGGTGCACATATGTAGGCCAAGAAGGAAGTGGTAAAGTCCGACCGGTGTCCAGAGGCTGGCGTCCTGGTTGTGATCATCGTCGGGTTACTTGCTTCAAGTTTTGTTGTGTTTCCAGACTGACATCAGATGTGGCATAATAAGTACTATTCAAAGATAAACAAATCACTACACTTTAGATAGCATTCAAAATCAGTAGTGTTGTCGCTGTAACACGGAAAATAGATAAGTCCAACCTTGAAGAAAATTGGTTTGGCACAGTAAAGTGCCAACAAGAAACCTGTACCAACAGATCTAGACTATGTATGACGCGACGTGTCTCAGCCATTTTGGTTGAGATATGTCGAGAAACGGAAAGGTCCGCGCTTTCACTTGGGATTAGAACTGTTTGTAATCACGTTTAAAACGCCAGCAATTGTGCTCAGAATCATAAACTGTCCAACGATTAATGACATCTGTTAAAATGAACTGAGTGTTGGAATGAGTCACTTGAAATAAATCATTTATTGAAAGGATGGCTCCTGCAAACAGGCCCTCACGCCGCTCATCCCGTAACTGAAGATGACAGTTAGAAAGCTACTTTAAAGAGAGCAAAGCATGAAATTGTTATTCAAGCCATCTGGTGGTACAGTCGCCACGCTTGACCAAAATTGCTGCACGAACACGGTACTATCTGCCGATCGTTTGTCATAGTTTGATATGGCATGCTGTCCATTGTCCAAAGTTGTCTGAACCAAAATTGCACCTCACCAATTTTTGCCACCATTCTCCCCCATGCCCTTCTTCTTTTGAGTGACGCTGACTTATTGTGGCTTTAGCCACACAGTACACTCCTACATTGGAGTTAGTTCGGGTTCTTTTTTTTCCACTTATCATACAGGAAAACGATAAAGCAAAAGCAAAATAACGTGTGAGGTTAATATATGATGATGACTTTGATGAATGTTACCACCGCTGTGCATTTTCCATAGCGCCAGCCAAACGCAGTATTAGAATGATTCGCTTCAGAACACTTTGAACTTTGAACTCCAAATTTTTACAGCAATCATCCGCGGATATTTCTTTGCATTATAAATAGTTTTGATTGAGCTATGTCATTCAAACATACCAAAAAGTCATTTGAACGTATTGACAAAGTTGTTCGAATGCATTGGTACGACATAGGCCGAATGCTAAAAACATCATCTTTTTTCCCATAATGCCACGGGTTATTGACTTCCGTATATGCAGTTGTGGCAATACCCCGTGGCATTATGGGAAAATGTTTTTAGCATTTGGCTGACAATTTTTCCAAGACGTTCGAATGACACAGCCCAGTCAAAACTGTTAACGCCACAGTGGCAGTTCCACACTTCCATCTTGCATTGCATACACAGAGATAACCACCTCCAGGAGGACTATTTACATCTATAGAGTGTGAGATCCATTGATTTCAAGCAGAAGTCGCCCTTCCTCTGTCCTTGTTGCTTCTCACGGGAGGTGTGACAGCGTCTGACAAGCGGTCCGCTCAACGACCGCCTCATAAAACGCGGCAACCAAATGGATAGATGCAACAATCCGAGTATTGGCGGTGAAAAGCCTTTCTATGAATCAGCAGGAATCCGAAAGCTCAAGAGTCTCAGTCTCCGAGCCTTCCATGTGTCCCCTGATCAGCTTTAATGTATTCACGAGGAAAGCGACTTATCGGCACAGCCATTGGCCCAACGATCCGTAATGTGTCCCATGCCTCCCTCGCTCCATGTTTGGGTGAAAAGCTTCAAAGTTTCCCAGGACTTCCAAATGGATGTTAGGCCATACCGCAGAGGACGCGGGGAACACTAGCTAAGTGCTTTAGCAGCATGTGACGCTAACGCAGTGGGACAAGCTCAGTGTGGCGTGAAGAGGAAGAGTGCTGTGTGAGGTGACTTCTGGGACAATGGGCCCGCTTCTCACAAATAAAACATGAGCCTTATCCAGAGCTTCTCAAACTCTACACTGTTGACTTGGGTCAGGTGTTTGGCTGAAAGGAGCTGCTGCTGGTGGTGTGTGTACGTGTGTGTGTGTGTGTGTGTGTGTGTGTGTGTGTGTGTGTGGTGGTGGTGGGGGTGGGGGGGGGGGTTGATTTAATGCTCCTGCACCCTTTTGATAAGCCAGTGGATACAATGAAGGCATATACTTTTCATGGTTTTGCTTTGTTTTTGTTGTGTTTTTTTGGTAGAGGCAATGTGCTCACTACAATGGTCAATAGCTAATTTGAATCAGAGATAGCGTGAGATGTCCCGCAATATTTTTGTAAATGGCTTCATTTTTTTTTCATCTAACACGCCAGGTTCTTGCGATATTTTATTGTTTTTAAATTTGACCTAGAGAAGCTTGCCCAATCCGGATTTTACCATGTTAGCTATGATTTTTTTTTTAAAAACATCTGATGCCGAACCTAAAACCCCTAATTCACTACAAAATATATTAGTATATTACATGTTTTATTATTGTTATTATATTACTGTCATTACTATTAAGAAAACTTGGACCGAAAATTCAAGGACCGATTAAGAATAGGTGCAAAAAAAAATCCAGAAAAGTTTACTTGCATCTCCAATTAAAAAAAATTCCAAAAAAATGGTTGAGTTGTGCTATTAAGTAGAAAAAATAGCATGGCGTAAATGTGTATTTGGCAGAATTTGACCTTGATGCTTTTCATAGCCAAAAAACTGACATGAGCAATTTATTTAAAGCTCATTTTCTCTTGAAGTACTTGAAGTAGACTAGATACGTCTGCTCACGGGTACCACAAAAAAAGCATACGGTTAGTCAATATGCTTTGAAATATTAAATCCAGAAGAAAACAGATCTTTTTCAAAAAGTGTTCATTATATTTCTCTCCAGCCACATTGTTATTGTAGCACACAGGAAAATAATAATACTTTTCAACAATACATATCTGATGATGACAAACAAAACTAAGATCTATTACGGTGCCTCTGACATTTTTTTCCATAGCCTTTATATTAGAGAGAGTGTCTGTGGACCTAATGCTCGACTGTATTTAAAAAAAACAAATACACCGTGATAATTAGATGCGTAACGTTTCCAATATGTCTCCATAGTTTCTGTTGCGGAAGTCTTCATCGTGCAAAGCTCCAGTGCCAACAAACCACAGACGACTGACTTTTGCCTTCAATGACGTCAAACAGCTCATGGAGAAGAGGCACATAAATAAGACATACGCTAAAGTGCAAGGGGTTCAGCCACACAAAACAATGTTTAGTCAAGGTTGCTGACCAAAAAAAAAAGGTTTAGGACATTAATGATACTTCTTGCACAGTGCACTCTTGCAAATGACATACACAGCTGTGATTTACAATTAACACTATAGGACAATGTCATAGTAACAATGACGCAGAAGACTTACAAAAAACAAAAGTGGAAAATTTAATCCGACACACAATTTAGAGAATGACTTGTTGTGAGGGTGGCCCGGTGGGCGACTGGTTAGCACGTCAGCCTCACTGTGCAGAGGTGCAGGGTTCGATTACGGCTGCGGCCTCCCTGTGTGGAGTTTGCAGGTTCTCCCCGTGCCTGCGTGGGGTTTTCTGCGTCTTCCTCCCGCATTCCAAAAGCATGGAGGGCAGGCTGATTGAACACTCAAAATTGTCCCCAAGTGTGAGTGTGAGCGCGGATGGTTGTTCGTCTCTGTGTGCCCTGCGATTGGCTGGCAACTGGTTCAGGGTGTGCCCTGCCTACTGCCCGAAGACAGCTGGGATAGGCTCCAGCACCCCCCGCGACTCTTGTGAGGATCAAGTGGATCCTCACAAAAAAAAAGAATGTTTTTTTTTTTTTTTACAACAAATTAATTGCATAGCCATTCATGTCAATTGGGGAGGACAGTAAATAGTCAAATAAACAGCACTCCAAATTGTTTTCAGTGAAGTCAGGGCACCATTATAGTTTGTGTGAAGCTTTCAAATGAATATTAATCATTTTTTAAATGACTACAGTACTTCCACATGCTATAATATTATATCGAACCACTGGTGTTTACAGGAAACAATCATGTTGTGATTTTATTGAAAGATTTGTAAAATGAGATCATGCTATATGAAATGCGCAACTAATGTTCAGCTTCAACTTTTTGTCAGTCTTACCTGCGGTGGTCCTCCCTCACATTAAAACTTCCGCTCTGTACACTGTGCAAGTTGTACTTGCTGAATACATTCATGATGGTGCCGCAGGAGATTGAATTTTTCATATGTTGCGAGTGTTGCAAAAATGACAAACAGAGCGTAAGAGATGTCGTTCCCTCCTATTCTCAAACAACTCGGCTGCTACAGACCACCTCGATGGATTTTCTCATGTACACATTCCTTGGATTTTGATTCTCCATTACTCAACAGAGATCGGAAAAAAAGAACACGAGGTCTGAATTCTACTTACAAATCATTGTCACAATATACGTTACGTAAGTGAACTTCTACATTGCACTGACTGGAATATAGGCTGACATGATCAAATGAAAGCGTAACAACAGTTAAGCTTGATGTAAGTTCAAGGGTCAGCAACCTTTTTGAAAGCGAGAGCTATTTGATAAATGAGAAAAGGTACCAGTTAGATACACATAAATGACCCACTATTGTTTTTTGTGACACGGTTCAACAGCAAATTTGAACCGCATATGGCTTCATGTATCCCAAAACGTATTTGTGACGCTTATTTTAACATCTCTTCACTTTTGTTCTTGCACATCAGGTTTTTGAGATACAGTGTAGTCATTTTTGGTTTTTGAATTTGTCCTATAAAAGACTATGCAATACAGATTTTACCATGCGTTGTCATTTAGCACTTTAATGTTTCACAAAAAAAATAAAAATCCCTTGTTGCTGAGCCTAACATTTAATTTATAAATATTACTATGAAATATATTCATATATTTTATATTATTACTATTAATTATCATCTTATAATAACCTAAAGTACCAGCGAAACAAACTAGGGTTGAGTCTGAATCAGCGCCAAAAATAAATTTATTGCAAAGTTTACCTGCATCTTTGATTTAAAAAAAAAAAATCTGTAAAAAATTGTTGACCTGTTGTAATTAATGATATTCAGTTGCACAGTTTGGACATACAGTCATACTAGAAAGTAGTATTGGAACACTTAAGACCGGTCTTGTCTCAGACTCAATATTCCAATATCAATCTTGTGTTATTTATTTATTTTTTTTTACAAATTATGGACCAATCTAGTGTTGAAAATGGCTTGCTCTTTTTGACAATGCAATGTCATTGACTGAACAAATGTGATATTTTTAGGGTCTCCTGATTTTGGAAGTACTGTATACGAGGCTTTCGCCTGCACCTGGGATAAACAAATCCAAAGGAGGCATGCGTGGCTCATGTGCTAGTAGTAGTGGTCATCTCCTAACTTCAAGGCTGTGGGTTGGATCCTCAACCTTTGTGACCATGTTGAAGAAGAGGAGACAGTGTTAAGGTACTACAATTGAAAGACCATTCAATTTTTTTTGTTCTTAGAAGAAATCAAAATGCTAATGAAGAGAATACAAATATTTAATAGACAATTACTAGATAATGTTACCTGGGTAGGGCGGCCCGGTAGTCCAGTGGTTAGCACGTCGGCTTCACAGTGCAGAGGTACCGGGTTCGATCCCAGCTCCGGCCTCCCTGTGTGGAGTTTGCATGTTCTCCCCGGGCTTGCGTGGGTTTTCTCCGGGTGCTCCGGTTTCCTCCCACATTCCAAAAACATGCGTGGCAGGCTCATTGGGCACTCTAAATTGTCCCTAGGTATGAGTGTGAGCGTGGATGGTTATTCGTCTCTGTGTGCCCTGCGATTGGCTGGCAACCAATTCATGGTGTCCCCCGCCTACTGCCCGAAGACTGCTGGGATAGGCTCCAGCACCCCCCGCGACCCTAGTGAGGATGAAGCGGTTCAGAAAATGGATGGATGGATGTTACCTGGGTAATTCCCTTTAATAAACATATAATATGCAAATAAAATTTACTCCAGAACTCTCCTTATAAGATTTACTTTGAAATTCTGAGTTTAAAAAAAACGCACAAGGTTTTTTTCAAGTTAATAGCGCTCCATTATTTCTCATTGTGGTGATCCCAGAATGACAATAATATGTAGGCTACGACAAATATGGCACTATGAAAAACAACCGAGGCCATAAATATAAAGCAAAACCACCTACGTCCGACGTTATCTGAACGTGCATTCTTGTGCCGCTTGACGACCTAACCTCACGAAGTCGTACGTCTTGAACTTCGTAACCCAGTCAAATAAATAACGAATACATTTAAAAAAAAAACACATCTCAGAAAGATCTATAACAGACAGTGAATCAAAACGTGTGGCGAATTATTATAGCTTTAAAGGCACGTTTTAATCCAAATACAGCATCGGATGAACAGACAGACATTGAACATTAGAACATACAATATAACATTTGTACTTGCATGACAACATTATTTTAGACAGCGGTTTCCACGAGAGATTTATTGCATTATATGTCTTGGCACGTGTGTTTTCTCATTTGAGACCGAGCTGCCTCAAGTAGACACGCACTCGTCCACATCGACAACACGAAATAGACGACTTGCCTATTTTTAGACGAGATCCTAGCAGAAGGCCAGCAACTCCATGTGCGTCCCTCCTACGGCCCCTCCTCATCCTGCAGGTCCGATTGTGTTACACACAAAGTCCGGAAGCTGTCTGGTTGGGAGGAAACCCATTGGCACACGTCCACGTCCACGTCCACGGCCGCGTCACTTCTGAGATAGAAGCCTTTTGCTCCATGTTAAACACATCGGCATTGTTGTTATTCCACAGGGCCAAAAATGACGGCAACTCAAACCGCGCCTAGCGTTTTGATATAGCCAGAAAACTAAACGTGTGTTGACGTGTGCGCGCGTGCTTAAGAAAGAGAACGCACAAAATCAATATGAGAAAATATTTAGACTAATGTCCAGCAGACATTCACAATATTTATTGCGTGAAACACCAGCATTTATTTATAGTATATAATGGTATTATGTATACATTACATTATATTTGTATGATCGTACGTTTCAAATTGTAATTCATACACGTATGTATGTCCTGTATTCCCAAACAGGTCCGTTAATTAAAAAAAAAAAAAGCACAGCAACCACCTTGTTTTATATTATGATATACACTGCATTATGTATTATATTATGTGTCTAAATACGGATCAATATATTCTTTACTTTTTTAATGATGATTTTGCAATTGAAAAATATCCTGTTATTATCATTGTTATCTTCCCCAAATAATACAACGTTATAAATGGCCCAAAATAATAGAATAATGCACACGCATTTCAAAATCACAATTAGGAAACATTAATGATGGCACAAATTAAGAGCCAGATTACGTTTTTTTGAAAAATGCTATGTAAAATTTTATTCACCCCCACCTGCACTTTGACGAACTAAAATAAAGTCTTGCAATCAAATGAGTTTTCCACACTTTTTTTTATTGTTCAGTCGAAGGGTGCGCTTGTTGTCTTATTCTGATTTGAGACTAGACTGAGTATTTTTTTTAAACAGAACAAATCCCAAAGAAATCTTCCAACTGCGACGGTGTCCCTAATAAAGTGGCGGTGTCCTTGGTGCTAGCCTATTGGTTGAGCGGGTGCGGGAAGGCCGACGGGGGCGGGGCCAGGCGAGGCCGACGGGGCGTGGGGAGTCTCTCTCTGGCACAGCTGAGGCGGATCTGCAGCCTGATTACGTCCGTGCGCACACATAATTGATGACCTAATTGCGGAGCGGGAGGAGGAGAAAAGTTGACTTGTTCCTCCTGCTCACATGTAGTCCCACAGCTGAAGTCATTGATGTGAGCCGAGAGGCTGTGAGCTTTTTATTGCACTTCTTTCCCCCGTCTTTCACCTTCACACACGGCGCACAAATCCACATTCTCACTTTTAGTTTAGCGCGGCTGCGTTTGTTTTTCCGTCACTGCCTTTTTTTTCCCCCCCACCCTTCATCGCCTTCTTTTTGGGGAGAGGAACATTCATTCCTTTTGAAACGTGAATTGAAGCCGTTTTGAAGGAGAAAAAAACAAACCGCCAACGTCTTCACCGCTCCACCTCGAGTTGAACGACCTTCACCGGACTGTCACAGCCGCCGCAACTCACCACGGCCAACACGCACTCGGCGCCGCGGCTGCATCTTCAACATGAGCCTTAAAACGGACACGGAGCCCAACAACGTATCCCTGGAGGAGGAGGTCAGGTTCACCTTTTTCCCTTTTCACTCTGGCTGTTCATTAAACCAACCCATATAAAAACATCTGTAGAAAATTTAAGGTTTCCTTTCTTGACCGTGGCGCTGGTTTTAAATGATACAATTCCGGAAGGGGAATCTTAAAAAAAAAATACACGGAGGAAATTCTGAAAATTCAAATTCGACATGACAAAACCTGTATATAAAGTCAATAATTTTGAAGTATACATTTAGAGCAACTGGTACAATAAAAGTACTTTCAAATGGGCAAAAGGTTGCCCACGTCCTCTAGCTTTTTTTTTTTTTTTTTGTAAGGATAAAAAAAACAAATCTGTCTGTGCTAAAATTCCTTTTGACATAGTGTGAACAGGATGACTTATTCCACTTTCCATAATTAGTCTTTTATCCAGCTAAATTTGTGGACTGATTCTTGAGACGCTGTTGAGGGTGAGCACAGCATGGGCCCTTCTCGTTGCTCCCATTTTGCTCTTCTCTATCAAAGCTTGTGTGCTGACTTGTCATTGCCCAAAGAGCAAGCCAAAAACCTGACCAAGTCAGTTTGACTAATATTCTTGTTACTCATAAATCAAGGATGCGTTCCGGTTTGCTCAAATCAAGCCGAATGGCGGTTTCAGTCTTCATCTTCGGTTGTGATACCAGCTGCTCAGGCATGTTATTGCAAAGGAGGAAACTGGTGCGGCGGCACCTGAAAAATGGCAGCGTAGGGGTCAGAGGAAGGAAATGGTGTCATGCTGTGAACTGTTGTCCAGCGCTGTTCCTCTGACAGTCCCATTGTAGCCAAGGCCTCCCCACCAGCTGAGAACCAATGGGCCCCCGCACACTGTTTGTTTCCACAGCCACTCTGAGCTTCACTCGGCATCGGCCCTCAATGAGCTGTGCACGCCCAGCAGGATGAGAGCCGTGTTTGGTTTTTGCTCATTTAGGGAGATCACAATGAGTGTTCTTTCACTGCAGTTTGAGTCACGGGTGACCTGTTTGTGAAACTAAAGAGCAGTTTTGTACTTCGGTTTCCAACCTTCAAATCAGAGGAGTGGGCATTGCACATTTTCAATAAAGGACTCTTTGAACCTGAGGTGGTGAACTCATTAAAAAAAAGCACATAAATACGTTGTTAGATGTGTAACGTTTACAGTGAGGACACTGGCAAGTGTGTAACTCACTGCACATTTAGATAGCTACTGTTTATCGTGAGAGGGAAACAGATTGAATTTTGGCCTTTTTGGGGAAAAAAAATCCACTTAAACTATTCAAGTGAGAAATTGTGGAGTGGTTTAATCAGTGTGTATAATCTCATCTTGCATTTTAACTTTGACTCCAAATTTCAGGTACGAACACTCTTTGTCAGCGGCCTACCAGTTGACATCAAACCACGGGAATTGTACCTTCTCTTCAGGCCTTTTAAGGTATGTCGTACGTTTTAGAGGCGCTGTGAAATAAGATTCTGCAAAATAATCATTACAACAGAATAAATTCCTGCACGTAGACCTTTGTGTTCAATAAATGAGCCCATATTTCACATGGTTGATTAATTTCGCACCGAATATAAATTGAAACAATATTTTAGTGTTGGTTTTTTTTTGGGGGGGGGGGGCATTGTGCTGGGAGATTTAAAGGAAAATGGGTGCCTTGGCTCAGCGTTTGGGAAACGCTGGTCTAGATGTGCAGTCCAACACAAAGATTTAATCAAGCCGGTTTGTACATTGGAGCTGAAATCAAACTTAATGAGTCCAAATATTTGCATATATGGAAATGAGGCCACTTCATTGTTCATCCACGGCTGTATTCAACTGGGCTCTCCGGTTCATAAACACCCCTCCCACCCGTGTCCTAACGAACCAAATTGGAAGTGGTATCCCTTGCACATGGATGATTCTGAGGAATGTGTAAATGAGTAACCCTCGCCACTGACCAACCAAGGCTGTGTGACCCAACTTGCCCACCGAAAAGGGCAAGTTTTTCCCTCAAATAGTGCTCAAACATTTTGAAATAGCTGATGTTTTGTTACAGTCGCTGCTCTGACATTGTTGCTGCGTGCCTGCCGCTGAAAGGTTGCGTGCAAGGAGCGTTTTTTGCTTTTTGTATGGGATTTCATTTGATTAATTGCTTGTATCTTTTAGCTTGAATAAAAATAGCCAGTTAAGCTGTTGTCTGTCAAGGATCTTGAGCAACACATTCTTCACATGGAAATGCCACTCAAGACTCAAATCTTTTTTTTTCTCCCTCCAATTATATAAATGTTTAAAAAGTAACACTATTTTTTTTGTTTTGGGGGGGGGGGGTTAAAAAGTAGTCGTAATGTTAGCATAACAACAAATGCAACGGGAGCCATGCTGGCTCCCAACTGATCTCCAGCTGAGGGCTCACAGAAGCAGGTCTCTCTTCCTTTGGCGAGCTGCGCTCATGCCTGAATTCCTTGCATGTGACTCCACGGTGGATAATTGGCTGTCTTTCTTCTCCACAGGGTTATGAAGGGTCACTGATTAAGTTAACATCAAAACAGGTGAGTCTCAATCTGTTGCTAAAATTTGTGGACAGACTCTTAATGTCAGTGGTGGGATGAATCATTACTATACACACTGTCTCAATTCCTTCTTTTTCCACTTGATTTTTTTAATGTAAAATGTGTGCTTGACACCCTCAGTATTTTTGTCTTCCAGCCAGTCGGGTTTGTAACCTTTGACAGTCGATCTGGAGCTGAAGCAGCAAAAAATGCTCTAAATGCAAGTATTCTCATTATTTCTCGACCCCCTTTCAAATCTTTTATTTTATTTTTTTCCCCCCTAACATAAATCCAAAATAAGGGAGTGTTTTGAAGATCCTTTCCCGTCAATTTTCCACCAAGTCAACTCTTTCTGTCTTTTCATAATTCAATGGCAGGGACTTTATTGGAAAGATGGGAGAATCCTGTAGCATTACGGTAGTTTACTTTGACCTTGATACACATACACATTTTTAGTCTGGTGTAGCTTTCCTAATTTTGCATATCACTGCTTTACTATACTTGTTCTATAGCCACGTTTAGTGTCATTTGAACACATCTTCAGTAGTGTAATCTTATTTTTGTCACCAGTAGGCCACAATGGCAGTGTCTAACACACATACACTTTTAGCTTAGCCTTCCTTATGAGCATCACCTTTTAGACACACCAGATGGCGCGTGCACAAACACACTCCAACATACTTCTCACTTGCATGTGGGCACAGCGCTTAGGGCACAAAAACACAAGCAAGGTAAAACCACCCCAAAATTGCCACTTGGTCTCGTCACCGTCCCTTTCCTCATCTCTCTCCTCCTGGCTTGACGTGGCTGAATCTAATCCAGTCGCTCGAGTTTCCGGTTTCACCCAGAGGAAGAAGAGGTGCAAGCGTAATTCGCAAATATGTTCAGGTTGTATCCTTCAGCCAATCAAGTCCTCAACTGTTCTGCTCGAGTGGATGCAGTCGGGAGGAATTGGGTGTCTTCTCCAGTCAGAACAGTGCAGGGCTCAAAGGATATTTGAAGGACACATCCTGAGTATTGAAACATGGCCGTAGGAAAGGAGACGGTGCGAGACATAACACGAGCCCCCTCGCCCGATCTCAGCCCACCTCCCTTACGATCCAATGTCCCCCTCCGTCTCTCCTTCAGGGAATCCGTTTTGACCCAGAAAGCCCACAGACCCTGCGCTTAGAGTTTGCTAAAGCCAACACGAAGATGGCAAAGAGTAAGCTGATGGCCACACCGAACCCCACAAATATCCACCCTGCTCTAGGAGCACACTTCATTGCACGGGACCCATGTAAGTTGAACGGCTGCACCCCACTAGGCTCTCATTCCCTCTCACGTGGGCAGTGCCAAAATGAATCTGTCGGTGCGGAAATACTGACATCAAAGTATTTAACAAATCTAACACACTCTGCACATGCATGAATCTCAATTCTCCAGACGCTTTGCTACTTTCCGGATGTCATTAACTTTTCTGACCAGCATTTCTCTTAATGGTTTCACACATGGTAGTGGACGACATATTTGGTCAAATGGGGTGTTTCACTTGAGTAAGATTATTGGTCGAAAGTCACTTAGTGGTTATAGGATGGTCAGCTACTGTAACAATGTCAACTTTCCATGATTAATGAATCGGTCTTGTTTCAATATGTGCCATTATATCCTCAGATGACCTGACAGGGGCAGCACTGATCCCAGCCTCCCCGGATGCGTGGACCCCTTACCCACTGTACACAACAGAGCTGACCCCCGGCCTCCCTCATGCGGCTTTCACTTATCCTGCGGCGGCCGCCGCTGCCGCAGCCCTCCACGCCCAGGTGAGGGACCAACCGGTGTGTGTCTCTCTTCTACCTTGCACGATTCCTTGTAAGACGTTCATCTCAGATTCTCTCGTTTAGATGCGAATTGTGAAAGTTGTTCACCGGAAGTTGTTAGCGCTCAGCAGTTGCAGATTGTGATCGGAGTTGTTGCGCTATATCTTTTATAGTTATCATTATTCTCATTCAGTTTGTTTCGTACAATTAATCGAGGGGACGAGCAAAGAATGGGAGTCTGGAGGGCCGAGAGAAGCATTTTAACCCTGGAGAACCCACGGGGTCAAATTTGGCCCCTATAAATTCTGCTACTCAAATGCTACCATTAAATCCCACAGGGTTAGGATTAAAGCATTGAATATTTGAAAAAAACATATATTTTGGTGGTCAGTGAACACTTAGCATTTAATGTATAATTCATCATTTTCCATAGAAGAAAAGGGGTCTTGGGTTCTCCAGGGTTAACATGGTACGCGTGAGCTACGATCGTTAACAGGCTGCTGAAGTGCGACACATGCCTCAGCGTCAGGCTATTGCTCATCATGGAATGCGTGCGTGCGTGGTAACTGGTCGATCGCGGTAGATTGGTTGATCGAAAAGTAGATCTTCAGTCAAAAAAGTTTGGGCACCCCTGGTCTAACCTTTCTAAAAATTAGGCTCCCTGTTTTCCTGGCCAATGTCCAAAAGATGCAGTTAAAAAAAAAATCCAATACTTGAAGTGACATGTTACTCTGTAGTTATCTAATCCTGTTCACAAACCATTCAAGCAAAATGCCATATGTGCTTTTTAGTCATTTCCAATTCATTGTGTGCCAGTTCCACTTGATTGAGCACAAGGGAAGGGAGTTCTGCATCACAAAGCCCTATGTATGACATAGGCCCTTTTGCTGGCCACTTGAGGCTAAGGAATGCTTGGTATTTGCTTGGCTGACTGACTGTAGCCAAAATGTGTGTGCGTGCATCGGCAAAGGGAGGCTTTCTAATTGGAATCCGAGATTATAGAAGTTGCCGGAGTACTCGACTCCCATCAGTGAGTTGTCGCCAAATTGCTAACTTCCTGACTATAAGGATCTTGTGGCTTCTGGAACGGAGGCGTTACAGTATATTCATATTTGGAAATGTTTAAATGTAGAGCTTGATCTCTTCACATTTACTTTCAGTGCAGCAGAGTTGTGCTCAGTGCGCAGCTACATGAAAGACCGCTCTACTTTAAAAGGAGGGGGGGGGGGGCGGCTCTTAGAATTATGTGTTGAACCTCATTGTGGTCATGACTGTTTGTGTGTCTTCAGATGCGCTGGTACCCGACTCCTTCAGAGACTTCCCAGCCTGGATGGAAGTCCCGCCAGTTTTGTTAGATATTTAGTGAGTAATCTTTGGTCAAACAGTGTTTAGACTGCACAATCCACCTTTCTGCGACTGCCAAACTGATCTTGTGCAAACGGTAACAAAGCGATTGACTTAAATGTGTCAAACCAAATTTATGATGAGCTAAAAGTGACTGGCATTAAAGCAGATTGAGCAAGAGTCTATAAAGGTTGCAACAAAAGTTTGGACTTTCAGTTTTAAGCTTTTCTTCATGTACACAAACTTTGTTTGAGCAGAGCTAATTTGAAGATGGTTGTGCGCCATCCAATGTGTACATGAACTGTTTCTTAAACTATTTTTTTTTTCTTTAACCTGCAGGCGCCTGGAAACCACACCTTCGTCCAGTTGAAGTGAGGTTTGCCAAGCTCATTAATTTAATCAGGTTTATTTAATGGACAAATGTGCATTAGTTAACAGTATTTATATCTCCGCCAATTGTCTCTGGGGGGAGTCGGAGTAGAAAACCACCTTGCTGTTGACAATCTCCATGTGCCCCCTTTTTGTGGTACATCTTAGCACTTGCAGGAACCTTTTTGTGAGCTAGTCCAAGCTCCATGGATCATTGTTGCGGAGGAAAATTAACACCGTGAAGTTGTAAAGATCTTACCCCTTGCCTCAAGTGTCAAGTCATTGCATGTTAAAGTCTTTTTGGCATGAATTTAGAACAGAGTTCTGCGTATCTTAATTTTCTTAGTTTGTCTTGCCTCTTTACCTTGGTCTGGGCAGTGAAATGTTTTGCCTCCCTGTAGCTCCTTGTCTTTCCTCTGTTCAATGGCTTATCTCGCATGGACCTTGTGAAGGTAACGCTGTGTTCTGACAATCCCAGTCCCTGTGATCCTGTCATTATTTGACCAGAATAAAGTACAAGTATTTTTGTACTTTTTGTGTAGTGTGTGTATGTATATATATATGCATTTTTGTGCAACTTAAATGAACATGTATACGTTGAATGTTTAGTTGTCTCTTGTGTTTTCAGTGTTCATTTTTGTTCCTATAATCCTGTTAAAATAGTTTGAGAGGAAGAAAAGTGCAATTTGTTTAAGTAGGGATTGGGTGTCTGTCCCCCCAAAAATGGAAATACAGTATTCTGAACATGGCGTGTGCCGGTCTGCTAAAATGAGATTGCTGTGAAACGATCTTTCAGAATGTGAAACTGGACTACAAACTTTTGAAACGGGCAAGCAGGAATGGAGGGGAGGAATTTAGTTTGTGGTTTAGAAATATGTTTGTCTCTGTATCTGCTGTGCATAAGATGTAAACAAACATACCCATCTTATGAATAAAAAGTGAATGCATTTCTTTAGTGATCCATTATTTCTGACACAGAAAGCCAATTGAAGGTTTTCAAATGCAGTAGAAATCTACACACTTTCAAAATGGACTATACTGTGTAGTCAGCAGATGTTCGTATCAATAATTGATCCCAAATATTAATTTGTAATGCACCGAGGCATGAGTGTCTCTGTGCAGCATGCGTGGAGTTGACCGCCTAAGCTGTTAAAACGCTGTGCTCAACAGACCATAATGGCTCCTCCAGGGACTCTTCTGTGTGGCAGCTGCCTAATTGTACTGTTTAACTATAAACATTTGCTTACCATGCCATCTCAACTTGTAGAATGGTGCACCCAACGTCAACTGCACATATCTGTAGAATCTGAAACTGAGCTTCCATCGTGGAATTAGGTCTCAAAATGAATGTTGCATTGAAGCTGTGTCTAGAAACTGGGGCCATGTTTTTACTGTTTGCAAAACGGATCGATCCAATTACTTTTTATGGGTTGCCATTACAGTAGTTATATCAATATCTTACCCCATTCTGTTTTTGTCCTATTTGGATTGGGTTCATCCTAGGCTGATCACCAGGCAATCAAGGGGTTGACGGACAAGCAGCACAGCTGTTTGCTTGTACCAATGGACTTGTTCTTTACTGAACCCAAGATTGCGTTCTGGGGGAAGGTGGTTTACTTTGACAGAACTCAGACAAACTCCGGAAACGTGCAAAGTACTGGGTCAGACCTTCCAGTGAGATCTATTTTATAGTTTAAAGGGGTGAAAACAAAACGTCAGGGAATGTCTCTGTAGCATATTTCCCCAAGCAATGGCCTTTCTTCTGTCCCTTGTGTAAATCTTCAGGGATGTGGTTCATTTAACTTGACTTTTGCACAGATCTGGATTGGCATGAAATCAATACAGTACTGACTGAAGGTGTGTGCGACTGCAAGCGCGCCCCCCCCCCCCCCCCACTCAGCATCAGAGGCTACAGTCTCATTTCAGCATACTGTATTTTGATCCTACTGATGCTAAAACAAAACAGTTTAAATGTCTGAATATGTCACCTGTAAATGATAATCACATCTGATCGCATTGGGGCACAATCAGACAAGCTATACAGTATATTGCTCTTGCAGAAAATATAAGGGCACTCTGAAGTATTAAAAGTGATTTCAAAATGCAATGATATAATTTCAGCGTTTGCACACAAAAACATTCAAGAACACCAAACGGTGTTATATTGCACTAACAAGGCAACAGCCTACAGTTTAATGCTGATTTGATTGGCCGGGTAAATTCAAGGTTCTTAGTTTTGTAATTAAAACAACCTTGAAGGCGAAAGAAGCCGAGGCAATCTATTATCGAAGGACGTTGTTGCCACCTCCTGTTTGAATGCGTGCATTACCGACCCACACAAACATTTTTGGAGGGACTTAACTCCTGCTGAAATGAAACTGCATGCTTGAGGAGGGGAAGGAAAGAAGGCAGTCTTCTCTGCTTTGGATTCCGACCCCGGGTAAGTGGGAGAAATTGGATGGATAAATGAATGACGGACCCTTCATTGTAAGTCTATGCAATTCTGAAAATTGATTCTATTTTAACTACACAGAGTGCTATGCAACCTTTGCTGCCTTCTAAAATTGTTCCCCCCCAGTTTCCCCCCACTTTGATGGAAAGATGAAACAAATATAGCAGTTCCCTGGAATGAGTTTTTAAAAGTTCTCTTCCATTCGCTATCTCCTTGAACGCCAACCTGAATTTCGGGCGTTGCAACTGCAGTTCCGAATAAACGAAGAAGGATTAACTACGCGCATGCGCCGCCCAGTGGACAACTAACGCATATTTTCACTCACACCAAATCATGTAAAACAACCATAAACAAATACTGTACCTGTACATGATTTCACGTCACATACGGACGGTAACAGACTTTATAGGTAACCCAAATTTGAATTTTGCAACATGTCTCGACATGAGGACACCAGACTGAACCAACGGCCAATTAATTTGGCTGTTACTTACCTGTACTTTCAAGTGACTAGCTTTTGGATTGGTGTCACTCAATGATTTGGGGTTTACAGGGCGAGCCTTCTTTCTTTAGCGCATTAGAATTTTCAGTCCGTGCACGAAACCAATGTTTTTCAAACTTTTTTGAGCCAAGGCACACTTCTTTCATTGAAAAAATCTCGCGGCACACCACTAGCTGAAAATGTAAAATAAACCCCGCTTATTTTAACAATTAACGTGTTATATTGTTACTAAAACCGTTTTTAACATTGAAGAATGATGCGATAACAGCTTGAATTGGAATCAAATGAGCACAAAGAAAAAAGTATTTTATAATCTTTCATATTTATTGTTTCACTGTCCTGCATTCATGCGGCACAAATTCGCTTGTCTCTAGTGGTCGAAACACAAGGCAATTGGCTAGCTGTTGCTGCTCCCTAGCGGTATGGGAGGGTACTACATGATTACTTTCTGGCCCATAGACCGCACAGGCACACACATTGGATATGTTACCGCGGCACACCTGACAATGTCTCGCAGCACAGCAGTGTGCCGCGGCACAGAGGTTGAAAAACACTGCACTAAACCATCACCTTCTTCGGATACGTCTACAGCTCGGCCGAGTTGCTATTGGCTAATGACCATTTCATTGACCTATTTGTTACGACGTGGTTTGTGGCGTTTTTGTCGGATGGAAGTATTCAAAAGGTGTTCTTTTTCAAACTGCACCACATTTTACTTGCATACTAATCCTCTTTTACAAATCTATGCCTAGAGTTAGGAAGGCGTATTTACATTTCATGTGTGGGTGTGGTGGTTCCGAGTAAGAGGTTCTGATGACTTTGAAACATTAATTTTGTCAAGACTTAGTGGTTGTCCATTGATATCATAGTCATTGCATGATAAAAAAGAATCCTGAGGGAAGCTCATCTAATCTGTTGAAACATCCATCCATCCATCCATTTTCCGAACCGCTTGATCCTCACTAGGGTCGCGGGGGGTGCTGGAGCCTATCCCAGCTGCCTCGGGCAGTGGGCGGGGGACACCCTGAACCAGTTGCCAGCCAATCACAGGGCACACAGAGACGAACAACCATCCACACCTAGGGACAATTTAGAGTGTCCAATCAGCCTGCCATGCATGTTTTTAGAATGTGGGAGGAAACCGGAGCACCCGGAGAAAACCCACGCAGGCCCGGGGAGAACATGCAAACTCCACACAGGGAGGCCGGAGCTGGAATCGAACCCGGTACCTCTGCACTGTGAAGCCGACGTGCTAACCACTGGACTACCGGGCCGCCCTCTGTTGAAACATTGAACAATTAAACAATGAAAAAATATGACTTTTTTTACTGCAGCAAATGGAGTACATTAAGTGAAGTATCCCTTGAGCATATTCAGGACCCAAATGGGTACACCTGTATAGTTTTACAACTGCACTTAACCATATTTATGATTTTTTTTTTGTGTGGCTGTGGATAAAATAGTGACGCTTGAGGTAAAAAAAAATATTGATGGATGGACAGACAGACATAGATAGATAGATAGATAGCAGTGTCGGATGCTGGTCTGTCAAGGAGGGGAAGCTCAATTTCGGCCTACATCATAAAATGTGTCCTGTTTTTTTACACTACTCTCAGTTCCTTTTCAAGAAAATAATCTGTGACCCTGTCATACCAACAAGGCGTCTTTTCCAGGGTCTTAACTGTGGCGATATAAATCAGTCTGCGAACACAAGCAACTACAATAAAACACACCATAAAATAAAATATTAATCTGTCGCTCGTCGTTTTCAACAAAGAGTGTCACTAAAATTATGAGAAGTCTCCAGTTCAATTCAGAACAGAATGAGAATTGAAAAATGCTACCATGGATGCCTACACCAAAGGTCGGTGATTGGCTAATTTTGCTGTCAATCAAAAAGATTCCGCCTCAGACAGATCATCAAATCATCATGCAGAAAAGCTCAGCGTCCGGGCCAGCCGATACACGCCCACTGTCCATAGACTCCCAGAGACGCTGAGCGTCCGATGGGCGGGACAAAAACAGCATTTATCCAATGACTCGTCTCGTTTCAATGCATTGGGACAACCTCCCCTGAACTCTCCCGACACCCAGCGTCCACGCTATATAGACGCTCAGCGTCCACACAATTTAAAGCACAGTCAAGCTGCGGGAATGAATGGGAAGAGAGTCGCGTTGTAACTAGTAATAAAAAGCTGATTCGGAACAAAAGTTGAGAGCGTTGTAGCGCATATTTAGTCAATGCCATGTACATACAATTGTATGTACACACATATATTTGATCACTTATCTTTTGACATTTTAGGGGAAGCTGAGCTTCCCTTGCAGTCTTAGAGCAATCGCCTCTGATAGATAGATAGATAGATAGATAGATAGATAGATAGATAGATAGATAGATAGATAGATAGATAGATAGATAGATAGATAGATAGATAGATAGATAGATAGATAGATAGATAGATAGATAGATAGATAGATAGATCCAAGAACCCACACACTTGAAACCCTTGAAATGGTAACGTCTTTTTTGAATAATTAATAGAACAAAAACTAGAATGTTCAACTTTAAAAAAGGTTCCCGCGGTTTTGATGTATACACATGATTTGATTAGCTCGGCGTCACTTTTGAATGCGATCACGTGACCAAACGGAGGCCAATGAGGCTCAAGGCTCAATCATTAGCTGCGCACGTTCTCCGTATTGACACTAATTAGCAGTTTCGCCCTCTTCATAAACATGCCATTTTGTTTAGCGCTTTCGTTGTTGGCGATACTTGTAGAGTAGCTCATTCTACACGATGGCCTTTTCTTTGGTGAGTGTTCGAAATTGGAAGTGTCTCCCCAATGTCTTCAAAACGTAATTATGGGAGCTTTGGTGTTACCAAAACCTTTGTCTTCTGGCTGTCTGGCAGAAAGTGTCATTGAGTGTTCTGTTAGTGTTCGAAAGCGGCGCGTTTGACCGCCAAGCCATAGTTGGTACTCTTCTTGAACTAAGACAAGGACTAAATGAATCGCTTGTGTTCGACACAGAGAAACGACACCCGTAGGCCTGCCAGTCCCGACTCGGACTCTCCGGCCTTGTCGACGTGTAGCAACGCGGACATCTTCCGCAGGATGAACACCATGCTGGGCAACGCTCTGGATTTGACCGGCGTGTGCACCACTCCCAACAACACCAAGGGCAAGGCTGACTTGCTGTGTGGTAACGTCTCCTCTACAGTCACAATGACTCACGAAGTGCGGCCATTTGATTGTAAAGCCCGCTCGAGGTTTGACTGTGAAGGTTGAAACGCTTCCATAATGCATAGTTTCCACTTTTGAATTGGCTCCACTTAAGCGTATTTGTATTACTCTACAAGGAAAAATAGACCTTTTTACTAAGTGTACATACATTTTGACTGTCTCAGCCAATGAATAGTACATGCAACACATTTGGGAATTCAATGATTTTTTTGTACATGCCTAGGAGAAACGGAATCAAACTTTAATTTGTCTCACACTCGAGCAGAGGTGGGTGGAGGACTCCAGGTAAGAGTACTGTAACATTTTGAATAATGGGACTCGCGTAAAACAAGTAGTTCTCCACATAATTACCTGTAAGGGTAAATAACTATTGAGTGAAAACTACTGAATAAAGTACTGATTGAGCGGTTAGCAAATCATCAAATGACAAACTTAAATAATACATAAAATCTTAAGTACTTAATAATGGAGTATACAGTCAAACCTCTGTTTTCGTACTTAATCCGTTCCAGAAGACTGTTCGGAAACCGAATTGTTCGGAAACCGAAACCATTTTTCCCATTGAAATCAATGTAAAATGTTTTAATCCGTTCCAAGTCAAGAAAACAACTTTTTTAAACCACTTATTTTTACAATTTCACACCATAAACTGTACAAATGTAATGGGAGATTGCCAATTTTAACATTAACATGGTAACATAAAAATTGAAGGAACATCTCTCTCTCTATCTGTCGCGGGGCGTGCGCCTCTCCCAGCTGGCAGTAGGCGGGGCATTTCGGCATCCCGAACTCCTTCGCCAACAGACACACGCACACCTGACTCATATTTTGCGATTAAATCTTTCTTAAATTCTATAGTTTTGCGCCCTATTTTCCTCTTTTCTTCAACAGGTTCACCACTTCCACTTGCTTTCTTTGGTGCCATGATTAGGGGCTGATACACGATGCAAAAATAACAGTCCAATATTACGTAGTTCTCACCAAACCCGTCTGCTTTTTAAAAAAAAAAATCTTAATCAAACAATACAAACTCATCTGCTCACAAGCTGTTTCTGTACGATTATTGCATAATGACACACCGGACACCAGAGTGTTCATTATGTGCCGCTGCATTGAAAAGTGCCGGCCGTAAACATACCCCCCCCCCCCCGTGCTGCCAGGGCAAACATTATGAAAAGAGGGGGATTTCACTCGCGCTAACAGAAGCGTCTCACCAAACACGTCTGCTTTTTAAAAATTATTGAACAATACAAAAACGTCTGCTCACAATGGTCACTTCCTGTGTAGCGACAGGAGGGAGCGCGGCGACAGGAGGGAGCGTCACTTCCCTCCTATGAGCTTCGCTACCTCGCGAAGCTACACGAGGTAGCGTTGCTACACGAGGTAGCGTTGCTACACGAGGTAGCGTTGCTACACGAGGTAGCGTTGCTACACGAGGTAGCGTTGCTACACGAGGTAGCGTTGCTAGAGGTAGTGAAGCAGAGAGGAGTAAAGTGACGCATTCAAGTGCGCTCAGTTAGTTCGAGAACCGAAATTTGTTCGTCATCCGAGGCATAAAAAACTCAAAATTTTAGTTCGAAAACCGAATTGTATGAGAACCGAGGTTTGACTGTATTTGCATTTTTCATGAGGTTCAAAGGAGGAGGATTTCTCTCGATACTATTAGCTCAGTTTACTCAAGATTGTTGACAAGCTATGAGTGAGGCTACAGGGATTTATCAAAGTAGTTACTCCACTACCCTGGTGTGCTGATATTTTGTGACATAGACCTGTTCAACAATTTATGCATAGTGTCTAACTGAAGAAATGGTTGCCTTATTGACCAAAATGACAGGCGCCTTCTCAATTATTGATAGTGCTGTCAAGAGATTAAAAAATGTGATTAATGATGATCTGTAATTAATTGATCTAATAAATATCTTAATCTCATCTAAAAATGGCTGAGAAAACACAATTTTCATTTTAAATTCATTACATTATTGAGGCAGATCAAAAGATTGACATCCCAAAAAAGTGGGATAAAGTCTGTTTTTAAACAGACTTGAACAGATGCAGTCCGAGCCTTTTACCTTCTTCTGTATTTGAGACTAGTCCCAAATCCTACCTGCAACCTTAAGCTTCGACCATCAGGGGAATCACTTGTTTGTTTTTGTCAATCTCCAAATAATTACAAAATGAAAATAAAATGGAATATCGGGTCCATAAAAAGTGCTTAAGTTAACATGTCAAAAACGGCAAGAACACTTTTCTGAGCAGTAAGTGCCGAACACTGAACTAGCTTCAGATAATAAAAAATAAAACAGACCCTTAAATCAGTGCTGTAAATTAGCAATTCAGAAATAGCACTGTTCATCATTACAAAATTAAAGTGCTGAAATAAACAATCACTTCGGGTAGGCAACCGAGGACACAGCAGCTGTGCTGACTTCATGCCTTCTACGTGGGGTGTTCTCGAGTTTAGTTTGGCGAGTAGCTTTGCTATGACTCGCTATATTGCTAACCCTTTCGGTGCTAACGTTAGCTGTGGCTGCACTTGCGACTGGGTGCTTTGCATTGATGTGGTAGGCTAAACTTGAGCTGCTTCGGTGGTAAGCAAACTCCTTACAACTTAGGCACAACACCACCTCTATCAATAGTGCGGTCAGGGCGTTTCTGGACATAACATGTTCCATTCATTGGGCCGAGAACTCTCACACGCTCCATTTTCTCCTCATCACCGCTGCTGGGGTGGGCAATTCCACTCCTGGAGGGCTGCTATACTGCATGATATTACGATACGCAGTTATTTAAAAATTAAAGTATAGCCCCATAGATTTGCTTTTGATATGTGGGATCGGTATACAGTCAAACCTCGGTTTTCGTCCATAATCCGTTCCAGAAGGCTGTCTGAAAACCGAATTGTTCGAAAACCGAAACTACGCTCTTTTTAAAATAAAAATGTTTATTGAACACATCTGCTCACAATGGAAAGCGACACGAGGAAGCGTCACTTCCTCAGCTACCCGAGGAAGCGTCACTTCCTCGTGTAAGGAAGGCGAGAGGGGTCAAATGGTGCTCTGTTTGCTCGAGAACCAAAATGTGTTCGTCAACCGAGGCATAAAAAAACTCACATTTTTGGTCAAACCGAATTGGTCGAGAATAGAGACGTTCGAAAACCGAAGTTTGACTGTATTTGTAAAGTGGCAGTGCCGCCATGCCAGCCCCACCTACTTTGAAGCTGCACTGTTGGCTTGGGGGCACAGGCCGCAAAGTCGGGGTTGAAGGCTCTGAGGAATGAGCGCTTTCAATCGCGTACACTCGTGCAGCGCAAGCACGTGTCAAGTGTTCGAGGCATCACGAGTGTTGTCACGGTAATGAAGCATGATGAGAGCCTTCTAAGTTACTCTTGCTGTCTTAAAGTTGGCGGCAGTCTGCAGGACATTTAAAACTGACCATGAAAAAAAAAGCAAACAAATGATTCAATTCATGGTTTGGGTGAGAAAATTAAGTTGATCGTTATTTTCTAAAGTAAAAGCAGATGTTTGCAAATATCCTGTTTTGATTAGATGCAATGATAATCGGTCTGCTTTCATTGGGGACTAGAGAAAACGGAATATGTACTGCTGAGAGGCTGAAATTGCAAGGATTTGGGCAATTTTAAATTAAACCGGTCTCAAATGGTTAATCGTTCTATCTCTAGTAGCCATTCGTTGCCATTCACCCAAAAGAATTCATGGCTTCCTGTGAATACATAGAGCCGTGAGTAAAGTGTGGTGTGATCATTTCAGTATTACTGCGTTTTGATATTTTGGTCTTATGAGAGATTGTATGCCGCAAGTACCGCGACTCAGAGGTAGGGGAAGCGCAAGGTTTGTGTAGATTATATTGGTAGCATTTATTAGAATTGATTGGCGATTAAAGGTACTGGTTAGTCGGGTCTGTGTTCGGCGCAAGTTAGAAAGTCCAATCATGATAACCTTTGTTTTGAATTTTGTTTTAAATCAGTGAAAGCATGTCACATTTTGGCTAACAGTTAAGCTTCTGGTGCGCTTGGCATTACTGAATGAGTGAATAGCTGATTCATACTGCATTGCAGCACTTTTTTTGCGCTACCAAATGTAAGATTTGCCAAGGTTTTTTATTTTTTTCTTCCTGGAATTCATAATTTCAATGCATATTTTGCTTTTGAGACAATCTCTTAATAGCGTTGCATTATGTAATTTGAGCATCTCTAAACTATTAAACGCCAAAAAACAAAAGTACAGTCACTCCAGAGCCAAACCCCAGCTTGGCAGTTGCTGAATCAGGGCTGTAGCTGGTGTTTGGATTCTCTCCAGGGAGAGAAAAGGGAGGAGCTGTTGCACATTGCCCTGCTTTTTTCAAACATCTGATCAGTCAGCTGCTTTCTTGCTTCGAGGGTCTGTTGCCTGCTTTTTTTAATTTTTCACTGTGAAAAGACAATAGCAGAATATACAAACAGTTGTCTGACTTCGAACTTCTCTGCTTTTGGAGCAGCACCCGAGCCTGAACACTTTTTAAGCTTGCTGAGTCATGATGCCTGCATGCTCGAGCTGCCTCCCCCCCTCTCACTGCCTTGATCAGCTGGCTCAGGAAACGGGCTAGAGAGTCAGCGGTAGCCGCAGCAACGTCGGTGGTCCTCCGCCGCCTGATACCTCTTATCACCACAGAAGAGGGTCCCGACTAGCCTGTAGCTCCAGCTGGCTTTTTTTGGGGTGGGGGGGAGCAGGGAGGTGGGAGAAGTCGATGTCATTATTATGGCAGTGTGAGTGCATCAGCAGCTATGTCACATGCTGCTAGGTGGGTCAGCCATGCAGATGGAGGTGCATGGCAGAGGCAGCAGGTTAGCTCCCCCGTCATCCAGGGTAGGGCTGAAAACGGACGTTGCTCTCTGCTGTAGCTGTGAGAGGATTCTTTCTGGCTGTCTAACACTCTTCCTTCTCTTCCTCTTACCTGAATTTCGACCTGTAAAGAGTCTGACCTGGCTGCGGTGGGCAGCAGGAGGATGCTCTTCGCCAACTGTGATGGCATGCCTGAAATGCAGCCATCACGTGTCCCGCCGAGTGTGGCAGACTTGGGTCTGGGCCTGCAATCTCTCCGTTTGTCTGGTTGGGACAGACCTTGGAGCAGCCAGGAGACCGAGTCACTCTCCTCTCCCTCCCAGGTTCAGACCAGCTCGCCCTCAAGTAAGTGCTGTCCAAGCTTTGTTTCCCCAGATAGTGGCCTCCCAGCCAAACCTAAAAAATGCAAGAGTCGATTTGGTGTCGTACTTGTCTAAAATGTAATGGGAAGAGCAGAGTGTCACTAAAAACTGCAGCATCACAGAATGATGTGGCACTTTTGCTTTGCTTCGTCTGTCAACAAACAATGCAGTGAAGCCTCATATATGCTAACCGTGGTCGTTACAACTGGAATACCCCTTTTGGCTACGCCCAATTTTAATGGGTTTATAGATGAATTTCATACATTAGTTTGAACCATGGGGCGGAACATTAGAAGTCTTGGCGCTGCAAGTGACTCATTCTGACTTGATTGTCGTGCTGAAATGGCATCACTGCTTGTCGGCCCAGTTTTAAACTTGATACATAGTTATGTCGGAGCAACAAAATGGGTGAGATCTTTGAATGCGGCTTGCAGCTCAATATTTACCCCTCTCGTCATGGTGCTAGCAATGCAATTCGAAACATGGCTGCGATATGAACAAATCCACTGTTTAAACTTAAACGCGGTTCACATGGGTGAAATTCTTGAAGGATTTTCAAGTTTGAAAAAACTTGAATTGTCCTCCCGTGGTGTATAATTTTGTTGGTGGGGAAATTAATGATCTTTTCTATTTGAAAACTGTTGGTTTTTACAATTGGGCTAGTAGTACAAGGGAATGATATGTGAATGTCTGCTCCTTAGCCACGAGCGCAGAATGCCTTTTTTGTGTTGTTTTGTTTTTTGCTTGAGTCTGTTAGAAATCGATTTCTATTCAGTCAGCCACTTGTTTCTAAACATGCCTTGTAAAATGATGCATCCACTTCCCAAACTGCATTGATGCAAATTTCTCAGTGTACCTGCTAAAAAGATCTCTATGTACTTTCCCAGTGCTGGGCATCCTGAACAGTCCCTTGAGCAGCATCCTTGGAAAGCCAGCGGCCTACCTGCCCTCAGAGTCCATGAGCATGACCGCCGACTTCCTGGAGAAGTTCCCTGGCATGGCTCGCATGGCTAACCGTTTGGACTCCAGCTGTTTTTTGGACTCGCGTTCCAGCAGCCCTGAAGACTCTGAGACAAGTGGCTTCAGCTCTGGTTCTGATCACCTCTGTGATGTCCTGGTATGTGGAGCCACATGCAGCTACATCTTACAAGTTGGGCCTGGTCCACACTTGTTCAAAGGGCAGGTTTTTTTTTTTTTTTGTGGTATAAGTTGTGTGGGAGATTTTACTTGATGCATATACACATTCATCTTGTGTTCTGTTTAATGTTAAATGCTCTCGAAAGCGCTTTGTTTCTGTTTCAGCTATTGTGAAAATGCTAGAAATGTGTTTATTTTTAACGCAGCATAATTTAAGTTTGGGAAGCAAATCTTCAAATAATGAAGACCATATAAAATTAATCCGTTGTTATATTTTACTTTTGAAAAATCAACACAGAGTGGGGGGAGGTATTCATTTTATGGCAAAGGTTCAGGGCTACATAACAAGGTCGGAAACCACTGCAATACCACACAAAAAAATGTAGGGTTCAACATTCAAGAACGTGTAACCAGTATTCATTTAAATGAATGATACATCTATAATCTCTTTTCCTTCAGTCTTCTCTGCGGATTTCACCTCCCCTGCCTTACGCATCAAACATTCAAAAGGATCTGCTGCGACTGGGCTCCCGCCTAGACCCCCAGGACACCAGCTCTCCTCTCTCCCCGCTATCCAGCGCCAGCCCGGCCTCGTCTGCTCTTTCTCGCCGCTGGCGCACTGGCTCTCCATGGCCTGGTGTGGACATGTTGGACCAATCGGATGAAGCGTTTAGCATTGAGAGGGAAGCACGCCTGCATAGACAGGCTGCGGGTAAGTGTATGAAAAACGGGTTGTGCAAACTCTGAATTGCAACGACCTCTCTTTCCTCAAAGCTGTGAATGAAGCAACCTTCACCTGGAGTGGTCAGCTGCCTCCCAGAAACAACAAGGATCCTCTCTACTCCTGCAAGGTCTTTCTTGGTGGTGTGCCCTGGGACATCACAGAAGGTGATTGTTGGCATGCATGAACTGTTGTTCACTTGGCATGAGGGGTGGGGGTGGGGCCTTACGATTCCCAGCACAGTGTGTGGCCGCTTCAGTGTTTACCGCACGGACACTTGTTGCTGACAAACATGCTCTGGCATCATGCAAGTCAACCTGGAGGACCGGCCTAGAGGGTTAATTATATGAGGATAAGCGATTCAGAAAATTGATGCATACATAGTGAGTGTATTGAATGCATACATTGTGAAATGTTTTCACAATACAGTTATGAGTTTTGACTTTGACTTTTGAAATCTGCAAAATGTTTTCATGAAAGTAAAGATCACCTTTTATTTGTGCAAAAAATGTCAGCTGCATTTATCATTTGATAGCAGTCTGTTTAATGTCACTTCAAAATAGTGAGAATAGGTAAGCGGTCAGGTTTTATTTTATTTTTTTTTGGGGGGGGGGCATATATTATCGATGTCGTGTGATCCCCACCGTATCACCTAGCACTAATTCAAAGAGTGGACATTTTAGAAGTCCAACTCTGTAGTTTCTGCTCATGAAGTACTAATTTGAATTCATGGAAGTAGTTGTAATAGGCGATTGATAACATGATGAATTGTCCTACACAGTCTGAAACATATGACTGATCATAATTCTAAGGAATTTGCCACGTGTATACTTAAATTATCCACTTGTTTCAGCTGGACTCATCAACACCTTCAGTGGCTACGGCCCTTTGACTGTGGAGTGGCCTGGTAAGGATGGAAAGCACCCTCGCTGTCCTCCCAAAGGTAATGTGGCCAAAGGTAATGACAAGTGGGTAGGCCCAATTTTTTTTCTCCCCATTGGCTTTAGGGTGGCACTGTGGTGGACACATTGGCATGCTCGTGAGTAAAGTGAAGCAGATCTAGATGCAAAGTCTTTAACAAGACAAAAAAAACAATTATCCTGGCAAGTTAATTTGGTTTATTAGAGAGGGAAAGTACTGACATTCTGTACTTGAGTAAAAGTGCAATTGTATAAAAATACACATCTTTCTACAACGTTCTCGCACCAGCTGTAGCTTTCAAAGCGCTTTACGGAGCAGTTAACAGAACACATGGCATAAAACAGTCATACAATCCTAAACGTGATTAGTAGTACTCATTCAAATAAGTAAAATGAAGGCAATTTTATAAATGCTATAGCCCTGCTAGCTGTGCAATGAATATTGTATTTACACTATGACGAAAGCACTATCCAGCATACGTTCCTATGTTGTCTTGGAGTTTGGCGATGAGTAATGCAAGCTACAATTTGCTTTAATGTTGATTCTCTTATGTTACGGTGACTACAGATATAAATAGAAGACAAGCTATGCCAGCAGCGCACTTTAGCAGGTGGCTTACGGACATGTCGGAGTGGCAGCCAATGTTGGGCAGGTTGACGTTCCCATTAAGTCGGAACATACTCATTTCGTAACCAATGAAACGCATGCGCTATAAATGTAACTTAATACAAGGCTTTTTAAAAAATAAACCTGTGAAAGGTTACTGCAAGTTCCCTTGTTGTGCAATGCACAATGTCCTGTTATCCATGGGCTGTGTTTTTATTATAGATTTAAAAAAACACACAAAATCCGCTGGATTGCCTTTGACACTCTTTGCTGAGCATTTCCATCAGCAAGGAGTATGACACCTACCGATTCGTGGGTTGGTAGCCCTGCATGCTTCAAAGTTTTACTGTCCAATTGCATGTAATTTCATAGCCTGACATGGAGCCAATGACAAGCTATATATATATATATATATATATATGATATATGATATATATATGATATATGATATATGATATATATATATATATATATGATATATATATATATATATATATATATAGATATATATATATGATAGATATAGATATATATATATATATATATATATATAGTTAGTTATAGGTGACTGGGTGGAATGTTTCATGTGATTGGTGTCGCCAGGAAATGGCGAGGGCAGCTCTTTCTTCTCAGCCTAATGTATTTTAATCTTTGTCATGCATTAAAAATGTAATTACCCTATTTAAAAATTTATCAAATGCAGATATTGGTCTTAAAATGTAACGTGTAATAGTAAAGAAATTCTCATACTCAGTGAGGTATTTTAAAACTACTCAAGTACAGTAGTGAAGCATTTGTATTTCATTACTTCCCATTTTATGGTTTTTGTTCCTGATTGTAAAGTGTCCTTGAGTGTCTTGAAAGGCGCTTATAAATAATGTATTATTATATTATCTCTATTATACAGTACACTGGTGTTCTAGCTAATCTCATTTAATTGGTTGAATGGGGTTTATGGTGTCTGTCTGTCCCACATGGCACAATGAACCTGTAACTGTTAATGTCACATGAACTAAAAGTTTCCACAATTGTTGCACACATTTTCTTGAATTGTAATGTGTTCCTACCAAGTTCTAAATCAAGGGTGTCAAACTCATTTTTGCCACTTTGTAGTTTCCCTAGGGAGGCCGTTATGACTGAAACCATCCGGTTTAATCAACCTTATTACGTGCAGTACACAAATTGATGGGCAACTAGTTTTGAAATCGGAAGTAAAGCCTAATAGTTCTTAACCGGTCTTGTCATTCATCAATTTTGTAGAAACGGCTGGAGCCCAACTTTGTAATTAATCAATTGGTTTTAGAAATGGCTCATATGAATGCTGAAACCCTTCCAAATTATTTGTTTCAGTGAACAAAATGCAAAAAGGTCATATTTTGTCAAGACTAGTTGTTTCTCCCCCACCCCCCTTCGGACAGTGATGTGAAAATATGTTGCATAACATCAGGATTAAGTCGTGTGGCTGTGAGATCCATATTTAATATCTTGTATGACTTCTATGAGCTTGGAAGGCCGCATTGATTCATACAATTGATTGGAGTCATTAGGAATAGCAAAGAAAGCAGTCAGAGTTAAAGATTCTTTGGTGTCAGCTGCCATACTTCCTCTATCATTCTACCCCAGACATGCGCAATAATGTCTGGTGACTGGGCTTAGTGGGCTGGCCGGTCCTGGAACACCTTGATCTTTGCCTGAACTCCAGTAGTGTTATGTGATATTTGCGACGGTTGTGAAATAATTCTACTGAAGATTAATCTGAGAAATCAGTTTGCCTCTTTGAGTAGCCATCATTTGTGGGCTGTGGGCCTTGGCAAATGCCACCCATTTTGAGGCAGAACTCTACAAACTATTCTGATTGACTTGGGACCTGAGGTGACCAGGCCTGGTGGAGTTCTACTTCAGTGGGAAAGGTGCTGGCCTTGGATTTTCGAGCCAACAGAACAGTCCTCCCAAGCAGTTGTCTTGTGGGGTCTGCTGGACCTGAGATTGTCAAAACCATCTCCAGTCTCTTCAGTTCTTATTCTTTGGACTTGATGCTCAGAATGTTAAATGTGTCAGCCATCTCAGCAGTGGATCTCGTCGTCAGCCTCTTTATGATCAGCGCTTTGGTCTTGGGCATGTTGCAGTTGAGGTGACGGTCTGGTGTGCTGGGCTTCGTTGTTAACCACATTCACTAATTGATGGATCACAGGTGAGGCTGTAATCTAGGATTGGGTGCATCATATGACGCGGCGACGTTTTGTCTCTGCAAAAATTTACTCAAGGGTCTTTACCAGCTGTGAATATTGGAATGTGCTTTGGCAATTTCATTTGGCCCCAAAACACTATTTTGAAATAGCAGTTTGTTGAAATGGAACTGTGAGTCAACTTTTATCCAAGTGACAAGACTTTTGTCAGGGGCTGTAGTCTGGTAAACTGTTCAAGTTCCTGTAATAATGTAATCCTTGGAATCTGACAATTTGAAATTTTGGTTCAGATTCAGCATCCATCATGGAAGTTGACATGCTTGATTTGCTCTTGCCCTCCAGTTATGTGGGGCTGATCTGACCCTCTTGCCTTGAGTTTGACGCGAGTGTTCTGTGGTTCCCACCCCTCTTTCCCATTTAACTCGGACTAAAGGTTTGCTGTTCTTTTGCAGGCTACGTCTACCTGGTGTTTGAGAATGAGAAATCTGTGCGGGCCTTACTCCATGCCTGCTCTCAGGACCCGTTTCACCCAGAAGATAACAGGGAGTACTACTTCAAAATGTCCAGTCGCCGAATGCGTTGCAAGGATGTGAGTAGAAACTCATTAATGACTTTTGTCTGAGAATAAAATGAATATTTAAATAAAATAAGCGTCCACTTTGTGGTGACGGCCTTTCCCAAGTACAGATTTTTTGGGGGGGGAGGTTTTTCTTTCATTTAAGTTGGTTAGCGCCTGTCTGCTTTTCTGCAATCTGACTTTCAAAATAAAAGCACTGTACTTTACATTTCACTTTGACTTCCTGGTCACTGAGGTATAGTCAGTGGGAGCGCTGCATGTGTAACCGGGTCATACTTTAGCCACGTCTGGCCAAAACGGTGTGCAGTAGAAGTAATTTCATATTCATGGGTCGGATAACAAGAGGGGAAAGGTTCGTGTGGCATAACGTTCTGGTCTGAGTAGACTTCAGACTTTTCTAAGGGGAAATGGCAGTCATGTCTGCACGGTTGTGATTCACCTAATAAATGCTTGAAAAGAAAATGTCTACACTCGCATCCAGATTTGTACCAACATTTAGGCCACTTTCATCAAAACTCCAATGCCACACTACATGTAATGTAGTTGACTGCTGCTTTAAGGTAAACGACTATGATGAATGTTTAGTCATAGCAATAAATTAGGTCACCAAGCTCTTGCTAAATGATCATGGTGTTGAGGTTATTCTTTAAAATCATGGATCAGATTTCACTTGATTGTCCAGGCATAACTAATTTTGTGGTTAGGTGATTCCTTGTATTTAATGTTGCCATTAATACCGCAGCCTTTATAAACCCATGTGACTCTAGGTGCAGGTTATTCCCTGGGTCATTTCGGACAGCAACTACGTGCGCTCCCCAGCTCAGCGTTTGGACCCCAGCAAGACGGTGTTTGTGGGTGCACTGCATGGCATGCTCAATGCAGAAGCTCTGGCAAGCATCATGAACGATCTGTTTGGAGGAGTCATGTATGCTGGCATTGACACAGACAAACACAAATATCCCATAGGTAAGACCACATGGGCCAGGTTTTCACCCTTGTTTGTTCTTCCTGTCAGCTGTTCGATTATGGATTCTCTTTCCCATTACAGTGAAGAGCTTCCATTTTCCTTCTTGATAGAAAAAAACAAATTTCCATCGATTGAGCCTCGGTGTGTGAACACTTGATCATTAATTTCCTGTGTACACGGTCATAAAATGTGGTCTAATTGAGTCTTGTGAATCTTTAGCATGACCGTGAACAATTAATTCATAAGGCATGCCAGGAATGTTGTGGAACTAAAAGTTTTCTAGAGGGTCAAATTCTGATCATGCACATATGATCAACTGCAGGGAATGTTTGGTTGACCTTATTGCCAAATGAGCGCAGGCCAATTAAATCAAAGTTACATTTTGTTTACCCTTTTCAATAAAAATATGGAAACAGTTGTCAGGTAGAGTCAAGCAGACTGTTCTGGTGATTTTGAAGACAGTCCATTTTATGACCATTTAAGCAAATCCAGAGATTTCAAACTTTCTCATCACATTCCAATGCTTTGGAGGTGAACTGCTTGCCAACAACCCCTTGAATTCCATGGTGCTTTAGCCCTGTTTAACACGAACTACAATTGGCAAAAAGTGGTGCACGCTGTAAAGTGCAAACCAAATGCTCAGGAGCAAATGTGTGCTTAAGCCTCGTGTTGTCAATATGCTGCTGCCCTATCATGTTTCTATTTTCTCAACTTGTATTGCTATTATATGGCTATTTGGTTTTTATCTGGCCCTACTGCTTGTAGTTAATGAATTCAAACTTAGTCATCTTTTGTGGGTTTAATGCAAAGTGACACATTGTATTTGAAATTCAACTTAATGTGTGCAGGCTCTGGACGTGTGACTTTTAACAATCAGCGAAGTTACTTGAAGGCAGTGTGCGCAGCCTTCGTGGAGATCAAAAGCCCCAAGTTTACAAAGAAGGTACCACAAACGGTTTGCACATTGTGAAACCTGCAGGTAACATCCAAACTTTTTTTTTTTTTTTTTTTGGCCCGGCTTTCTCTTCAGGTCCAGATTGATCCTTACCTGGAAGACTCCATGTGTCAAGTTTGCCTCCGCCAAGCCGGGCCTTTCTTCTGCAGAGACCAAGTCAGCATTCCGGCAAAATAAAAATTTTGCTTTAGTACTATAGAACCGATCTTTAAATTTACCAGATGAAAATGTATTTGTGTTTGTGCACACGCAGGCCTGCTTCAAGTACTACTGCCGCTCGTGCTGGCACTGGCAGCATTCCATGGACATCCTGAGCAACCACCGGCCTCTCATGCGCAACCAGAAGAACAAGGACTCCAGCTAGGAGGGGCCCGGAGTCAGACTCCCCTTTGGGGCCGGGCCGCAGAGCATGAGTCGGCCAGTTGGCCGTCGGTGTGCGGGCGAGGCACTCCACCAGGCACTGGGATCACTGTAGGAAATGTTCACTTTTTGCACTTGCTCTATTTTTGCCGTTCACAGTTGGCACTATGCACCGTGACCTTGTTGGGAGAGACAAGGGACCGTTCACTTTTCCAGCATTTTCTCAAACACTTGAGTCAGATGAAGGTTAAGAAGTGGAGGAAAATGCCCCCAATTTGTTTTTGGTTTACATGTTGCATAGTGAAGAGCAGTCACGCAAGTCTCATTGCCTTTCATTGGCAAACGCCATACAGTGCCTTTAAATTTTTAGTTCCTTCCCTCAGTTGGCTTTTTTTTTTTTCCCCCCCTTCCCAGCGCAAGCCAACTGGTGTTTCTTACTTTGGGAGTTGAATGTTGGGCTTCATTTAACCAGTCGCATTTCAGACTTTTACGCAGTTTTTTACTAATTTGTACACACAATGGTTTTAAGTCATGACATGAGAAATTTGAACAGAAATTCTACCTGGTGGCTGTTTTGGAGAATCTTTTTTTTTTTTCCCCCCCTCATCAGTTTTTTTTTTTCCTGACCGCTTTTTTATTTGCCCTGGCAAATTTCAACATGATGGGCACAGTTTGGAACTCCAACTAACTTGCTTTGTTGCAGTTGTATTGTCAAATGTGGGTTCCAGTAGTGATGGATACTGCTTCAACTTGTCATCGTTTCAAACCTACCTTGAGTGAATGGTTTTTTTTTTGCACTTTTTTAATTTGCACTTGAGAGGTGACAGTGGTTTTAATCACATTAGTACATTGGTAGGAGGATGCGGCTGTGAAAGAGCTGCTTGTCTCCTGTTGAATGTAAGAACTTCCACCTAGTTGATCAAATAGTCCACCCAGACCTTCAGTAGACTCCCAGCGCACACTTTGTAAACCTAGTCTGCCTTCCTGTTGCGGTTGGATGTGATTGCATAAGCTGTGTGCCAAAGACTGTCGTTCCTCTCGCCATTCAGTTCCTTTCACCCAGCTGCTTTTTACAGTTTGAAAAGTCTACCTCATTGTGGTCTGCCAAGTTTGCTGCTTACAGTTGTGGAGTATGTTCAGATTGGGCACAATAAAGGTGTTTAAGCATTAAACTGCACTGTCTGGACTGTTAATGGAAGGCCATGCAAACTGCAGCCATCTTGAAAGTAAACATTTGTTTGTTTTTAAATCTGCTTATTTTAAATTGAGTACATGGGCGTTCAAATGTAGGAATAGACTCTCCGACTTAACGTTCTTAGGAAGACTAATTTGGCTGTTATGAAGACCCGACTGAGTTTTCACAGCGAGAAATGCTATAGCGGTAGGGGTGGAGGACTTGCCTATCTTGTTAAATTAGAAATTAAACTGTAGTTAAGAACATTATAAGGTCCTTTAACTAACCACAGCCAAGGCTGATGACCTCTTGACCTGTTCAATAAAAAAAAGAATGCCTAAATAGAACTGGTCTGATGAAATGAAGTTGGACAAAAGATCACAAAAAGCTGCAACCAATATGCAAGGATCCAAAGGAATTCAAGAAAAGATGAGAAAGTATTGACATGTGTCATTCTGGAAAGGGCTGTAAAAGCCAACGCTTTTGGACTCTTAACAGAGCAGTTAACCACAAATTTGAGGATGGAATAGTGAACCCGACCAACAAAAATGACTGTTCATGGATGATACACGCACCCACGGAATAAAAACTTATGCATTAAAATTTCGACTACGATATTACATTAATTATCGATAACCCTGCATCTTCCCACTGTTAAGCTGATGCCCAAACCAGTGGACCACGGTGGCGCTGCTATACCAAGCTCGTAAGTAAATACCCAAAAAGGCCTTTACATACCCGGTCGTTCAAAAAAAAGGCTTGACATGCAAACTCTGCAGATGATGGCCGAGACCTTGATTTGAACTCTGCACCGGGAAGCTGACACAAGAACCAGTTGCCCACAGTGGCACTGCTTTATTGAACTTGTAACAACCCAAAAAGGTCTTCTTATACATGGTCGTTAGAAAAAGCTTGACATGAAAGCTTTGGAAAGGAAGGCCGAGACCTGGATTGGGCTAAAACACTTTACTATACATGGTTGATTTTTCGGTTAAAAATCCCTTACTATACATGGTCGTTTTTTTTCGGTTAAAACACCTTACTGTTGTCTTATACGTGGTAGTTTTTTTTTGCCTAAAAACGCCTTACTATACATGGCCGGGTTTTTTTCCGCCGAGAAACGCCTTACTATACATGGTCGTTTTTTTCGGCCAAAAACGCCTTACTATATATACATGGTGGTTTTTTTCGGCCAAAAACACCTTACTATACATGGTCGTTTTTTTTCGGCCCAAAATGCCTTACTATACGTGGTCGTTTTTTTCGGCCCAAAACTCCTTAGGTCGGTTGTTGTCCTTGACCATACCTCATAGGTGTCAAACTCAGGTCCTGGAGGGCCGCTGTCCTGCATGTTTTCCAAGTCTCCCTGTTGCAACACACCTGATTCAAATGAACAGGTTCAATGTCAGGCTTCCGCAGAGCTTGCTGACGATCTGTTCATTTGAATAAGGTGTGTTGCAACAGGGAGACTTGGAAAACATGCAGGACAGCGGCCCTCCAGGACCTGAGTTTGACACCTATGCCATACATGGTCGTTTTTTGGGGGCTAAAAACGTCTTACTATACATGGTCGTTTTTTTCGGCCCAAAAAAGCCTCACTATACATGGTCGTTTTTTTCGCCTAAAAACGCCTTTTATACATGGTCTTTTTTTTCGGCCAAAAATGCCTTACTATACGTGGTCGTTTTTTTGTCCTAAAAACGCCTTACTATACATGGTCGTTTTTTTCCGCCCAAAACGCCTGACCACACGGTCGTTTTTTTCGGGCCAAAACGCCTTACTATATATACATGGTCGTTTTTTTCGGCCAAAAACACCTTACTATACATGGTCGTTTTTTTCGGCCCAAAATGCCTTACTATACGTGGTCGTTTTTTTCGGCCCAAAACTCCTTACTATACATGGTCGGTTTGTTGTCCTAAAACGCCTTACCATACATGGTCGTTTTTTTCTGTCCAAAAAAGCCTTCCTATACATGGTCGTTTTTTTGGGCCAAAACCGCCTTACTATACATGGTCGTTTTTTTCGGCCCAAAATGCCTTACTATACGTGGTCGTTTTTTTCGGCCCAAAACGCCTGACTATACATGGTCGTTTTTTTCGGCCAAAAACGCCTTACTATACATGGTCATTTTTTTCTGCCCAGAAAGCCTTACCATACATGGTCGTTTTTTTCTGCCCAAAACGCTTTACTATACATGGTCGGTTTTTTCGGCCAAAAACGCCTTACTATACGTGGTCGTTTTTTTCGGCCAAAAACGCTTTACTATACATGGTCAATTTTTTCTGCCCAAAAAAGCCTTACCATACATGGTTATTTTTTGAGGGCTAAAAACGCCTTGCTATATATACATGGTCGTTTTTTTCGGCCAAAAACGCCTTACTATACATGGTTGTTTTTTTCACCTAGAAACGCCTTACTATACATGGTCGTTTTTTTCGGCCAAAAACGTCTTACTCTACATGGTCGGTTTTTTTTGCCTACAAATGCCTCACATGGTCGTTTTTTTCGGCCAAAAACGCCTTACTATACATGGTCGTTTTTTTCGCCTAAAAACGCCCTACTATACATGGTCTTTTTTTTGGGCCAAAATTGCCTTACTATACATGGTTGTTTTTTTCACCTAGAAACGCCTTACTATACATGGTCGTTTTTTTCGGCTAAAAACGCTCTACTATACATGGTCGTTTTTTTCACTTAAAAACGCCTGACTATACATGGTCGTTTTTTTCGGCAAAAAACGCCTTACTATACATGGTCGGTTTGTTGTCATAAAAAACGCTTTACTATACATGGTCAATTTTTTCTGCCCAAAAAAGCCTTACCATACATGGTCGTTTTTTTCGGCCCAAAATGCCTTACTATACGTGGTCGTTTTTTTCGGCCCAAACGCCTGACTATACATGGTCTTTTTTTTCGGCCAAAAACGCCTTACTATGTATGCATGGTCGGTTGGGGGCTAAAAACGCCTTAAAATATGGTCGTTGTTTTTGGCCCAAAACGCCTTACTATACCTTTTTTTGGCCCCGCCTTACTATGCATGGTCGGTTTGTTGTCCTAAAAACGCCTTACTATACATGGTCGTTTTTTGGAAAAACTATTGTCTTACTCTACATGGTCGGTTTTTTTGCCTACAAATGCCTCACATGGTCGTTTTTTTCGGCCAAAAACGCCTTACTATACATGGTCGTTTTTTTCGCCTAAAAACGCCCTACTATCCATGGTCTTTTTTTTGGGCCAAAATTGCCTTACTATACATGGTTGTGCCTAAAACACCTTACTATACATGGTCGTTTTTTTCGGTTTACTATACATGGTCAATTTTTTCTGCCCATTGCCTTACCATACATGGTATTTTTTGGGGGCTAAAAACGCCTTGCTATATATACATGGTCGTTTTTTCGGCCAAAAACGCCTTACTATACATGGTTGTTTTTTTCACCTAGAAACGCCTTACTATACATGGTCGTTTTTTTCGGCTAAAAAAGCTCTACTATACATGGTCGTTTTTTTCACTTAAAACGCCTGACTATACATGGTCGTTTTTTTCGGCAAAAAACGCCTTACTATACATGGTCGGTTTGTTGTCATAAAAAACGCTTTACTATACATGGTCAATTTTTTCTGCCCAAAAAAGCCTTACCATACATGGTCGTTTTTTTCGGCCCAAAATGCCTTACTATACGTGGTCGTTTTTTTCGGCCCAAAACGCCTGACTATACATGGTCTTTTTTTTCGGCCAAAAACGCCTTACTATGTATGCATGGTCGGTTTTTTGGGGGCTAAAAACGCCTTACTAAATATGGTCGTTGTTTTTGGCCCAAAACGCCTTACTATACATGGTCTTTTTTTTGGCCAAAAACGCCTTACTATGCATGGTCGGTTTGTTGTCCTAAAAACGCCTTACTATACATGGTCGTTTTTTTCGGCCAAAAACGTCTTACTCTACATGGTCGGTTTTTTTTGCCTACAAATGCCTCACATGGTCGTTTTTTTCGGCCAAAAACGCCTTACTATACATGGTCGTTTTTTTCGCCTAAAAACGCCCTACTATCCATGGTCTTTTTTTTGGGCCAAAATTGCCTTACTATACATGGTTGTTTTTTTCGCCTAAAACACCTTACTATACATGGTCGTTTTTTTCGGCCAAAAACGCTTTACTATACATGGTCAATTTTTTCTGCCCAAAAAAGCCTTACCATACATGGTTATTTTTTGGGGGCTAAAAACGCCTTGCTATATATACATGGTCGTTTTTTTCGGCCAAAAACGCCTTACTATACATGGTTGTTTTTTTCACCTAGAAACGCCTTACTATACATGGTCGTTTTTTTCGGCTAAAAACGCTCTACTATACATGGTCGTTTTTTTCACTTAAAAACGCCTGACTATACATGGTCGTTTTTTTCGGCAAAAAACGCCTTACTATACATGGTCGGTTTGTTGTCATAAAAAACGCTTTACTATACATGGTCAATTTTTTCTGCCCAAAAAAGCCTTACCATACATGGTTATTTTTTGGGGGCTAAAAACGCCTTGCTATATATACATGGTCGTTTTTTTCGGCCAAAAACGCCTTACTATACATGGTCGTTTTTTTCGGCTAAAAACGCTCTACTATACATGGTCGTTTTTTTCACTTAAAAACGCCTGACTATACATGGTCGTTTTTTTCGGCAAAAAACGCCTTACTATACATGGTCGGTTTGTTGTCATAAAAAACGCTTTACTATACATGGTCAATTTTTTCTGCCCAAAAAAGCCTTACCATACATGGTTGTTTTTTGGGGGCTAAAACGCCTTACTATACATGGTCGTTTTTTCCCGCCTAAAAACGCCTGACTATACATGGTCGTTTTTTTCGCCGAAAAACGCCTTACTATACATGGTCGTTTTTTTCTGCCCAAAACGCTTTACTATACATGGTCAATTTTTTCTGCCCAAAAAAGCCTGACCATACATGGTCGTTTTTTTGGGCCAAAACCGCCTTACTATACATGGTCGTTTTTTTCGGCCCAAAATGCCTTACTATACGTGGTCGTTTTTTTCTGCCCAAAACGCCTGACTATACATGGTCTTTTTTTTCGGCCAAAAACGCCTTACTAAATATGGTCGTTGTTTTTGGCCCAAAACGCCTTACTATACATGGTCTTTTTTTTGGCCAAAAACGCCTTACTATGCATGGTCTGTTTGTTGTCCTAAAAACGCCTTACTATACATGGTCGTTTTTTCGGCCAAAAACGTCTTACTCTACATGGTCGGTTTTTTTTGCCTAAAAATGCCTCACATGGTCGGTTTTTTCGGCCAAAAACGCCTTACTATACATGGTCGGTTTTTTCGCCTAAAAACGCCCTACTATACATGGTCTTTTTTTTGGGCCAAAATTGCCTTACTATACATGGTCGTTTTTTTCGGCCAAAAACGCTTTACTATACATGGTCAATTTTTTCTGCCCAAAAAAGCCTTACCATACATGGTTATTTTTTGGGGGCTAAAAACGCCTTGCTATATATACATGGTCGTTTTTTTCGGCCAAAAACGCCTTACGAAACATGGTTGTTTTTTTCACCTAGAAACGCCTTACTATATACATGGTCGTTTTTTTCGGCTAAAAACGCTCTACTATACATGGTCGTTTTTTTCACTTAAAAACGCCTGACTATACATGGTCGTTTTTTTCGGCCAAAAACGCCTTACTATACATGGTCGGTTTGTTGTCATAAAAAACGCTTTACTATACATGGTCAATTTTTTCTGCCCAAAAAAGCCTTACCATACATGGTTGTTTTTTGGGGGCTAAAACGCCTTACTATACATGGTCGTTTTTTCCCGCCTAAAAACGCCTGACTATACATGGTCGTTTTTTTCGCCGAAAAACGCCTGACTATACATGGTCGTTTTTTTCGGCCCAAAACGCCTGACTATACATGGTCGTTTTTTTCGGCCCAAAAAAGCCTTACCATACATGGTCGTTTTTTTTGTCCTAAAAACACTTTACTATCCATGGTCGTTTTTTTCACCTTAAAACGCCTTATTATACATGGCCTTACAATATATGGTCGTTTCTTGGGGCTAAAAATGCCTGACTATACATGGTAATTAGAGAAAGCCTTTATATATATATGCAAACAAAGGGCTAGACCAGGATTCAAATCCTGCATCTTCCCACTGTTAAGTTGACGCCCAAACCAGTGGACCATGGTGGCGCTGTTATACTAACCTCATAAGTAACAACCCAAAAAGACCTTTACATACCTGGTCGTTCAAAAAAAGGCTTGAAATGCAGACTGCATATGATGGCCGAGACCTTGATTTAAACTCTGCACCGCTGCGCTGGGACGCTGACACAGGAACCAGTTGCCCCCAGTGGCACTGCTTTATTGAACTTGCAAGTAACAACCCAAAAATGTCTTATTTTTCATGGTCAATTTTTTGGTTAAAAATGGCTTACTATACATGGTCGTTTTTTTTCGGCAAAAAAACGCCTTACTTTTATACATGGTCTTTTTTGGGGGGCAAAATATCCATCCATCCATCTTCTACCGCTTATCCGAGGTCGGGTCGCGGGGGCAGCAGCTTTAGCAGGGAAGCCCAGACTTCCCTTTCCCCAGCCACTTCTTCCAGCTCTTCCCGGGGGATCCCGAGGCGTTCCCAGGCCAGCTGGGTGACATAGTCTCTCCAGCGTGTCCTGGGTCATCCTCGGGGTCTCCTCCCAGTGGGACATGCCCGGAACACCTCACCAGGGAGGCGTTCAGGAGGCATCCTAATCAGATGCCCGAGCCACCTCATCTGGCTCCTCTCGATGTGGAGGAGAAGCGGCTCGACTCTGAGCCCCTCCCGGATGACCGAGCTTCTCACCTTATCTCTAAGGGAGAGCCCGGACACCCTGCGGAGAAAACTCATTTCGGCCGCTTGTATCCGGGATCTCGTTCTTTCGGTCACGACCCACAGCTCGTGACCATAGATGAGGGTTGGAACGTATATATATATATATATATATATATATATATATATATCAGTGGCGGATGCTGGTCTGTCAAGGAGGGGAAGCTCAATTTTGGCCGACGTCATAAAATGTGTCCATTTATTTATACGTGATTTCTACTCTCCGTTACGTTTCAAGAAAATTATCTGTGACTCTGTCATACCAAGGCGTCTTTTCCAGGGACTTAACTAGTGTCCTACAACTACAATAACACGCACCAGAAATAAAAGATTAATTCGTCGCTAATCGTTTTCAACAAAGAGTGTCACTAAGATGATTAGAAGAAGCGTCCAGTTCAATTTTGAACAGAATGAGAATTGAAAGATGCTCCCACGGATGCTGACACTAAAAGATCGGTGATTGGCTCATTTCGCTGTCAATCAAAAGAGATTCAGCCTCAGACAGATCATCCAATCATCATTTATCAGCATTTATCCAATGACTCGTCTCGTGTCAATGCATTGGGACAACCTACACTGAACTCTCTTGACGCCGAGCGTCCGCGCGGTCGATGCTCAGCGTCCACACAGTTTAAAGCACAGTGAAGCTGCGGGAATGAATGAGAAGAGAGTCGCATCGTAACCAGTCTTAAGAAGCTGATTCGGAACAAAAGTTGAGCGCGTTGTAGCGCATATTTAGTCAATGACATGTCCACACAATTGTACGTACACACATATATTTGATCACTTTTTTGGACATTTATGGGGAAGCTGAGCTTCCCTTGCAGTCTTAGAGCAATCGCCTCGAATATATGTGTGTGTATGCAGATGCTAGATCATAGATAGCACAATTATATAGAAAAGTCTCTGGATGACATCGCGAACTCAAGGGGGTTGCAAAGGGCAAAGAAAATACTGACTGATCCATCCCACCCTGGCAGGTGCCTCTTCAACCTCCTGCCCTCAGGCAGGAGATATAAAGTCATGAGAAGCCGGACAAACAGACACAGAAACACTTTCTATCCCTGGGCAGTCAGGCTGTTGAATCAAAACTCTCAAATTGTGTGCATGTGAATGTGTAGGCCTATAGGAGTGCAATTTTATTATATACCTCATGATTCATATAATTTTTAAAAATCCATTTTATAACGTTGAATCTCAACTTTGGAACACGTGTATGTGATTGTGTGTAGGTCTAGGGGAGTGCAATGTATTTTTATTTTTATTTATATACTATTTTTTATATTCACGATACACTGGGGGGGGGAAGCTCCTGCAAAATCTCGTTGTAACAAGTGTGCAATGACAATAAAGTATTCATTCATTCAAGAACCATGGTTGATTGTCACCCAGCAATGACATGTCTTTATTAGCAAAAGGAGTAAGAAGGCTCTACAGTCCTCGTGGGGTTTTGAAGTTCATGCCAATAACGGGCTGAGTCACTTGAAGCTTGGAGATGTTACCAAAATCCTGCAACAAAGACGACGCAACGTGAACATTAGGAAGTCACTTTGAATTCAACTCAGTCGGGGTGTGTGCGTGTGCACTTACAAGCAGCTTGAGCATGTCTTTGGTCTCGGGGTCCACCTCAATGATCTCTTGGTCCAAAGCAGAGATCTGGAGGAGGATACACACGTTGTGACTCATGCTACTCAGCATTCCAGATGATACAATTGAATAAATAAAGCTTAAAAGTTGTACCTCAGGCACATAGTTGTCCCTCCTCTCCCTCTCCTCCTCCTGCAGCTTGATGGAGATGCCCCTCACCGGACCGCGCTGGATGCGCTTCATCAAGTGTGTCACGTAACTACGACACAAACAACTAGCTGAGTGGACGAAATACTTCATATTAAATATGTTGTGCCCCATTAAATAGCAAACAAAGTCTGATGAGCGGCTCCTTCTTGTTTTTTGTTAAGAGGAAAGAAATGTCATCTAACACATTTGACAATAAAGTTGCATTCAATTCAATACAAGAGCTGGATTTGTCGTAATTATGATACAGAGTGCTACTATTTTTTTGGACCAAGTTCTTGTGTTGGATTGTGCACCAGGGGTTGTCACAAGCAGGGACTTGCACAAACTTTAAAAGTCCCAAATACATGTTCTTCCTTGGCAGCTACCATTTCATGATGCTGCTTGACGCACAACGAAGGCTAAGGACAGTTGTCTTCAGACCATCGATTTCATTTCATGCATAGTATTTTGGAGACATTTTAATTTTCCTAACCGTTCAGTCTTTCTTTCTTTTGTATCTCGGCGGAGTTGAAAATCAGCGGGAAAAAAGCAATGCTGTTCTCCTCCCGAGAACCTGATGCGCCCTCGCACAATTCCCTCCCATCAATTGACTGTTTTCTCCCAGAGAGGCCCAGACTTCAAACTCACCCTGCGATTTTGTTGCGAAGAGGTTTGCTGGGGATGATGGCGATCTCCTCACATAACCGCTTGTTGGTGTGGAAGTCGTTGCCCAGGCGCGTGTAGTACTTCTCAATGATGACCCTGGCGGCCTTCTTGACTGTCTTCGTCCTGACTCGTCCCTGATGACACCCAAAATACAATACAAAGCCTCGTCACTTGCTATGGTAAACGCAGCCACAAGCACACGGTGTGGGCATTTCCTTCACCAATTGCCAAATTTTAGCTGCCTTACTAATATAAACTCTACTGCACCCAACTCGGTGTTTACACAAATAAGATGGGTTGGTTTTTTTTGCTACAGGCAGCGACTAAGCGGATTCCCTCTGAGTCCATTCGAATGTGGATTGTATTCCTTCTCCATCGCTGTCTGCAGTACACCAAAAATGTCATATCAAGAGGAATTCTTGGTGTAATTTGCGTGAGAAACACCGTTTTTTACTGTTGACTGCGCACTTAGAAGATGCTGATGGAGAACGATTGTTACAGGGTGTTCGGTCCCGACGTAGATGATACCCACCATGTTGATTCAGGCCGGTAAAGAGGACGTACTCAACTTTGAACCGGAAGTTACAACACGCATCAAAGCAACACATTGAAAAACACTGCCGCCTTGCGGTCAGAGGCGAAAATAGCAACATACGTCACCATGCGGCTATTTCGAAAAAAATGAACGTGAACACTGACACTCAGTTATTTAGAATTGTATGCTTTGGTATATGTCATTTAAAAACCGTTAAAAATGATCATTTAAAAATGTAACTGCTTAGTACAGATTAACGTGCAGTATAATATGTTCACTAAACCTAAAATATGGATTTTAATTATTTGGGAAATTATATCTTCACGCAAATGATACACTAGCCACACAATGTCCTAAGGACTTGAAAAATATAGGCGTATTGGTATACAGTATTTAATTTGTTATATGTACTTGTTGAGGATTTGTGTTGTGTGTAGCGCTCTTGCTCACTGTTATTGTGAAGGGACATACCGGATGTACATGTGAGCGCAACTTCCGCCTTTGTTTAAACTGACGCTATGTTCATGGCCACCGTCCGTGTTACGACGTGCTGCCAAGTTGTTCTGGCAATATAATAAATATGCCTGAAGTGGTCATCTGAACGTGTCTTATTTTTGCACAAGTCTACCGGCCATTCTGTCGTGATTCGCAGCACCACCTCCTTAACAACTCAGTGGTTTGGGTAAAAAAAATGGTGATCCTTTACAAATACTGTTTTCACACAAAGCCTCCTTACAAAAATATTAAAAGTATCATACAAGCAAGTGATGATGATAATCAGATTTGTTCCATTTACTCAGTGATTTAATATTCTCTCTTATTTCAAAGCATAATAAATCATGAAGAAGCCCCTTATGCTCAGGGAACAAAGGTTTGTTCCCACATAGTGGAAAATCACCCTGAACAATTAATTTACTTAAATATGTAATGGGCAATCCTTCAAGATACGTTGAAACAGAAGTTTGTCAATTCAGAAGCATTGTAAAAGCAGATGTATAATGTACTAGTACAAACCAAAACAATAGCTAAAAGCAAAAGGTGGCGAAATCTTTTATTTGACATAAAAAAGGGTGCAAACTGGATTTCCCTTTAGGCGTGGAGGGAATAAAAAGTGATTTTTCATGTGAAACAAATCTAACATGAATCCAAGGAGGGGAAGAACAAGCAATTCATATAAAAAAAAAAAGGCGGGGGGCAGTTTGGAAACGTTTTCATCAAATTAAAAATCAGAACGACTAAAAGTAGGAAATTTGGGTCCTTCACTGTTGAAGCCCTTGACCAACTCAAAGTTCATTTTTGAAGTGACATTCATATTTCAACACAATAATACTTATTTACAGTTTTAAGATTTCTCGTAATCATAGATCTGGCGGGAAAATTGTGTCGAGGGGAAAATAAACTCTTGGAGCTGTACAACTACATTTTCCACAGTTTGGAAGGTGGGGGTGGGGGAAATAATCAAACAGTTTTTATATGGAATTCCAAAAAGAAAGAACCAAGACTACCATTGCAAAGTCTGTACAATTTACAATTCTCAAATAAGCGTCACAACATTGCAGTAAAGGTCAACCTCTTCTTCAGAGAAAAAAAATACAGTAAGTCCAAGACAATTCTACAGTACAGCAATGAGGGAAAAGTGCCAGAGAACCCAAAAGGTATGAAGCCTTCCATAACCACTTGAACTGTCCTTAGCTTTGTTTTCTGCGTCGTTGACTCCAAAGCTCTGGATGTCACACACAACCACAAGCTTGACGCAACAATACAGGATGAGCTCTAAAATTTGCTAGAAAGAAAATGGAATGTCTTTTTATCATGTTCATGAACCGGAAGCCATAACGTCTCACAGAGCCGACAATAGACGTGATCCACGGGAGACGGAGCGCTGTCTTCCCGAGATAAGCCATGCACATACTAATCATACCGTCGCACTGCAGGAGGCCCACAAATGCAAAGGGAATAAAAGGCTGCAAGTGCTGCGACGCCCTGAAAGGAAGAGGCAGAAGAAATCTCAATCCTGGAGCTGTGACTACACTTTTCCTCGCTCTCTTCCAACACTTCCCGGTAACTGAATTCAGCCACCATGCACTGTGATTTTTCCTTTTTTTTTTAAATGGCGGTGGACACATTTTAATACCAAGGACACAAGGTGGAACCAGGTGGGAAAACAAAAAAAATGAACAAAAACATTCCACTCTCCTGGCACAGATCAAAGGCAGTAGTAGTAGTAGTCTCAGGAATGGCACAAGGCGAATCCAGGGGAAACACAAAACAAAACATGAAAGGCTATTTAGTTTGGCTTCAGCACCTCAATATCAGGGACAGGTTCACCTTTTCTCAGGGAGCCAAAAAGGACAAGGCCCTGCCCGCCTGCTGCCACTATTGGGAGTCCGAGGTCAAAAGGGCTTCCAGCTGAACATCTCATGTTGACCTGCTCCCAGTCTGACCGACATCACCGCCTGCCCAGCAGTCAACGGGCACCGTCAAGTCCCAAAGGGAAGCCATACCCGTCGTTCAAATAGCTCCATTGCCCACCGATTCCCCTCAGTCACTATTACAATGATGACTTCAACTATCAGAAAAAGGTCCTGCAGATGCTCATATTCAAGTACTTTCAATAACACAACTTAGGCCTCACGTGAGTGGCGAGGCCTAAGAACAAACCGACAGCTATACAGTGTAAATACACGCCACAAGCATATGGATTCGGTGAGATGGGGACATCTGCAACCTTTGCCTTCAAATAATACGCAAATGCAGGTCCACTTAACACCGCACCCAGGCCTCCATTGAGAGTGGATTCTTGTGTACATGCAGGGGGAGAGGGGAGGGGCGGGACATGGCGTACACACACACACACACAAAATGAGACAAATGAATGTGTATTCCCCGCCTGGCACACACTGAACGCCTAACACGACATGATTGAAGAATGAGCAAAGGAAGAACAAACAAATGTAAGTAGTGCAGTCATGATCTCAAGCTTTTTTTTTTTTTTTTTCACATGTTGCTACCTTTACCTTACTCATAAAGCCATGGCTATTTGGATTGAACAAACAATTGCATTGGAAAAAAATATGTTCACATTAGCAAGACATGAACTTAAAAAAAAAAAAAAATAAAAGCTGTGTTAGGAGGAAAGGCAAGGTGACGTACTGAGGATATTGTTTCAAGGCAGCCCTCCGCGACATGACGTCGAAACACAAATGATGCGGATACAATCTCTCTCCAGGTTGACAACAGTCGGGATCATCGAGCATTGCTTTGCAGTGTCTGGGGGGCTGGGAGGTGTCAGGCTGGAATCCATCAGTCACTCACAGTCCACAACTATGGGCTTTTTTTTTTTTTTTTTTATATATAAATCACTTAACCCCTCAAACTGCTGCAAATATAACAACGATCAGATCAGGATGCCGTTTTTTTTTTTACAGCAGTCAAGTGAGGTGGTTGTTTGGGGTTAAGGCAGAGAACAGTAGTATTGAGGAGCTCCAAAGCAACTACTGGTGCAGAGTCCATCACATCCCATCTCAAGAACATCACACGGCCTCTCCACCTTAAGTTTTGGTCTCACCTTGAACGTTGCGCTCTTTCCTTCCCATGCACAGGACAAACTACATAAATGCTCCGAATTCACTTACTTTTCGGTTCATACATTCAGCGTGTATGTTGGGAGAATTAGTAAGAAAACTGGCGGCAACCAAGAGATAAATATCATAAATAGTTTCTTCTTTCCAGCCCAACTCTGAGTGTTCACAAAACAGGGCAAGAGTCTGGAGGGTTGTAGTGTGTCGAGAGGGGCACTTGACCTCGGAGCCGGAGCAGAGATCCTCCTCTGAGAGCACAGTGCAGGAGGGGCGTGTGCGTGTGTGCGCGCGTGTGTATGGTGTCCTGTGCTCTCCGGTCCCACGGCTCACCTATTTGGAGGCAGAAAGTGCAGGAGCTAATGCAAGCGGTTTATGCTCTTGGCTCCTCATGTGTCATGCTTTACATTCAGTCCCACGTCAGGAATACCCACAATGGGATTTTTCATCAAAAAGAGTTAGCGACGGGGAAATGAAATATGATTCAGCGAGTCAAACGATCAATCATAAATGACAGGAGGAGAGAAGGAAAAAAAAAAAAGATGCAGAAAGGAGAAAAAATGCATCTGGAGCAAAATTACGCTTTGCAAAAGTTTCAACACAATGTTATCCCGCAAATCCTGGATGGGAAGGTTGGGGGGGGAAAAAAAAAAAAAAAAAAAAAAAAGATTCCCAGCAAATGAGCAGAGTGTGCCAAAAACATTTCGCTGGTCCTTTCAGAAAACGGCGCCATCGTGGGCTCTCCTTTCCCTGCGCTTGCATTCTGAATGGAACCTCACTGATTTCTGACAGCACAATCAACTGAACTGCCCGTAGACCATCATTTGTGTCGCGGCGTGTTCTTCTTCCGTTTTCGCTTGAAGAAGCAGCAGCACCTGCGGACAGAAACACACACACACACATTCAACTAACAGTTAGGCAAATGATGCGACACCGGCAGTGCTTGTACTGGTTCAGTATATGGACAAAAGAAAACTCTTTAGCCATCAATCTGGTGTTCGGCATGACCCTTTTATATCCTCCCCCTGAATCTCACGTCCTAATTTGAGTGTAGCTGGCTTCCAGATTTATGCCAACAATTGAGGGAAGGCCCTTTTTTTCCTGCTCCAGGATGACTATTTCCCAGTACGCAAGGCACAATACGGCATGCTTGTATCCGTTTGGTGTATGAAGTAGCACAGAAGCCCGACTTCAAAGCAATCAACCACCTTTGCGATGAACGACAAGACAGCCTGATATAGCCGCCAAGGAGGAGCTTATTACTGCTGCCTATTTCCAATTTAATGATCCACAGTGTATGCTGGAAATTACTTTGGCTCGTTTGCGTCAAAATAACTTCTAAATATATTATTTTAACAACTCAAAGAGGGGAAAAAAGATCTTCCAAGGGAAAGAATGTAGAGGAGTGCACACAAAGAGCCAAGACATGATGAGCCAGTGGTTCAATAAATGAACACAGAGACAACAAAGTTGTAGATTATGACATGACTGGGTCCTCTCGTTGTAATGCTCACGTTCCAAAAGGCTGACCGTATTTTCCGCACTATATATCACACCTAAAAGTGTTCAATTTTCTCAAAAGCCGACAGTGCGCCCGATAATCTGATGCGCCTAATAAAAAGACACCAACTCTCTCTCTCGTCTCCATTGAGTTTTTTCCCTGTTAGTGTTCCTTCTGCCATCTAGTGGTGATTATTTGCAGGAACCATTTGTAACCTAAAAGGGTTCTGCGCCCGACACTCAGACACCTACTTTGTGAGCTCTGCGCAGCCATAATAAAATGAAGGTAATATAACTACTGACTAGACCAGGGGTGTCAAACTCATTTCACATTGTGGGCCACATATGGACTCGGTCGATGTCAAGTGGGCCGGACCATTAACATTATACCATACTCTGCTCTAAATAACCAAAATATCATGTCTTTCCTTTATTTTGGTATAAAGAAGCATTGGCGCATTGATACCGTCTGCCGTGTTGGGTCTGTCTCAGTGCCAGACTGAGACTGCTGTTTTCTTCTCTGAACAAAACAATGTTGTCTTCTACTCTGATAAAAACGGTCTGCCCCTAGCGGACAATCCACGAATTGCATTTTATTAAAAATATTCATTTTGTGTCTTTAATGCATTTTTTCACTTTTAAATTATCCTGCGGGCCAGATTGAACCTCCTTGGGGGCAGGTTGCGGCCCGCGGGCCGTATGTTTGACACCCCTGAACGAGACGAAGGAAGGAGGAGACAAGACTTCTAAGGATATTCAGCCCCTTGTGGTTTGTGTGCCTTTTGGTTGATTCAATTGTCTTCATAACTTTTCTTTCATTTATTATTCTGTTATGACATTTTTATTTATGTTTCATGTCCGTGTTTGTTACCAGTTCTCATGGCTTTGTTACAGCTGCAGCGGTTGCGCTGTTTTGAATTGTGTTGTATTCCCTTGAGCGTAGCACCATCTAGTGGATGCAAAGTGCAACCGCAGCCACTATTGAGCTTCTATTCTATGCGCCTTACAATGCGGCGCACCCTACATATACGAAAACAGTTTTAAAATAGGCCATTCTTTGAAGGTGCGTTTTATAATCTGAAGCGCCTTATAGTGCGGAAAATACGCTAACTCCTTTACCCTGGAGCCAAACAAAAAGGGCCACGTCTTCTGACGCGTTTCAAGTCGCCACTCCTCGCGTTTGATACGCCATAGGCCACATGTCAAGGTGCTCCAATGAGTTCAGTTAAGAGTCAAAACCCAACGAGTGGGTTGTGCCCAGCCTAGGCTGATCCACTCCCTGTCCCATGAGGCTGAGGTGGACGAGCAGAGAGGGACTCACCACAGGTTGAGCATTTTCACGCAGCTACAGAAGAGAGAACAAAGAGTGTAAAGACAAAGGAAAGAAAGATTAATACAGCAAGAACAAGATGATGAGGACAGAGCGCGTGCAAAACACACACACGCACGGACATTTACAGGGGCAGGAGTGGGTGGGGGGTACGACAAGGAACTAGACCACTTGCTAGTTCTGGATTGGTTACAGGATCTCAGGAAGTTCACTTTACAGCATTGGATTCAGCACCCACCAGATTTATGCGAACGACAAAACGAGAAGAGGACAAACGCCTTCACCCACACGCGCGGCTCCTCATCTTGTCGATTTGAATTTTACTGGCAGGTAACACTGCGGCGTGCTGCCATGAGGTCACACATGTTAGGTCGGTGACGCGGCTATCGCCACTCCTCCTACACACCGTGTGGTGGAAACACAAGACCGGTCTAACATTTCAAATCTGAACTGGACATGGAGGTCGAGAGAAGTAAGTGACTTCTCATTGCATTTGCATGAATTCAGCTTCCACTCTCGAGTCTTGAATCCATCAGGAAAACGTGAAATGCTTCCTGAAAATGCTTTTGGACCACTCCTGTGATAACATCATCATCTCATTGTGTCCTTTCCACTTTTACCAAGCACTTCCACTCCCCCATCACGGTATATTTGGGTGGAATGCCAAGGCTATATGCGCAATGTTAAAAATGGCTCGATTATTGACCATGAGGTCTGATTCATTGCATCATATAAGGAAATTGCCAAAAAAGCCACGGTGGATAATACTGCCACTCCACTACCGTGCAAGACTTGTGGATGAGACTCAAAAGTAAACGGTAAACATTTTTCTTTTTCTGGAGGAAAAGGAAAAATGCTTGCAATTATGTGTCGTACTTGCAAATATCTCGACAACAGAAATGACCCGTACACAAAAACGGTCACGTTTAATCAGATTCAGAAAGCCACAGAATTTCTGTCATGTCAGTATTGATGGAGATGCTGATGTCCGCTATTTTCCCCGTCAGAAACGAATCGGCAAGCATATTGCGCGTGATTTTGTATTCGCGTTAGGTCATGAGGTATCTTCTAAAATCTGGTGTTGTGCTCGATAGATCTACTGCACAACATCTTCCAGGAGTGTCGAAATTTATGTTCAGCGCCATTTCACTGCGATTCGCTGTTAATTAGCCGGCAGCAGCGTGAGTCCTGTCGGAGCCATCAAAGTACCTGCCAGCCACGACGCCAATCATCATATCAAACAAGCGAGTGAATGGACACCACTGGAGGACGGCTCATCATTACACAAAAATAGAAACGAGTGCAAATGAGTGCAATTCATAGAAAGTAAATCATCTTCTGTTGAATCTTTTGATATCCATTCAGGAGAGGATGTCACCATTATGTGTAATTTACTGAAATGTAGGTCGCCCAATTTATTTTATAAGTCGATATTAGAAGTCATTTTGGTATTTTGAGCCCCAGTGCTGAAGGAAGATGTGAATGGGCTACGTTATCTTTTTACAGTGCAGTTCACCGAAGCCCCACCAAGAGGTGCCTCTTGGAGCAGATTGAAAGATAAGAGACAGCGCGCCTGGAAAAGAGTCACAGCATTTCACTTTTTCCACATTTTCTTATGTAACAGCCTCATCCCAAAATTAAATCAATTATTTTCCCCCCTCAAATTTCTACACAAAATGCCCGAGAATGACAATGTGGAGAAAAAGGATGTCTTCACATTGTCCTCTATTCAGACTCGTTCCGGAGGTCCTAGCGGTGAAAAATCATCCCAACTTCATGATGCTGATTTGTATTTTTTTCTTCTGTACCCTTTCCCAGATTTGTGCTTCGAGACAATCCTGTCTTGGTGGTCAACGGACAACTCCTTTGACTTCATGCTTGGTTTGTGTTCTAACATGAACCATCATCTGTGGGAGCTTATAGAGGTGTGCGCCTTTCCAAATCATGTCCAATCAAGTGAAATTACCAGAGGTGGACTCCAGTAAGGCTGTAGGAATCTCTCAAAGATTTTGGGTGGAAACACAATGCACTTGAGACTGTGAATACTTGCTATTTTTTTTTTACATTTGAAAAAAAAACCTACACCCACTTGTTTCTCCATATTGTTGTTATGAATGTTGCGTGAAGAATTTTGAGGGGGAAAAACTGAATTCCCAGTATTTTGGAATGAGACTGTGGCATGTCGAAAAAGGTGGAGCGCCGGATGTATTGTATATCAACAAATGTCGTTCTTCATAAGTTGAGTCAGAGCGACATTAATATCTGCATTTCGACTTGAATAAATAAGCAGCCATTCCCTTTCAGTCAGATGTTCCACCTAACAAGCACAACAGTTTTCATATGTAAGGAAGTAGCACCATTGAGGCAAGAAGCGCAAAACATTGGGGGGAGTGGTCAAAGCTGAAAATGAAAACCTCAGACTTCACACGATCAGTGTGTTATGTTTGGGGGCACGGGGGGGGGGGGGGGGGGGGAGTAGAATCACATGAAAATCTGATTGACAAATAGTCAAAGATGAGCAAGCCACACAGTCAAACGAGATACAAGCGGTTGGATCAAGATGAAGGGTGTCAACAGTTCCACGGAATGGCAAAAGGCAGCGAGAGCAAAGCAAAACGAGGTGGAGAGGAAGAGCAGGAAAAGAGAGGAGGCAGCATAAGGACAAGGAAGAGAAGCGGTGCGGCTGCGTGACACATACTTGGCCTCGTCGACCACTTCCACCTCTGCCTGGGCGGTGATCGGCGCATTGGAATGAGCTGCGAGCGGATCGTCGGCATTCAGCTCCCCGTTGGTTGAGCTGACCACCTGTGGCACACACAGACACACACATCTTCACATCACATCTTTCCGCTTGTGCTCTCGACCGCACAAGTACAAGTTAACATGTTCGCCCGCATCAGCGTGAAACCCAGCGGTGATTTCAGCGGGTGAAGACAATGCAACATTGCGACCTCATTGCTTTGCACAAGGGTCAGTCTCACAGTAGCAAAGAGCAAACCGCACATCAATAAAACAGAAGGCGCACTGCATTACTGGGCGGGATTATGCAGATTAACTGAAAGTTACACTGTTTCAGAAATGGTTCAAATTCATGACAAAAAAAAATCATGTCAGAACAGTATGCCTCACTAGGGGGCTGAACACATAAAGCATTCATAATGTTGTATGGCACTGATGGGTATTTTGAATTCTTTGTTTTTCCTGTTATAAAAAAATAAAAAAAAAAAATAATCAAACACACTTGAATAAATTGTACTCTTTTGTATGCATTCTGTACAGTCGAACCTCTCGAAGGTACCCGTTTACGTTTCCACTCCTATAATGTTCATATTTCAAAGTCCCGATTTCACCTGATTCATTTTTATTTGCCGATTTTAGAATGTACACACGCACACACAGTTAAAACATGGGAGAGTACCCCCGAGAAACTGCTGCGCAAAAGACGCAAAATCACCCATTGTATTTCATCTCAGGTCTGATGAATCACAATACATGGGCTGAATTCATCTCTTTGCATCTACGCTACCAATGCACAAAATGAACTGCATGGCCTCTATCGGTGCATTTAGCAGGCACGATCCTGGTCACGGTTCCTCGATCAGCATCCAAATCTGTTTGCGTGAGCAATCAACTCGGTGGCTGTTTTTGCATGTGTAAGCCTTTAATAATTCAGGCCCAATTTGAAATTCAGCAGACTATGTAGTAAATGATCAACATGAAGAAAGAAGTTCCTCAAAAATCTCATTCGAACAGTGCTCAATTGTGACATGCGAAAAGACTGGCACCCCTGAATCGAGAGCCGTTTTGCGACCATTAAACCTCTTCACGTTTTGATTTTTATTTGGCCTTTTCTAGCTTGTACTGTCATTGTTTCAAAAGAAGAACCAGCGTGGACATGAGGTGTTTAGAAAAGAATGGAAGAAAGAATATTCGTATACCATACGCTCCACAAAATAAAGTCACGTTTAACTGTTGCGGCGTCCGAACATTCTACATCAAATTCAAGGTTCTTATTTTTATACTTCTACATTAAAAAAATATACACCTAATATTTTTTTAATGTAGAAGTGAGGTGAATTATTGAGATGAGGTTTACTTCTTCCTTGTTAATAATTGTGCTTAAACATTGCCTAAAGCAGGGGTCTCCAACCTTTTTTGCCCCACGGACCGGTTTATGTCAGACAATATTTTCAGGGACCGGCATTTAAGGTGTGGCGGAAATAATACAACAAAATAATCTGGTATGAGCTGCATGAAAACTGTGATGTTTTCGAAATATAATAAACACATGGAACGTCTAATCTGGCCGCAACACTTTGATCGCTATGGTAATATTCAATGCCTTCAAAATACGATACAACGCAAATTCAAAGTGCATGAAAATGACAACTCACCACAGCGCCTGCCTGATTTTCTGCAACCAGACGGTCCCATCTCGGGGTAATAGGAGACAATGACACCTCAAGTGTGTGGTTTATGTCCAGTCTACTTCGTCATTTTGTTAGCAACAGCGCTATTGTGGCGATCTCAGAGTATTCAGCCATAACTTGAATCCAGTTGTCTCAAACATACTTTTAAGGCCGCCGTCATTTGCGATCTCCAGCAGTTTTTTTTACTCAATTTGCGAGCTCCAGAGTTTTGTTTTTAGCATAGTCGGTCACGTAGCGGAGAAGCGTGGTTTGACATGTGTCAGGCGTGACACAGACGGATGTAACGGAGAATCCCGTAATATTTCAAAATAAAACATCTTTCGTATTCCGAAATATAACGGAATTAAGGCAAATTCTTTCTGTGCTGCCCGGTACCAAATGCCTTGCGGACCGGTACCAGTCCGTGGACCGGCGGTTGGGGACCCCTGGCCTAAAGTATTTTAGCTTGTTTTGCATTTTTATCGTCATTATGGAATGGAATGGAATGGAATGGAATACAACTTTATTGTCAAATGTGCTGTACGTATGTGTAACATACAGCACAGATGAAATTTCTTCCCCCTCAACATAAAACATTATGGTTTAAATGTTAACATTAAGGTGACAATAGTTTGACCCTGCAATTATTTTTCACAGTTTCTGATAGAATGTTTTTTTTTTTTTTGGAAAGCTGTACAAATCGGAGGTCTACCAACATCCTGGAATGGAGTGTAATCCAGCTTCAATGTCCCACTGTATTGTGAGATGGATGCTCCTCTTGAAGACCATTTCAGAAGTATAGTTAGCACTAATTCGGGTCATCCTGCCATTCAAGAAGCTTCGTGTTTTCACGAGGTACGCAAAGATGTCATGACGAGTACAATAAAATCTGCTGCTACGTGGCATCATCACTGTCCGTGGGGTCAGGCACCATGACGACATGCATATGGTGGTGTGGGGGGGGGGGGGGGGGGGGGGGTGGAAAAACATTCACCAGCCAGAGGCACACAAGTTTGGGAGGACATGACAAGATCTGTCTCATACACCTCATTGACCAAATGGGACAAACTATGCATGAGACAATTTCGAATGACAAGACCACGGCGTGTGTAAGACCACATCAAATGTGATCAATTTCGAGCAGTAATTTCCTTTTCTCAGTTTATGGAGAGAAATTAATCTGAGAAATTGTCCTACTGCAAACCGGTTGCTTCTATGACAATGATGAAAAATGATGTACCAAAGCATTTACATTAAAATTTGGTTCACAATTATTAAAATTCTCATCAATTATCAGGGCTAATATAAGAAGGTTTTAGGTGCTTCTTGTTGAGAGGCCACCTGTGCGCTTGAGACAATGCCACCAAGGTGCGATAAGACAGATCTGAGGCATCAGACTTTGGATGGGGTGACGGGCTGATCAGGTGAGGGGTGTATACCTGCACTGAGCCCCCGTGCCTGTCCGCTGCTAGGTGAGAGGTCAGGTAGGAGGAGTTTGCTTGGCGAGAGGGCTGCACCTCCCATGCTCCTCGTCGATCAGAGACTGCTGTCTGCTCAGGAGTTGGGGACGCCGAGTGACGGGGGAGAAGTGGGTTTGGGGGAGCAATGAGAGAGGGAGGGATGATGGAACAGTTGCATTAGGAAAGATGGGCAATCAAGTGTGCCAGGCCAGGTTCATGCAAGCACCATGGAAATCGGAGAACGACCAAAAATAATAGTCAAATCAAACCAAGCAAGGTTAATAACCAGCCAGAGAACTGAAACAAATGTTCCAGAGACCAAACAAATTGTCAAAAACTGCCTTCTGCTTCAGCAAAAAATAAAATCTTGCTGAACCAATGATCAACCATCTACTGTGTTTCAGAAAACAAAACCTCATTGTTTATGAAGACATTTTGTAATCAAAATAAATACAATGGCAGCGTGGTCAACTCAGTGAGAACTGATTTCAATACTTGACAGCTGTCTAATCAGTTTCGATCTTCCAGGCCACTCAAATTGTACGCTACTTTTAAACTATACTACTGTCACATCATGTGGAAAGTGTTTTGAAAAAAAACATAGCATACTGAATTACATTGGCTTGAACTGAGCTATTTAACAGCTTCTGATGAGCCTTCGCCTTAACGCGGCGGAGGGGTTTGTGTGTCCCAATGATCCGAGGAGCTAAGTTGTCTGGAGCTTAGGTCCAAGGTGAAGGACCAAACAAAGTCAAGGCTCAAAAGACCCTTATGATGAATAAAACGTTCTCCCATGCCCGGACGTGAGTTGCCGGGGACGCCCTCTGGAGTCAGGTCTGGGGACTCCCTAGTTCTGTTGGGGGACTTCAATGCTCATGTGGGAAATGACAGTGAGACCTGGAAGGGTGTGGCTAGGAGGACACCCCCCTAACCCCCCGATCGGAGCCCAAGTGGTTTTCTGTTATTGGACTTCTGTGCTCGTCACAGATTGTCCATAATGAACACCATGTTCTAACATGGTGGTGTCCAGATGTGCACTTGGACACCAGGACACCCAAAGCCACAGTTCGATGCTCAACTTCATGGTTGTGTCATGGGATTTGTGGCTGAATGTTTTGGACACTCGGGTGAAGAAAGTGGCAGAGCTGTAAATTCATCTGGTGGTGTGCCGGTTCAACCTTGCAAACGTAAGGGTTTGCTGGGAACGTCTGGCAGAATCTCCTGTCAGAAAAGAGTTTCAATTCCCATCTCCGGCTGAACTACACCCAGTATCCCAGGGAGGTCCGGGGGACAGACAGTGAGTCCAAGTGGACCATGTTCCGCGCCTCCATTGTTGAGGTGGGCGATTGGAGCTGTGGCAGTCAGGTAACTGCCACATCATGGCAGCAATCCCTGAACCCGCTGGTGGACACGTTTCTTTGTAGTAGTTAGGTTTGTTTCTCTCTCAATATTAATTCCCATCAAATTAACATTTTAGCGTACCCGTCTACAGGTATTTTCTGAATAGAAATTGCTGTAGCCATGTGTGCACCAACCTAAACGCAGATCGTCCCAAATAGAAAAGCTTTCATACCTGATTCCTTATTGGTGGGTGTGCGGAGGTCCGGTCTCTGTGGGGATGGCTGTCTCTCGTGACTGCAGATGCCCCAGAGTCTATATGGACCGATCCCACTGGCGTGGGCTAAAGGAAAGGGAGAACTCATAAACACGCATCGGATGTGATGTTCGAGTTCACATTTGACACGTGTTACTTACAATCTGCCTGCCAACCCAGTCGTACGTGTAGTCGAAGGTGTATCCTTTGCGCTCAAACAATTCAGTGAATAAAGTCCTCAAATACTCATAGTCTGGCTTTTCAAAGAAGTCTAGCCGTCTTACATATCGCAGGTAGGTGGCCATCTCCTCTGAATGAAACAACATCACAGGTTATGAATTTAAGACAGGTAACAACATGCCCCGGTGCTTGTGGTGACCTATAAATTATATCATCTTTATCCATATTGTTTCCACAACTGCCAAATATGTTTGATAACTGAATGATTAACGGCTCTGTGGATTAGCATTACACTGGTAAATTCATCAAAATACCTGGAAAGTTCTCACACAGGACCTCGATGGGAGTGTTTCGTTTAGTGTCTCCAATCTTTTGGTATCGCTCTTTCAGTGTGTCAGCCTGCGGGAGATCCAACACATATCGAGCTCATGACATGAAGCAGTTGGATGGACTAGCACAGGGTAACAATGTTTGGATGGTCAACCAAATGTATGCACACCGACACGCCGAAATATAACAGCTCTTTTGTCTCTGGGAATTTTCGGGAATACTTTTTTTGTCTTTTTTATTTCATTTCTATTCAGTTTACCTCCAAGGTGCTACATGGGATTGGGTCAGGGGTCATTTGTTCTTCATACCATTCTCCTCCAAGCATTCACACAGTTATGGGCCTGGCACCAAGGCCTTCTATAAATCATTCGTGCTTTATGAAGCATAGAATTGCCCTCAAAAATTTTGATACAATGAAAAATTCAGATTCAAAGGAACTGATATACCTCAATTCCTTACATTGTATTTTCAAAACAATTACTTATAAAGGCATTCTAAGAAGCTCTTAATATTCTTTCTGGAGACAGATATTTACAGCCCCATTTTGAAAGCATTTTGGATGAGTAGATTGAAAACCATTCCATTGGATATATGAGAAAAAAATAAAATAAAAAAAAAAAAACTATTTTATATGTTACCTTGAGTCCTTGCCACGGCAAACTCCCACGCAGGAAATACATGAACATGTGACCTAAGGCTTCCAGGTCATCTCGTCGGCTTTGCTCTAAATCAAGAGTTAAAAACTTTCTCTGATGAACAATTTCAAGAGCCAAACCAACGGACATAAAGCTCTTTACAGCAGTGATTCTCAACTGGTGTTTCAGTACTCAAAAGTGGATCGTGCACCCAATTTTGGTGGGTTACGGACACCTAGTAAACAGTTAAAGGGAACAAATTGTATTTGAATATTTTTGGGGAGTGGTTGCGGGCGATACAGAGGCATACAAAGTTCCCACATCGAACACATTTGGGTAAGTGACAGGAAATGTTACTCACTTGTGCTCGAGTCATTAGTTTACCCGGTAAAAATTACAGTGCAGCTCAGCCTTTGCTTAGCAGGCATCATTGCAAGAAATATGCTTCTGGTGGAATTGTCGGATTCATTTGAAGGTGTTTAAAATTATTTGCCGTACATGTATCTTCAGAGGCTATTTTTGAATACGAAATGCTTTATTGTTCTTAACTTAGATAACAAGTGGGTCACAACTTCGCAACAACACAAATATGTGGGTGCCAGGATGACAACAATTGAGAAACACAGCTTGAGAGAACTTCAAAATAAAGCCAAGAGCCTTGAGTACCTTTGCCTAAATGCGTGTTGATGGACATGTAGCGGGCAGTGCCAGTCAAGCTCTTATGCTCCCGGTATGGAATGTGTTTTTTGGTCTCGGGGTCGATGTATTCTTTGGCCAAACCGAAGTCAATAATGTGGATAATGTGCTCCTTTTTATTCCCTTGCCGCCCAATGAGAAAATTTTCAGGTTTTACATCTCTATAGATGAGGTTTTTAGAATGCACATACTCCATTCGAGATATCTGGAGACAAAGAAAGACATGTCAGTCACAGTGTAAAAACAGAGAGACGAGGGCCAAAGACTGAAGTGCGAAGCGCACATGAGATTGGAAACAACTCACCAACTGAATTGCGATCATTAGGACAGTCTTCAATGAAAAGGTCCTGTCACATAGGTCAAATAAGTCCTCCAGACTTGGGCCCAAGAGCTCCAGAACCATGGCATTGTATTTCCCACAGGGTCCAAAGTAAAACACTTGCGGCACACCTTCGGCTAAAACACATAAAAACAAATTGTCAGAGAAGCAAACAGCAGCAACTGAGTAACATCGTGATGTCCTTGTGCGTGCACCATGGAAAATCGCCAACTCTTTCCACTCTCGCTCAGTCCAAAGGAGGCACTTCGCTACATAAACATGGGACTGTTTGATTTTATGGGAATCAGTTCCCGGCAATATCAAAAGAAGTGCCAAATTTGGTACCCAGCCCTACAACAGTACAGTATTGCAAACTTTTCATGGATTCACTCTTTTGATTCGCTATGTTGGAGAAGGCACTTCAGTCAGACACTCACATAGACCCTCACACTGACACAGCTGGCCTTGTTAAAAATATAAAATAAATCCTATGCCGTAAGTTTGGCACGGCACTTGAGTACTTTAACCATGTCATTGTTTGTGTGTAAAAAAAGCAAAATGCTCTTGATGCACCTTAGATGAAGGTAAGATCACATTTTCGCAACAATTTAGGCAGAAGCTGAGGTAAATCTCGCGGGTTCACATGATCTTTCCTGCAAGTGTATACGCATCTTGAGTGAACTATCATTTTCTAAATCAACAGTGTTCATGCTGTGACCTACAACAGTAATCCCTACAAAAGGTACGGCAGCATATTATATGCTCTTGCCAGCATATGGACAAGTAGGAGTCATGCCGCGCTCCATGCTGCATATCTGGACACTATTATCCAATGCTGTGGGTTGCTAATTGTACTACAGGCACGTCATGTCTGTGGGAGGCCTGAAATGTGTCGGCTTGGAGATGGTGTAAATAAGTGGATGAATGGTTATTCAACGGAAAAAAAATTGACTTTTAAAGAACTAACGAAAAATAAGGACAGTAGACCCATCATTATCAACAACAGAAAGCCCAGTGCCTTCTACATGTGAATACGCATTATTGCTAATAGTACACAGATGGACACTCAAACCTTTTGAGACAATGTTATTTATGACTAAGGACAGCATTAAGTCTTGAGAGAGAATTAATAGTTTCTCTGTGGTTTTCCTAAAAGTGTCTCAAGTTTTCTCGAGCTCATTCATCTCTGATGATCACTTAGAGACTAGCACATGTTTTATTGACGAATATCACCAGTGTTTAACACCAACCATATTTCCCTTGACTAAGGCTGAAACTGCCGTTGAAAAACATCTCCGCAGTATGAGAGATGCTGTTCTTAGGGTGATGAGATGTATGACACTGACCTCCATAATTGTTGCCACCCCTGGTTAAGATGTGTCTTTCGGTACTAATAAATTATTTTTGCCCCCAAATAATATAGCCCCCTCCCCAAAGAAGGGGGTGTGGACGAAAATTCAATCTTTGATTTAAGTATTTATTCAGGTGTAGGTGGGTGGGTAGGTAGGCAGAAATCACGCATTAAGAAAAAAACATTTTAGATCAAATCATGCGTCCCACAATTACAAGCACCTCTGATATTACAACCCCCTTTTTGGGGGGTTACAATCATTTTTGTCCAGGCCTATGATGGTTTGTTTTTTAAAAATAATTCTGTATTTAATAATTACTTCAGTCAGAAGTTATTTTTGGGAGCACTGTGGGTTTTTCTTTCATTAACAGAGGGGTACAAGCAATTTTGTCCACGTGTGTATACCGTAACACTTCGATTCTTCTGTTCAAGCATGACTTTTAATTGGATCCGAGCTTTTTAGGGGCTTCATAAAAAAAGGGGGTGAATAAATACGAGCATTGCAATTTCATTCTTTTAATGTTTATGTCATTTATGTCAAAACCTAAAGGCTATTTTGTGCACATCCATCAAATAAAAGTGATTTTAAAATACAGTCAAACCTCGGTTTTCGTCCACAATCCGTTCCAGAAGGCTGTTGGAAAAACGAAATTGTTCGAAAACCGAAACACGCTCTTTTTAAAATAAAAATGTTTACTGAACACATCTGCTCACAATGGAAAGCAACACGAGGAAGCGTCACTTCCTCGTCTACCCGAAGAAGCGTAAAGGAAGGCGAGAGGAGTCAAATGGTGCATTCAAGTGCGCTCAGTTTGTCCGAGAACCGAAATTTGTTTGTCATCCGAGGCATAAAAAAATCAAAATTTTTGGTCGAAAACCGAGACATTCGAAAACCGAGGTTTGACTGTAATTTAAGGAAGTGAAAAACTGCTGCATTATTGCTTTAAAAAAAAAAAAAAAAAAAAAAATCACGTGGGCGATCAGATTCTTCTTCTCTTTCATCTGCAATATTTAAGATCTGGTCAATATGAGTGCTGTGAGTGCAGGAGTGTTTCAAGCTGTCCTCGCAGTGGAAAAGAAGCTGATATAATGTTTCATGCCTGCAATAACCTTTTTCACAGAGCACCCGACCTTCAACGATACTCTCAACCATTATCCCAAATTGTGCAGTGTTGTGAAAACATGGTAGCAAAATTACTAGTTACGGATTGTACGGACAAAGAGTTCCCACATGTTGGGAAAAATTTGAAAAATCCCTGCGAGTAGCCCTCATTAGTATCCAATGACAGTTGGTTACAGTTAGAAAACAACACCTGACTGGACATGAGTCAATGCACATTCATGCTGAAAGACCCACGGGCACTATGACAACAGAATTTGCTGTGTGGTATGAGGAGCTGCAATGATGTCACATTCTCCCATCTGGAGGAGAGATGAGAGTCAGATTAGTACTAAGAAAGGCAGACCCACTCTCTAAATATTTAATGAATTTCCACACAGTTGCCCTTTTCTATGCCTTGTCTTTGCAAAACAATCACGAGCATGTAGGAGATCCAAACTGCAAAGACCCTGCATCACCAACAAATTCCCTTACTCCTTGTTCCAACAGATTGGATCTGAGTGGCGTAATTTCGAGAACACGTTCTTGTTTTAGTCATTAAAAATCGATGGTGAGCCTATTGTACACGAGGACATGCACAATTACAAAAAAAAATCATTATATTGCATAGATGTTTACCAGTACCTCGAGGTTGTGGAAAAGATGTGCACTTTCATTCTAATGTGATACGTAATGGATAATATAAAACGGGTCAGCGAGGAATAAGGAAACAGCCATAAGTTAAAAACAAAAAAATGCCTGACGCCACCTTTTGTATACTACGGTAAGTATTTTCCAAAGCAGGTTTTTCACCACAATCTCACCAATTGGTAAACATTGGCACCTATTCAGGACATTTTGCCATTCTTTGGTCTTAGGAAATCACATGTGATCATGCGAGAGGGCTGTGTGTGTCATATCAGGGGTGGTGGCAGCCTGGTCGAAGGCTCCAGCGTTAACAATGAGGCCTCAACACACAAAAAAAAAAAATCTATACAAATTTCGATGTGGATAATACTTGAATTTTACATGGATAGCCGCAAATCAGGGTAGTGTCTAATATGAGTAAAAGGGAAAATCAGCTTTTGAAGGGCAATTTTTGGACTGCATATAAAATATGTGTGCATGGTATTCTCGATAAATTATGGCGTCGCTATTCCAAGTGTATTTTTCCAACTTGTCAAGATTATTTAAAATGGCAATTTCCAGCTGGGACGGCTCGGTGTTCCAATGGTAAGCGCGTCAACCTCACAGTGCAGAGGTTGTGGGTTCGATCCCGGCTCCAGCCTTCCTGTGTGGAGTTTGCATGTTCTCACCATGCCTGCGTGGGTTTTCTCCGGGTCCTCCGGTTTCCTCCCACATCCCAAAAACATGCATGGCAGGCTGATTGAAAACTCTTAATTGTTTCTAGGTGTGAGTATGAGTGCGGATGGTTGTTCGTCTGTGTGTGCCCTGCGATTGACAGTGAACCGCTGTTCAGGGTATCCCCCGCCTACTGCCTGAAGATGCATGGGATGAGCTCCAGCACCCACCGCGACCCTCCTGAGGTTAAGGCGGATCGGGAAATGGATTGTGTCATTTAAATCAGGAGTTTCAAGATCATTTTTGTCGCAGGTCGCATTGTAGTTACAGATTTGCTTGGAGGGCCGTTATGACAGTGAAACTATATACCATAAATGTTTAATCACCTCCTCATTTTATTGCATATACATAACGTAATCCCCAATGGCGAGGGATTTTCTGTTTTGTTATTGTTAAAAAATATATACTTGTATTTCCCCCCACCCACTGAACTTCAAAGATTGGCATCATTTATCAATGTGACTAAAGTTAACCACATGAGATTTCCTCAGACTTTAAAATGTGCTTGTGGGGTTTAGGCCAGAGTAAATGGAAAAATATGAATGACAACAGTATAAAGATCAGATTTTTTTAATTTAATATTTTTATTTCGATAAATTCTTATTGTTTAATCTATTTAATATTATAAAATGTATATTTAAATCGTCTTTGTTGTTCATATAGAGTACAAGCAATGCACACGATTTGAAAATGACATACGGCTGTAGACTTTTGTATAAGAATATACCCTTGTATGGTTTGGCAGTGTTATAGTCATGGATGCCAGCGCACTGATACCACAACCATTAGATGCCCGTTAGTTTCGGTTGTGTTTTTTTGGACTATTGTCGAGTCCCCGCAGGAATCCGCGATTCCGTGCCCGCGGAATTTGCCGCACATTTCAAAGCTCTCTGCGGAATTCAAAGCAGTCCGCGGCAATGAGGGCAGAACAATTACATTCACGGTCAGACTGCAAGGAGAGATGCACAATTCTGAATTCTGATATTTTTTGTTAAATCCACGCTTTTTATGTTCTCATGACAAAAACAAATGCGTCCTGTTAATTGACCGCATCTGTGATGTGACAAGCACATGCGCACAAAGCACGTTGAGTACCACACACAAAACTCGGCGACACATGGCAGTGTTTATGGAAGTAAATAAGATGCGACGTGTGGGGGCGCGACGCGAGAGGTGGTGGAATTATTACATGGAAATGAGGCGACATTTTTAATTGTCTTCATTTCACGGAGACGTCCAATAAATACGACATCATATAACAGAGACTAACATTACCATTAACTACAACATAAATTTGCTTTATAACTGGTCATTTTAGGTTGTTTTTTTTTCCAATGCTGCGGAAACTCATCTTTCAAGCAGCGCAATCAGTATTTGCTCTCTGCAGAATCAGAATTGTTCTCCACTGAGTAAATACTTTTTCTTTGCAGATTTCTCGAGGAACTAATTGTCTCTCCTTTCCAAAATTTGCAGTGGATTAGACTGAATTGAATTTGAACTTAATATTACACCACGAAGTTTGGCATGTAGGTGTTTTTGTTGTCACATAGCCAATGTTTGATCACTGACAGTGATAATGCTTTAGTCTGTTTCGTCCCATTTTCTGCTGCAAAGGGAATATGACTTGTGTAGGATGGCTCCATAAACTCTTTTTTTTTTTTTTTCCAAAAAAACCTATCTCAGAACTAAAGAACCATACGAATATGATGATAAGCAACACGTGTCAATTTTAATGGGTGACAATATGGGTGTTCATAAATCCATGTTATGTTTCCTAATTTGTTTTTGTGAAGCTTCTTTCTGAAACAAGAGTTCAGACCATTGGTGCATCATTACATTTTGGGACAAGATGTATATTTCTGGGCTACTGTCTGATTCAACAAATTTGTGTCACTGCAGTCACCACAGAATATTTCAGGCATTATGGATGGTATGTTATGTTCAGCCAGAACTGGAAATATGACATAATCATTAAGTTACCTCTGATCCACAAAATACCGACAGGGAAGATTTTCAATGCCTCTGACACATTTTTTTTTTTTTAGTCCGAATAACCAAAGGGATACTTTATTTCAATCGATGTAAAGATTGAACATTGCATTTGATTAATTGCACAACTTTCTTCTACTTCTTTTTAATTGCATCCACCTCCTATTTTGTATTATTATTTTTTGAAGCGCACAAGAATACACACACACACACACACACACACACACACACACACACACACACACACACACACACACACACACACACACACACACACACACACACACACACACACACACACACACACACACACACACACACACACACTCCTGAAAACAGAAGTACCTGTACGTTGCTAAACCTGTTGGAATATCACATCCAACACTGAGTTATGGATAATCACCTGCTATGTAAATACACAATCAGCCCAACATATGACAACAAATACACGGACCAGTGAAACCAAAACACCAGCCAAATCCGTCACTGTCACCTACCTGTAGTTCCCAGCGTTTTGTAGAACCGGTACTCTAAATGCAACTGCGGTGCCCTTGACTTGACGGGTTCCTGTGCAAAAACAAAAGGCAAAGAGACCATTTTACAGTTAAAGTCAGCAAAAATAAGGAAATGCATTGACGACTTCCATTTGGAAATTGGCATAAAGGGCCAAGTCACACTTGCCAATCTGTATAGAATTCAAGCACGCTTAAAGGGAACGCTCTGTGTACCTTGCTCAAGCACAGATTACTTCCGCTGCGTCAACAAGAACACTGCGTGGAACTGAACTGCTGTGTCATCAATGAAATAAATTGGCGCGTCAGCGATTGATTATAATCAGAGCCGTGCATGATTCCACAAAGAATTATTACGGCCAATATGAAAAAGAGTACTGTACAAAAAAAAAGAACAAAATAAGGAGAATTCTATAGTTTTGAGGGAAACAAACATTTTTATAAGAATACATTTACATTGCAAGCATTAAAGTTAAATATTGGACAGTATTAACATACCATTAGTTTAAAGTGTTAGTTAAATTGCGTGTGCGCTTGAGAAACTGTATGAAGCCGGAAATTACGATTTTTGTTGGCTTTGTTGAATTATCAATTAGAAGTGCATTGAACAAATGCTGAATAAAATATATTTCCCTCAATTCGGCAGGCCTGCTGATCTCAGATGCCTGTATTCATATGTAGCTCTGTGGGAAATTAGAAAATTTCTTTTGATATTACAACTTTTTGTTCAACTTTGCGCTCTTATTAATGTGTGACCTTACTCTTTTGTATAATAATACAAAAAAAAGTGTTGTGTGTACTTGGCCATGCTGAGTGCAACACAGTGTGAATGCGGGCCGACGAGCTAGGGAGGGACGGGGGTGGGGGGGGGGGGGGGGGGGCACGCTTTACACTGATACGGGACAACTGGCTCAGCTGACTGCAGCCTTACTACAGTATGTGTGTCCGATTTGACACAAAGAGTAGAGAACCACACAATCAACATTCGAGTTGACAAGGTGACTTCAGAGATATATCAAATCTATTGAGAGTCAGTCACAGCACCAAAACTTTGCCCATTAACTGTCCAAACTTCACATTTAATCCGAGAATACTCAAGTATTTGAGGACAATTCAAGGTTATTTTACAAACATGACAACTGAGCGATAAAGCTTCAAATTTTGTATACTGCCAAACCTCGGTTTTCGAACATCTCGGTTCTCGACCAAAAATTTCGAGTTTTTTATGCCTCGGATGACAAACACATTTCGGTTCTCGCACAAACTGAGCGCACTTGAATGCACCATTTGACTCCTCTCGCCTTCCTTACACGAGGAAGTGACGCTTCCTCGTGTTGCTTTCCATTGTGAGCAGACGTGTTCAGTAAACATTTTTATTTTAAAAAGAGCGGGGTTTCGGTTTTCGAACAATTTCGGTTTTCGAACAGCCTTCTGGAACGGATTATGGACGAAAACCGAGGTTTGACTGTACTTAAAACAGACTTCACCGTCCATTGATGTTTCGAAAGACAACACACTGCCAAGTATGACGCACCAACTACGTCACCGGGTGAAATGAACACTGACAATGTTTCTACAGCCAGTGTGGAATAAGACGCATGAGTCACTTTGCCAGTATGTAGCCTTCATAACAGCAAAGTGCTTATGAAAATAGTGGTGACAAAACATGCAGCGTGGTAACATCTGAGGGTAAATTAACGAATCCCTTTGTCTCATGAAACATGCTTCCTGTCTTACAACAATGGCACAGACTAATATTAGCTACAATCTTTTTGGGATCAAGTGAATAAGGTGCAGCATGAGGGGAAAAGCTGACTCTCGACAAATGAACTCTTGCAGGACTTATTACTACCGGTGGCAAGACGTTCACCGAAAGCGTAAATCATTTTGCTTTCAAACATTTATACACAGAGGTTAGGTTTCCAGAAAGAAAATGTCAACTTACCAATTTAATAGCTACATATTCATTGGTGTAGAGATTTTTACCTGGGAAGGGGAAAAATGATTTAGTGACAAAATCTTGTTTTATTTATATTTTCGTGACTGCACAACAACATCAGAAAAGATCTGGTTTTGTCCCATCCTTCCATAAATACTTAAGAAAAGATCCTACTGTAGAGATTGATTTGATTCATTTGCTTTACTTACCTAGCTTCAATTCACCAAAGTTTCCACAGCCAATCTTTTTGCCAACACGAAAATTTGGGCCCACCATGAGAACCCCAGAGGAGCTTGAGGAGCCCGACGGCCGGGACGTGTGTCCACTGCGACTTCCCTGGGAAACCTTCGTACTCCTGGCAGGCCGCTCGCCATATTTGTCCCTCTGTGGATCCATGGCGTGAGCAGCACAGTTCAACGAGGGCCTGGTGTGATGTGTACAAAGGCCCCCTTGGGGCGGGCCCACCGCGGCCACAGCCCTAGTCAATGGCAGTGCCGAGATGGCCCACACACACTCATGAGATAAACGCTGGTTTGGACACGCTTCTGTCCTCACTCTGGCCTCAACATCGGTCAGGGGAGGGAAGACTGATGAAAAACCTGGAATGAAAGATTACATACAATAGATTAAAAAAAGATTCTGCATTGTGTCTTTTGATTAGGGCGTTTGATTATCTGGTAATCTGGAGAGTGAAAGTCATAGTAAATGACTATATATTTTGAAAATCAATTATAAATTCCCTTCCACCCTGTGGGGGGAAAAAATGCTCATTTCACATGACTTCAGAAGTAGGGATGAGCATAATTCAAGTAAAATTACGGTAGGTGCACCACTCAGCTGCGAGCAGCCAGCAGGTCCACCTCGTTCCAATCCAAAGAACAACAATGAGCAATGCAACTCATATTGGCAGAGTTATTTCGCTCAATACAAAATATTGAAACAGGAGTTCAGGTAGTTTATCCATTCATCTATCTATATTTCTCTACCCCTTATCCTGTTTAGCCTCAAGAATGAGTTTGGGCCAAAACGAACTGACTTTGTGAACCGAATTGGCCCAGACAGATATTCCCCTTCCCATTAAAAACAATTAACAAAATTACACTAATGAATCAAAGAATTGATCCCCATTATTTTCAAAATAGTTGATCAGTTGAATTTAATCAGGGCGGCCCGGTAGTCCAGTGGTTAGCACGTCGGCTTCACAGTTCCCGATGCTCCGGCCTCCCTGTGTGGAATGATTGGATACATCATAATTGTCAAATTGTTTGCGTCATAACCACATCCCCCGCCTCTGCTGATTTCGTGAGCAAAATTTAATTTAATCACATGCTCATTCCCTGAACTGTCAGCTCATACACATCTCCTGATTTCAGCATTTAATTGGAACTGGCATGCGTGGCTGACAACATTCTAGAATTTACCATTAACGACAGAGAATGCCACTTGACTTAAGAAAAGTATGAAAACGGCAATGCCTATGAAGCTAATTAGCTGCATGAGACTTTGCTGATCGTGCATGACTTGACTTGACTGGTATTTGGCGTTTGATGTATTTTAGTCTCCTGGTACAGATCCTGACAGCAGCAGCAGTCAGCTTGGTCCAACAGGTTCATTTTTCATGATTAAAAACAGTCTCGCATCTGCTGCTTTAACTCTAGAGCAGAATGTCTCAGAAGATTAAAATGCTGTGTCAAATACTGGGAGATGCAAGGGGCAGCACAGGGTGGTCGTGGTTCGCACTTCTGCCTCACATTTTGGGGTTCGACTCTCGTTTGATGTTCATGTCCCCACGCCTCGGTACATGTTCTCTAAGATAAGAGCAAGTGGTACGGGAATTAAAAGGGGGCGGATGTAAATGATGATGTGGTGAATGTTGAATACAATGTGTGAAAGCAGAGTTTTTTGCAGATAAATGCACTCATTTTATTTGAACATATTTGCAGCATTAAGCATTTTTTCCCTCCTCTACCAGTCTGATTCACCCTCCCCTGCTCTCCCATCCACCCTTAATCTTTTGGGGATCAGAAAACCCCTGAGCACTTTACCTTGACTTTATTGGAAAGGCAGTATGATCTATTTTATACACCAAAATAATCACTGTTTACAAGAGCACAATGCCCGATAAGGACGGCGTAGTTTACCGTCGGGGTGCTGTTGAGATGAGTGCAAGAATCCCAGCCCACAGTGACTATCAAGATTATATTCCGCCCACAACCGTGGCCAAATGGGCCATGTTTGTGGAGAATATTATGTAAACAATTACATAAAAGCTGTCCACTCCCAGGGACATTGATGGACGCGAATCTTCTTACATCAAGTGCACAAATACGTCGCGTGGACAGGACATGTGCACATCAAATTTAGACCGAGCAATCATTAGGACATACAGTGTCATCTACAGGTTTCATGAACAAATTCAAAAATCATCCAGTGTTTGTTTGCTGCAAATCTTAATGTATATTTGACAGATTACCACATGTATGAATTGTCCTATCAAAAACAGCCTACATGTCAATATGTCTAATAGGTTGATGACAATGTTGTAATTCCTATGCATGGAGAGGCTGATGCAGATAAGTACCGTGTATGTGTGTGTGTGTGTGTGGGCTTCCGGATGACTCATGTTCAGTATTGCCTGCACAGTTCTCAGCATCAAAGACAGCTCAGTTGCTCTCAAGGGCAACCATGCACTATTACTATTACATAAAACCAGAAACCCGACTGCATAGCTATAAAAGAGGTTTACAGTCAAGACAATTGGCAAACAGGAACTCTTCCTGTTGTGTAAACAATCATTAGTAAACTACCTTAATCCAAAAAGAGGATTGCAGCTGGACTAACAATAACCAAACCACATACATCTAGTCTGATTACAACTGACTGTTACACTCTGTTGTATTCATTGCAGATTATAACTGAAATCCCAAACATAATGGGCTGTGATTTGTTACAAAATAATAATTCGACACTATTACTGCGAATGTTTGGAAAATCAGTTTTGTTCAAATGTTGCTTGCGGTTATTCGGAGTGCAGCAAAAACAGAGGTCTGGTGCGCACTCTTATGCTCCAACTGGAGACACGGTGTATCAGAGATGGAAACAGTACAACCCGAGCTGCTGCTTGGTTTAGAACATAGGCTGCACTTGGAAATTAATGGTATGGGAGCACGCTCTACCTCTCCAATCGTACGCACCCTGAGTGAGGTGTATGGCCATCAGAGTGAAGTTCCAAATACACCCTTACTGTATTATTTAGGGATGGACTGAAAATTTTGGGACATTTTCAGTTTCGGTCCCCAAGAGTTTTGTCAACTCAACCAAACATCCGAAACAGGATGGTGTCATCACACAAGAACACAGGTGTCAAAGTCAAGGCCCGGGGGCCAGATCTGGACCGCCACATCATTTTATGTGGCCCGCGAAATCAAATCAAGCATGTCAAGTTGCTTGCTAAAGTCTGAACCAAAATTTCAAATTGTCATATGTAATCCACAATAACAGTCATTATTCTTGACTTCTGATTTTAAAACTAGTTATTCATTAATTTGTTGTGCGCTGTATCTGTGATATGTGGAGGGGATCAAACATTTATGTGGTTTCCCCAAATTCATAATGGCCCTCCAAGGGAAACCGCCACCAAAATGTGGCCCGTGACAAAAAAGAGTTTGACACCCCTGCACAAGAAATAACATTTATAGCAAGCATCTTGCAGGATAACCAGAAGGAAACCCTCTGTTACGAACTGTTGCTAACAGTTAGGGGTAGCGGTGCAGTAGGTCGCCATGGCTGCCCGTGATGTAGCTTGGTTGGCCAAGCATGCGTCGATTAGATACTGAAACGAGCAAAAGTGAGTGGCGGGTAATTAATCCATCCATCCATTTTCTAATCTTCTTATCCTCACAAGGGTCACAGGCATGTGGGAGCCTATCGCAGGCGTCTTTGGGCAGTAGACTGGGTACACCCTGAACTGATTTTCAGACACTCGCAGGGCAGACAGACAGACAAACAACCATTCATGCTCTCATTCAGACCTTAGGACAATTTGGAGTGGCTGGGAAATAAATGAACCCAAAATTCCCCCACGTTGGCAGCCAGCTTTGGATCGATGGCGAGAAGGTTGCCTGGCCGCCTCACCGACCCGATAGCCGTGAAAATGTGCACATTGCTCGGAAGGAACCAGAGAACTCGCATTTAATAGGTCTGTGTGCCCATCATTGAACAGCTCGCAAAAGTGGTCACACGCATTTTTTGAGTGATAGCAGAAATGCCTTTGGTGTTTTACTGCATTTAGTGCGTTCACGTGTTTCATCTACACCACTCACGATGATGTAGAATGGGTGTCCTAGGTTGAAATTTCTGCATGGATCAAGTACACTGTGCGGCTGTGTCCAAACGAGTCGTCTGCGTCCTCTAAGCAGGGGTCCCCAACCTTTTTTGCCCCACGGACCGGTTTAAGTCAGACAATATTTTCAGGGACCGGCATTTAAGGTGTGGCGGAAATAATACAACAAAATAATATGGTATGAGCTGCATGAAAACTGTGGTGTGTTCGAAATATAATAATAAACACAAGGAGCGTCTAATTTGGCCGCAACACTCTGATCGCTATGGTAATGTTTAATGCCTTCAAAATACGATACAACGCAAATTCAAAGTGCATGAAAATGACGACTCACCACAGCCCCGAGCTTGATTTTCGGCAACCAGACGGTCCCATCTCGGGGTAATAGGAGACAATGACACCTCAAGTGTGTGGTTTATGTCCAGTCTACTTCGTCATTTTGTTTTAGTCGCCGTTGCTGCAGAAAACCCCCACCACACACAGGTAGGATGTCGGAAATAGCAACAGTGCTATTTTGTGGCGACCTCAGAGTATTCAGCCATGACTTTAATCCAGTTGTCTCGAACGTACTTTTAAGGCCGCCGTCATTTGCGATCTCCAGCAGTTTTTTTTACTCATTCTGCGAGCTCCAGCGTTTTGTTTTTAGCGTTATCGGTCACGTGACGGAGAAGCGTGGCTTGACGTGAGTCAAGCATGACACGGACGGATGTAACAGAGAATCCGGTATTTTTTCAAAATAAAACATCTTTCGTATTCCGAAATAAATAAAACGGAATTAAGGCAAATTCTTTCCGTGCGCTCCGGAACCAAATGCCCTGCGGACCGGTACCGGTCCGCGGACCTGCGGTTGGGGACCCCTGATCTACACCACTCACGATGATGTAGAACGGGTGTCCTAGGTTGAAATTTCTGCATGGATCAAGTACACTGTGCGGCTGTGTCCAAACGAGTCGTCTGCGTCCTCTAAAGGACAAAGTTGTGGGCAACATGACCTAAGTTCTGGCATGCCTCGACCGCACACCGGTGTCCAAATTCACGCAGGTTTTGAACCGAGCCTTCAAATCTGCCCTTTGTTTCCATGGAGACCCTGAGCGAAGGCTGCTTCAGTGCACACTTTCGTCGCCTATATTGCTCCGCTCTTCTTTTTTGCCGCTCTTATGCTACGCTCAGTTGTTTGTGAATGCCAATAGCATGGCAGTGCATGCAGTAAAGTCCCGCCCCAGCCTGACGCTGGCTGCTGATTTGTCATTCCCAAGTGACTGACAGACCCTGCATTAACGTTTCTGCTGCCAGCGGACATATGCATGGCTGAATCGAAATTACTAAAGCACGCCCAAATTCACCACGGGTTATGTAGTTTGTAGTGGCTGCATGAGGAGGAGCCTACAGAGAAGACATTCAAAAACATTCAGGTGAGTAAGGCCCTTCTTTAAACTCAAATACCCATATTTATGACATAATTTTCTCTGCTTCTTCTGTATTTGAAGTTTACTGGCTGACTTATTAATAGTAATAGTCATATTAATTTTGGCTGGATCGTTCTTCATATGCCGGTTGGCTTCAATTAACAATAAAGACCCTAAATGCTGGGGAAAAAAAGACCAACAGTTAATGATTGTGCCACAGGTGGATTTAAAAGTTAGGTGACGTTGCAAGAACAAAAGCTGACACAAGCTTGAATGAAAACAGCCGATTGAATCTGAATTAGAAGGGCCTTTTATCAGTGCCTGTTGGCACTAAACACCCAAAAAAGGTTCTACTAAGTATACATACAGACTCAAAGTACCGCAGAATCTACCACAGGTTTTAGATGTACAAAATACACCAGTGAGACAGTAGGGTAGAAATATAGTTATGGGTTTAAGTGCGGGGGCGGGTACTGGACTTGTCTTTTGTGCAACATTGCATCACCACTACATTTAAACATGCCCAGACATGTCTGGACTCTAGAAAACGTTTAAAAGACAATTGAGACAGCGGAGTGCATGATCATTAGCTTAGGTAAGCATTTCACTGCTAGAAAACTCTTTTATTATGTACCTATTGGAGCACCCTGGCGAGAGAGAGAGAAATCAAGTGCCTTGCTCAAAAGGTAGAAAGCCTTCACTGAGCAGAATGCTCTGGGCACGTTGCCTAGCCAGGCTGCTCGCAGATGAATGAGCTTGGAGCACTGAGGCCAGGCCAGACGTAGCACACTAAGCTGTCTTCATTTACACATGTTACAATGGTACAAAGCTAAATGGGAAAACTACAAGGTGTTTTTCTGGTCACAGGCATTTTCGCATCTAACATTATAACAGGTCAAAGGAGGAAGAGTGTGGGTCGATTTAATATTAATGATTGCTCAACTAAAACAAACACTTGTATTGGTTAATTTTTATCTAAGCAAAATACAACATGGTATGAGTACAATTTGAGGAAGAAAACAATGTATTTTATTTGAAAATACAGATAGAATACATCTTAGATTGACTAATTATTTTAGATAAAATGACGATCACTTTAAACGTCATTACAATTGGTGAACTCAATTGTCTTTCATCTCTAATATTTCAACTTCTTAAAGCTTTATGACGTTGAATGCGATCACATTGGGAGTCTCTTCACATAACTTAAATCAGCAATGTGACAGGATTTAAAAACAAACAAACAAACCCATTTGGTTGGATAGGCTACTTCAACCTGAGTACAAGGCAGCAAGAATTCTGAAAATCAGACGACCGTTCCAGAGATACTGAGCTGTTTCTCGGGAAAAGCAGCTGCTTTGGCGAAAGCGTGAGTGTTATTTTGACAATTGAAAGTGTGGTCCAGGAAGCAACTTCAACAAGGAAGCAACTTCAACAACGAGTAAAAAAGTATAATTTCTCTAAATACAGCATCACTACCAAACATATATTATACATTAATGTACTTGACTATGCTGAATTCGATTTTGAACTGATTTATTATGAAAATGCTCATTTAAAGGCCTGAATTAGCAAACCGACAAAAAAAAGTTACATTTTCAAAAGGGATAAACTTCCAAAAGGAAAATAATTAAGCTAATCTATTCACACTTTGACAAAATGTATGAACCCAAAATGCAATTTGAAAAACACTCAACATTTGAAAATGTCTTATAGATTTACCAGGAAGTGATTTCACTACTAACGCTATTTCTCAGGAACAACACAATGGATTTGGCTGAAACTTTTTATGCATCTACCCCTAAAACTATTAAGTTTGATGCTACACAGTTATTTCTACTTGATACTATACTTGCCTTAAAGTGTAATAAACTCCCACAAAGTTTGGTCTTAAAATCTTATTCACATGAAGGAATTTATCATGCAAAAGCGATATCTACAGGTATTATTTTGAGTTGATTAAAATCCTGTAAATGTTAACCGCAAAAGCTGTCACGGACTTCCTGCTTAATAGATTAACCTTGGTTTCATCAGGTCCATCCATCTCCACGAAAAATGATGGCTTTCTTCAAAAGATCACTCAACCCATGTAAATAATAAGGTAACGATTCATGCTCATACATTGCTCAAAACTGAGACTATACCAAATATTGCCTTTTTAAGAACAACCCCAATTTTTTACCCCTTTCTTTCATGGCGATTTCAAATGGCGAGTACAGTGTATGGGCTGCCCACTTCATTAGGGGCAGCAAGGAGGAGATAGACATGATAGCCGCTTGTTAGTTTCTGCATTTTTGTTAAAGATTGTGCAAGAGGCAAACAAACATTACTGAGTGAGACAAATGAAATGAATCACTCTTATTATTGAAGAAAAACCGCATGTAGCAAAAGAATGTGCACATTGAATTGTCCACCAGTGCACAGAACCAGTGTGCCCGGAATTGACCGTTTTTGTCAAGAGAAATATGAAACGGCAACAAATCATGTTACTCATGGCATTGGTAAATAATTTTTAATATCAGGCGGAATATATGGATGAATGAATGTTCTGTTAAACTAAACTACACTATTGCGCAAAAATGTACCTAACTATTGAACGGCATCAATGATAAGAAGGTACTAAGGTGCTTCCCTAACGTATCAACTAACTGATCAGTTGGCATCTGTTCATTGTTACTGAGAAATAAAGGCTGCAAGTGGGGTGATTTAACCTTCAGTGGAAAGAGTAGCCTGAGAGGGGGCCTGCCAATAGTCCACACTCCTGCTGTGACAGCGTCAAATAACATTTTCAGTAGAAATTGAAAAGGAAGTTTTTCCCTAAGTGAACTCAAATTACACGCGTTAACACGAAAAAAAAATGCCATGGATTAAGTTGTAAACCATGTTGGGCTTTTGTTTCTTAAATAAGTTTGCATGGGCGTAAATGATGAGGTTCGATTTGTGAAGTGTGAGTGGAAAGGCGAGTTGTTTGACATTCCATTAACCCGAAACAATCAAATAATTCAACTCGAGCAAAAGCCAGAAAACTGAGGTGAGGCCGTGGAATGATAGAATGGAAAGATGTGGTCTCCTCTCTTTGCATCGCACGGACGAACCTAAACAATACTTGGAGAGATGCAGCGCTTTGTTGAAACCGCGAGGGTTAATCTTATACTGAGCGGTAAAGAGACGAGGTCTGAGCGCGTTTCAAAACAAGGAAATGATAGAATGTTTCATGAACAAAGCAAGTCGCCAGCCGTAGGGGTTCAACCTCTATCTATGATGGTCGTGACATCGATTAGTGGATGAACACACCGTTAGCCAAGTTAGCTCGCCAGCAGAAAACCTGACAAACCTGCCGCAAAGCTAAGCTTAGCCACACTAGCCAGCCACATCGTCTGGGCCAATTTCTTTCCAAATTAGCGATGTGGAAAACACTGAATTACTCCAAATTTCTACGGGGAGTTTTCAGAGTGTGTTCCAGGCGCGGTATATAAAAGATAAGAATCGAATAAACCTCAGTCGCCGCCTGTCGTGAACGCCTTCGCTAACATGTACTGATGGCTGAGTGACAGCTGGACCGAGCACAACAAGGAAATTAGCCCGTCAGCTCTGAAAATGTTAACGAACAAGCAAAAGCCCCCACAAATTCCGGTTTGTGTTTGGCCGCGAACGAACACAACAGGCTCACCTTGGTCGCAATATATCCAGATGAAAAGGGCACGCGCTGCAAGGGGTGTTGCTGCCGGACTCGCTATGTTAGAGCGAGTCTTGACTCAAGGCTCTTGGTGTTACTTGTTGGTGGTGAAATTTCATGTTAGCAGCAGAGTGGCAGTCCTCCCCATTATTCTTCAGTAGTCCGCCTTCGCTCACTGCTGGCTGGTGAGAGGTTCGAATACACCGGATGTAGAAAAACGGCACCGCCCGCTTCTAAACGCACACTTCCAGGTCACACGGATACGACTTCATTTACAAGATAGAATATCCTGTACCCTTCCTCCATAACACGGATTTATTATGTTGGGGTTAATAAATGACAAGTCGATGTTATTAGTCGTCAGTGAGTGGAGGATGCATGACGAAAAGACTCAATCCGTCGTGAAGGTGGGGTGCACATGGCAGCCCTATCTTATTTTGATCAAAACAAAACTCCACATTGCGCCTACTTTTCGAGGCCACATGCCTAATGTCGACACGAAAATGCAATTCTTGGCTCAACACGACATAACCCGAATTCAGAAAACGCAACTGGTTTGGGTATACTGTAGCTGTTACTCAGCTTTGTATACTGGATATCAAATCCCAGAATTTACAAGGTGGCCTGAAATAGACACTGCGCTGTGTACACAGACACTATTTACCAAAGGTGTTCGCTGCACCTTCAGACACGTTTCTTGAGCTGTTTTTTGTTTTGTTTTGAGCTATACAGGAGGGGCGTTTCTAGACGCAAGAAGCCATGGATGACCCTCCTCTCCCCCTAAAAAACAGGACGTTAGAAAGCCAAATATATCTTATTAAATAATCGTCATTACGAAATTCATAATAACCAGTGCTACTCCGGTTGACCTATTTCTGTGGTAAAGTATGTAATTGGCATGTTGAGCAATGCCTTTCATTGCAGAAGACACACGCACACACACGCACACACGCGCACACACGCACACACACACACACACGCACACACGCACACACGCGCACACACGCACACACACACACACACACACACACACACACACACACACACACACACACACACACACACACACACACACACACACACACACACACACACGCCACCTCACTCGCAACTTTTACCTTGCAGCCTGGAGCCAATTTGACCAGCATGTGCACAGTCTAGCGTCCTCTCCTTTCTTTAACGCTGCACCGAACAGAACTAAACAGTAACCGTATACTCTATGTCTGTGCATTTTCTGCACTGTCTATTTGAAATCATGTCCTGTTTAAACTCTTGTAACATGGGTAATGTCATCATATAAACCTTCTGTGTCAACAAATTCAAACAGATGTTGCAGGGTGAGAAGTTTGGCCTCCAGGAGGCCTCAGAGTAGAGGCACTGCCTCAAGACGAGCCATATTAAGAGTTTTGGGCATCTGACATGCCTCTTGGAGGTGTTATGGGCAGAAGCTACCAGGAGGCCTCGGGGAAGACCTTGGATATCCCGGAAGACTTTGTGCCTTTTCAGATTCACCTTTTTGCCTTGAAACTTTCCTTCCCATTCCTGTTTGAGCAAGATGACCCACAAGCACTTTAAAGATAGGTCGTTTAAATTGTATAAGTGTTAACAAAGGCACCTCGATTCAACTTTTCAGGCCCCTTTAGCAAAGGTTACTCCTGACCAACCTTACCAAAGGAAATGAGATATATGACCCACAGTCCTTGAAGGCAGCATTATTCAAATCAACAGGCCACAGAGGAAGTTTGCAGACTGCATCATCAATCTGTCAGTGAGCTTCCCAGTATTTCAGCGGGGCCCATGTGGGCTCAGTCCATCCCGACAACCAATCTGAGTCGAGAACCTGATTTCCATTTCACTTGCACAAGCAGACATGAAGCCAAATAGAAAAATGTAAAACTCTCTCTCTCTCTATATATATATATATGTAGACACACGTATCTACATCTCTCTCTATAAATATATACATAGCAATACATACATACATCTCTCTATATACACATATCTCTATTGATATACTGTACATCGCTTTCTCTATACACACACACACATCCTGCCCAATTGAAAAAGTATCCACTGTTAGGTTAAGACAGTTACTCTGAATTTAGTAAAAATTGAGAAACAGCGCAAAGTGTAAGCAGAACTTTTATTTTTAATCAACCATCTTTATAGCATTTCCAAAGAAACGTGTCAATGCAAAGTAGCTATAAAAGTAAAGCACATTTTTATGGAAATATGAAAAACCCCCACAAAAGTTGCAGAAACAAACTGTGTAACTTTAATGTATCGATACCGTCTTTTGAGCAACGTATGTTTTCTGACTAAAATCAGTCAATGGTGGTTGGAAGATTTATTGTATATATTGCATATGCTGTTTTACACAACAAAAGTTACTGAGCAAACAGCACCTGCTCTAAATTACTTGAATAACTGACACAGAAGTGACAGAGTGAAGATTTATATCTTGACTCACAATTCTTCATCATAATACCAACAAAGTATTGATTGACGGAAGTCCCCCATGAAACTTGGCAATTCTCTAATTGCAACTAGCCTGACAAGGGTGTCACCCTGTTGTTGTAACAGTTAAATGTTCTCAAATGTAGTGATGCGCAGGAATAATGCGCTAGGATTCTTCATTACGACCCCCTTCAATAATAGTGGCATAGTAATTAAAAAGGAATGCTTTTCTACCCGTGCAATGCATTTAATTGCATCAAAACTGACATCCATCCATGGATCCGCTGGAATGCCTTTCATACAATTTGACCTTTAATGTAAACTATGAGGTGTTACTCTAGGTCGGTACCTCAGTGCAAAATTTTACACGGATTCAACTAGTAACAAATACATTGTATATGCCTCTCCCCCTTGCAAAACACTACTTTTTAAAAATTATTTTTTACAAATACTATGACCTGGCTCATCTTTCCTGAATCTCATTCATTGCATTTTAAAGTACGTTATACAAACAAGGATTTATGCGGCACATCAATATCAAAGAACTGTACAAAATTTGAGAATACAGAAAAACAAGAGCAAATGGATGGAAGTCTTTTTCGTGTTTCAAAATGGTCCTCTCAGTTCGTGATAGAGGTCAGGTGTTCAGAAAAGGCAGATGGGTCTTGAAAAAGTGTCCATCCTCTTTCGTTAAGCTATTGCCTTGGCCTCAGGAAGGAAAGCCTCCCAAAACTTGATAAGCTGCAATAGAAATAGGATGATGAGAATGACAATACTGAACACAGCTGTTAAAAGGGAATGGCCAACTACAGGAAAGCCAGATGCCTTTTACAAAAAATAATCATGACTTTTTTTTTTTTAAAGATCAGAACATTGAGGCACATGAACCACTAAAACATCCAGAAGTTCAAAAGCAGTATTACTGACTAGACCTTGAATTAACTAGAAATTTAACACAACAAGTAGTGCTAATATGTAAGAATTCATTTTTTTATGGCGACTCTTAGTGGAGTGGTCATTTCTGACGAGGAAACATAACTGTTGAACATAAAATGAGGGTTAACGTTATTACCCTTTGCTGAGACTGAAGCATTGATTCCAAATATTTGATGATCTGGGTCTTCAAATCCTTGGTTTTTTCTTTCTACAAATACAAATGATATGAATGTCATTTTGCCGTTTCTTGCAAATTCAAAATAATGCCATTTGAATTTTGCCGTTTCCAAACAATAAAACAAGGTTCATGAAACAAACGCTTACCTCAAACCTGAGAACCTCCTTGCGCACGGTCATGCCAATTCTGTCAAAATCTCTCTCGTACTGAGTAACTTTCGCCTCCCACTGCGCACACACCAACAACATACTATGAACTCACTGAACGCGGTATGACCATAATCAAGCATGGTGTGTATTGTGAGCATTACAGCACATAGGCTTGTATCCACTTTAGAACTCGAACACAATTTTGCCAATGTGTCAGGCTAACGTATGGCACTATTCGTGTGTGTGTGTGTGTGTGTGTGTGTGTGTACCTCAGTGATCTCCTCCTTGGCCTGCTGCAGTTTGTCTGGCTTGTTGGCCCATAAAAGCTTGGCCTCCACCTCTCTCTTTTTCTGGAGTGAGCTCTGAGCCTCCTGCCATCGCTGCCATGCTCGCATGCGCTGGTCAAAGCAGCCCTGTGGACATCCAGCAAGTGGTGGACAAAATGTAACGCGACACCTAATACCATGCATACAAGCTTGTTTGAAGCCCAAGAACGGGTCGGAAAACTGCAAAGTAGTCTTTGTTAGCAACAGCGTAAACAATTTAGTGACAGATTGAAAGAAAAACAAACAAACAAACACTTATGTTCAGTGTTTCTGACAGAGTTAGCTCGTTTAAGAACGTGACAAATTTGATTTGGACATGGTTCCCGAGCATAAGGCAAAGTACTCAAGAGATTGCGCAGTTGTCTTACCCGCACAGCACCCAGTAAACGGATATAGTCAGCCAGCAACTCGGCAAAAATGAAAAAGTCACTGGAAGCCTGCTCCTGGTGCAGCTGCTCCATCTTGTCCTCGACCTCTGCCAGCTGCGATAGGGCCCGGGACAGAGCCGTGTTGTCTTCAGAGTTCCCCAGCATGGCCATACTTTTGGCAAAAACTGCCGTGTTTCCGCATAGCTCTGGTGTTGGTGGGTGAAAACATCACATTGTGTCATTCTCAGAAGACTTATGTGAAACATCTGGGCACATTTTCTTTTTAAACTCTGTTGACCCAATTTATGAATTCCCGACAAGTAATTCAGATGTGGCTCACCCTTCCTGTGATTGACTAACGAGTCCACCACAGCATGGAGTTTCCTTAACTGCTGCTCCTCATTCTCCACCTCCTGCAACTTGTCCTCAAACCACTAAAAAGAAAAGAAGACGAGTCTCAAAACCAAATGAGAACAATAAATCTGATATTTCACCAGCAGATCAAAAAATGGTCTTGTTAATTTTGATGCTGATTCCAACTAAAATTAGCATGCTGATTCCAAATTAAAGTCAGTTTTTCCGAGCACATCAAGAGTTTTCCCCCAGCTTGACAGATAGGCAAAATTTCACTGATCATATTAGTAAGACTTGCCAGCTGATTACAATTGGCCTTATTTATAGCTATGTGGCAACTTGTTTGTGCATTCACGATTGAGAGTGTGGTGTACAGCTCCCAACAGGTCAGGACGAGTAATGTCTGCAAACGGAAAGATAGCCAAGAAGGAATTACCGGTAAGAGGATTTGTGCTGGCTTTTCTCTTTACATTGTAAGCATGATCATAGCGCTGTAAAGTCCACTCATTTTATGCCGTTTTTTTTTTCAAAGCTCATAACTATTCTTCGTGTTTTATTGACATTCATACACGTTTATTTCTTAGTTTTTTTTAATGAAATGGGGATCTTGTTGCTCACAAACTCGAGTTAATCTTGTCTACTGTGTGATTAATCCAGATTAATCAAGATTATGCACACCTTTCCCTGAACTATATAACATCTTTCGATAAAATATCAACAACATTGATTTAAAATTTTTTTTAAGACAAAAGGTATGGTGTTTGAGCAAATAAATACTTGACAGAACAGAGCTTTAAAATGTATTGAACAACTCGGCTCGAATTGTTAAATAAAAATAAAGCATCTATATAACAGTACAGATCTTTAACTGAATAAAGTGCCTCATAGACTGATTATGTGTCTCAAGTAATGTTTGGCATTACCCACAATGAACTGCCAATTTAAGGAGCCGACAAGCACATACCTAGACAATAGCTCTTGCTTAAAAGCAAATGGAAACAACGTGTCTCATAAAGAGAACATTTCACATGCCAGCATTTGCAATAATTAAGCAGGGGCTGAATAAAATGAATGTCCAAATTGTCTCCTAAAACGCAAAACTGTCCTTTTTCACACACTTCTTTCAATATAATGGGTCACCTTAGGCTTTCTGTAAGAGATTCTAAAGCCCCTTCTCTTCGACTATGTTGATGGGTATCCAGCCTCTGCCAATCCATATAGTGAGAACATTATTCAGCCTATTTGTTGTCCTTTTCTCGACAAGGATCACTCGCACCTGCCAATGCACTGTGGCTTGATGAAGGCGGCCTGTTTCCACTGAGTCTTTGCTAACACTAGCACATATAGGCTTTACCCGAATATGCAACTTTATGCTGGTTATACTTTGATGGAACGACAGTTCATCACACACCAATATGTACACACAAAAACTGGTTTTATCCAGATTTCCATGAGGCAATTTTTAGAATAGGAATTTGCCATGAAGCAGACCAGGGTCATTCTCCTCACTCATCGTGCCTGACTGCCTTTTGCCCTGTATTTTACCTTGGAAATGTAAACATCAGGATTAAGTTGTGATCTATCCTTGTTTTAAGGTTAAATAGCTTCTTTTTTCCCATGGCAGTATTTCCAGATTAATCACACGATTGGCCTCGTCTACAATTAGGTGGCAACTTGTTTATGCAGTCACAATTAGGACAGTGCAGTGTGTGTGTATTTTTTGTTCCCAAGCCAACTCATGCATAGATGGACAAATCCGTAAATGATACAAAGCACAGTTGCAGTACAAATGTGAATTAGATTATTTTTTGGAGGAGTTATTTACTGCTAACTTTGTTCATGTTGATGGCTTTCGGAAAGTTCTAATAATAATAAATAAAAATACACCTTCCACATCCTTTTGGGCTGGTATTTTTTTTAATGCTTCGTTTTTATTGAACCTTCAGAAATTTTGTTATTCAGATATCTGGCAAAAAATTTAAATTGAGAAATAACATTTTGCCAATATCATACATCCCTGTAAGCAATGTATTGTTGCCGTAGAATAGTTCTCGTACACAGCTCGGTGATTGGTGTGACATACTCAAAATACTCATGGAATACTCACACTATCTCCCGAGATTTAGGAAGCGCTGTATGAAAAAAAATCCCTCTATCGATTCCACTAATTGATCAATGCATTATTTTTGGATTTGAACATTGTTCTCAGGTTGTGATTCAAGTGGTGCGCTGCATTCGCCTCTAAATAAAGCTATTCACATCAACAGGCCACATGCTCTTACGGTGTCAGATTCGTTCATCTTGATGGTCATCTTGTTGACAGCTTCCGACGCCTTATTAATCATTTTAAGGAAGCCAGCTCCACTCAGCGCCTGTGTGTTTGATGCTCTGGGTAACTTAAAAGACAAGCACAGAATCCCCATTTTGATCAAAACTCCATCATTGGAAATGTAAACAAACAAACGGCTACATCATAGAATCCTCACATCTTCTTTTTCCAAGAATTCTCGCACATCAGGATCTTGTATGAGCAAAGGGTGAGCGACAACTCTCTGCAGATACCTGCAAAACAAGAATACATTGGTGTGAAACAGGTTACAAGACCTAGAGAGAGACACGAAAAATAAAAGTGTATATTGCACTAGATATCATCACTTCAAGAAAGTCCTGTACAAAATGTGTGTGGGCTTGTCTTACCTCTCCAGAGCAGCTCTTCGTCTCTCCACAAATTCCACTGATGATGGATCATCCATCCCCACTTTCACTTTGGTCATTCCTGTCAAGGGAATTCTCACTCAATTGATGGCACATGGAAAACTAGTAGTTACACCACTCATATTTTATTTACATAATCTGTACAAAGAGGATTTAAGCATTTTGACACATTTAACTCATTCAGTACCAGCCAATTCTAGACCCCACCCCCCTTTTTTTTAATCCTAAATCTTGGAAAAATTGAAAAAAATAAGTATCTGGGGTTGAATGTGTGAAGTGTGAAAAGACATAAATATGTCTTTGGGAGTGAATGGGTAATAGGTTAAGAACAATATCCTTTTAAAAACTGCCATATGTCATTTTTTCCCTTTTTTTGCATAATTTAGCCTGAATTTCACTGAGCGGTGAATGCTTGCAAGAAAATTTCCACCAGGATTTGTTACAGGTTGCAAAGCCATTCGGCAGAAATTTGCACACTTGTCTGCTTGTCCTTGTGCACAATAGGGTGCTTGACAAACGTTTTGTAAAAATTGTGGCGTAACCTGCACAGTGTGCACCTTTTGCTTGAGATTTCTGGTCAGCCCCTTGCAAATGTTTGCAATGCAGAATGGCATTGCTTTTCTTTGTGTTCTCCTTGCTGTCCAATGTGCGTCTATTGTCCGGCAGTGAATTTACACGTTGGGTCTTATGTTTAGGACCCAACATGGATGTACCAGTTTGTTGAAAATGTTGCCATAAAAATAACATCAATATAGAGGTGTGCGATTCAGCTCTTATGCGTTTTTCCAAGCTCAAACAAATTACTGCCAATCAAGCCACACGTAAAATGAACAAGGCTTCTTTTAAATGATGAAAGGGTACAGGGAAGATTGTCATTTAAGGGGAATAAAGCACAAGAAAGGAAAACTAAAAGCATTGTGATGAAGCTGGATTTTGACATTATCATCAACTAGTAGAAGAAAATGGCTGTCAAGTTCACCTACGACACTTTTCTCTGGTGGTAGCGGAATGATGCATCCATGCAGTGACTGTTTGACAGACAGCTTCTCATAGAGCCCCAGGAAGTCACTGAAGCGCCTTCTCACAGAGAAGGTCCTATTTTTAAACATGGGCAAGGAGGTCTGGAAGGCCAGATGAGGATTCTTTAATCAAGACATTTATTGACACGACAAGAAGTGATGAATGTACTCATACGGAACTACAAACCCTTGTGGATACTCTGTAGGCCACATATGCATTCATGCCATCACCTGGGAGAATGGAAACAAAATGGATGCAGAAAATCAAAAGATTTGCTGAAAATGCAGAAACAAGACATACAGACTTGAAAGACACTGACCGACTTTCTCAGGGTTGGTGACAGCAACGTCCACATCAAAAGTATCCTTGTCCTCTTCCTCTTCCAGCTGCAAGTGGTGACAGCACATTAGCTCTCAAAATACATTTGCCCAGTTAAGTACATACATGTGGAAAGGCACTCGGAAAGCATGTTGCAATTAACCATATCCACTATCATGTAGGGCTGATGTCCGTACCTGTTCCAAGGAGGTGGTTGGCATGGCGGCCGGACACGGGGAAAACGAGGAGATGGGACGTGAGCTCGAGGAGCTGGAGAGCTCTTTCTGGGAAGAGCTTCCAGATTTGTCTGTGCTGAGTTGGGCGTCTGTGGAAAGAAAAGGAATCTTACTCCGTTGTCCAAAAACACAGATGTGATTCAACATTAAGAAAATATCCCATTAAGGCCACAACAGGAGGTCCACACCTTAAGGCCTTTTCACACGGCACTTAGCACAGCGCTAAATACAGTTGACATACAGTGCAATGAAGAGAAGGAGAAAATAGATCCTCTGCCTGTCTGCACACACGTGTGCACAAAATGAGACCTATCACAGCGAGCACACAGTTAGTGGCACCCACTGAAACAGGGGGCTGCCGCTTCAGTGCCCGGGGAGTACTAAGGGGCATCAGTATCTTACTCGAGAAGACCGCAGCCGTGTGTCCAGAGATGGTCCTGAACCAGGCATTCCCCGGGCCAGGTGGCGATCTTAACCTTTTGGCCATGGCTGCCATGTGTATATGTGCTGTTGTTGGGATGTCAAACGTGCCCTAATTGGCAATCGTCAACAGTCGCTGCATCCATTAGGAGAGGTGGTGGCGGAGTGATTTCAGAGTGAGATCAGCTTGTTGTAAAGGGCAAGAACAAAATGGAAGATAAATAATTATTGATGGGGCGTCCTAGTGTTCCAAGCTCTTGGACACAAGACTAAGTGTCTTTGATTATAAAAGACGCTGTATCTCCCCCCATCTATTATAATTATAAGAGATGTTGGGCACCACTTTTTTTCAGACCCATACCAGTACAAGTACTAAATCTTTTGAGTACTTACTGACCAACACTAAACAACCCTGTTCTTGCATTGAAATGCATTAGCCAAATTAGAGAGAATGTGAAAATGAATTTATAAAAAAAGGTTTGTGGGCAATATAGCATTACGGACTTCTTTTACACTACAAACTGTGGACAGTGAATGCAATGAGTTTGCCATCTTGACGGTCAAGTGTAGTAATTCTATACACATACATTCCGGCAAGCTCTTTTCATGTGCTGACATGTTTGTATTACTCAACAGGAAAACAGATGGGTGGAGTTCATCATCATCATCCTTTTCATTCAACTGGCTGGTGGATTTGAAGGCACTTTTCCTTTTGGAGCACCACAGGCTATGTTCCTTTTGAAAATGCTTATTTTTCTTTTGTTAGGGCAATTCATGTCCTATTATCTAATTAAGTATTGGAATATACTGTAGGTTCTGCCGATAATAATTTAATTGCAGAGGTGCGGGTATTCTGCCATCTGAAAATAATGTCAAGTATGATGAACAATTAATAAATTCAAATTGACATTGCAATGTCATACAATGCAATTCTCAGATCTTCCAATCACATCTTTCCAGGTCTCACCGTCATTGCCCACGTGAGCACTGACGTAACCCAGTAAAACAACGAAGTCCCTAGCATGAGCACTCTCCAGCAGCCCACCAAGGACTCTAAAAGAGTGGATAGTTTGAAACAGTTGTTTTTCAGATTATTTTAATCTGAATAGCATGTCCATTTTCTTGCATTAAATGTAAACTATTGTGATTCTGTATTTAAACATCTATGACTATTTCCTGAACTACGACCAGCTCTTTCTTTGAGACCTCTCTGCTATGCAAAGAAAAAAATAATGTACTTTCATAATGTAACTGCACGAGCCTTGTAACGTTAACCATGAGTGAAATGACTAGAATGTCTCCTGAATACTTTAATGCCCCTTTTTTTCTCTTGTGATTTCTTTTACAAGACCATTTTTCCAATTAAGATACGCAGGGCTTACCGGCAAACAGATCGTTGTCTTCGTCTGAGTGGACTCCGTTAGATTGGGCGCTGGTGCGACTGCTCGCATCGCCGGCGGGGAGTTCGCCTCCTCGCACGGGCTGACACACTCCAGGAGTCATGGACTTAGTCGGCACAAAAGCATACACAAACGTGACTTAAATCAAGCAAGCAAAAACGTTCTGAAACCACGCTGTCGAAAAGTGTAATGGAAAAGGTTGGCTGGTTGTGAAGTAACGCCAACTGAAAACAACGAACTCAAAGAGTTCGAGTCCACGTCTGGGAAGTTCATCTGAGGTTGTTACAGCTGCGGGATGATCCTGTCTTGGTTTTGTGATTACATTTACGCTGTGCCGTATAATAAAAAAATAGTCCACAGTTCGCGTCCATGGCAAAGTCGCAGATAACTTATTTTGTATAGCAAGAATGAGACAAGTCAGTTCAGTAAAAGAGGCTGACTTCCAGCTAGCTAAGACAGCTACATCCCGTCATCAATGACTGGGGAACGCAGGTAGAAAAGAAGAAGCGAACTTACATTGCTAACGAAAATATCTTCTCCCTCGTCACTGTCTCCATCTGCCAAGTTAGACAATCCCTCTCCTGTCTCATCGTTTGTAGGGAAAGGAGGAGGATTGCGAGACGTGCCGGACGCCATTTTCCTTGCGGTGAGGATCGGTGACGTCACAGAGAATGAAGGAAAGAGGAAAGCGACGTGTGGTTTTAGTGACCTCTGCTGCTCACAGTCACACATGACCAAAACATTGCTTAATTGCAACCTGAGTACAGTACTGTACAGTGAAAGTCCTCTACAACGAAGTCGTGTTTGCAGCAAGACATTTTTCACAACAGGGGGGGGGGGGGGGGGGGGTTCACTGTAGCAAATTTTATCTCAGATGTAAACACACACAAAACGTATATGTGTACTCTTTATTTTTATTCCAATACTGTCCGTAGTGCATAAATATGAGCATACACTGATGTGATATCAACATTAACATACCATTTTTTTGTATTAATCACTCCACTTTGTCTGTTGGTTTGAAAAACTCATTGACACTCTTTTATAAAAAAGGAAGTTTCAATATAAAAAATTTGATTTCAAACTTTACTTTGACAAAATGCACCTCAAGCGTAACAGTACCGTAATGAATAATATGTCTACTGTATACAGTACTGTAACATCTTATGAACATGGAATTAATAAATGTAATGATACAAAACTAAGGAAAAAAACAGTTACATTTTTGGGGTATGTTTTAAAGTAACATTCGAATTTTCTATCCATTTGTGAAAAAATAATTGATTAAAAATAAAAGTATCGATTTGTTAAATTTTTGCTGATTTAAATTGGAATTTAAATCAATGATTTTTGAAATCAAACAATCCTAATCCCAAAGAAATTTCATGCTGTACAGTACTGTACTGTATAGCCAATGTACAGTTGTGCACAAAGAGAAAAAAAGGGAAAGAAATTGCGAAATTTACGATCAGCATTCACTTACATCAATTTCTTGGATAATGTCTTTCATTTTGATCACTTTTACACTCTCTTCCAGCGTCAGAGCTCTTGTGTTAGCTTCTTGGCATCCAAAGCCATTTTAGCAATGCAACAAAGTACTTCCTGGACTACTGCGCATGTGTAAACCAGTGTGGTGGTTGCTGTTGCAGTTTCGGAGTGGAGCAGCAGAGGTCGCTGTTGGTTAATGTTGGATTAGACTTCTGCGGAAGGCTTGTTTTCAAGTCAAGTCAAGTACAGTACAACTTTGTCAAATGTTGAATTTCATTGTAGTGAATCTCATCGCGAGGTAAGAGCAGAGAAAAATATTTCGTATAACGTAAAAGGGGCATTTTTCATTGTAGGGGGAGCAGAAAAGTGGGAATTGCTTTCATGCATGAATATTTTTTCACACTATGGGGTATTTTCCCCCATGCAGGTTTCGTTGTAGAGGAGTTTCACTGTAGCCTCAAAACACGAAATTTAGGGGCGCACATGAATCACAAATTAATTTGCGAAGTAAATATTCACATTTCCACTTCATATATGGGCAAGGGTTTGGAGCTGAAGTTGGTCCAACAATAAACATTAAACACAAAAAAAACAGATTATAGACAATTATTCAGCTAATTTCTTAGTCACACATATACGAGTAGACGAAAAAAATATTTGCACTGCCTCAAATTCTGGGTTCAAAATGCGACCATTTAGTGGCAGTCTGGAGACCTGAAATGGGTGGAAAACTAATTGGTCCGCTGTTTGGTCCGGAAAACTGCTCCCTCGTGCAGTGCACTTACCCTTGCTGTCTTTCATAACTGTGGAAAAACACATTCATGAAAACATCATTTGAATATATGGAAAATTGGCTGCATCACAGGGTGTATCACATTTAAATGTTAGAATCAGGTTTTCAAGCTTAGCCATGTAGATCATTTTTTATTCAAAGCTGCAATTCTTATCTTATCCTTACTTCTTTATGTGTTTTAATGATGAAATCAGAAAGGTTACTGCCCCCAGGCAATATGCTTCCTATTCACATACCGGTAATAGTTTGCAATTCTGTATCAACTTGTTTAGATATGTATTTCTAGAAATCCAAATATTGTATTTACTTTATGCATACCAATAACTTTGTTTCCTCCACAATTCAGCCCCCAATCATTTTTACAATCTGTACTTTTGGATTGCTATCTTTTTTTCTTTTCTGTTAATTTTTGTGATTTTGTTCCTCTAAAAGCTTGTCAATCCCGTTTTACTTGATATACAGTAGCAGAGTTTTTCAGTAAATCTCTTGTACCATGCGGCATCTCAATTCATGATCAACCCAGGGGGGAATAACTTCTCGAACACAAAACTTTTATTTGGAACATGATATCACAGATATTAATAACTCATTTCGTAAAAGCGAATAATGCAGCCTCTGCATGGAAGGAGTCCACCACATTTTGTCAGTTTCCTTTTTTTTTTTTTTTTTAAGTAATTTGTGAAATCTATCTTTCTCAGAGAATGTTTTATAAATTCTTTTAAAAATGATTTTATGTCCAGATTTGGGAAGGCGCAAATTTGTGATGAAATAAAACAATGTGAAACGTTTATTTTGTTAGTATTCATAAGAGGTTGTATACACCAATTAAAAAAAACAAAACAAAACATCAAAACAAAACACTCCCCCGGCCCCCCTGACATGTTTTTCAACGTTTTCCTAAAAATCCACTGATTTTCGGTTTTCCTACGGAAAGCAAAGAAAGTTCTGTACACGAACAAGCAACAACATAATTCCTCATCATGAGCTGCAAAGTCAATATTCGGCCGCTCAAATTCATATCATCTCTGGAGCAGGAAAAACAAAATAACAACAACAACAACAAAAGAAATCAACAAAAAACAAGACCAGCTGCCTGCCGCTTTAGCTCTAAGACTCTACATTACACAAACAGCATTTGATATTCAAAACACAAGATATGTAAGAAATTTACTTTCCAAAAACTGTGAAAAAGTGCAATACAGGTTCAACTGGTAACAACTCAAAAGATTATTTCCCAAATGGAGTCCGACCTTTTTCTTTTTCTTGTTTTTAATCATACAAACCCAATTTCACTGAAATTGGGACCTAGTGTTAAACATAAATGAAAAAACAGAATACTGGACAATGATTTGCAAATCATGTTCAACCCACACATAGTTGAATACAATACAAATACAGGATGTTTAATGTTCAAATGAATCATTCATTTAGATGGCTGCAACACGTTGCAAAAAAGCTGGGACAGGGTCACGTTTACCACTGTGGTACACCACCTTTTCTTTGAACAACATTGAATAAACATTTTGGGACTGAGGGCAATAATTGTTGAAGTTTTGTAGCTGGAATTCTTTCCCATTCTTGCTTGATGTACAGATTTAGATGTTCAGATGTCCTGGGGTTTCCGTTGTTGTATTTTATGCTTCAGAATGCGCCACACATGTTCAATGGGAGACCGGTCTGGACTGCAGGCAGGCCAGTCCAATACCCGCATTCTTACCAAGCTACACTTTTGTAAGACGTGCAAAATGTGGTTTGGCATTGTCTTGCTGAAATAAGCAGGGGCGTCCATGAAAAAGACATTGCTCGGATGGCAGCATGTGTTTCTATAAAATCTGTATGTACCTGTCAGCACAAACGGTGCCTTCACAGATGTGTAAGTGCCATTGCACTATCACAGATGCTGGCTTTTGAAATTTGACGTCCATAACAATCCAGATGTTTTGTATCCTTTCTGGCCCGGAGGACACGGGGTCCATAAGTTCCAAAGACAATTTGAAATAGGGACTCATCTGACCACAGAACACTTTTCCACTTTGCATCAGCGCATCTTAGATGAGCTCGGGCGGCAGAAAAGCTGGCGGTGCTTCTGGGTGATAAATGGCTTTTGCTTTGCATGGTAGAGTTTTAAGTTGCACTTATGGATGTAGCCCCGTACGGTATTCAATGACATTGATTTTCTGAAATGTTCCTGAGCCCATGTGGTGAGATCGTTTTTTACACATGGATGTTGTTTTTTGATGCAGCACCACCTGAGCGATCAAAGGTCACGCACTTGCAATGTTGTTTTTTTCGGCCTTGCCGCTTACATGAAGTGATTCCTCCAGATTTTCTGAACCTTTTGACGATACAGTAGTATGGATTATAGACGATGAAATCCCTAAACTCCTTTGCAATTATACATTGAGGATCATTGTCCTTAAAGTGTTCGACTATTTTTCTCTTTGTGTGGTTTTCAAAGATGTGTACTTCGCCCCATCTTTGCTTGTGAGTGACTAAGCAATTCTGGTTCCAGTTAGCCTGTTCTCCTGTGGGATGATCCAAACAGGTGTTTGATGAGCATTCCTCAGCTTTCTCAATCTTTTTTGCCACTTGTTGCCGCGTTAGAAAGTCAAATGATATGACAGTAAATGAAAATAGTTTAAGAGTTTAAACATGAACTATATTGTCTGTGTAGTATATTCAATTAAATATGGGTTAAACATGATTTCTAAATCAATCTATTCTGTTTTTATTGATGTTTAACACGACACCCCTACTTCAGTGGAATTCTGTTTGTACATTCTCCCCCGTAAAAAAAAAAAAAAAAAGGGACCCATTGTTAAAATCTCTTACATTAAGAATGACATTCATGATGATGCTTATTTGTGAGAAACATCACAAAAGTTGAGATTAAAAATGACTACCATAAATTTCTTTGGGTAACAGGATGATGGGAAAGTCGACTTGACATCGGGGTTTGTGAACACATTTCTTTTTCTTCATACAAAAATGATGATGCGCATAAACTCAGTGGGAGTCCCATTCTAAAGGCCAACATGTCTATGACATGTAATAGAACCACAATGTTGCACTTAAGGAAGGGGCACCAGAGAGTTGTGTTCACGCCACAAAACATACACTCCCAAACTTTTGTTTTTTTTTTTGTATAAAAGACAACTGGTCTGTTGTAGGTGATTGTTTGACTGCAATGTAAGGGTGTGTGCCAGGGAGGGAAGGACCTTGCGGGGGCAGCACCCTGAGTCCGAGTCACCTTTACCTCCCAACCTGCAAACACGGCGGTAAGGCTTTTAGAAGGGAGACCCCGCTGGAAAGAAAACTGCAAAATGTTAGAACTCCTTTTTGACGCTCTCGTCCCACATCAAAGAATGAGGGAATTTAAAAATAAAAACAACATATGTACATGTTTATAAAGATATGTACTGTATGTAAAAAATAAAGAATACAACAAGGTAGAAAACAATACAAAATGGTACAAGGTGATACGAACATACATGACTATATGTCGGAATAATGTTGGCTTGTAAAGAGGGGGGGATGTCCAATGTTCACTCCACTGAAACAGCCCAATAGATATACAAAAATGCACCCAAAAAAAAAAAAAAAAAACCTAAACAGAAAAGGCATGGACCAACATCAATACCAGCATGTTGTTGGACATTTGACATAGACGTGCATCGTCATGTGGCACCGAACAAACAAACAAAACATGTTTGTATTTTTGCTGAGGAAGTAAGATCACAATCATTTGAGTTCATTGTCTCCGAGAATGGTTCTTCATAAAAACATGAAGCGTCTCACTTTGCCTCTCACCAATGGCCATCTCCTTCCTGAGAGTGAGAAAGGTGAGCCGAAAAAAGTTCCTAGAAGTTTTTTTTTTCTTTGTAGGATGGAAAAAAAAAGGGGTCGTAGGGGGTGTGTATGGGGGGCACAGAAGTCATTTTCTGTCCATGGGCCACTTGCTCCCAAAGGATTTTTTTTTTTTTAAATTTACTTTCCTGTACCAATGCTTAATCTGTATAGTGTGTAATGTGTGTATTTGTATGTGTGTGTGTGTGTGTGTGTGCGCAGATGCTCATGGTGCTGTGGTGATGGCGTTGAGGTCCTTCATGAGGCCCTCCAAGTGGGCCATCTCCTCGGTCAGCTCGTCTGGTTCGTAGCTCTGAGGGAGAGGAACAGGGTTACTGCGAGGGGCGGGGGAGGGGCAGGGGGGCAGGGAAGCAAGCACCTGGAGGAGGGGAGGGGAGGAAGAAGAGGAGAGGGTCAGTCAGGGACCTTTCACAGAGGACATGGGGGGGAGTCAAATGGGTGGGGTGAGGCGCGCTGGGGGATGATGGGTCAATGGGACTGATGCGTGGGAAGTTACATGACCAGAATGGGAGAGCAGATGAAAGCCAAGCAAACCAGCAGAAGCAAAGAAGCAAAAAAAATAAAAAAATAAAAATCATTCCAATGGTGGGTTTTGTAATTATCAGCCATAAAAAAAAAGTACATGGATTCATAAAGTACAGCCAATAGAGGGTGAGAATGACGTTAAAGAAGAATAAAGAGAGAAAGAGGAAACAGAAAACGTGGTTAAAATCAAAGTACATCTGAAGCTACTTATACAATCCAGTGCCCAAAGAAAACCAGACATGGATTTGGAAGGAAAGTGTGAAAATTACATTTCTAGCACATCCATGTTTGGTCACTTAAAACAATTCTGTATTGATCAGCGTGAGACTTATCTGCAGTGTTACAGGCAGCCAGCGCAGGCCGCAATACTCACGCTATCTACATCCTCCAGCATCTTGCTGGTCTCTGGGACGTCGGGGGCGTTGGGCACGTTGACCATCATTGGCGTTCGAGTCCTTCCTAGAGTTCCAATGGAGGCTGTTTTAACGACATGGGGGTGTGTGGGAGGCCCTGAATCAGGTGAAGACACCAAAGTGGGGAATTCATAAGCATCGTGTTGTTCAGACAAAACTGCTCAACTCTGTGTTGAACATCCAGTGGCGGAGTGAGGTCAGGGCCAGGGATGGCTACTCACTCTCACCCCACACCGAGGGGAATATTTTGGATAACTGTGACTTTGCTGCCCCTTTTCACATGGATGCGGTATCCAAAGATCCCTTGATACACTGTCACAATTCACATGACTTAACTCTTTCACTCCCAAAGACGTATTGAGATGTCTTTTCAGACGCCACACATTTAATCCCAGCTCCTCATTTTATATTGACTGTACAGTCAAACCTCGGTTTTCGTCCATAATCCGTTCCAGAAAGCTGTTCGAAAACCGAAATTGTTCGGAAACCGAAACCACGCTCTTTTTAAAATAAAAATGTTTACTGAACACGTCTGCTCACAATGGAAAGCAACACGAGGAAGCGGCACTTCCTCGTCTACCCAAGAAAGCGTCACTTCCTCGTGTAAGGAAGGCGAGAGGAGTCAAATGGTGCATTCAAGTGCGCTCAGTTTGTTCGAGAACCGAAATTCGGTCGTCATCCGAGGCATAAAAAACTCAACATTTTTGGTCGAAAACAGAATTGGACGAGAACTGACACGTTCAAAAACCGAGGTTTGACTGTACTTGAAAAGGGTCTGAAAAGGCCATTTTCAGACCCTTTTAAAGTACAGTCAATATAAAATGAGGAGCTGGGATTAAATGTGTGGCGTCTTAAAAGACATCTAAATACGTCATTGGGAGTGAATGAGTTATGTGACTTGTCCCCTCAGATATTATTACATCTAAAACCTCGCTTTCCTTGCACTGCTTATTTTCCTCTCCATTGTCTGCCATGACTGTTGTTGTTCCCGCTCTTGCCGCGCAGAATGGTGACATCTCGCGCTTTTCAATTACGCATGGCAAAAAAAAAATCATACACGTCTGATGCAGGACCGCATATAAAAGTGACCTGAGTCGGATTTGGGAAAAGTACAAAATGAATACATCGGAATTGAGCTGTTCAGACTGTCATAAAAACATCTGATACAGGTCACATCCTGTATGGACCATAACATTTTGATTTAGGTGGCATTTGCCTGCAGTCTGAACGTAGCCTTAGTTGTACTTAAACCGGGTTTTATACTGCCATATACTACAATGTGAGTGGGCTTAATATTTTTTTTCGGATCAGGAATCATATGCAGGACAAACATACAACCAAAAAAAATGTTGTAAATAATTTTGAGGGACTCGTTTTTTGTGAAAAAATGTACAAAATTAGTTCTTCACTTATGATGGTTTCTTGCTCAGCAGTTTTGTGCCGTCCTGGATGGTAATTTTTATGTGAGAGTCAATTGCACTGGAAACAAAAATTACAGTACTGTAAGTGTTTATTTTGTTGTCTTTTTTAAACCTTTTGTTGTTCGATTACAATGGTGGCGCCTTTATACACGCGTTGAAAATGGATTGTCAAAAATGAAATGCATTAAGTATTTTCTCCATATTTAAAATCGTATTGTTGTGATAATCTGGGTAAGAAGTGTGTGGTCCTATGCGGCACCCAATAACACTGATGAAAAAGTCTGGCCTGCTTCAGCATTATAATCTGCCCATCCCTGAAGTAAACTGTGAGATCGTACACAAAGCAAAGCAACTGCTAATAAATTGGCGTTATCTACGATATAAAGCTTCGTAAAACATTCCTTGCTTGTATTATGAGTGTGTTGTGCCAGGTTCTGCCTATGTGTGCATTTTTTTTTCAGGAAACCTTGACTGTGAATGGTATGATACACAATGACTACGCTCCTGCAAACATCTACTGTATGCAACGACTTTTAAAAAAAATTGCTTGTTTGATTGGCACCTTGGGAAGCACAGTAACCTAGCGGTTAGCATGTGTGCCTCAGAGTTTTGAGGTTCTGGGTTTAAATCTCATTCCAGCGTACCACCGTGGAGTTTGCATGATAGAAGACACTATGAGAATGCCAGCAGGTGTTGCTCACCAGTCTGAGCTAGCAGGGGAGTGCTGGGTAGTGCAGGTGACTCAAAGCAAGGGTGACTTGCAGCTGCGATGGCAGGCACAGCAAAGCTCTTCAGAGGGTGAGCGTGGGCGTGCGGGTGGGCCGAGCGCAGGGGCGGCAAATTGCTGGTGTAGCAGGACTCTTCCTCTGTGGTGGTAGAGCCGTGGTAACTGCCCTCGGGGTCCGCCATGATCTCTGAGGGGCAGGAAGCCTGCGAGGAGGAGGCGGCGGCAGGAGGAAGAGGTTCCGAACAAGGCGTATTCCTCACCGATTCTGGAGGACAGATGAGGATGGGAAAGAGACACCAATGAAGAGGCAGTTTTGTCTCCTTTCATCATTGCCTGTGTTCAGAATCTAAATGTGTTGAAGGGAGTTCAAATGTCCAGCCCTGGGGTCATTTTCGGCTCACTGCGCGTTTTCTATTGGTCTGTCGCCTAATCCAAAATTAAAAAATATTGCCCGCATCAGGTGACAAGAAAGAAATTACACTTATTGAAAGATAGCACACTAAGGCTGTATTTCCACATAGACCGTTTGGTCCGCTTTGAATGGACCGGAGTTCGTTTGCCACACAGGTCCCCTACCTTTTAAGCAGGTGTGAATACACACAAACAAATCCTTGTGCAGACGGGACCGGACCGAAACCCACTTTTTGGGGTGGCCTCGGTACATTTCCAAACACGCTCAGTGCGGTTCGCTCCAGGTTTGAATACAAACGACTGCCGCACCAAATACAGGGTATGAGCGACTTTTTGGGCTTAACAAGCTACCGTAGCCCGCCATCATGAGAAACAGTAGTCCTGAGTGAATGTTGATCATACTTCATCTCTTATTTTGTAATGCCTCCGCCAGCATGTTGTTGGTCAAGGCATGAAAAGCACAAGCTCCTGCGGCTTACTGCCTGCCTTCGCCGACGCTGATCCAAGATTGACAAAATAGCATCGCAAAACATGCATTCAATGAACTGCTCTTGGGCCTCAAAATTATTTTACAGCTCTAATAACAGCACAAACATGCAGAGCAAGAATGCAGCATGTAGGGATTGCATGTTTTCCTCCATATCAGGGTGTGCTATCGGTGCCGCCAAGTCATTTCTGTCCGGTGGAAGCACCGCTCGTCGGACACGATGTGTTTACAGAATATAGTTCACTTACAAAAAAAATACAGTGTGAATTCAAAGAAAACTTTTCTGTGATCATAAAATGGATTTTTGTTAGAAAACAGAGCATAACTTGGCTTCCCCTTAAACCACAAGTGTACTCTTTTGTAGCCATTCTGTCTACGACAATAACTTTTACAAATCACATAATATGAATTTCATAGGCTGTGGCCTTGCAGTCAGTAAATGAGATGTTCCTTAATAAGCAAATCAGCATTTACAATGGACACAGCTCCTGCTAAAAGAAGCAGCCTTGTAAAAAACAATCGATAAGATGAATTTCACGCGTTCCATTTTCAATGATCGGCCACAATAATGGCCTCCAAAAAAAAAAAGCTACACTAGAAGAGAAGCAGTAACAAAAATGCACATCTGGCTGCTCAAACCTGGCCATATGTCGCTTCCCACTCCTGTCACTTCCCTTGGTCCGAATCAACTCCACTCTAAAAACCACTCATGTCGTACAGCAACAGATGGTGCTACAAGTCGAAGCCCATTTAATTGCAACTTTGATGGCAGACTTCACTGAATTAAGTCTGCGGTAGGAACCAGTAACACAGGTGAAGCGGAGAACAATGGAAATGGTGAAAAGAAGCGTATGAAGGCGGAAACATGCTTTTAGAGTTAAATGAGTGATCGAAGATGAGTGTTGTGTCCTCTTTTGCAATCCCTTCAAGGACCAGCATGGGGCAGTGTCTCACCTGTGGAGTCCACCCTGTCAAGATGGGAGATGGGGCTGCAGGCATGCGGGCGGAGGTGCCCGCTGCCTTGGTGGTAGAGGTAGCTGCGCGTGGGCGACGCCAGGCTGCCCATGTGATAATGGTGCTGATGGTTATCGAGGGAATGGATGGGATGAGCGCTAATTACAGCTGTGGATTCAAACGGACATGGAGGTTTATCATGAGAGAAGGCTACGGATGATGAATGGAGATGTGCTGCTACTCACATACACAAACACATTCGCGCACTTTCATACTCTGTCAGGAACAAAATCGTCAACAATAAATTAATCGCGGCATAAGATGTCATATGACATCCGCGGTGCTTCGATTTGTACATTTTCTCAGAAGAGGTTTCAAAGAAACAGATCACTAACCGAAAAACAATGACGAGCTCACTGATCAAACACACATTGAGGCACACCTATGGTCACACACACTTACGCTGAGGTGGCTGTGCATCAAAAGGCATCATCATTTTAGGCCTCATCCCCCGCCGGCCTGCAAGGTTCGACATGCTGTCCTCTGATTCATGGCCTAAAAAAGTATGGCGGAAACCAGCCCATCAGAAAGAGCTGCTACTATGCCCTTTTTGAGATCAAGCCATTTGAAACCATGGGACATGTCAAATATTTGTTTTCAATCTTGACCTCATCGTAAAAAGATATTGTCAGATAGTCATTTGATTAATTGAACGCTTCTGATGCAAGAAAGTGTAGAGCAGTGACTGTCAACATGGCGTGTATGAAAAGCATGCATATGATTGGCGAGATGATGAAGAAAAGCACCAAATAAATTCACCGGTAAAATGGAACACAATCAATGCAGACCTGCGGAACGTTTCTGCGAAACTGTGTAAACCTAATTGAACACGAGCTGTTTTTGGCTCTCAAGGAGCATAAAAAAAATATATGGGCTGTGAGTATCGCAATATGCTGTCTGTAACTGTTGCTGCTTCATGTGTGTTAAACTACCAGCTGTTAGAGGGTTTATATTTATAACATCCATCCTGTCTACAGTGTTTTAATATTCTGTGATCCTAACATAAGTTGTTGAATTCTCTTGCTTTATCAGGAACGGTTTGAAAGAGAGTCTTCTTTATATTTGCACAATGTTTCAAACAACTCTTTCTTGACAGCAAGAGAGAACGGGCACTAAGGGATGCTTCAAAAGATACTGTATAATCAGGTTACGTGTGTCAAAAGTTTGTGATAGGGGCAAACCTATAAAGAGAAAATTATATGGTCTCTCTATATCACAGATAGTCATCCATCACGGGTGGCTCTGGAATATATCTTCAGCGATAAGTATTGGTTCACCGTACTTTTTTAACTATGCCAGCACTATACAAACAACACCTTCCGACTTTTCATGAAAAAAAGACTCAAAACCCCCTGGCATCTAAACAATAGTGGAGACAATCTCCAAGCTCAAACCCAGCAGCAAAAGTGTTTCACTCAAAAGCCCGAGTCACACTGCGTGACCATAATACTGTATTCAATTAAGTGCTATTCTCCCCACAGACTGACCACGGAAGGAGTTTCGCCTCTGTTGCAGGTGGGGGTTGCTCTCCATCCCGCTGTCAGCTGGAGTAATGTCTTGGGAGGTGCGGGGGATGGGTGTTTCGGTCATGACCGGGTTCGGTTCCGGTGACTTGTCCATTGGTTTGAGCTCCAGCCGCTCATGGTGGATCCAAAGATCGGGCGGTTTCAGGTCTTTGGAGTTGCCTTTGTATTTGTGTGAGCCGTTGGAAGGCTTGGAGGCTGCCCGCTTCCTGTGTGACAAAAAGGCAGGGGAAATGGAGAAAACAACCTCACGCTCAAGAAGGCCATCGGATCATGAAACCGTCAGAGAACAGTCAAAAGCTTGGGCTGATATGATCATAATCAAGAAAAACATCGACTACATAAGCCATTTCTTTTTTTTACAATGATTGGTTGAGAATTATGACTGACTGGGGAACCTGAATGGAAGTAGCAGACTTCTGTTATTACAATCCTTGTTGCCTCACAGGGACTACAATTGGTAAGAAAGAGGCTGAGCGGAGAAAAGCAGCAAACTCATGATTCATTGATTGAAAGGCGTATGGACAAAAACAACACAAAAAAAAGATATGTCGTTGTGTCATATCTTTTGCTTACTTTTTCTGGTGTGACGTGGTGCGCCGTGTGCACAGGAAGGCCCCCACAACCACCACGATGATGGTGAACGCTCCCACAGAGATGATGACAACGATGACCAGGATGTGATTTTCACTGTTTCCCATCCCCGATTTGCCTTGAAAGAGACCACTTATCACTTAACATGGTAACCGTAAACGCAGCACACACCCTGAGCAATGAATACATTAAAGAAACGCTTATTGATTTATAAACCCAACAAGATTCAAAGGGTCTGCAGACTCCTATCTAAGAGTGTCACTCTTGGAGTTATTGTTTTAAAAAAGATTTGTTTCAATTATAGCAGTTACCATAGCATGGATGAAGCTAGGGGCCTCTAAGATGGCAAAAAGTGATGATGGTGGCCCAAGAAAATAGTACTGTACTGTATTACAAATTTGTGGCTTTGAAGTGGTGGGGCCCAAAGCGATGTATTTTTTTCCAGGCCCTCAAATTAATCAACAGTCAATTCTGCACAACTGACCCACTTTTGACCATCAACACATTTGCCATTCCTAAATATGCCCACTTGTAAATATCTTCAGTTTGCACGCCATTTGTATAGTGTACAGTGATCCCTCGCTATTTCGCGGTTCGTCTATCACGGATTCGGTGCATCGCGGATTTTTTCAAACATATTCATAAAAAAAAATTTTTTTTAAAGGGGGGGGGGGGGGTTGAAGTCCGCAAAACGTCCGCAAATGGTTGTTTAAAGTGTGTTTTAAGATGCTGCTAGTGTGTGTGTGTGGGCGCGCGCGCGCGAGCGAGAGAGAGAGAGAGAGAGAGAGAGAGAGAGAGAGAGAGAGAGAGAGAGAGAGAGAGAGAGAGAGAGACTTATAAGAACAAAAGCAGGTCTCTTCCATCTTTAATTGTCTAAACAACCTTAATTGACTAATCATAAACACATCTGCTGCACACCTCGGATCGCTGGCTTGTGTGTGTGTGTGTGTGTGTGTGTGTGTGTGCGTGTGTGTGCGTGTTGGTGCGCTCTGCTCAAGCGCAAAGGCCCCCGTGGGGCAATTTTTAAAAATATATATGTTAATTGGTGGCTACTTTGCGGATTTTCGTTTATCTCGGGTGGTTTTGGTCCTCATTAACCGCGATAAACGAGGGATTACTGTACTTATCATTTGTGTTGGTGAAGCTGAAAATGTGGAAAATCTTACCAACTGCTGATCCAGGATCAAGGGGGAGTTGGTTGCCTGGAGGTCCAGGTTTCGATGGCAGATTTGAGGCTGTCAGTGGACACAAAGAGTGGCTTCATGAGGGAAAAATGTGCCTGACACAAATTCTTCAAATTCATGAATGGCTTTTGGTCCTGTCATATCATACTGCGTATGGTAGGTCAATGGGCCTATACTGTGATCAAAAACTTTCTCTGAGCAAAAGCCAAAGCTTATATACCAGCCCAGAAGTTGGAAATCTTTAGTGAGAAGAGCAGAGTCAGCATTGGTGCACACAAAGATGAAGTGTGAGCGGAGTTTACCTTGGTCATTTGCCATTTTGTCAGAGGATTCAGCTTAAGAAGCAGAGAAAGGGAGAAAAGAAAATTTTTAAAAAACAGGTTAGCTCAAAAGAGTGGCAAGGGAGAAGGAAACAGAGCAAGAGATGAAGCCTGTGAGGAGGCAGAGGCAGTAAAATTTGAAATTGAGTCAAGTAAAAAACAACAACAAAACCAGAAGTGCATTACAGCAAAGGCAAGCAGAAAATTAAGTCAAACAAAGTTTCCAACAAATAGCGCAGACCTCTGATTTCAAACCCTGTCAAACTTGACGAGGCTTTCAATGAAATTGCCTGCAGCCAAATTGTGAGACATGCCGTTCATCTGTGGTCAAGAGTAAACGAGAGTAAAGGCTTTGGGAATCAAAATCAACAGAAATGTTTCTTCTCCACTGGAATAAAAAAAATCAATGAAAAAAAAGAGGGATTATTTCAATTTGAAAATACAAACTCACGGATCGGGCCCAAGATATACAATGTTTTAATGAGATCCATTAGATCTAAACTTGTTTTGGTCACTGACAGAGAGGTATGAATTTAACAATACATGTACCACTATACTAAAAAGTGTATGTTACAGCACATTAATGTCCGATTAAGCAGAAATCACGTACCGCCCTTTCAGGGGAGTATTTAATGAGCTGCAGATAAGGGAAGGCATAAACAACGTCACCCTCATATTACAAATTCTATAAAGTGAAACTGGGGTGGCGACACCAAATAAAAAGGGCAATCATGAGGAAACGGCAAGAACTGAGACAGACTAGATCGCGTAAAGGAAATCATCCACATTTAAGGTGAAATCGTCTTAAAAACTGCAGAGTCATCTTGGTGTTAAGGCTTCGTTCATATTCACATACAGTTCTTTGTGTTCATCTTAGCAACAAAGTCGTCACCCCACAAGGCGTCATGGCTGCCTGTCAGACCTCATCTTGAAGCTTCCATCACATTGCTACTCACTATAAAACGCACGTTACTCTTAAGGCCTCTTTAACTTATTCAGTACCAGCCAATTCTAGACCAAGTCTGAAAAGACGTTTAAAAACGTCTTTGGCAGTGAATGAGTTCAGCTTCTGCGTTTGCTTGGCTGACAAAAGCCGCAATGCATAACGCGACCGACGCAACTTGTCATGCGGCACCTCCGCAACACACGCCGTGCATGTGACACATATTGTCACTGCACGTAGAAGGCTATGCGCAACGTCTCTCGTGATTGGTCCGCTTAGTCACGTGCTGCAATGATGTACTTTCCCGAGCTATGTTCCTCAGTACCACCTACGCCGCTACCTTCTTGATCGATATCGCAAATGCCACGAAACGCATCATCATTGCATCTAGATCCATTTGTTCGAGCAATGTTCGACTGTCTCCATTGTTGTTGCTTTCTTACTTGTTCCACAAGTAAAAACGACTTGCGGAATTGGCCAGAAAATGCAGAGGAAACTCCACCCTGTGGTGTCCGAGCCAAAATCAGCCAAAGCGACACCCCCGACTTGGAGTGAAACTGCAGCTCATTTTCCCAAAAAAAGTCAACCCACACAAAATTGTTTGACACAAAAATGTATGCCTGTTTTTAATATTTTGAAAAACATATTTGCCTCATCCTGAACTAATGTTTGGCCACGTTTGTATGATTCTGCACAGACAACTGTTGCTGATGGCAGCAAAGCTCGAATAAGATGATGCCTCGGATTTGTGGTCATATTCGACTTGAAAGGGAGCAAAACCTGGTTTCATGTATTACTGCAGAGTGTAGCTCGTAGAGATTGGAGCCTTGAACATGACCCGCCTGACGACGAGCCAGCGGCTAGACTCGGTGGACGCCTGCTGTTCAAGGTACCAACAACACAGCTTTAAATTGGTGTGTTTTGATGTGAATTGACATTGAACAAACGTAATCTTCGTGACACCATCACTTCTTTAGGGGGCCAATTCTATTGAATTGTTGTGATTGCTTGGTGCATGGTAAAGCCTCTCCAGCCAACTAGGCTTTGGATAGCTTGCTGCCTGTGTCAAAGCGTTGCGCAGCAATGAGTGTAAAGTGGCGTAATTACTGTGGGAAATGGGAACGAAAAAATTATAATAAAGAGCAGGCACGCGAGACAGTCACGGCCGGATCTCTTATTGTATTTAATTTTGATTTTTTTTTTTTTTTTTTTAAATCAGTCCTCGCGCAGACAACAATTGAATTGAATAATACAACTTTATTGTCAAATGTGCTGTACGTATGTGTAACATCCAGCACAGATGAAATTTCTTCCCCCTCAACATAAAACAAGAGGAGCCGCTGCGGGTGTCCGCGCCGCCATCAAAAGAAAAGTTGACCAAAAAAATGACAAAATAATACAAGACAACACATGAAACACAGACAATTTCATCTGTGCTGTATGTTACACATACGTACAGCTCATTTGACAATAAAGTTGTATTCAATTCAATTCAATCAATTGTGCAATCTTAACCACTTTCCTGCATACACTTTGTTGTTTGAAGCCGTAATAGATGAAAGAGGAGAGAATCAAAGTGTCCTTTTCACAATGGATGGCGTATACAAAAATTAATATGACAATATTGTTTAAGTGAGAAATAATATTGTTTTGATTGTAAAGCGTCCTTGGGTGTTTTGAAAGGCGCTTATAAATGAAATGTATTATTATTATTATTATTATTATCAGTCTTGGCAAACGTATCGCGCCCCGAAAGAAGCTTTTATGCTAACATACTCTAAGATACTCAACATATTAATTACCGCTTGAGTTTTTTGGTTAATTGGGCTCGGGTCAATTGAAGCGAACTACATTATCTGTAATGTAAGTTATTATTATATGAGGGAGGTGTTTATTTATCTTAATGGACTATTTGGAGAAACAGGATATTTACTCAAATTTAATGCATGCAGCCCAATGGAGTGGCCAATGAGTGTGATTAAGCAAGACTATAGCATCTCCATTTCGATCCGATCTGACTCTTGTAAACATTTTATTTGGCAGTCCCAATCAATGTGTGCTTTCAAATGCAGCTCATATTTAGCTGCAAGGTGATTTTAGAAAAACTCACTCTTTGGGGTCCTAAACTGTACAGCCTCAGATGTTGGGCCCATGCCCTTTGAGTTTCGAGCCTCGATCTTGAAGTAGTATGTCGTGTCTAGAGTAAGGTCCTGGATCTGGTGAGTAAGGCGGTTGCCCACCACGGGTTCAACAACCCAGTCGTGGTCCTCAGCATTGACATCTGTGCTGTAGTAGATGATGTAGCCTAGAAAGGGGAGTGCAGGGAGGTCAATTATTTGGTGTGATGGCTTTACTGGCAGTACTGCTTTTCATGTAGAATAGTGGATGACTTCAGGCATAAAAAAAAAAAAAAAGTATATATACACACACACACACACACACACACACACACACACACACACACACACACACACCCTTGTTTTTTCTCGAGCACATCAGGCTTCCATAATAATGATAATCCATCCATCCATTTTCGAATCCACTCATCCTCACAAAGGTCACGGCCGTGCTGGAGCACAGGCAATAGGCAGGGTACATCCTGAACTGGTTGCCAGCCAATCGCAGGGCACACATAGACAAACAACCATTCGCGCTCACAATTACACCTAGGGACAATTGAGAGACCTCCATTAACCTGCCATGCATGTTTTTGAAATGTGGGAGGAAACCAGAGTTAATAGTAGTAGTATAATAACAATTGTGAGATATGTAATATATTAATATACAGTATATTGAAATATTTCTGAATTAAGGATTATGTTTTTTTTTCTGAAACATCATAGCTATCATTACAAGTCATTGTAAAATAGTCTTGCACAAACTTTTATAGGTCAAACTTAAAAACAACAAAAAACAACAAAATAAATTATGGCAAAAATCTGATGAGCTAGAAAAGAGTCGTGACATTTTTTAAATCACCGCCCCAAAAACATTTTTTGGGACACATAAAGCCATATCTGATCAAAATTTGCTTGACCAGTATAACATTTCAGACTGCGTGTGCGAAAAAAAATGGAATGAGAGCGTGTGAATTTTTTGGAGACTCACCTGTGATCTTTCCATTTGCTTCAGAGGGAGGCTGCCAGTTGATGATGATGGTGCGAGGTTTGTTCTCTTTGCTCACCACTGTCACGTCTTTGGGGGAGGAGCTAGGAACTAAGGAGGGAATTGACAGAGGGCATTCACCACAATAAAAAAACAAAAAAGAACCCTCATATATGTTCGTGTTCTTATACACATTAAGTATTCTCCCTGTCTAACTAATGTTAAAGTATTGCTTTGGCACGGTCCGTTGGCATCTTTGTGCTGAGGAGCTCGGCTGAAGTGAGGGGAGGATATTTATTACGTCCATTGCCCTGTTGTAGTTAAGTAGTAAAGCAGTGCTTTGGAGCCCACAGCTAATAATTAACCCCAATAGGAGGGTTGGGGGTGGGGAAGGGGGTTTCCCAATTATTCACAGGTTTTCGTGACTCGTGGTCGGGCTCAGTCCCGATCCTCCATCCAAGTGAATAGTGGGAGGAACAATGTAATTGGGGAAAAAAGTGTCTATCATTTCATCATCTTGCATCCGACTGTTATATAATCAATGATTAGCTACGATACGTGAGAGGTTCATGTGTTTTGTCACATTTCGATGCATGTTTGCAGTGCTCCTACTGGTTTCAAAGGTGGTTCCCTGGGCTGTCATGCTCCATGTGCTGGTGCGTCGGCCTTTGGTCACCATAACGGAAAACTCATACAAGGTGTTGGGCTTCAGTCCTGTCACAACATGGTTCAAGCTGGTTGTGTTGGCAATCTGTGGACGGGAGAACAAGACACATTTGTGTTCAAGTCTGACAGACTTCACAACATTCCATCATTTTGGGCTTCGATGTCTAATATTTTTATTATGTTATGTTGTACATATAATGTGGTTCAATGGCTGCCAGGGTTATTACTTCGTTCAGTGATAAAAGCTTTTGGCTGTATGTGTTAGTGTCTGAAATAGCGATTATTAGTGCAACATTATGTGGACGGGTGGCGCATAAACCAAAAAGGAAACCTGAATGTAAGGTTATGCGTAGTGTGATTTTATTGTAATTCTCAATTGAGAAAACAAGGATCCACATAGGTGATATGCACGCTATCCAAGGTGACATTGTAGTTTCTGATGTCATTGCCAACAAATGATATTAAAAATCAGAGGCCTCACAACGCCGGGCGGTGTGTGTGACCATTTTCATTTTGCGGCATTGGCGTGGAGGGGTTTAAAGTGAGATTTTTGTTCACAGGGCCCCAATGAACCTTTTGGAGAACGTCATTGGACCAACCAGAAAACTGGCTATGGGATTTCCTGTGTGTGCAGCAACAACACCGATCACTACGCACTGATAACATAGTTGTTTGACGCCGAACATGCTTGAATATTGTTTTTGTTTTTTTATCGCTGGTATCTTTAGACAAAAGTTGAATATCTGTATGTCTGTTAATTCATATAGACTGCTGTTTGCAGGGGAATCAGGTCAGCCCACGAATAGCGATAATCAGTGAAAAACCGACGATCACTATAAATTCTTGAATAATTATCTATTATATAATTACATATACCGCCACTAGACATCCTCCATGAAAAACAGGGTTCGCCCCCCCCCCCTCAACAATGAAAAAAAAAACATTTTAAATGAATACATTAAAAAAAATAATAATCCTGCGAAAAACTGAACCCACAGGTGTTGACTATGTCGGGGTCCACTGTACATGTTGTATGGCATACTGTATGGGAATATGAACGAAGAAAAAATATTGGATATAGTCATCTTTGGGAGCATTCAAAAACATCTTGTGAAAAACTAAATAAATTGTGGACGTTTACTATTTCTAGAGGTGTTTTTTCCCCACTCTCCTGCCATAGGTCTCTGGCAATGTCCTCAACTTGAAAAAAGTGGTTCATCCTGCCTTGTCAAATCCGCACAACCCCAATTGCTTGGTGGTGCCCCTGCAAGTGAGGAAGTGCTACACAAAGGAAATCAAAGTTCTTCAAGAAGGACTGACTGGACTTTCAGGAGGTTCAGAACTCAAGTTATGTAACTACGCAAGTGTGCGATTCAACTTATGTGAAGAGCAACAATTGATTGGGGCTCCTTTAATGGTGACGATTATTGGACAATATATTTAGCACAAATCTGTGACAAAAAGGCAGATGTTCAGCTTGACCATTATTGAATTCAAAGAAGATCAACTAATCCATGGTGCTTGATGATTTCATTTTATGAAATGGCGCCATCTATCCATCCGGATAAGGACGACCGTGGCGCAGCAAAATCCGGCCTATTACAAGGAAAACCTGTCAAAATCTGCAGTAAAAAGTGTAATTTTGTGCGTTGCATTAAATAAAGATGCTTTCTTAGAAAGTTTCATCCTTCATTCTGCTGCTCTCACTTGGCTTCCATTACTGATTGTTCTCTCAACCAATCCCCGAATTCCTAGTCTGCCCCCTTGGGCTATCTGCCATTCACCTTTTTGATAGTTTCTATGAAAAAGGCTGTCTATAAAGAAACAGAGGTATCAGTGTCTTACGGCTTGCGCTAAACAATATTAATCGATATGCAGTATGTACTACTCAACAAGACTCTTACCTTCATTTTGGTGTTGGCAGGAATGTTGGTCTTCCAGCGCACCGTGTAATAGCGGTTATCTGTGATCTTTTGGTTCTTGGGCAGCGAGTTGTCCGCCCAAGTGACTTTGATGGTGTCGTGGCTCAGCACGGAGGCCTGAACACCCACAGGTGGCATCATGGGGGTGGGATCTGGTACTGGGGTGTATGGAGCATGGAAGAGTTCGTACAGGTCAACATCGGGGTCTATGGGGTCTGCCCATCAGGCAGTAAACCCACATGCAAGCGCACAAATTAAAATGAGCAAATTAAAACACAAAGAAATGCATGGCATGGTCATTGGGCGGGAGTCCAGACGGGATGCAGGGTAGGACGGACAGCCAGGAAAATAAGGTTATTAAGTTAAAAGCAAGAATGGAAGGGTGAAAGGCAAAACCAAACAGAAGCACAACAAACATGGGATTGGGAAGGGTGAAGAGAAAGAGAAAAGATTCTATTAGAAAAACAGACACTGACCTCTAAAATCAGATAAATCTACAATCATTTAAAAGTTGTTGTGTGGTATCAATATCTAATACTACTGTGAGGGAAGGGAAGAGATGCCGCATTGATTACAGAGAATTATTTTACATACTTTCATACAAATGTTCTTCGCTAACATGGTAAGAAATGTGCAATGTTTCAACTTTTTAAAGCAAAATGGCCACAGATACGGGACATTTCTTCGACAAAAGGGTGCCCCCCCACCCTTGAAGCATGTGCTTGACTTCTTCAGGATCTTCACTCCACTAAGTGATAAAAGAATAAGCTCTGGTCAGTCATCCGCGATGACTCTCTTCAACCACCTGATGGTCCTCGCCATGCAGGATTCCATTCACCGTTCTAAGCTCTTTGTGCCGCGGCGCATGGTGACGACCCAAGCATTCATGCGGTTATGGAGAGTAATGCGGCTTTTGAGTGAAATGCAGAAGCTGCATTTTTTTGTTTTGTTGTTTACCCAACTCTGGGAAAACTGAGTCCCCATTATTTGCACATGGATTACTAAAATAACGAAGAGGGTTCCTTTCCCTCTCTTCAAACTACCAGAGCATCCTTTTCACTTCCATGAAGTCCAAGGGTTATAATGCATGCTCCACCCCACACTCCCTCAACTCAAATTCACCAAGTTTTTCCACACTTTTATATGTTTCCAAAGTATAAGTAGTATGTAGGTCAGCTTGTCTTTTTAATCCTGACTTGAACAAACTGGCAGGAAAAGAACGCGCCCCCGAGGAAGCAGCAGCAGACGATGGTGGAAGGTTTTTGGTTCTACTTTGAGAGGAAACGTTTGGATCTGACGAAGGGTTGCCAAAGCCACCACAGGGGGTCCGGGTGTGTGCAACACTGTGCGTGTGTCTACGAGGATGTGAGGAGGAGCAATAAAGCTCACAGAGAGGCTTGTGCGCGTGTGCACTTAGACTCCCATCCGCCCTCAAAGCATGCTGACGTGATTCATGTCGTCTAGCATCCCGCCCTCTCAGCATTGCAACAGTGCTATGGTGGAGACAAAGTGGCGCCATCAAGGCTGAGCGGGGAGCTGCGAGTCGAGATTTGAAAGGGGGGAGGGTGCAGACCCCCCTTTGGGACGCCGCAGGGATGCCATGCAACTTATCGTCATACACTGACACAAAGTGTGTCTGAAGTCTACTTTCATAGAACCGCACAAGAAAATTATTTGTGGCGAACACTGGATTGAGACTTGTGTTTCGGTCTTTAATTGAGATGTATGTTATAACTAGCTCATCTATTTTCATGCCTGAGGGCAATGGAGCTCTTACACACAAAGGGACAGCAAAAATAACTACACAACAGACCATTGCGGCAAGTGGAGCGCCGTGTTTTATAGCTGGCCATACCACCTACCTCTACAGAGTCAGTTCAGCCATCACATTTCGAACATGCTCGAGAAAAGAAAAAAACTGTTTGAGACCCAAATTGTTGGCGAGCGTCTTTGCGACCTTGAATGAACTCTGACGAAAAAGCATTCGCGACGTGCGCGCGTCCTCGCAAACGTTCTCCGCTCAGTGAGATGATACGGCCTTGAGGCAAACACTTGTTTAAAAAGAGGTCCTCCATGACTTATTCCATCTTATGATTTTACAGTTACAGTACATTCGGTAGCCATAACATTTGGTGCATCTTTACATTCTAATGAGAACCAATTCAAGTGATGGAAAAATAATTCTGCTTTAACAATGGTGTGCTTAGATTGCGTTTACTGTCGTACTTGAAGTTTACAGTGGGGTCAAAAAGCACTGTCGCAAACAGGGGTGTGGCTAATATTCGCGATGTTAATTTGCTGAGCAAATCAAATCAAGTTGTGAAAGTGTACCGAATGTGACGTTCCGATATTTTAACAACAAAGCTGTGAATATAAACGTGTCAATCAGTTTTGCGGGTTTTTCGGTGGTAGATTTGTGCACCTCCTACCTGACTGTGGCCTTGTGATGGCACTCTCATATACAGGAATCCCCTCACCCACGTTGTTGAAGGCTTTGAGTGTGATCACATAGTGGGAGCTGGGGTCTGAACAAGAGAGATGCAAAGATGGGAGTTTAGCAATATAAAGTGATGCAGCTGTCTAATCAAGCTGAAACTCGAGAGATTCTCAACACATAATGGCGAGATTAGCTAGAGAGTCGCATTTGAATAAAATAATTCCCCTTGCTGCGATGAAGGCTTCAAACACGCATAAAGAGGCGATTTGCCACCACAATTAGCTCAAGTACACCTTTCTAAACAAAGATACTTTTTCCGCGTGACTTAGACCAGGGGTCCCCAACCTTTTTTGCCCCACGGACCGGTTTAAGTCAGACAATATTTTCAGGGACTGGCATTTAAGGTGTGGCGGAAATAATACAACAAAATAATCTGGTATGAGCTGCATGAAAACTGTGATATTTTCGAAATATAATAAACACATGGAACGTCTAATCTGGCCGCAACACTTTGATCGCTATGGTAATATTTAATGCCTTCAAAATACGATACAACGCAAATTCAAAGTGCATGAAAATGACGACTCGCCACAGCCCCGAGCTTGATTTTCTGCAACCAGACGGTCCCATTTCGGGGTAATAGGAGACAATGACACCTCAAGTGTGTGACTTATGTATGTCCAGTCTACTTCGTAATTTTGTTTTAGTTGCCGTTGCTGCAGAAAACCCCCACCTCACACAGGTAGGATGTCGGAAATAGCAACTTTGCTATTGTGGCGATCTCAGAGTATTCAGCCATGACTTAAATCCAGTTGTCTCGAACGTACTTTTAAGGCCGCCGTCATTTGCGATCTCCAGAGTTTTTTTTAATTCATTTTGCGAGCTCCGCCATTTTGTTTTTAGCGTAATCGGTCACGAGACGGAGAAGCGTGACTTGACGTGTGTCAAGCGTGACACAGGCGGATGTAACGGAGAATCCGGTAATTTTTCAAAATAAAATACATATCGTATTCCGAAATAAATAAAACGGAATTAAGGCAAGTTCTTTCTGTGCGGCCCGGTACCAAATGCCCTGCATACCGGTACCGGTCCGCGGACCGTCGGTTGGGGACCCCTGACTTAGACAACCGATAGACATTAGCACTATATAAAACATTTCCAATGTCGGTTTTCTTACAATCAGAAATAATGTCCGCATTGATCATATTTGAGGTCCTCGACCAATCATGGCTCAAACTCAGAAACGTGAGCTGTGATTAGTCGTTACCTGAGCCCCTTAGGCAGTGTGATGTCATTTTCAGTGGACAGCAAGTGGCAAAATGGCCGCCCCTTGTGATGGATTAAAGATGAGTGGATTTTGCTGCTTAATTTATATTCAATCACAACAATAATCAGAATGCCGTGTTAAGACTAGTGGGGATGCATCAAACATATTGATGTAAAGAATTTTGGGGGGGACTTAACTTCACCTTTAAATCTTTTTTTTGGTCCCCGGTTGGCGTGGGTATCAACACGCGGAAGACGTTTAGTGCTCATTAATCCTCTAAATTGCCACCATGAATAAAATCGGCGGTGCACTTTAATTATCTGCGCGTGAGAAAATCTAACCAATTTGCATCTTTTTAAAATGAGCAGCAGATTTGGTGACTTCACAAGAACAATCTTCCCACGGGTCTTTATTAGTGTCTGTTTGTGCTGTGAGACACAAACACCCGTCGATGTAATTTAGTGACAATTAATTAACAAATCAGTACATCGTTGAAAAGCGCAACCCACACCTTTGCAATCAGACTGAATCTTGAAATATCTTATCATTTCTAATTTTCTTACCAAGGCTTTCTATAGTGTAGTAGCGCTGCTTGTAATCTACTTTGATGGTCTGAGCATGAGGGCTGCCAATGCCGTAGCCGATGCTGTAGCCACGTACAACAATGTCTTGGTTCTCCGGTGGCGTCCAGCTCACCACGATGCTGTTTACCAGTGGGCGGACGTGAAGCGAACTGGGCTGGTCTGGGACCCGGGATTCTGGCAAAAGAAGTGTCAAATAAAACATTTATTGAAGGCGAGTCTGGGTAAGAATGACAAAAAGGAAAGCAACGGAATATTACCATCCAAGTCACTCTCAAATGTCTCTGCTGTAGTCCAGTCAGTGGCTGGGCCCGTGCCGTTCACAGTGACGGCAGACACCCGGAAGGAGTACTCTGTCCCACGCTCAAGACCTGCACCGGGTGGGGGGGGGATGTTACTTGTATTGACTTGCGTTTTAGTGCAAATACTTTTTAACAGATGCACCAAACTACTCTGCAGAATCCAAAGATAAAAAAATGTAAGCCTGCCTCACCATGTGGTACCACAGTATTCCCTTCTCAAAAACATCAAGGAGATGAAATTTGACGTCTCCACATGGGTTTAGACGGGTTTTGATCGGTACAAATATGCCGCACTTAAGAAAAATATGTCAAAAGAAACAGCTCGCTGGAAATTGAGAAAAAAAACTAAAAGGATTTGGAAAAGTCACGATGCAGTTTCACAACTAGGTGACGGCATTGGTATTCATGAGAGACTACCGACAAATGATCTACTGCTTTATTCATCTGGAAACAAAAAAGAACATTGTAAAATTGTCCAATTTTCTTTCAACATGCTCATCTTGTAGTTGGTACTTACTCCTTGTACCGACTATTCTAGGCCACCCTCGGGGTAGCTTCGAAAGTCTGCCAAACCCCGTCCGTGCCTCCGAGGCTACAGCTCCCTCTAAATGCATTTGAACCAACAAACATCCCTCTGTTTCATGCCTCCAGAATGTTTGAGAAAGGATAGAATCAACTTTTAAGTGCATATTCTCTTTGATGTAGTGCACAGTGGGGGGTCATGCCACTTTAAAGTTGCTGAGCCAACATCTAATATTAATCACCGATTGATTTGGGTGATAGCCGTGGGGGGTGGAACGGTATCATGCAAAGCCACATGTTAAGATCATATTCATGTGCTAATAAATTAAAAAGGCCCTGGGCCACTCAGCCCCCCCCCCCCCCCCCCCATTCTGAAAACTAAGTCCACATGCACCAGAACCAATCCAATAATCAAATGAATGATAACAGCTGACAGCAGAGGTAAATAACAGCAAACAGCTCAGCTCTTTTTCACACATTTCACCATAGGGTGTCGAGACTTGCACCTCATTGAGAATCCTTGAGATGCTCAGTAAATTATTGGATGCATTCGTCCTATATTTCAGGACTGTATCAGCCATGACTTAATTTTTTTTCCAGGAAAAGCCTTTTCTCAATACAACACAGTCTAACCTCTTAAGAGTGTTAATAATAAGGGGGACACCTTCGATCGGAGTTAAAGTACCATCGCATTATGCATTTGTTAGTCAAACTAATCAATGTTTTATCATTACATATTAATTATTTTAAAAATATGTTGACAATGTCAAATGTAATTTCACCCTGACCCTGGAATGGATCCATTTTTGTAATATTTCCCACGGGAAAAACTGAAATCCATAACTAATCAATGTTCACCAAGTGTCTCGGAACGGATTATGTTTAACTGAAGAGATTTTACTGCATGCGGTATATCCAATATCTAAATGCAATAAAACACCATGCTGAGTTTATTAACTAAAATGACCCGAGTGGAACCAGTCAGTCAACGTTTGTTACCATCAATGAGCTTGGAAAGCTGGTTCCCCCGAGTGGTCTCCGCCGTCTCACTTCTCCGTGATCCTTTACGGTATCGAATCTTGTATCCGGTGATTTCTCCATTCTGGGAATTTGAGGGTGGCGGCTGCCACCGAAGCACGATGCTCTATGAAGGGCAAATGAGAGTCAGTGCAACCATAAAAATACTTTGAACATAGTGGAGATTGTGAAGTGTCATCCTAGAGTTTGCCTGTGTTCAGTTTTGTTTTGTCTGGATGTGAATCCTCAAATGTTACACACATTTGCACACATGACAAAGCTATGTGATGAGCGACCACCAGTGGTCAATGTCAGTAATTCTCAACTCGTGGGACCCAAATCAAAAGTGAGTCGCGGAGAGTATAAAAAAACTGTTTTACTTTGTAAATCACATGTCACACTGAGTGGCAAAGGTTTGAAAGTGTGTGCACATGAGCGAATCTTTTTTTTTTTTTTTTGGGTCACAGTGTCATCATAAAATTTTAAACATGTTAAAAATTTCTTTGTGACAAGAAAAACGGTGCGCCAATGTCTTTGTGACCTCAAATGAACCCTGATGAAACAAAAACCCAACGACATTCGCTATGTGCGCACACACACTTGCAAACCATCGTCACTCAGTGAGACACAGCCTGTAGGCATGAGGACGCATAAATACAAACTTGTTCCCCCTCTTGAAAGCAATCATTTTAAAAATGTGTTTTTATGCTCTATTTGTCTGGATCGTTGTTCAAACCACTGCATGTGGTTTGGACAATGGAAATGCTAACGCGAGCTACAATTCAAAAATTCCAATGAAGTTGTACAGGACATTGCATGAAATATTCCGTTTATATTCATGTTTGACACAATGTCCCACCTTCATTTGAATTATGTAGTAGAAAACCTCAATATGTTGGAGGCTGTCAGTGTGCACCTTGCAAGCACTGACACTTGGGTGCCAAATAAAAGCCATGGCCAGACAAAATGGTGCCATGTTGTGGGAAAGAGGCATCAGGTGACCTCATTTATATTGTCTTGACAGTGGTGTGAAGGCCTCACAAAAAAAACCTCAGGCACACGGGAGCTCTAGGTGTGAATTTTGCTTGCAAGCTCACGTCATGCTGGGATTCATGCGCCTGGAATTTTGTGTGTTTAAAGAGACAGGTGGGGGGTAGCTCAGCATGAGCAAAGAGTTAATTAATGCTTCCCTACTGTCACACCGATGCACAAAAGGATGAATGCAGGTCACACACACTTTCCGGCCCCGTTGGGAAAAAGGAACAAATGGAATGGTGTGTAGTTTTCATTTTGGATGATCGGCCTGCACTCAAACAGGGTGCATTTGTCTATTCTTCAAACTAGGAACAAAGTTGAATTGACTGCTCAGAAAGTCAAAAGGGAAGAAAGTGAGGAGTGAACAGAAAATATGAAACATGATCATTTTTCTAACACAGTCAAACCTTGGTTTTCGAACGTCTCGGTTCTCGTCCAATTCGGTTTTTGACCAAAAATTTCGAGTTTTTTTTATGCCTCGGATGACGAACAAATTTCGGTTCTCGAACAAACTGAGCGCACTTGAATGCACCATTTGACTCCTCTCGCCTTCCTTACACGAGGAAGTGACGCTTCCTCGTGTTGCTTTCAATTGTGAGCAGACGTGTTCAGTAAACATGTTTATTTTAAAAAGAGCGTGGTTTCGGTTTTCGGACAATTTCGGTTTTCGAACAGCCTTCTGGAACGGATTATGGATGAAAACCGAGGTTTGACTGTATTACTGTTAGCAAATGAGACGAAGCATAAAAGCCTTGTCCAATTATACTTTTTGACTGCTCATGTTCAAATTTAAACTGTCTGAAAGCAAAGGAAAAAAAATCAGAGGAAGCATTTCAACAATGTGTGGAAACAAAAGAAGGCCAGTTATTTGTTTCACGCTTAAATTGGGCTTGTTCTGCCTTGAGCCCAAAGCGAAACAATTCTTGTCCTTTCTACCAAACCGCTCCTTTTAACATGTGCAGCAGCACCTGTTGTTTTCTAGCACTCAAATCTCAGCTGACTCTCCCTCCACACGTGTGGCCAGTTCCCTCTCAAGCTGCTCGCGTGTGATGGGATTATTCAACAGCTTCTTTTTCCGCATTGCTTTGACGGTTCTCTCTCACTCAGTCTGTGCGCAGCAAAGGCCTCCATCCTCCAACATTTACTTTCAGCGCATGTACTTTTTCTATCTTTGCCTCTGCTTCCAGGCTCTGGATTTACACGTTATGTCTCACATATCATTAGTAAAGAACATCTTTCGAAAATTGTATCCCTCACTTGGTGGAAGCGTGCAATGAACAGGCCTGCAGCCCTCTGACTGAAGATGTACAGTAATGGATCAAAAGAGAGGCCATCTAAGGCAGCTTCCTGTTTTCATCAGGCGTTTGTTGTGAAGCCCGCGGCCACCTCGGCAGCCTGTCGAATCAGCGGTGTCACACAAGAGCTACAGTGTCCTCCACTGTAATCAATCCGATTTAACAATTATAGTTAAAAGACTGACACACAAAGACTTGCCATTAGACTTGGGAGCTGTATATAGCAGGAGGATCAATGATAGCAAAGACAAAACATTTTGCGCAAGCAAAAGATGGAAAATGCATTTCAAGTGACCATTTATTGGATGAAATTTGTGGTAAATGTTGGTACACTTTGTGGCGTAAGTTCTATGTTATGGTTAAACCGTGACACCCCCACACGTGTCATCGCTAAGGAATTCGACGAAAATTAATGTTGTATGCAGTGACCTTCCACTTTATCGCACATTTTGAAGGACTTGCTTTTTCAGCGCTTGACAGTACATACTGTCGCAGAGTCTGAATTTAGAGTGATTTTAGTGTAGTGGCATGTGCTACAAGATGCCGAGCTGCACTGGGGTTTACTGGACGAACGAATAAACAGCAGTTAATTTGAGGCACAAAAAGTCCATAACCAAGTGCCAGTAACTGTTGTTCCCACAGGGCAAAGATAATCCTGTATATCCTTCTGAGGATTGTTGTATGCTATGTTTGTACGTGGTGCCGCAGATTTGCTTATTTGTTGATATCTTTTGTTTCACAGTTATTTTTCAATATTTGGGGTATTTTCCAAAGATTTTTATTCCTCCCACTTCCCCCGGTTTCCTTGGAGAACGTATGATGAATGTTCATCAGCACAGGACTTTTTGAAGTTTTTTTTCTTTTTGAGGAGGGAGGGGGTATTTAAAAAAAGCGTCCCCCTTCTCCGCTTTAAAAAAAAAAAAAATGGAATCAATGGGCCACTTGGAGTGTGGTTGTCACCCACCAGTTGTCTATTCCTTATTTAGGCTAATTTATATTAGCCCGTCTATGCCATTTCACATTCTATGTTAGCAGAAGCTAGTGGACCTTTATTCAACAAAATGTTGTTTTGGTGTTTCAATATACAAATATAATTGTAATTATCGAATGCTTTATCTGTCAGTTCTACATTAAACTTCAACAAGGAGTGACTAATCAATATTTTTTAAGTTAAATATGCTTTGGAATCGAACCCATGACTTCTGTGCTGTGAGGTGGACAAGCCCACATTTTTTAAAATGTGTTCAAAGTGATGGGGGGGTTTAAAATACATAGTTATTTTATTTATTTTTATTATTTCTATATCATATATTTTCACCAATTGTTGCGGAGGTTTGGCATACATCACCCACAATAAACTACAGTCCACTTTATAGAAAAGACCAAAATGCCCTGCGAACTAAATGAGGGGAAAATGCATTCCACACCACCAAATCTTGAATGATTTCTGATTGTTGGATTTTAATGGCATATAAGAGTGACGCCATTAGATGTGACATCACTTGATTAAAAAAAAAATCGTATCATAGCATTTCATAGCACTATTTTTGAATTCTCCTCTACTGCTTGTTTGCAATATGTAAGACTTGCATATCCATTTAGCAGCATGTTTTTAGCTGAAAGGGTACTGATGGAGCCTGATACAGAGGAAATAAACTTTGACAGCCCAGCCTGCTACTGATGAGACGATCGATAAGGGTTCACACACCCTCTTAACCAGCTGCGGCTGCGAGTCTGTGTCATGCATCTAATCACACATGCATATACACACACACGCACACACGCACGCACGCACACACAGAATCACAGCACTGGCGTATTCTCTTGGCAGGGAATCTACTTTTTCCACTAAACGAGCAGCTCCCGCTCAGAGAAAAAAAGAAAACACAAAAACCTTTTAAACTGAGGTTTACCTTTGAGTTTTGCACCTCCAGAGTGAAATTTTGAGGAGGAGCACTTGGCACTGCGAGGAAGAAGACAACTTTATAAGCATTGAAGAAAAGCGACATTCACTCATAAAATCAATACAAGGGCTGCATGAAAATGGCGGCCTTTAGGAAGATGATAATTCTTAGATTTGATTGACTGTGTCAACAAAGTAGGACTGTAACAGTATGTTTATTATTGTGATGGTGCTTTGCAGTACGGTAGAGCAGCATTGCATCATACTGAGAGCTGTCTCTAATAATATTTTACGTGCTTCATTAAATAAGGTAATGAAATAATTGCCAGTACAAATGTGTGTCGACTGACCGTCAGACAGTGTGCGGACCACGATGTCATCAGTGGAGACACCCGGACCGTGCTTATTGTTGGCCACCACACGAAAACTATACTGCGTGTTCTTCTTTAGCCCTGTCATGGTGTATGACAGACCATTTACGTCGACATCCTAGGAGAGAGACAGAAGCATGTGAGTAGTCTCTTTAAAAATATATGTTACAAAGATGAGAAACAGATATTAATAAGACGCATTCACATTGTAATGGAAAATAAATCAATATAAAGAGCATACAGCGGGTTGAGCAATATCTTTCGCACAAAGTCTGTTTTTTTCTTGACTTTTCATTGAGGCCAAGGCTACTTTTTATCTTGGAATAACAATCAAACTGTTACGGCTGTAACATTCAGGTTTCCCACAAGTGATAGTAATAAAGCATGACCTTATCTAATCTAAATTCAGATAATAAAACCGCGGCATACATGGTTCCTCTCAACTTTCGCTTCACTAACTAGGCCAATCAGCGTGTCCTAAATTTCTTAAAGCCCATTTGCATTCAGTTCTTAGTTTGTCAAACCGAACTTTCCATCCATAGAAATGCAATTATAACTTCTTCATTTGGTGCGGTGAATTTCTAGAGCAACGCTGCACTTGAGACGCATTTTAGAGTACAGTACGTCGCCATTTACTTTTGCAGATACAGTGTTAGAGGTCGTTTCTTTGCAGCCCTCTCCGCTTCTTAGTTTTTACCAGCTCATCTCGAGCTCCCTCCTCCAGGGAACTGAGGCATCATTACTCAATGCACCGGATGACGTTTCATTCATTATCATATTAAAGGCTTTTTAATGCCTCGCTGGCTTGCATGCGGCAGCTGCTCGGGCTGACTAAATATCTAACCCTCTGAATTGTACTCCTACGAAACAGCTTTACCTGCAGAAAAAAAAGATGCCAACGTTTACTGTCATGGGCTTTTGACAGTATTACAATACCCCTGGGCTTTTAAGTTATTATTAAAGTTAGTCAACCTACCAGTACAATTAGCATAAACATTATAGTAATAACATTTATAAGATGATTATGAACAGGTGCCCAAGCATTTCCTAAAATATGGACCCATTTGCATGTTTTGTTGTACAATTACTCTGACTCTTTGAAAACAACTTTAAAATGAGTGCAATTATTGTACCTTCAAAATGTTTCTCAAAGCACCACCGTTACATTCCAACGCTACAGGGGCGTCATCAGGTTATGACAGTCCCGACGTGTGGGCTTTTGAGTTGACAAACTTAACTTTGCTCAGCGGAATAAGTATAAGTCATCATGTTGCAAAAAAAGGCACCCTCAGTTACCGGCGTACCTATTCTATTTCATTCGATTGTTTTATATTCATGGCCAAGGAGTGTTTCTCATGCATTTGTTTTCACCCCTTTGACTTGACTACTACCTTCGTGTCGGTTAGTCATATATTATGACCTATTCCGACATACAAATTCTGCTCATTTCAGCGCCACAGGAACTAACCTGCGTTGTAAATTGTGGCTATCCAGTGTCTTCAAATGACACAGGTTGTCATCTCTGACAGAAAAGAATGTCCTGTTCTGTGTCACTAACCTGTTCATTTCCAATGCTTTGGTCCGTGTAATACAACTTGTAGGTGAGGACCTCTCCATTGCCCGTGAGGGGTTTCTCCCAACTCAGAGTGACAGAAGTCGGTGTATTTGATGCCGCCTGCACATTTGGGGCCGGGCCTGGAACTTGAACTGAGAAGCAAATGACAACAGGACTTTCAATTCTTGAGTTTCTTATGTATGAGATAGAGTCAATTGACTTCTGAAAAAAAAAAAGTAAATAAATTGCCCACTTTGAACATTGTAATGAACCTTTCTCAGACTCCTAACGGACCAAAGGTTTATCGAATGTTTTTATTTCCCTAATAACCTACTGCAGTTATCAGAGTTCTCTTCTTCAACTTTGACTGCAGGGCAAATTAACATAACCACCATTCATCCATTTTCGAAAGCGGTAATCCTGTTCAGGGTCACAGGAAAGATCCCAGATGGTAGGGCACATGCTGGACTGATCAGTCAAAAACAGAGCATTCAACTCCTAAGTGTGACGATATAAAATACTAATAATAATAATCATAATCATAATGTACTGTTTTGGGTCTAGTTTTGAGACAGCAACCGTGACAACGGAGGCAACATTGCAAACATTGCCTTATCTGTAGGCGCCACACTCGTTGCCAAATGGTGGGCCAGAGGGGGCCGTGCTCACCGTCCAAAGTGTTTGTGTTGCCCAAATTGAGGCATATATCGAAAGAAACAATAAATAATAATTATACATTCATTTTGTTCATTCATAGATGCTAACGTTGAGTTTGTTCTCACAATGACAATAAAAATATCAGACAAACGTGTGATATTGTTTGATACATGGCCAAATTAATCTGACACAGTATGGAAGCGGGCGGCCCGGTAGTCCAGTGGTTAGCACGTCGGCTTCACAGTGCAGAGGTACCGGGTTCGAATCCAGCTCCGGCCTCCCTGTGTGGAGTTTGCATGTTCTCCCCGGGCCTGCGTGGGTTTTCACCGGGTGCTCCGGTTTCCTCCCACGTTCCAAAAACATGCATGGCAGGCTAATTGTGCACTCTAGATTGTCCCTAGGTGTGAGTGTGAGCGTGGATGGTTGTTCGTCTTTGTGTGCCCTGCGATTGGCTGGCAACCAATTCAGGGTGTCCCCCGCCTACTGCCCGAAGACAGCTGGGATAGGCTCCGGCACCCCCCGCGACCCTAGTGAGGATTAAGCGGTTCAGAAAAATGGATGGATGGATGGATGGACAGTATGGAAGCTGCAACAGCTGCACGGCCTGACCCAAAATAATGTTAGATGTGCAGGCTGACGTGAAGAATCACATCCTGCACATTTTTCAAAGTGAATCTGCAAGTCGCTTTGTTTGACACTGTGTAAAGACACGAACACGTCTACTGCACTTTAGACTGGCACTCGAGTACAGGAAGCGCGGGGGGGGGGGGGGGGGACACATTACAATGTCAATCGTTGGCGTACAGGGCAGGGGACAACAACTCAACAGGCCATTTGAGCTTTCAAACAGAAAAGAAAACGTGAGCTAAAACCCTTTTGACATTTTAAATTAAGATCATTTTTCTTTTCTTTGAATTTTTTTAAAACATTTTTGCTGCCGACACGGCCTTGAACGGGACCTCCTATCAGTGTGACACGTCTGCCATATTGAAAGTGGCGTATTAACCACAAAATCTGCAAATCATAGTCATAAAATTGTATTGAAATAGCAAAATACAATCAAATGCAATGGTTCAGTCTTAACCCTGGAGAACCCAAGAACCATTTTCCTCTTTGAAAAATGCTGAATTTTTCATTAAATGACTGCTATATGTTCACTGAACACCAAAATATATTTTTTCAAATATTTAATGCTTTAATTCTAATTTAGGATTAGGGCTAAATTTGACCCTTTGGGATTTAAGGGTAGCATTTGAGTAGCAGAATTTATAGGGGCCAAATTTGACCCCGTGGGTTCTCCAGGGTCACGAGTTCTGGCTTTGAGCAGCAAATAAACGGAAAATCTTCACAGATCACTTCACTTTGCCACATACAGTATGGCTGGGACTGCGACGTATGTAACACTACATATATGTCGTATACATATCAAATTGGAACTATGACTAGGCTTGTAACCTTGGAACGCTAGCACACGTCTTCATACTTTATATCGTAAGCTTTGCTGCTGATATTCCTGACACGAAAGACAGGCTCTCATTTATCAGTGTGCATATAGTCTGAAAGTGCCGGCATCATGTTAAGCCAGTCGGTGAAAAACTACGGAATGCTGTCGGCACCAGATCAAAAGCTTAAGCTCCAATTTGAAGGTAAGAGCTCAAAAGAGACAGAAATATGGTGTGTCCTGGTAAACCTGGACACTACCCCCCCCTATTGCTTGCTATCCCCTATTGGACAGCTTGGCTCCCACTGGCACTAAATTGTGTGGACTCATCTGCCTGCCCTCTAAGCAAGGACACACGGGTACAAAGACAGTGACTGAATGAGAAAGTGACAGTGAGTGAAATGTTGCCAGGAGCTAAGGAACATCAGAAGAGGCAGTGTGGAGGGAAATTCCATTCACAGCTCTTTTATACATGGAGATAAGAGTGGGTGCGCCGGTGGTGAAGGTGAGGGGATGACACCTCCGCACACAAAGAGAGAAAAGACAACCACTAAGTCCCATTTTTCTCTATGATTCATAAGTCTCTTCCAGTCAAAGCATTTTAATGAGGGACTCAAAAGCAGATCATTTTTGGGGGATGCACTTCCGAACACAAAAGCTTACTCACGTCGCTAAAGCACATGAAGACTTAAGAAATGCTTCGGGGTAAACATGGGACAGCTCTCAAGGAGAGAATTCGCCAATTCTCTGGTGTGTTGTTGGGTGGTCGAGCTTAAAAAGACTTGGGGATGTGTGACTGTGTTCGGCGGTGGGAGCACGTTTGAAGCGAGTGTTTGCGGATGCCAGTGAATATTTGCACGGATGATGGTTTATTTGCACATTTGTGCGCTTCCTTTGAGTGCATCCTGTTTTCCTCCGCGAGCTAGTACGGGTAGGTTACCAAAAAGCTAGCTGGAGTTTGTCTTTTTGTTTACGCTTCCTATTGACTGAGCACACAGACGAACCGCACTCCTGTGTGGTGTGTGTACCCGTGTAGGTGGATATGTGTTTGCCTCACCTTCAGCCTGGGTGGCCACCTTGAGCCCCGCAGAGCTTTCTCCTTGGCCATTGATGTTGTGGGCCACAACCCTGAAGCGATATTTGGTGTCTGGCATCAGATTCGGGATGGTGACCTGCAACTCCCCTGGCCGGCTTGTATTTACAACTCGCTCCCTGATGTGGACACAAACAAACACATACACATCAGGCTAACTGTATTTGTCACCGTGATGGTTTCCATTGGCAACAGTTGATTTGTAATCACAAACATGGGCAACGTCACATTCACAAAAGGATCAGCGACCTAAAGTCATTCATTTACTGCGGCAGCAGACAACTGGATGTCGTGATCGATTGTGTGTTTGACTCAGTCTGGGAGTTTGATGAATAGAAATTAAATGGTCATTTGGCACACACAAAGCCAACTTTTCAGGTACTTTGTTTTGGAGAACTGTTCAAACTTTAGAATTTTTGACCACATAGAATGACTGGACATTATTCTGATGGATTTCTCATTAGTTATGACATGCATAATAGCCCAAAATATAATACAACACAAATGAAAGGGGATTTGACAAAGCTCAGATTGGGTTCAGTGTGTTATTATAGTAGGCAATAGATAGTATAGCTGCAATTATTGGGACGTCTGGTCATCAAATCAAGAGGAATGGAGAGAGGAAAAGAAATGGGCAGTGACAGTAGCCCTTTGCAATGGTAACAAATTCTATTCCCGTGGGAAAAATTGCTGCATAATTTTGGAGGGTGACTCTTGGACTTTTTGTCATACGGTCACTTTTGAGGGTTTGAAGCCAGGTCTCTGAAGTTCTTTCACAACAAAGTGGTCAAACATGCCTTTAGGGGACTTCATTTGAGTGCTGGGGTACAGTCATGGTGGAACGGAGAACAGCCTTCTCCAAGTTGTTTCTACAAAACTGGAAGCGTGGAATCGTAGAAAATGTCTTGCTCAGCTTTGCATTAAGATTCAGGGAGTTGAACAGGCTCGAGCCCAAGTCCTCAATGATTAATATACCAAATTGATTATTAGGTGACTCGGGGCTTCTGACCACGCAGTCATTAATTTAATCAAATTTAATCAAGAACAGACATACAAGTATAGAAGAAAAAAGAAACGAGTACAGCACTCATTTGCAAAGGGAGAAAGTGAACATGAGAATATGCAAAATGACTCTTAGCCACTTAAATTCCACTTTTAATTTTCTGTAACTAACATGCACAGAAGTCTGCATTTTTTTTGTGGGGTGCTGGTGTTTGTTCATTGCAATGAAAACCCTTTAGAGGAAATAATTCGCTTTAATTAATAAACACATACTGCTTTAAAAGCGCTTTAGCTCCTTTAATGAGATCCTTTCGAGATGCCCTGAAGCTCAGGAATGCACTCAGAGCGGCTCCTCACAGAGGAGCACTCCCATGGCACAATTACAATGTAGACAGTGTATTACCTGCTTGTGCCCTCCTGGCTGTAGAAAACAGAGTAGGTTAGCTCGTCTCCGTGCGGTTCAGCTGGCGGGCGCCAGGTGAGCTTGATGAAGCGGGTGGAAACCAGCGAAGCCACGACATCGCGGGGGGCGGAGGGAGTGGGTCCTGCTGGACCAGCTACACCCCCAGAGCCTGGCGTTACATGGTCAGTAGTGTTAGGAGTCAGTGAGGGGGGAAGGAGGGGGGGCAGGGCTACATCTTGGGGTCGGGAAGAGAGGTAGAAGGGTTGTGGGGGGGAAGAGGGGATACAGAGGGAACCAAGACGGTATGGGGGTGGAAATGGGAGAAATATTGCCCAGAAAAAGAGAGCAGTTTTGAGGAGAGCGGAAAAGGGGGTGAAATGGAAATGATGGTGAAACGAAAGAAAGAAAGGAAACAAAAACAGAAGAAAAAACAAAATAACAACAACATAACAAAAAAAGACGTCTGGTGTCACAAGAAAACAGAAATAAAACTGTTCTACTACACTTACAAAGCACAATACAAGGGGATACTACACGTGCAGATTGACACTGCTTTCAATAACACAACAGTCAATTGCACATGACATTTACGCCTCCTCCTTTTAGTCGGGAAAATGTTTGTTATTTATAATTGATATTTATTGGCTTTTTTCAACCTGAACCCCCGTTTGCATCTTGAGACAGAAGTTCATTCTGAAGGCGAGGAGCGTCCTCAAGACAAGCCAGATTTTGTCTGATGAGATTAGATTTGTGTAAACACTTTTCCATCTCATTTCACAGCCTGGCTGCATAAATGCTAGTGCAATATTTAAATTGATCGGGGTTTTGTTGGGATTGGGGAGCAGAGAACAAACTGTGGCACGGCGTAGTAAGATCTGCTTTCCGCTTGGCTAGTGGGTGAGACGGAACCAGATAGAAAGGGAGTCAGTGCACAAGACATTTCCATTTGCGCACGGGTCAGGAGAAGTGATGGGGTCAAAACATAAATACAGCAAAGTAACATGGCAAGTGCGCCTTGTGCTGTTGATGAACAGATGATGTTGAAATGCAAGTGACAGCTGTCTTTTTTATCTGGCACTCCATCAGGACAAAACCACTAATTTGCCGTTCAATGGTTTGTTTACAAATCAAACAAGTCCACTTGGATTTCTGCGGAAGATGTGCAATTATCTTCTTTCAAAGTAACAAATGCTTGTCAACACACACGCTCCTCTCAACTCAACTGTTTTCATTGAGCACTTTGAAACAACCTCCACTGTAAAAGGAGCAAAATAAGTTGTACAAGAGCAAACGCTAAAAACAACACATTTACTAACGAAGAGAGTAAAAAGGACAAAAACAACCAAACAAGAATCAACACTCACGCTCAGTCAAAAGCCAAGGAATAAAAATGAGTTTTAAGACAAGTTTTAAAGATGGGCAGCAAGAGGGCTTGCTTAACATTTAGCGGGAGGTCATTGCAAAGAGAGGAACCAGCAACGGAAAAGGCTCGATCCCCTCTGAGCCTGCTCTGCTCGTTGCTGGAATAGGGACTCGGCCACAAGGGTTGTGTGATATGGGCAAAAAACAAAAGTGTGTGTGTGTCATATATATAGATAGATAGAGAGAGAGAGAGAGAGAGAGAGAGAGAGAGAGAGAGAGAGAGAGAGAGAGAGAGAGAGAGAGAGAGAGAGAGAGAGAGAGAGAGAGAGAGAGAGATTGACCCAAAGTCTAATGAAGTACACTGAACTAAAATCTAATCTCATCAGGTATGGAGTATGTAGACAAAGTGCTCTGCCATGATAAAATGAGCAGACATGAACAATCCTGTCCAATGGTGCTTTTCCGTCTTTCTGAAACAGCGAGTCCATCCATTTCTTTTCTTAAATAAGCCCAAGAAGAGGCTGAGCAGAGCATCGTGGGATAGACCGACACACTAATGGCGCTTCCATCTTCACATCATGTGCAAATAATTGACATGCTGCAGAGTAACCAGTGCTTGTCTGTTCAATCAGTCTTGAACATGCAGGCTCGAGGTTCTTACAGTAAGGAGATGTCAGCCTCCTGCTGCCATCGCCAAGCTCCATTCATAGCTGATTAATTGTATCATTAGTCTTTGTGCCGAAGGTAATGAATAGCCGGCATTAAGGCTTTAATGAGGAAGGTTACTTCAGATATGCATAATATATCTGGGCCACCAACGCATAATACAACTGGGACAAAGACATGCACGGTGAAACATTTGTCTTAATATTAAACTGAGTGGGGAAAAAATGAATGTGGAACTGTAGCCGTGTGCGCTGAAAAGTTCAAGTTCAAAAGGAACTACTCCAATTAGTGACATACTAGGCCAGGAGTAGGGAGCATTTGGGGCATTTTTAACCACTAGCTGTTTGCCAAAGGTTTGTGTTAAATATACATTTGAGAGCTGTAAGGGACGCCTGACTCTAGACATATTAGAAATACCGTGATAAAATAAAGCAAAGAGAGTTTCTTAGAGCATCCTTTTAAGCTCAACTTTTAACTCTGTTTTGGACTCCACTAATCAGCTTCTGGGATTTTCCAGTGGTGTGACCTGGGCCGCCATAAAGGGGAGAAAATTGAGGACGATTCCAAGGGCTCAGGGTCAACAGTGGCTTTAGAATACAGATTACAAATAATATATTTGTAATATTTTTTTTCACAGGGCTAAAATAACTGGCAGCAACTCTGGGCGTGCCTCTTAACATAAGCCAGGTACTTCATCAAATGGGCTGAGTGCACTGATAAGAGAGTCAATCAGGCTCAGACTAAAAGAAAGCATTCATATCTGCCAGAAGCACACACAAGACTGGGGCCACTGATAGACCAATGAGGGTAAATAAAGCAGACCGTGCCAGGTTCTTGCAAAGGACAAAAACAAATAAACATATTTTCTCAGGATAAGCTGCCATTTGTAATTGTCTTTGTTAATGGGTCCTTTGTCGGAAACCAGCTACAGAATGATATTAAGGGGCAATTCCACAGTCATGTACTTTCATCTGACAGAAAAAGAAAGAACAATATAGTCAAAAGCACTGCAGGTTTTAATCACAAACCTCTACCGCTGCAGATGATCACATTACATGGCTTGTCCAATCAGTGCTGCGGGGAATTTAGTTTGCTCAGTCGTCAACGTGTGACTGTCGTGATAGTATGTCGTGTGATTTTTTTTTTTAAGAACTTTTTTTTAATACATGCTGCAGTCAGATGAATATATATACAACATGGATTCACATGCATCACGCAAAGTTATGGGACTCAGTGTCCTAGCTGCATGATTTGTCATACCAAGTTGAGCAACTCAAAACTGAAGGAACACTTCTTGAATCATATTTTTATTTTTCACTAATGAACGTGCATATGAACTGGTTGGGTTCGGTACCTCTAACAAGGTTAAGAACCACTGTTGTAGAGCCACCTTGCGCAGCAATCATGGCTGCAAGTCGTTTTCGATAAGTCTCTCGGAGCTTGCCACATTTTACCACAGGGATTTTTGCCCATGCCTCAAGGGAAAACTACTCCAGCTACTTCAAGTTTAACGGTCACTTAACAGGCTACCACAGGTTTTGCACCAGAATATCATTATTCAGCACGAACCATCATTCCCTCAACCGCTACAATTCAAACCAGGGTCCAAGAGACTGCTGTTGAAAAACATCCCCTCAGCATGATGCTGTCACTACCATGTTTGTGCGGATGCTGTTCTTGGGGCGATGAGATGTGTTGGGTGTAGTTCTCCGGGGTGGCTGAAAATATCAATTTTAGGATCATTTATACTATTACTACTATGAATAATAATAGAAATAATATTAATAATAACAATGCATCCATGTGCTCATGTTTCTGCACTCTCATCAGGATCCTGGCAGCACTGTTCGGGAGGTATTGCAGCTTCTGGAAGGGTTTGCTGTGATTGGGCCTCCAAGGCATTTGGGTGGTCCTGATAGGTTTGCCAGTGGACAGTTAGTCCGGTGTGTAGAAGATGTCGCTCAAGGGGATGTCTAACTACCTTCATTCTCTGCGCGCTGGTAAACCAGGGGGCCGAGCAGCTGAAAGGGACTGTCCTGACATTGATGGGTGCGTGGACATCACAATGGTGCCCAGGGCGTCATTGTAAAAATCCCCACCGTTTCACTGACCAACAACGTGTTTGTTGTGAGGAGATCCTGGAGATCGAATGTAAGGGAGTCTGGGTTGATGCTCTTTGAATTACAGAAGCAGATGTGGCATTTGGGCTTGGTGTGGAGATGGAAGTGGAACCTCCATGAAGATGACCTTGTGATCAGACACAGATGGTGTACGGGCGCAGAGTCTGGGATGACCAGGTTGAAAGTGTGGTTTTTGGTGTGTATGTGGGTAAATGGATGTGCTAGTTGGGGTGAAGGCAGTCCAGGGTGGGGAGAAATTCTCTTGCAGTGGCACTGGAAGGAATGTTCACATGAAAGTTCATCCCTCCAAGTAAAAGGATGTTAGTTGTATCGAAAATTGAGCTATTGTTATGTACTTTTGGAATGACAGATGGCTTTGGTTTGGGAGGTCGTTAGATAAGGAGTCTTGACTGGTGGCTTGCATTGAAAAGACAGAGCACAGCTCTGGGAGGGACAAAGGGTACGATTGCAGGTGGCTGCAGTCTATGGCGGTTGCATCAGAGCTTCTTCGGGGCTTCATAACAAAAGGTTGGAATATATTATGCACGTGCCAATTTTCAGTTTTTTACTTTCCAAGAATTATATTTTTGAATACATGCACTGTATTTCTCATCTCACTTGAAAACCTTCGTCCATCAAATTCAATTTTAATTAAAAAAATATTTTGGATTAGAAGCTGTAATGTAAAGAAGTAGGTAAAAAAAAATGGCTAAGGGATGAAGACTTTACATTGCACTGTGTACTTAAGTCACACCAAATAGTTGTATGCTTGTGTTTCAATCAGGTACAAGAATAGCTCCCTCGGTGCTGAGAGTTCAATTCAATTTAAGGGTAGAATAAAGTGGGCAGGCAAAAACAATACCCTGTAATTGCTTTAACGGTTCCGGGGTAAACCTTGTGGAAAATTATTGGTGGCTGGAAGCAACTTCTGACGACTGTGGCTATTTTCTGCAACGACTCATTTTCCCAACTGGCTAAATCAGATCTGGCTATTCATGAGAATTTCGCTGCATTTAAAAAGAAAAAGGGAAAAGAAAAGGCAAAGGAAAGCACATTCATGATTTGTTACTTGTGGATTCACCTATTCATGCATTTCTGGAGGAAACTATCCATCCTTACTCACAAAAATATCAGCTGTTGGTTGTTTTTGTGCATAGTCCAAAGACCTGTCTGATATAAAAGTATTGCTCTGGCGCCATTTTGTGGGATCTTGGGGCCAAGGAACTGCTGAGGTGAAGGGAAAAGCTTCATTTAGACAGGCCATTCTTTCGCCTGATAGAAAATTAGTGCTTTGTCACTGTCTTGTGGCATCGATGGGCAATTGGAAACTTTTTGGGGGTGGGCGCAGGGAGGTGACATCGATTACTTGCATGTTTCCGCTTGGCTATTCACATTTTGTCCCTATCCCCACAAATAGCGAGTGAACACTGTGTATCATGATACCAAACCTTTTATAGTCATATGACAATACAGAAGTGTGACATACTTGTCCATAATACGGAAGCTGATTGAAAGTGCAGTACAGTCAAACCTCGTTTTTCGAACGTCTCGGTTCTCGACCAATACGGTTTTCGACCAAAAATGTCGAGTTTTTTATGCCTCGGATGACGAACAAATTTTGGTTCTCGAACAAACTGAGCGCACTTGAATGCACCATTTGACTCCTCTCGCCTTCCTTACACGAGGAAGTGACGCTTCCTCGGATAGACGAGGAAGTGAGGCTTCCTCGTGTTGCTTTCCATTGTGAGCAGACGTGTTCAGTAAACATTTTTATTTTAAAAAGAGCGTGGTTTCGGTTTTCAAACAGCCTTCTGGAATGGATTATGGACGAAAACCGAGGTTTGACTGTATTTGGTGCGTATCGCCTCGTTAGCTTTCCTGTTGCGGTGTGGACAAACTGAAATTGGATGTGATAAACCAAAACATGCAGGAAGGTGCTACGTTTATTTCCAAACATATTTTTCCGAGCAGCAATGAGAACAGATGTCTCTCGGATTTCCAGCAACCATCCTCTTAATCTGAACTTCTTTTTCAATATAACTACAGCGAGGATTCAGAGGAAAACATGATGGCAGCCCTGTTTACATTAGACCCCCTGGAATTTACTTGAGGGGAATATGGTTTCTATAAAAAGTGACAACCCATATCCCGCCAGGCTAAACAGTGGGGGATGTGTATGATTCCATTTAGTATCTTCAGAGACTGAAGAACCACAGATGGTGGGGATAACAACATTATTTGGTATGAAAGTGATGACTGGCATTGAAAAGGGATGGTGCAATCATAATTAATCACAGATAAACACAGTAAACCTTAGGATGTGTGCAGCCATAGTTCTGGTTGTCCCACTTCAACCAAAGCTGTCACACATGAATACATCACCTCAAGAAACATGCATGATCACGCTGGCCCCCTTTGGGCATGGAAATGAAGATGTACAGAGACGGTAAACAATGTAAACGCCACAGGCTGACTGAGCGAGGAGAGCGAGGCCCCTTGGGCTTGCCTTTCAAGCACATCAAAACATTCAATGATGCTGCAAAACTACAGAGCCTCTCACTCAAGCGGCTTAGAAACACACTTCTGTGCTCCCAATGGTCTGACTCTTGTGACCCTACACAAGGAACACCAGACACCAACACAAAATGAATGAATGAGGCAACTCAGTACAACCAAGGATGGTGCTGTATGTTTTTATCGATGTGAAATAGTCTTTTGTTTCAGTGCAACTATTTCAGATAGGTATGTGGGTATTCTTGGATTGTTTCCATTACATTGACACCAACACAAAAATGTAGTTGTTCAATGGTTTTTTTGAGTGATGACAATCAACATTTTATGAAGATTTAATTAAAAAAAATAAAAAATATTCAATTGATTCTAACAGCTTTGTGACATCTTAATAGTGTTGTGCTCACAACTACACTATCTAAGTCCAAGACTTGCCCGAGACCAGAACTCCTGAAGACCAAGGCTTGTGAGACAAGACCAAAACTGAGACAGGCCGAGATTGACACATAACCAAGACCAAGAGCATTCTCCCATCCATTTCACATCCAAAAACACAGTGTGTCCGAAGCACAACATGCACATTTCAAATTTTCTCAAACAAATTTTGGCCAAAATATAAATCCTTGTATCCTTTTAAATTTAAGCATTCAAAGAAGTTGGTTTCATTCAAGACACAGGATAGAGAGCAGCATTGTATGAATGTCTGTTAAGGTTGCAGTCATTACGGGGGCGCTCGGGGAGGTTCATCCTGGTCTTGACCGGTCGTGATGTAAAATCCAGAGTCCGCCTACTCCAAGAGAGAGACAAGACCAAGACTTTTCAAGTCGAGTCCGAGACAAGACCTTCACAATGTGGCATCGAAAGAGTTTTAATACCAAGACTGGTGTGCAGTGCTACCACACTAAATATGATACTCTTATTTAAATATCTAAATAAGTTATGCATTCTTGCCATTGCAAGTTTCATCTAGATGTAATTCAGATAGCAAAGCTGGAAGTTGGAACTGGCACTATATGCTCTGAGAGACACCTCATATACTCACATTAAATAGGATATGCTTTGAAATAGAATACTTAAATCAAACCGTGATGATCAGAAGTAATTCCAAACCTAGACTAAACTTGACCAATTGTTATCTATTAAGGTCCAAGATCATAAGCCCCTGACCCAACCGTTTCCCCCAAAATGTTACAGGACGAGAGTCTTTGAGTACTTGCAGTTCGGTGAGAGTTTATAAACCTGTACATTTTTATGTACAGTATACAGCAAGTGGGCAGGGGTGTAGGGAAAAGGAAATTCTCGTCCAAAACTGAAAACAAGGATACCGATGCTGAAAACAGAACCACCGAAAAAAATATAACACTGTACCTTAGCCCCTCCACTTTGGTTGAGTCCGTTTTAGAGTTTGAAATTACAAGTACATTCAACCCTCGGTTTTTGAACGTCTCGGTTCTCGCCCAATTTGGTTTTCGACCAAATGTTTTTAATGCCTCGGATGACGAACAAATTTCGGTTCGCGAACAAACTGAGTGCACTTGAATGCACCATTTGATTCCTCTCGCCTTCCTTCGTGAAAACCGAACCCATGGTTTCGGTTTTCGAACAGCCTTCTGGAACAAATTATGGACGAAAACCGAGGTTTGACTGTAAATAGTTGATCCTCCATTTCTGTCGTTCCTTGATTAATTTAGTTTGAATATATGAACATGTATTCATGATTCAATTATGAGTGTCAGTTCTATTCAGGGCAGTATTTGATACCAAAATGTCTTCATTACACTGGCTGAAGGTAATGACACTTAAACAACCACCTGTTTCTTACGTTTGTTGTAAGTAGGCTTCAGTTTCCTCAAATCTTTTTGGCCACAAGAAGAAAATAAACATGCATAACGCTTCTACATATTTGTTTTCAGTCAACATTATACATAAGCAATATCACACTTTCTATACATATTTTGGAGTCACTCCAAATAAAGTGTGAGCGAGCGTGTGGGGGGGGGGGGGGGGGTGGCGGCTGGTGACGCCAGTCCGGGTGAGAACTGTTGAGAGGTGGCAGTCACACTCCACCAGCACCCAGCGGGGTGTCCATTGCACCACTGTGATGTTTTTCCCTATTCTACTTTTAGCCTATGGAAACTGGGAGGTACAATGGAGACAGAGAGGGTGGGTGCTCTCAGGAAAATAAAAGCTTTGGTGGTGCCGCTTTCAGGGGTCATCCGCCTGCCGCTAAGGGAAGGGTGTGAAGGGAAAGTGGTGAGCGACTTTAATTAGCGTGCCCAGAGAACTAAGCACATCCAAAAACGTCAGCTTGGCATCCTGGATGACGTGCTATGTAGTAATAAGGGCAAGTGTTGAAAGGAGTACAAAACACAAACATAAGTCCCATGCAGGTGCGTGCTGGCAGGCATAAACCGATGTTTATAACAAGTCTGACCTTCAAAAAACAGCAGTGACGCAGGTCTCCAAGGCTATTTGAGCCTTTTTTTTTTCTCATTCCAGGGCAAGACAACAGCAAAATTGGCACCCGTAACATTTCAGTTAGCACTTAGCTGACAGGTCGCTTATAAATAAAGCAAAACTATTCTCCCTGCTTGAATTAATAGAACGCATTGAAAAGTTCACCAGGAAAAGAGCCGCTTTAAATGCACAAATATACACTCGGCGTAAGCGGCATCTGTGAAAGACGCCCACAACAGAGTGACTTTTTAGCATCTGCACAAATAACAATTTGGGAGCAGATGATTTCTCCTCTTCAAAATCAATTTAGGCTGGGAGGTCTATGATCAAAACACACATACACGCACACACACACGATCACACACACAAATCACAGACATGATGTGTATGCATAACAGGGGTGGATTTTTTCCTATGACTAAATTTATTGCAAAATATTTCAATCTTCTAAAATGCTACTTCACAACGAATAATTTATTCATATGAACTACAGAAAACAGTCATATACAATTAATGAAGCACTGATTATTGAGGCAACTGGATGCAGCTGCAATTATGGGGCAGTTTCACTTGTGTCAGTGTTGCACTATCTTGCAAACAGCAGCCTCATCTTTTGTTTGGCTAAAATCATTCTAGTGAGTACCCTTGTTATACTCGCTTGATAGACATTTGGAGTTTGCCAATTTGTGAATAAATGCCAGTAGTCACAGAGAGAATTCCCACAAAGTTATATGAACGCCTTCTTGCCTAAATTGTAGTGAAAGGTCATGCATGGCATTGTAATAATAAGTGTACCTAATGGTGTGGCTGAACACACAGTATGTCAGCCCAAGCGTGAAGCCGTGGACAATCCCATCTCTATCAGCTGTGACTGTATGTGAGCGTATTCTTGTGTCCCAGCAGAGCCTGCCACGTTTCTAACAGTCCCATACTGACACTAGTACCTACTGTTAAAGTTACACGTTTGTGCGGTGGCGGCATGCTCACAGGTTCGCAGCACGACGCGTTTGCCTCCTGCTGGCCCGGCAGTGACCCTGCTGGCAGATGATGGACTGCACAGTATCCCTGAAGGAGGCCGAAGCTTTTATTCAGTGCTCGTCAAACTGGAGGAAAGGATCTTTGAGCTGCCCATTATAAAGGCTTGATTTGAACAGGGAATAAAGAGGGTGAGCAAAGGCAGCGGACTGCTTGCCCATCTGCTTCCTGTCCTAGCGCCTTTCGAAACTAGTTTTACTGCTTTCTTTATTAAATTTGCAAGACTTTGCTTGTCATTACATTTTATCTTGCAAAAGCTTACGACTTATCCTTCCTCCCTATCCTTTTGTAGCATATCATAATGACAAACCAGCACTGAGCACCCCCTAACCATCTCATTTTAAGGCAGGTGGTTCCACTATGGTGAACAGCTGCTATATCACCGTTCATTGTTCGTACCCTTGCTATTTCACAGATTTTTAAGATGTTGTTTGAATGGGTTTTGAATGTATACAGGCAAATGCGAATTTAGAATCGTGCTTTCTGTGCAGCACCACATTGTGCTGCAACAGGCCAGGCAGCACTAAGGTTTGCTGGAAAACATGCAGCATAACAGAGGTAGTAGCAGAAAAGGTCCCCACGAAGAGTTGTTGTTGTTCCAGCAGAGCAAAGAACATATATGCCTGGGAGTAAATTACTGCAACGTTTAGGCTATTTCTGTTAGGCCGTCTATGGCAGTTTGCATTCTGTGTTACCATTAAGTTGCAGGTACCTGCTTTTTGTAACTACAGTCAAACCTCGGTTTTCGAACGTCTCGGTTCTCGTCCAATTCGGTTTTCGGCCAAAAATGTCGAGTTTTTTATGCCTCGGACGATGAACAAATTTCGGTTCTCGAACAAACTGAGCGCACTTGAATGCACCATTTGACTCCTCTCGCCTTCCTTACACGAGGAAGTGACACTTCCTCGGGTGGCTTTCCATTGTGAGCAGACGTGTTTTTATTTTAAAAAGAGCGTGGTTCCGGTTTTCGAACAATTTCGGGTTTCAAACGGCCTTCTGGAACGGATTATGGACGAAAACCGAGGTTTGACTGTATATGGTTTAGTTGATGTGTTTTTAAACACAAGCATGTTTAATTTTCTTTTGTTCTTTTGTGTCTTATTTGCAGAAGTGTGCAAGTGAGAGTCTTCTTTTCATTTGCTCAAAGCGGTGTTCCACGACAGTTTCTTGAGAGTGGAACAGTCAGAACTTGTTAATATATGTTTTGAAATGTGCTTCAAGCATGTGGGAGGCGTAAAATATGATATAACTAGAACAAAGTTTTGGATAGGGTCACATGACTGATTTCCTCCTGATGACACTTTTTAAAGGGTCAACTTTTTGTTTTCTCAAAAAACAAACCAAAAGCACTTCAAGAGTATTTCAAAAAGTATTTCTTTGTCTGACCGCAAAAATGTAGGAAAATCCATCCATCCATCCATCCATTTCTGATCCGCTTTATCCTCACAACAGTCGCGGGGGGTGCTGGAGCCCTTTTTCGGGCAGTAGGCGGGGGACACCCTGAACTGTTTGCCAGCCAATCGCAGGGCACACTGAGTCGAACAACCATCCGCGCTCACACACACCTAGGGACAATTTGGAGTGTTCAATCAACCTGCCATACATGTTTTTGGAATGTGGGAGGTAACCGGAGTACCCGGCGAAAACCCACACAGGCCCGGAGAGAACATTCAAACTCCACACGGTCCATGTGGAACTAATTACTGTTTGCACGATTGCAGATATTTTAATTCTAAATAAATTAATTTTAAATAAATTAATTTAATTATAGCTTTAACGATAGAGCAGACTTATCTCCCAAAAAAGAGGGTTGATTACAGTTGAGTCAGTGATCCATTTATCTAAGTTGTGGCATTTTCAAAGGATGACTTGCAGTATTTCTCTGCCGTCACTATGTCATGCCACTATTTTGTAAAGTGACGGTGGGAGTTGCAAGGAGTGGCAGTAATGGGACATCTCCATTTCACTGTGGGAGTCTCGTAACTCTGATGGGACGGGAGGACACAGCTTTACTGTTTGTTATCATGTCTAACGGTTAAATAATGCTACCATTAAGACATAAATCATGAAGGAAGGCAGGACATAGTGACCTACTATCAAACAGAAGCTTAACTAGCCTGGGGTTGCACAGAAGCAGCAATGTAGACATTCTTAAATGTATCATGTGTTATGAATGGTAACACATTTAGTTCCATCGATGTCAATACGATCTGCTAGTAACAGATGCTTGCGCAAAGAGCCACAGCGCGAGCAGCTCAACGATCCAAAACCAAATTCTGTGCTCGTCCGGGTCACCGTTGCCTTGCTCACAAGCAGGCAAAATGTCAAAGTATAATTTATGGATGATGTGGGATTAAGGGGGCACACCACCTCAGACAAGGATATTCCCATAAATGAAAGGCTATTTCAACATATCAAAATAAGAAATAAGGCCAAAGCGCAACCTCAGAGGCTCCACTCCTATTTTGTTTATAGTGGTAAAGGCCCGCGTTCCGTATCGTTCAACAACCGTTGCTTTTGTGATCAAATTGAAATACATTATCCGTTGTGGCTTTTGAGGTCCTTCTCTTTGAACTCACAAATAGAGTATGCTTAAAACGACATATGCAGCTCACCACTATTACCTATTAATAGCTTAGCCAGCGCAAACTTTGAATGTGTGTCTCTGCTTTAGATTTCCAAGAACGAAGCAAAATGCAACTGCGCTGCAAAACATGGGTAGAAAGTATACTGTTGTGCCATTTGACCAGACTTAGATTTTGTAGCATCTGTGGAAATCATTTTAATGAGTGCTTTGTCTAACCTCAAAGTTGAAAAACACGTACCCGTTTCCTCGCCAAGCCGTAACTGACAACTGCCAGAATATCATGCGCAAACACTTCACAAAATGATGCGGTCGGAAAAGTTTGCAAACGTCGGCGGCAGGACACTGTCGAAATAAGATGAAACACGAAGCCCTGGAAGAGCAGCAGCTGACGAAATGTCCTTCTCATCATTTTGATGACGTTAGTGCTTCTGCAGTACTTCCCAAGATCTGTGCAACGGATTGGCCAATTAACAGAAAACTGAAGTAAAATCATTTCTAAGTGCTCTGGATGAAGACTGGACTTGAACTATAATTAGCTTCCCATCCTGTATGTCATATCATCCCTACAGTATAGAGTTTACGACAAACTGGGTGTCCATAAAGTCTCTTTACCATTTCAAAAATGTATTAAAAATGCAATTGATTCGATATTTTATTCAGATTTGTTCTATTGTATTCAGCGTTTATTAAAGTTTTTTTTAACCTCTTTTAATACATGGACACCGTTAGTTGCACGAAGCACGTCAACACGATACTCGATTTCTTGCCATGTCCGCTGTAGGATAGCCTCATCAATTGTGGCAATGGCACCAGTAATCCTTATCTTTTTTCGATACACGATATCTTTATCAAAAGAGGTAATAAAAAACCTTTAATAAACACTGAATACAATAGAAAAAATCTGAATAAAATATCTAATCAATTGCATTTTTAATACATTTTTGAAATGGTAGAGACTTTATGAACACCCTGTAGTTCCTCTCCTTCAGCTGTGCCCTCCCATGAATTTACACAAATGCAGTCATAATGACAGTAAATAATGGCGTGAATTTTTTTTAAATAAAAACACTCATAGGGCAGAAATGCCAAGCAATCAAGTGAAGAACAGCAATCGCGGTAAGGGAACGTGGCTTCATGTGCTGCGTGACGCCATATTCTTATGCTGAGGCTGTTCGCCTCCCTTATATGTCGTACGTTGGGCACCTCTAACATGTCGGTGACGTGTGTTCCTGGGAATATCTATCTCAATGTGTTCTTGCCTTGTCTGCAGCCTAAAAAAACACATCTCGTGACAAGCACTTCCACCAGACGGCCAGTCTGAATAAGTCTACTTCACAAGAAACATTACCGAGCAATTCCTTGCTTTCTGTGCTACAACGTCATGAGGTGCCCTTAATGTGCACTTTTGCCATTTGCTTTCTAATTGACTCACATCTGTTTGCAACTATTTGACCCATATTGCACATGTAGAACGTTCAGGATCATTTAGACCCCAATCTGGGTGTACTATTTTGGAAAAATATGTCTTTGAATGTTGCATATTTTCTGCAGTGAGAAAAAGTGATTTACTTTTGAAGAATAGTGTCAAAGGGCCACATGACTGCTAACATGCTGAACCTCCAGCTGACAACTGACCTTTGTCTATTCCAAACAACCACTTGTGAAGATAATCAAGTGAACTACAAAGAACTGGAGCTGACAGAGTGAAGACGCAAAACTAACCTAATAAGCATTAGCCACGTTTTTGTCACTGGCTGTTCTTGATTTCCCTGTAAAGCCACAATTCCTCTAAAGCAGAGCATCTTAGTGTGCTTCCGATAGAACAGAACAATAAATGCAAATGAAATCCCCTCTGCTAAGCTGCAGAGCACAGCAGTGTGCCGAGATGATCTGCAAACAACATTACTGTTATCATGCAGCATTTTAAAATGGCAACTTTTGTTTTCTTCTTTCTTTAAGACTCCGAGTCAATTGTAACATCAAGAGACAATAGCAAGGCCTTTTCATCAAGCATACCTTGTTTTCTTGGAACAAACGTGCCAATGTGCCGAGCAAGAAACATCAAATCTTGTCCCATTCCTCCTCCTTGCACACAATTGCTTGGTTGCGCTTTTGCAGTTTTAACACTGATAGGATGCCCTATTCTGTTTGTTTTCCTTTTTTGTCAGGAGATTTTACCTGGCGCGGCGGCTTACCGTTGGAACGTCATCAACTTGCAAATGAAACATCAATTCAATTATGTTTGACTGCGTTCCACTCATGTTCACAGGTAATGGCACAAGAACAAACATTTTCCATGAGTTTATTTTTCCAGCATGTCGGATGTTATGAGCCACTGCGTCTGGTTACTCAGTATGAGACTTAGAAGTCGAGCATATTTCGGCTGCAGACAACCCTGCTGGGCGGGAGCCCTCCAGATGCTATCACCTTTCCAGCAAAGGCTTTATGTTTAAGCAAAAGTCCATATTAAAAGATTGCTTGAATGTGGACAAGTGGCAGCATCCAGAAGTCTGCATTCGTTTCCATGTTTCTGCAACACTTGATATTCTTTAGTTCTGGTTGTCATGTTTCATTTGTCAAATCACGTCAAGCCAAAATTCAACGGTTTGGTTGAATGTTATTACTTTTCAGTACACGAGCTGCGCACAGCTGTCAAACGTAAATGCAGTGTAAGACCAAAAAATGGCAGATGAGTTTCTTGATGAGACTTTTGGGATTTCTGCTGTGTGTTTAAAATAAATAAATAAATGAATAAATAAAAGAAACATTACTCTTGTCTGTTGTCTGAGCAAAACGATCCGATGTAGTCCAATCAGGAATAATAATTTCGTTAACTGACACTTAATCAATTTTCTCAATTTAATGTGCCTTGAATATGAGTAGGTGTTTGTGGTGCGTACCGTGATCCAAGATGATGAGTTGAGCACTGGATTGAATGTTTCCTGCATCATTTTCAGCCAGACATTGGTAGAAACCTTCATCGGATTTGACCAGGCCCAGAACCTGGAGATCGTGTTCCTTCTACACAATGCAACAAAATGGGGAAAAGAAGGGAGAAAGTTACGAAAAAGACTGAAACAGTTCTTAAAAAAAACAACAAAAAGACTAGCCCACTACCAAATGTAAGCATTATGCCCCTTAAGTGCTCTGAAACATTGGCAAAGTAATACCGTATTGGCCCGAATCTAAGACTGATTAAAAGACGACCCCCTCCTTTTCAAGACTCAAGTTTGAAAAAAGACTTTTTGAACAGCAAATACATTTTTATTCAGAAAATAATTACAGTACGTCTGAAACAAATAATTATAGCAGTATATTTGAGAGAAAAAGCATGTTATTTTTCTTCATTCAAATCTTAATATCTGAACATTTAAATATGTAAACTAAAGTGCAATCACATTCGTAAATGAATGGCTTCTGGTTTTTGAAATGTAAATGACATCATAACTTCTCCTCAGCTGCCGGTTAACCTGGCCGATCTTGGACCCACTTTTCTCCAGATTTTCACTACGTTTCTGCATTTTCTGTTATCTCTTCTATTATGTTCTTCTCTTTTCTTTCTTACCGCTATTTTTATTTTTATTCTTCATGACAGGGTTTCACTTTGGCCTGGGTAGTCAAGTTCAGCATTCACTTCAATGTTATCTGGCGCCATCTAGCTTTGTGAATGGGTATAATGTCTAGACCCCGAATATAAGACGACCCCAACTTTTTCAGTCTTATTTCAATGCAAAAAACAATTTGACACAGCATGATTCAGATTCGCGCTTGGTTTTGCTGTTCGGTGCTTTCTACCTTCTTTGTTACCGATTTGTTGCTTATATGCTGTATATGTTAGTTGCTCCATGTACAGCACTTTGTATGCAGCGATGGCTGTTTGAAAGTGCTCTATAAATACAGTTGAGTTGAGTCTTATATTCGGGCCAATACAGTATACATATATATTTTATATATATATGATTATTCCATACAGACGTACGCAGAGGTCTTTAACTGAAATGATATTTTCCATGCTAAAATAAAATGAATGACTTCTATTCCTGAACAGAAAAAAAATAAGCTGGTTATTTCTGCTTTCCACTTCGAAATGGTGACAATTGAAAACATATAAAATCACTTATGATGACATGGATGATCTTGTTTTTCAGGCAGTTGGCCTACTAAATTTGTTATTCAGTGTGTACACACATTAAACAAAAAATGTGACTGAAGGTAAAATGTAGAAAATTACCACCAAAGAGGAAAAATGATCTTACAATAATTTTGAAGTAGTCGCTGGGAATAACAGCGTCGCCATTCTTCACCCATTTCACGGTGGGGGCTGGTGAACCTGTGACTTCGCACTCAAACACGATGTCCATGGACTCATGAGCGTAAATGTTGGCTGGCCTCTTTGCATATTGGGGAGGAACTGTGGAAGATAGACAGGGCAAACAAAGTGAAAAGACCAAAAAGAATGCTCCGTTTATTTTGAAGCATATGCAATTGTCAAGTTACGTGAATTTCAAGAGACCATACGGCAAATCTGACCAGGACTCTGTGCTATGATCTTTGGCAGGAAATGAACAAAGCCAAACGATGTCATGCTGCCTCCTCATATGCCAAATTCTCTGTGAAAGGTGAGCAGAAGAAACAACTCTCTAATCTAATAGCCCACCTGTGACTTTTCCAGGTAGATGCCACCACACTAGAAATTCTGCTTGAAGCGACCAATGCCCTTTCCTTTTTCTTGACGACACAAAGGGTAAAATAACAACAACCCTGATATCATTGCTGTGTGTCAGCATGAAATGCAAGCTGGTTGGTTGCGATTCACTTGCACTTGCATACATGTGTCTCCTGGTTCTGGTAATGAGGAACAGAAAGGAGTTATTTGATCTTCCCCAGCCAAGCAGCACCCCATCAATCAGCGGTGCAACAAGGTCACAAGGGGCACGTCCTCAGTGTTAGAATTGGACCGCACTGTACATGCATGTGAGAAGAGACCCCAAGACTCACAGTGCATGGATGGGCTCTGTGCTTTGCATTGACTGATGAGGTAGAGGACTCAATGACCAATTTCCTCGCAGAGATCGCTGATATTGGCAGGATATTGTTGACGTCGGGCGGAATCAATTGTGCCTCCAAAATCATCACTTTTCAGGAAACCCCCAAAATTGTGTTTTTGTTCAACCATTAACGTTGCATCGTAAAAGAGAGCAAGGCATTTTCAACACTTTTGACTGGTCGTTAATTTGTAAAAAATAACATCCACACGTGTGGACTGACAAATAATATAAGTTGAAGAAAATTGTGACGTATGAGGTTATCCTGCAAAAGGTCTTGACCCGCTACAAAAGTGTGTCCTTGCCTCCCAGTGTTAGGTTTCCCACTAAGGTAGGGAGTCATTTCCTTTTTGCAAATCTCCCTGATTTGTATCTAGTTTGTTTTTCTTTTTGGTTCATGTCAGGGTTAGTTATGGCTATTGCTCATCAATCATGTAGATTGGCGAGTGTCTGTGCTCCTATGAGAGAGGAGCAAAGTGACTGTCTAGCGATTTTATGACAAACTTTTAGAACACATTTTTTGGATGATGTATTGAAAGGTGAAAGCTTGAGATGTTAAAGCTTTGGGATACTTATTTATTTTTTTTAAATAATTTAAGCATGCTTTAAATTTCTCCCTAACTTTTTCCCTGACCTGTCTGGTGAGTTCCTCGGTCTCCATGATGCTGTTGTTGACTAGTGTTGGAACAAACTGCTAAAACCTTCACAGAGAAGATTTTTTTGTTTTTATACTGAGCGTAAATTACACACAATTGGACTCTGTTCACCGATTAGGTAACTTCTGAGGGCAAAAGATTGCACTGGACTGTATTTAGTGGTATCAAGAGTACAAGGGGCGGAATATAAATGCGCAACAGATTTTTAAGATTCATAATTATTTAAAATGTTGAAAACCATGGGACATCTTTTTTCCACTCCTCAATTATGTGCTACGTTGTATGAATACTTTTTCAAGGCACAGCAGCCTCCCTGTTTGGACATTCGGTGCAATAAAATTGCTACAACAACCCCACATATTAGGGAAAAACCAAGGGTGGGGAAAAAAAAAAAGCTAAAACGACATGATGCGACATCCCGAGTCCATTTCCTGACCTTTGAAAGCACCAACTCCATCTCATCGGGATTTTTATTTTTATGTTCAGTGTGGTACAGAGGTAACATGAGGAGCAACGAAGCAAGCAAACGTGGGTGGCGATACCTGATGACGAACTCGCCACATTGCAGTCGGAAAAAGGCATCATCCTGCTCTGTAAACATCTGTGTGTATATTTGTGAGTGAGTACCAGGCTTCCCCACGGCGATATGTGTGACCTGCAAAGAATGTCTTTCACAGTGTGGTGTCCCTTGGGTGTTTGTTTCTCGACCGAGTGAGTGAGCGTTTATATCAAGTGTACGTCAAGTTACGGGCATCTGTTTGGAAGGCAGGAACTCAGTTTTAGAAACAACTTAGTCCGCATTTTGTAAATAAATGCAATATCCTCAAAAGAAAGAAGCGTGGTGGGAGTTGAAGCTGCTTGTGGCAGCAGAGCCATCTGTGAAAATGAATAATATTAAATTGCATCTGGATACTGGCGATACCGTTTGTGTGCGGGGAATTTTCGCTTATGTATTTGCATAACACATTTGTGTGTGGCGTTTGTACAGCGACTTGTTTAAATATGGAAACAGATTTCCTGCATCCATGTTGGAACAATCTGTAAAACCACAAAATATGCATCTGTTTTTGTGTGAATGTGAACCCCCCCAGTGAGACTCACCCATGTCAGGTTTTCTTTATCTTTCTCCATTTTGTTTTTCCACTCTGTCTCCCATTTTCCTGCCACTTAATCTCACTATAACCCCTTGCCTATCTCTTCATCTCCAGCCTCCACTTCCTCCTTCCCTGTGAGCAGATATGTATCGTTTTCTTTGAGGGGCGTTTGGAACCTAGTGGACCGAGCAAAAGTGTTGTGATCATGCATGTCCGTTAAATGGTAGCTAAGGAATTGGCGTAATTTGGCTTGTTCCCGCTGACCAAAGGGTGGGGAGAAATGTCCGTATATACAGTGCAAATAAAAAGTCTACACACCCCTGCTAAAACATCTGGCTAAGATAAATTACTTACAAAGGTATTTCTACCATGAATGTGACCTATAACCCATACATCCCAATATATATATAAACGGAATCTTTTTCATAGGGGAATTCAAAATAAACAATGTATACACCTGTAATGTGGCTGCACTAGTGGACACAGCATTTCTAAAATATGTGATGTGGCTGTTTGCAGAAACAGTCACATTCAACCAGACACATTCAGCTTCGGCGGCACAGTGTCTGACTAGTTGCCATATTCACTTCACACTTCTGAGATTGGGGGTTCTAAACTGGTCTTTGGCCATCTTGTGTGCCGTTCGCATGGTCTCTCCCTCTTGGTGCAGGCTTTCTCCAGGTAATAGAATAGTACGGTTTCCTCCCCCTTTCGAAAAGCATGCATGTTCATTTCAATTGACCTTAGGTGTGAATGTGACTGAATGGTTGTTTGTCTGCCTTTGTCTCTCTCTCCGTGACCCTGAATTGGATAAGCAGTACAGAAGATGCCTGCGATTGCCAACAACCAGTTCAGGGTGTGCCCCAACAGCGACCTGTACTGCTTCGTTCGGAAACGGCAAAAGCTGTGTAAACCACTGGTTTACACAGTTCAGAGTTTCCTGAACGCAACATACTCATAGCTGCTCGTGCCATTGGCTTACCGAGCATCATTCTGGCCTCCGATTGGCCAAGAGGGACCTCACTGTCTATGTGTGCAGATACTGTAGCTTGATTTGTGGAAGATAGCGTGGAATGCATCCGAATAGCTGCTCAGGGTAAATTGCTTGTGGCTCGACGGACATTCAAATAAACGAATGTTTCCTGGAATGCTTTACTTGTTATCGCGCTAACTATGGCCGTCGAGGACTACGAAGCGTCCCGTGGCTGGCTTAAAAGTTCATTACATGACATCTGCTGAGCAACGCTGTCTTGGGTGGCGATCGAGGGGAGGTCGTTTTAGAGACAGTGAGATAGTGGATAGAAAAGCCACCGCGTCCAGGAAGTATCTGTTATTGTTCGATTCAGAGGCAGCATGAACGTTGCATTGCTAAAATGGCTACAAAACGGACCTTTTGATGCCAAGCAGCTAAAACAAGTAGAGCTCTGATGCTGGAAGAGAGGATAAAAATGATCAAAATGAAAGACGGAGGAAGCAAAATAAAAGACATTATCCAAGTGAAAGTGAATGCTGATCGTAAATTTCACAATTTCTTTCCCTTTTTTTTTTTCTACACTGACTATATGAAATGTCAAACAAGTGTGTGCTCATACTAATGCACTATTGGAATAAAAATAAAGAGTACACATACGATTGTGTGTGCATGTACACATACAGTACGTTTGTGTGTGTGTACATCTGAGATCAAATTTGCTTCAGTGAAAAACCCCCTGTTGTAAAAAAATTCTTGCTGCAAACATGATTTCGTTGTAGAGGAGTTTCACTGTATCGAATATGCATGGGTGGGTAAACATTCAAACATGTTAAATGAGAGTCAGCTGGCACCTACCACCATTTGATGTGGCTCTCAATAATTCCAAATAAAACTGAGGTGCTCTAGTAGGCTTTCCTTTTCCTGTGTTTTCTCACAGAAGCCTGACCGTTTTGTGCTAACATTGAATGCCATTTGGTATTGTTCATAATTCTTCACAGTGACTAAGGCCCCAGTTCCAGCAGGAGAAAAACAGTCTCCAAAGCAGGACACTGCCACTGTATGTATGGTGTTCTGCTGACTCCTTTATAACGTTTGTTTGAATGTGATTCATTCTGAACAGCCACATGAAGTTAAAGGAGGGTGTGAAGTGTGCACACAACATGATCCCGGCTGTGTTATCTGGGTTAAACATCACATTGTTTGTGAAAAAAGTTGTGAATGTATTTCTCACAGTATTTTTTTTTTACATCACAAATAACCTTGCTTTTAAACAGGGGTCAAACACTTTATATCCACTGTATATATGGAAATCGTTTTGAAATCCAATATCCCAAGTGTGAATTGCTAGGAGGGTGATGTAAAGCGGTTTGGAAATGTGGTCAATAAAAATTTGCTGTACATACTGCAGTCAATGGAGGCACATCAACAGGCCACAAAGTAGGAGCTCAAGTGCTCTTATATGCTTTTCCGCAAATGGCTCCTCAAAGCGAGTGGTACCCCAGCTCAAATTGTCAAGAAAATCATTCAACCTGGCTATGAAAAATAAATGGCTGCCTTAAAAAAAATGAAAAAGTAGCTGTGTGTTTTTCTTCTCTGACTGAGCAGCAAAGCAATGTTTGGATTAGCAGGCCTCTGCAGGCTTTGTAGGTTGCAGTGCTGGTAATGAAGACGTGAAGCAGATATATTCTGGCGACTGGAAGGCAAACAGATGGAAGAAGTCAGTTGTTCCTGCTGTGACAGTCTTCTTGAATTACTCGTTATGAATATTTGATCGTATTTATTGTTCAGTGTCTTATGTGATGTCTGCTTATTGCTTTGTTAATCAATTATTTATTGCTGAATTTTGACTTCTGGCTCATGGATGATAAAGAAGGCTTTTACACTATGTAAAGGCATATGCACCATGAGGACAAAATATTTTCATTGAAGCCATTAAAACAGAAACTATGCTATGACCACAAACATAAACTCTATGTCAAGGGCAAATGAATAAAGTAACAAAAATTAAGAACTACAAAGAGGCAAATGGCAACCCAAAAAAAAAAAAACATTCAGATGAAGAAATGTACATATTGTGATTACAGTATTCTCGGAATGCAATATTGCAATTAATCAAAACTACGATTAGTAGCCATCTATTATATGCAAATATTGGCCATTTATGGTCCCAACCCTCCGCAAATAGTTTACTGCTCAGTAAATAAACAATTTGTTTAAGTAGGTGAAATGGACTGGTCCATCTCCTGATCGTATCGCCGATCGTTTATAGTTGTTTTTCAACTCGCTGATCAGTAATCGCCGCCAATGTCCTGCTCATTTAAAGCCAATGCAAAACATTCAATGTTTTTCTTTTTTCATTAAAACGCGATGTGATGGTGAAACAAAGCTGATTGTTTGGAATTCCATTCATCGTCATCCCGTTATGGCAAAGAACTGCTCTTTTGCACTCGTCTCTACCATAAAATGTACTGTATACCTTTGACCATATTCAAGGTCAAAGAAAAGCTGGAGACTCAAACAGCTTTCGCAGAGTGGACGGCATCTTGGTCTGACCACCAGTCAATACCACAGTGATTGTGATTGGGAACACTGAACTGTAAATTTCTAGATATGTGTAAAAGAGAAAGTGTGCACAACTAGTGACTTGTACAGCTACCAAGTGGATTTCTTATTGTATAATTTAAAACATTTGAGAACCATGCCGGGTATGGGATCGGGGGGTGGGTTGGTTGGGTGTTTCATTGGGCATCAAAATGAAATCGTTCTCTGCAACTCCAGTGTGACAGTGACAAATGCCACCTACATGGCCCTGGTGAGTTGCAGATATTGCTTTATCTGAAAAGAATGGGCGACAAGACTCCAAACAAGCCAGTCAGTGGATGACAATCAGACAAAAACACCTCCCTGCTGGTGATGATAAGACCCACTGAGGATATGGAAAAGGCGTGTCTGTCGGGGCAGTTCTTCATCTGATTTGTTTGCTTTAAAAAGCTCTGTGGAAAGTTTTTCCTCTGTATAATTTCTGTAAGATAGATCACTTTTTCCAAAATACCACTCGGAAAAGCACTCCTCATTGTAAAGTTAAAGGGTTTTGCAACACGCGCCGGATAGATTTTTATACCAAATGAGTAGGACTAAAAAACATTTCCTTAATATGTTACTTTTTTTTGCTTTACATGATAAGGATTTGGGGATCACCAATCAGCACGTTTAAAAGAAATACCAACTTATGGTTGTGATCAGAAGATGGAGCCATAAATCTATTTAGATTTATTTATTTATTTTAACTAAACGGTCGATCGCTGCTATTTGAGGGGCAGATGGCCTGGCCAGGTCGACAAAAAGCAAAAACCCATGTATAACTGACACCTTTTGAAACGCACTGGAGGGAGAGAAAAAAAACATTCAATGTACGGAAAAAAAAAAATTCAAAAAGTTTCTTTCAATGACCAATGGCCAGTTTCCATTTGCTTGTATAAACTAGAAATGTGTTTTCTTGAGCAGCCTATCGCCAACATTACGCATCCAATTCCAAACATATCAAATAAAAACGCCAGCAAGTCACCATTGGAAAAGTAATGTGTATGAATTTCATTTACAAGCGCAGTTATTTCTTGGGGGAAATGGATCGATGTTTCAGGGAGCAAATCAATGCTATAATCTTCTTACGTCATTAATTTGGTCTGGGGTGGAAAAAAAAGCTATTTTTCTGTGTAGAAAGCAACTGTTTTAACTTAACGACAAATGCCTTTCAAATATATCGGAGATCAATTTCTACGCGCATGTAACATCGGGTCACGGGTCAGGTCTTAGACATGAGGGATTTCAAGGAATTGAAGTGACAGATCTGAAGGCTCAAAGGCAGCCAAGTCAGATGTCCTCCTGCTACCTGATCCAATTTCCCATTACTGTCTCTTTTAATCGCAGTGTCTGACAGGAAATGATGAAAGGGTGTTGAAGAGGAGAGGAAAGGGATTTGTGGGCAAAGGGATGGAGTCCTAGCGTGATGTGGCTTTGTGGGAAATGGGGTGACATTGCGCGACCGCCTCAGGGTGTTTCCCGATTTAACTGTTGCTTCACACCAAACTGATGATTTGCTCTCGAGAATAAAATACCTGCACTGATAATACCCCTCTCCTCCGCTCAACATTAAAAAGCAGCTGTTTCTTAGCTGATCTGCAATCATTGTCCTAAATAAAAAGTGAAATGCATTAGGTGACAAGCATCCCCATGCGATAATTGCCTTATGCTCTCAAGCAAATTATGCCTTCAATCAACAGTGGCTAAGTGCGGTTTCGCTCATAGTGACTGAGCTGAGTTAACTTTTGACCACTGGGGGAAAATGCTCTTCAAATGAGGAACAATTGCCCATCGTTTTCTGGGCACGTCATCGAAGATCTTCAAGGTTCTACTTCATCTTGCATTTTTTGCAATACAGTGATCCCTCGCTATTTTGTGGTCCGTTTATCGTGGCTTTGGTGCATCGCGGATTTTTTCAAACATATTCATAAAAATAAAATTAAAACAATATTTTTTGAAGTCCGCAAAAATCAGTGTCTAAGTGTTGTTTACTATGCGTGCTAGTGTGTGCACACTCTGCTCAAGCGCTAAGGTACTGGTGCTACACATGCCCGGTGTGAGTCTATGTGTGTTGCTGAGAGACAGAGAGAGAGAGAGACAGAGAGAGAGAGAGAGAGAGAGAGAGAGAGAGAGAGAGAGAGAGAGAGAGAGAGAGAGAGAGAGAGAGAGAGAGAGAGAGAGAGAGAGAGAGAGAGAGAGGAGGCTTATAAGAACAAAAGCAGGTCTCTTTCATCCTTATTTGTCTTAATTGACTAATCATAAACACGCCTGCTGCACAAGCGGGATCGCTGGCCTTTGTGTGTGTGCATGTGTGTGTGTGTGTGTGTTAGTGCGCTCTGCTCAAGTGTGAAGGCCCATGTGGGGCAATTTTTTTTGAATACAGTATGTTTATTGGTCGCTACTTCACGGATTTTCGTTTATCTCGGGTGGTTTTGGTCCCCATTAACCGCGATAAACGAGGGATTACTGTACTCTATAGGAGGAGTGTACAGTGTGTACTGTTTACTCACTGGCCATAGCAGTAAGCAGAACCGCATAATGCAATGAGGCAATCATACTACACAATACCTTGATCTGTTTAGTCTTATAGACGCAACAAAGTCAGTTTGGATTGAAATGGCTAAAGAGGTATTGCATTTAAAGTTTAAAACGGTGGTTGTCGTTTGTGTGTAGCAACGTCCTTCCTACATTATACTGAAAGAAGGTTCTGATAATGTCGGCTTCATTATTATCTCGTACCCCTGAATAACTGTGTGACCTGGAATATGGAAAGTCAAGTGACTTTAAGTGTATTGAGGGTACCTTGCACAATGAGTTGAGCCTGGGCTTCACTTGTTGCATTGGTATTTTCAGCCACACAAGTGTAGATGCCAGCGTCGTCTTCTGTGAGATTGGAAATCTGAAGGCTGCCACCTCCAAGCAATTCTCTGCGGCCCTCGCTGGAGAAAAGAAATAGAGGAGTGAGCAATAGAACAAAGTAAAGACTGCCTCAAGTTCCTTTTCTCACAGTATTGATGGGATAAAAAAATCATGGGCTGCCCACGGTACAATCACAGATTTTTCCACATCTAGCAATTTAAGTCAAAACTAATTCCAGCCTTTATTCCCTGAAGCATATTGTTAGTGAAGGTTTCAGCCTGCTATACTCCCCGCTGGGCCATGGTCTACACCCTTCCTCTTATCCTTCCACTATCAAGCGCAACAAACGTATTTGCCGCTCCCCAATCCACGTTTGAAATTCTCTTTCAAACATGAAATATCGACGCAAGATTTGCACATTGAGATGCGTCAGCTGTCGACATATGAACTTTACCGATACGATGTAGAAATGTTTTAGGCGGGTATTAATCTGTTTCAGTGTAACACTGCGCAGCAGTAATGAGTGCATTGTTGATACATTACCTCAAAAAAAAAAAAATCTTTCATCAGCTGGTGATACCCCCAAATGGCACACATCAACCAAGTGATAACAGCAGTCGAATGTCAAGAACAAAAATGTTTTCATCCACGATCGAGATGCATGCTGCCTAAAGAAAACACAGACTAAAGTACAGATGCTTTGCCCTGCGCCATATTTAGTCATTATCCTTGAGAAAGTAACTGCTGAAAAGGCTCCCTGAAACTGGATAACAAACCATCCTTTTCATTCGTCAAACGCCACTGAGTAGTCCAACGTTTTTCTCTCAAATATTTACACCAGCTCTAGAAATACACTCACACGGCTTTCCAGTGAACCACTGACCCTCCATAGTAAACGGCACCCGCTTTGATTTCCCCAATTAGCCGAAAAGGGCTGTGGCCGAGCTAAGGCTTGATTCAACAACCAACCACTGGAGCGTCGGAAAGGAAGATTGGGGGCGGGGTGGAGAAAAAGACACATCAAAAGCTTACATCCAGAACGGTATATTCAGAGAGAGAGAGAGAGAGAGAGAGAGAATCAGAACAAAAGGAAAAGGCAGGTAAACAGGGATATTATCCAAATGCTGTCACAGAACGTCGAATGTAGCTGAGGGATGCTGGTTCTGAAAGAGAGAAACATGCGTGCAGTGAAGTGTTGCAGGTTGATTTTTTTTTTTCTTTCAGCAGCTACAAGGAGGGCCTCCACTGCAACTCTTTTTTTTTTTTTTTCTCCCTGAGTGAGTAACAGTCAGTGCGGGGACTCGACACGCTGTGACCATCTTGACAGACAACACACTGTTCACTTCAGGACTGGCCATGATAGTTTCAAAGCACTGACAGTGTACACTCGGCATATTAGATGAAAACAATTGTCTTTCCACCAAAGTCTTAACTCCATACACTATGAAGCCACAATATGATGACAACTTTCACCATATGATAATAGAGTATCGAATATCAGAACTGCATAAAATATTCTGACCTTGCAAAAGTATGTAGGTACGGAATTTACTGATCCCAGACAAATTCTGGTTCACACAATGGTAATAATGTTCAGAGAGATATTCATTTAACATTGTGTTTAGCAGTCTGGATAAAGTTAACAGTGGTGTTGAAAGAGTCCTGTGAATGTCATCACATCACAACTCTCGGTTCTTCTATCAGGGATATCCACCCTCGTAAGACATGCACATCCCTGTCAACAAGTACATTTATCCAACACATTTCTCCATTAAAAAAAAAAAGCTCTCTGAAGGCAACGGCAGTTCCATACAACTTTGGAAAAGGGGTGACTTTACGTGCGAGTGTTGACTCAGTCGTCCCTAACACAAACTGGTGACAAGGCCAGGACATCTCGGAAAACTATGCAGCCTTCTGTCATTGTGATGGGTTACTGGTTGGGGAGGGGTTATGTTTTTGGAGCACAAGTGGAAAGGGTGTAGAATAAAAGCTGTCATAAAAAAAACTAAACTATCAAGTAAAACCAAGAGTTTTTGTGTAGTTGCCTTTTTTCATTCTTAAGAGGGACATATAAAAAAATGGACTTTACAATGTTTGTGTGTAAATGTTTGGTTCCCAGGAGTGTCTGCTCAGCCATTATGAAATTAAACAACCTTGTAAATCTTGCATAATTTGCCTAATTCTGAAAATGTCAGCATGGGTTGTTCTCCATTGACACATTCTAGTAATTAACCACCTCCACATCAAGTTCCTCAGCCAGTGACTTGGCACCCTGGCTGGCCAAGTATCCAGTGGAAAATAAGCAAATTGATGCGGCAGCCATGCCAAAGTCAAAAGGTAAGCAAAACTACAGTGAGCCCAGATTCACGTTTACCCGAACTATAACCAGCATTAGTTTCTGTTGATAATAAGTCATCTTCATGAGGGAGTATTTGTGTTTAGCAATGTGTCATGTGTCACCACCGCCACAGTAAGTGACAAGTGCAATTCTGTCACTCAGTTATCAAATGCTGCTGGGGTAGGGTGGATCGGGTTAGGTTTGTCAGGGGTGACCTTGGCAAAGCCACATACGCACATTCATTTTTGATCGCTACATTTTTAAAAAGTTCCACTTCCAGACAACGTTCCTCTACTTCTCGATGCACGTGGAGCAGCAGAAGCCCAAAGACATGTCATGAGCTAAGTGTGTCCATACTTGAGGTAAGACCGGGCGGCCCGAGCGGGTCGGGCCGGGCTTCTCTCTCGCTTCCTTTTTTTTTTCCTTTCATGGCTGTCAATAGTTTTGTCCACGAGAGACCGTGGCTCGCAAAAAAACAGAAGTCGCCTCATCACAACACGTACTGTACTAAACTCTGGCAATGACAATTCAAAGAACTCTTCCTGTCTCTGTCTATTATCCAGCCGCCATTGTTTTTCTTTGTCTCTCTGCTTCTCTCTCTTAAAGTGCCGCGCTAGATTCTTAAGGACGTACTGCTGCTGTGGTTAATGGCCCAATTTTCAAACCGTCAAAATGACGGACGGCTTAAATTGTTCCTACAACTCTTCCGTCAAATCCGTCAATGATGGAAATTTGTCGGTTAATGTACCCTCTGCAGAAACAGAAACACATGTTCAAAAGATGTAAATATGTATACAGACTTGTTTAACTTAGATTTTGTGACAAAAGACAGGCTTTAATTTGTTATCACAAATCACCCCTCCTCCTCCCGAGTCATCACAAATAAAACAGGAAATGTCGGGCTTGCTTCGGGCTCGGGCCTGCAAATCAAGTTAATTGGTCGGGCCGGGTTTAAATACCAGCGGGCCGGGTCAGGTCGGGCTGGTTTTTTTTGGCCCGATCTTACCTCTAGTCCATACCCATGTGGGCAGGCATCAACTGCTTACCTTTATTTCCAACACTCGACTCCAGTGATTCCCAAACCGTGTGCCAACCAATTACAGTTCATTGGTCTGCCCCCAAATATGTTTTACTACAGATATGTTAATTGTTTATTTTCCATGGTCACCACATATCGTGCCAGATAGAATAACTACATGCTGTTTCACTGTGCGGTAGAAACTCTCTCACCAGTCTTTTATGATTGTGTCATATTTTGTTTGAGACTTATCGTGAAAGCGAGCAGCCACAAGAAAAATGATCTATTTGTATCTAGAAATCTTCTTGTGCGGGGCTACTTTTGTTGCGCTCTTTATCTGCCTGCTCCCCTTGATCCCACCATCCTCTTCAAACTCCTTTTATTGAGCATTCTGTTCCGGATGTCGTCATTCGTGAATTTCTTTCCCTTTCAGGGGGCTACATAATCGGAGGGACTGCATTTGACAACCACAGGAGGTTAGAGTTATTCGTTACGTTGTCACTTTTCGCTGCTTTATAACCCAAACAAGTTCCTGAAGAAGAAGAATCCTATCTTGGTCTGATGCTGTGGTGTTAAAAATGTTAGTGCGTGCGGTTATCCTGCTATGTCATATAGCTTGTGATTATCTCCAGGTTGTGTCATGTACAAAATGTGTAAGTAAATATAATCATCGTGTAAAGTATGCTGAAGACTGTCCTTCTATCCTTCAAGCCTTAAATTCCACTGGAAGCTCAATATAATCTTGCTTTTCATGCATAAATAAAATTGTTGATTGAGGATAAACAAAGTGGGTAACCAGCCGTGATGCCCCCTGGTGCGGTCACAGGGTTTGGATGTGCTACTAAGCTGCGTGTGTTCAGTGGGAGGCTGATGATCTTAATGTACAATCGTGACGCCCACTGAGTTCCTACACTTGGCATGACGTTTTTTGTTTTTTTTTATGTTTACAGGAAATTACCCCCTTACATCATGCTGAGACAAATACACAGCACACCCTACCGACGGTATGAATAGATTTTGCACTGATCATCTGTTTCGCTTCATCTTATTGAATTAACATTTTTTGGTGCACGAAGGAAATGGTGTCAAACAGATGTCGGAAAGAGACAGTTTATTTTAATTTTTTTTTGTGATGCACTAAAATGCATCCTCAAAGTATCGGAAGTTCCAGCAACTGCTCCAATTATCTTGAAACATGTCTTTGTTGCTTCGATCCTTATGTGATGTGTTTCAGAGAAAATCTTATTCCACTAAGAAGTGTATGTCTGTTCTGCAATTATTCATCCATTTTCCGAACCGCTTCATCCTCACAAGGGTCGCGGGGGGTGCTGGAGCCTATCCCAGCAGTCTTCGGGCAGTAGGCGGGGGACACCCTGAATTGGTTGCCAAAAGGGCACACAGAGACGAACAACAACCACGCTCACACTCATACCTAACAATGTGCCCAACCAGCCTGTGCATGTTTTTGGAACGTGGGAGGAAACCGGAGCACCCGGAGAAAACCCACGCAAGCCGGGGAGAACATTCCACACATGCGAACACCTCTGCACTGTCTGCTAACCACTTCCTGTTCTGCAATTATTCATGCAAAAAAAAAAACTGTGCTCGGTTTCAACATGCGCATTCTGTCCTTGCCAATTTAACTTAACCCACCCCTCTCGATTAACTCTCTTTCACTTACTGTGTCTGTGTGTGTGCCTGGGCGCGCGCATCTATGCATGTGAAAAACTGAAAAGTTCAAATAAGTGCATCCACAGCAAAGACAAATCTTCAAGAGCGTTACAAAGCCATGATGAAGGGATGTTTTTTCTCCTTTGAGGATTCAAATCAAGGGCTGATGAGTTTACTTCAGAAAGTGGCTCTTGGGTCAAAACAAGTGCATTGTGGGGGAGAAACTTTGGCACAAGTAGCTTTCGGGTCTCAATGCGGAATTATTAAACAACCAGGGGACTATTTTATGGATTTCACAGGCACATTTTATGTCCAATAATATATGCTTTTGATAAAGAGATTCTAAAAGGTTTCGCAGTGCTCTTACTGGCCGTGTATAAATGTTTGTAGAGTCCATTGTGTATAAACATTATTAAATTCAGTAAGATGACTAGAAGCTAAAAAGCAATAGTTCATTTCCTTTGGTGCATAGAGCTCGAAGCCTTGCGAAACAGCAGGAGGGAGGCCTCCACCTAAATGTGAATGTTTGTGTGTTTCTTCTATATCCCAATTTAAGGGTTTCTGTGTGCACGATATTTGCATGATGGGTTTATTCTGCAGTCCAATTTCAGACAAATTTCCTGCCACACTCGTCTCTGTCTTCCAACACGACTGAACGCAATCTCCATCGTCACATAAATTCAAGGGGACAAGGAGGAGGGCAGACCGAGGAGTGACAGGCTTTGGAAAGAAGGTTGATTTACATGCTCTATCAATTCGTTGGTTGCAGGGTGCCATGCATAATTCATCCATTTCATTGACTACTGGAGGATTTTATTAGACAACAGAGTGAAAACAAAAGATGACTTTTCATGAGTGTCATCAGTTTTTGTGTGTACAAAAAGAACTCAGACACAGTGTTTGCCCTTAGCGAGTGGCAATGTCAATGACTTGTCATGTTGACAAAGTGCAATAATGTACAGTTAGCATTGGGGATCCAAGTTTAGTCAGAACGCATTGGTGTTGCATACACAGCAAAACCAAGGTTTTCTAGAAGCTGTGTGAAGACCCCTTCACTAAATATCCAGTGGACTGAAAATCCCTGCTACTGTATGAAAAGGGTTTCTACGTAACACGGCATCACATCAAAATGACTTGCTGGGCAAGTTACATGATGTACAGTATCTAACTAATTGGCCGATAGGTTAAATATCTGCTGGTAATGATTGTTCTACATCAATGAATGACAAATGTGAAACCCAAGTGCAAATAATGCTTTAGGCTAGTGCATACTGATCAAAGGCGAGAGAATGTTACTGTAGCAGGCGAATAATGACATCCTGAGAAATGGTATCACGTCGGGAATACTAACTATGACATTGACCAACTGTAGTAGGCAACTTGACATTTTCCAAATTAAAATCTGAATGAATCAATTACAAATACTCTTGTTCACAGATGTCTAACTCAAGGCCCGGGGGCCATATCTGGCCCGCCACATCATTTTATGTGGCCCACGAAAGCAGCTCAAACATGTCAACTTCCACGATCCTTTCTAAAATATCTACCAAAATTTTAAATTGTCATATGTAACAAATAAGAGATATATTCTAAGCATTTTTACCAAACCCCTCATGATAATAACTTAAACAATAATTGAATCAACAGTTATTCTTGACTTCTTTGTATGGTTTCAGTCATAACGGCCCTCCAAGTGAAACTAAAATTCATTTTTGGCCTGCGCCAAAAATGAGTTTGACACCCTTGCTCTAGTCCATCTTTACAGCAAGGAATATAGCTTCATAAAGCATGTGTTCAATCGTCCAAACAAAAGGCAGTTTGTAGCAATATCTGTGCGTGGCCCTTAGCCCTGATAAATAAAACTGATGTAACACACCGAGTGAGATTCATTGATAATCGCTACATATGTTGGTTGTTTTCTCTGAGATCTTCTCAAGTGTGGCTTGTCGTGCTACAACAATGGTAACCAGATATGACAAAAAAAAAAACAGAGTTAAGTTGATCTGGGTGTAAAATATTTAACATAACAACTAGAAATGACAATACTACCCAAAAAAACATGAACTGTGCGCCACAACAAATACTAAAGGCTGGCCAAAACTTTAGTCAGTTAACTACTTGACTTTTGGTAAAGAGATTTAAATTACATTTCAAAAGTCAATCAGTTCAGAACAGGTCTCTGCAAACTTCCTCTACATGCCACAAGAAGACAACATGTTAACTTCACACTTCAGCACAGTTGTTGTTGTTTGTTTTAAAATATATAACTTAGCAGATGGAAATCACAAAGACTAAAAGACAACCACCTGCTCTGTATTTCTGTCAGGTCTTTTCCTCATCCCTGTTTTAACAAACAACGGAGGATTATGAATCCGCCGCATTCCTGCAGACTGCAAATAAAGTGGACAAAATTAAAGATGCATTGCGGCAAGTAAAAAATGGGGGAAAAAAGTATGAGTGAGGCGTTTGAGAACCAGTAGCTTTGAAAACTAACCCAAATGTTTTGTCTTGCAAATTAGTTAGATTTCGAGGAATGAGGAAAAAAACAACACAAAACAAAAACAAGACAAATTAGAATTCCTTCCTGTCAGACTCCCCCACGTTTCAGTTGGCTTGCTTTGAAGAGTCCCACCAAAAAGCATTTCACTTCTCTAGCATTGATGTTGTCACTTTCAAGGCCCCGCTTGCGTCGCGCTTCCAAGACCAATTAAGACAATCTCTTTGCCGCTTCCTTTCTCTCACTCCCACGTGTGCATTAATTAGGAACTGACAGGAGTATCTAGCTCTCAGCTAGCGCACAACAGGAGACTCAAGGACAACAAAGGCTATTCTTTCACTCATCAATGTCACAGCAAAATCAAAATGCGGTAATGGCTTCACACCACAATCCATTTCAGCTCTGAAAGCAGTCAGGCGGAGTTTACTTGAACCTCCTAAAAGACGCTCCCTGTTGTTTAGAATGAACTTGCTAATTACCGGTATGGGTAACCTGGGGGCGGGTGTTTATGCCAAATGGAATTTGGTAATTAAAAGCTAGATTAATAGCTACCTTTTAACCCATTCCCCTTGGAGGTGAAGATGAGGCATTCCAAGACTTTGAAATAGAAATGCAGTATGTATAGAAACCACCCAAGTGGATGTCAAATTCATCACCCAGTATCAAAGGTTAGCAAACAGGAATCCAATTTTGTTTTGCATCAACACAGATGAAGCACTATTTTCTGTAAAGTCAACATTCTATTGATCTGCTACAATGTGTAAGGCATTGAAAATAACCGACTTTTGAGGTGAGAGTCCGACTTCCTATGTCTAAGAAAACTCTCAGTTATGGAGTTCAGCTGCTCTTGGTGAGATAATGAGCTCCATAGGAGTGAGAGCACAGGTGCGAGGTTCCTAATTTGTGAACTTCCTCTCTGCGGGAAAGCTGGCAAACTCATCTTGCGCACGGAGTGTCTTGTAAGCCACGGCCAGGAACCCCCCCCGGGGTGATTTCTGGTTCAACTGCATTAACAACTAATATTTCATAATCTGCTGCATTTTAAAAGTAAGGTCTGAATGAGAGCCAGAAGATGCTGAACATGGCATCCGTCTATCCGTCTATCCAAACCCACGCTCGGCTTGGGAGGAGGGTACAAAAAAGGGACACAAATACAGTCAAACCTCGGTTTTCGAACGTCTCAGTTCAAGTCCAATTCGGTTTTCGAGTTTTTTAAGCCTCGGATGATGAACAAATTTCGGATCTTGAACAAACTGAGCGCATTTCAATGCGTCACTTGACTACTCTCGCCTTCCGCTTCCTCGTGTAGCGTTGCATCGTGAACAGACGTGTTCAATAAAGTTTGTCTTTTTTAAAGAGCGTGGTTTCGGTTTTTGAACAAATCGGTTTTCGAACAGCCTTCTGGAACGAATTATGGACGAAAACCGAGGTTTGACTGTAACAAAAAAAGCACAAAGCCAGGTTGAGTATTGAGCTACCGGGACCCAACTATCTACCTACCTACTTACCTATCAATCAAAGCATAGCCAATACCCAAATGGTATAGACCAGTGTTTTTCTAACACACAAGCACTAAACCACATTTAAGGGCTGATTTGGTTTGTTTTGTCGTATTAGAGGATCGGAATTCCTCATTCTGACCATTTAAAAAAGCCACTCAGTTGTCCATGTGTATTAGTGTGACATAGGCCAATGGAGAGAAAAAATGACTCTTTTGTGGAGATTCAAAAATCACACGCAAGCAAGCAAGTTTCATCTTCTCCATGCTCATGTGTCTCTCTGCAGAGTAGAATGTGTGGCTGGTGGACTGACTTTACAGAAATTTCCAGGAGATGGATGAGCACAGTGGCAAACAATCCTCAAGTTTCAGACCTCTTCTGATTCACAAATTGGACTTTCAAATTTCAAACATACTGGTACACTAAGCACAATTCAGTAATCAGAATTCCTATCCTCTTTTAGACCGTAACATTTCAAATTTTAGAAACGGGTTAAAAAAAAAAAATCAATAATGACAATAAGACTCAATGTCAAAGTTGAATACTCATACCTTTCCTCTAGAAGTTTATCTTTAAACATCCATCGCACATGTGGTGTTGGAAAACCTGTGGCCACGCAGGGCAACAAGACGCTGGCTCCCAGGACCTTGGTCACAGGCGCAGGCTGCACGAGGAACTCCAGCTTCCTCTCGTCTCCGGTTTCTGGAATGAGGGGAAAAAAAGGAAAGTCTAGGTTATGGCAGGGGTTAATCTTGGAGTGAGTTACTGAGCCACAGCGCCATCGTTCAAATTAAGAGGCTCATCTGTCTTAAAACACATCAAAAGCGCTCAGGTCCCAGCCGCAGTTGTTCTTGACACCAGAACCGCGAGTGCTTGCATGAAAAATGTCCAAGTCAACCACTTGAAAGCAGTTAGCTCTCTGGAGCGCGACAACAAAAAAGAAATCTTCCCTGGAGCGCAACCAAAAAAAATAAAAAATCTCCCATAACTCTTAGGGACAGCATTATATTGTATCGACCTGCAATAACCACAAAGTCATGTTTGGCTTCTATCTGTGACCTAACCATTAGTTTGCAGTAGTTTTAATTAACGCACAAAGTGCATACGACCACCAAATTTCCCCAAACTAATGCCCCCACTGAAAAACAAACAAACTGTCACTTAAATATCTAATGGGAAAAAAAAAGAGTCATTTTCTTCATATACTGTACTGTACTGATTACGCTCTCTGTTTTGAGGCAAGCTTTTGTCACCACGCACCGTGGAGGAGACTTACTCTTGTGGAAAAATAATTTATGGCTTTTAATATCTTCTCTTTGCCGGCAAGAGCTCAGTGCCTAACAACCTAGTAAACAAATTGTGTGGGGGGGATGAGACGACACAGTGCCACAGAGGAATTCCCGACTTCTGAGGCTTTCTCTGATAAGATCCCCAAAAGCAACAACACTCTCACCAGCTGGGCACAGTTTTCATTAAAGGCAATTCAGAGCCAGCGTCCTTTACCTCTGAAATTATAACCAGCAGTAGTCACAGTGGTGGGGGGGAAAAAAAACAGTGAGAAAGAAAACTAAACACATCTCTGTTTCTCGATGATGCTCCATGTTTTGGACATTTCAAAATGATAACTTTAACAATGAATCATAAATGATTTGACTATTGCTCCCTGTGATTGATAACATTTCTATCGGAAAACCTATTGCAATTAAAAACCAACACATTGGACATTAAGAGAAATCAGACGTGTCAAAATGAATCATCAAGAAATAATCGATTAGCAAATTCATCAACAACTCATTTAATCATTGAGTGATTGTTTGGCTCTGTTCAGCCATTGCCAACTTAATATTGCGACGTGAACAAAAATGAGAGACGTTTTGTTCACCACGTCCTTGTTGGTTTGTTTTGAAATGCCACAAACAAATAAATAGAGACATATCGTCTATATAGCACAAGAAGGAAGACTCAAATCATATGGGAAATTGTGTTTGTTCTCTCTCCCTGCATTTCCTTGCATCTGGATCATTTGAGCACAACTGTGGCAATCAGTGCTGGACGAAGTCGTTCATCATTTTAGTTGATTATGCGTGACATTCCCAACAATAGCGCGGGGAATTTGTTTCGAGTGAACAATTCAGCATCCACTATTTGAGAACTTAGTAAATCAGGCTAAGACTTCATGATGTGGTTGCTATAGAAATGTGCAGCCAAAACAACAGTTTATATTGGCTTTTACTTCAAATTTGTCAACGCAAAACAGCCCCAACATCGATGCTGGGCAACGGCCTGCTTGTTGACTCCACATAGGGTATACCTGATAGGATCTGGAGCTGTGCCTCTTCGCTGGACTTTGATGAGCCCACATTCTCCACCAAGCAACGGTAAAGACCAGAATCACTTTCTGTGGCGTTGCTGATCACCAAGGCAGCACTGGGTAGCTGGACCAGCCTCGAGTTGAGCTCCAGGGGCTGACGGTCTTTCTCCCAGCGGGTGAAGAGGACAAGGTCCGAGTTGACCTCACAAGCCATGACTTGGCTGTCACCTTGACGAACAGTTGCAGGTGCTGGCTGGCTGGCGAACCTGGGCATTCCTTCAAAAGGGAGACAGAGACAAATGTTGACATGAACAATATTTTCAAATCAAGTAAATATGTCACAAACCATTGCAATTTCAAACATATTTATACTTTGCAATGACAGGTACCTCTATGCTCTTTCTTATAAACAAATGCTGCAAAAATTTAAATAATTCAGGCGTACAAGATTTGCTGAGAAATTATAGGTTCTTATTTCATCCCATGGTTCAGTCTTTGAGTTCATATCTTCGCAATAAACTTTCGCAACACTTGTTTTAACGTTAAACAACTTGGCAATCGTCTGCTTTCCACGAAGTGAAGGCCGATCTCGCCAATCTCGAATCACGAGAACGGAAATCTCGTCACGCGAGATTACTTAACGCGAGATCAAAACAACAATGGCGGCGATTCAAACTGCGTTCGTTGCTGGGAAAAAAAAGATTTCCTGTCGTTCTTTTGTTGTTTTTTTTAACTAAGAAATGTCCTTGCGTCCCAAAAACACACATTATTTGGAACTGTGCGTCTGGTGGGAATATGATGCGTCTAGGACGTGGGACGCAGAGGTAACGAGATGGCTGAAATCCAACTGCCGTGGCATGAAAGAGCAAAGCATTCTTGAAATGTACCCGTAATGTACCCTGTTGCTTGCTGCACAAGCAACAGGGCACATTTCGGCATATTAATAGCTTTTCTTCGATTCTAATGTTTTGATGCTCAAGAGAAGCCAAAATCATGATGAACTTTCGATGACTTGCCCAGCCAAACTGCAAATCCCAAATCAAGTGTATTTGAGAGCAAAAATATTCACCAAAATGGTAAATATGTGTCGCAGAACACCAGACACAGGCAAAGCTAATTTAATATGTCAGTTTCCACGTGCCGTTGGCGCTTATCTCCAATTTCACTGCAGCATCAAATAATTATTTCAAATGTTTGTTGCCAGTGATCTGAAACCAACGCTCACAGGATGAGTTTGAAACAACTGCATGTGATGACTTCAATTACGGGGAATCTACAATATGTAAACCGCAGTGGGTAATTAGGGGAGATGAGTAACAAGGCCGCTCCATCATCCATAAAAAGCTGAACTACAGGGACCTCTTTGGGGATAGCTGTGGTTTTGGAGTGTCTATTTTCATCATTTGTTTGTTTGGTTGGTTGTTTGAAGGGCAAACACAATTGTATATTTTTAGAATTGATCATTACGTGGATTATTCCAGTGATTAATCAAATCATTGGAAACAAATGTATGAATATATTCATTCATTCAGCCATCCTCAGGTAGGACGCGGGTGTGCATGTTTTGTTAAAACATGCTGTTTGGAGAGGTGAAAGACATGTTGAAGAGCGATGTAGTGCATGTGCCTCATCTCACCTAAATAGTGCCTCAAATCCCCCGGCCAAGACTGAGTCCGGGAGTAATCTCCCTTGGAGATAGAGCCAAACAGCTAAAAAGTCCCCACAGCCAATCGGAGATTTAAAGTGCAACTGAACACATTACAGAGAACATATTCTTCATCAGATTAAATATTAGTTATATTTTTATCCTAACGAGATGAAAGGGTGGGTGAATAATACATAAGTAAGGAGGGGAATTCTGTGGAGTCGATAATTTAATTTGCTTTAAAATTTTCATCGCAATGATCCCAGAAATCTTGGTTTTAGCAGTTTTCGGGACTTTTATCTTTGCTGGTTATGCTCGCAGCAGCCATAAGCTCAATGCCTGGACACTGAACAGTACTGAGGTGCAGTCAAGGCTACGAGGGTTGAACATTGTAATATTTGATAGGACCATATGAAGCACATTAGAAAGCTTGTTTTTTCTTTCGGATTACTTCAGTGGAGGCGAATGTTTGACACACTCATTTGTCTTTTAACCAAGATATGTTGTGCTTTTTAACCATCCGATGTTAAGAGCAGCGGTCCGATTTCGGCGGCCAGGTGAGATGACAAAGTTATGAGTCTCAGGAATAGAGAAATTGAAGTTATAAGTCTCAGGAATAGAGCAATTGAAATAGTTTGGCCCAAAGAGGCCTGACATTTGAAAGATTGAGCTTGAAAACAAAGGTCTCAGGTCTAATAACCAGATACAAGCTTGGCTTTGTGTTGCGCACGAGAGATGACATTTGGCCCAAAGCGCACACAGGGGGCGGGAAATGGCCCTGAAAGTCATTAGCAGACATGACAAGATGTTTTATTCTTGATAAGGAATGTGCTACCTCCTTCCACTAGCAGTGTGGACGCGACACTATTCTTTTTCGACACACACGAATGACTGCCTACTTCAATGAGTGTGACCCGAAATTTTAGTGCAGCCAACATCTTGGATGAGTGGGTTTACAATGAATACTAATTTGGTTCCGGAGTCATTTCTTCCAAACGTTTTAATTCTAGCAGAGTAGACTTGTCAAAACATGCATGTATTGACGCGCATACAGAGCATGAAAATTAGACCAAGATCACAAGTGGTGACTTGAAGCCCATGTGGGGATGCATTTGAATGCTAGACGTGAACTGACACACTTGGGAGGCTCTATTCAAAATCTCATTACCCAAGATGCATACTAATACCAGAGCGAGACTTCATCCTTTGTCCTTCTACGCATATTTCTTCTAAATCAGTATGTGTCCATCCAATGATGTAACAGCCACCTATCATGAAGTAAATGCCTTACATTAATGTCTTGCTTTGTGTGTGTGCACACGTGTTATATGTGATGTACTGTATATTCACGGGTCAGGGAAGGGCATTTGAGATGGGAAGTGAAGAGATTTGCTTGCAACACTATCAATTCCAATTAATCACTATTCCGTTTAAATTGACTCGGCCCGGGCTTCGTCTTCACCTTGGGTGTGCACTTGTGAAGTGCTTCAAAGAAAGCTCAATGTAACGGCGGTCAACATACAGCGATGTGTGGACTGGGTTACTCACAGAGGATCACGTTGGAATTATTTAATGGATTAAATCTGACATTGATGGTTTTAAATGAAAGATTCTCTCTAAGATAGAGTGTTCATCTACTGGCGACACCAGATACTTTGAGGTGTTGTTCCTCTCATCTACCGACCCTTGCAGCACCTGGTTTACAGTCATATAGTATGCGTGCAAATATAGGGCAGTATCAATCAGCTTGTAACATGATGACTGTCAAGTGCGCACTTAAATTTTGAGTAAATGTAAGCACACATGCACATCAACAGGCACTTAAAGTGCACAGTTCGGTCCCCGCTGCTGTGAAATAACACCTAGCACAGAATAACAATGAGAGGCTTAATGGAATATGCAGAGATTCAAAGATCTCTTCTAGATCCAATGCATTAGGAACCGCCTTTGCCGAATAGTCGCCTTTCTCCAAGACACTCTAGATTCCATGTTACAAATGTGTTATTTTTGAAAATGATGAAAGAAATTGCGGCACAGTAGAGGTACAGAATCCTGGAGCTTCTAATGCGCAAGATTAGTTGAGTTGAAATGTTAATGAAGATGAAAATGTGAATTTTGCACTACATGTATAATAATTCCGTCCATCTTCTAATCCATTTATCCTCACAAGGGTCGTGGGCTGGCTGGAGCCTATCCCAGCTGTCTTTGGGCAAAATGCGTATACTGTACATCCACTAAACTGGTTGCCAGCCAATCGCAGGGCACACATCGGCCAACAACATACACACACCCACAATCACACTATGGGACAATTCAGAATGTTCCATTAACCTCCCATGCATGTTTTTGGAACTTGGGAGGAAACCGGAGGACCCGGAGAAAACCCACGCAGGCACTGGTATAGCATGCAAACCCCACACAGGAAGGTCAGAGCCGGAATCGAACCCACGACCTCTGCACTGTGAGGTTATTATTCTGAAGTAGGGAACGACCAAAATGGATTTTTTGAGGCCGTTGACTCTTGGCATGAAAAATACTGATTCCTGATTAATCAGCCAATTAATTTGAGAAATATACAATGCTAAAATAACATTTATATCCCCCAGTACATTTCAATTGTTGTCAGTTATTTGCAGATTTTCAATATTCGCTGGCTGGCCTGTTCTCTATTCCATGTGAGGAACGGGGGTCAAATGTAAATAAAGTGTTGAAAAAAATATCTGCCCTTTTCCGGTCCTTGAATCCATTGCACCGTACAATGGAACTAATCAATGAATGGTATAGATTTATGTGGAAGAAATAATGACACCGGTGTAACTTGCGTACAACTGAATGGTTAGAGTATATAAAGGCATAAATAATCGCCATTTGACCGATTATTTTGGCCAATGTTTGAAGGGCGACAATCAACCAATTTAATTGGCGGGCCTACATTACAGTAACAGTGCTGGACTTGAGTCCAACTTTGGCAACACTTCCCACCCCTGCTTATGTGCGAACGTATATGTTGTGGCTGAGCAGCTGATTTGACCTCTAACTGGTATAACCACAGGAATAACTTAACTTGCTTGAAACTTGAATTAAGACTCCACGCTTACCCTGGACTTGGACACATGACTTAGTTTCGCCGAAGCAAATGTAAAGTGGAATAATGATAGAATTGTCTCATTAAATAGAGAAACAAGTGATTGCTGCAAAAGCCATTTGGCAATCATGAGCGATTCAAAGGTTGAAAAAAATCAAGATTCACGTTGATGATAGCGGAAACAGTGCACCGCAATTTTTCAGTGCCTCAAAGGGACTGAAATTACTATTACCACCACCCCATTATTTCCACCGCAAACCTATTCAGTTCAACAAGTTCACAGACATTCCCTAGTCATTGGTAAAAGTCATTCTAGAAAGGCGGTGAAAAAAAAAAAACAATAGCAGAAATTGAGCAACTGAAATTGAGGCCCTTCATGTCAGAAAAAAAACCTTAAAAAGGAAATTACTAGCGATAATAAACCCTCCTCATCTGTCCTTTGACTTCTTTTATTCGCAGAGAGCCACAGTAGTGTGGACACAATCGCTCTCCCATTACGAGCGCAATGTTACACTGCACGGTATATTTTTCTGTGTGAGTGAGCTAATTCATGTTTCGTGAACCAAAAACTTTCTCTCAGTCAACGAGATGTAATAGCTATTTTAATGGTGTGGAAAAAGCCAAGTTCCAACACACTGTATAATTCCTTTGTACAATATGTTCATTGAGTTACTTCAGCTCGGCCTCTTTTTTGTTGCAGGCCCTTTTTGTACATGCTGTAGCATAAGTGATAATTAATTCCATAATTGAAAAATTTCAAAGCTTCAGGGGAGACAGTTTCTCAGGGCCTTATTTATTTCAGGCAAATTACTTAAGACTTTTACAGGCTAAGGCAGTTAAAGCATTTATACCTTATCATTAATATTCAACAGATGTTCATGTTTAATTTGAATGGTTCTTAAATACAAAGGGAAATGTTATGCAATTATTCAGTCAGCTAGCGGTCTCTTCTGCACATCGGCGTGTCAAACTCATTTTTGTTGCAGGCCACATTGTGGTTACGATTTCCCTTGGAGGGCCGTTATGAATTTTGGGAAACCATATAAATGTTGAATCACACATATGACAAATACAGCGCACAACAAATTGATAGATAGCTAGTTTTAAAAGAAGTCAAGAATAATGACTTACTGCGGATTACATATGACAATTTGAAATTTTTGTTCAGACTTTAGCAAGCATCATGGAACTTGATTTGAAACCTGTGCCATATGGGTTTGATTCTGTAAGGCCAATACATTCTGTTAAGAGGAACTTGGAAGAAGATATCATGTATCCATTTGCAGGGAATGGAGGACAAAATCAGACTGTAAACTAATTGGATCATTTTAATTAGCACCGTTCTAGAAAGCGCTGCTCAAATAGCCAAGTCTCATTCACACAGCAATAAAGGTGACTAACCAGCAGAGGTGGGTGCGTCAGTAAATTTTGTCGGTCCGTCCTTCGTCAGCGCCCAGGACATCCATCCGTCATCATCAGTCTGTCATTGTTTCAAGCCGAAACAAACTAATCGTCAGACGGTCACACCGTCCAGTTATTTTAACCATCCGTCACTAAATTTCACCGGTCTGCCAGTCCGTCTATCGTCAATCTATCAGTCCCCCCCCAAAAAACCCTTCATAGTCCAACAGAAGACATATCCCATTTGATTTTCATGGTAAATGGAGTCGTGTTCTCCCCTGGCCTGCGTGGGGTTTCTCCGGGTACTCCGGTTTTATCCCACATTCCAAAACATGCATGACAGGCTGATTGGACACTCCAAATTGTCCCTTGGTGTGAGCGCCGATTGTTGTTCATCTCTGTGTGCCCTGCTATTGGCGGGCAACCGGTTCAGGGTGTCTCCCGCCTACTGCCGACAGCTGGGATAGGCCCCAGCAAATCCCGCGACCTTTGTGAGGATATAGCAGTTCAGAAAATGGATGGATGGATGGATGGTAAATGGAGTACACTAGATATCAGTGTATCAGCATCATACGATGACCACCGAAAGAGCTTTACACACACACACACACACACACACACACACACACACACACACACACATACACACGCCAAACAGGTGGGGCATGTTTCTGTCAGTCCGAAATGGACGGTCCGTCAATATATGACCTAGTTCGTGACAATTACACTGATGGACGAAAACCAACTTCCATCAGTGCTTAGTCCATCTTTATTTTAATTTCTCATCATTCATCGGCAAAACGGGCCACTGTCAGCGATGGACTGACGGACAAAATGCCCACCTCTGTTCACCATCTTCCAATTAAAAGGCAGCCAAAAGCCCCAAATTATAGCCATAAAAGCAACAACAGTATGTTTTTTAATATTCTACATCTGAGAAAGCCTTTTCTTTTAATCATGATGTTCTGTTCCTTGTGTTTAGCGCTAATTTTGTTTGAAAAGCGCATGTTTAATCATTCATAGAGCACCCAATTAATGATTTAATGTCGAAAATAAACAGCAGAATATCAATAATGAATCATTAGTTACAGATTCAACCAATTAAAAATGATGAGACACAAGAGCAAGAGTTAGGAATTAACTATTGGCACAAAATTGTCAAATGATAGATCTAGAATAAACTATGGAAAATTCATACAAAGCATTATTAAAGCTATTTAACCAAATATATGATCAGCATGGTCTTGTTAAAGAATACACACAAAAAATGTAAATATAATAACTATCGGGCGGCCCGGTAGTCCAGTGGTTAGCACGTCGGCTTCACAGTGCAGAGGTACCGGGTTCGATTCCAGCTCCGGCCTCCCTGTGTGGAGTTTGCATGTTCTCCCCGGGCCTGCGTGGGTTTTCTCCGGGTGCTCCGGTTTCCTCCCACATTCCAAAAACATGCATGGCAGGCTGATTGGGCACTCTAAATCGTCCCTAGGTGTGAGTGTGGGCGCGCATGGTTGTTTGTCTCTGTGTGCCCTGCGATTGGCTGGCAACCAATTCGGGGTGTCCCCTGCCTACTGCCCGAAGACAGCTGGGATAGGCTCCAGCACCCCCCGCGACCCTAGTGAGGATGAAGCGGTTCGGAAAATGGATGGATGGATGGATAATAACTATCTATAGATCACAAAAAAAATGTTGAACACAGAATTTGTGAGACTGAAACCTGAAGAATTACAAAAACAAGTGAGAAAAATGATTAAAGGAAAATATGAGGGGATAACAAAAATAATAATTAAAGGAATGTGGAGTATATCAAACAGGATCATACGATCCAAGTCCCCACTAAATTGTTACCCTGATTACATTATTAAAAAGGATGATGTAATTTGTAGTCGGACCAAAATGGCTCGTGTTTTTTCTTTGTAAGCATCGGACTTGATTTAGCAGAAAAACTAAGATCCAGGGACAGTTGGAATGACTATGGATCTTTGATCGAGAGAAATACCGACTCATTGTTTTTCACTGCAGTGGAAGAAAAATGAATTTTTAAAAGATGTAAAAACAAAAAGTCAATGGATTACAATGATACAGATATGGCAATAATGAAAGAAATAATTGAAGGGATTTAAAAACCACTCACATATATTTGCTATTCATCATTTCAGACTAGCACATTTTCACACAAAACTAGTGTTTGGTCCTTGGATCTTGTATGTGTGGATTTGTAACAATTGTATATTCTGTGAGTGTATTATTTTATATAGTCACTATGAGCTGGTTCATTGTCATTATTATGGTCGTATTATTTTGACCATTGATGAAGAATAAGAGAGAAATCATTTAGGAAAAAAAAATTGAGAAAGCATGGGATTTTAATAAGTCAAGACTCCCTTTTGAACATTTGGCTTTGGCTAATTTTGCGTGTTTGTTATTGTTACTGTTATTATTTTCACGGTTTTAATTGTTAATCATCATTTTCATTGTTTTTGTTTTCTTCATATTTAAAATAAACAACATCCACTCATTCTTCATGCTCAAATAAACATGAATTCATTTTTGTACAAGTTGTTTCTCCTCTGCTGTCACAAACCAAGCCGAAAAGCCCCCCCAAAAAAAGAATTCAGTCTTAAGTCGCTTAAAAAAAAAAAAAAAAAAAAAAAGACCATCCCACCTTTGCCCTGTATTATCACTTCTAATAATAATAATAATAAAAAAAAGACTTCAGGCTTTCTGGATTACAGAAAAGAGATTTCCCTGTCTGTCAAATTCAGTCGGGATGATTATGAAACATTTTCAAGGAGGTTTGTTCATGTTCTTTGCAGCTGTGTTTGACAAGAATCCCACAGCATCATTTGCCTCTCCAAGAAGGACTTTGATTTGTATGAGTTTGTGATGTGGCCAGATAGTCGAGGAAATGGAGTATTTTAGAAAGAAGTACTCGACAGACTGGTTTGATTGCTTCTCATATTTTACAGCATGAGACAAACCCCCACTGGGATTATCGATGTCAAACTATAGTTATTAGGGTTGTAACAAAAACTGATCTGAATCGGTAAGTCAGTTCTGCTATAAAATGTGAGTGCAACAAAATCAAAACCCTTCCACATTAAAATCTCCTTGAATTATATCACACCCATATCATGATATGTTTTCAATCATCTTTAATTGGCCAAATGCACACCCTGAGTAGTTTTGGTATTAGGGATTTAACGGAATCCAAAAGTCACAATGTGATATTATCACGATATGAACCTCATGATACGATAACTATCCGAATATTGTAGGGAGGTTGGCGATATGGAACCCCCCCCCCAAAAAAAATACCCCACATAATTGCGTTTTTGTACATAACAGCAGTGACAAAGAAATAGGTTTAGCCAGTCATTTTATTTTCATGTGAACCTATTGGCTCGGTGTATCATGGTCCATGTAGTCCACAATGCTGTATTTGGCTGAGGTGGGTGAAACGTCATGCCGGAAATGTGCTGCTTCTAAATACCTTAATTTTGACGACAGCGATATAGATTTATTATAATTTTAATATCGTGAGATAGCTGTTATCGTTACATCCCTCTATGGTATAGTACAGGGGTCAGCAACCCAAAATGTTGAAAGGGCCATATAGGTAAAAAAAAAAAAATATATATATATATATGTCTGGAGCCGCAAAAAAATAAAAGCCTTCTATAAAACTTACAATGAAGGAAACACATGCTGTATGTATGTAGCAGACTGGACTGTCTCAGAATTGTTGATGTTATTCGTTCCTTTGTTGTGTGTTCACAAACGCTCCCATAGAATTTATTTTGTAATTTCCTCGCTTGATTTTTTGTTTTGGTGCATTATTTTCGCTTTTCTTAGTGTCAGTGAAGTGAACGCCTCTCGAGTCGAACAAGAAGAAAGAAGGTACGGAGTTGGACGCAGACGTATCTGTGTTTGTCGAGACTGTTAAAAGCATAAATAAAGTGTACGTTTTAAAAAAACAACACCACAGCTCTCCTTTTTCGGAGTTGCAACATGCATCTATATCTAATTGAACTATATTAGCCTACTATCAAAATCTTTTTCCATTTTCAAAATTTTTTTATAAAGCTCCAGGGAGCCACTAGATATTGCTAAAGAGCCGCATGCGGCTCTGGAGCCGCGTGTTGCCGACCCCCGGTATAGTAGAACAGTTGCTGCATACTATATACCGGTAAAGTCATAGTTACACTTATTTTTTTTCAAAAATGGTACAAACAACAACAGCAACAAAAACTATAGCTCAAGTTTTTTTTTTCTTTTCTAAAATGTGTTTATGTAGTTTTTCCAGCTTCTTGCAATTCAACATGTGCATTGCATAGAACGCTACCAAGAAAATTAATTGTTCATTGCTGATTCCCTTAATATAAATATTAATATAAATAAAACATAAAATAATTATGAATGTGGTATTTTAATTTATCACTGAGGTACTTTATTATGCATAAAGCCAAACAATAACACTTACTCTACTGTCATTTCTACGAAATGCAATCTGTGTATGTGTGTCCTCACAGCACATTTATCTTTCTCAGCAAAAGGGGTAGATGACGCCAAGTGCATGCACAGACGCACAGTCGGTGATAAGTGGCAAGAAGAGCAGTTTATTAGAGTTAAGAAGCAATAACCCTTTTCTCAACTGTAAAATAGAACGAAGATGGATCGATGGGATTCCACAAGAGTCGGCCCCAGATGAGTTTTTTTTCCCACTTGCTGAAAAATGTCTCTTGGCTTCAGAGGGCGCTTAAAAGAACAGCCTGACCTTGTCGTCAATCTTGCCATGGGAGAGTACAGTAAAACCTTTAATAGCCAGTTGGGATTTCGGGAAGGACACATGAATTGTAGTGTACGGCTTCAGACCTGACTGATAATGGTGCGTACGGAACCTTAAGCCCCTATCCCAGCGGCGAACAACCGCAAGTGTTTTTGGAGGCAGAGAATGTTGCGTTACCGTCAGAGTTCATCAGGGTTCATTCAAGGCCACAAACATTTGCCAAATGGTCATCAGACATTTGCAATTAGAATTTCAATTTGCAGCAAAAAAGTGGCTGACCATCGACCACTCCTGAAAACCTGTTGCAGAAAGCCGACACGCATGGGATCAGCATCTGAAGAAAGGGCACCACAAGGAAGGACGGTTCAAGTGAATATTTTCTGAACACACAACACAGGAGAAACACAATAAAATGTGCCGTGTTTAATTCAACCAAACCAAACTTCTGGGTGAAAATGAACTAAAGATCTGTTAATGGCACTGGGATGACAACAGGCCTTAGGGAGACACAATAAAGTAGCTAAACACACCTCTGCGACAACACAAAGTAGATAGACACACAGATATGAGCTAACTGGATAACCTCGACATACCCTCCAAAATACATCCGTCACCTTTCCTTCCAAGTGTTGCCCCATTTCTCATGCTATGCTTTAATTAATCTTTAGCTGCTTGAAGTCTGTCTCCACCCTCCTATTCCTTCTTCATCTTTCCAGCCCATTTTTCAGTGTGCCCTGTTGTTTGCTCGAGGGGGCCATGCTGCTTCTTGGTTCTTATCTCGTTAGCAGCACATCTGCAGATGCTATCGCTTGCCCTGTTGCTGTGATTTGGTTCCAGCTGCGCACGAGTAAGGCGATGGAAAATTCGATGAATGGAAGCTCAGGCAAAAGAAAGATGGAACTACAAGTGATACAGAAAAAGAGAATACAGGAGAGGATTGTATCAAAATGCTCAGATATGCCACAAATTTAGGAATTGACACACTATGTTTATTATTTTTCAAAAAAATGTCATGTGTTTTGTGCTGCTTTCACTCCAAAAAAGGCCTTCCAATCCCACCCATTTTTATAAAGAAAATATGATAGCATCTTAGACAGCAAACTGCAATTTGAGAAGCTTTGAACTAGGTTATATTAAACTAAGTGTGTGCTCAGAGTAGGCTATTCGAATTGTGGTTGAGCACACTTGATACACAAAATCCAAGACCTCTGATTAGTATTCGTGCCCTGATGTGTACTCTTGGCAGGTACACATGCCCTCTATGGCACGCACAGTCACGCCAGGGCGCATGTGCACCCACAATATACAGTATCGTGTCGTATGATTAATGTGATCGGCCCTCTTGCCAGTTTTTTATGAGGATCACCACCTGGCACGACAGAAATAAACTGCTAGAAATTAGTCAAAGTAAGTCAATGTCAGGGAAGCAGCAGTAATTAGTGGTGTATGAGGAGCTAATTAAGCAGTGTGAGCCCAGCATGAGCACTAGCCTAGCACTATCCTTTTAACCTAAAACAACCCCCCCCCCCCCCAAAAACCCCAACAAAAACAAACAAAAACGATGATGAATCTCTTTATAAGCAGCGCCATTTTGGGAGAAAACATGAGTCAGAGCTCGATCGAAATGGGTAAATCGACGATGATTACCATAGCTCAAGAGTAAACGTTTGTTAAAAACACACGCACACACGGTTTTATTTCAGAATTAGTATTGAGATACAGTCAAACCTCGGTTTTCGGACGTCTCGGTTCTCGTACAATTCGGTTTTCGAACTAAAATTTTGAGTTTTTTTATGCCTCGGATGCCGAACAAATTTCGGTTCTCGAACTAACTGAACGCACTTGAATGCGTCACTTCACTCCTCTCGGCTTCGCTTCCTCGTGTGGAAGCGAAGCCGAGAGGAGGTAGCAAAGCCGAGAGGAGTGAAGTGACGCTACCTTGTGTAGCCGTGCTCCCTTTTGTAGCGGCGCTCCCTCATGTCGCCGCGCTCCCTTGAGTTTCGTCGCAACACAGGAAGCGACCATTGTGAGCAGACGTTTGTGTATTGTTCAATAGATTTTTTTTAAAAAGCAGACGTGTTTGGTGAAACGCTTCCTAGTGTAGCGTCCATTGCGAGCAGACGTTTTTGTATTGTTCAATAGATTTTTTTTAAAAAGCAGACGTGTTTGGTGAAACGCTTCCTAGTCTAGCGTCCATTGTGAGCAGACGAGTTTGTATTGTTCAATAAAAAAAAGCAGACGTGTTTGGTGAGACGCTTCTGTTAGGCCGAGTGAAATCCCCCTCTTTTCATAATGGTTTGCCCTAGCAGCAAGGGGGGAGGGGGAAGGGTGCGTGCGTTTGTTTACATTTTCCAATGCAGCGGCACATAATGAACACTCTGGTGTCCGGTGTCTCATTATTAAGCAATAATCGTACAGAAACAGCTTGTGAGCAGACGAGTTTGTATTGTTCGATTAAGAATTTATTTTTAAAAAGCAGACGTGTTTGGTGAGAACTACGTAATATTGGACTGTTATTTTTGCATCATGTATCAGCCCCTAATCATGGCACCAAAGAAAGCAAGTGGAAGTGGTGAACCTGGTGAAGAAAAGAGGAAAATAGTGCGCAAAACTATAGAATTTAAGAAAGATTTAATCGCAAAATATGAGTCAGGTCTGCGTGTGTCTGTGTGGGCGAAGGAGTTCGGGATGCCGAAATGCCCCGCCTACTGCCTGCTGACAGCTGGGAGAGGCGCACGCCCCACGACAGATAGAGAGATAGAGATGTTCCTTCAATTTTTATGTTACTTTGTTAATGTTAAAATTGGTCATCTCCCATTACATTTGTACAGTTTATGGTGTGAAATTGTAAAAAGTGGTTTAAAAAAGTTGTTTTCTTGACTTGGAACGGATTAAAACATTTTACATTGATTTCAATGGGAACCATGGTTTCGGTTTCCGAACAATTCGGATTCCGAACAGTCTTCTGGACGGATTAAGTACGAAAACCGAGGTTTGACTGTACTTTATGCAGGAATGGTATCAAAGTCACAAGTTTAGTATCTTGTTAAGACTATGTGAGCATATGTTTGTATAAAGACTGCGGAAGATGGTTCTCATTGACCTTGGTGCAAAGGATGTTCTAAACCTTTCAGAGTCACCCGTACACACTTACAGAGACAGCAGAAGAGATGTTAACGATGCAGTCAGTTGTACAAAAGGCAATTCTGTGCTCCTGTGCACATAGAAAAATGAGTTTGGCATGTCCACAGCTTGTCTCCACCAATCAAAACGGCATGAAGACGGGTGCGTGGCGTGGAGAGGAGTCTTAACACCCTCCCCAGGGTCGTTTCACACAGAGTTCACTGGGGCTCGGTCAAAGCAGCATTACACGCACATCCGTGGCTTGACTGTAGTGAAGTGACATGTCCCTCTCTTGCTTTCAACCTTCCCCATTCATCCACCCTCAGCATTGCTTCCAACACACACATATGTGTGCATTAATAGGGATTTCCAGTTTCACTCTGCATGAATGGTTATACAGACCGTTTATATATGGGCTTTTATTTTGTCCCTTTCCCTGCGCAGCATGCACAGGACAATCATCATGCATTCATTCAGTATTCTTTTCACCATTACAGCTTTTAGAGCTACACCGTGTCTTGCTGTGTGGGTTTCAACAACAAAGTAAATGCAAATTAACTCTCCATGAAGGATTCTCTCGTAAGATACTGGCCTTTCTAAACCTATTTTGGTCACTTGTGAATTATAACAATAAATCTACAATCTAGCAATCTTTCCTTGACATGAAATTCAGTAAACTAAAATACCTGTTGTAGTGGTAAAGAAAATAAATGTTTTGGAAGGGATGACCTCTCATACCATGAGCATGTAAGCAACACCTCTTCACCGCCATCCTAAAACCACAATGAAGAACTGGCCTGATCTCTGAAGCATAAAAAAACAAACTGAGAATTTAGCACCTTGGTTTCTTCACTCCATCTGCATACAGTATAATGTGTTCCATCAGTGCAGAACGTAAAACAAAATACTCACGGTTGTACAAGATTTCTGCCTCCTTGGCAGAAGCCAGGCAATTTTAAATATGTATCTTCAACATGATTTATTTAAATGAAGAGTAGCCAAACCGAACCCGACTTTCTGTTCCCACACTTGTGTACCTTCTTTGGCCACTCTACTTTTAAGTGCTGCTGGGCAACATCATTACCAGGAATCAGCCCCCCAAAACAAGAAGCTATCATGGGAACATCAGTATGTGCATCATATTTTTGGAAGCTATTCTATGCATAATTATTCCAGAGCAGGTGGTTAAAAAGCCCTTGAAACTCTAAAAAAGCCCAACACCCCCGCGACCAGACTACCTAATTCGTCCAACTGTTTGAGGAACAAAAGGACACTTTTCAAAAGAGTTCCCCGCAGAATTGGGAATCGGCAAAAACGTGTGAGAGTCGAATCTTTTTCAGGGTTCAAATACTCTATGAAGGCCAATTTAGCTTTGAAACGTGATCGTTTTGATGTGGATACTCCCAAAACTGCCTCTCACATGCTTGGATGGGCAGGAGCAGATGAAAGGATGCAGACACGCATATTAGATTGTAACAGGCTCGATACACACGGGTGACCTATTAAAGTCTAATCTTGAATAAATCAGTATTTTGATGGCATGAAAATTATTCAAACACGATGACCTTCACAGACACCTGATCTCAACTCATCTGTAGAGCTGTGGGAGATCTTGAACCAGTGTGCGACAAAGGTCTCTCATCTGTTTTTATCTTCATAAAACCAAATGATGGAATATCCCTCCAATTTCAATTTAATCTCATCGACTATGCTGATTATGATCCCTTAAAAGAATATTCAACAAGAAGAGTTGCAGAGAATTTATAATTCAAGCCGAGGTGCATTGACCCTACAACCACAGAGACACTAAAAAGGAAGGATACTTGAGCTGAAGTCGGACTACACGAATGTAGCCCGACTTTCCGCCGACAGACTGTGTCACAGACAAACGTAGTATCATGTAGCCGATTCTAAGTTGTCTTAACACGTCGTAGCCCGCGTAGTGTGACATACTCAACGATTGGTCGTGAGGCGTCTGGGATTCTTCATGAACACGACGACCAAAGTCGGTCGGGCATGCCAGAATTTTGGGTCACCCTGCCACATAGTGTGATATGTCCTAGGTCATCCTTTGATCGGTTCTTTGACAGTGAAGACAGTGCCCTCCTACTTATGATGAGAGATTGGACAGGGCGCACACAATCACAAATGTGGTGTACAGTATTTAAAAAGTGACTTGAACAAAAGGGGAAATATTGGAAAGTATACATTGCATTTCGGGCGGCCCGGTAGTCCAGTGGTTAGCACGTCGGCTTCACAGTGCAGAGGTACCGGGTTCGAATCCAGCTCCGGCCTCCCTGTGTGGAGTTTGCATGTTCTCCCCGGGCCTGCGTGGGTTTTCTCCGGGTGCCCGGTTTCCTCCCACGTTCCAAAAACTGATGGCAGGCTGATTGAACACTCTAAATTGCTAGGTGTGAGTGTGAGCGTGGATGGTTGTTCTCTTTGTGTGCCCTGCGATTGGCTGGCAACCAATTCAGGGTGTCCCCCGCCTACTGCCCGAAGACAGCTGGGATAGGCTCCGGCACCCCCCGCGACCCTAGTGAGGATTAAGCGGTTCAGAAAATGGATGGATGGATACATTGCATTTCAACTCATGCTATGTTTGCTAACTGAAAAGCTAATACCTGATAAGCAAACATTCATTTTATCCAGTTCTTTTTTGGGAATCAACAGTTCATACAACCCTGTCCCCACCATCCAAGAACGGATCCATCATCCCCCTTTTCCTCTCTCTCTCTCTCTTTTTTTTTGTCTCTCCTGAGCAGAAAACAAATGCACATGACTGCCTGTCCTATCTCCCCAACGGACCTGCGCCGATGGACTGATTCTTGACGGAACCACGCAACTCTTGGGCACGGTCTTGTTGTGTGCTATTTCATCCAATCCAAGACACCGACCGATATTTATCTGGTAGTCTGGTAGGGCGAACGTCGTGAACGACAACAAAAGTCAAAAGTTCAACAAGGCCCTTTTAAAGAGGGAAAGGAGGTTAAAAACTCTTTTCTGGTCCTTTGTAAACGCTGATTAAAAGGAGTGTTTGAAATGGCCCGATTTTGGATGAGATTCCTTCCACGTAACACAACTCACTGTTCAAAGACATTTTCATGTAGGCGAGAATGATGCCTGTAAATCTAAACTTAAAACCTTATACGCAGCATAGCCCAAGGGAATGACTGAGCGCTAAACCTTGTCTTATGGAAAAATAAAAAAAGCGTATTTGAAAAGAAAAAAATCTTCACGTACTAGGTTATTCATGTGGAATAGATACGTGCTAAGTGGAAGAAGATGGAGGTATGGGAAACGTAAGTCTGAATGAGGTAGATGGCCCAGTTTCATATCATTGCACAGCTAATGGCATTACCAGACGGATTTTTCAAACCTCACAGTTAATGAACCAATGCTGTCTATTGACAGCCAGAAATAATACAAATGTACCCATTCAAAGAAAATAATGATCATCGTATGCTATACAGCACAGAGAAGATTTTTTTAAAAAAGGTGAAAAAACGCTGGATGAGAGCTGCACACTTCCAAATGATTGGCATCTTTGTGTGTGTGTGTGGTTTTTTTTAGTTTTTTTTTTTTTTTTTTACTTTAAGTCACTGATTGCTGTCTAGATCTAGAAGCATCAGTATTTTGTGTTTGTTTATACTATGTGACAGGACTAAAGTCGATGTTTTGATGGGCTATTCAACAATTATACCTACTGAAAATGAATTCAAAGTGAAATCTGTGAACTGGTGTCGAACTCAAGAGGATTTGACAAATGTTTGAAGTCAATCCCCTGATGTAACTGAAAGAGCAGCTCACATACAAGACAATGTTTCCGAGGTGATGGAAGCAAAGACATAAAAAAAAAAGATTTGGCTAGTTAAGATGTCAAGATAGCTGGCAGACAGTTCCTGACGCCCTAATTCCATCCTCCAGGTCCTATGTGAAAATGAGAGTAGTTGTAGTAATTCTCCAAGGTTGTGTAGATGGTATTATTAAAAGTGTCAATGATCTCTCACTCACTCTCTCACTCTCTCACTCACTCACTCACTCACTCACTCACTCATACAATGATTCCATTTGTCCCTGTCTAAAATGTATGGACAGACAATTTATAATTACGCTACACTTGATCGATTGAGATTGCAATCTCAACTCAAACTGTTCATCAGATTAAGAACTCTTTCTAGTTGTACCCTTTTATATAGTCTCGCGCAGTGGTTCTTAACCTTGTTAGAGGTACCAAACCCAACCAGTTCATATGCACGTTCACCGAACCCTTCATTAATAAAAAATAAAATTATTTTTTTCCAAATTCAAGACATTAAAAAAACATTTATTAAAAACACAAAAAAGTAAATAAAATTATATGGCATAAGTAGGGTTGGTTTTTTTCAATTGTACTATCACGACAGTCACACAGTGACTACTGAGCGAACTAAATTTCCCGCAGCACTGATTGGACAAGCAATCTAATGTGATCATCTGCAGGCAGCGACGGCCAAGCGGGCGTGTCATAACTAACATAACATAATATCTTGAGTCTGGTGTGTCTTAACCTCCATGGCAGAGGCTCCGTTGAACCCTTGAGACCGATTCACCGGACCCCTAGGTTAAGAACCAATGCTCGAGCGCATCAAAATCAACTCAACATTTGCTAACTAAGGAACACAAAGGTGCCAAGACAATGAATATAAATGCTGTCCACGAACAAGCCTGTCTATTTTGTCACAACATGGGCTACTTGTACTTCATGAAATGAGAGATGCCTGATTATTTTAGTCTGTAGCAAAACACAAGTACTGCAAAGAACGTAACAATTGCAGAGTTAGTTAGACTGCAGGTGCAACGGGCACCAGCAGTCAGAATTTTTCAGAGTTGTTTAATGATCAATGGACCTCTAACATAGCATATCTAATTGTCTATGATTTCACAGGTTTTTTTTCCATGACAATTTCTTTCCACAAAGTGAGGAATGAGTTCCAGATGTTAAACTTCCCCTGATCCCTGATCCTCTCTGTTACACCTCTTACAGTCTAGCTGCTTTCACACTGGCTTGCCACCAAACCAGTGCATCAGCCGCATAACAGTATTGCCAGGATTTATTCCTGTCTGTTTCAGACCCACTGAAGCAGCTTATTATCGAGATGCGCGGCAACGTTGGTGCAACAAATATTTTGAACACAATGCGGCATGGAAAGAGAGTCTCAGGTGTTAAAACATATCATAGTCAACTTCAACCACAATCGCGCCTTGGTCACTTTAAGCTGGCCAAGATAAAGTTGACAAGATGTCGGCTTTGATGGCATGTGTAAAAGGTGTTATTGGCATTAGAGAGCCTTAATAAATTTACCCCTGCTAACACTGCTTCTCAAATTAATTTTAAGTTCAGTTTCTCGCCCAGGTTCCTCATAAATGCAGACGCACATATGCACAAAGCGAGAAAGGGTCTGGAGAGACGAGATAGGGCCATCCCAATCAGCCTCCTTACCTACTCGGAAGGTCTAATCAATCAGTGGATGTCACTAAAATGGAGCCTATTTTTTTCCCTACGACCAAAAAGACTTCCTGCCAACACTGTTCTCCCGAGAGGGTAAAAAGATGGATTCCCCTCTTGCTCCATCCTGGACTCTCACATGTCATATTTTCTCAACCTCTGTGCAAAGCTACAACTACTGTTTGTGTCTGTTGCACGTCCGCATCTGGCCAGAACAGCTTGTCTGCACAGTTTCCTATTCTTAACAGCATTTTCTGTCCGTTTTTCATTACTCGATCTCCAAGGGTAGATGAATGTTTTCATTTTTCATTTTCAATCTGTGATTAATGCTCCTTTAGTGTTGAAACGGTCTCTCTATTGCTTTTCTACACTCGCCTCTGCCAGAGAAAGATAGAAATCAGGGTAATGGAACATCATTTCGAAGTTGACCCCGATTTCTGTTCAGAGCCGTTTGTCATGTCAATGACCTGGCACTCGAAAGCAAGAGAGTACATAAATGTTCAAAAAAGGCCTACACGTTACAAATCTGTAAATGAATTGTACCGATGTATTGTAATGTAACTTTGAGGTGATACCTGTCATCCAAACAGCCAGACTGGTTGATTATAAATGTGCCAAGAATGAGTAACTTAGATAAGAGGCTCCGCTCCATGCAGCTTGTAGCTACTACCCAATAAAAATGTATAGAGCATGTTAGCTTAGGGCCTAGCGTTCATGAGCGCCTGGAAAACATGAACTCAGGTTGGATGGCTGACTGTGGGATGTGAACAGGACACGTTTTCAACCAGCTCGGAACTGATTTGATTTTATTTATTTTGAGAGCTCTGTGATGGTCATGCAGCCTCTTGCTTGTGCACTTTTCCACTGTGCAAATTTGAAATAAAGTGTTGGGTTTTGAATACAGGTGGAATTTTTTTTTTAAATTCAATTCACTGATGAATCAAAAAACAATCAACTGGTTAATCAAATTCTTAAAATAATAAGTTGAAGCCCGAATTAAGTGATAGTGCTTTATCCATCACCACTGACTAAGAAACCTGTGAGGGTGATTATTATGTTTATTAACCCCACTGTTTTGTAACTGTGAAAGATAGTGAAGCATGACTCGCTCACAGAAACTATTTCAGAATTAGGCAGATAACTAAAGATTTACTTTGACCCAAATATTTTACAAAAAAGCCAATTTTCCACACCTTTAATGTTACTTTCTCATGTCTGATATCACACATATCCTTTTATACACATCAATTTAAAGTTTGGAAGTCTCAACCTAAACTAGGAGAAAATATTCTCTTTCTAGTGGTTCCTGGGAGAACGAATTACATGTTTGTGCTTCTGTTTTATGGTGACTGGTAAGCAATTTCTTCTCTTTATGAGTAAGCACGGTGGTCACAGTGGAAGTGCATTCCAAGGGAGCGTGTGTCTGTAGGCCATTGGGTGTGTTTGAGCTGTGCAGAGGAATGAGAGCATAATAAAGAAATAGAGGCTAGGAGAGGTAGTAAAAAGAGGAGATGGGGGATGTTGAGTCATTGAGGAAAAGAGTCAAAAATAGCAGAAGCCAGTGAAAGTAGCTGGACGAGAGAAAACTGCAGAGGGATAAATGTGGACAGTCCAGTCTCCCAGCTGCCATTAACATGTCACTCTGGTTTACATCAGCCTGTGTATGCAGTATGTATTTGATGAATGCAGAAGACAAATGTGTTGCAATGTTAAGAAAATGAATTAGATATTTGTATTTATTATTTGTATTATTTGAGAGCCTTTATTAACCTAATTCCTTCCGTGGGCTTCAATTTAAAATGAAAGATAAAAGTTAGGTTTATTCTTACCTGGAAGATTCTACACAAAGCTCATCAACAATAACAGAAACCCCCAAAACAAACACACAAAAAAACATTTCCGCAATATTGATTAAACCATTCAATGAGGAAATGAAAACTAAGTTGACAATAATCTTCCTTATTGCTTTGTTGCGTTAATGATTCTCGCTTTAATTGGTTGATGAGCTGAGATTTCTCTAAAACTAGCACTAACCAATTTTCCAAGTAACAATTTTGGACAGTAAAAAAAATGGGGTGGGGTGGAGGTGGCGGTTGTGAGGGTGAAGAGACCATGAAAGGACAACATTTTGGGGCAGCTACTTGCCAATAAAAATATATGAATTGAAAATAAATGAGAAAGAAGTATGCACAGCGTCTACCGTTTTTTTTTTATGTGGTTGAGACGAGGGCTCAAGTTCTTCCAAACCAAACTCACCCAAGCTTTGTGAACTCAGGCCCAGTCAAGCTGGAACACAAAAGGGCCTTTCCCCAAACTCTCTAAAAATTCTTGGTAAGATGAACAAATCAGATTCAGAAGGAATTAAGCCCACCTTATCATAAATCAAATGATTAAAACTTGTGCTCTAATACTTTTGACCCTTAAAGATGAGAAACATGCATGGAGGTGAAATTATAATGCAGGAGCCTTGCTGGCCTCAGTGTTAACACAAGAGAATCCAGCATTTGGAAATAGAGGGATTTCAATTTGATGACACAGGAGTTAATGTTATTGACGACATGAAACCCATGAGTACTACCATTTATCGCTAGTTAGCATCTCTGCGGGTATTGGGGGAGTGAGCTTTTATGAAATGCAAATCTCTCACTGCCCTAGCTTGTCTCCATGTCCACACAGAGGTGATCTAGACATGGACTTGTCTCAAGAAATGTGTGTGTCCGGAATAAAAACACTCAAATGCTGTAGTATACAGTATATACTGTATATATATATATGTGCCAGGCCCAAGTGGTGCTGTAACACTGCCCCAGGGAGCCATCAAAACCAGAAATAAATATCTCAAACAAACTCATAGGACTGAAGGAGATATTTGTGTGGATTGGATTTGTGTGCAATTTTTGCTGAAAAAGCCATATTATGATAAGGAGTTCTGGCAGCACGAATGCAACACCGTAATCCGACATTGTTGTTTTTCATGTTGGCGCTGTTTGTACACAGTCACAACTGCGAGAACTACGAAAACCAGGCCACCATTTCAAGTGTATGTGTTGTACACACATTTCATATCCGCTGAAACTTGATTTTTTTTGTGGACCTGGCTTATGAGTTGCTTCGGATTCAAGACGTAAGCATTACTTTCTCATGTATGAGGAACATAAGATATTTTCCCTCACATACATAGTAGCATTATTATGAACAAAAATACATTCAAATTGAATTATCATTTTATGCAACTTGATATGAACCCACATATGCTTGAGTTCTCTCCATTAGTTCCCTTAGATCACAGGTGTCAAACTCAAACCCCGGGGACCAGATCATTTTATGTGGCCCGCGAAAGCAAATCAAAGTTGTCAACTTTCATGATGCTTGCTAAAATCTCAACCAAAATGTCAAATTCTCATTTGTAAAAAATAAGACTGATACTGTAAGCATTTTCTTGTTACCAAACCCTGCATTACAGTAAGTTAAACAATAGTTGAATAAACCGTTATTCTTGACTTCTTTATATGGTTTCAGTCATAACGGCCCTCCAAGGGAAATTGTAACTAAAATCTGGCCCGCGACAAAAATGTGTTTGACACCCCTGCCTTAGATCTTTCGATACAAACGTGTCAAATTTAGCAAAGTCATAACAAAACACCCACATGTAGGTACAACAATTCAGACTATTACATCTTGTTCCATGTAAATGAGTTTTTTCTCGTGATTGGGTGACATACATTTATTATTTCAAAAACAACATCTTGTCCAACTGTGTCCCTCAGGTATCTTGAATAACACAAATCGGTCCTCAATAAATGTTGACGTAGTCATCATATCATCCTATGAATTTTTAAGAAATGGTGGCCTTAGGGGCATGACAATTAAAAAAAAAAAGGATTAAAAATCTGGTGACACCCCTAATACCTTCAAAGGGCATCCAGCTCTACCAAAGCTGTTTAAATATGAGAAGGCACTTAATGCTTCATGTGTGTTGCTTCATACTGACTTCATGGGATTATTAGTAGCTTGTTGTCTCTGTATACCAAAGTAGTGAGAGAAGAAGAGGAATGTTGTGAGAAAACCCAGGGATATAAAGAGTGAAATATCTGAAAATACATGTTAGGGGGTCAAGATTTGGCCTAAACAAAGCCACGCCAGAGAGAAGGGACATAATTAGCTGTTTTCTCAATTGGGGGTTTCCCTTTCTTTAATAGCAGTGAGGTGTGACTCAATTTGAGCAATTCTGGAGGGCTGAGTTCAAAGCCTGACAGTGGGAGGAGGGCGTCTGTGTGGGAGAACAGCAGACAGTTAAGATGGGGTTTCTCATTAGCGGTGGCGCTTTGTGTCCTGGCTATCACCGCTGCACACCACTCATTGGCTTTCTGCCCTATAATTCCTCTCCCCCGCCTTTTTCTCACTAAGACTCAAACTGAAGACATAATATCGCTCCCCCGAGCCCCCAAACATCCACTTTATGAGAGTCTGTGTGCAGTCCCATGATTTCTGACTGTACACAAAGCTAAACCAGCCAAAGGAGGACACATGACAAAGCACAAAGAACGCAAGGAACAATTATTCACTTAAGTTACATTGGCACTAGAAGAAGGTTCCGACAAAAAATTCAAAATTTTCTTGCAAATAATGATATTATATGAAGCACAATCAAAATGCACAATCAACATATTAACACCTCCCCTCCCCCCCAGAGGAATTGCAATTCCCTCAGAATATACATATGAAGAGAACCAGATATTGCCAGACTAAAATCCCAAAGAAAGCAATTATGGACTATTAAAAGATCACGGCACATAATTGCAATATGAACATAGCGTGCAAATATAGAATGCCGTGCTACCATTTAGCCTTCATGCTAAATAACCAGTTAGCACTTTTTTAATGCATTTATTCAGAATTACTGTTGCTGTTACATTACGCTTTTTCACTTTCATGTATCCATTCATTTCCTGTACATCTTTTCCTCATGTGAGTCACGGGTGAGATGGAACCTTTCCCAACTGATTTTTGGGCAAGAAGTACAGCAAACCCCGGACCGGTCAGTAGCCATTTGCAGGGCGTATATGACAACCTTTCATGCATTTACACAGGTCTAAGGATAATTTAGAGCAAAGGAGAAAGCCCATATGAGCATGAGGAGAACATGCAAAATCCACACGCTGGAGCTGAGATGAAAACCCAGCAATTTAAAACTGTGAGCCTGGCATGCTAACGGGTAGTACATAGTCCTTGCCCTATTGTGCTAACCAGTCGACGATCACGCCGCCCCAAAACATTATGTATTAAGAAAATTATAAATGCAAGACTACGCATTATAAGATTGTGTATCCATTTCTATGCACTGACACAACAGTATCAATAGTCCACATTACTAATCATTTAAGTGTGATGATACAACTAAGTGCCGAGGATTACAACTCATACAATACAATAACTTACACATCACTTTTTACCCACAAAAATAAATTAACATGCGTGTGAAGAAAAAAAACAACACACAAGAATCATAGTTTTGCCCATAAAAAACAGGTTTGGACCGAAAGAATAACTATGAAGTACAATTAGTATTTACGGAGTATAAATGTGTGAGCATTGACAGCGGGAACTTGTGAAAGTGTGTCGACGATGGCGCTAATGTGCGGAAGTGACCGTCACGACTCCTTGCAATCAATCCCAGATATTACCCTGATATTTGTCAAATAGGCTCTGTGCCACGCCAGCCATCCGTGACTTGTTCAGTCATTACATCAGAGAGGTCACTCCCACGCCACCCTCTGTCTCCACCATCATTCCTGGGTCGGATGACGGCCTAATGGCCTGCACTCACGAGACTTAAAATTGACCATTTTTAGAGGCCACCTGCCTGCCTGCCAGCTGGAAGTCCATCATCAAAAGCCACGCTTGTGCAAATGTATAAAGTAAAACCATAAATATACTGTTGTGAGTGTGCATGTAGCTGAACCAAGCTGATACAGTACACTCATGAATCGTCATGGATAGAAGGTGTGCCCATAATGGCTGACAGATGCTCCACTCTGCAAGTCGAAAGTGATTGCATCTAACACCCAATCATGGTTGACCCCCTGGCTATGAAGCTGTCTGACAGCGGCGGCTCATCTCAAGTCCACATTTGCATTAGATTTCCATGGAGCTTGATGTGAGCGCTTCAACAGTTTGTTGAGTCTCCTATGGCTGTTAGGATCCAAAATCATTTTAGAGGTACATGTTGCTCGGAGCCATATGGATAGTTATTTTGTCTTTGCTCAAAATGAGGAGTAAAAAAAAAAGCATCATGATCGAATCATTGTCATATTGCTCGTGTCATTTTTTTAAACAATAACCTGCAGCTAGATGGGCCACTGGAGCTATTACTCAGAAAAAGGGGAACCTATTTCTCCTTCAGGTCCACCAGTGCCGTTAAAGACGAAATCAATAATTATTATCATAAAACCAAAATATCATGGAAGGGAGGAACTGAATCACAAAGAATACAACCGGGCATTGATACCAAATAACCTTATACAACAATAAATGCCCTGCAAAAGGCATCTCTTGAGTATCTTTAAACCTGCCGGCACTGTACCAAGAGGGAAAGCACAGTAAATAGATTGCAGGGCTGCAAATTGAATTTCAGAGCATGACTTGACTCGAAACACCTAATAATCCCATGTCACTCAATGTTCTCACACTGAGAAAGGTGACATTGGGGTAGAAGAAATAGAAAAGACAAATCAGAATATTTTTCATGCATGTCGTTTCCATAAAGGCAATGCATTCAGGCTTCTGCTAGGTGGCCCGGCGACCCATTTCAAGGACAAAAAATAAATTATAACAAAAGAAAGCAACTGTGGTACCTTTTCCCCACTGACAAAGGTGCACAATTAGAAGCATAGTAGAAGATAATGCTTAAAAGAAATTAAAAATAATAACGTTCATGGGCTACATTCAAAAGTAACAAAACACAGAATCTCTCTCTCTCTCTCTCTCTCTCTCCAACATAGAGTCGCTGTTGGTCTAGCGGTACACTCGCCTGACTTGCGGGCGGGGGCAGCGTGAGATCGGTTCCCACTCAGTGACGGTGTGAACGTGAATGCTTGCTTGTCTCAATATGAGCCCTTTTTGGCCAAAGTCAGCTTCGAGAGGTTCCAGCACCCTCTTCCAACCCTGTTCTAGATAAGCAGTGTTGAAAATGGATGGATGGATGAATATATATTGAATTGTCCTGTTGTGCAAGTTTTCTGTTATTCAGCTTGTTGTTATGCTGTCCACCTTGTTTCTTTTTTCTTCAAGACAACACACTTTACGTTTCAGATAATTGCTGGAAGACAGCTGCAGAAAATATAATTCTTTTAGCACTTTCGGCCATGTAATATAATATTAATAAGTTCATAAATAAATGGCATTTTTTTAAAAGCCCTCCAGCTAATTACTGCACGCATATACAAAACCTGCTTACAAGCAGCAAGCAGAACCTGCTAAACTCAAAATCAATAAGTGCCAGGTTTCCAGTTGGTCAGAAATCTTAATTTTCAAGACTCATAAGAAGAATACACATATTAAACAAGTATTGGTGCAACACGTTAGTACTACTGAAAGTACAAGGACATGGGGGGAGTAATGGTATAAATGTCTACAAGTTAGTTGCCACCCCTACCTGCAACAAAGAGGTGCGCTGTGCGACTCGAAATGGATCCTAGGTTTTCAATGGTGGCCACACACTGGTAAGTGCCCTCATCAGGTTTGTTGTGCTTTGAGTGAACCACATGGGTGAAGAGTAGAGAGCCGTCAGGGAGTATGCGCCGTCTCTCATCTGAAACCAGACTCATGAAGGTGCCATCTTTCTTCCATTCGATGCGTGCTGGTGCGGCTGCATCGCTGTGTGCAGAACAGTTGAGCTGCGCAGAGTTCCCCCGAATGGCCACTGTGTCCCGGGGCTCCACCGTGAACCAGAATGGGCTGAAAGGCTGTGCTGCTGATGCTAGAGGGGCAAAAACAAGATAGAATATTATGAGCTGGACAACATCTCACACTTTCTCATCATCATACGATCTATTATCTGGTTCAAATCTGCTTTGATGAAAGTATTAGGAAAAAAAAAACGTTTTGGATTGAAGTATCTTTGTCAACCGCACACGTGATGGGAAAATGACTGCTTGCTCAAATAAAAAAAAGTTTGGAACTCCACGGCTAGTTATAAACACTAAAAGTTATGTTCCCAAAGCAACACATACAGAGAGACTTTTCATTATGAAACCACGAGCCCCTTTGAAATTGTATGGAAGGACCTGACAAATATTACTCAGACTAGCCTCCCCGGCAAGTTAATATCGCGCTTGTAAGCGTAGAGCGCAGCGAAGTTGTACAGACTTTGGAACGCAATTGCAATTTCCTTTCCTCGGGTATAGATGTTAACATCAAACTGAAACGGATCGTCAGAAAGTCTGAAGAAGTGCAATTGTTTTGCATTTGTACTCATCCATTATTCAGGCGCCAGCACCTAAGAGTCACACAGTGGTATTGGTTAGACAAATAACAGCAATTGCCATTTCTGCAGGGATGAGGAGAGCCGGCAAATAATTAAGTGTGCATGGAGGTATTTTAATAATGCAGCGAATGGAGTGAAATAAGAGGTGGAATGTTAAGCACAGTTTAAACTATGTCGGCTCTCGTCTTAAGAAACCGCATGTCTCCAAGAGCAGGTGAGGGACACCCAGGGGGAGAGAGGAAGGAGAGAGGCTACGAGCGATGTCAGTGCTTGAGCAATTGAACTTAAGTCCCCTCCCTACCTTGCGGCATCAACTCCCTTGTGTGAGCCAAAGCCAGAAGCTTGTAATGTGGGCTCCATTACGGACCAATATCAATGCTTGTCTTTAATGCACTTAGTTATCTTGAAAGCACAACTATGGGAAAAGTGCTTTCGAAAATGACCGGAGTGCATTCTAATTTTTCACTTGTACATTAGGGAATACATGCGAGGCAATTCAGTGCTCCCACTAACTAAAGCTGTGCAATCATTTCGATGCTCATTCGACAACGGAGGGGATAGAAGTGCCCCCATTCTTTCGAAATGAATGACTTGATTCCCAACCAGGGTGCCATAGCACACTCCCGTGCAAGGGAGGTTTTTCAATCGCACCTACTTTTTTCCCAACATTTAATATGTATTAAAAAGAAATACAGTCAAACCTCGGTTTTCGTCCATAATCCGTTCCAGAATTTGAAATTGTTCGAAAACCGAAACCACACTCTTTTTAAAATAAAAATGTTTACTGAACACGTCTGCTCCACAATGGAAAGCAACATGAGGAAGCGTCACTTCCTCGTCCACCCGAGGAAGCATCACTTCCTCGTGTAAGGAAGGCAAGAGGAGTCAAATGGTGCATTCAAGTGCACTCAGTTTGTTCGAGAACCGAAATTTGTTCATCATCCGAGGCATAAAAAACTCCAAATTTTGGTCGAAAACCGAAATTGACGAGAACTGAGACGTCCGAAAACCGAGGTTTGACTGTAGTGTGTTCATCAATCTATGCCAGTGACAAAGTGACACTGCTTTTCTAGTAGATGGTAAAAGGCGCAGTAAACCCGTGTTATCCATCTGCTGGCAATCATACGACAGAATAAGTCATGGCTTTCCTGTGAGGTGTGTTCAATGAAACCAGCCTAGAAGTCAATTTGTGAAAAATCAGTCAATCAACAATTAACAGTCGAACCTCAATTCTTTGGTACGTCGATTTATTTTGAACAAAGACTCAAACTCTGAAGTTTCAGCTAAATTTTGCAGTTTTGTTAATGTGTTGAAGCAATGTTGGAATTATTGTAGATACCATGACCATTCACAGAAAGTCTGCACAGAAAATTACGTGGGTGTATTTGTTTCAAATTGTGTCAAACGGTACGAGAAGTTCATCTTGAAATATAATTACACAGAATTGTGAGTAAAAATTACAACCAAAGAAGACATTTTAGAGAGGTTTAAAATACTTGCAGGAACAAAAAGAAAAAGCATTAATTTAAATTTCAGAAAATCCAGAATATTTTGCAATTGTACAGTTACACTAACTAAATATTTGTAGACAAAGCTAAAAGCTAAAAAGTGTTGGGTTCAGAAAGACTGCAGGATTTTAAGCATTAGGATGAGCAAGTTGTAACAATATTACACTGACTCAAAGTACAATCTGTTCAGATCCAGCAGTGAGGGAGCACAGCACCCGCTTGCCTCTGAAAATTAGGAAACACCAGGACAGGCAACCAGTGAGAACGAGGGAGCAGAGAGCGTGAGGCCAGAAAATGAGGTTGTCTACTTGATAAGTATGGGCTGTTACCTCTGTCCCAAATCCACTTTGCTCTGTGTCATTAAAGGTTTCGGGAGCTCAGCTTAAGGTGATGCCACGATATCCTATATGGCGCTCTCGAGCCAAGGCTGTGATACTAAACATAAGCCCATGCTGGGAAATAACGGAGCAAAATTACATTGGCGCATAACTCATCTAAGTGTCTTGTTTTCCACGGAACTGGCAAGAGCCATACTTTTGGAAAAAACACACTGAAGAGGATAGGGGTAAAGAGGGTGTGCTTCCACAAAGACTCTGTTTAGTTCCATCAGTGGCTCAGCAGGAAACCTCCCCCCTTTACTGAGACGCTGTCTGAGAGCAACCATATTGACTACCCTTCTTATTGAGCCACTCTTTCGACAGAATAGACCTCTTTCAAAACCAGTTGACTTTTCTTTACCAGAGTCCCCTCTGTGACCTGGGGTGGAAAACAAGGGCACCCTAGGCATCTTGGTAGAAACATTTCTTACGCACACAAAGCCAGTGCAGAATTGGAATTGCAATTTGAAAAGGCTAAAAGGCAATACAGAAGAGGTCTTTGCTTTTGTTACGAAGCATACTGTGGCCAGGGTTTTTCCTGGCTCAAATTGAGGTAGAGGTGCTACCATCCTGACCACGCGCCATGATGTGCGTGTATTCTATTAATTCAATGGGCTCACTTTCTTTTACAGCAGGAGTCTCAACTCATTTCCTGGAGGGCCGCTGTCCTGCATGTTTTCCAAGTCTCCCTGTTGCAACACACCTGATTCAAATGAACAGGCTCAATGTCAGGCTTCCGCAGAGCTTGCTGATGATCTGATCATTGGAATCAGCTGTGTTGCAACAGGGAGACTTGGAAAACATGCAGGACTGCGGCCCTCCAGGAACTGAGTTTGAGACCCCTGTTTTACAGGAAACATACTTTAAGTTCCAGTAGGAATATGACTATTATTATATTAAATCATTTGTATATCCCAACTTGCATTGGAAAATGATGGACTCCTAGCTTGTGTGGCCACTTTTGTTTGAGAGCCACAGATGATTTTGAAGCAGCCTTCATGCGCTCTGTGGTCCATGCCCACTTGGGCTGCAATAGCAGGCTGCAGTATCTGCCGTAAAATAAATAACAAAAAAAATAAAATAAAATATTTCTTGAACTATCGATCTAAACTATATTATTTTAGTTGGCTCAGCGACGAAAAATATAAGCAGATATGACTGATTTATAGTAGTGATTATTGCTGCAGTATTTCTAGTTAGAAAGTTTAGTCCACGTGATCAGACCATTTTTAAAACATTAATTTATTTTTTTTAATTTAATGTGCTTTTGTGTGTGTGTGTGTGTGTGTGTGTGTGTGTGTGTGTTTTGGGGGGGTCTGTAGACGCCGTAATACAAATAAAATAAACATGAGCAATTGCATGTAAATGTTTCACTAGACAATGCTAATTGGCTGAGGTCATAATTATACATGTAGTTCAAATAGTAAGTACATGTAAATATAAGGCCAATGTACATAAACGACCCACAATCACTAATAACACTTAATATTGAGGCACTTACTTGCTAATGCACGCACATGTTGTGAATCAACTCAATTTGAGGAGGAAATCAAACGTGTTACGTTCCCCTTCATCTGGAGAATAGCGTGAGTCTAAAATGTTGGTGGCCAAAACATGTCGAATTCAAATTAAACTGGACGAACAAACGATATTGTGGCAGTGATTGATATACGTTACAACCCTACCTTTGAAGGGATGCATGTTTGGGAGAACTGTGGCAGGTTTGGCCCTTGGCCCTTGTGCTCACTTGAATATTTGAAACATGCTTTTGAGATGACCTGTTAATGTGATAGTCAGTGCTACGCTTTCATCAGATTTCATACACTCATTCCCTGGTTCCCCCTCTGCTACGTCGACCGCATCACACCCGAGAACGAGTTCAGTCCCCTCACCAGCGGTCAAGCCACTGTTTTATTTTCTAACAAAGTTGGATCTGTGGAATCTTTAGGCAAGCAAAGGAGCGATTCCTGGGAATTTAATTACTGGAAACCGGTTATCAAAATTTTTGATCCCCAGCCCTACCAGTACACCACACAAAAATAAAAATAAGTGGCCTGCAGGCCACCCTGACAGCACTTGGGCAGCTCCTTCAACCAGAGACTGATACACCCGCGCTGCAAGAAGCAGAAGTATTTCTTCATTGTGAGACAAATAAAGCTTTTATTGTCTTATCTTAAAGCCTTATCCATTTCAAAAACTATGACACAGTTAATATAGTTGTATATTTTGACCAAAGCCGAACAAATGACTCCACAAATGGGAGATTGCACAGAAGGATGGCTTTCGTTGTGTGTGTGTGAGTAGTTGACTGAGATCCGGGAGGGATTACGCAGTGGGGAAACCTCTCACCTGCTGTGGATGTGATAATTAACCAGCAATGATTGAGGCCTGAATCCGCCCTCTTATCAGCCTCCCCATGGGCCAACAGCGAAGGATCGCACCACTGAGACAGCAATGCCGACTAACAGATGCCGAGCACACGCTCCTTTGCTAACGTGAGAAAAATGCAGTGTTCCCCGAACATTATGACGACTTTAAACTGAACTTCAGTCAACCACTGAAAACCATTTGAATATTTCACACCGATTTTTGAGAATAGACACATTGCCTTTAGCCCCAAAGCACTGCAGCAGTTTTCTAATGAGACAGAATTTGCTTCTGAATAGTTCGGAGAACTCTGGGGTGGGGGTGGAGAGGCAGGGGGGAGGACTACGAGTCCATTAAAAAAAAAAATTGTTTGGTTTCCCTCCAGCCCTGTGATTATCCAAGTCTTCAATGAGTTCATCCATCTGGGGACACTGTTATGTACCTACAGATGGGGGGAGCAAGGGGGGGAACTGATCTGTATCTACAGATGGGGGGGGGTGGGGTGGGGGGCATCCAGGAAGTAGTCAACATGCTGAGCAGATTGAGCCACGTTCCTCCTCTCACCAAATGAGATAGTCATCTGAGACAGGAACTGACATTCATCTTTGGCCATACTAGCTACACTACCCTCGGCCCACCACTGCCACCACCATGATACTAAAGAAAATTGTGTGGTTGTAAAGAGATAGGCTATGGATTTTTTTTTTTTGAATGAAACCCCCATCGAGTGCTCTCCAGTCCCTGTTTTTTGCCACCATATTCACTCCTCAAAACACAAAAGAAAATCAATAACATTCAGAATTTCCTGCAAATCGAAACGCAGCAATTTATAGGCAATGGATTCAGAAATTATGATTTATCCCATTTTGGCCTCATCATAAAAAGGAAGAGTTTTTGAGTGTGGTGTACTGTACAATAGCGGTCACCTGTCGTCAAATGTGTGTGTCTTGCCGTGTAACAGGTAAATTCATTTGTTCAGTGCTAGCGCTTCTGGAAGTTGGAAGGGCATGAAATCAGGTCAACATTTATACAGTGGACCAACATTGTCATTACTAATTACAGAATCAGTTATTGACAAGAAAGTGCTTTCTATCCGAACCCAGGCTCCAACTGTCTATATTTAGCCTGTAATGCATCGTTGCCCTCTCGAAGACACAGACACAAGCCACTTTTTTATAAAATCGTGAGATGGAAAAGCATGATTGAATTGTATGCCACGAGAGAAAACCAGAGGAAATTGTTGACTATCTGGACATGGCCTGTGATGGATGTAAATATAAATTCCCACGCTGGGACAGCACTTTTCAGATAAGATGATTAGCTCCTTCTAAACGCAACGTGAAGGGACTTCTTCATTGCTCGTTTGGGTTATTTTGCAGTGCGTAAACAGCTTCAAAGTGCTTGATGGGGAGGCGCAGATAAAAGAGGAGCAGGTCTCTGCATGCTCAAAGCCTTTTGGGGGATACCATTCAACACCATCAGACAAGAGATCAAAGAAGGTAAAAATATTCAGGGAGGGAGACTTAATTTCTATTTTACCTGAAATCGGATACTACTCCTGAAAAAAAATGACTGTAAACCTAAAATACTTGCAGACACAGTAGTAAATACATACAGATGGGACCCAATAGTATCCAGTGCAACATGGACGCAGTGAAGGAATGCATTTTACGACAGCCAAGCAATGACAACGGAGTTAAGTGTGGTCACAGGGGTTAAGCAGTAGCACTACAGGCCAGGCAAAATTACAAAATGAAAAGGCTGTGAGAGGTTTTTAGACATTATTAGTGTCGTGTACAAGATTGTCCAGCTCCCTTTGAAGTTCCCTTTCTGACAAAGAACCATTTTACTCGGTACATGGGCCGAACTAACACACAGCGCTCAACACAGGAATGCGTCTGTAATATACTGCAGTAAGCTTAACCTGTGTCAATTGTTCATTTGTTTTTCCAAAACCAAAGAGGTACAAAAAAAAGACTAAATGATGGTGAATAATGACTTGCTTTCGAAATAGTCATTTCAAAAACTGAAATAAAGAACAAATAATGACTCACTTTCTGCTTCCCGAGAACAAATAGAAAATGGAAACAATAGATGACGGGCTACTTGGATATTTAACTAATTTCTGATATGTTCATCTACCGCAATTTGCGTAAACCGGAACATAAACTTTCACGTGACTTATAGAAACTGCATTTATTTCTATGCAAACTTATGCATGAAACATCTTAACTTGATGAATTTTGAAGAGCTTTTCCATCCATCCATTTTCCGATCCGCTTTATCCTAAAATGGGTCGCGGCGGGTGCTGGAGCCTATCCCAGCTGTCTTTGGGCAGTAGGCAAGGTACACCCTGAACCGGTTGCCAGCCAATCACAGTGAAGAGATTTTCACGCTATTTTGTTTTTCAAGGTCAGACAAAAAATGTGCATTGAAAATCGGCCTTTACAAAAATATTGAGTTTTCAGGAAATAATAAGTTGAAAAAGATTCTTGAGTTAGATGCATGAGACTCGCTTGTCTATCCGATGTACAGTCAAACCTCGGTTTTCGTCCATAATCCGTTCCAGAAGGCTGTTCGAAAACCGAAACCAGGCTCTTTTTAAAATAAAAATGTTTACTGAACACGTCTGCTCACAATGGAAAGCAACACGAGGAAGAGTCACTTCCTCGTCTACACGAGGAAGCGTCACTTCCTCGTGTAAGGAAGGCAAGAGGAGTCAAATGGTGCATTCAAGCGCGCTCAGTTTGTTCGAGAACCGAAATTTGTTCATCATCCTAGGCATAAAAAACTCGAAATTTTTGGTCGAAAACCGAATTGGTCGAGATCGGAGACGTTCAAAAAGGTTTGACTGTACATCTATTTGAACTGCCAATCATTTAGTTCCGCTCATGACGCTAGTAGAATAGTTATTAGGTTTGAGGGAAAACTATGATGGTATTTACACAATGCATTACAAGCAAAATTAACTGCCGTGGTCTTTAGCCAACCACGAGACGGACGAGACGTCCAAAGGGATCAATGCAGATGGTCATGGAGCTCAAGTATCTACTGTTCTATATATTCAATTGCTGAAATATGGCTTGGTGAATGGTCATCAGTGAAGTCAATGCTGTGTCTCTGAATTACGCTCCTATTCCTCTGGGCCTTCTTTTCCATTCAGCAGATGTGCAGAGCTTGCCCACACCTGTTCAACCATTAACGCTGCTTTGTTTGCACTTTTGTGCCACCGCATGGACATCCCCCCCCTTCTTCACACTCCAACAGTGAGCATGAGGCCCGTGCCAGTCTTTGCTGGTGTAACTGAACAATCAAAGATAACGGAGGATGTAAAGCGGGTAGCAAATATGAAGGGTAAAATGTTGCAAAAAGATCATCTCTTAAAGGAGCCGCATCATCTCAAAGCCTCATAAAACTTGCAAACATGCGCACACACATTTTGTCATCAATGTAAAAAATACCACTCTTTCCCAGCTCAAAGACACAGACCAATCACCATAAGTTTGCAAGATCCACATCTTGCAACAAACTCGTGATAAGATAAAAATAACAGTAGTCTACAGTCAAAAACCCTCACCGGAAGCCATCTCATCATAGAAGTTTGGTTCAAAAACAAATTCAAGAAAATAGTACAAACAACCTACATCAATCAGAGTTAAGGTGATAAACTCTAAACATTCATATAATATAATAATAAATCAGAATTAAGTTGAAAAATAGAGAATGGTACTGCAATATCCATTATAAATACAAGAGAAACTTGACATAAAAGTGCTAGGGTGTGTATGTATAAAATCCTGTTACAAACCAAAAGTTGTAAAAATATCACGGTTAAGTGTAAAAGCATGAGCTTTTATGGAGACTTCTTCTGTCTTTCTTTCTTTTTCTGAATGACATAAAAATGATCTATTTATATATAAATACATAACTTGGGGTAGGACTAGATAAGTTTTTTACTTCTTCCTACTCCTTTGAACATAATAATTGTGTTGTATGATGACTGATTTCTCTTTCCTTTTTTCTATTTTAGTTACCTTACTTTCTGTCAATTTATTACTGTATATGTTTTTATGTTCAATAAACAAAAAACAAACAAGAAGTTAACAAACCAATTGTTTGGTTCTCAAACTTTGACAAGCCAAGTGAAATGACTTGACTTTCCGCTTTGTGGCAGCCACTTCTACCAAAATGCGCCTCTTTTCGATTCGTTTTGACACCTCGAATTGAGTGCAAAGTTACGTAGTTGTGCTTATCATGTGGGAAATTGGCAACCCCAAAACAAGCTCTTTTTGCCTCTGCAAATTGTCCTATTTCTCCCACATTTGCAACGTTAATGGTTTAACTGGCTTGTTTTAACAGATTACAAGAACCTCTTGCAGTACCGCTTGAAAATTTCCAAATAAACAGGAAGACCAGCTACGTTATTTGTAATCTATTTGGCAGCGATTTAACTGCATAACATTCCTATCTCAGCGATTATTAGAACACTTGAGAGTCAGTGAGTTAGATAAACCCTATTTCCGGAATACTGACGGCTTGTACCGTCACTGGATTGTGTGACGATATCGTGCGCATGTGTGTTTTGGTGTGCGCGCCAAAACTGAACACATCAGGAGGGGTCCCCTCTCGCCCTTGCACTTCTCTATCTGCATGTGTCCCGCTCACAATGGAAACATGGGTAGCAGAGCATATGAGCACTTGACACAAACATGTCCTGTGGCAGATTTGATCAGAGTGCAGCTGGCGCTACATCTTATCATTCGGCCGAGGTGTGTAAACAGTCTGTTGCTGAGCACGACAGTGTGTAAATGTTTACTATATTTCAAGAGCGGACGTAACCTCAGCAGAACATTTTGGTGGAGTAGCCAATTCTCCTGTTAACAGCATCAAGTTGTAGGAGCCTTCTTTTTTTTTCACTCCTGGTGCAAATGAGGGATTCAAATGCTTAACGGTCTCTAAATGTGAAGCTCTCCTGTCAATCATAACTATGAAGCCTCTATCAAAGGAGCATCAATAAAAGATGAGAGGATTATGTATTTAATATGCCGCATACACCTTTACTTGGTATAGTGGCCATAAATAATTCACCGGAGGCGTATCAGATTAGCCTGCGTAATGCTGACGCAACACTTTGCTCTCATGTTGAAGTTCTTTCCCCAAATAGGCGAGTGAAAAATCGGATGGAGAATAGGCTTGGAAATGACGATAAATTGTTTGCATTTTTCTTCATTTGAACCCCCCCGCCACCACACCCTCTCCCTCTCCGAAGCAACAGTGCTTTCCCCCTTCTTTGTTCCTCCCTCCAACTCTGATGTATAATGAGGGATGTTCCCTTAAATGCGTGTCTGCGGATCCGAGGCTGAGACGAGGCAAGCTGCCGAGCAAATAAGTGGCTGAGTGGCAGCAGCTGATGAGCACTAATGATTTGTGTGCAGTTCAGTCTTCCCCCCTGAGGGTTTCATGCACATCACACCAGTCCACCGTTAACACCACACCAACTTAACCAAATGTGCTGAATCCGAAACACAGAAAAATAAGGACCTAGTATGTGTGTGTTTTTCAAATGCCGGTCGGCAGAGCACCACGCGGGCATCAACACGCAAGTATCCGTGTAACTGTGTGTGGTCAGGAAACATTTGTTCCAAGGGCAGATATCAAATAAAAACAAATAAATAAAGATAGATAGATAGATAGATAGATAGATAGATAGATAGATAGATAGATAGATAGATAGATAGATAGATAGATAGATAGATAGATGAAATTGAAAGTAGAAGTAATTGAAAAGTATATAAACTGAAACTCAAAATATGTTAAGGCAATGAGATTTTACCTTGAGTCAAGTGCTTTGAGATTACTGCCACAATATTGATTTTCCGTCGATGATTTGCTCTTTGATTCTCTTAGAAGAAAATACAACAATATTTTGTACATTGTGTGTTTGGGCACATTTTGTTGTGTGAATTTGAAACAGGTGTAAGCACCTAATCAAGTTTTTAAAAAAAAGTGAGCGTAAAAAATATATTTTGTCACACGCATGACAGAATTAGCAAAAATGCCTGTCACTCACCCAAACCCTTATGTTGAATACGAGGATATGGAAGCATGCACCTGATGGAAACATAATAGCATAGCAAGTGCAAATAGAAAAAGCCCATTTACTGTACGTACATCCCTACCGCAGTCGTTAGACTACGGTAATCCTTTCATTTTCTTGATCAAACAATTAACCTTGGGAGAAGCGAACCCATGCTATGGTAGACTTTAAACTCACAAAACAAAGAAACAACAACAAAAAAAACAACAAAAAAACAGGATTAGTCACCACAAATTTCCATATTTAATAGCCTCTCTCAAGCAGAGCGCTTCAAGCGGGTCGCTCTTGTCCTCTCCACCACGTCTGAGTGTTTGCTTAAATTATTAATACTGCCCTTGAAGGTTGTTTAGCCAAAAGGCAAGGAGGTAGTACAAAGTATGCAGAGGCGACTTCAGTCCTTGTTTACATGCGTGTGGGGATTATGACTGACTGCTCGTCACCTAATCACCCACAGTGATGTCAGTCAAATGTGGTTGTTATGGATGTACTTGTCCAGATGTCATAAATGGAGGTGCCGTGAATATAAACACAACATGGTCAGAAATCCACAGCAGCATCTATACACTTAGATTGCAAATTCATGGTTGTGTTTTGCAAAGGCTCCGTAAAAGTGGAGGTGTTCAGGGTGAGACCAGCTGGAGTGCAGCGATATGAGGAGCGACATGCAAACTGGAATTAACTTGCAACACTGAGAATAATTATCTTCAAAAGCAGTGACAAATACACACCGCCAGCCAAAAGTAAACAGATTAAAAAAAGCACATTCTGAAGGTGGAGGTGTCGTGGTACATTAAGAAGTGTTTGGCAGGCAATATATATAATATACGTTTTTTTTTAATATCAACGCGAGATGCAATTTAATCCACTAGGGGTCTCTGAATCAAAACAAAACGTAGAATGATGTGGAACAGTGAGTACATGTTTTTCCACTTCTATAAATAAACAATGGAATACATTTAGGTATCACGGATGGTAATGTGTCCATGGCTGCCTTGAATGGGATGACATGCAGCAAATCTAAACCAGGGATGGGCAACTGGCGGCCTGAGAGCCGCATGGGGCACGCACGCTCAGAGTGGCCCCTCAAATGATTTTTGAATGGCTATTACTCTATTATTATTATATGTTATTCTATTTCAGAGATGGAGACTTTGCAGGATGAGCACTTGACTATACCACGGTGAAGCAATGTGTGCCTTAGCTGAAGTCTTCACACTCACAGTCTCATGTTTAAAACGTGTAACCATCGTGAGACATTTACCGAACTAAGGGGAACAAAAACAAACGATGATTCACAAAGGTACACGAACAACAGAATTTTGATTTTCTTCACAAGAACTGTGAAGTGCATAAGGAATTGTACCCTTTGTGTCCTCCCAAAATATGGATGCATTTAACACAGTTAATAGCATCGCAAACACGTATGCTGACTTGGAAAAGTGGCTGTCGTGACTTCCGGCCGACTCACCCTGCAGGGGAGACGCACCGGTATTGTTTTCTCTTTACAAAGCAGAGTGAGCTGGCCAATGCTGCAGTGTATCATTCAGGAGAAAGACGTTGGGGATATTGAATGACATGCATCATGAACATAGTATATTTGATTTTGTAATTTAAAAAAGAAAAAGGACAATGTAAGTTCTTGGTTACCGGTGCAATATTTGAGTCGTATTTTTCATGCACCTCTCGAGAGCCCTTTGCACCGGAAAAACAAAAAATACATTAAATCACAGTATGAGGTTATTTTGTTTGCTTTAAACCCTTTGTTGTTTAATTGTTGGTCTTTTATCCATGCATTTCAATCACTTGCTATTAAGATAAATGGGCTCAATAAAAAAAAAAAAGCATAAATCAGCACAAATCTTGTCCATATTAACAATGATTTTTTTTTTTGGTCAAATGTTTGAAAAGTGCACGGTTTTATGTTGCCCCCCTGGTCGTGCTGATAAAATATAGTAGAACCTCTCCATCGTGTAAATTATGCCTACCCCTTATATAAGCCACTTTCATCATGATTGCTAATAAATAAGCAGGGGGAGATAAATTTAAGACTGGCCTGCTGGCCCAAGGCCAGTACACCACGATGTCAGGCCACGATCTAAAAACAGACACTAGGCAGACGGGGTCAGTACACATTTCAAAGTCAGATGAATTTTATGATGAAGTACACAAAGAGATGGCCGTCTTAGCTGTGAAAAGGGTTTTTTGACGGCTTCATTTGACTTGCGACACGATTCTGGATCGACTCCAACTCTTTCACCAAAACCCCCTTTCCAAACACTTCGTCTTTAGGAAGAAAAGCGAAACAATGAGAGCAATCTTTCAAAACGCTGTGTGTGTGTGTAAGCATTCGGGATATGCCAACTGTTAGTTTTACTGATAGCGACATCCATTTGGTTTCTTGTCATGTGCACAGACAACACCAAAAGGTAATGGAAGAGCCAGTCTGACAGGGATTATGGAAATGGGAAGAAAAGCAAAATGGTGCAAAGCTTGCATTGCGACTGTTGCGCTGCATGAAAACCGTATTACAACACACGCCGCCGAATTGAAACCCTGTAAAAGAACACCAAGGCAAATATCTGAAAACATCCCTCACCCAGAGGCTCGGAGTTCTCGCTTTCAGTTTCCACCCTTTCGACGAGGCCGCATTTCCTGTCATATGAACCTGTTTGTACATGCCTTTGGGGATGGGATAATTAGCTCAATCTATTTTAGGGATCTGCTAAAGCACTTGCAAACAGTGCATCACCACCGCTAAAGTTTGTACAAGAGGCCTGAAAAAACAGAGAACCCATTTTTAGCAAAGCGTTGCTGTAGGGTTTGAACACTTTTCTCTCCTTTTTTTTCCATTTTCAAGAGGAGGAGCATCTGTCGTGTTGAAAGGCAGAGGTGATAATTAGACTTGGCTCTTTTGATGTGAAAACTACACCATCATCTGTTTTAAGGATGGCCGGCCTGACCAGCAAGAGCGATCCAGACATAGCCAAGATATTCCTCATATTGAATCTCAGCCAGTAATATGAAACTATAAAAAGCCTTAATTTGGAAATGAATTAGTAAACGTGCCCTCTATTAAGGATCTTTACAAGTTGAAAGATGCCTCTGTACCGAGGGCATGCATGTCTGACATCACAGCAAGGACATACTATTGATACAGAGAAGAAAAGCCAAACATTGGGAGGGCATGCAGTCCATATGAAAAGGTGAAAGTTTTGATGGCAGACCCAGTAGATGTTCTGAAGAGTACAGCTTGTCAAATCAGCAGGGGGACAAAGGAATAGGGCTTTCTGGGACCATGTGGCCACACCCTAGGGGCCCAGCCCATGTTCGCGCTCCCCTACACAGCCAACATGGAATTTCCTGCAAAATCCTGGGGGCAGGGCACCGGGCACACCACATGATGTATTTTGGGCATATGGCTTTAGTCTTCTGGGTTCACCCAGTTTGGGATATTTTTCCTTTCGACTTTCACCCAAGATAATCCTTCTGGGTGTATTATGATTTTTACTGTTTTGATGTTAAAAGTTGAGTTAAGTTGAAGGGCTGGGCGCTTATGTCAAGAATAATCATCACTAGTCTTTTTACCGACATTGAAACCATGACTTTTCACTGATTTCAAAACGCAATATTCATTCAACTACCGAAACTCAACTTTGAATATAACTTATTAGATCCAGGTCATAAATTAGTAACAAGTAAAATTGAAATGTTAAAATAAAATGTAAAAAAATATCTATCTATATATAGAAACCTCTCTTGCTCTCTCTCTCTCTCTCTCTCTCTCTCTCTCTCTCGCTCTCTGATTTCTGCGAGAGAGAGACAAATATAAACAAATATCTGTTTTCCCTGCTGTGTATGCAAATATCACCTCACTCAAATAAATGTTTTATCATTGCATCTGAATGGTCAAAGTCAGTTCTATCTGAAACTGATTGTACGTCGTTGCGATATGCACATTGCATGGGCCATTTTCGCACTAGTAAGATTGTTTTTATATATTTGGCAGCCCTATATTACAAATAAAGTATTACTCCATATTATTTAAAGGTAAGATGTCCAATGCTATCGTTTGCTAGCATTAAGCTAATGTATCTAAAATGAACCAGGCACCTCCCTGGCCAAAAAAGGTACAAATCATAGCTAAAATAATTATTTTTAAACAAAGTACTGTTATGCCAGGACAATACTGACAGTCAAGTCCTTTCTTTTTGTCCTGGTTCATTCTTTGAAATGAACAACAAGCAAACACATTTCTTACGCACTTTGTAAAAAAAAAAACTAAAAAAAGACTTGTCTTGACAAGACATGTATTCCCCCACCCTCTCTGACCGCATCCAGGCTAACATGTTACTACTAGCCTGTTGTTACTTAATGTGTGATTGGCTGAGACACCAATCGACAACAGAACAGAGCTGCTAAAAATATTTGTTGTCTTAACCAAAGACAAAAACAACTAAGGACTGGTACACAAATAAGGATTTTTTTTTTAATCTGAGATAGAAATTCAGGCTTTTAACAGTTTTGGTCGTACAGTGTGTGTGGTCTGCGATGATAATCTCAACGGAGAACACCACACAAGATTCTGTTCCACCACCGCTTTAGAATCCAGTCCTATGAGGCGCTACTTGTGTGATCGCGAGTGATTTCCCAAACACCAATACGAGCAGACACTTCCGGGTATGGCGCAGAGGGTTGCCAAGTGTTTTCGAAGAGGACCGGAGGCAGGAGCGTTGTAACATGGTAATGTCGGCAAGAAAAGACTTGCTTTGAAAATACTTCCAGCCGTCTAGGAAACCCACTTGGATACAAAAAAATCAACATTGGGTAAGACATGTTTTAAACTGTTTTATTTACTGACACTTCCTTGTACATCAGTCATGAAATCTGCGATCCAGACTGAGTTTTTTGATCCGTTCACATCGCATCACAAAAATCAAGGGTGGAGCAGTGGGAAATTTGCTCACACTTAATTGTTCATTGTATGGCCCTAAACAACCAATGAAATGATTAACACAGATGAATAGTTTTCAGGCACAATTCAAATTTGATACTGTATTCTATTTGATGAGCCTTGACTGCACCTTGGTACAGAAAGGACAAAATCGAGCACTTGATGGTTATCGCCAGTATGAAGGGCTAATCACACAGGTCTAGATTGCAAATGTTCATTGGGGGTGGGAGGTACGGTGGGGGAGTGGGGCTTTTGTATTGTTGTAGAAATCAAATAGCGTTGCTATGGCGACCGCCGAGCAGTGGCAGCCGCCATGCAGTAACCAGAGAGCGCGGACCCCTTGGGACCACCTCACCTCCCTCCTCTCTTACCGCCAGCGTGTTTATAGGAGGGTCACAGGTACCCAACTTTGAATGTATGGCAATGATCAAAAAGTCACCCTCTAAAAAGGCCCAATCCATTGGTCAAAAATGCATTCAACATTCATTTTGCAGCGAGAACTGAAATGTATAGAGCCAAAACAAGAGCTCAAGCTTGTTGATAGACATTTTGGCGAAATGACAGACAGGGGGGGGGGCAGGAGAAGTCCCACAATTCCAGGCAACACAAAATAAACAGTTCCGTGTGTGCAAATGTCCTTGTGCGTGTGCACTCACACACGCAGCACAACCCCCTCCTCGAGCTAACACAGGTAGTATTGTCTGCAGCGTGGGGCGCTGCTGGCAGCAAGCCAGCTGAGCCGAGTCACTGGGCGAGTCCTGCTCCAGTCCACTGGCTTCACCGTGCCAGACTCAACAGATTGCTCCAGCTCTTTAACTGTTTCCTATCCGTCAGTACGGCTATCGGAACTGCCTGACGTTTAAGTGCTGCGACAGGATTCCCAGTTGATATAACACAGCAAATATTGTATTTATTACTTTTACAAACCTATCACAGATGACTGCATGCGTTCATTTTGTTGATTGCACCCATGGTGATTGATTTAAAAAATAAAAAATTTTTAAAAAAGGAGACTTTTGCTCCAAGGGACCCCAGACAAGACTGCTGTTTAACCACTGAGACCATCCCAAAGGAGTTGAACGACATCCTTTGATTTCAGGGACTGTAGAATGTCTCTCCTTCTGTAACGAGTACCTTCAAAGGCCCTTTGTTCCTTTGTGGCATGTTAGGTCACTTAAAAAAAAAGACTGAGATTACACAGGGGAAACATAACGATACCCAGACAAGAACAAACTACAGGTAGCAAGTCAAATGACGAAACTGAATATCCTGGAACATTTTGGAATGCATAATAAAAAATGTTGATGGAAAGAGGTGCCTTATAATAAAAAGTAGTGTGATGATAATCTAAGAATATGTTGGGGGTTTTTGTATACTATGTGAAACTAGTGACCACAACAAAAAGATCAGAACATAAAGGAATAGATCTTCAATTCTGCCACTGGTCCACAATTCACTGAATGGTTTGGGTCCTGAATACATGAAAGAAATGCTGAAAATAAACCCTGTAGAGCTCTGAGTTCTGCAGACTTGGGTCAATTAGCGGAGCCCAGAGCGCCAAGTAAACAAGGCGAAGCTGAATTAAGCTGTTATGCTGCATACAAATGAAATTAGCTGTCAACAGATGTGAAGTTACCCTGTGTGTAAATGCTTTTAAAACCAGGTTAAAAACTGCTTTTTTCCTCATACATTTGATGAAAGGCCTCTAAACAATTTGTAAAAAAAAATTTTCCTGGATGTTTTTTTAAAACTTAGTTTGATTTCTTTTCATTTAAATGGTTTTATAGTTTTCTGTTAACGTGTTTAAATGTTGTCAACATACATTATAGTAATTTTTGTAAGCTACTTTTGTTTTCTCTGCTTTGCTTTTGTATGTTGTTAACTGCTGTGTTTCTAAATGCTTGACTGTGTGAAGCACATTGAGTTGTCTTGTGTAAAGTGCTATATAAATAAAACTGCCTTGCCTTTCCTAGTGTTCAGAGAAAAGTTATGATTATGGTTAATGGCATGTCAGTTGGAGTTCACCAGGGCAAATAAGAAGAGGAATACTAACATTGATTACCCATACATTTTTTCATGCCAGAAATTTTTAATGCCAAGACTTTAGGTTAATTAGCAGCGCTCATTGTGGGTCTGTATTGTTCAAAGGTATATGACCAATACGCAGCAGATCAGAAACCGCCACATGTAAATGTTCAACATGTTTGCTAATGAACTCCAATAGCCGAAGATTGATTCTCAATTCTCGATTTGGCTCTCTATAGGAGTGATGACAATGGAACGTTTCAGGAATGAGCTCATCAGAGGGACGGCACAGACTGTAAGGTTTGGAGACAAAGCTCGAGAGGCAAGACTGAGGTGGCTTGGAGGTGCGGGGGAGGGTCAGTAGTTAAAATGTATCGGTAAAAGGATGCTGGAAATGGAGTGTAAAGATGAAGACCATAGAAGAGATTTATGGGTGTAAAGGGAAGATTAGCAGATAGAGTAGCTGGAGTTACAACAGAAGATAGAGGACAGGGAGAGATGCAACAGGATGATAGGCGGAGGGACGAAAGAGAAATAAGTGTGAAGTGGGAGACCAACAATTATGCTGTGTAACAAAATAACGTTAAATAGTTTCCAACAAACAAAAATAAACACAAATATAATAATAATAAAACAACCATTCATTTATTGGCATTAGACACAAAGATCTTTTTTTTTAATCATTCAAGTGGAAAATTTGAGTAATTTGAAGTGAGATTTTCTCCTCAGTTTTAATGACACATTTCTTGGCACCCATTTTTCTTAAAGAGAAATGTAAACTGGAGGAAGGTGTTTGGATGGCATAGAGACTCCTTCCAAGACCAACATTTTACCTCACCAATGTAAAACAAGCTAAAGTATGTGGGTCCCCAAAAAATGGACCTTGGCATTTTTTTACATCAACTGATGATCCCAGATGCAACATAAACTGAGGAGTACATGTTTTACAACTATTTTTAAAGGCTTAATGCTGTTTCCTCTCCTAGCTGAATCAACAAAACCACCATAAGTTCGCTGAGCACGTCAAATCTGCCCACAAAAACACATCCATATGTCGCCATATGCTGAGCAAAAATACATAACGCATCTTTACAGAGCTTATTGTCATTCCTTTAGTAGAACGAAACATGTTGACAAAGTAAACAATCATGACAAAGCTCTGAAATGCAACATTTGCTCATCGGACCATGTGTGCTCTTCCTTTCTGACACAATCAGGATGCAGAATGAAGACAGTGCAGAGTGGGCTGTTGAACCTCATAAATCAATTGACTTATTTCGCTACATAACTGTGATAGATTTGGAGGTCAATACGCAGCATTCAAAGGGTACAGAGCTCTGGATGTCATGTGACCGATCCCCGCATGCATTTGTTTACTCAGTCTTGCTAGCATTGGCAGGCGAAGGATTTACAATAGAGAGCCGTGATAAAATCCGCCTTTATCAGTCAACATTCGATCCAGGTGATTTCATAACTCACTTTGATGAAAAGGACTTTAGATACAGGTGCAAGCTGGAAAGGTTGGATATAAAGCGGAGGAGAACCTTTTATAACTATCGCTACGGCAGAGAGGCAGAATGCTCCATCTCTACAATTCCCAGGTATCTACCCTATGCATCCATCCATCCATTTTCTAATCTGTTTATCCTCACGAGTGTCGTGGGCATGCCTGAGCCTATCCCAGCTGTCTTCGGGCAGTATGCGGGGGACCCCTGAACTGGTTTCCAGACAATCGTAGGGCACTCAGAGACGAACAACCATTCGCGCTCACAATTTGGAGTGTCCAATCAACCTGCCATGCATTTTTGGAATGTGGGAGGAAATCGCACAGGCACGAGGAGAATATGTACACTCCACGCAGGAAGGCCGGAGCCAGAATCGAAGCCTGCACCTATGCAATCTGAGACAGACGTGCTAACCAGTCGACCTCCCAGTCGACAAATTATATAGTAAGAGTTCCCTTCTCACTACACTGGTAAGTCCTTGCGATCATACAAAGGCTTGAAATATTACAAGTTTAGGTTAAGGGCGTGTCTACTTATAAGACTTGCAAGGTTGAATCTTTGAGACAATGCTACTGGCAGGATTAACCAGGTAGCCTCAGAGCCAGGTGTGGGCTAGCTGGTGGGCGGGGAGCAACACAGGCGGGTGGCCCGGCCATCCACGGTGCTCACTGCGTGCTAGCAGGTGGCTGCAGCCAGAAAGGGTGAAGGAGGCCAGCTGGGTTTGCCAGCCTCGCCGTGGGGTGGCGCGAGAAACATGGCGCTCAACGGAAAGCTGCTGCAGGCTCATAGGGCATTCCGCCTCTAAGTCATTATAAGCCAAATCACCCCCCAGAATCTGACATTTTTAACCAAGCAGATTTTGTTCTTAATTAAATTCGGTGTACTTGTTGATAGTGATGGCATAACACTAAATCTAAAATTTGTGGTCAATCGGAGCAGGGCTTTGGTAGCCATGATTTGCCGAATTTGGACATTTTTAGCAAAAAGGGGTGTGGCCGCCTTCCTTTGAACTCTTAATGTACATCTCAGGAACTACTGGGTCAATCCATACAAAAGAGGTACTGTATCTAGGGCTGGCGAAAAAAGTCTACCAACTCTGTTGTGTGGATCACAAAAATTGGTCGGGAAAAAATGGATGCCTCGAAACCTGGCAACAATGTGTTTCCGTATGGACATTTGTTGCGGCAGACACTCTTGCTGCAACAGAGTATCCGGGCATTATGCCCATTGATTTAATTTGTTAAATAGTCAAAATTAAAGTTTTATGTAATTAATGCAATGTGGAGCTGCAGTTGCTTGGAGACGAGGCTCGTGAGAACACGGGAATGTACATGCGCGTCAACGAGGAGGTAGTCCGGCCACCATGCACTATGATGGGTAAGGGAGGATAAAAATTTTGTTTTTGACTTGTTAGCTAATGTAATGTACCCTACCATTGCAACAGAAGTTATAACGTACTCTATGGCGTTTATAGATTCCACAATATATTGCATTCATTTTGAAAACGACGCTTGTGTGTGTTTGTGGCCTTTGACTGAAACGTCTTTGAGACACTCACAAATGAATGCAGCCCATGCTGGAGCAGGCTGAAAAGCCTCGTCACAGTCAGTTCGACCACTATATAAACGGAGAGAAAACTAAATCGCTGTGCACGGTTAACCTTGTTCCATGTGTGTTCATCCTCTAGCGAACTTTGCATCGCTTGCTCCAACATGCATCTACATGGGGGAGAGGGGTAGTGTACGAGGTGGGGGACGGTGGTAGTGGGGGCATTCTCCGAATAATTGATGGTATAAGCGATTCCAAAATGAGTAGTTTGTGGCAGCCCGAATATTTACCGAATGTCACATTGATTATGCTTGAACGCAGATCTGTTGTTGCTTGTGTATACTTTAAGATTACAATCTTGAAAACGCTTTTCCAGCTGCATGGACATTTACTGTGACCGGAGGACAAGCATTATTTTCAACTCAAATTTTCGATCCAACTATATACAGGATAGCCTATGAAAAATACACTTCTGGACATACTGACAGACAAAAAATTTGACACTGTTTGAATATCATGAGAAAGTTCAATGGCTCGTGTACATCCATAATGACAAGCATTGCAGTAGCTTGCCTTTGGTGCAAGCCCCACATGCAAATGAATAGTTTTCAGCCATTTTTGCAGGTACATGCAAGAGGATATCATTCTTTACATCCAATGTCACACAAAAATGTTAAGAAACATCTCATGTTTTCACTAGATCGCCCTTGTGTATGTTCTACAAACCACTTAAGTCCTCTGAACAAAAACTGCATACACTTGGTTAGTTTTTCTCTCTTTCTCACACCAACCAGGGATTTTACAGTGTTTACCCCTTTTGTAACCCAAGCTATATTCGCCACTAGGAAAGGATAGGCTCAGCCATCCCATTCTCCCCAAGCAGTAGCAAGGTGTGGAAAGCACCCAATGCAACCGTGAATGTCCCCAACCCCCATTACACCAGTAAAGCATTGGAAGTGTTACCCTGCTTGGCAATGACACCTCCGACACCCTGTGTAGCTCCCTGCCATGAAATCTGCTTGTCTGCTATATTTGCGGGCCAAGAATATCCCACCATGCAGACACGCGTATCATTTCCCTTCCCCCTCCTGTTGCTTACAATTCCCAATTCCCCATGCATGATCATTTGCATCTCATTATCCAAGGAAAACTAACACTTTATGGGGCTCTGTGTCTGGGTTACAAAGACTCATCTCGGGGCTCATAAGCAAATTGCTCATGGATGCCAATGTACAGGTGTCCCACTCTGTGTCAACAGGGGTTTCAAGGGATACTCTTTGCATTTCCATAGGCTGCATGCAGTATTGCGTATATTTTGTAAATGAGACGTATAAGCAAAAAGACATAAGAATAAGAATAAGAATAAGAAAACCTTTATTGTCCCGCACTGGGGAAATTTGCAGTCTTCAGCAGCAGAATTGGAGGGGGAAGGGGGGTGGGGTAAAAGAAAAACAAAGTATTGCATGCAGAGCAAAATAGAGCTGTACACAGTACAGAATGCAAGATTACAAAGGTGGCTGTGCTACACCGTTTTTTTTTCTTTCATGATTGAGCATGACAGCAGTCGGTAAGAATGAGCGGCGAGCTCCTTCTTGCAAGTAGTCTCTGGCTGAAGGAGCTGCTCAGTGCTGTCACTGGAGGGGGTGGGAGGGACTGTCCATCATAGCTTTTAGTTTTGATAGCATCCTCCTGCTGCCCACCTCCTCCACAGTGTCCAGGGAGCAGCCCAGGACAGAACTGGCCCTCCTGACCAGTCGCTCCAGTCTGTTTCTGTCCCGGGCCGAGATGCTGCCTGACCAGCAGACAATGCCATAGTGGATGGCCGAGGCCACCACAGACACATACTTCATGTAACGACACAGACATGTAATTACAAAGCCACACGAGGCATAAGTGCCAGGAATAACAGGACAGTATCGACGTCCATGTTAAAATATTGTGTGTAAGATGCACTTCCACCAATGGGGAATTGGTATGGCATGACAAGCAATGTGCTTTGCGGTCGCCAAAAGGGAACTAGCACACCAGGTTTCACGCGAGACAATGGGGGGAGATGCAAATGGCGTGTGGGAGAGATAATCTCCACGACGCACAAATATTGTCCCCCTTTTGTTGACAGAGGCCATGGTGTCATTCAGCATTCGACCTGACACGCTCAGCAAATCACTTCCTCAAGTGTCAAGAGGAAGTGGGTTTGTTTGCTTATTATAGAGCTGGGGCAAGTAAGGCGGGAGGGAGAATGATGCGACTGACTGATGGTGAAATAGAGTGGGATAGATGGGTGGTCGTCACTAGAAGTAAAACGTCCAAACAGAATGGCACCATTACTTGGTATTCAAAACAAGACGATTCCAAAGGTTTTCGATGCAGTGACAAGGGGATAACATTTCTACTACAATACCGTGAGAAATGCCTCAAACTGCACCCGCTTTCTTGGCGTCAGTCAGTGGTTCTGTGCTTAAGCACGTGGGCCATATATTTCATTGTCACCATGCAGTCAGGAGCTCTGCCTTTCATTTCCTGTGATGTATTAACCACAAATCTTCTCAAATACTCTTCCACGCTCACTTTAGAGCAGCAGATGCTCAAGACAGAACTGTACTATACGTGTTTCCGCTGAGGTTTCTTTGTCTCCAGTGTTACACTGACAGCACAGACCCCGGTGCAAGTCTCTGGGGGTATGGCGAGTGGTACAAAACCCAATGGGACTATTCTGCAATCTCAGCAGAGAGGTTAATCACTTTACAAGAGTGTCAAGTCATTCAAATGCTCCTGATAGTGCATTAATGGCCATCATCGTGGTAATAATCCTTTTGGACAGACAAAAAAAATGTTGTCTGTGTCATAGCTCGAAGAGGAATCTAAAATCAATAAGGCCGCTGTGACGCAAGCACAGATGAGAAGGATGGTTTCCGCAGATTGCTGATGCTCTTAACTGTTATGGCACCCCTTTGCACAGTCAATTAACCGGATTCATTATCCAGTTGATAAGTCTCACTCAGAATCAATTTGGTTCATATCTCTTGGTCTGTTTGAATCTAAGTAAAACCCGCACATGAAAATGTGACACTAATCGCACAGAAATAAATGGAATGTATTAGGTGGACATTTCATTTCAAACTATTCATTCTCACTTTTCATAGTACAGTTCCTATTAGTTGAATGCTTTTTGTCAAAAGTCGGCAAGACGATTTACTGTAAAAGAGAGGGGGCAGTTGGCAAGTCTTTCCATTCAAAAGAAGCATTACAGAGATCCTACCAAGCTGAAAAACAACTGTTTTTTGTTTTACATACAATGGATCAACTTATAACGTTGCAATTGAAGAAGGCCACAAAAAGCTTCATACAATTAAGGTTGGCAATTTTAACAAATGCTGGAGGGGGTCCTAATTTTTCATCAGTGCAACTGGGGGGCACATAGGACCATGCATTTCCATCCATCCATCCATTTCTACCGCTTATCCGAGGTCGGGTCGCGGGGGCAGCAGCTTTAGCAGGGAAGCCCAGACTTCCCTCTCCCCAGCTACTTCTTCCAGCTCTTCCCGGGCGATCCCGAGGTGTTCCCAGGCCAGCTGGGTGACATAGTCTCTCCAGCGTGTCCTGGGTCGTCCTCGGGGTCTCCTCCCGGTGGGACATGCCCGGAACACCTCACCAGGGAGGCATTCAGGAGGCATCCTAATCAGATGCCCGAGCCACCTCATCTGGCTCCTCTCGATGTGGAGGAGAAGCGGCTCTACTCTGAGCCCCTCCCGGATGACCGAGCTTCTCACCTTATCTCTAAGGGAGAGCCCGGACACCCTGCGGAGAAAACTCATTTCGGCCGCTTGTATTCGGGATCTCGTTCTTTCGGTCACGACCCATAGCTCGTGACCATAGATGAGGGTTGGAACGTAGATCGACCGGTAAATTGAGAGCTTTGCCTTTTGGCTCAGCTCCTTCTTTACCACGACAGACCGATACAACGTCTGCATCACAGCAGACGCTGCACCGATCCGCCTGTCGATCTCTCGCTCCCTCTTTCCCTCACTCGTGAACAAGACCCCAAGATACTTAAACTCCTCCACTTGGGGCAAGATCTCCTCCCCGACCCGGAGAGGGCACTCCACCCTTTTCCGACTGAGGACCATGGTTTCAGATTTGGAGGTGCTGATTTTCATCCCAACCGCTTCACACTCGGCTGCGAAACGCTCCAGCGAGAGTTGGAGAGCCCTGCTTGAAGGAGCCAACAGTACCACATCATCTGCAAAAAGCAGAGATGCAATACTGAGGCCACCAAAACGGACCCCCTCAACGCCTCGGCTGCGCCTAGAAATTCTGTCCATAAAGGTTATGAACAGAATCGGCGACAAAGGGCAGCCTTGGCGGAGTCCAACCCTCACTGGAAACTATTCTGACTTATTGCCGGCAATGCGAACCAAACTCTGACATCGGCAGTATAGGGACCGAACAGCCCTTATCAGAGGGCTCGGTACCCCATACTCCCGAAGCACCCCCCACAGAACCCCCCGAGGGACACGGTCAAACACCTTCTCCAAGTCCACAAAACACATGTAGACTGGTTGGGCGAGTTCCCACGTACCCTCGAGGACCCTGCTAAGGGTGTAGAGCTGGTCCACTGTTCCACGGCCGGGACGAAAACCACACTGCTCCTCCTCAATCTGAGACTCGACTTCCTGACGGACCCTCCTCTCCAGCACCCCTGAATAGACCTTACCATGGAGGCTGAGGAGTGTGATTCCTCTGTAGTTGGAACACACCCTCCGGTCCCCCTTTTTAAAAAGAGGGACCACCACCCCGGTCTGCCAGTCCGGAGGCACTCTCCCCGCTGACCACGCGATGTTGCAGAGGCGTGTCAACCAGGACAGCCCCACAACATCCAGAGCCTTGAGGAACTCCGGGCGGATCTCATCCACCCCTGGGGAGCTTTTTAACCACATCGGTGACTTCGACCACAGAGATAGGAGAGCCCACCTCAGAGTCCCCAGACTCTGCTTCCTCCAAGGAAGGTGTGCTGGTGGAGTGGAGGAGGTCTTCGAAGTATTCCACCCATCGGCTCACAACGTCCCGAGTCGAGGTCAACAGCGCCCCATCCCCACTGTACACAGTGTTAGTGGTGCACTGTTTCCCCCTCCTGAGACGTCGGATGGTAGACCAGAATTTCCTCGAAGCCGTCCGGAAGTCAGCTTCCATGCCCTCACCGAACTCTTCCCACGCCCGAGTTTTTGCCTCAACGACCATCGAAGCTGCATTCCGCTTGGCCAGTCGATACCAGTCAGCTGCCTCTGGGGTCCCACAGGCCATAAAGGCCTGATAGGACTCCTTCAGCTTGACGGCTTCCCTTACTGCTGGTGTCCACCAGCGAGTACGAGGGTTGCCGCCACGACAGGCACCAACCACCTTACGGCCACAACTCAGATTGGCCGCCTCAACAATAGAGGCACGGAACATGGTCCACTCTGACTCAATGTCCCCCGCCTCCCCCGGGACATGGGAAAAGCTCTGTCGGAGGTGGGAGTTGAAACTCCTTCTGACAGGGGATTCCGCAGGACGCTCCCAACAAACCCTCACAATACGTTTGGGTCTGCCAGGTCGGACCGGCATCTTCCCCCACCATCGGAGCCTGCTCACCACCAGGTGGTGATCAGTTGACAGCTCCGCCCCTCTCTTCACCCGAGTGTCCAAAACATGTGGCCGCAAATCCGATGATACAACCACAAAGTCAATCAACGAACTGCGGCCAAGGGTGTCCTGGTGCCAAGTGCACATATGGACACCCTTATGTTTGAACAAGGTGTTCGTTATGGACAATCTGTGACGAGCACAGAAGTCCAGTAACAAAACACCACTCGTGTTCTGATCGGGGGGGCCGTTCCTCCCAATCACGCCCTTCCAGGTCTCACTGTCATTGCCCACGTGGGCATTGAAGTCCCCCAGCAGAACAAGGGAGTCCCCAGCCGGAATACTCTCCAGCACACCCTCCAAGGACTCCAAAAAGGGTGGGTACGCTAAGCTGCTGTTGGGTGCATACACACAAACAACAGTCAGGACCCGTCCCCCCACTTGAAGGCGGAGGGAGGCAACCCTCTCATCTACCGGCGTGAACCCCAATGTACAGGCACTGAGCCGGGGGGCAATGAGTATGCCCACACCAGCTCTGCGCCTCTCACCGTGGGCAACTCCAGAGTGGAAGAGAGTCCAACCCCTCTCGAGAGAACTGGTACCAGAACCCAGGCTGTGTGTGGAGGTAAGTCCGACTATATCCAGCCGGAACTTCTCTACCTCCCACACCAGCTCGGGCTCCTTCCCTGCAAGAGAGGTGACATTCCATGTCCCTAGAGCTAGCTTCTGTAGCCGAGGATCGGACCGCCAGGGTCCCCTCCTTTGGCTGCCGCCCAGCTCGCACTGCACCCGACCCCTTTGGCCCCTCCCATGGGTGGTGAGCCCATGAGAAGCCATGCATTTCCTAACCAGATATATGACAAGAACATCAGAGTAAATATGGACAAAATATGCGCATAGGTGCAAAACGTGCTCTTAATATATTTTATTTTTGGTAATACATTTTTCAATATACAGATATGTACTGTATAAAAGAGCCACTATCCTCACTCAAACAACAAAATAACTTTTTTTTTTCAATGCAAAGGGCTTTCCTGCATAAAAATTATCTGGTGAACAATAAACCAAGATTAATTGTAAGAACTAATTTTATGCATTTTCTCACAAAAATCAACTCACTCAGAACTGTAATAATATTGAGTTATAGTACTATGTCTCACACATTATTCCAAATCCGAAAAAAAGTTATTAGGCCAACTCACAGTGGAGCAGAGGGCACTCGTTTTTGGTAATACTGACCCAGTGTCAGCGCAACTCAGAAATGTATGCCATCTAGTGGTTATTGGTGACATTACAACTTGAAACTACAGTCAACTCCTGCATATTTGCAGTTTGGCGCCTTTGGATTCACATAATTGCATATTTTCCTTTCTTTCTTTTTTTAAACAAAATGTTCATAGTTTAGATTTATTTGGGCCATTCGTCGAATAATTTCTTTGCCCATTAACCGTTGTTTGAAGAAAATGCATAATGAATGTTTCTCAGCATTTTTTAAAGATTTATTTGGGTTTGTAAAAAATACTGTATATCTTTGGGGCAGAGGCGGAGGGGGGCGGGTGGGTTGGAGGTCTGGGTAATCAAGGAGACACTCAGTGTGTGGCTGCAGACTGCATGGCCATCCATGATATAAGTAACACAAATGTACTATACCATGTCTGTGAAATTACCAAGCTAATGCAATAACACCCAGATTTGCAGTGTCACATTACAGTAAATACAGATTGACTACCACTGTAATCTGTTTAGGCCACATTACTTTGTCAAGGCTTAGAACAATCCTTTTTGAGGATTAAGTCAAGGCCAAATAGCTTGGCCTTTGGGAGCTGAGCTTCTCACTACAGATGGATGAACTGAGGTCACATACAAACAGCAGCAGATGACGAAAGGGGGAAAACCAATATATTTTCTGTGAACCTTTTCTCCCCACAATGACCCCCTGGGCTGAGACCGCAACATAAATGTGAAACTGCATGTGGCCCATGTTTGAATGCAACAAGACAGATGACCGGCCATTCACGGTAACCAAGTCTGCTGTGTTCGGGGTCATGTTTTCCTTAAATAGTAACAGGGTCACCTTGATAGACTTACACCAGCATCGTCTTGTAGTTGACCTGCACTTAGCTGATGGTAAATAACACATTACAAACTCTCTTTAAAGATGGTTTGCTTACTTATCGAAGTGATCCTCTTAGCAGTGGTAGCTCTTCAAGTCAAAACGATATCCCGCTTCTACCCATACGTCAACAAAATTGCTTTCTTTCATCTCCAAAATGTGTAATAATCACATTAAGGTTTTTTAGATCAGAAATGTGTGAATACAGTAAACATTCCCATCCCCGGAATTCTATGAAAAGGAATATCCTTCACCCGTAATAAAAACCTATGCATTAACATTTTGACTACGATATTACATGTTACCGGAACTACGTAAGCGGAAATTCCACTAGCCGTAACCCGGATGGAGACGTCATGCAGCGGGAGCTTAAATACACGCAACGCCCACCCTATGCGGCGGAAAGACACCTTTTCACTTCGCATTTTTTGATAATCAGATTCGAAACGACGACGTGTAAATGAGTTTTTATTGGCGTGCGTTTTACTGTAATTGCGAACGATTTTAACTTTATTTACTTTCGTCCTGTAGATCATGGCATCGAAAACGAAGAAGAACCCAACAAAACAAAACAACCCAAAATAGACTCATTTTTTCCCAAGACTGAAAAAAATCAACATTAAAATACTGTACATACTATACTGTGTTTTTTAAATCTACACCTGTACTGTATACTGTACTGCTGTTTTTGTTATATAAACAGTTTTTTGACAGTATATTTTTGCATTTTATTGCTTGTGTTGTTACACATGCAGTTTTCAACATACTAGCAGGTTCATAAAGGACATGTACCATGCTCATTTCCCAAAAGAGGAATTTCTGTTATAAGAACAGATTGGACAGCGCAAACATGAGTCCGTACTAGAGAATATTTACTGTATTTGCTTTTATTTATTAATAGAGAGCTGACATGAGTAAATGTTTTTTTAATTAAAAATGACCAATATATAAAAATAAATATTTCTTTTTTTCTATTGACAAAGATTTGACCTGAGTAGATGTTGAAAAAAAAACCATCTCAATATTACAATGTAGTTAGTTTTAATTCTCCACATGACAAAGGTTCAAGCCTCTATTTGAACTGAATGAACAAAGGCAACTGAAGAAAACAAGATCATGCACACCCTGATTCTTATTGAATGAGGTGTTATATGTATTACAGAACAGTTAGCAATATTACAGTCAATATTTACAATACAGTCAGCTGTTAATCTCTATTAGGAATGTAAATGCGATCAAGCATCGATATAAATTGAATCAACAAACGCTAATAAAGAAAACACGAGCAGAGTGGTGTCAAATTATGTTTGCAGACTGAGCCCTCAGGCACCGTGATACCATTTTCAGGCGGATGTCATACTTCAAACAGGTCACAGACACACCTACAATTTTACTAAATAGTTCTTGAATAAACTCACCATAAAATACAGTAAGAGAATCTGACTCGAATTGTTTTGAAATTGAATGTGAGTTGCACATCCAGAAATAATATAAATTAAAATTCATGATAACAAACTCTTGGAAAAAGAGTTAATGAGAGAGTCATTAAATATTTCAGAATTTGGTGGAAAGTCCTTGCCTTCTCTCCGACACACCTATTGTTGCATAGTCAGGACATCAAGCCTTACGTATACATGTCAACATACATCCTGCTATCAGTGGAAACAGCCCTTATCCTCTCTCTGACAGACAGTGCACGGGAGGGGAGTAACCACTGAAGATCCAATTTTCTGGCACCGTATTACACTGGATTGTTTGGAGCTTGAAGATGAATAAATCATTTCAATATGGCGTTGTTGGAAGGGCCAATTAGATGTTGCAGCTCGAGGCTAATCTCACCCAAGAATATCTCCTACTCCTTCCATTAGAATAAGCACAAAGCGGGCAGCGACAATGAAATACTAAACATTAGTGATTGCATTGGTTGCCGCTTCTTATTGCCGCATTTATTTAGACCTGCATCGTGTCGAAACTACAGTGATTCCTTTATATCTGCAATTCAATTTTGTACTGCGAGATTTGTAGCGGGTGCAGTGTGTGCAGCCCGTAAAGGAAAACCCCGCCTGTATATGAACCTCTCTGCCTTTTGTCCATCACTTCACTCTGTCATGATCTTCAACACACTGTTATTACATTATATACGATTATAGCAAATCCTTGTGCAACTGCCACGGGTATTGTGTAGACTAGAGGGATATTGGCATACGCGCCGGGTGTGTTATTTATTTTTCAGAAAGACATTTTGTTGAACTTGGTTATATAAAAAAAAAAGTATTCCACAATATATTGAGCAGGTGTTTAGCGCAATGTCAAACATGCCAGCTGTGGAGACTTGAAATTGGTGCTTCAACTCATTTGCTGAAAGACTACAGTCAAATAACTAAAAATGGATAAATATTTTAACCCTCGCCGTTTCTGTATTGTCGAACTCGGAAATTTGAACAAAATATACATGTAAATTCCCATCAGAGCTCATTTGAACAATGACTTAACATTCTGGGTGACTTGTGTGAATTTGGCTTTCAGGCTCAAGTAGCAGGACTTTGTTTCGGAGTTAAATAATTTGCGCTGATAATCCCAACAGTCATCAATAAATCAAGCAGTCTCTACTTTCTGATGATCGCTGATGGGCCGTGAACACAGATCAACCCAATTAAGCATGCTGGGAACAATACAGAGATGAAGGCACTAAAGTGGGAGTAGGAAAGAGAGCCCAAGATCTTTTAGGGTTGTGGCAGGCTGGATTGATGGGAAGTGGGGATCTTGATGTCAGGCATGTCACAGCGTTTTCGAAATCGGTATAAAGTCAAGTGTGACAAGACATGTTGGTTTTCTCAACCACTGCCCAGTGTGAGGAAGTGTCTGCTCACTGTAAATACTTGATATTCCTTTAATTACCTGTCCCATCATATGCAGGATGTGCTGCTGACCCACATCTATGTGTGCGTATGTATTACTACCACCAAAATCTCACCAACAAACCCTTCCACCATTACATACACACATACACACACACGTTGAATTCCTAAGCAGGGGAGTCTGTCTGCCCTGCACCAAGGGAGTGAATTATTTATCGTAGACCCTTTGCAGCGTGTCAGCGGCTCCGCAGGATGAAATGATATTTATGGAGCCCCATGGGCACAGATGGGTAAGACAGAAGAAGCGAGAGAATTAGGGGTAAAAACTGACAAAGGAGGGGTGAAAGCCGTAAAAACCCACATGTATGTTTATGTACCGCATCAATTGCGTCTTATTGTGAAGGGGAATGACCAAGACGAAGTGAGAAGTGAAAACAAAGCATAGCTTGAGAAAAGTGCCCGCAAGGAAGTATTACCCAGCACAGAATATGGGGCATGTGTGCCACAGGAGGGTAAAAGGGGTGATGGGATGGGATACAGAAGAGCTAGCACCTTAGCTGGGGACTGCACAGGCTGTTGTGCTGCTAATGCCACGATCCAATCTTTTTCTTCAGCTCCGGGTGGACATTTAACCCCATCCAACCATTTTCGAGACACCGACATTGTTCAGGCACCGTGTACATCAGGGGTGTCCAAAGTCGGTCCTGGAGGGCCGCTGTCCTGCCTGTTTTCCAGCTCTCCCAGCTGTAACACACCTGATTGAAATGATCAGCTCATCAACCAGCTCTGGAGCAGCATTAGAACAATCGTGATGATGTGAATCAGGTGTGTTGCTCCTTTGGACACCCCTGGTGTACATGTATGATTTTTCACCAGCAAATTCAAAATGGGTTCACTAGATCACGCAAAACAATTAAAAACGATCTAATGGTGTTTTAACAAATGGCATTTTTATTCCAATTTCAGTGCGAGTTTGTTCGCATTTTTGAATAAGCGCAAGAAAGAGGGATGGAGTGCAGACAGACTATCAGCAAGAAGAGAATGTATTAAACAATAACACAAACACATAAAAAGAAAAGAAAATTTCAACCATGAAATCTGCATCAACCAACCCTTCCTATCGATGCCTTTCCCGTCAAAGGATAATGTGGTGGCGTGGGAATCTACAGCCTATTCGTGATCCAATTCAATCAGTAGATGCATTTCAAATCGATACATTTTTTTGGACATATTTTTCTTCCTGTGTGACTACTTGAAACTGTTAAAGCAGTAAAATGATCCACATAATAAACAAATTACAGATCACTCAATTTCATGACATTTTATGAATGACAACAACATGCAAATGTTTCTCAGGCCAACAAAGAAACTAAAATACAAGCCTATTGCAGTAGCGGGATGAAGTGTGCCTTGGCTCAAAAAAGTTTGAAAAACACTGCTCTAGTCAATATCTACGGTCTCCGTAGCTAGTACCAATCGAAGAAGCACCCACGCTCACCCATCCAGCATTCAGGATATTTGCCATCAGGACTATTCACCACAATTCTACAACACTAAAGTGTGCAATAACCAATCCAGATTCTAACATAGGGTACAATACAAAATGAAATTGTAACACATCTGAGACTAAAAACAACAACAACTATTCAGTAGTTAGAACAATGAGTCAAGTTTTTCAAATATTGAATGCAAGATGTTTTGGGCACCATATGGTGTCGATAAACTGGTATTTAAGTCTTCTCCATTTACTATTTAGGGCAAATTTTATTTATTTTCCAGGAAATACATATTCCCCCAAGCCGCTATCCTGGCAATACATCATCTTTAATGGGGAGCAGAGTGCACTGCACCTCTCCAAACACACCCGCTCTCAGAGTAGTGCACAGACGACTGAGTGAATTTCCGAAAGTGGGCCTCATCACAATCAGGCGAAAATATGAATGGAATATGGCAAGAATTAGCCCACTACAAAAAAATTAAGTAGTCTAAAGGTGGTTGGTCAACAGTAATGCCTGCATTGCAAGAGGAGTATTAGTTTACTACACTTACATTGCATTAACATTGAATGAAGGTTAATGTAACTATGAATAGCGCTTTGTGGTAGCACCTTCCACAAACTATGTATTAACAGTGCACTGCTGGAGGAGCAACTTTGCACATTACAATGGTCACCAAAAAAAAAAAAAAAAAAAAAAAAATTAAATATGTAAAACAAAGCTATAATTGTCAATATTGATCGATATGAAATACATTGAGAAATATTTTTTAGCCATATTGCCCATCCTAACTCAGCACATTCTGTTTAAAAAGGCACTTATTTAATCTTTCTATTGGCCAGTTTATTTAACTTTTTGATCGTTGAATAGACCTCTTGTTAAAGGTTTTGTATTATATGGTAAAATAAAAGTATCTAAATTCAACCTTTTTTCTCCGGGTCCTTATTTTTTCATAGAAAAAAAAAGAAATGTAATACACTTTATATCGACACTTACATTGTGATATATTTTTTCAGTCATACCGCCGAGCCTGAGATTCTGCAGTCATACCAAATCAATCCCTGAAAGAGCCTTTCGCCAGCGGAAAAATACATTATTTCCAGAGCAAAGGGCTACATGCTCTAAGCAGACCATAAGAAGCTAATCAATACTTTTATCTGTAGCAGATTTGACAATTGCAAGCGTCTTCCGACTGGACTCCCTCAACAGAGCATCCAACAGCAGCAGCGCATTCGCAATGTTGCAGTTCAGGTTCTGACCAGAACAAACTGATGAGAGTGTAATACAGTACTCCAATTCTAAAGTCTACATACACTGAGTCACAGTCAGCTAGAGAACAAAATCTAAAATTCTCTTAACTGGTCTAAAATCACAAAATGATTTAGCTCCTGAAAACATTCACGAATTGCGAATGGAAGGTAAACCCAGTGAGGCTCTGAGGTTCTGCAGACTCAAGTCAATAAGTGCAGCCCCAAAGAAACAAGGTGAAGTCACAATTAGCTATCATGCCGCACAAAAATGAAGACACTGCATGGAGAATTGAAGTCAACTCCAAGTGTGAATGTTGAACATATTTTTTCATGCTTATTAAGCTTGCCCCTTTATTGTTGTTTGTCTTGTTGTACCGTATGTTGTTATAGCAATTTTAGGAAGCTGTATTTTATTTTTGTACTTTGTTTTTAAACTATCGTTTAATCTACTTTTAATCATGTAAAGAACACCCAGCTACTTTATGAATGAAATCCGTTATATGAATAAAGCTTCCTTGGCTTGCCCGTATTTCCTCCCTGGGCAACCTTTCGATTCATCACCTCCTCTGCTCTTTCCAGCAGCAGATCAGTCAGCACAGGCCTACACACTTTCAACCCCAGAGAGTGAAGTACAAGGAATGGTGAAAGGAGATTTGTCTCCATCATTAGATGGAAGTCAGTGGGCAGAGAGTGCACCTGTGTGTGGTGGGTCTGAGCGTGAGACGATGGCAATGCAACAGCTGTGGGAGTATTGGGATTTGGTTCATGACAAAATTAATTGATGCTATGGCGCCGGCAAGCTCCGATAAGGCTGCTTGCTTCCTGCATATTCCATGTATGTTTTAGTTTGTTAGGCACATCATGCTTTAAGTGCGTGTGACAGAGATTACACAAAGATACTTGTGAGGGGTTGGGCAATCACAGCATCGTCGGAATATGCCGGTGGCGGATTCAAGTTACTACAACGAAACTGCTGAGCAACATACTGAAACCCACTGCAAGAATGCATGAAAACTAAGAAAGTGCAGCACTAGTTCGCTCACTCTTAACCATCAACCGTTTTGTGTCTTCATTGGGGACATGTGTCATGCTATTGTGTAGGCCACTGTGTGCGCTCAAACACGGGCATCTGTGTGCCATGCGTTTGCATTTTTTATTTACCCACAGAATTGCTTTTTATGTCGGAGTGTGTGTGCACATTTAGGCATGCAAGATGGAGAGGAGCTCCCGGCTTGAGACGGGGGAGGGAGGGGGTCTGCCGGCACTTCAAAGCGGCTGTGGCTGCGTGAATGGTTGGCAGACTGAAAATCCCCAATGGGTGAGCAGACCTCAGATTTGATTACAAAGCCAATAAAGTGAGCTGCATTTTTGCGACGTGAATGGCGTTTAAAACTTGATCAGACAAGTGATTATTTTACTATGGCCAATAAGACACCAATCAGAGGTATTGCATGAGTGAAAGATGTTAAAAAGAAGCTACATGAGTACCCTTGCAAATCCATACAATTTGTCAAAGTCAGATTATGCCGTGGACATTGTGCTCTTCGAAATGAAAACCATTTGGCCATCTCTGCCTTTTGCACCATACACCATTCTCACCAGTGCTCTGGCATAACATTACAACTATTTTCCAACCCAACGAAAGCACCACCTATGCTTCGCCTTGCAGCAAAGCGAACGTATATCTTGCCCCAGGGACACCTGCTCTCAGAGAATGTGTCTGTCTATTTCAGGGCTCTGATTTCCAGCCAATAGGACCACCATTAATTACAATGGAATGGGCTGCTAATGGTTCCCTGTACCGCTTTCCAACCTCTAACCCCCCGCCGCACACTCTCTGTCCTGGGTCTCCATGGCGACCTGTAGCTGAGTGTCGAGGGGCTTTTTTACCAGGATGACGTATGGTAATTGGAAGGCGGGTCTGACCCTTGTGCTTCCTGCATCACTTGACAAGGCGCTGTGCTGATTAATCGACAATATTTCTGACATTACTGACAATTTCAGCAAGGGGTGAATGGCCGTACCGTGCCAGACGACTGTATAATGAAAGAAAGCCTGAGAGTGGTGGGGCGTGTTGTGTGGACATGCCGTAAATAATTGCACAAAAGTCTTTCAACAGGACAAGGAGTGACACATTTACGGTGCATACGTGCAGGGTCATAGTGTGTGCAATCGTAGCACGAAACTATCCAACAGTCATCTCCCCAACAGCTTAACTCAATTTGTAATACCATTCTTTTATGGACATATTTCTTGTAGCAAAATTGCAATTAGATGGGGGGCCATCTCACAGACTCCTAATACAAAGAGACTGACTCGAAAGGAACTATTGAAAGAAAAAAAAAAACGATGCGGTAGCTTCAATTTCTCACTTTGAATAATGGCAGTGAATAAATATGCCCACATGGTGTCAAAGCACAATTGCGTTGCATGCATTATCAAAAAGAACAAAGGACAATGTTAACATATCAGTTTATTCAAACATTTACGCAGAGGAGGAGCTTATCCTTATCTCATCACTTCGAACAAATACAGTTGAACGGGCTCAGCTGCCTCCAAAAAGAAAACAATAAGTCTTGCCTGTATCCCCTGACAACATCTGAGGGCATATGACATCTAACAAATTCAATATGAATGTAAATTAAGCGCAAAAGGCAATGCGTGCGATGGAAGAGAAACAAAGGAAAGGCATAATCCTCCTGAGTATATTTTGGAGAGGCTTACTTGAAGCCAATATATCATAAAAAATTCCCCACGACCACTTTTCAAGTGAAACGCAGGGTGAGTCTCGGTAACATGATAGCAAGCTAACATTTCCCCAGCAAGGCGGGATGATGCGAGGAGATGTACATATCTCATTTCTATCTTGAGAGGGGGGTTTGTGTGCAAGGTCAAACATCTCCGACTCATCTCCTGAATACAGGTACAGTATATGACACGGCAGATATAAATATCAGACCCCACCCTTTCAGGAAAAGCCCTATTACTTTTTGGTTCGGTATTTTTGAGAGGTACTGAAGGTAAGCCTACACGGTACCTCGGGGTTTCATGAATCTTTCCCCTTTTTCCATTTACACACCACCTCAATGGTTGCCGGTCGCTTCCCTTCTTTATCCCAATGCCCTTTTCCACATATGAATTAGCATTGGTTCGATCAATAGGATGACAGAAAGACAGATAGCCTCTGGTCGGGTGGTAGGACACCACCAGAGGAAGAATAGCAAACAAATTCCATCTGAGGCTTTTCCCAACTTCTAAAAGCTGAGGCCTTCTATTTCCGTGTCCTCTTATAATGTCATCTTTTGTCTGAAGTAAAAAAAAATAAGCAGACTGGTGTTGTTTCCTCTGCATAACCGTGAATGCAAGCTGAAAAGGGTTCTCCATTATTAATCAGTTAGATATTTGTGTTTTCTCCATAAAGATATGCTCCGGTTCAATGACACCGGATCGAGGTAAACATGAAGTCTCATCCCTTGCGCCAGGCCTGCCATCACTTCGGTTAATATGCTGTCACACTGAGCAACAGCTTTAAACTACTGTACTTAATGAGCTCACAGACACAGCGATGGAAATCGACAGTTTAAGTGTAGATAAACATAATCCTACAGGAGAGGAGAGCAAATGTGATTTCTCTGCTTGTGTTTTATTCATGATGCTTTGAGGAAGAACTACAGCCATGACATATCACACGAAATTGACGCAACGTGTGATATGCGATTTGGTGTTGAAATATGGCTACTCCCCAGCCACCCCCATAACTACACTGAAAAAAAATGACGTTGAATATATCCATCCATCCATCCATTTTCTGAACCGCTTTATCCTCACTAGGGTCGCGGGGGTGCCGGACGCTGTCTTCGGGCAGTTGAATTGGTTGCCACAATCGCAGGGCACGCAGAGACGGACAACCATCCACGCTCACACTCATACCTGGATAGAGCGTCCAATCAGCCTGACATGCATGTTTTGGAATGTGGGAGGAAACCGGAGCACCCCTGCAAACTCCACACAGGAGGCCGGAGCTGAGAACCCGGTACCTCAGCACTCCGACGTAACCACTGGACTTCGAAAAATGGATACACATACATTTTTAGATGTTGAGTCTACTTCGAAAAATGTATTTGCATCTAGATGAGTTTATTTTGCGCAACCACTTAATTAAATAAAATTGCGTAAATTCAACAAAGACTTTTTTTCAGTCGAGGGGAAATTTTTGATATCCGTCATCTTTCTGGCATTTTCACATGCAAGCAGTACTCTGAGAACCCTTGATTACATGTATATTAAAAGAGTAAATGTACAATGTAAGGGCGGCCCGGTGTCCAATGCACTCTCAACAGCTCCGGCCTCCCTGTGTGGAATCTGGCCAGCGTGGGTTTTCTCCGGGTGCTCCGGTTTCCTCCCACAGCATGGCACTGATAAGTCCCTAGGTATGAGTGTGAGCAATTCTGGCAACCAATTCAGGGTGTCCCCCGCCTACTGCCCGAAGACGGCTGGGATAGGCTCCGGCACCCCCCGCGACCCTAGTGAGGATAAAGCGGTTCGGAAAATGGATGGATGGAAATGTACAATGTAAGTGAATGCACTCTCAACAATGATCTGGTTTAAGTAAAGTGCATTTGATTCTTATAGTCAACATCAAAATCATGACTTTCACAACATAACAAGCAAACATGGCCGGGAAGTAATTGTTTATCATATCGTGACGCATAAATCGGATGCGTCCGGATGAGTGTTCATCGTGCTGATGCATTGCATAGATATCCGATTTATAACAACATATGAAATTATGTGCGCCTCTTATTTTTATTATTATCCCAACATTCTGATCATGAAAACTTGTAAAGCCGAGAAAATGCCATACTGACTGTCTTCAACTGCTTTCCATTGTTTGCTGTGCCATTGTTTGCTGTGCCACATTCTTTTATCTTGAACGACATATTCGTAAATTGGTTATACTGACCCACCTTACAATTATATCACACTATTAACACAGCTGACACTCCTATTACCATCCCAATTCCACACTGTGTGGTGGAAAAATGAGAATTTTGACTTCCAAGTCAAATCATGACGCACTGAAGTGATTCAAACTGCCTGGTAGAAATAAGGCTTAAGTAAGTCTCCTCACAGGCTGTTCATCCGTTTTGCTCATCCATTAGTTGTTTTTTTTCATATGTTTCACTTATGATGGGAGGATTAGTATGGCATTAGTGCATTTCAAATGCAAAATGTACAGGTTTAGGACATTATCCGCAACCAACCCATACACGTGTTCACAAATGTCACATGGAGAGTTTCTCGTCACATTACGTAGCTGCAAATCATGAAGTGACGAATAAATGTGTCAGCTCGAACATGTTTCTGGTATGCATCTCACTGGAGTGAGGCCAGAACCTAGCCGTATCTGTTGGCGGTGTCCTTATGAATGACAAATGATTATCATAAATGGACAGCAAGTAAATATTGCTACACTCCATAAATGTGACTGATGTTGCGCATTTAAGGATTGTGCACCTAAAGTATAAAGGACAGATCCGTATATCAAGTGTACACATTGTCTTAATATTTACTCTGATCAAATGAGGGATGCAAAGTAAAAGTGACAATCAAACGGAGAATGTTATGAATAAAACACGGCTTTTCCCACTTTGTACGCAGAAGGCAATCAACAATAGCGCCAAGACATCATTTTAGTCTCACAGTCTCCTCTGAACTTGTCATTCATTCGTCACCGTTCGCAGGTTTGTGTCAGGGGAGGCAAAACAAGCTTAAGTCCTCATCCAAACACAGATAACGGCAACAAAGCATTGACACCGACACATTAAACTATTCAACACCGCCTCTTTTGCCGGCAGGTGCAGTCGCCTGTTTGATGATGACTATTTGGGAGGGAGTGGGCAACACCATCGTGATATATGCACACCTGCCATGGCTCCCGGCGAGCAGCCTCACAGCTTCAAGTGTGTGTGTGTGTGTGTGTGTGTGTGTGTGTGTGTGTGTGTGTGTGTGTCGGGGGGAGGGGAAAACAGGGTATGGCACAACAGGGTGAAGGTACATGGTTGTATAGGACACCTAGGGGGTAATGCTAGGGGGAGGGGAAAATAGGGAGCAAAATAGCTCGAGCGCTGTATACATTATTAATGGGAGTTTGGTGTGCGGAGAAAGAGATCTAATGTGGCCGTCAAGGTTGTAGTGCGTGTGTAATCGACAAAGACAGATCCTCTGGCTGCGCCTCTTAAGTCTCCCCCATTCCTGGTCTGATATTTTCACAGAAACAGACTACGACTGTATCTCAACAAGACGATACATGGGCCAGACATGCACAACAGGTCTTACAGAAGTTGAATGTAAACAACAAAGGAGTGCCCGTTTGTTGATGAAGTGATTGTAAAATGAGGATTACTAAATGGCATTAGATTCTTACTGGTGTTTTGCAGTTGAAAACATAGCCTATTGTTGATCATTCCAGCAAGGAAATGGGCTCTGCTTCTATTCGTCATTCTAATGATTAATATTTATAAGTATCCACAATATACACATACGCTAAAAATGAGCCAATAATCACTGTTGTTAAAACAATTTTTAGGCCATTCCGATGAGGAGCTAAGAGTGCCGAAATATTTTTATAGTTTCCATCTCCAAGTGTGACTTCAGAGCCGCACTCACTGTGCATGTGTAAGATTACTTTCCTCTAATCTTATTCCACTAAAACATGGCTTCTCTGGGATTGCCTTTTAAAAAGAAATGATGTGATATGTCCCATTGGAACTAAGGGAAACAATACCATTCACAAAAGACCCACTGAAGCCTATGGGACAGAGGGCGGGACACATTACGTACTTGAAAAGAATACCTGGGGAAGTAGATCTAATAAGAGAAAACCTCTGGGCCAATAGTAGCGAGGGTGCTCCAGATAACCATGCCACCATGACAAATCTAATACAATTACGTACGGAGGTGTTGGCGGGGTTGACAAAGAATGATGAGGCCAACGTCAAACACCGTGTTGATAAATGGAAAGCAGGGAGCAGCTGACCAGAGGAGTCGCAGCGAGGAGAGGGAGGGTGTTATTGATTGCTTGGCCAATGTTTCCATTGAAAGGAGGGATGGCCGGGCAGAGTTCGACCCGCGGGCAGTAGCTTTAAGTCTCGTGCCCCTTGAGAAAACGTCAACTAGCCTCCAATGAGCTAGCCATTGGTCACGCTGCATTTTTGATTGACACCCACAAGTAGCTCCTACAACCAAGATCCACTCTCTCCCATCCCCCTCCTATAAACGCAACAATGCGTCCGGGGCTGATTGAAATTCAAAAGCGAGCACCAATGCCACAGGGAGGGAAGGCAACGGGCAAGCGGGGCAATGGTGGGGAGGTGTCTGCTGGGGTTCGCTAGGGCCCTATAAAAAACAGACGCTAAATCACTTAACAACCACTAAATTAGTTGTCTGTGAATCTGCTGGGACACCGGACTAAGAAAGATCACAGTCTGTGTACACAGTGTGAATCTTTGCTGCCTTGTTGGTTGTGACCATAAATAGATCACGAGAGGCTAAATGGAGTGCAACAAAAGGGAAGACATCCAATATTGGCTATAATTGTTTCCACACACAACAATGCAAATAAGTAACGGCAAGGACATATCAGACACCATTCGATGCAAGAATGCTAATATGGAATATTTATTGCCAAAGTGACAGCACAAAGCACAATTCCGTAGTGCTCCCCCTGCTCGCCAGTGGAACGACTGAAATCAATTTATCTGAAACGAGGGAGTGAGGCTTTGACGAAGGGGAGGAGGATGCTGTGTGTGCATTTTATTGTGTCGAACGGATTGTTTCCATCAGGATTTATCACCACGTCTGATCTCATTTCATTTTCATATGCTGTTAAATCCCAGGTAAGGCAGACAGTCTGGTTGATATTGGGAAGAAGGCCAGACCAGTCAGATTGGGCTCCTGGAATTAATCTGAGAAAATCTGCAGCGCTAACCTGATTAGTTCTGCCTTAATCTAGGAGCTAACCAAAGATCACTTGCAATAATAAGCACCAAATTTGGCCATAACAACATCTGACCCAATAATGAAATGCAGCTATTCTGAAAGTGTGACGTTTATGTCTAAAGAAAATAATATAAAGAAGTGAGATCTGAATTTAAACGTTAATGTAAAATGCTAATTGAATTGTCTTTGCAAAGAGCGGGATTGGTGGTAGACAAAACCTCAATCTCAACTACATAACCAATCATCACAGAATGCAGAGCGGCTCAAATACGCTTATGGTCTGTTCTCAAGGACAAAACAACTTTCCCCCGGCGGGCTTCTCGGATGACAACTTAAGTAACACCGTCTGGCTGCGAGTCACGCATGCATTCCACACAGAAAATGAGGATGTCGCTGCCAAGCGGGGTTAGTTAGAAGAAAACAAGACGTACAATGCACTCTGTAGTATGCTCTCCATTGCTGACTTGACTGTTTTCATCAAAAGCCAACTTATCAAAACTCACGCACTTCAATTGTGAATTGTGTGCTTTACTTACGCAGTTCTTCATTTGATGATTCTCAATCAAACCTATTTGGGCTACCTCTTAACTACTTTAAACCAAAAAAAACAAAACTGTTTGCTTTAACAGCCCGAAGACAGTTTGGTCAATTAGGAAAAGGATGAAGATTTCGGATGCTCCTGTGCAAGTACAGTTCATATCCTGACGTTATTGGAACAAGTGCAAGGCTCGTTCAGAAGTGGAAGAAATGAAGGGAGGCCCACGGACTATTTACTGAGCAGGAAGAGACATGAGTCCCAGGCTTCCTAATGGTTTCCCGCATTTCACTCAATTACTTCCCCTCAGGAAATCATATTGTTGTTAGAGGAAATCATATTGTTGTTAGAGACTGACGCTGGGTTGATTCATAAAAAAACAACAACAACAACAGATACTGTCTTAATTTTATCAAGTGTGAATGGATAAACTGTGTTTATTGCTTAATTCTATGGCAATATTATTTGAATGATTGTTTTCACATTTTGGCTTACAAAAGAGTGACGTGTGGTTCATCACGTGGATGATTCATTTGACCTCATTCATAAGGACAATTTATTCCCAAACATTCACTGCAACTTTAGATGCGCTTACAACTTAAAACAAGTGATGTCTTGATTTAAGCCTCCCGCTAAGCCATGGATGAAACAATCTCATCAATTGATCCTATGAAAACAAACTGACAATCTCATCCAACTCTTAAACGCCAGCTTCCCAAAAATATTCATTAAAGAGGATTTGAATGGATTCTTAGAGCTAATTGGAAACACAGTATATTCAAAACCGTCAAAACCTCCTCGTACAACTCTGGAATTACTTATGAGAAATATTTAATACAGCTAAGCTTCTCTAGCGCACATTGCAACGCATCTATGTATGAGACTGGTAGGAACACAGTCCAGAAAATTCACAACAATGTGCCGTTTTGAAGTCTTGTTTACTTGTGCATGCCACTATTTGTTTGGAGCCAAGAGGGGCCCAGCATCACCTTTGCTTTTAAATTCATGAGGGGGAAAAAATGGTCACGGGATGGAGATGGAGGGCTGAATTTGGAGCCAAGAGGGTGGCAACTGTGGGGAACAAAGAAAAAAAAATGTGTCGTAAAAATTAGGGGCAGGGGGGTGCGGAGGGGGGGAGACCTTTCAACATAATCAGTGCTGCGGTCAAGCTCTGAGATTTCTTGCATCCCCTATAGTTCCCCATACAGAATACTTGAACCTCTGACCCCACCACCGCCGTGGTAGTTTGGGGCCAAGACGGACGTGTCCGTGACATAGCACTGGCCTCACCAGGCTAGGAATGCAGTGGCACTGGTGTGGTGGTGGGGTGGTGGGGTGGTGGTGGGGTGGTGGTGGGGGGGGTTAAGGGACAGGGAAGGGGAAAGGGGAAAGAGGGGTGCCACTGATTCAGACATGATTGGATTAGAGCTTCATTATTGAGTCCCTTGTCAGTCTGCAACAAAGAGCACCCCACAGGCCAACAATGGCTAATAAAAACTGCAGCCTTTATATCTCCCAACCACTCCCGACATCTTCTTTTGAAGGCAGAGGAAAGTATTTAGTTGTCAGAATAATTAACTGCTGTCCAGGAATTAACAGCAGTGTCAAAACCAACCACAACGATGCTGCTGTCACACCTGCTTAATTTGATCATGTAAAGCTTGTTTTTATTTAGATGCAGTATTGCACAGCATATGGTATAAACAGAATGCAGTACGTACTGTATTTCAGGAGCCACGTTGTTTTGAATAAGTCTACGTGCATGTGTATGGGTGTTTGTTATTCAGCAGGTGTTCTGACATGACATGCATATAAAATGCAGGTGCTCATTTTAGAGTACTCTGGATAATTAAGGTGTAAACATGAAAAGAGGAATCTTCACATTCCTTCACAATGTTATGCATCATGGTCATTGCCAAACTCTAAGTACCGTATTTTTGGGACTATAAGTCGCTCCGGAATACAAGTCGCACTAATGAAAAAAATACATCATGATGAATAAAATAACATTAGGGATGGGCACTGAACCCTGGAGTTAAACTGGCCCCGGGGTGAATTGTGAAAAGACTGCTGTGTCTACAAGATCCACCCTTAACAGTTCAATTTGTGAGATTTAGGCAATTTTGCACCTTATACCTAAAATATAGAAGTACAGTAATCCCTTGTTTATCGCGGTTAATGGGGCCCAAAACCACCCGCGATAAACGAAAATCCGGTAAGTAGCGACCAATTAACATATACTGAATATATAAAAAAAAAAAATTTTAAATTGCCCCACGTGGGCCTTTGCGCTTGAGCAGAGCGCACTAACACACACACAGGCCAGCAATCCCTCTGTGTGCAGCAGAAGCATTTATGATTAATCAATTAAGGTTGTTCAAACAATTAAGGTGCTGCTTTCGCTCTTATAAGTCAGTCTCTCTCTCTCTCAAATTAATTTTTTTTTTTTTTTAAAGAGTATGTTTGAAAAAATCCGCGATGCACCGAAGCCGCAATAAACGAACCGCGAAATAGTGAGGGATCACTGTAGTTCCAGTTATCTCCAGTGACAATGGAGCCAACACTCCTTTGACTAAATAGGAGAAGGTAAATGAAGAGACAAGTTAAACTGTTCATCAGTGTTCATCTCCCTGTGTTCTTGATGGGGCACTTCATTAAATATCACTTGGTAGCAGGTGGCTCGATCGCACTCCATTACTGGCCCACCACACCAAAACCTCTGCCATTGCCGGCTCTGCCCCATCCCCCACTCTAAACACCTCCCCGGAGTATCATATGACATCTGTGTCTCAAGGTCCTGTGATGGAATGCTGCTCGCCTGCTATTCCTCCGCAGGTGCTCCCTGCTGGCAGCCATCAATTTTGCAGCCATGCTGGTGCTGTTCATGAGTGACCTATCATGGGCTGGGAGCAAGCAGAGGCAACAAAGGCACGCATAATCAAGACTTGAGTGCCAGTGGAACAGGAATCAGAGACAACCGGTGCAGTTGCTTTCCATCACTGCCGATCATACACACATCAAGCCAGGTGAAAATCTTCACCTCCAGCAACCATAGCTCTGTCCCCACCTCCTTATCCATTTCACCAAGCTTATCCTGCTCTTCCTCCTCCATATCAGTCACAGAAAGGTCATGTCTGCATTTAGACACCTCAAGCCGAGAGGTTGCTTCTCAAAATTTCTGTCTAAAACAACCCTGAAGTCCAGTTATATAGTATGACTGTTTGGGGTGATACCGGTACTGGACCAACGAAAAGTGTATGCCAATACCGATCCACTTGAAGTCTAGCGATAGAAAAATGAGTATGGTCGTCATATCACCTACCTTGCCATTTTTTTACTCTCATCATTTGTCATCTGCAGCAAGCTGCACATTATACGATTGTCAGAAAACTGTGATTTTACGGACAAATGCTTTCACTGAGCAATTTTATGCCACACAGCTCCCACCAAGGGGAAGACGGAACAACATTATCAGGAAGTGAATCATATACATCATAAAGTCGTCATTTTATATTAAAGATGCACGCTGCACAATCAAATACAGGAGTCAATGAAAATAAATACGGATAACTACTGCTTTGGGAAAGAACACACTCAACAACATACCCATAATCAATCATTTATTATTTTTTAAGCACCTCAGGGAAAACTGGGTATTCCCTATACTATACAAGCAAAGCAGTTTGCATTTTGACCTCATCGTACAAGAAGAATTACAAAACTCAGAATCAAAGAATCTAAAGTTTTTCCTTTAATTCTACAGTGGTGACAATCCCAAAAAGGTTCGTTGAGAGGCTTATGGCACTTGCAGCTGCAAAGATGGAAGGTCAAGGCCAGACGTCGGAACAACGAGCTAGCAGTCGCAAGATTAGCAACGAGCTTTGACTACTGCCTGCTAAACACGTTGCGGTTTCGTTCCGAAGTCAGGAATCAACTCGTCCCAATGGGGGTGAATAAACAAATGTTCTTCCAAGTATCATACTCCGAAAAAGATTACGAGGAGCAATTATCAGAGGGAAGGATGGAGAAGGTATACTGCTTACTAAATTAGCGTACTGATCGTGAAATACCGAATTAGGTAGGTGCTTGGGTGTAGAATACACTTCACAGAGGTATTGCTGGAACCCCGTTAAAACGGAGCGTATACAACCTTGAACAGCAAAATACTAGGTCATTTAGTGTATAAAATAATGCTAGACAAACAGTTAAACAGGGAATGGGCCGGCATTCCGGACGTCACCTAGGAGGTTGACCAAGATTAAAAGCATATTAATATTGAAGATAATCCATTGAAAAAGATTATGCATATAGTTTATTGAATGTACAAATGTGATTTTTTTGGTTTGAAATCTGCACAACAAATGTTCAGAAAATTATAACGTAAACAACAGTGGATCTTTTTATTTTATTTTTTAATCACTTTTGAAATCACCGAAGCCAGTTCAGTAACGCATGACTATATGTTAAGCACAAGTGAAATGACAAATCCACAAGCTACTGTTTTGTAATTCTATAATCCTTATAGAAGCCCACATATGTCCCTGAAGGCCTGATATTTTCCTTACAAGTAAAAAGCACTCATAAAGGTTGTAATGATTTCAGACTTCAAGGGGCAATTATAATTCTGTGGCCTGTCCAAGTTTCACCTCACATTAACATTTGAGCACAAAAGAAATGCCAGCGTGTTTCACGGTGCTGCTGGGTGACTCGTTTGCTCAGTTGGAAAGAAAGCCACAAAAGCAGACTCAAAAGAGAGGACCAATTTTATGACAATGTGGCAGGATAAGAAAACGATGTGGAGCGCTAATTTCACATTTTGAGCTGGCTCTTGACCTCTGTCAGCTTTAGAAGAACTCAGAGTTGAGATGAGACCTGCTCAGGACAGTCAGTGGAGCAAGAGCCAAAAGGGGGTGCTCCGTACAAGCAAAAAGAAACATTGATATAATGCTGTAATGCTCAAAGATTGGTTTCAGCTCCAATCTAGCTCCAGAAACAAGGGTTAATACTACAGTCAAACCTCGGTTTTCGTCTCTGTTCTCGGCCAAATCGATTTTCGACCAAAAATTTATTTTTTTATGCCTCGGATTACGACCGAAAATCGCTTCTCGACCAAACTGAGTGCACTTGAATGCGCCACTTGACTCCTCTCGCCTTCCTTACACGAGGAAGTGACGCTTCCTTGGGTAGACGAGGAAGTGATGCTTCCTTGTGTAGCATTCCATTGTGAGCAGACGTGTTCAATAAAGATTTTATTTTTTTAAAAGAGCGTGGTTTCGGTTTTCGAACAGCCTTCTGGAACGGATTATGGTCGAAAACCGAGGTATGGCTGTACAATAAAAGCAAGGGGAGCATAAACAATATCTGGGAAATTTAGGAAAGTTGATGTATTCATCAGAAATTGAAAACTGCTATTTGTCTAATAGCAACAATACAGACTGTTGTAGTTCATAGCTAAGACTCATCTGGAATGCCAATGCTCTTGGAGGAAAAGGGGGAAAAAAACACAACCTAAATGCTATACTCAATTCTAGAAATCAAAATTCTGAACAAACCAACCCCAAACTGCATGCCCGACAAATTCCTCTCGTGTCCTAATCTGTCTTTTGGTTTCAATCTTTACAGACGTTTACAATCAAATTCAACATTTATGGTTCAATCCTAATTTTTTTTCATATAAAATCAGCACAAAATTATTTGCATATGTAACAGGGACTATGTCTATTTTATAATCAGAGATGAAAGTGGACTTTCCTGAAAATACAAATGCGAGCATATTTTATATGATTTGTTGTTTTGTTTTGGGTTTGTTTGTTTTTGTTTTTTTTGGGGGGGGGGGGGTTCAAATCAAGGAGAGAACTTCTGTTCAAGCCCAGATGTGGAACACTGGTTTGTATAAAAAGCCATCCATGTCTCAAGTTGCCAAGAGCCACAGGCCGGGTACAAGACGATGGCAGCCAGCTAGATTAAGCGGCACCCACAATCGACTCTCTGTGACTGAGAGCCTCCACACCCTTCCATCACATGAAGAGCTGCTTTGACCGACTGAAGCCTGAAAAGTTCTTTGTGTAACATAGTTGATAACTGTACTGAATGAGCGCGAATGCAGTCTCCCATATAAACACACTCCACCACATTGCAGATGAGCTGACAAATGACTGAACATTTGAAATCTATTTTGCGCTTTTGATGGGTACGGCATCAATTAGTTCTCTTAATCACTCCATCGGGAATGCTGTTTCATTCTTGCATTGCTCTTGGAAGCGCAAGCTAGTTAACAGCTGCACTATAATCACAAAATTGCGCCTTGAGAAGATTTTCAGGTGAATTAATCACAACCTGGACATCCTCCAAAAAGACAGCAGAGAATAAATTAATGCCTGAGAGCTGCAGGATGCTGGCACTCCAGGTAAGGCGCAATCAAATAAAGGTTATTAATCAGTTAAACTGCCATAATTTGTGACCTCCAGGATGGAGACTCTGCTCACTATTACATTAACTACAAATGACCTTATTTGCAGTTTTAGCTCACAATGAAATGATGATCTGGTCAAGTGTTGCCAACCTACTGAGACATAAATGCTTGTGATATGGATGTGATCTATTTGAGACGAACTGCTGGCATCACTGCTCATTGGAAGCAAGTTGTGCTATTTTGCCTAATTTTCTTCAAGACACAATTAGTTAACCTCGTGCAATCAGCTACAATACCTATCTATTCCTAGTCGCTAAGGAAACAAATATCAACAAACGCTTAAGAATGTCAAAATAAATCTGGTTCCATCCGTTCAAACTCCTGATTTCAAACTCCTCTTTGAGTGTGTTTTGTTTGTTCTGCTGCCACGTGTCAGCTCCAAGGAAGGCTCTTCTCTCCCAGAAGTCATTAAGCCTCACCATTTGTCAATCACAGCAAAACAAGAAAGCTTGGTAAGCACAACAGCAGCGCAGCACAGCACACACAGACAATTAAAAAGTACCGTATTTTCGCGACTAGTCCCCGTAACGGGTGCTATTTCTGTATTTTACACATACACAAAGCGCACTGTATTATTGGGCGCAGCCAGGCATGGCAAAACATACGCCAGCTTAAACATACGGCATGCACGCACGCTAAAAACATGTTAGCTTGAAGCATACGGTAGCATACACGCTAAGGCATACGGACAGACGCTAAAAACACAAGCCAACGGAAGCAAAACTGAGTTCGGTTGTACTTGATTTAGCCATTTTAGAATGTACTCACGTTTTTGGATCAATCATCACCCACAAATCCATCAAAGTCCTCATCTTCTGTATCCGAATTGTACAAGTAATCCATCAAAAACGCTGAGTTCCCTCTTGTTGTCTTCAGAGTCACGCTCATTGCCATGTGGCTCCTCTTACACGCCCACCCTTCACTCATTGGCGGACTTCACTCACGTCCGGCCTTTAGCATCCTCTTACACGCCCACCCTTCACTCATTGGCGGACTTCCGCATGCCTGTCCTCACTCACGTCCGCCTTTTCTCTATATAACCAGCGTGTCGGCCAGACGTGCTCTCAGTCAGGCTTTGGAACTCAGCGCATACACGAGGCGCTCCGCATTATAAGGCGACCTGTCCATTTTGGAGAAATTTTAAGACTTTTAATAGCGCCTTATAGTCGTGAAAATACGGTAATGCATTTGAGAAACAGGTGAACGAAAGACTGAGGTCTCCAAGTAGACATATTACAAGAACGTGAAACGTAGCAATCCTCCAATGAAGTCTCGAGAAAGTCAACAGTTCAGCTTTTTGCAAGCTCCTTGCTCACCTCCTTGTTATCCTGAAAGAGCAAACAGAGACAGGAGGTGGGCTACATCCTGAAATGGTCACAGGCCAATATAATATTAGGCAATGGAGGTTATTAAATACAATGGTTATACATATCAAAATAAACAATTCATATCGGTTCAGCTATTTAAAATTGATTCTAATAGCTGTTGAGATCCGTAGGCTTGTTTAAAATACAAAAATGATTTTTTTGAAGTTTTTTTTTCTTTGGAAAAATGTTGGTGTGAAGAACAGCACACATTTCTCTTTTATGCTCTCTGATTTCATCTTTGGACAATTCGTATTTAAAACTTAATGAGACTTTTATGAAATGCACTAAGGAGTGGCACCCAAATTTCGTTGTAATCTTATACAATGACAATAAAGGCGATTCTGATTCTGATTAATGCTGAGTGGAGCAGTGGTCGCCAACTACAGCTCAGCGGACCAGTGGCCATTTGAGAGAGTGAGTGAATATATAAAGAAAAGCACCGCATACAGTGAAACTCCTCTAGAACGAAACCTACATGGGCAAAAATACCCCCTAGTGCATAGGTGTCAAACTCAGGTCCTGGTGGGCCGCTGTCCTGCATGTTTTCCAAGTCTCCCTGTTGCAACACACCTGATTCAAATGAACAGGTTCAATGTCAGGCTTCCTCAAAGCTTGCTGATGATCTGATCATTTGAATCAGGTGTGTTGCAACAGGGAGACTTGGAAAACATGCAGGACAGCAGCCCTCCAGGACCTGAGTTTGACACCTATGCCCTAGTGTGAAAAAATATTGATGCATTAAAACCATTCCCACTTTTCTGCTCCCCCTACAATGAAAAATCCCCGTTGCATAATACAAAAACGTTTTCTCTGCCCTTGCCTCACAACGAGATTCACTAAAACGAAAACAATCCTTCCGCGAAAGTCGAATCCAACCTCACCCTACGACTCCTACTGCTTAGCTTGGAAACGGCAACAGCAAATACCACAGTGGCTTACACATGCGCAGTAGTACAGGAAGTATTTGTTATTGTTCGTTTCAGACGCAGCACAAACATTGCATTGATAAATTTGCTATAAAAACAGACCTTTGCAGACCAGGGAGTGAAGAAAAGAAAAGCTTTAACGCTTGAAGACAGGAAAAAAGTAATAAAAATAAAGATAAAGGAAGCAAAGTAAAAGACATGCAAGAAATTGATGTAAGTGCAAGTGAATGCTCATCGTAAATTTAGCAATTTCTTTCCCTTTTTTTCTTTCTACGCTGGCTATGTGAAGTGTCAAATAAGTGTATGCTCATACTTATGCACTATTGGAATAAAGAGTACACATACGGTTGTGTGTGTGTGTGTGTGTGTGTGTGTGTTTACATCTGAGATACATTTGCTGCAGTGAAAAGTCCCCTGTTGTGAAAAATGTCTTGCTGCAAACACGGTTTCATTGTAGAGGAGTATCACTGTATACAATACTTTGTAGGTTCATGAAAAAGACGTTGCTTGGATGGCAGCATATGTTTCTCCAAAACCGGTATGTGCCTTCACAGATGCGGGAGTTACCCATGTCATTGGCATTAGACTAACACAGCACCATGCCATCACGGACGCTGGCTTTTGCTTCGCGTCGTAGAACTTTAAGTTGTACTTACTGCTGTAGCGCCAAACTGCATTTACTGACATTGTTTTTCTGAAGTGTTCCTGAGCACATGTGGTGACATCCTTTATACATTGATATCGCACTTTGATCCAGTGCCGCCTGAGGGACGAATGTCACAGACATTCGATGTTGGTCGTCAGCCTTGACACTTACATGCAGTGATTTCTCCAGATTCTCTGAAACTTTTATATTATGACCTGTTGATGATGAAATCCCTAAACTCCTATGCAAGTGTATGATGAGAATCATTGTCCTTAAAGTGTTCAATTTTTCTCTTGCAGTTGTTCACAAAGAGGTGTACCTTGACTCATCTTTGCTTGAGAATGACTGACCAATTCAGGGAAGGTCCTTTTATATGCAATCATGGCACGCACCTGTTTCCAATTAGCCCGCTCACCTGTCGAATGTTGCAAACAGGTGTTTGATGAGGATTCCGCAACTTTCTCATTCTTTTTTGCCACCTGTTCCAACTTTTTACCAATTAATAATGGTTTCATAAAAAACAACAGTTTATTAGTTTGAACATTAAATGTTTTTTTCTCTTTTTGGTATTCAATCAAATATAGGTTGAACATTTTTATATTAACACAACATTCGGAGTCCATTGTATTCGGGTTTGTATGTCAAATGTGTGCTCAAGTATTCAAAACAAACAGCAGATACACACTAATTCTGCTATGCAGAAAAATGGGAGCATTGGAAATGTTGAAAGGTCCATTATTTCCACTGTGCAAATAATTGAGGCCTTGGCTGAAGCTGAATAACAATATGTACAAACCCTGCAACGCAACGTTTTTAACCAGATTGAATTACGAGCAAATTAGTCAACAGAAGCGCATTGTTGGATGAACTAAAAGCCGATGGTCTTTTTACTGTGCCACAATAGGCAACTGAAAGTTTAATTTGGATCATACCACACAGCCCCATCTAACCCCCAACAGACGCACCAGCAGATGTGACGCCGTCTACTCAGCAGATATTGATCAGTCGTCCCTTAACAATTACTCGCTCTAAACGGTGACAGTTTGCGCAAATGATTTCAATAATTGATGTCATTTTGACCGCCCCACCAAATCCCTCTAAGCACAGACTTTGTAGCTCCAAAAGTGGCAGTACAATCCAGTTTTCATTGCGACAGTGGGGACATCATTACTCCACTTCTTACATCAAAAGCACTGAGCAGCACCGCACAGAGTGTTCACTCTCTACTATGATGGCCCAAAAAATGTCCAATGGAGGAGGGGGATTCATTAGTGGAGCCGATGGATCAAAAACACTTGGCAAAGTACACAGTTATCCAAATCTCTTGGTAGAGATCATTAGGACTTTATGCATACTCAAAGCTCATAAACAAATCACTGTACAGTAGTGTATATTGAATATGGTAGACAGCAAGTTCCACTGCATGATGCTTTGCTTGGTCATGGTATTGCCATTTTACCCAATGGACTCAATCTTACGACACTCTCAAACCATATTTGTCGAACTTTGTCTTAAAATCCACAAAACAAAATAGTATTTAAAACCAGGTTGATTAAAATATGGCCATGCTAGTCATTGTCATAGCTGCAAAATAATCAGAGTGATACTTGGGTCTGCTGCAGAGCGAGCCATGTGGCTGTAACCGAATGAGCTGTCATACCTTTGGTCAGTCATCACCATGCCATATCATGTGAGCTTTCAGAGGAAAAAAAAAACAAAAAACACTATGATTATAAAATGACCCTAATTTATTAATTTTTATGGTCTAACGAGATTCATGCCGACTGTATTTTTCAGGCGCCATCGGTTGTGCGCATTCACAACAACAAAGGAGTGTCCCATTTCTCAGAGGAGTTGGTCTCACATTGGAGCACGATGCGAGCAAAGTACACTCTGATGTAAGATCAACACTTCATCCCCCAAACTTGACAATATCAGGATTGTTGTGGCCAATCACAATAAAAAAAAATACAATACTATGACAACTACTACTAATAATAATAAAAATAATAATAAAATATTGCCAATCACTGATCCAAGCGCAAGCTGGAGCAACATAAAACAATTTGGGGGGTTTTCACTGTGTATATTGTGAAGTGACGACCAATTTAATTGGTTCTTTGAGCCCTAACCAGAAACACTCGCAAACCGTTTCACATTGAAATAAATAGAAATACAATCAATCAATGCAAAAATTAAGTTACCATAGTGCTGAGCCAGATGGCCCAAAATTCACAACAGGGTATCAATTGCAACCATTCACGCTAACGGTATATATCGTGAAACAAAATTAAGTGTAAACGTATTTTTTAATTCATAATAACTTAATAAATTATTTGTTTCTGAAAGGATGAAACAGTCCATTACAGAAGGGAAATTGTTCAAATAAATAATGATGAAACAAATATGAGGATAACATTTATGATGCAGAGCTCAAGCCACAATTCAAAGTTAGCACTCCCTGGTGGAAAATAGTGCAAACAAAAACAATACTGCTGATATTGTAAATAAAAACACTGTGTAGTTGTCTTTCAGTTGTCCACAATTTATTCAAAAATGTCTCCGTGGATTAATTAGCCTCTGCCAATTCTGTTTTGAACCGTAGTAAAGAAAGCAAGGGCATTCAGTCAGTCAGCGATCATACCTCAAACGTCAAGGTGAACACTTAGCACCGGCAGTCAAATAACAAATAACTGCTGATAAAACGAATTGGATTGTATATGTGCGGTGTCACTGATGGTGTAGTCGTACACTTGCCTCGCTTGTGTCCGGGCAGCGAGGGATCAGTTCACACTCAGTGACGGTGTGAATGTGGATGTGAATGGTTGTTTGTCTCATTATGTGCCGTGCGATTGACTGGCGACCACTTCAGCATGTAGTCTGCTTTTTGCCCAAAGTGAGCTGGGAGAGGCTCCAGCACCCTCCTGCAACCCTGTTCAGGAAAAGCGTTTTTGAAAATGGATGGACGTTTCTGCACGAACAATAGTTGACTTTTTTTTTTTTATCTCAATGTTTTATTTTTTCTCAAGTCACTTATAAACCTGCATGCTATTTTGCTGTTCGAAGTTGCATGCTCTAACTCTCCGCTGTAACGCATTTACAGCCCAACCTATGTGACAAGTGTACCGAATCACCCAAGCAATTATTTCTGTTTCACGCCTGAATGTTCAGCTTTGCACTTAGCATGGCTCCTACTTGTCCTTCCTTTGTGATATCCCTATTACAGAAATGTTGCTTTTTCCCTGCCACAGAGGCAGCGATCGGTGGCGTGTGATCTGTTGACACCGGATGCAAAGAGAATTTTAACCTCCGTAGCTCCACATCATGGTTAGCCACGTTACAGTAGCAGAGGTTCCGCAGAATAGTGTGCAACAACCATTTGAACAGCAAAAAAAACAAAAACAGGAAGGGATGTGGGCATAACAACTTCACTTTCAGTGATTTCCTTAACATGGATGATCCCTAACATTTAGCAGCGCTGCAAAAATAAATTGGATACGGCAAACATATTTTATTTCACAGAGGTCTTTTTCTACTTTCTCTTTGAATTGGCCATAAATGTGGGTCATTTTTGTCACACTGAGCACAAAGAGAAATACAAAGACGAAATGAACACGCATTACAGTGATTGGCCGGAAGGGTCCAAATCTCTACCTTTGGTCAGGTAGCAACACGTGGCTCCAGAGCCGCATGCGGCTCTTTAGCGACATCTAGTGGCTCCCTGGAGCTTTATAAAAACAAATTTGAAAATGGAAAACGATTTTGATAGGAGGCTAATATAGCTCAAATAGATATAGATACATGTTGCAGCTCCGAAAAAGGAGAGCTGTGATGTTGTTTTTTTAAAACGTATACTTTATTTATGCTTTTAACAGTCTCAACAAACACACACGTCTGCTTCCGACTCCGTGCCTTCTCTCTTCTCGTTCAACTCGAGAGGCGTTCAAAGACAGCCTCAGAAAAACGGAAATTAATGATCACTTCATCGACACTAAGAAAAGCGAAAATAATGCACCAAAACAAAAAAATCAAGCGAGGAAATTACAAAATAAATTCTATGGGGGCGTTTGTGAACACACAACAACGGAATGAATAACAAACAATTCTGAGACAGTTCAGTCTCCTACATACATACAGCATGTGTTTCCTTCATTCGTTTTATAGAAGGCTTTTATTTTTTTGCGGCTCCAGACATATTTTATTTATTTATTTATTTTTGTCCTGTATGGCTCTTTCAACATTTTGGGTTGCCGACCCCTGCCTTAGGTTAAATATATAATTTATACAGCACACCCCAAAGTTATATTGTGACGCACCTGAACTTTCTATTCTGTTTTCTCATCAGTAGAGTTCAGAAAGAAGACCCGGGCTGACTAAAATACATCACTTATTGCCTTAGCACAGCTACATAAGGTTAAAGAACACAAGAGAAATGAATTCATAAATATTTAATTTCCTTTACAGTCTATACCCTGGAATTCGCAAACAAAAAAAATCACTACAATATCTAAAAGCACTTCACTTTGAAAACCAAAACAGGAAACTGGAGAAGACCATCAGTGTGCCACTGAAAACAACAGTTGTTTAAAAAGGCTGCGGGCCATGTTACATCTAAAGTGTTACGGGTTAATAAGACCTTGTGCTTTTGCATAGTGCTGTGTAAAAGCAAAGAGGGTGGCCAAATGTTTACACATTTCAGCAAGTTATTTGCATTGTCCGCTGGGAGACGATCAGCACACAAGTCAGTCCCAGCAGGATTACAGAGATAAGATAGGGCCTAAATGGATTTTACACTGCCAGCAGCAACTTGTTTACAAAAGCCAAACTTTTGAGGGGGAATGTTACTACAATTTGCAGGGAATTGAAAAGGGAGGAGTTGGAAGAATAGCAGCCACATTTCAACAGATTAAGCAGAACATTCATTAAAAGTGAGGCAATCTGTTGAATCGGTACCTGACCCAAGGGGACAAATTTGACTACAGCTCTGCCAACTTTAAGATACTATCTGGTGACTATGTAAGAACTTCAAGTGAACATGTTGTGAATAGACTGATTTTTAGGGGGAGGTGGGAATAATTACCCCATAATTAGTAATGTGAGATTCCTTCACTGCGTGTGGGTCCCAGTACAATTCTCTGGAATCAATCAAACCTCCCAAAGGAACTCCCTGGTCCCCCTAATCTCCTGGTTTTATTACTTTCCAGACAGTCAGCCTGTTTCACCCTACCCCCATCTCCCTCTTTTGTATGGGTCTCCTACTGAACCAAGGAGGGGCCTTTTTCCTCTCTCTCTATCTCCCTTTCCACCACTGCAGAAGTCCTCATGGAGGAGAGGGTCTTTCATCAGGCTCCATATGCAAGCAGAGACCCGTCAATCCCAGGCATTTCTTCTTTAGGAAGCAAAACCAAGCCATTCCTAAGACGTGAACAGCCTTTTCTCACACACACCTTGACTAAGCCCTGTAGACTTTTTCCAAACACATGATCAAACGGCTGCAACAACACAGTCAAGATGAGTACAGTATGTGATAGACTCCAAACAGGCATTTTCTATCATTATTCCCAAAATGGCAACTGATTGCCAAATGTGACTTGAGCTCAGGCTGCAATCAATAGCGCTCTGATGTCTGACAATGGGGAGGGGGCGCGGGGGGGGGGGGGGCGGTTAAGTGACATTTCCCACAACAGAACACCACGAGTTGGACTGATGGTGAAAAGCTAATGAATTGCGAATGTGTTTATCCATCAGCTAAACGTCTATTGACACCCAGGTAATGAGATGTCTACTGGACTGATGGTTCCGTTTTCCTCTCTTGAAAGTGACTATTTCCATTGAGGGGCAACACGTTGACGAACACAAAACACGTGTTTGGCTCGCATCCCACATTCAAAACAATAAAACATTAGGTGGAGGATTTGGAAGACATCGCATCCAAATGTAGAATGGTGACGGGTCAAACAAGTCTACTTTTAAACTTGCCTATATGGTGAAAGGCTCCATGACCTGAACGCAACACAACCAGCGGCCATACCAGCTTTTCTCAGACAATATGAGCGTTGTGCGTGTTCTCCGCGGGGTGTTGCGATTAAAGTTTCCACATTTCGGGATGGTCAAACACAGCAACATTTCGAGAAAGAAAAACGAGCGAGATGTGTACCTTTGTCGACATGCTTGGCCGCCGTGCTCCCCGTGCACAGAAAGGTGAGACAGGAGAGGAGAGAGAGGAGCAACAGAGCTCCCCGCTCGGCCATCACTTTTCACGAATAAATGTTGGCAGTCTTTCAGGAATCCCGGTTTTTGAACGAAATCCTTTGCGAAAAAAAATCCGTAAAATTGGCCAATAATAATCTTTTTTTTTTTAAAGTTCAAAGCGGCAAACCGCGAAACCGCACTGGGAGCCAGGTACTTAGAAAAGACTCCGGGTAAAACATGGAGCTGGGAAAGAGAGCGTCGCAGGTTATGCACACTCTTTTTGCAACTTGATCGAGGTTGAGGTCGGAAGAAAAAAAAACACTCATCAATCCATGACTACGAAGGAGCAGCGCAAAGAAGAGCAGAGCGGGCGAGTGATGTCCAACAAGTCGACCTCTCCACTCCAGTGTCGGCCGCGAGCACAAAACAAGAAGGGGGCTAGTAAACGGTGAACTGAGACCCTGGAGAGAGCGAAATCTCGGCCGCAGCCAACTCGCCGCTCACGGTTGGGACGTGAGCGAGCAGCGAGGAGAAGGAGGTGGCGGTGGAGGAGGACGAGGAGGAGGAGTAGTGCTGGAACTCCACTGGCTCACTGGAAAACGGGACGTGGAGCTTCACCAAAGTTTGGATCCTGGCGGCTTGTTCGGGCAACCACTAAAATGTGGTGAGGAATCATTTTTGGAATTCAATTCAGGAGCTCTTCGGTTATTTTTTTCTCTCTTAGTTCAAGCTAGTTTTGACTTTTTTCCCCCTCAATCTTAGTAAGTTATGCGATTTATTTTATTTTATTGCCGGTTTGCGCATTTTAATAATTATTTCATCTTTCGTTTTAGCGTTGTTTGAAATAGTTCTAGAAGGCCTATTTGTTTTTTGGAAGATTTTATTTGGCGGATCCAAGATAAAGGAAGGTAAAAATAATTGTGTATGTTCCAAAAAAAAACTAAGCCGAAGATACCATTATCTGATCCACTTATCCTCCCTAGGGTCACAGGTATGCTGGAGCCTATCCTAGCTGTCTTTGGCAGCAGGTGGGCTACACCCTGAGTTGGTTGCCAGAGGGCACACACAGATATTATAAATTAAAAAAACCTTTCCCACTCACAATTAGACTTAGGGTCAATTTCTAGGGTTCCATTAATCTACCATGGATGATTTTTGAATGCAGGAGGAAACCAGAGTATCCAGAGAAAACCCACATAGGCACGGGAAGAACATGTAAACGCCACACAGGACAGCCGGGGCCGTAGTGCAACCAATGACTTCCTCACTGTGAAGCGGTCATGCTACGCAGTCTACTACCATGCCGCCCAAGCTAAAGATACCATTTTAAAATATGTACTAGCAACTAATGGCTGAACAAACATCTGTAAACCAAATATGTAACATTCCACAAAACCTGAAGAGCAATAAGTGTAGTGCTTCCAAGTTGCCTGGTCAAAATCACAGTAGCCAGGACATGCATGTACAATACATTTAACAGTAAAGTCAATTATGACAACCATATTGTAATGTCCTTGTATGTAGTCAAAATTTGACCCCGTCACTCAGGCTCTTCAGTCGCTTTCCCCCCAAAGCGGTAACAGGATGCAAATTCATTCAAGAGCTGCTGGCGGCCACAACTCACACCCAGTCTCTCAAACTGTTAAAACAAATGTGAGAGTTAATCATTTCACTGAGAAACATGTGCTTATTTCATGTCTCCTTATTGTCATAGTTACACAAGTTCTATTATGATATATAATACATACCAAAAGCTCCTGTCATATAGTTACAAAATCATGTTTTTGTTCTTTAAATATAGAGGCCTTATTTTCACATCTGTAACTTGACTCAACAGATGACATCGCAGGGTGGCTGGAAATCTGAAGAAAGGCTTAAGTAGTAGAAATAGTCACCTCAGCTTTAGATAAAGTTGCTAAAATGCTCCCTGAGGCAGAGTGTATTGTATTTTGGCAAGGAATGAAAAAGACACTAAAAGTGACAGTGAGGTTATGAATGCAAGGAGAAGCCACCCTTTGCTTGTCACTTGGCTTCAGTGTGAAAGGAATGAGGAAAAACGGGCAAAGTCAGTGTCAAGCCTTCATCAGGATGGAAAACAAAGCAAAACAAACAAAACAAAATATAGAAGAGCTCCCTCCGCTGGTATGAGAATCCCACAACATACTCGGCATGTGCAGTCTAACCTGTTTCGCTAAATTGGTCTGCGTCAGGGCTCACATTTGAGGTCAGGCATGTTTTTGGCATTATATACACATGTGTATCTACATTAAACATGCCATTTAAAAATGGCTTAATCCCCTTGTGTCAATCAATTATGATTTATGTCCAATAGATTTAAGGCATTTTGTGTAACCTGAGCAGAACCTGCTACACATTTTAGTAGCTCAACAGAACAAAGCTATGAATGATTCAGTGTTTCATCTGTAAGTCGCACCATGCTTTTCCGTTAATGCTCAAGGTTGTCAAAAGAGAGGAAAATAACAAATGCCCCAAGTAAAGAATCAACAAAAAGACAAACTTCATGAAGTCCTGTCATGTTAAAGTTAAGCTACAACTATATATGCATATGCACATATTGATCAACTTTTATTTTTTTGAAAATATACCACACGCAAAGAAAAGAAAAATCATGATTTCTATTCATGTTTTGTGGTGAGTTAGCAAGTGGAATAAATTCCAAACCTTTGTTTTCACAGTTCATGTTTGTTTTCATAGTTCATGTTTGAAAGTTATATTTGATAAAGACCTGCGAATGACTGGCGACCAGTCCATGGTTTCCAGCTAGCATAGACTCCGGCTCACCCGTGACCCTGGTGAGGATAAGCATGAAAGAAAATGGATGGATGCTTGTAAAGACTGGTACTTCCTTCATTTTTAGTAGAACTTTTCGAAATGACACATAAAAACATCAAATCGAAATTAAGTGTAATCCTCTCCTGTCATCAGCTATTCCTTGTTTCAAGTATTCTGTCCACATGACTTTTTTTGTTGATTTTGAGCTTCTTGAATGAAATAATCTAAATTCAGCATTTCATACTCTTACATAACGGAGTTACAAACTAGAAGCATTGTTTACATATTGTTGGAGCTGATACGCTCAGGATAGTGACATAAGAAACACATCAGACAAATGATTTCCCAAGAATAAAATTTAAGATCCATTTACAATGAATACTGTAAACAGGGTCCAAAAATAATTGCGACCGTAATTGACTATGAAATCAATACCCTTCCTTTGTTCCAACAACATTAAATCAATAGAGAAAATGCCTTGGAATTATCGTGCATCATAATATGGCATGAACCCAACAGAATTTCAAATTCTGTACTCCCTGTGCAATTGCTGTGAAGGGGGAGCTGCATACAGGATAGCAAACCATGATCGACATACTGTACCATACATATGTTCAGGTTTACGTCTAAGGCTTGAAGGCTTTAGGTGAAAATCTCATGGTCGTTTCTTGAGTAAAGTCATGAATACAGAAATATATCCGTGAAAAACAAACTCCTGTGAAGTTTTTGCGTTTGGGAAGACTGATCATTTTAAAGTACGTTATACTTTGTAAACAACAATCATGAATGGATTTTTTTCAACAATATAATTTCAATATCAGAGTCGCTGTATTGAAATTATAGTGGTAGACTCGCCTGTCTTGTGAGCGAGTAGCGCGGGATCGGTTCACATTCAGAGACGGTGTGGATGTGGCTGTGACTGGCTGTTTGTCTCTCTTTGTGCCCTGCGACTGACTGTCGACCAGTTCAGGGTGTAGTCTGCCTTCCGCCCGAAGTCAGCTGGGATAGGTTCCAGCACCCTCCTGCAACCCTGTTCAGAATAAGCGGTGGTGAGAATGGATGGAAGGATGGATTTCAATATCGACAGCCAGAATGCAAATCCTCCTTTTGACAGTGGTGTCAAATCCAGGTACAGAAAGTAAATCCTGCCAGTTTGTCTTGAGCTACAGGTGCCTTTACTCAACCGGCATGTAAACGAGCTTGAGGCCCCAAAATAAGCATGACGCATAGAGCTGGGTCTGAGCTTCCATTGAAACTGGACGAACTTACCAAGGTAATAAAGTCATTAAAAAAGTCACAAAACACCTGGCCGAATGGAGTTCTTTAAGAAATCTGAAGCAAAAGTACCTGCAGTTTTGCTTGACATGTTTCATGACTCTCTCTCCGAGGGTCACTCCCACTTACCCTGAATGAAACAGCAATTATTCTTTTGCTAAAGCCAGATAAAATCAAAACTGAATGTGGCTCGTACCAGCCTGTATCCCTTTTAAATAGCGATGTGAACATTTTGGCTACCGCTTTAGCATTGCGCCTAGAAAATACAATGCGCAATGTGATTTCTGTGGACCAAACTGGTTTTATCCTTGGACGACACTCATTCACCTAACATCCGGAGACTTTCAACACTATTTCCATAAATTAGACAAATAATTGGATGGCTCGTTGGACCCAAAGAAACTATTTTCAAGAGTTAAAGACTGCATATGCTCACTTAAAGTTGTATCTGTTCAAAAGATTAAAACAGACTATGAGAACAAAGTAGGAATGAGTTTGGAGGAAATATGGAACATGGCGCGGCGGATGGTGAACGAGAGTGCTTGATGTGCAAAAATACACATACTACAATTTAAGGTCTTGGACCGCAGTCACTTTTCTAAAGCAAGACTAGAAAAAAATATGGATGCAAGTTGTGATTGGTGTCAAACCAGCCCTGCCAATTTGACTCACACGCTCTGGTCGTGTCCAGCACTAACTTGCCTACTGGTCTATGATTTTTTTGCACACTAACCGAGGCACTTTACAACCCACTTCAGCAATGGCCATACTTGGTGTAGCCGATGGGAATTACCCTCCATTTAGTAAAAGTCACAGGAACATAATTGCCTTTACGACATTACTTGCACGTAGAAGGATACTGTTCCATTGGAAATCTAAACGCCCACCAAAACCATCTACGTGGGTGAGTGCCCTAATGCAGTTTATCAAATTGGAAAAGATAAAATAATCGCTCAGGCGATCTCGGGATATATTCTTCTCTGTATGGAATCAAATGCTGACACACTTGAATGGACTCAAAACTATGCCTACTTGATGAGTGGTGTGGTCAATTTTGTTGCGTCATTTTAAGCAATGTGACAGTGCAGTACATTACGGATAATACAGTTACATAATGTATATATTATAATCATTTCACTGTCATTATATTTCCAACGTATGTTTAATTCCTTGCCCCCTATTTATTTACTCTATTTAGTCGAGTGTCTCCTATTCTTCTCAGGTGAAGGGAGGGGGGCGTTCTTCTATGTACTGTAATGCTTTTTCTGTGCTTGTACATGAATATGTGACCTCTATTTGTACTTTTTCTGTGCTTGTTCATGAATATGTGACCTCTATTTGTACTATGTAAAAGCTCGATAAAAAGGATTGTTTAAAAAAAAACAAAATAGACATCCATTCTAGCATGACGCAAAACCGCTCCACTGCATGATTTTCTCTTTATAAAGAGGCAATATAATAGAGTATTCCATGGTGGAGTTGCCGGTTAAAGTCAACTCATATCACAGGCCAATTAAGTAATGCACATTCGCATTCCTCAGATCAAATTCTTAGACAGTACTTTTCAATTCATAGCCTGTTACAGTGTGTGTGTGTGTGTGTGTGTGTGTGTGTGTGTGTGTGTGTGTGTATGTATATATATATATATATATATTGTTCTTGTTCCTGATTGTAAAGTGTCCTTGGGTGTTTTGAAAGGCGCTTATAAATAAAATGTATTATTATTATTATTACATATACCGTATATGTACCGTTTATGTATATATATATCAGGTGGCACGGTGGTCGACTGGCTGTACAGTGCATCAATGGAAGGCAGTGTATTGTTCTGTGCAGATAGCATGGTCAGTGCCCAGTCGATAAGAGGTAGGAGGCATTGGATGGAACAAACCATTTTTGAATGTGGCGCTGTATTTTTGTTGTTAAAATATATATTTTTTCAACCAAGTACTGCATGGTTACTTTTCTAACTAATTTAAAATGGACATAATTTAAAAAATAATAATGATGATTGTTACTGCAATTTTAGAGGTGCTGGGATTCCATTGAGGGGAGCTTTTGCACCCCTAAAATGGTGTAGAAACCCCTTTGATCCTCAGCCACAAAGCACAAAAGAGCAGCTTGAAGCTCAATCAATGATGAAGTGAGTCAACAGGACAGCAATATTCGACGCAGGGGTGTAGACCGCTGTGAATGTGATGTGTTTAGTGTAAGTGGTTTATTTTCTGCAGCCCAATGTCTGTCTACTACTGAGGTTAAGTGTCATAACTTTAATTTACAGACTTGTCTCATCCTCGCATGAGCCCAGTTTAACTCCCCCACACAACTTCTGACGAACATTTTCCTTGTCTATAATTTGTTCAGAGAAATCCAGTTCTCCTTAAAAAAATGTCCCACCCATATGAAATCACAAAGGTTAACCTTAAAAATGTCCGCCTGAAAACGGTCCATACTCCACAGTAAAGATGGCCGCGGTGGCACGTCTTCCTGGAAAAAATTCACAAACTGAACAAAACACACTGTCCGTGTATTCCAGCACGCTGTCACAGGCGCATGCTCTCAGACATGGGCACAGCTCTCAAGCACGTAGCACTTCTCAGGGTGTCGCTGAAACAATGCCGCGTCCAGCGAACTGAATACATTTAGCATCCCTCTAACAACAATGGTAGTAAATGAACAAAAGAAATGTTACAAAACAATTACTGTCATCACCACTATTATATCATACTATAAAAAGTTGTCCGCACACTGCTCGAAATATAATACATCTTTATTTACATGGTAAATGGAACACATAATCAACACGGGGCGTATCGAAGTCAATCATATTTTGAGATATCGCCCCGTCCAGTTATGCAGGTTATACACATTCAGATTTTTTGAGACCCCACACGATGAAGAAAAAAAAACAATCAGCAAATGGGTTGCTGCTCTTACTGTATAATGTGTGCCGTACTCAGGACGACCAACACATAAGTAACCCTACCTCAGTCGCAAGTCTCTTACCCACACCTGATGTCTGTCATTGTATTGATGCCAGAAAATACAAAGAAGACAGAAGATCTGTAGAAGAAGAAAAAGAAGAACTTAATCTAACTTCTATCTGGTAGCTACATTGTAGTTGCCAAACTCTTCTCTTTTTTATTTGGCTGAATACCTTGGGAGACATGTTATACAAACACTGAACAAAAAACAGATGCTCGTGTATTGTGTCGGGCAACAACGCACGCATCAGATTGCTTCCAAATCGGTTATTGTTATGTCTCACACACAATCACAAAGCCCATAGCACGGCTCAATCGAGTGTTGATCAAATATCTTGAACAGATGTAACATTTACGATTGCCGTCCTGATTGTTTTTCGAGCAGACCGACAAAAATAATAAAGACAAAATTAAACACACTCCACACCACCCGAAAACATTTCGGACTAATTCCTTAGACACGTTCAACTATGGCTGCCCGCTGGTCAACTGGTCAGAGCGTCGGCCTCACAGTACAGAGGTACAGGGTTCGATTTCGGTTCTGGCCGTTCTGTGTGCATGTTCCCCCCCGTACCCGTGTGGGTTTTCTCCGGGTGCTTCAGTTTCCTCCCACATTCCAAAAACATGCGTTGGCGGTTAATGGAACACTCTAAATTGTCCCTTGGTGGTTGTTCGTCTATGTGTGCCCTGCGATTGGCTGGCAACCAGTTCAGGGTGTACTTCCCGAAAACGGCTGGGATAGGCTCCAGCATTCCCCGCGACCCGTGTGAGGATAAGCGGGTCAGAACATGGATGGACGATTGGGCCTTTGTTGACTTTGATCAGGAAAGGGGAATCAGGCCCGAAAGTGGCATGAGTACCCAAGTTTACAGTGTCTGAATACAAGACTTTGAGGCTTTTTTACAGTGATTAAACTTTATATTGCTTGCCGGCTTTCCAAAGAGGATTAAATTGGTGTTCTTTGACTATAATATGATTGGGCCAATGCGACATCCTTTCTTTTCCACATTACTCCTTGGCAGCTTGATGGTGACCGTAGTTTACTGGTGTGCTTGAAATGTCAGTGCCTTTTAATGAATATCTAGTCCAAGCTATTAAGTCTAACAATTCTTGGTTGGCCAAATCTTTTCACACTGCAACAGACCCATTTCTGTGCATATTTCACAGGCAGGCGTGAGCGATTCTTTCTCTGGCTCATTTGCTCAATATGGTCAAGAACAGACCTTGCGTTCCAAAGGCCATATGCAGTATGTACAGTGATCCCTTGCTATTTCGCGGTTCGTTTATCGCGGCTTCGGTGCATCGCGGATTTTTTCAAACATATTCCTAAGAAAAATACATTAAAAAAATTCTTTTAATTTTTTTTTTTTTTAAGTCCGCAAAAAGTCCGCAAGCGGTTCCGCGAGAAGCTGCAAAACAACTGCGAGCTTCTCGCGGACTGTTTGCGGACATTTTGCGGACTTAAAAAAAAAAAAAACTTTTTTTTTTACCTGTATATGTTAATTGGTCGCTACTTCGCGGATTTTCGTTAATCGCGGGTGGTTTTGATCCCCATTAACCGCGATAAACGGGGGATTACTGTACATTCAAGCACGATCGTGAAAGAGCAAAGGCATTTTACAAGTGTGATGATGGGAGAAAGGAGTTAAGTTTGTCAATCTGTCTGGCTTCTTTAAATGAATTCCACAATGCTCAATAATGCCGTTTTGAGTCCTCTGCCCACATTCCCCTCCTTCTCCATTAGACTTCATCTTGGGGAGGCGGACGCGTCCTTATCATCTCAGCAGGGCGCTCTCTGCACGGAGACACTGGCCTTATAAATGGTGGCGTATAAACATGGACTTCAAAATGAATACTCTATGCGGTGTGGAATTTGCCATGGAGGCTGCTTTGAGTTACTGCCATTTAAAAATGTTTAAAGAGACCAACTGTGGAGGCCCCTGCGTTTTCTCCTTGCTTTATGAGTAAATATTTACAAATTTTGGCAAACCTTGTTGATACACTCAAATTCTAAACATCCTGCTGTTATTGTGATGAGGGCTAGTGTATGTTATGACTTGTACGGTGTTGTTCCAAACCCAATCAGTTTTTCATTCCTATTTTGACAACTTCTTGCATTCGCTCTCTCGCTCCAGATGGCCTGGGTTTGTAGTTCACGTTGCTCTGAAAGGGTGTCTTTCTATCGCTCATAATGAGCATCTTTCAAATGAGTTGAAGTCACTTAAGGGGCTGTCTCGGCAACACATGAAGCCTTCCAAAGATGTGCAACCGCAGGCTGCCTTCCCTCTGGCTCACCTCCCACCTTCCCCTTCAGCCTCAGCTCTTGTGGTTAAGGGCTTTCTTCTTGCCAAAGGAGGTTGACTGTTGTTTCTGGAATTGCCAAAGCCACTTACATGGGCTCTATCAATCAACACGGACTGCAAATCCTTAAAAAGAGCCAGGGATCTCCAGTAAATCGAAAATATGAAGTAGCACTTAATGTTCCGCACCTTTTTTTTCATTTTTATCTATTTGACCTGACACAAATGCAGAGGGTCTCGAGTCTTTTTGATGGTCTATGGCCAATTTTACTCACACATTTTCTGTTATTCGCCCATTTTACAGTTCAGCGTGAATCTGTGGTCACAAGGTTGCTGTGTAATGGTTTGTCCAAGATGAATGATCATAGGAGGTGACCGGTGGACGGGCCTCATTGAGTATATGTCGTCCAGTCTGACAATGAAATGGAAAAATACAATTTTGCAAGAATGGGAAATAGGGATGCCACGTGACAGGGAAGGACAATGAGTAAAGGGCCCCGCCAACAGGGAAGCAAAATACCACAATCTTTTCTGGCAGAACAGATTGAAACGATTACTGTGAAGGGAATGTTCGGTTTAGGGATTTTTTTTTTCTCCTCCCCTTCGCCTCAGATCCATCTGACAAGGTGGATTTTCTGAAGTGATGAATCTCAAGGGTTACAGCGGTTACTGCCAAATCCTGCTTTGCGGTGTATTGCATCTCGGATGATATTTGGTTCCCTGAGTTATGCCACATGTGATGAAGATGAGGACTGATGAGATAATGATACTTTTTGGAAATTATATGCTGACTTCTGCATACTTACAACCTGAAGAGTACATAAAGAATGTTCTCAGTGCAATAAAACCCCATTCAAATTTCCTGTCCTGACTGAGGCACACTTGGCATTAGGTTGCTTTCAAATGGAAAAATAAAGCAGTAATGCTTCCGTGCTGGTCAATAAATCAAATCAACGCAAAATGGAATGTACACATTACATTTAATCTAGACCTTTTTTCACCAACACGAGTGCCACTACGCCATAAATGAGCCTGATGGTGTCAAACTCCAAAACAATGGTCAGTTAAAACATAGCAGACATAGCAGTTTAGTCTGATTAATACGGTAGGTTTTTAGCAGCAGTTCAACCTTGCTAGCTGAAAACATAATTAAACAAAACCAAAGTACTGTACTCAAATATCGTTATATGATAATCAACTGCCTTTATTGTGTATCACAGTATATACTTTGTATGTTGTCTGTTCAGAATCAGAATCAGAATCGCCTTTATTGTCATTGTATATGCTTACAACGAAATTTGGGTGCCACTCCTTAGTGCATTTCGTAAAAAAATAAAAATAAATAGATAAAAAAAAATAGGATACATTTTCTGTTCTGTTCTGTTAAATAATGATTATTCTCCATCATAGAAATGTGCTAAAAATATATTGTTTACTGCATGTAAATCGTTTATAAAGGGTATTTTAGATATCCCATATAGCAAAATTGTTTTTGTTTTTTTTTCATTTTTGGGCCAAATTGTGATATCTCCATAAATTTACACTCATCCCACTACTGCATCATCCGGCTTTTCTTCCTACATCCTTGGCTAATCACAACACTTATCAGAATCCAAAAACATTATCTGCTCAAGTTATCTCTTTGACCTTGGCAGTGTTCATGCTAAAGATGGGCACTTACCCTATTTTGCAAGTCCGTCCTCCATCCTTTCTCCACGACTTGGGCACCTTCTGCAATCGTCCTTCCATCCTTATTCAGAAAATAATCGTCCTTCGTCCCCGTCCTTTTTAAAGCGCTTAAAAATATAGGGGGGGGAAAGACCAGTGAGACAAGTACATGCTGTTCGCAGACTGGCAACCATTTTTTTCATTGCTTTTAAATTACCAGTTTTAAAGCACTGGTATTGACAAAAAAGATAATTTAGAGTAATTAAACATTTTATTAACATAGATTTTTTTCCCAACAAATTTCAAACTGTTATTCTACTGTACAAAAAATGTAGAACAAACTAATTAACACAAAGAACTATTGAGAAATGGGCCAATCAGGAATAATAAATATGTCTTATAATGCCAACATAATACTTTTTAAGTTAGAATCTTACAAATGGCGTTGGCATCATTGCTACTTGCAAATGATGATAATTTGATGATGATGTTTACTGCTTATTCTTTCATTTATTGGCGGATTCTGTTAATATCAACTTGCAAATCAATGTTAGAAGGGGGACTCAGATTGGCTAGAGTCCCATTTCCGCCACGTTTTATGGAGTCAATTTGCTCACAGCTCGCAGGTCTGTCTCTGTGCAGCCCGGTCCCAAATAGGCGAGGCCTGGTACCGGTCCGCAGACAGGTGGTTGGGAACCCGTGGTGTTCAGAGCTTAAAGTCCCTTGTTGATGAATCAGTAGCTTAGTAGTTTTCATGTTAATGCTTAGGTAGCAGCACCAATAGGGGAGAGTGATTTCTTTCCCATCATTGCGTTACAAACCAATGTTCTGATTGAAGCTAAAATGATTTGAAACTAAAACGACCTGAAACATCCTCAGGCAAACTCAGCACAGAACACGACATGCAATAGCAACATACCACATAATAAAGCATTAACTCCCGATGACATTGCATTACACCTTTGTATGCCTGCATCCTCTCCAATAGTCATTTATGCCTGCTCTGTAATTAGGTCTGCCTGCAAAATAAAGAAAAAAAAATAGGTCGATTTGTTTACCCTGATGTTTCTAACTCATTATGCCTGTAAAATATCCCCTCCAGAGAGAGATCCTGCATGTGGTCTATAAGCATGAGTTGCCAAGGTTGCATTCATCAGTGATTGATGGTTATGTATAACTTATTTTCAAATTGGGTATCAATCATGAAGTAAAGCCATGGCAATTGTAACCACTGTAGAGGTATTTCAGCACTGTAGCGGTCTTGCATTTTTAAGGACTGTGCATAATGCTTTTAAAGTCAAGGTTGGCTTTTGAGGAGACTTTTGAATATACAATATAGAGTATATCAACGGCATTTATCAGCCTTGATGAGTTGCACTGCATTTCCAGGCTTCCTCTGTAGCGTGTTATTGATGTTATACATCCAGAACATTAGTAAGTATACACACGGACAAAATGTTTTGTACCCCTTGTTAAGAAAAGGAAAATAATAGAAATAATAATAAAATAAAAAACTATTACAATACATAAAAACGAAATGAAAATAACCCAATGAAAATCAGACAATGCTTTCTTCCATGAAGTCCACTCGAGGAAACAATCAAACAATAACGAATGATGCAATCTGACAATGATGTAACTTGGCCCTAGCGTTCACCTTTAATTCCTTTGGAGGTTGTTCTGGGCACTTTTGTTACCATTCGTATTTTCCGTATCTTCAAATTGTCATCAATCTTCCTCCTGCGGCCACATCCAGGAACGTTGACTGCATTACCGTGGATCTTAAAATTATGAATCATATGCGCAACTGCTGTCACAGGAATATTTCCCCATGACTCGTGTTTTTTTTTTTTATAACTGTTGAAAGGTAGAAAAGGGCCCACTGCTTCAGGCTCACCCCCCACACCCCTTCCAATTCATTAATTCACGGGTACACACATTCTATGACTGATACGTGACAAAAACGTTTGTATTTTCCTTCTTCCCGGAAAAAGATTTGGCGGATGATATTGGAAATATGGCATTTAAATACTAAAGTTGTGGGTGATTCATGATGGGAATTTACTTACAAATTGGGGCCGTAGGTCTAGCCTGCAAGCTCGAAGCCCTTCATATGTAGTACGAATGATTTTGGCACATTTCTTTGTAAATGTTATTTAACATGAATAAGTTCTGCACTACGATCCAGAACAGTCACCGGCCATTCCCTTCGAGTCCTGTCTGAAACTGACCACGCTAAAACAAACAATCAAATATCCAGCCAGTGACCTGTCGTATTTAGATCAGACGACCAACAGCGGTCTGTTGAGTATATTGTGACAAGTTATCAACTTACCGGTTCTTCCAGGAGATTTTGTTTGGCCAACAAGTTTCTGTATTTCTCAACTGGGGCGTCTCTTACTCTCTCTACCACCGCATCAAAATGGAATCCTGTAAAAGAATCCAAAAGAATACCTGTAATCTGATGATGTGATGTTATTCTGTAACTCTAATGGATCACAGTTACCTTTTTTTTTTTTTTTTTTTTTTTAATTCCGGAATGTGTAACACCGTTACTCCCCAACCCCGGTTGTATGTATAAGAAAAGTGTTAAATGCTGGAAGTACATAATAAAATAAATAAATAAAAGAACGTCATCAAGCCTCAGGTGAAGCTGGAGGAAGTGAAACAGATGGCCACCCACCATGTGTGCACTTCTGCTCAAGGTTTAATCCACCCGGTTCACTGGGCTTTGTTGGTGTGTGGCTGTGGCCTCAGTCTTCACAGTGTATCCTGCATTGTTGGCACTGATCTGGCCATGTCAGATGATTGTGCGGCTGATTGAACATGTTGAATCAGGGAGATCGGTGGTGAGAAAAATCACTCTCACTGACTCACCAGCTAGCTTCAACCAAACACAGCTTGAATTGAAGAAAAAAAACCACATACATGGCTTAAATAATCATATTGGCTTGTCTTATTGAAGAGATTTTCTTGTTACTTAAATACAACCCCTTGTCAGAAATCATGGAATCACCAGTCGCAGAGGATGTTTGTTGACTTGATTAATCTTGCTGAAAAAAAGGAGATCACAAACATGACAAAACTAAAGTCATTTCAAATGGTAACTTTCTGGCTAGAAGAAATCCAAAGATTTAATTTTTATTTTAAAATGTGGTCGGAACAGTTACTTGTTTAGACCTAGCAGAGGGAAAAAAATGTGGATTCGCTCAATTCTGAAGAAAAAAAATATGGAATCATTGGGGGAGAAAAACAACAAAAGAACTTTTCGACAAACCACTGGATCTTTGTTGCACCACCTCTGGCTTTTGTAACACCAGTCTCAGAGGCATGAACTGAATGAGTGATAAAAAGTACTCTTCCTCAATCTGGCTCCAAATTTCTCTGATTGCTTTTGCCAGATCAGCTATGCAGGTTCAGTCCTTGTCATGGACCATTTTCTTCGATTTCCACCAACAAAATTCATTTGGATTAAGATCCGGACCGACAATATTTGCAGGCCATGACATTGACCTTTGTAGGTGTCTTTCTTCAAGGAATGATTTCACAGTTTTTACTTCATGGTTAGCTGCATTATCACCTCCCAAAAAGATTTCATCATCTCCTAATGTCCTTTAAGATGATGGAATCAGAAAAGTGTCCAAGATGTCAACGTGAACTTGTACTTTCTTCCGGTTCGGTCACAGACGTTGACTCCAAAGTCCTTCTATTCGTTTTGCTATGTATTTTCTGTTTTCTGTCTTGAGGCTTTGATGTTTTCCTTGGTCGCCCAGTACGCTTGCCTTTAACAACCTTCACCCATGTTGTTTGTACTTGGTCCAGATCATTGGCATTTCTAGATATTTTCACCTGGGGTAAGGGGTGGGTGACTGGAGGTTTAGGTGTAAGTAAAATGCATTCGTTTTGTGTCCACAGACTATATCATAGCCTTATCGCGCCCGTTGACCCGCCATTGATCAGACCGTTTTGTGGCTCAATTGTTCTGGTTGCTAAAACCTTCAACTCGCAGTTGATCATGGGATATCTCCTCCTTTTGCAGGCCTGACCCAATACTTGTGTCAATATAGTGTATCGTCACAAATGCCCATGCATATTAATGGGTGAAGAGTCTATAGAACTAAAATAACGTACTTTTCTTTTTCATGTTGTTTCTCAGCCCAGGTACAGTTTCTTTCATTGTCATCTTCAATAACGATTAGGAATGAAATGTTTTCGACTTCACATGAGATGGCTTTGCTTGAAGTGTCACATCTGTAAGCAGTGTGGCTCACAGCTTGTCTCAACTGGCTTCTTGTTAACAGAATAGCACCTGCATAGCTGCACTGCTAACACCTCCCATTAATGGTTAAGAATGCAGAGATGCCATTCTGATCATTTCCGCAAACCAGTCAACATTATCTGAGGGATACACATGTTGGCAGAGGACATGCATGATAATAATATGCATAAACAACATTTAGGTGGGCTTCCATGGCAATACGTAAATGAGGGTGTTGTCACATACTGTTGATGAATACATTTGGTGTGATACTCTGAACACACCCAAAACCATGTGAGACTGTGCAATTATAGCACATTTGCTGCACCAGCTGCTGTATAAATGTGCGGTGTGACAACACTCCCAGGAGATTGAGCCGTAACTGCCTTTGAAATACAGCATAGAAATATTTTCACACTTCAGGTTGTGGAAAAAGAAGATTAAGTCAGTGGGTCGATTGGATGCTGCTGAAATACAATATTGAAATTGCATCACAGAATGACATGACACCACGGAAAGTTGCTGTCAAGGCCATTGCTTGTATGCAAGGATGTGACTGCAATAGTATATAAAAAAGGCAAAAAAAAATTTGAATATATGGCAATGAGAGAAAAGAAATATGGATTATATATATAAACAAACTGTATCGGTCTGGCGTGGTGAAGAAGATTTACCGGTCCGTGGTTGTGAGCTGTCGGTAAAGACCGAAAGAATAATATCCCAGCTTCAAGTGGCCAAAATGAGTTTGCTCCGCAGGGTACCCAGGCTCTCTCCCTTGAGATAGGGTGAGAAGCTTGGTCATCCGGGAAGGATTCAGAGTCGAACTGCTGCTCCTCCAAATTGAGAGAAGCCAACTGAGGAGGCGCGGGAATCTGATTAGATGCCTCCTTGTTGAGGTGTTCGGGGTATGTCCCACTGGCAGGACACGCTAGAGAGATGACTGAATGTCTCCCGGATGGCCTAGGATCGCCTTGGGATCATTCCGGAAGTGTTCGAAGACGAGACTGGGGAGAGGCAAGTCTCGACTACCCTGCTGAGGCTACTGTTGTTGTTGTTGTTAAGCATACAAGTCAGGGTTTTTGTAGGGTTATTGTCTGCTCGTGTCCCCAGGTTTCGTCACCTCCAGTAAATCTGGCCATTGTTTCCACCTCTCCCAGATCTTGAGGGCGAGTCCAGGGTCAGTGGTTAGGATGTCCGGGGGGATCATTTCGGCGGTCCTGTGGATAGTTGGGCAGTTGAACACGTGCTCCGCTGTTTCATCCCCAATGCTGCATTTCCTGCAGACCATATCCTCAGCTCGATCAATCTTGTGGAGCCAGTATTTTAGTTCTGGGCGATGACCACTTCGTAGTCGGCTATTGGTAGTCTGCTCATTCCTAGATAAAGTTTGCCACCCGACCCCAGATGAATGTTCTGATCGCTTCAGACGATGGATGGAATGGATGGATGGATGGAAAGACCAGAACCTGACATGGCACATTTTTGTAATTCTAGTAAAGTAATCTAGCAAAAATATAATTGCACTTCCCTAAAAGAATGTATGGCATTTCTTTGGAGCTCGTCTGTTTCCACAATGGATGACTGGAAAGAATCAACTGTATCTGAAGTGGTCGGAAACAAATCCAGTTCTGTGAACTCACACAGCGTCTTCGAGAAGCTGCTTTTACCACCAGGGACTCTTATCACATACTCTCTTGACACTTTGTGTGACACTTGTGACAAAACTGCAAATTAAACCGTTCATAAACCCAAGACAACTTACTTGTACAAGTGGAATGTTGGATCAGTCATTTGTCTGACTTATTGAGGTTTCTTATTCTGACAAAGTTGGATCAAAACATATCATGGTCTGGGTCTTTCTTTTGACAGTAAAACACAAGTGCACACGCTTGCAAAGCAATGCTATCAGACACATCCATATTTTAAGATACGTTTTGGTAATTCATGGCCTGAAAATATTCAATTATTTACATCAGTTCACTAAGAAATTTAAATGATCAGTGACGCGAAGACAGCGGTTTAGTTTATTGATATGCAGGAAAAAAAGAGAATACTGACATCGTTCAAAAAAGTATTTACTGGTTTAAATAATTTGTTTTGGAAAACATTTAAACATATTAAATCTGCACCGACTTCTAAGTGTGTATTCACACCAGAAAAGCCCTTTGGTCTGCCGGTTGTCTCCGGACAAAAAGCGGATTTAATTTTTTTCGTTTGGTGCAGTTTGTATTCACGCTGCCCTTTTGAACTATATTTTGAAAAAGACACCGAGGCGTGTGACGTTTGGTGCTACCATTGAACAGAAATGACGAGAGTGGCACATTGAGCAAAAGCCCGGAAATGGAAGACTATATGGAATTTCTACATGCTGTATTCCTGCTCTGCATATTTGTGTTATTATTAGAGCTACAAAACAATTCTGAGTCCCAAGAGCAGCCCATTCAATATCGCTATTGCAACACTGTGTTCTAAATTTTTAGAAGAACATCAGCGATCACCTGCCATAACCCGCTGGAGCTTATGCCCTGACCCACAACATGCTGGCAGCGTCGTGGCTAAACAAAAGATGAAGGATCAGGTATATTCACTAAGGCCTATTGATTCCCAGGATGCCGAGCGGCCATGGCGTGTTTAACCCAAAAAGTCATATGTATCCTATACAGTCATACCTCGGTTTTCGACCATAATCCGTTCCAGAAGGCTGTTCGAAAACCGATTTGTTCGAAAACCGAAACCACGCTCTTTTAAAAAAAAAAATCTTTATTGAAGACGTCAGTTCACAATGGAACGCTATGCGTCACTTCCTCGTGTAAGGAAGGCGAGAGGAGTCAAATGACGCATTCAGGTGCGCTCAGTTTGTTTGAGAACCGAAATTTGTTCGAAGCATAAAAAAACTCAAAATATTTGGTCGAAAATCGATTTGGTCGAGAACAGAGACGTTCGAAAACCGAGGTTTGACTGTAGTTGGTGCGGATCGGCAGTGGTTTGTATATTTAGAATCACCTGACAAAAAAAAAAAAAAGAAAGAAAGAAAACTAAAATAGAGGTTTAAAAAAGGGACACATCTTGGGGTTCCCTTGGGAATGACCAGTCTTGGGGGTACCCTGCCTCATTTCCGTAGTCAGGTGGGATTGGCTCCAACTCACCCGCAACCCTAATGTGGGCAAGCACGATCGAAAATAGATGGATGTAAAATGCTATGGTATATTTCTAATAAAGACTTGGCTCTTATAACACACTACATTGGTGATGTGCCTCTGAGAAATCAGGGAAATCACTGAAGGTGCACTTCAGGTTCCCATTGAACAGGTAGGCAAGCACCAGCCCCCTCCAGGTGTGCCTCCACAGGGCATTTGTGATGATCAGTGGAGGCCTACTTGGCTGAGTACCAACCACTTCCAAAAGTGGCGACTGAGCCAGGGAGATGGCGGCGGGTTGCCAAGACACCGAGCCATGCCTCTGACAGTTTTGCCAGGTGGGACCGAGTATCGGAAGATGGCCAAGTGATACGTGTAGCCATTTTCACAAAACAACTGAAAGCCCCACTTTGAATGGTGCAAAGACAGGGGTGCCATGAAACATAAATATACACCGAAACATTTAGCAAATTAGTAAAATCTGAAAGACTGAGCAACGATGTTAGACTCATAACAACTTCCGAATTAACTATATTACCACCGCAGACAAGTGTCCAATAGCATACTATAATCTGTGTCCATTCGTCATAATAGTTGACAGCTCAGCACTTATTTGCACAACTTGCGGACAATGATTCATCATGATTATTGAGAAGAAAAAGAGAGGTCAGGCCGACAGTAAAATAAAGTTACAGAAAGTTGGCACTGTTGACATCTCCAAGGTGTGATCAGTCAGGAACTCTGGCCGTTTAATGATCACAGGCACCTCTCCCTGAATCATCGTAAATAATTTGCAAATTCTTGAAAAACGTCAGTGCAAGGTACCCCTTGCTGACATATTAGCAAACAATGTTGATCTTCCTAGCGAATCAGGATTTGCCTAATGATGGATTTTGTAACTGTCACCAAGGCCAAGCTCAGTGGACTACACAGGTTCTCACCTGGGTTTGTCTGTTACCAACTTTTATGTTCGTGACTATTCATGATGGTTTGTGGAGGCATGGGCAATTTTTTTTTTAAAAAGCAAAACAAACATTTTGATGTGGGTCTGGCTAGAACAGGGATGCCAAAATCATTTTGGTCACGGGCCACATCATAGGTATTGTTTTGCTTGGCAGTTGTGACTTCTTCTTCTTTTCCTTTCGGCTTTTCCCTTCAGGATGGAGGAATCAGTTGCCTCCATCTAACCCTGTTTTGTGCATCCTCTTCTCTCACACCAGCTACCTTCATGTCCTCTTTCACTACATCCATAAACCTCCTCTTCGGTCTTTTTCTCGGCCTCCTGCCTGGCAGTTCAAGGCTCAACATCCTTCTCCCAATATATTTACTCTCTCTCCTCTGAACATGTCCAAACCATCTCAGTCTGGCCTCTCTGACTTTCTCTCCAAAACCTCTAAAATGAGTTGTCCCTCTGATGTACTCATTTCCGATCCTATCCAACCTGGTCACTCCCAAAGAGAACCTCAATATCTTCATCTCTGCTACCTCCATCTCTGCCTCCTGTCTTTTCTTCAGTGGCACTGTCTCCAGTCCAAACAGCATGGCTGGTCCCACCGCATTTTTATACACCTTTCCTTTCATCTTAGCTGAAACTCTTCTATCGCACATCACACCTGACACATTTCTCCAGCCGTTCCAGCCTGCCTGTACACGCTTCATCAAGGCAATTGTGTCTGTGAACACGTATAAATGTCTGATCACCTTATATTATCAGATACATGCAACAGACAAAAAATGTTTGCAATATCTCAATGCAAGCTCAAAGACTCAAAAGTCAGAAAGACACATTTTGATATTTTAGAAGAAAACATTCAGTCCACATTCAAGATTTGCATTTGTAAAATAAAATGATATGATGGGCCAGATCTGGTGCCCAGGCCTTGAATTTGACACCAGTGGTCTAGAGGATCCTGGATTTCTGAAAACCCAGATCCATTGCAGCATTGTACACACATACCAATAATTGGATCATATTTAAGTGTTCTCCCTACCTTCCGATTAAATAGGCAAACACCCAATTGTCGCTAAGCAATATCATCTTGACCAGGTAGTTCTCCGATGGTGTGGAGTGTGTTGAGATTGATTTTGTCTTCCTTGTGGTGAAATACTTGTGAGGCACGTTATACAAACACTCAACACCACAAGTCACTTATCTATTTACGTCTGGCAATAGCGCATGCTTCAGGTTGCTTCCTAAATGGCGATTGTTAGCTTGTAATTACAGAGACTGTGCGATCGTAAATTCTTAACATTAACAACTGTTGGCACCACGAGCAGATAAGGAACACAAAATCGCTCTCATTACACTCCACAACTATGATAAGGGAGAAATTTACTCAAGTGAGGAGTCATTTAAAAGAGCATTTATAACCAAGCACAATCTGAATTACTTAGCATCATGAGGGTCACGAGAGGTGCTGGAGCCGATCCCAGCTGTCTTCGGACAGTAGGCGGGGGGCACCCTGAACTGGTTCCTAGCCAATTGTCAGAGATTTTTCTCGGACAAAGTTAAAGAAATGACTCGGCACACAGGAAAATTGTCTTCAATATCGACGGGAGCGGATCTCTGAGAGCGAACGACGGTTAGTTGCTCCGCGATCACACTCAGAGCTCCGCCCTCCATGAGTTCGACCTTTTATTGTGACATATGCAAAATATAAGAAATAACACTGCCCCCGACGTTTGCATACCGCACCCCTGGTCCGGCCCCTCGGTAGTGATTGGTTACCTTGGTTTGCACTTTGAACCACCGGTACATTGACACCTTAGGATTTGATCAACATTGAATCAACATGTTGCAGACTTTGCGGAGACAAATGTCGCCTGGGCGCGACGGGTGTTCTCAAATGTCTTTTGATGTTCAACCGCTGTTCCCAAATGATTGCGTCCCCCTTTGTGACCGGGTCTATCCTTATCTCCTCTGTTCGCCCCCCTCTGCATTGACGTGGTCATTGTGGACTTCAAAAGCCCTCCGACCAGGTCGCCGGTGCCTTTGTCTTAATGCGTAGGCATTTGGGGGTGCTGGATACGCACCCAAACGTTTAGATGTGCTCAAATTAAATGAAACTTTAACATGATACAATTTGCTCATAGATTTCTCTGTCATTCCCTCCTCTGTATCATAATTAAAGTTTCGTCAGACGCCCAGGTGACATCGATATGCAATTGCACGGGTGGGAGGAAAAACTGTCCTGGGGAAAAATGGGGAAGAGTGTAACAAGATCAGGACAGAAAACCCTTCCCGGGCAATGGCTACACATTAAATGAAAACCAAAATCTAATCTAAACACACATTAAATGAAAATCAAAATCTAATCTAAATACAAAAAAACTATATTAACTACTAAGTAACTAACTACTATGTACAAAGTAAGCCAACCCAAAAACATCAAACATTCACATCTGCAATGCCTTTCTGTGAAGTCGTCATACGGGCTTACGCAAGGTTACAGTAAATCATCGTCCAAATCAGTGTTAAAATAATCTTCGTCAGGATCCGTGTGCACCCGTTGGTATTCAGACATGGCCATAGTTAGCTGAGCCGCCACTTCACTTTGATATCATCCATGAATTTGGCAGCACAACCTCTGACCAGCAGGATTCCGCAAATGACACGAAAACAGGAACATAAACGTATACAAACATCCTCTCTTGCCTCCCCGCGTCGAATCCCATGAGGCAAGTCACTCCATTCGTGGGCCTGTGTGCCCACAGAGATGCACCTAGGTCGATGATGTTGATGCTGATGATGCTGATGATGCACAGGCAACGCATGACTGCTCTTCCTGGGGTCTGCTCCATTTTCTTGGGAGGGGTGTGTTTACCACGGAAAACCCTCTCTCCCATTGTGGTCTTTCGGCGGCGCACAAGGTCAGCGCGCTGGCGTTTGGGTGCTGATTTTCCTTCCTGGGACTGGCGTCGCTAGGCCCCACAACCTCGAATCGAAGGAGCTTGCACTGCGACTGGTGGATCCAGCCGCCGCGTCCTTCGACCTTGACCGCAGTTTTTGTTGTTGCAATCACTTGGAAGGGGCCATCACAGCGTTCACTGTCCCAGAGAAGTCTTTTCAGCACCTTGAAGAAGACCAGTCTCCACTTTGGACCTGGCAAGTCTGTGGAGCAGAACATCCTGGCAAGTCATTGTGCCTATGCATCTCTTTCGGTCAAATAGTCTTTTCACGTGAGCCAAGGTAGAAGCACCCATCGCCAACGGCGCTGGTGCAAGGTTATGAAGTCTACATGGTAATTATGCGTTCACACAGCGCTTTCACAACAGTTCCGGAATCATCGCGAGTGCTCGGAAACATCAACAAAGACAAGACAGTATCGTTTCCCTAGAATGTTCCTCTTTTCGGTCTTAAAGAACCTTGTGCATTGGTTTTCAGACAGATTATACAACGTAAACAAAAAAACAAAAACAAAAATTGAAAGGTGCGTAAACCCATGTGTGTGATAATATTGGTGCACCTGTGCATCTGTGCTATCATCCCCCCTGTTGACAAATGTGACAAGCCATGTGTCAACCTCGCGGCCCACCCAAAGAGATTGGAAGCCATGGTTTCCCGTCTTCCAATTTCTCTATCCCTGCGTCATCTGCTTTTGCTCTCTTATTTGTCCAATATTTTTCCTCTGTGTGAGGCGCTAGACTTTGTCTTGATTCCAAATCATCGTGTGTTGTGTTCTGTGTCTCTATCGTTAGTATGTTACGTGTTACTGCAATTTGTCAGCTGAAATGCACGGCTGGGGTAGTCACCACTTTCCAATTGATGTGTTGACGCACCCAGCCATGCTGTGTTTCCTCACACCCCGGATTGGTGGGGGTGGGGCTCCACGTGTGGTTTGGAACAGAACCGGCAAGGTAATTCAAGCTTTCCCATTCATGTTGCTCTGGTTTGCCGAGCGGTATGTAAATGTGTTGCCCGGTTGAGAGTAGGGGCTTAACCGCCCTTCCCACCCGCGCTGTGGCGAAACACCACTGATCTTTCCAATACACATGTTCAATGACAATACCCCGGGGTTCCAGGCCCAGAAAAACTTTTGTGTAGTCTGGGTCTGGTCCCGGTGTCCGCTTACGTCTTATGGTCACGTGCAGGTTGTTCGCCGTCTGCACGTTACCTCCTGGCTTTAATTTGGAACCTGCCAATCGAACCAGACATTCGGAACTTTGAGTCGCGTTATCATTCGGTAAATCGAGTGTCCAAAAATAGCGAGCATCACCCTGACTACTCCCCATGCGGGCTTCGACCTGGCCCTTGTGATTCACGATGGTGTAAATCTCGAGTTGCGTTTGAGCATCCCGTCCCAGTAAATTGTGTGGAGAGCGGGGGTTTAACGCAGCGTTGACGAGTGCCTTTCGGTCTGGGTTTGTGGGGGAAGTGATGGTTACCGTTTGTGATAACGTCAGGGGGTGCACGGAGCCATGTGCCCCCTTCATGTAAATTTTGCTGGCGCCTGGCTTCACGGTATCACGATCCCAATGACCGAGAACAGTGATGTCAGCGCCCGTGTCAACAAGAAAAGCAGTCGGGATTCCTTCGACCATCAGCGTCATTTCCGGTTTAGTCATTGGAGAAGTTTGACATCTCAGCAGGTAGTTTTCCGTGTCGAACACATGATTGCTATCGGCTAAGATGTCACCTTCGTCCTCACTTGAGGTAGGCGATTCAAACAAAGGCACAGAGGCCTTTAACGCTGTCATAGCTACCTGCTCTGTTTTATTCCGTGTTGGTCGTAAATCCTCCTCATCTGATGAGGAGGTCTCTGTGCTACTATTACGCTCCCGCGCGCGCCTGTCCTTCTGCCGTTGTCTACATTCTTTAACCATGTGACCCTTTTGCCCACAAAGGAAACATCTACCTTCAACAAAACGTTTTTGGTCCCTAGGGGTTAAATTGAATGGAGCAAACGACCTTATTTGTTTATTAGCTTTATAAGGAGGACCCAGGGTGTTCCTGTGTGCGCGTGGGATTTTTTCGGCGTAATAAACATTAGTCACGTGACTCTCTGTCTTCTTTTTCTTGTTCTCGAGTCGCTCGAAATTCCGTGCATAATTCAAAACTTCATCGATCGGACATGTTAGCCAATTCAAATTATGCCTTTTAACATATTGAGTAACATCAGGATGTGCTTGGTTCAGCAAATGCTGTTTTAAATGCGAATTGAACAAATCCGACTGCGTCTCAGGAATACCGCCGTGTATTTTGAACACCGACCGCAGACGGTGGAAAAAATCGTCCGTAGTTTCGTCGGCCCTTTGAATGCATGTGGCAATTTGTTTCGGATCTTGTGTCCGCTGGTACGCCTTGGTGCAACGTTCGATAATTTGGTCAAGGGGTCCCCCCAGCTGCGTGAGTTCATCATAGCGCAAATAACCTCCCGCAACTTTTTTACCATTAAAGTCGCCCACAACTGCGCCAAATTTGGACCCGGTAGTCAATGAGAGTATTTTCAAAAGCTCCCCAGCGTTTAGCCTGTGACTGTGGACTAGATCTAATAATTCTCTTACGAACTCGTCCGGGTTGTCTTTCGGTTTTGGGAGTGACGCGGCGATGTCCCTAAATTCGGCCGGCGTCCATGGCCGGTAGAGGTATACCGATCCCTCCCCCTCGGCCCCCGGCATTTCAATCATGGGGTAAGCTTGTAACGGATTATCTTTACTCCAATAATGTCCGGTAGTTTGATCGGGGAGTGTTACGGGAGTTTGATTCGTTCGCCAGGACGGAGGGGGTACTGGATTATTTTCTCTCGTAGTTTGCGAATTTGGGGGGAGGGCCGGGTACGGCTCCCCCGAAACCGCGGCCGTTGCGGCAGCGGCTGCAATTAAATCCTCATCCAGCTTTCGGCGTTTGTCGTTCGTCTTTTTAGCTCGTATTCGTTTGGCCCTTTCAACGAGGATTTTACACTTATACCATTGTTTACCGTGTTCATTATTTTTCCGCTTTTCTTTGTCTTTCAGCGATAATTTGCCTAACACTGTTTCTAATTCATCGCAATCATTAACGTCTCCCGAGAATCCGTATTTCTTTTTCCACTTTTTCACGAATCGCGTTGACCCTTTGTAGTCAATTTCAGCTGATCGCGTGTTTTCGACTAACGCTTCTTTATCGTGAAGTGCTGTCGTCTGTCGCGTTCCGCTCAATCGCCAGCAGCCACCGGCCTTCCGTGTCGCCATGTTGTTGCCTAGCAACAGCCAGAAGCGTTTACAGGTATTGTACAAAAAGTTGCGATCTAGTTCTGGGTTGTTATCCGTAAGGAAACGGTACGTACCCGCGCCAAAATTTATATGGGATACGTTACCACAATAGCGTGATCGCCAATCACACTCACGCACTAACACACAAAAAAAGATACGCGCAACATACACATACGACGTTAGACACAAACATACGCCGAGGTGGTCAACCTCTGCAGGAAGGCAAAGCTTCCTCACCGTTTATGCTTAGCAAGAAACGGTATCTAAATGAGCAGATGCTCTCACAGATGCGCTTGGGCTCTGTGTCACGTGGGAACCGAACTTCCCCCGTACCGCTAACCACAAAACGGTACTCGAGCTAGCCTACTCCTTTTCGGCATTAACCCGTCTAATTCCGTCATTCAGTGGAGAGAACCGACTACGCAACGGTACTCCACCTCGTCGACTGACCTTAAATTTCCCGACAATTGTCCCGATGCCGAGCTGAACCCAGGTCCGTTGGATGATGGCGTTTGCTCGTTCCCCACGGCGTCCGGTACGCGGCTGGGTCCTTCAGGGAAAAGTTTCCACGGGGTCTGGTTGACTTCGAAGGCGCAAAACGCGTTGTCAGCCACGGATCGTCCACCGGAGGAATTCGGAGAGTCCAACAAACAGCTCAAATCCGTTCGAACAAGCGCATCATCCTGTTCGTGACGCCAAGTTTCTGTCAGAGATTTTTCTCGGACAAAGTTAAAGAAATGACTCGGCACACAGGAAAATTGTCTTCAATATCGACGGGAGCGGATCTCTGAGAGCGAACGACGGTTAGTTGCTCCGCGATCACACTCAGAGCTCCGCCCTCCATGAGTTCGACCTTTTATTGTGACATATGCAAAATATAAGAAATAACACTGCCCCCGACGTTTGCATACCGCACCCCTGGTCCGGCCCCTCGGTAGTGATTGGTTACCTTGGTTTGCACTTTGAACCACCGGTACATTGACACCTTAGGATTTGATCAACATTGAATCAACATGTTGCAGACTTTGCGGAGACAAATGTCGCCTGGGCGCGACGGGTGTTCTCAAATGTCTTTTGATGTTCAACCGCTGTTCCCAAATGATTGCGTCCCCCTTTGTGACCGGGTCTATCCTTATCTCCTCTGTTCGCCCCCCTCTGCATTGACGTGGTCATTGTGGACTTCAAAAGCCCTCCGACCAGGTCGCCGGTGCCTTTGTCTTAATGCGTAGGCATTTGGGGGTGCTGGATACGCACCCAAACGTTTAGATGTGCTCAAATTAAATGAAACTTTAACATGATACAATTTTGCTCATAGATTTCTCTGTCACCAATCGACGGGCACACAGAGACAAAGAACCATTCACACTCACAATCACACCCAGGGATAATGTGTTCAATTAATCTGCCATGCATGTTTTTGGAATGTGGGGGGAAACCAGAGCACCCGGAGAAAAGCCACGGAGGCATGAGGAGAACATGCAGACTCCATACAGAAAGGTCGGAGCCCAAATTGGTAACCTGGACCTCTGTACTGTGAGGCGGATGTACTAACCGGTTGCCCACCGCTCCGCCAGACCATTTATCACGAAAGGGAAAATCAAATGCGTTGTTTCGAACTTCTGTTGACATTACATTTGTTGTGCAAATATATCTGGAGTTATTTTGCGCCTGGTGCTTTTCCCATCGGGCCCATTTCAAGTTTTATACAATCCTTGTTCTTTCAAGGGTCACTCACTTTGGGAATGGGGGATGGAATATTTTCTCAGTTGGAGGAATAATGCACATTGATAGGAAACCAACCATTTCACTTTCCCTCAAATATGTGGACAATTTAAAGTCCAGACAAATTTACTGTATTTACTACAGTTGAACTGGGGGGAGCTGGAGAAGACTCACATAAGAACAAGGAGAACATCAAGTCTACTATACCGCTATTATAACAGATTTTGAAAAACATTGAAAAAAAAAAGATAGGTCACAGTTTCAGCACATCATTCTTCGACTGAAAGCATTGGGGAAAATGTCTCATTTTACAAAGGAAATTAATTTCCCCCCTGCTAAATCCAGATTATGTTGTAGAAAAATAATTATCATATGGATTACTATCGAGGCTTTTGGAAAGCATGCTTTTGCGAAGATGTCTTTTGAACGCGCAGCGTACAAGCATTAGCATGAAAGGTTTGGCATGTGGCTACATGCGCATGGAAGTTGGCAGGATTTGTGCTTACATTTTTCAAAGACGCCTGTTCCTTAGGTGGCATATGAAGACTGCACTCAAAATAGAAAATAGAAGCATCTGCGGTCCTCATTAATCCCGCTTGTTTGTAGGTGTGTTGAGTAAAAAAAAAAAAAAGGGACATAGCAGCTTGTCGCTGTTCGCTTCATCAATGATGATTGTGATCCCCATCTGTACAGTACATTGCAGTACAGTAAATGTCCCAGAAGGTTTTTTGCAATTTACATATTTTGACACTAGAATAATGATGTTAATTTATGCTTTTAAATACTATGTCACAATGCATGGTATTGGTGGACACCAAAAAGCAGGCAAGAGGGAGGAGCAGGGTGTACTTGACAAATTGTATTAAAACAGAGAAAATTAAATCCAAAACAAACAAAGTCCTGAAAACAAAACGAATCCAAAGTATCAAACAAAACCATGACTAAAGCAGAAACTATCAAATACCGAAACATGACCAGAACAAACATGACAGCAGCAAACAAGCAAACAATGACCCGACAATGAGTGGTCGGGAGGGAGTCCTTTTATACAACTAATTACATAATGACCAACAGGTGTGCAGCTGCAGGGGGAGCCCTACAGCGACACCTGTTGGTCCCAAACCGAAACATGACAGACTACACATCTTTTGTTTGGCCTAAAGCCAACATTGGGGAGTGTAAATAAAAACACTTTTTAGATGACATTCTTCAGACAGTATTTTTCGATTTTCTGGTCAAACTTTTTTGGTTTGTGACTCATTCAAATAATTTGGCCGTGCAGAGTAGGATGGCATCAAAGCACATCAGATAAAAGTCTGAAAAAATTCCCACTGCCATAGGACAAGGTTTCTCTGGGAGAGAGAAAAAAAAGCGTACGTACTCTCTGAGATGTGTCTGCGGTTTAAATTTACACTCCCAAACTAAAATGTAAGCAGTGGAATATACTGCACATGGTGATTAAATTCATGATGTTTTGTCTACTGTGAGTGGAAAAAAGTAAAATAGGGAGTTGGAAATTGTAATTGTAATAGGATGCAAACCACATACACCAGCTACAAATCACCTTGTTTTCAGTGACTGGGTACCCATGGACTGACCTCTGATTGCTTCGCAGGTGACACCACATTGTAGGTGGGCTACAAGGCCATCTGGAGCAAAGTAGCACACACAACTGATGAACTATACCAGATCACTCCGCTCTCCTCTCACAATGGACAAGTCTCAGCAACTGTATTATTATTATTTTTTTGTATAAAACCATGTTAAGTGTCAAGTCAAATGACTTGAACATTCAAGTGAAAACAGGAAGTGTCGTAATTCAAACTAAAAAAAGAAGCCATCTCACATCTGGCTGGCCGTCCGCATGTTAAGTCTACACGAGGCAAAGAGCCAAATTGAAACAATCCCTCATCTGGACTGTTGAGTTGACTGATGAGGTGTAGTGGGGCAACCACGCGTTTTCCAAAAATAACATACACACACAGTGACATGTTTGTGCTGAGAGAGAGCCTTAACTTGATGGAGGCATTTCACAACATGGCACTATGGCCGAGGGGCAGAGTGCCCTCTGGTACATTCCACAGAGAGCTCCATTGTATACAAGCCGGTGGAGTTATAAGACATCCCAGTGGTTGTAAAACACAGCAATCAACAATAGTGGTGTAACCTGACAGATTGAGCTCAGGAACCAAATAACGTAGCGGCAACACTGATGAACACTGTTCTTTATTTTTTTAAATAAGTAACGTGGTAAAAAATGAACCCAAAACAAAAAACACTCAACCAATGTCCCTCATTATTGTTTCGTTTGCCTTGTACAATTCATCAGCGCCGTGCGCAGCTTTCACGATTGCCTTACATGGCCAAGTCACTTAATGAGGCACTGGGAGGCCTGTTATATTTCAGGGGGTTGTGCAGTATTTATGGCAAATTTGTCAAAATGACTTCCTTTCCCAGGTCCATGCTGCTGGCCTTTACTTTTTCACGAACCTCTATTTGGCAAGACCTTGGCGACAGCTCACCTAAATCCGTCTTAAATTACCCCGTAGGACTGACTGGAAGCCACTCAACCGCCATCTTCTCCTACTTTCCGACCCCAGTGCCTCCAAAAGGAACATTTTGAAAACGAGGGTGCAGCTTCAGCTCAAAATGGGAGGCAGCTACAGGGCTCCCTGTCCTTGCTCTAAGGGTCAGCACATCCCCTTTTTTAATTTATGGCAAGAAACTTGCTAGACTGATCCAACAATCTCCACGTCATGTGTGAGGTTTTCAATCAATGATAAGCCTGACACATCCGCATCAGAAATGTTGGTCTCGTAAGATGGGGTTGTCTGCGTCAAAGTGATGAAAAGATTTGTCAAGGTCAAGCACATTTAACATTTCACTTTTCCTTTGCTTGCTTGTAAAAGGCAATGTCTGTTTGTGTTTAGATCGTGAAGTCCAAAACCATCATCGGCTCATGATTGGCGGATCAGCACATGCAAAAACCATCAATCACACGTGTGAATGCGTTCATATTGCTGAACCCTGACAGGATTTTTATTCCTTCCCTTGCAGCAAGACATTTCTCCGCTCTCTTGCCTCCCCGCTGTCATAATGACGGCAACCTGCGGAGCGTCGCAGGATGCTCCTACGTTCTCAATGACTTATCTTGCTGGCATTGGTGGAAGACTCGGTGTGATAAACAGGAAATGATGAATGGGAATTCTCAGTGGTCCACATAAAAATCTGGAAAGTATGCTAATTTATTGCACTTTTGCCAGAATTCAGCTGACCGAAGATGTCTGACGAGAGAGTTGGGGTACTCTCAAGCATAGATATAAAATGGATTAAAAAAAAAAAAAGGGGTGCTGTCGGTAAAACATTTTTCATTGTCAACAAAAAGCTGAAGGCAAACTGCTAATACTTAATTCAGGTACTATGGAAGTCAGCGAATTGAAAATTGAGTTGAGGAAGTCAAGTATTGAAGGGACTTGTGGGTTTTTGTGCATTGATCTGTGCATTAAGAATGGCCGATACCAAGCCAAAAAAATGTGTTTTGGTGGTCATTTGAATAGTTGCAAGGTGTGAATCTGGATGACATACCGATTTGACTGTTGGTCGAAATGCCTTGAATGCGAATTGAATATGAACCCAGTACAGCTGTGAGGTCTGCAGACTCGGGTCAATTTAGTGGAGCCCACAGTTCAAAGCAAACCGAGACCAAAGAACCATTCAGACTACCCCTGAGGGGAAACTGAATCCACATCATTTGCCTGGAACAAAATCACGTGAAAATGAACCACTACACCGTCAGCGACCATATGAAGTATATTCTCCTGTCATAATAAGAGAACCTTTGTAATTTAATAATGAAAATAAGACAGTATGCCCTAAACACGACGGGGAAATGGATTGCTCTCAGTGCATGGCTGCCATGTTTATGGAGTGCCACAAATAATGCTTCACTTTGTTTCTCATTGTCTCGCTCTCATTGGTCAGAGGAGCGCTCCTGGGGCTGGATTTGAGTGGATCATAAATTAAGAGAGCTCAATGCACTCATTCTAAATGTAAATGCAAATTTAAAAAAAAAAGAAAGCTGCCCTGTGTTTGAGTGGTGATCAGTCCAGGCTGCCCCCCCTCCCAACCTTTCACCCAATGAGTATGTTTGGGGAAGAACAATTAAGTAAACGCTGCTAGTCCTCTTTATTTATGTATTAATCTCTCTGCCTGGAGTTTTGAAAAGTTCAGTGTACAGATGGTTTTAAGAAAATACAAGTATATGCTAATGACCACTGACCTGCAAAAATCCCCAAATGCCAAAATGATCCAGCTTTGGTTGAAAATGAATGGAAAGCAAGCACAAGTGTTTATTTTAAAGTTTCAGGACTGACAGACTGAATACTGTACAACCATCTGACCCACAAGGCAGTTAACATTATTAAAAAAATACCATTCAGACCTTTGACTTTTTGGGGATGTTTCTAATCCCTTTTTCGCCCTTCAATGGCGGCCTTGCTTCCCTCGTTTGTCTTCTGAGAACAAGCGTGGCGCATGTAAGAAATCCATGGAAAGCTTTGTCGTTCCTCATTTTCCCTATGGTTGTTACGTATGCGGCGCACTCACACAAGCGTGCCCGCGAGCACATACGCACACAAGCCACACACTTGATATCAGTGCTGTCGACATACCTGCTGGGCTCAGATTACAAAGCCTTCGCCTTGCTCAGGGTAAAGCCCCTCAGGGAAACTGCATGGAAGGAAGTGAGCTGCCTCTCCAAACCCTTTTACCAATGTGGTAATAATGATCCGAGTGGTAGGAGCAACTGCAGCACAGAAAGAAGGTGAAACACATGCATTGGAAATGCGTCGACAAAGACGGCCAAACGGACAGACTGACAGATTGATCAATCGATGAACAGTGTGATAAAATAACAGCAAACTGAAATACCGTCACAAGTAGCTATGTGGAAATATTGTTGCTACGTTGAAATATTGTTGCTAATCTCACACTCAAATCCTTTGTTTTATTTTGGGAGGATCAAATGACATGGATGTGTGTGTGTGTGTGTGTGTGTGTGTGTGTGTGTGTGTGTGTGTGTGTGTGTGTGTGTGTGTGTAAATAGTCCATACGAAACGGAAGATGACATAGATGGGGAGAGGACGTGACCCTTGTGGCTTTGACCTGCTTTCACCGCACACCATCAGTCATTATCGCCTTCCCCGCTTCCTGGTGGCCAAATCACAGGAATGTTGCAAAACTGAGGGTGGCAGACACATTACGGCCACCTTTATGCCACAATGACCAATAGTAAAAACCAAACGGGTTTTTTTGTACAGTGCTGTCTTGAAATACAACGGACCCAGCAAACAAGCTTTTTGTTTGGTGAGTCTTTATTTTTATTTTTTGCTTCGACTTGTAAGTAAAAAAAATGAGACTATATGGTGGCAGTGAAGAACCCAACTCACTTCACAACAAGCAATAGTTTGGCAGCTCGTGAACAATTCCACCGAAAAACAGGCTTTAAACTGTTTATTGCCACTCCCGGTAGAAGTTTAATGTTAAATTCAACATAAAACAGGGATAATTACACTGTGTGTAGTATATAAAACAGCTCAACACTTTGTCTTGCAACAGTCCGTTTAGCCTAATGCTCACAAACGATGCAAAATACAAAAGATGGGCTACGGAAGAGCATCTGTGTTGACATGTTACAACACTTGAAGCAACAAATATCTGAACACAAACGATAGAGCAACACAGACAGACAATTAAACAGCACTCACAGGCACATATTCTGAATTATAGTAGAAGAGGTTTTGTGGCTGCAACACGGTCCAAAAAAGCTGGGACAGGTGGCATAAAAAAAGACTGAGAGAAATGCTCTTCATGTTTGCAACATCCCACTGGTGAACGGGCTACCTGGGAACAGGTGGGTGCCATGATTAGGTATGAAAGGCACTGAATTGCCCAGTCATTCACAGGCAAAGAGGGGGCGGGGTTCACCTCTTGGTGAACAGCTCGATGAGAAAGTAAGCAAACAGTTTAAGGGCAATGTTCCTCATCGTGCAATTGTAAGAAATTTGTGGATTTTGTCATCAGTGATCCATCATATCATCCAAACGTTCAGAGAATCTGGAGAAATTACTGCATGTAAAAGCGGCAGGGCTGAAAACCAACAGTGAATGCCCATGATCTTTGATCACTTAGGTGACGCTACGTCGAAAACTGTCATCAATGTGTAATTGGATATCAGCACGTTGGCTCAGGAACACTTCACAAAAACAATGCCTGTAAAGAGAGTTCGCCGTCTGTCAGCGCAACTTAAAACTTTGCTATGCAAAGGAAAAGCCATTTATCAACAAAACCCTTTGCTAATCCAAGATGGACTGATGCAAAGTGGAAACGTGTTCTGTGGTCCCACAAGTCCACATTTCAAATTGTTTTTGGAAATTGTGGACGAGGACGCGTGTCCTCTGGGCCAAAGAGGAAAAGAATCATCCGGATTATTATAGATGCAAAGTTCAAAATCATCTGTGATGGTATGGGGCCAATGGCATGGGTAACTTGCACATCTATGAAGGGAGCATTCATGCTGAAAGTTACCAACAGGCTTTGGAGAAACATATACGGCTTATTTCAGTAAGACAAACCAAACCACATTCTGCACGTGTTACAATAGCGTGGCTTGGTAGCAAAAGAGTGCAAGTGCTCGACTGGCCTGCCTGCAGTCCAGACCTGTCTCAGTGAAAATGTGGGGTGCATTATGAAGCGCAAAATACGACAATGGAGACCCCCGGACTGTTGAAGAGCAGAAGGTGTACATCAAGCAAGAATGGGAAAGAATTCCACCTACAAAGCTTCAACTATTAGTGTCCTCAGTTCCCAAATGTTTATCGAATTTTATTTTTAAAAAGGTGATGCAAGACAGTGGTAAACATGACACAGTCTCAGCTTTTTTTTGGAATGAGTTGCAGCCATAAAATCATAAATTCATGATTATTTGTGAAAAATAATCACGCTGATCAGCGTGAACATTAAATATCTTGGATTTGTAGTGTATTAAATTACAGTTAGGTTGAATATGATTTCCAAATCATTCTATATTCTGTTTTTATTTTTGCTTAACACAAAGTCCCAACTTGATTGGAATCGGGGTTTGTAATAAATATTGCTAAAATGGTGGCGCGGGCACCCGCAGCGGCTCCTCTTGTTGTCTGTTTAAGAGGGAGGAAATTTCATCTGACAATAAAGTTGTACTTGACTTGATATGTTACAATATTACACATTATACTATTATTATTAAAACCTGTTAACCTTAGCTTAACAAAGGTTAGAAACCCCTGGTGTAGTCTGCAATGTTGACGTCAACAAAGCCACAAACTACTTTTCTTCATATTAAAAAACAGGATTGTGTAAAAAGCTTCAATGACACAAATCAGGAGGAGAAAAGAATGTCTACATTGAGAAAAAATAAATAAATCTTAATGCTTTTTAGGGTCTCACAACACAACATTATCAAACACCGCTCGCACATCGGTAACATGATTGTGTTCATATATTCAAGACGGAGGAGTCATTTGAACATCTGCGAGTGGGCAAACAGATGCAGAGTCGTTTGAAATACGACAGGATGTTTGCATGTCTTCGCAATGAACCGTGAGACAAATTATTTCATAATTAAAGCCACACAGAACACCGACCATACACTCGTCTCTGGTGTGTAAATGAAGTCGTTGGCAATCGCTCCGTGCCCTCGGTCAGCTAACTACATTCACAGTGCACACAAACAAACAAAGACATGTTTACAAGAAGGGAGGAATGTAAAGAAAGAACCCGGGCCCTGAAAGACAAATTGTATCGACATGCTGTTCCCCTGACAGTCACCATTGCGGTCATTTGTGCGCTGACGAACGAGGCTTTTTACAGGACTGTGGGCAGAAATGACAGTGCAGTAAAGGCTGATCAGTGGGAAGGAGGAGATCTATGTGGCACTTCCGTGCTCAGGTTTTAATACCTGTTGAGTGGACAGAGATTTAGTGAGCTTGAGTGCCGCAATCCCAGCTTAATGTTGTTCAGGTGCATCTCCGCTTGCAGGCTAAACTCGCCTCGGGGCTGCTGGCAATGAAAGCGACGGGGGCTACGGCCTGCTGGGGAATCGTTTCGTGAAATCTGTCGTGAAGGAAGGGAAGAAAGGATAACCGCAGCAAACTTAACACAACCCGCATTCATAATTTATAACCTCTCATCGAGCCTCTGTGTGTTATTGTATCCTTGCGTTTCCAGTCTTTGTACAAATATTAATGGTTTCCAGCAAGCGGAACAGCATTCGGAGAAACCCATGACAAACGTAAATCATAACTTTTTGCTGAGAGGCTCATAAAATGCTGGCAATGTTCCATTCTTTTTCGATATTGCTTGTCTATATTAGGGTCATGGCTAACTGGAGTCTATTCCATCAGGAGGAGGGGTACAAGCTGAACTGGCCCAGTGGCGTGTGAAGATGTGCTGATGCCTGGAGCCAAGTACTGGTCAACAAATGGAGGGTGCGACTGGGAATCAATAATCAACTCGGGGGTACGAATCGACTTCTCATGATCGGAAAGCATGAGTTGCTGGTGGGGGTGGGCGGTTGCGGACAGAGAGTTGGGCACATATACAACAACAATCATTCATTTTCACATGACACTTTCAGGTCATTTAGTCATCAACTAACCTAACCTGCATGCTTTAGGAATTTGGGAGGAAGATTCAGATTCAGAGAAGTAAACTAATAACTAATACAGTCAAACCTCGGTTTTCGTCCATCATGCGTTCCAGGAGGTTGTTCGAAAACCGAAATTGTTCGAAAACTGAAACCAAGCTCTTTTTAAAATAAAAATGTTTACTGAACACGTCTGCTCACAATGGAAAGCAACACGAGGAAGCGTCACTTCCTCGTCTACCCAAGGAAGCGTCACTTCCTCGAGTAGGGAAGGCGAGAGGAGTCAAATGGTGCATTCAAGTGCGCTCAGTTTGTTCGAGAACAGAAATTTGTTCGTCATCCGAGACATAAAGAACTTGAAATTTTGGGTCGAAAACCAAATTGGTCGAGAACCGAGACGTTCGAAAACCGAGGTTTGACTGTATATTGATTATGGTGTTGGCAATTCATTTGCAGCTTTCAAGTCCAAAGGCACATTTCAACACCAACTTACATGAAGACAAGGTCATATAAGATGTGAAAAATCGACAATGAGATTGTTTGCAATGCAACACAATAAAAACGTTTCATATGAAAGTGCAATTCATTTTTAAAAAGTGGCAATGTTGAGCAGCTGAATGGCAGAAGGAAAAAAAAAAGACGAGGCCTGATTGACTAAAATCCCCAAAAGGGGCCACTAAATTCTATGTTCACTTTAACAGACTGCGTGTGCTAGTTAAGGGTACTGGATGTACATATCTGCACATCATGCACAACTGATGTGGGAATGTGGGATGGCCCAACAGCAATTGTCACCGTGTGCCGAAAAGACCCAGATGCAAGGAAATCCAGAGTTGGCAGGAGATTTGTCATACCGCTTGACTCTTGTTTCTGCCTGACTCCAAAATGTCATTGTTGAAGATAGGATATGTCAGAATAATTTTTGATTCTGGCATTTCATGATTGGAAAAGATTTTCTCACCCCAACGCCTCTCATTTTGTCTCTGCCTCCCCGTTCCTCATAATAACCGCAGTCATCATGAGACACGGTGCTGCTTTTCCACCTGGCTTTCAGGCGTGGTATTTTAAGCCGCAAATCACCCACCGCAATTCACCTCAGGGCTGAGAAATCGCATGGCGTGCGCTGAATTGATCTATTTACAAATACTTCTCTCAGAATGCCCCCCCCCCCCTCAAAAAAAAAATGTTTAGCCATTTTGCCTGTTTGGCATCTGTTTGACTTTGCATTCAAGCCTGCACTCATTTCGCATGCATAAAATTTCAGTAAATCAGGTCCTGAAAGTGTAGTTTGTCCTCATCAGGCACACATGGGAATGATGGACCGAAAGGGCATCAGTATCAGGAAATATTCTGTGGCTGCTCAGTTTTCTGGCTTTTTTTCAGCTACCGACAACGCAAGTCTCTGCCTGGCTCTGATTATTTTGGAACACTTTGACAATGTTGTTTAGGCAGTTTCTCATTTTTTACTTTTTGTCATTGACAACACATTGAAGCAGCAGCTAAAAGGTTTAAAGCTTCAAAAAAAAAAAAAAAAAAATCGCATAAAACCGTATCAACAAAAAAAATTTGAACCTCAGTCCGTAACCACATCTGTTTTCAATTAAAACTTCAACTGCGAGCTCAAGACCATGTCAAGGTATTTCTATGATTAAAGGCGGAGTACCTGGTGAAAATGGGGAGAACATGCACATAGCTCGAGTGGAGCTCTTCCTACGGAGGTTTGCACTCGGGTTTCCCAACTGTCAGGCTTACATGCTTGCATTATATTACCGTATACCACAGTTGGCAATATCATTCCATTCCTAATATCATATATAATACCATATATTATAATATATATAATATCAGGGCGGCCCAGCGGTTGAGTGGTAAGCGCGTCGACCTCACAGTGCAGAGGTTGCGGGTTCGATCCCGGCTCCGGCCTTCCTGTCTGGAGTTTGCATGTTCTCCCCGTGCCTGCGTGGGTTTTCGCCGGGTACTCCGGTTTCCTCCCACATTCCAAAAACATGCATGGCAGACTGATTAAGCACTCTAAATTGTCCGTAGGTGTGAGTTTGAGCACGAATGGTTGTTTGTCTCTGTGTGCCCTGCGATTGGCTGGCAACCAGTTCAGGGTGTCCTCCGCCTATTGCCCAAAGACGGCTGGGATAGGCTCCAGCACCCCCAGCGACCCTTGTGAGGATAAAGCGGATCAGAAAAATGGATGGATGGATATATAATATTACATACCTGTCAACTGGTACATTTTCCCCATATTTTATACGTTTTTTTATCATTTCAAATCATGTACGGCGTATTACAACTTTTATATGGGGAAAAAAAACAATTGTGAACCGATCTCACAAAGATCATTTTGGCTCAAATCCAGATCGTCTCACCTGCTGGTAGCCAACGACAATGCCGTCGTCGATCGCTACTATTGTCACGGCAAACCAGCAAAAATAATCCTCAATCGTATATTTTTTTTCATCGCTGCGTACGGTCGGATTGATAAAGCATGGTGTGCGCATGCGCGGTAAGCCGTTGTACGGGTTTTTGTTGCTTTGTAAGGGCAATCGTAATCATTTATAAGGGCAGCTATTAGCCGAGGTTGACAGGTATATTATTCAAAATAATGTAAAAGATAATGTATGTACTATGAAGGGCGTGTTGCTAAACGTTAACTGATAAATTGTATAAAGGAAGGAGTTACAATGATTTGGAACGTACACTGAGCCTGTGTATCTGCCTACAGAGCATGGCATACGAGAGTACATTTGTGTGTCTGTCGACAGGCTATTGTATTACATTGTCACGTTTTCGCGGCTCCGCACATTTTCGGGAATGGTGTACAATATAAGCTGTCAGTGTCTCTCACTTGCCGTGTATGCGCATGCCCTCCCATCAGATTCAGCTGCTTGACTGATGTTGACTGGAGTCTCCGACAGTCCCTGAAGTAAGGCAGCTCGCTCTCAAGGGCACCCTGCTTCACTTTGCTCTCAATCAGCAATTCACGTAAAGAACGGCACTCAAAAACGCCACACCTTTACACAAACGTCACCTTGTGTTCTCATTAAGAGAATAAATCAACTACATGAATCCAATTTCGACCTGTATGACTTCTTGGCTCGTAGTTCCCATAAACGATGCCAACTGAAGCCAATCAACTCCTTGACAGTGGGGGATGGATTCCTCAGATGTAAAGCTACAAGAAACAGAAAAGGTATATTTCAGTTTTCCTGTCAGGAAATGTCTGGGCCGAATCACGATGTTTACTTCTTCACCGATAGCAAGATAACATTTTGGTGCGGATACAGTTTGATGAAATATGCACCATCTCAACCGGCAGCAGGCAAACTTTTGTACTCAAGGGCCAGATTTAATCTTTAAAATAGACAGATGAGCCAGGTCATTCAAAGGTGAGGAACGGTAAAGTTCAAATTTTTTGGTATAATGTTTAGTAGTCATATTGAAATCATTCATTGTCAACTCAAATTGTATTATTGAATTAATTTGCCAATTATTTAATACGGTACATTTTTAGTGTGTGAAAAGGGCTTTGAGTTTTTAAGATACAGTCGTACCTCGGTTTTCGTCCATAATCCGTTCCAGAAGGCTGTTTGAAAACCGAAATTGTTCGAAAACCGAAACCACGCTCTTTTTAAAAGGAAATGTTTATTGAACACGTCTGCTTACAATGGAAAGCAACACGAGGAAGCGTCACTTCCTCGTGTAAGGAAGGCGAGAGGAGTCAAATGGTGCATTCAAGTGCGCTCAGTTTGTTGGCGAACCAAAATTTGTTCGTCATCCGAGGCATAAAAAACTTGACATTTTTGGTCGAAAACCGAATTGGTCGAGAACCGAGACGTTCGAAAACCAAGGTTTTACTATATTTCAAATAAATAAATCCCAAATTATTTGAAGTATATGACATCAAATTTGAATAAATACATTGTTGATGAATCAATTTGAGGAGCCACACTACAACTGCATGAATTTTATTTCTGGAATATATTATGTTATAGTGATGAAGTCACTAAGCTTCACTCATACTTTGTATGACTCGCAACACTTGTATAGTCTTCAGAATGTCTATATTTACATTCACTGTCACTAAATACATTTCTGAGTGAGTCACCTTACGTTGTGGTGACAAATCCGTTTACACTACAGCGAGTCTCATTGCATGGACTCACTGCATCAAAGTTGAATGTTAAGTCTTGGGTGGAAAAGGGTTATTCATCTAGGATGTGTGTATGTGTGTGTGTGTGTGTGTGTGTGTATACTAATTCCCCGGGCGTGGAGTCGTGTGTTGGGCTTCACTTGTTGAGATTTTGTGCGCTGTAGCAGACATGATGGGTAACAGGTGCGAGGCAGTGTGGAGGGAAGACGTACGCAGCTGTCCGTCCCCATAGACCCGGGCCATTCCTTTCCACCCCCACTCATTTGCGTTCCCACTAAGCCCCTAAAAGCTGGGTGCAAGACTGTTTGCGTGTGGATATTTATGCTGTGGGGCGCATCAGCCAATGAATGTGTGCTCGCTGAAGTCAAGTGTCACCACCTCCTCATCCCTGTCTCACTTCATGGCCCCAGACCTTTCGTTCTGCACTAATACCCTGCAGGTAGCCAAGCATCCCGGTTACACGGGGTTTTGTCCATGTGTCCACTAGGCCGTGACTGATCGCGCCTTACAGCCTCGGTGCAAGTGTCGTGCGGTCATCTGGTGTGGACGACGGTTAAATTACATTTGTTCAATGTATTGCTCCATTCTGAGGATGAAACAATGAAACTAAACCGCAGATGCCTCAGCCTAACAAGAGTAGTACAGTAAAATGTTTTTTCTAACCAGATATTTGACAGAAATGTCATGAAATCTGAATGACAAATGCCACAAAATGTGAATAAATATATTACGCCACACCCCAGACATTACAAGTGGGTGGACATTTTGGACTGGGGACACAATATCGATGGAACCTGAGCATAAAAGCTCTTTTGTGGCCACGAATCAGGTTGAACGTGTGCATCAAATAATTGGCGGCCATGAAATTGTTACAATGGGTGCATGAAATACCCAAAAATAGATTGCTGAGCAGCCTGAGAAGCAAATTGTACGCAACTTCTATGGAAAGTGAAAGGTAGATGGCATCATGTATCGTAGTTTCTATCAACGGTATGCACTCTCTCTCTCTCATATGTATAATATATATATTCAGTCAAACCTCGGTTTTCGAACGTCTCGGTTCTCGACCAATTCGGTTTTCGACCAAAAATTTCAAGTTTTTTTCATGCTTCGGATGACGAACAAATTTCGGTTCTTAAACCTGAGCGCACTTTGACCATTTGACCTCTCGCCTTCCTTACACGAGGAAGTGACGCTTCCTTGTGTTGCTTTCCATTGTGAGCATACGTGTTCAGTAAACATGTTTATTTTAAAAAGAGCGGGTTTCGGTTTTCCAACAATTTCGGTTTTCAAACAGCCTTCTGGAACGGATTATGGACGAAAAACCGAGGTTTGACTGTACACATATGTACATATACACATATATACATGTATATATACACATTATGTATATATATATATACACACACATATATACATGTACACATATACACACACACACACATACACACATATATATATACCTAATAGTCGTGAAAATACGGTATATATATATATATATATATATATATATATATATATATATATACACACACACACACACACACATACATATATTTGTGTAACACACACACAACTATCCAGTTTTAAAAAAAAAAAATCACAGCAACCCAACTCCACCTCCATGTAAATACAGTATAAAATATTAATGTACGATCGCACAGTGTTATCATTTGGGAGCCCTCCTCTGTTTTGCCACGACAATATATCGGCTTTTCTTACCTTGAGGGCATCGTGATGTCTGAGCAGATTTTGACTGACAGCTTAACCAGATAATTATGTAGCAAATAGAAATCCATTAAAACCTGGTGACAGATTGGTAAAAGGGTTACTTGTCCATGGCAACATAATACCCCCAGGTAATCCCAAAATGGGATGTCAGGAGGAGCGCATGAATGAACTCAACATCCTGCTGAAACAATTGGAACGGTCTCACATTTAGAGGTGACCTGCAACACAATCCACTATGCTGGCAGGCCTATAACGTAACCCGTTCTGCCGTTAGTGTGGCCTAAATCATGTTCAGCGTTTTAGAAAGATTTATTTTAGGTTAATGCTCGTGGACAGAAGTCAGTATAAATTAAAGCAATGGACAGATAGACGTTTACACTTTTTTTTGTGATGCATTGCCTGTACAGTATATGGGAATTGAAAGACTGAAGATGTTTGTCTTTATGTGTGACTGGACAGATATGTGAATAGACAGATGTGTTTCCACTTGGGTGCATGTCAATCAAAAATAGATTTTTGCATGATGTGTGTATGTGATTGGACAAATGCATGTGATGCGGTGGTAGCAGTTCACAAAATAATTGCTAGTTTGGCTTGTTCTTGTAACCACACTGCAGACCCCATGCAACTTGTTTGTAGGGTTGCATGCATAAACATGCTAATTAGGGTTAGACTTCAGTGCTTTATTCCGCATACATTGCTAATTAGTCGGCTATTTTGTTTATTCATTGATGGCAAAAGATCATGCATAAGTCAGTGCCAGAATGTAAGAGATTTCGACTCTTAATATCAAGGCATAATGAAATAAAATCCGCTGGATTTAAAGTTCTGCCCTAGATACAGCCCAGGTCATGGTCACTTACATAAATGTGTCACATATTTGTCAGTGAAGAGTCTTTTCATTATAAATAGTAAATACATCTTTTCAAAGTTTTATATGCTACAAATTTCTGTCTTCCAAACAGACGGGGTCACCAGTGCCGCAATGTGCGTGTGTGTGTGTGTGTGTGTGTGTGTGTGTGTGTGTGTGTATGTGCAAAATTCTGAATTAAATTGAGAATGACCCCTCAATACCAATTTATTTGTTGAATTTAAATTTGAATAGAGGTGGCAAACAAGAAGCAGAATTGAAATAGAAATTTGAATTGCAGGAAGTAGAATGACTATTTCTTGAATTTGAAAGAAATTCATAATGCAAAGGTTACAACAAGAATTTATAATAATAATCCATTTTATTTAAAAGTGCCTTTCATGCCACTCAAGGACACTGTACAGAAAATACAATGTAAAAATAAATAAGAGAAATATTGTATAAAAACAGGACATAAAATCACAAAACAGATTTTTTCAACAACAAAAAAAACAGATGAAAAAAAATGTCATACAAATATTATATTTAAGATAAGATAAGATAAGAAATCCTTTATTGGTCTCGCAATGGAGAAATTCCCAATTCACAGCAGCAAAGTTATGAAAGAAGTAGAAGAACAAAAGGTTTTAGGACTTTATGTACATGAATTTAATTGTAGTTATTAGTAAAGCGTAGTAATTGTTTTGAAATGCCTACTCAGATAAACCAAATCACAAGCAAAATCACAGTCATCAATATGCCTTGAGTCCATGTTTCATTTGTATTGTTCAAAGTCTTTGAATTCTCTTATCGTCACGCGTTTTGCTTCCTCGGGTGCGCCGTTTAGTCGCATCATGACTTTCAATGTCCTCATCCATGTGGCTTGTATGTTATTTTGCTTTCGGAAGCTGCGTGCCTGTGGTGTGATTTCCATGTTCGTTTTCATGAGATATTCATTTCAATCCACAGCAGACCCTTTCATTTCTTGGCATGTTTCACTAATTCAATGATGATCTTGCGAGACTCACGTGATTGAAAACTCTCTTGTCAGTATCAATCTTTAAATTTACATGCACACTCCACCTGACGAGCATGCTAAGCATTAATGTGGCCTCCATCAATGGTCAGCTTTTTACAGCAGACGCACTTTCTGATGCAATCCACCCAACGCCAGCGGCTGGCTATTGGGACACTGACCTGGAATGCAACCCAAGCCGTTATGCTACAAATAATTCCCAAATGCTTATGATGTAATCTGAAACCAGAAATGACTTAACAGAATTAGTATGGAGACTATTATGCATTGAAATAATGTTCTAACAATAACTACTCCATGCAAAAAGACGAACCCCTCCAACACATCCGAACAAACTCCGGGCTCATCCAGGGTTCCCACTCTTCCACTTGCTTTTTATTTATGGACCTTTAAGGACTTTTGAGGGCTAATTTCGCCATTTTTTAAGGACCTCTTTTGAATTCAGCAGGGGATTCACAGTGGATTTAATGCCCGCTCAGCAATATGCGGGCTGAACAGAAAGCCACATATTGCTGAGCTGGTGTTCAAATCATTGCTGCCAAAGGAAGGGCACATCTTTATTTTTAGGGGCAATCAGAAAACCCTTTATTTGACATACTGTATGTCAAATTTTTATTTTCCTACCTATTACAAGGTAGGAAAATAAAAAAAAAAAACTTGAATTCATTTTCAAATAAAGTACACAAAGAAAAATGTAAATTTAGAAAATACATTTCTTTTTGAATAAAAATAAATTAAGGTATTTCTTGATTTTAGAAGATTTCCCTGAAAATGAAGGACAATTAAGAACATAATTTCACAACTTCTTTCTTATGGATTTTTAGGAACTTTAAGGACCCGTGGGAACCCTGTCATCATGAATACACACAGCCGCTTGGCTAAGGCCATTAACGGGTCATGACTAATTCCTGCTTGCAGACAGTGAAGAGCGGCACTGCCTCATTACAAGTCCAATGGGCGTGTTGTTGCCTTTTGAAAGATGTTTTTTTTTCTGGACTTTTCTCCAGCGCGTCAGGTAATTGCTGCAAGCCAAACTGTTCTCAAGCATCTAGCTACTCCACAGACGTCAACCCTCATGGCTGACTGTCCTTCCTCCATGCTGTGTGCACGTGAGGCAGAGGAGGAGACAGAAATGAAGATCGAGATACGCGTGTCCATGCGTGCGCTCCCCTCAATTTCAAAGGCAGATTAAGATTGGCTTCACAATAATGATATATGAAAGATAAAGTCGAGGTCATCTGTTTCGGAAAAGCTTCCATGCAGTCTCTCGTCTCATCTGCATGCATGCAAACGACTGAGTGTGAAGGGCACACTTGGCCTCACAGGTGACTCTCTCATATCTCCGCTGCGCACACAGCTGAGGGGTTGCTTTACTACCGTCGGTCTATTTTTATCTGATCGAGAGAGGAGGAGACGACCACTCAGGGAAGACAGAGAACAAAGGCGGCGGAGAAAAAAAGAATTATGGCACAAAGAAACACCTCGTGGCTCAAGGTTTCCAATTAGTCTGAGACAAAACGGGAGGTGGAATACATCGGAGGCTCGAAAGCCTTAAAGTGTCAGTGAGCTCGAGGCGATGAGCGCACTTTCCTAAAGAGCTGCTGGACACTGCCATCAAGAACACGCACCAAGCGCTCTGACTGCAAAGTGACGGCGGCGCTTTCTCTGAAATATCAATAAGTGCTCAAACGTTGCAAATCACACTGTGTAGAAGATACTTTTTTAAAGAAAGTAACAATGGAAATGTGATTACTCATCGCAGAGGATCCATCCACCCATCCATGATCTGAGCCGCTTGTCCTCACGAGGGTCGCGTGCGTGCTGGAGCCTATCCAAGCCGTCTTGCGGCAGTTGGCTCAACTGCTTGCAAGGCACACACACACACACAGATGGACAACCATCCGCGCTCACACTCCCACCTAAGGACAACTTGGAGTACTCAATTAACCCACCGTGCATCTTTTTGGAATGTGTGAGGGAACTGGAGTACCCGGAGAAAAACAACGCAGGCAATATGCAAAATCCACAGAGGAAGGTCGGAGCCGGGATCGAACCCGCAACCTCTGCACTGTGAAGCGGACGTGCTAACCATTTGGTCCCCATGCCGCCCATCACAGAGGATACAGTAAACCCCTTTTGGGTCAAGCGCCATTCTTTGGTAGCAAACAGCAAGGCAGTAGGGCCACGTGATAAGTCCGAGCCATTCAACCGGGAACATTCTGAGATAGAAACCCTTTTAAATGGACACGGACCTATGTTTCATCCGTTCATTCGTTCATTCGTTTGATTGATCAATTGATCCATCCATCCAGCTGACCAAGGGAGAGAGGTGGGGCACACCCTGGACTGGTTGCCAGGCAACCACCCACCACATATAAATCACATACGCACCCAAGGACAATTTAGAGTCTTCAATGAACCAAACATGTACAATTTTGGAATGTGGGAGGAAGCCGCAGTATAGAGAGAAAACCCCCGCAAGCAAGGGGAGAATTCCACACAGGAAGCCCGGAGCTGAGATTTGAACCCAGAACCCGTGAGGTAGATCACTTTTTGGGGTGATTCACTGCACCTGGAGGCTTATTTTAATCTGCGCAGCCTTCCTGGTCAATGCAGGAATCAATGTATGCTGAGAAGAACTTCAGCAGTAGACCAATTGTTGTGCATTGGAACTCCTCCCAAGAGAAATTACTTCACCGATCCAAAGATTGTTTCAGAGCAGCTTTGCGAGTGGCACAAGTTTGTGTGTTTCAGAGGCGAGCAAGCGTTGGGGAGTGACAAAAATCACAGGTAGAATAGTCAATTTGCTGTGCTTTAAAAGAAAAAAAAGGGTGAAGAAAGCGGGATCTAACGATTCACTTTTATTATTAGTTACAATTATTTTTTTCCCCCAAATATTTTTGCAAACGTACTTTATCAAGAAGTACTGCAGGAACTCAGTCTCCTCAAACTCAAGCCTTTCTTTTTCACTTGAATACGATACATGTTTTATTAGCCCTTATAGTTAAGTGTGACAAACAACAATAAATAATCCCGGAATACGACACCAGAGACGACAGACTATTTTATTTGACACTAAATCTGTGACACTTCTCCAACTGCTCGCTTTGACGACATAGTTTGGATCGGAATTACTTTGACTTCATATTGAGAAAAAAAAAAACATCCTTGGACGATGTATTGTATTCAATTACCGTATTTTCCGCATTTAAGGCGCTTTGGAGCATAAGGTGCACCTTCAATCAATGGCCTATTGAATGGTTTGTTTCTCTTCTTCTGATTAATTTGGCCGTTTGTTTCCCTTTTAGCTCTTCATTTAGGACAGGCTTCGACCTTCCTTTTTTTTTTTTACTAATGTATAACAGGACCAAAACGACGATGTGTCCAGAGGCACAGGGGGCGCACCAGAGTTTCAAGATAAAAACCTCTCTCAGCCTCTGAAGATTAATAAAATATTGTTTGCTGTGTCTTGAAGTGCAGCCTGGTAGGGGTCCACGGTTAGAGACGTCTGGTCTATAACCATGGATTTGTATTTATGTTTATTTTGGATAAGGCTCTTGCATTGTGCCTCATTCGATGTGTAATTATGGCATAGACTAGTCACCAACTTTGCAGCAAAAAAATCTTGGAGCTGCGCGGTTATATGACGCATGTTCATTTCGGTTATTTGTTCTGACACACAGCCCAATCGCTCTTGAATAATTAGAGGAGAAAAGCAGGGAAGAAAGGAAGGAATTAAGCGCGTGGGTGCTGACTGACTCGTTGCATCACTTTTGGACTCAAGCCGGGGAAAAAAAAGTAACTGAGGAAGTGGACAGAATTCTTTTAACCGGGCCGGTTGTAATTGTGTTCATTGATTCCAATTCTGGATCCAAACCTGCTGAGCCAACGAATAAATGCAGGACCGTTCATGCATGGGAAACAAGAACGCTAATTCGAGTAACATCTTTGGTGACGGATCGATCCAGTGAGGATGCATGATGCTATGCTTGGATCGTTCAGCAGCAGAGGCATTTATTAGCGACTTGTCTTTAAAGGGACTTATTTGTGCCGTCACGCTGGCAAAGCATCAAACATGGAAACGGCTTCTCTGGGGGTAATTAAACGCAGGTCAAGGCTGATTCATGGCCCGTTTGACTGACGTGACATATTCCGTTGTCTGTGCTCATTTGTAAGTCGGCATGCTCGTGCACACAAACACAGAGATTATCATTGACATTTTCACTCTCACATTGTGTGCCGCCAGGCCATTTGCTCCATGCGTGAGGCTGCAATGGAGCCATGCAGAAAATGAACCCACCTGGAATGCAATGTCTGTATCCCTCAAGGAGCTCCGCGGCACGGCGGCCAGGGATGACGTCAAGCCAACGATCCCAGCGGAGTAAACAGACTAACCCAACCGGGCGCTACTTGTCAATTATTCACCGGCCCTCAAGTTTGGCCCAAAGCGGTTGACCGTTGCTCCCTTTGTAGCCACCGCTTGCAGCATTCATGAATACAAAACGTGCGCCAAGACTTCGTGTGAGTCACCTGCAGCCATCACAATTCACTTCACAAACACTAAATCCCCTTCCTCCTCCCCAGTGTCTCTCTCCGGGCCAAAGTCTTCAGGAGTACTTCTCAAAGGTGTGAACTCTGGACGCTGCCTCTGACTCAGCATACACAAACATGAACATCCAACACTGCAGTGACGTGCAGTGAGGGTTGGGAGGCACTGACTGAAAGGAAATCCTCCATTTTCAGGGCGAGCAATTACAGCTTGTAGCATCACACGGCGATTTTTACTATAAAATGGTCAAAATAGATCAAGAACGACACCAAAATCATAATCGAGCGGACAAATATGAATACTTGTGATGACAGCCTGCCTCCCCTGACTGCACGCCACTGCAACACTGTATAGGACTGTCACTATCAAATTATTTTAGGATAGTCTTTCGATTTTTCTGTCGATTAATCAAATAATGTGACAATATATTTTGCATTAAAGTCTATCGCAAAACCATTTGTTCCTGATGAGGTTACCGTTTGTTCACATAAATGCGAGACGTTTTCATTCATCAACAGGGCTGCCTTTACCTACTACGGTCCCGTTGAGCTTAACTTTCTGAATAATACGTGTAATTGTAGTCACAGTGACATCAAGAGGGGTCTTATAGATTTATCATTTAGCACGCTTGTCTATAATTTTCTTTCAATCGTCTGCGACAACTCTCTCCTTTGCTCCCTCTGCTCCATGTTTAGTGTGGTACACACCAGCTTGTTAAAACACACTTAAAAAGCAATGTCTTAGTCTCATTGATTTAATTTTTAGTTATTATTACTTTTGTTAGATTGAAGTTATTTCTGTGCCCACAATGTTTTTTTTCTTTTTCATGAACTGAGGGTTACGAACAATTTTGTCCAAGTGTGTATATTGCGTGTTTGTAAAAAGGCATTTGGACTGTCATTGCACATTGATCTGCACAGTTGCAAGTGTGTCTTTTTTTCTCAAAGGACCACCCAACGTAAAACAAGTGACAGCACTGAGCACTCCACACAAGGACTCTTCAAGGTCCCCTTACTGCTGCGCTCCAGTCCAGTTACCATCTCAGTTTGTTTCTATTTAAGTGCTGTAATTGCTTTTCAAACTATAATTTGATCATGTGACAGTAATGGCGACAGTCTGCCGCACGTGTGACGTCACCCGCCGAAACATCTTTTCCCATGATGCTTCCTCCAACGTGCCGCTCCTTCCAAGTGTCCGTTCTGCACAGAACTGGGTGTTTGTCATGATTTGAGACGAGGCTGTGCAGAAATGAACATGTCCAACTGAGCCCTCTGATTACAGACTCTATCTATCAACTCTGCCAAGATTGGTGGCCAAGTAGAAGGCCTTGCTACTAGGCTTCAAAAACATTTTAAAAGTAGCCTGCAGTGCACTGCAACTTTGATGTGCTCTGCTTTAAAATGATCTATCTATGCAATCTGTACATTTCTGATACGATGCACAAAGTGTGTGCCTCTCCCCAAATGTAATCTTTGCTCTTTGAGGAACATACTGTGTGTCGCTGTAACAAAGCACAGTCAAAAATACATTTGATTAAGTCACTGTCAAAATTCCCAACTATACTGTACATTTGGAAATGTCATTCTACGGTATATTCATTCAAAATGGCTGCATGGTAAACACGTGTTTAAAATGTCTACCTCAGAGTCCAGAGCTCCCAGCTTCGAATGTCAGTTCAATCCTGCCTGTGTACCGTATTGGCCCGAATATAAGGCGGCCCTGATTATAAGACGACCCCCTCTTTTTCAAGACTCAAGTTTGAAAAAATACTTTTTGAACCACAAATACATTTTTATACAGAAAATAATTACAATACATCTGAAAAAAATGATTATAAATATATATTTGAGAGAAAAAGCATGTTATTTTGCCTCATTCAAGTCTTAATATCTGAACATTTAAATATGTAAACTAAAGTGCAATCACATTCGTAAATGAATGGCTTTTTTTAAAAAAATGTAAATTACATCATAACTTCTCCTCAGCTGCCGGTTCACCTGGCCGATCTTGAACCCACTTTTCTCCAGACTGTCGCTACGTTTCGCCATTTTCTGTTATCTCTTCTATTATCCATCCATCCATTTTCCGAACCGCTTCATCCTCACTAGGGTCGCGGGGGGTGCTGGAGCCTATCCCAGCAGTCTTCGGGCAGTAGGCGGGGGACACCCTGAATTGGTTGCCAGCCAATCGCAGGGCACACAGAGACCAACAACCATCCACGCTCACACTCATACCTAGGGACAATTTAGAGTGCCCAATGAGCCTGCCATGCATGTTTTTGGAATGTGGGAGGAAACCGGAGCACCCGGAGAAAACCCACGCAAGCCCGGGGAGAACATGCAAACTCCACACAGGGAGGCCGGAGCTGGGACCGAACCCGGTACCTCTGCACTGTGAAGCCGACGTGCTAACCACTGGACTACCGGGCCGCCTCCTCTTCTATTATTTTCTTCTCTTTTCTTTCTTACCGCTATTTTTTATTTTTCTTCTTTGTGCTACCACTATTTTTATTCTTCGTGACAGGGGTTCACTTAGGCCTGGGGAGTCAAGTTCAGCATTCGCTTCAATGATATCTGGCGCCATCTAGCGTCGTGAATGGGTATAATATAAGACGACTCCCACTTTTTCAGTCTCATTTCAATGCAAAAAAACACTGTCTTATATTCGGGCCAATACGGTAGTTTGTGGTTCTTCATGTGCCTTGTGCTGGTTTTCGCATGCTTACCCGATACAAACACTTCTATCTAAAAGACTACAACTCACTTGTACACTCAATCAAGATATGCCCACACGTGTCCTCACAAACAATCACATACTACAAGAATCCATCTGCCGTCGTCCACTTCATAATTCTCCAGCTGCATCAGCTACCTTGTGGCAAAATGAATGCTACTTTAAGATAACGGCAGAGTAGTGTCTTGGTGGCCACTGCAGTAATCTCGCGTCAGGCGGCTGTATTGATCGGTGCCGCTATTCGAGTCCACTCAGGCATGTTAGCAGGACGACTGCAGCAGAAGCAGGTCAGCCATCATAGCAAGCAGGGAGCCCTTGACCTCTGCTGGGTGGGCCGTGTTGAAAGTAGCTGTATCTTACCTCACCACAGGTCCTTATTCCCCATTGTGTTTAGTACGGAGCCCTTGTCCTTATTATGGTGAACTGGAGCCTATCTCAGCTGACTTTGGGCAAGAGGTTGGAGTACATCCAAGATTGGTCGCCAGCCAGACTAACATTTTTGAGTTTTCAAATTATTTTTGGAATTTCGGAGCAAGCTGGACTGCCTGCAGAGAACATGCAAACTCAAGACAGGAAAGCCAATATCTGGACTTGAACCCATAACCTCAGAACAGGCAGATGTGCTGTTTTTGCTCTATACCCCTAAAACTGCTGGGTCATAGGTGAACCAAATTTGGTCAAATCCTGAACCCAGTACTGGATCCAAAAGGGACTGAGCCAATGTTGAGTTATTTGTAATAATAATAATAATAATTATACCTAAGTGCAGCAAGTTGATGATTTCACATCGCGCCTTGGGTTTAAATTTTGATCCAACATGGGTTTAAAAAACAAACAAACAAACAAACAAAAAACCTACTACCCGTGCTGATGAGTTAAAGCCACCAAGAAACGTCTCACCAGGTAAGCAGTAATGCTGTGGTCAAAAATAAAAGTAATTTTGTGTGAAGCAACGTTGCCCTGCCAGGCAGCAAGTCACTCAGATGATAGTTGGGCGCATCATTCACAATCCAGCCATTCTTCACAGAGGGCGCCATCTACCCATACCAGGTTTTAAACGCTGATCCCTGTGCCTAAAGTCATCTGTGTTACACACAAAGCCATCCAGGTGTCACTGACGTTCTCTTAGAATGTTACATTCAATTTGCATCAACTTCAGTACACTGTCCAAAATGGCCACCAGCTTCATCCCTCCGAAATTCAACCTTCAACCCAATCTGTAATATGTAACAATGAACACATTCTCATAAAAAATGACACATGCAGTACCGGCCGTATTTTCTGCACTATAAGGCGCTTTGGATTAGAAGGCACACCTTCAATGAATGGCCTATTTGAAAACTCTTCATATATAGGGTGCACTGCATTATAAGGCGTTTAGAATACGTACAAGCTACAATAGTGGCTGCGGTTGCACTATGCTTCCACTAGATGGTGGTACGCAAACAGGAATACAATACAATACAATGCTGTTTTATTTCTATAGAGCCTTCACAACTGCTGCAGCTGTAACAATGAGAACTGGCCACAAACACGGACATGAAACATATACAGTGGTGTGAAAAAGTGTTTCCCCCCCTTCCTGATTCCTTATTTTTTTGTATGTTTGTCACACATTTGTATGTTTCAGATTATGACACAGCCCACACATTGCCTTGTGTCTTATTTCTTCACAATGTCAATGTGTCGCATAGCTGTGAAGCGGTGCGAGAAGAATGCTCGTTGGGGGAACTGCTGTTGATGCTCTAATGAAAGGCTCCCTCCGCTCTTCAAGAAGATGTCCTTTAGTAACTTGCAGCATGCAGCAATGGCACAATGAGTGTGCCCATGGCAGCCGAGTCAGATAAAGCTGCTCTACTAAGATGCCAGCAGGGGGTCTTTGAGCTGTCTCCGGCAGACGAGCGGAAAGGGGAGAATTTGGGGAGACGGCGCTCAGAGCAAACAAGCAAACAGTGTGTGCTGATAAACAACAATAGCAACAAGCATGCGCCTCCCGCCGCTGAGTGGCCTCGATTCAAATCCAAAGCTTTGCTCCTTCGCTTCCTCGCTAAGAACACAGCGATTAAGAGTGGAAGGCTTTGCAGGCGTCGTTACGCTGCTTTCAACAGCAACCTTCACTTTTTTTGCCACGGGCAATTAAGCATTATTAGAACCATCATGAAAAGCTAATAATCAGGCCAGTGGCTTTCTGCTACTCAGGTAGTGTCGCGCTTCTTTGTGCTATAATTCAACTTCTACAGCTCGCAAGCGCAAACAGTGGACAGATTTGTATAAATCAGACAAATAAAATTACCTCAGGTCAACCTCAGCAGACGCAGAGGTCTTGGTCAAGAATTGCGAAGGATCTTCAAGTGCTTTGTTTTGTGACCACGTGCTGAGTTTTGACCTCATTTTTGGTAAGCCAAATAACTGGAAGACATTCAGTTTACAGGTTATAAGACATTGTTATTTGAACTCAGGAGTTGTTATGTTTGTGCCAAACTGAAAAAGAAAAATAATAAGATTGCATGAATGTCAAGATCTTTTTTTATTTATTTATAATTTTTTAGAAAAAAGGTTATTGTAATTGGATGCTTGTCTGGGAATTTTGACAGACATCGACTTAAAGAACAATTTTCTTTAATCGTTGATTATTTTTCTTCAAAATACAGTTCAGAAATGTATTATTGTAAAAATGATTAATTTTCTTTCTTTTTTTTGGTGAGGTTACAAGAGTTTCTCATCAAAATCTAGCTTGGTTTAAGAAGTATTTTTTTCATCCGATTGTGTTTTATTCTTCAAGCCACAATGCTCAAGTGTAATTTTTCAAGGACAATGACTATTTTATTGAATTATTCTTGGTACTGGCATGATGTAACTTACTACAGCCATAAAACCAGGTAAATAACAAGCGCATTATACGAACGAATCAATTTCCACAAAATAGAAGTTGTAACATTATGGGGAAAGCACCAGGAGCAGTGTGGTTTTCATCCCGGCCGTGGAACAGGAGACCAGCTCTACACCCTTAGCAAGGTCCTCGAGGATACATGGGAACTCGCCCAACCAGTCTACATGTGCTTTGTGGACTGGAAGGTATTCGATCGTGTCCCTCGGGGAGTTCTGTGGGGGGGGGGCTTTGGGCTCATGTTGTACCGAATCCCCTGATACGTGCTGTTCGGTGCAGATGAACACCGATGTCAGAGTTTGGTTGGCATTGCCGGCAGTAAGTCGGAATCGTTCCCAGCGAGGGTTGGACTCCGCCAAGGCTGCCCTTTGTCGTCGATTCTGTTCATCACCTTTATGAACAGAATTTCTAGGCGCAGCCGAGGCGTTCAGGGGATCCGGTTTGGTGGCCTCAGTATTGCATCTCTGCTTTTTGCAGATGATGTGGTACTGTTGGCTCCTTCAAGCAGGGCTCTCCAACTTTCACTGGAGCGTTCCGCAGCAGAGTGTGAAGCGGTTGGGATGAAAATAGACACATCCAAATCTGAAACAATGGTCCTCAGTGGGAAAAGGGTGGGGTGCCCTCTTCGGGTCGGGGATGACATCTTATCCCAAGTGGGGGAGTTTAAGTATCTTTGGGTCTTGTTCATGAATGAAGGCAGGATGGAGCGGGAGATCGACAGGCGGGTCTCTGGAGCGTCTGCCGTGATGCGGACTTTGTATCAGTCTGTCGTGCTGAAGAAGGAGGTGAGCCAAAAGGCGAAGCTCTCAATTTATCGGTCAATCTACGTCCCAACCCTCATCTATGGTCACGAGCTATGGGTCGTGACCGAAAGAACGAGATCCCGGATACAAGCGGCCAAGAGATGGGTTTTCTCCGCAGAGTGTTCGTGGCTCTCCCTTCGAGATAAGGTGAGAAGCTCGGTCATCCGGGAGGGGCTCAAAGTCGAGCCGCTTCTTCTCAGCGTCGAGAGGAGCCAGATGAGGTGGCTTGGGCATCTGATTAGGATGCCTCTGGACGCCTCCCGAGTGAGGTGCTCCAGGCATGTCTCACCAGCAGGAGGCCTCGGGGACGACCCAGGACACGTTGGAGAGACTATGTCTCCCAGCTGGCTTGGGAACGCCTCGGGATTCTCCATGAAGAGCTGGAAGAAGTGGCTGGGTCGAGAGAAGTCTGGGATTCCCTGCTAAAGCTGCTGCCGCCGCGACCCGACCCCAGATAAGCAGTAGAAAATGGATGGAAGTTGTGACAATCATTTAAAAAAAAACACACACACAAAAACCAATTACAAACTACATGGAAACCTAGGAATTGATCACCTTTGCTAAAGTAGTGAGCCACATTTCTTTACAACTGAATGACTACACTGCTTTTGCAATTTATAGGGAATCACAAATTTAAAAAGTGCCTTCAAGAGTCTTGACGTACGGTCGGCAGTAAAACAAGACCAAAAAAGTGTTTTGTTTCAGTCAGCTCATCGCCATAGTTCCTCACTTGCATTTGGAAACAACCGTGGAATTGGTCGAACAGGAACAGCATTTTGCGCTTATAAAAGAGTTGTAACGTAAAGTTCGGGCTGAAATTTTCCTTTGAAGCAAGAAGATTAAAATCAGGTCAGATCTCCAGGCTCCGCTCACACACAATCACCTCGCTTGACTGTATTACAAGCACAACTGCTTTATGGCTTGACTGTAAACACGATCCTCTCTCTTAAATCTCATTCAGGATTGCCATGTTCAAGGTAGCTGCCACCAGCATGGCTGAGAGACAAAAGACGCATTCCACTGGGAAATTTGCTTCTCAGCGTTTTAGCTGTCCCCAGTTGCAACTTGGATGCTGGCATCGGGCGTGGGCATAAACATGTCTTGTTACAAACAAATAACCGCATCCTCGGGAGAGAAACCACTTTTTTTACGATGTGACCAGGAAACAGATATTTCTGTGTACTGGATGCGCATGATTATTTAGAAACCGTTCTACTTTGTATCATTTTGTGTCATTTATATAAACACAGTCAGTCACAACTATCCAGCGCTTGTCCTCATTTGGGTTGTGGGAAAATGTCTGTCTCCATTCACACACAAACACATATTGTAAACATCTGTCAGTCAACTCGCATACACCTGACCGCAAACATCTGTCTCTCCATTTACATGCACAAAACTTTCATGCGTTTGCATGCATGTGTGACATGGGCTGAGTCTCTCTTTCACACGCACACACACACACACACACACACACATTTTTTCCCCCTTTTATGAGCTTTTAAAATGAACAACCTAAATGACATATTCGCCACCTGGGGAAACTGACACTGCTCTTGATAGCCATTCTGTCTCTGCTGAACCGGACCGAGGTAATAAATTGAGGTTAAAGGGTCAACATCTCGTCCTTCCTATAAGTAACAGAACATCACTGTGTGGTCAAGTTTAACTTTGCAGCGTGAGCGAAGATTGCCACGTCATGTTTTTGTTTTTTTTTAAACTCTTTTGTCCTTTTGTAGTGACATTTTAGAATGGTGCTAAACATATGTTGAAGGGATTAAAAAATACAACCAAAAAAACATAACACAATCTATTTTTATTTGTTCCCGACCATCATGTTATTCATCACGGATTAATGCTCAACAAACCTGGTTGAAAGTAACAACAACAAAAAAAAGTCAAGCGCCAACCACAGTAACCACATTTCATTGGCATGTCAATTAAGAAATACTGTATGAGTTAAAAAGACAGTTTAAATAGTGTTCCCGGGAGAAGACAGAACAAGAAGTTGATAAAGATCTGATTGATCTTGATAAAGTCTGCACAAATGGCAGGTTTTTGTGACTTTTGCAAAAATTCGACAAAATAATTTCCAAACCTTTTCAACCATTAATGTGACCCATAATCCGTTTAGTTCAATTGACTTTGGTGCACTCAAAATTAATCCTGTCTTGTATCACACGCAGACAAACAGAAATCTCTCGAAAACATGCTTACCTTGGATGGGTCGTGAGTCTTCACAAAAGCTTTTGGACCTCCACTTCTTGTAGGTGGCACCCATCTTTCTTTTGCTTCATCATTGGATCCTTTGATACCTGGATGAGCACCACCGGCGCAGGATAGATGCCATTTCCAGGTAAGGCTTAACTGTTTCTGCACAGTTCTGGATGCAGCATTGCCGTGTGAGACAGTGGGAATCATGGGAACTGGTCAAACTTGCTTCATCAGAACCAGAAGGCTAACTAAATAACCCCAAAAAGAGGCTAAACACTGTGATCATCAACAGAATTATTTTATCATGGCAGGCAGGATCTTAATCTACTATGTTAATATTGAAGTATGTTAAAAGACATTTGAGTAAACTGGAGATGTCAAAAGTTGCTTACCGTTTCTTGATAGGTGCAAATATATGGATTGTGGGCGCTTCCACAGGCGATATGAAATGCAAAAAGATGGCCAATGGCAAAGCAAGGTCCTTAAAAAAGTGCAGTAAGTCGCAGAGCGTCAAGCAGCCTTGTTAAGATTACAAGCACGGCCACTTCAGGCATGCAGCAGAGCGCACTTGATGACAACTCCAGTCTCTTGGTTACCTCGGCAGCACATCGAAACATGATTCTTTGTACTCTAGTAAACATCCAAAGAGAGAATGTGTAAAAAAGGTTGAGGAGCTCTGCGGCCAGTCGGGATGCCGCCATTTTAATGGGTCCTGTCAGCCACAGGCATCCACTCTGGACTGATTTGATGTGACAGGAGGGCGACTCATCAATTCGGGCGAACGGGCGATCGTGATGAAGAGGAGGTGACAGGCAAGGAAGATGGCTGAGCCACTGAAATGACAGATGACACTTTTGATGGCGTGACTCAAGTGGGCATGTGAACGTCCTCAGTTCGTGGATTGGATTGGACAAAAGTCAAGTTGGGGTCAACACGCTCACTTTGTAAAATAAGGAAGTCAGAATTGACTGATTTCTAGAAATCCTTGATCGCAAGCTCCAAATCATCCAAATCTGTGTTGAAAAGAAATATGTGCATGCTTCAATTGAGCTTTCAACTTTTATTCTCCAGCTGCTGAACGAATGTCAGACCCCAGTCCACAACTCTCGAATTTAACATGGAACGCATTACTTGACATAATTCTCATTGACATTTAAACTATAAAAATGGCTCTTTACACCCAATGAAAACACTTGTGTTTATCAAACTATTAAAATCTTGTAAGCATCTTTGTATACGTAGTACAATGATTGTTGCAGCGCTTGACATTTATCTTAGCAGCATGTGTTCCCACTCCTACAAATACTCCAAGTATACTTTATTTTAATATAAACAACGGCAAACAGTGACTTCTATTTGGACCATTTTATGACCACCAACTGAGAGTGCAGGAAAGAAAAAAAACAAAACAGGCTATTTCAGTGTTAAGTGCAACACTTACACTATGCCACTACACATCGTGATTCAGAGAATTCAAATGCTAAATCTGTTAAATGTTCTCAACAATAGAGTGAATCGCGACAAAGTGGTGGCCATTCCTCCATACAAATTCATTCCTCCGTCTTTGATTTTCTCTTGGAGGTTTTGGGTCGGGAGTCCTCTGATTGAGCAAGTTCTGGGGAGCCCGGAGGATCAGAAGGCGGGCTGGGAACACTGTCCACGTCTGGGTCAGGGTCAAGTGATGTGGAGGGCCCTTCGTAGCAAGACAGATACAGCAAAGTGAGAAATACATCATTAAAGTACGGACGCATCCCTGAGTAGGGCCCGGTGCAGTTCTACTAACGGTTCCAACTGCGTAGCTTTAGGTGAGCAGTGAACCTTAACAATGATTATGCACTATGAATGCATCACTATACTGACCAACAGTTTTAATGGTTGCGGGCTGTGAATAAGACTTCAGCAGTGCAGAATAAAGCTTGTGAAATTTGCATGGTTCGAAACTAAACAGTGTCCACAAGTTCACTGACCTTTGAACAATGAAATAAGGTAACAATGATTTATGTGAAGCCTTGTGTGAGTGAAACGTGGTTTTAGCCCTATAAACTAAAATCTCAGACTGTAACGTACTTCTTGGTTGCTGGATGTTCTTGTTGTAGCTGGCGGCAGAAGACATGGCCTGACCCAGGGCTTGGTTAGAACCAAGAGGAGCACCCGGGCTCGGCGTGGCTGCTCCTGAGCTCAGTTTGGACTTGGAGCTCTTGGACGGTTTGGTCCACACTAGGCTCTCTGGCACCTGAAGGGCTGCTCCCATCTTCTGAGCCATTTCTATGAGCTGTGATGAGGAGGCAATCACTTCAAGATGGTGAACTGGCTTTAAGAACTGCTACAGCCACATCGGCAGTTTGGGGCACCTCTGGGTCAAAGTCGACGCTGCTACTGCCGTCTCTCAGCATGTTGACTTTTCTCTCCATTTCCTGGTACTGATTCAGCGCTCCCTTCTTGTCGGCGAGATTGTAGAGGAAGATTGCAAAGTTCAGGTTGACCAGAGGGTTTGATCTACAGAGAAACGTCAACATGAGAGAAATTCGACGCTTCTATTTGCAGGATGAATCTGACAAGTGAGAGAGAAGATGGGAGAATTTACTGGTCCAGATTCACAGCTTGCTCATACGCTCTGGTGGCATTTTCCACATCTTCCAAGTTGGTCAAAGCCACTGTTGTCAAAGGCACACACTTTACTTGTAGTACTATCGAGAAGGCTCTAAGCACTTGCGCAATGTACATTCCAAAGGTTTTTGTATTGTCTTTGCGCTGGTACCTGCCAGCAGCATGTAGAGCTCGCCCAGTCGCGGGCTGAGGTTGATGGCGGCGCTGAGGAAGTGGAAAGCAGAAGCGTACTGCTGCATGGTCAAGTGGACCAGGCCCAGGTTGTACAACACTTTCCAGTCAAAAGGAGACAGGTAGTGAGCTCGCTTCAGGCAACTAATGGACTGGGAAAGGAAAGATGAGAAAGAGAGAGATGTCAGGAGCTGACCGTTTGAAAAGTAACTCAATGAAATATTAGGACAAAAAAAAAAACATCTAGTGATACTCAGCATACCTAATGCACCATCAAGGTCTGTCAACACATCAAGGTCTGTCTGTCAATGTTGAAGGCCAAAAAAAAAAAAAAAAAACCCTCCAAACTTGACCGTGGAGGTATGTAAGAATTGCAGTTATAAATGTGTGTGAGCCACACTGAATGAGCGGAAAAAAATGGAACACATATTCTGATCTGTAAATGATGAAGCAAGTTCTCTTGTCTCGGTAAATGACTACATCGGTAGATCTCGTCTGTATTGTTACAATTAGGAAATACACAATTCGAAGGGGTCATTAAAATGTTATCTCTCCAAAAATCAGGGTTCCTCTTCCACTTTCTTTTTATTTATGGACCTTTTAAGGAGATTTGAGGGCTAATTTAGCCATTTTTAAGGACTTTTTCTGCATTCAGCAGGGGATTCACGGTGGATTTAATGCCCGCTGAGCAATATGTGGGCTGAACAGAAAGCAACATATCACTGAGCTGGTGTTCAAATCATTGCTGCCAAAGGGCACATCTTTATTTTTAGGGGCAATCAGCTAACCCTTTATTTGACATACTGTATGTCAAATTTTCATTTTCCTACTTATATCACAGGTCGGAAAATGAAAAAAAAAACCTGAATTCATTCTCAAATAAGTACACTAAGAAAATGTCAATTTAAAAATATTAAACTTCAATTTATTTTTGAATAAAAATACATTTTTAAGGATTTTTATTGATTTTAGAAACTTTCCCAGAAAATTAAGGACAATTAAGAACATCATTTTACAACTTCTTTTTTTATGGATTTTTATTAATTTTAGGGTTAGGGAACCCTAAAATTACAAAATCCATTTTATGTGCCAACTGCCAACTCGCTATTGGCTGAGTGATGTATGATGATAAAGCGATGACATTCGTAAATGAATGGCTTCTGGTTTTTTGAAATGTAAATTACATCATAACTTCTCCTCAGCTGACCCACTTCGACCCACTTTTCTCCAGATTGTCGCTACGTTTCTCCATTTTCTGTTATCTCTTCTATTATTTTCTTCTCTTTTCTTTCTTACCGCTATTTTTTTATTTTTCTTCTTCGTGCTACCGCTTTTTAAAATTGTTATTCTTCGTGACAGGGGTTCACTTTGGACTGGGGAGTCAAGTTCAGCATTCGCTTCAAAGATATATGGCGCCATCTAGCGGCGTGAATGTGTATTAAGTATAGACCCCGAACGTAAGACGACCCCCACTTTTCAGTCTTATTTCAATGCAAAAAACCCCATCTTATATTCGGGCCAATACGGTACAATGATTGAGGGAATGTGCTTTGCAACTTCACACCACCACATGAGCCGTGAATGCACCAGGATGATTGGATATTCAGCTCACGACACAACCACTCCACAAGTATTTGAAAAGGCAGTTGCAGCAGATGGTTCCCAAAGATGCAGACTCGTCGCAGCTATCGACAATTGCCAAATTTGATGTCCTGAACCACTCACACGAAACGCACTGTTTTAAAGCATGAAATGTTGGGGGGTTTTTTCAAAGTGAGAAATTTGGTGGCTGGGGAGCATATGTTTCAAAGTTATGAATGTATTTATAGTCAGAAAGTGAAAAGCACATATTCACACAACATAAAAAAGATGAATATGTAATAAATGCTGAGGAGACAGTCAGTCTGCCGTGTGTGTCGCAGTGGGCTTTGAATATGAGTTTAGGTCTTCACTAAAAGCCTGAGTTGAGTGACATGTTTTCATGGTTGAATGGAACACCACCAGGGATTGGCTTATTTTAAAAGTACTGCTGACAGACTCACACCGATGAAACATATTTCATAAACAAATTGAAGAAGATATCCTGAGCATTAACTCATTCAGTACCAGCCAATTCTGGACCAAGTCTGAAAAGACGTTTAAAAACGTCTTTGGGAGTGAATGAGTTAAACGTCTAATCTATGTATCTTTAACTTTCAGTTCAAGATTAAAAGTTACAATCCCGTGAAAAAGTAGTTCATTATTCATTGCATATTTATCACACTCAAAGTTTCCGTTTATCAAACCAATGTTGATATCACACAGAGACAACCCAAGGAAATACAAAATGCATTTTCTAAATGCCAACTTAATTTATTGAGGCAAAACAAAAATCTAAACCTACCTGTCTTGATGTGAAAAAGTTATTGCCCCTTGAACCGTACAATGGGTGGTGCCACCCTTGGTAGCAATAACTGAAATCGAGCGTTTGCAATCATTGGTGATGTGTCTTTCACGTCGCTGTGGATGAATTTTGACCCACTCTTCTTCGCAGAATTGCTTCTACTCTGCCATATTGGAGGGTTTTCTAGCATGAACCGCCCGTTAAGGTCATACTACAGCATCTCAATTGGATTCAAATCCGGACTTTGACTTGGGGAAACCCCCAAACCTTAATTTTGATTTGTTTTTACCCATTCAACTTGCTGGTGTGTTTCGGATTGTTGTCCTGCGGCATGAGTGCTTGCGTGTGAGGGTGCAAACTGATGGTCGGACGTTCTCTGTCAGGATTTTCTGATAGACAGCAGAATTAATTGTCCCATCAATCACAGAAAGTTGTCCTAGCCCTGAGGTAGGAAAGCACCCAAAACCCATCATACTGCCATATCCATGCTTCACTGTTGGGATAATGTTCTTTTTAATCAAATGCTGTGTCATTTCTACACCAGATGTAAAGGGAGCCACATCTCCCCAAAAGTTCCATTTTTGACTCAAATCAGTCCACAGGATGTTTTTCCAAAAGTGTTGAGGATCATCCAGATGTCTTTTGGCTAATGTGAGACGAGTCTTGATGTTCCTTTTGGACAGCAGTGGTTTTCGCCTGGGAGCTCTCCCAGGGATGACATTTTTGGCCAGTGTCTTTCTTATGCTAGAGTCGTGAACACAGGCTTGAACTGAGGCCAGTGAGGTCTGGAATTCTTTGGATGTTGTTTGAGGTTCTTTTGCGACTTCCTGGATGAGTCGTCATGGCACACTTGGAGTCATTTTAGCTGGTCGACCACTCTTGGGAATGTATGCTACTGTTCTCAGTTTTCTCCACTTGTAGATAATGGCTCTGACAGTGGTTTGCTGAAGCGCCAGAGTCTTGGAAATGGATTTGTGACCTTTTACAGACTGATAAGATTTCAACAACTTTTTTTTCCAAATTTCTTATTGACTTTCTTTGAGTGATGGCATGATGTGTTCATTTCTTGAGATCTTAGAGCCTACTTCACTTTGTCCGACAGATTCTATTGACGTGATTCCTTGATTCAACAAATGTGGTGCTAGGGTGTTGCCTCTGAAATTGAACTCAGTTTTCCCAAAACTGTCGTGAGTCACAGCTACTTTGTGATTGAAGAAGAGGGGAGGGGGGGGGGGGGGGGGGGGGGTTTGGGATTTTTTCCCCTGCCTTAATAAATGTAATTGACATTTAGAAACTCCATTTTGTATTTCCTTGGGTAGTCTATGTGTGATATTAAGATTGGTTTGATGAACTGAAAACTTGAGTGATAAATATGCAAAGAACACAGAAATCAGGACGGGGGCAAATCCGTTTTCACAGCACTGTCCATGTACAAATAGGAACAGCGAGTCGGTTATTCACAGTTGCTTTCTCCGTCGGTGAAAAATTGTAATACAATCATTTAACAACCTTGCTATCCCACTTTTAAGCACCAAAACATTATGCAAATAAGACATTCTGTTTTTGGTAGAATCCTTTTGTTGTGGATTAGTAGCTGCATTGGGTAATCCAGGAATTGCACTACTCACAGCAACGTATTTCTTTTTGCCAAAGAAGCACATGCCGATGTTGTTCCAGAGAGGGGGGCTTTCGGGCACAGCACATGCTGCGACCCGGTACTTGTTCATGGCCACATCAAAGTCCCCATGGGTCTGCATCATGCTGCCTGCAGCCAGGATGGCCTGCAAATGAAAGCAATCATTAGCCAGCTATTAGAGAAAGACCAGCCGCCCCTTGAAACGGGAGGAAGGATGGAGCGGACCAGCTGACAAGCGATGACCTTTTCATTTGGGATGATTTACTGTGATGCTATCATGAAGGCTGATCAAACCAAAGAAAACTAAGACAACAACCCAATGTGCATGCATATGCACGTACCTTATAATTGTTGGGGTCGAACGTGAGGGCATTTCCAAGGTGCTCAAAAGCTTTTTGATATTTACCAAGCTGTAAAAAAAAAAAAAAAATGAACACAACAATGTAACTGTACTAATATACAGTTTCCCCCACATGATACCACTTATATCATTTGACCTACCGAGAGAAAGAGCAGACCGAGAGTTGTCAGCAGTTCCGTATTCTCTGGAGAGAATCTAAAAGGAGAAAGAGACCATGCAAAAAGAAACATGCCTTTTCACCGACGCCTGTAATTTTGTTTAATGTCCCGTCATCAAGCATGGTTAATATTCAGAGATTGTGTTGATGATGCAGTCAGGATCAGTTCCAATGCAAAGGTGGCATATTAATTGAAATAGAAATGGTAACGAGGGGGCCCATCACTACTTAAATCAAACTGGTTGCGGTCTCATTTAAGCAACAACAGTGTTGGAGCGCTTGATTAATTCATTTACAGCCACCAGGAGGCAAACATAATGAGTGCCATGACACGGATATCATTTCCTTATTTACGCCAAGGCCTGATGTTTAAATATTCAACATCTGAACAGAGATGGAAATTAAGCAAATCAATACAGAAGTGAAAAGGCCCCTCAGGTGAAAATGTCAACATGCAAACTTGATGAGAAAACATTTACATTAAAACTCTTTTGTTGGTCATAAAAATGGTGACTGTTTGAATGTGCTTCTCAGTTTTCTCTACTCTTGCAGGCATCGAGCCCTGATAAAAATCTGAGAATAATTTAACAACCATTAGGTCATCTAAATGGCGACTAACCTCACATTGGAGGTAAATTGTTGTAACAGAGTGGGAAAAAAACAATCTTAAATCTAAATGTAGCTTCTTCTGTCACTTGATCAAAGTTCAAGGGCACACCAAAAGCCACAAGATGGCACTAAGGCAACATTTTTATATTAGACAGGGCGCGGGCGGATCACAAAAACACCAAATACAGTCAAACCTCGGTTTTCATCCATAATCTGTTCCAGAAGGCTGTTCAAAAACCGAAATTGCTCCAAAACCGAAACCACGCTCTTTTTAAAAATGTTTACTGAACACGTCTGCTCACAATGGAAAGCAACACGGACGCTTCCTCGTGTAAGGAAGGCGAGAGGAGTCAAATGGTGCATTCAAGTGCGCTCAGTTTGTTCGAGAACCAAAATTTGCTTGTCATCCGAGGCATAAAAAAACTCCAAATTTTTGGTCGAAAACCGAATTGGTCGAGAACAGAGACGTTCGAAAACCGAGGTTTGACTGTAGGTGAGTTTTCCCATGAATAAAGAAAAGAGTGAGGAGCAAATCACAAATATGCGGGTGAACACTGCACACGTACTTTGGTTTTGGAATAACAACTGGCAATAAATGCATCTCCCTAACATCCAATACCTGCAGCTGTTTGATGATGTTAGCCGGATTGTGCACAAACTGAAAATGTGAACATCAAATTTTGGGCATAGCCGAGGCATAAAATGAGATGGGGGCTTGGTGGTCTTCATTTTAACGTGACGTTACGTGCATATTGTTTGTTTTTCATCCGGTCTGAGCTCAACTTACTCCACTGCCCTCTTGTACACATCAATGGCTTTGTCAGTTTCGCCGGCCAGCAAGTGGACTTTCCCGAGCGTCATGAAAGTCGTGTCGTGTTTGTTTAACTGGAGAGCCACGTTGAGTTGCTCCTCCGCCTGACAAACAGAAGGCGAAATCTTTCAAAATTCAGCATCGGTAAACACGGTGTTGATTCTCTCGGCGCACTCACGTGTTTGAAGTCTTTGATGAAGAAATAGCACACTCCCAGATTGTGACTGATCTCCTGAAGTGAGGAAGAGTTGGATATTAACCAGCGAATTTCAAGTATGCGGTCCTTTTGTACACAGTTGGATAACTGCTCAAGTGCAGCCGTCCTTCAATACGACTGAGCCTGATTCCGCCAAACTTTGGCAAGCAGTGGAAAATGTTGAGCCCCGTGGCACAAAACACATTCACATCAAGTGGAATTCTGCACATATTTGTAAGAGCGTAGCTACGTGACCAGCCGCCCCCCGCAGGCCTGCATGTGGTTCATTATGAAATTACCTCCGTTTAGAACGAAGAAACAGCCTCTGTAGTTAAGTAAGCTATAAAAGCCATGGATCTGGCTCAGCAAACTCAGGGCAAACATCATTGGAAAATGGCTTTGGATATTTTGGGCAGATGTTATTTTGGGCAAATGTTCTTTGATAAGACATGGTTCAATCTGAGGCTGAATCTAAACATTTCTACCGTGCAAGACAGAGACGCGCTTTTTTTCCTGTTTTTAAAGCCTTGCCTACAAATGTGTACAAAATCTACGACTATTTTCTGTTAGTACAGTAATCCCTCGTTTATCGCGGTTAATGGGGACCAAAACCACCCGCGATAAACGAAAATCCGTGAAGTAGCGACCAATTAACATATACAGGTAATTTTTTATTTTTTTAAGTCCGCAAAATGTCCGCAAACTGTCCGCGAGAAGCTGCAAAACAACTGCGAGCTCCTCGCGGACCGTTTGCGGACTTTTTGCGGACTTAAAAACAATTTTTTTTTTAATGAATATGTTTGAAAAAAATCCGCGATGCACCGAAGCCGCGATAAACAAACCGCGAAATGGCGAGGGATCACTGTACATGAAGTGCCGTAAGAGTGCTTCTTTTCTTTTACCCAGTCTTTCTCGTTGAGCCTTGCAGCTTCACGATAGAATTCAATCGCTGCTTTGTGCTTTCCCAGTAAAAACCTACAAGAAGACAGCCACAATCCATTTGAACAATCCACCATCTTAACATGCTCGACAGACATTCGATCGCTCCTACGGCAGTTAACAGTAGTAGTCACGCTTTGGTGTCTAATCTTTCCCCAAAGTATTAGTAATGCTGAGAGCATTAGTGAAATTCTTCACGGTGTTGGGCCGGGCTGGAGCTAACTCACAGAGATCTGGCTACTTGCTTCAGATTGTCAGCGCTACTGGGATTAAGGATGGCACAGCTCTGAAACAGCTCCAGGGATTGTTGGATCTTGCCCTCGAGACGCAAGATTAGTGCTGTGGCAAGAAAAAAAAAAAAAAAAAGAACAGACAAAACACAAAAGAGCTTTAATTGCACAAAAAGACCTACATTAAACATCTAAGGAACAGTAAGCGGTCCAAAGAGTCGCATGTCAGCACAACACGACGGGGAAGCCATTCCACAGATATTCCACTTCATGTTGCACGTGTTCACCAGCTCACCTTGCACATATATGGCATATTCGCACATTCCATTCGTCTCCTGCAACTGCTCCTTAATGATTGCCTATATGGACAGGATTGAGAAAAGTGCGTCAGAGAGCCAACCTCTCAAGTTTGACTGGTACTGTATTGAATTAAAAAACAGCTGTGATTTACATTGCAACATGTATACTGATTCAACAATCGACGTGGAGATTTTAACATGATCATTGAAGGACTAGCTAATTAATTGCGCCTTCTTTTTGCTTGGATGAATGGCACAGTCATGAAATGGAAAGCAGGCTGTCAAGCTGAAGTTAGCAAGCAGGCTAGCCATTCTATTTTGCTTAATTACTCAAAGACAAGCCAACCAAATAGAGTCAAACCTCAGTTTTCGAACGTCTCTGTTCTCGTCCAATTCGGTTTTCGACCAAAAATTTCGAGTTTTTTATGCCTCAAATGATGAACAAATTTCTGTTCTCGAACAAACTGAGCGCACTTGAATGCACCATTTGACTCCTCTCGCCTTCCTTACACGAGGAAGTGACGCTTCCTCGGGTAGACGAGAAAGTGACACTTCCTCGTGTTGCTTTCCATTGTGAGCAGACGTGTTCAGTAAACATTGTTATTTTAAAAAGAGCGTGGGGTCGGTTTTCGAACTATTTCGGTTTTCGAACAGCCTTCTGGAACGGATTATGGACGAAAACCAAGGTTTGGCTGTATTTCGTAACCAGATGCTGGAGTTTAGGGTCCCTCTGTCTGCCCTTATGCTACTCCACCATTCAGAGGTCATGCTAACTTTTCTGCACAACATTACTTGCAACAATGTTTTAAATTTTTGAAAGGCATTTAGTCGGGTGGGGGTGGGGGACTAAACCTCTTAAATAAATGAAGTGGCGGAGCCCTGTATACAACTTTTAGTCTTCATGTCGGCTCAGGTCAAGGGTAGCCACGCCCATTTGTGCCAGAAGGAAGTCCCTTGGCACCTATTATTTACAAACAGGAAATGGGCAATATACTCTCTATACAGTAACTGTTTGTTATTGTGAATTGCAGTGGTGTCCAACCGTACTGTTTACTTACAGCGAATTCCCCCAAAGTGACATCATTTTGTAGTCTAATATATAATGTGAAAAAAAATATGATTAATGCTGGTTTAATGTTTTACTTTTTTCAGGGTGAATAATATTCACTTGGAAAAGGCACTACAGTGTGGTAGAATGCAGTCAAATAAGAGTGTGCAGCCTGTATTTGAGGATATAAAAAAATCAGCAAAGCTGCAAGAAAGCACATTTGGACACGGGACAACAATTCCAAGAGGAAGGCAAACAGAAAAGCGAAGCGTGTGTCTTGTCCCAGGCAGTGCGCATATTGAACATTTGTGAAGCTTTGCGAAATTGGTTGTAAAATTCAGATCTGTCGGAATATGTTGTTGGAATTTTGATCAGTCTTCTATTTTTCAACATGAAGCCGGTTTACCGTAATTTTGTTTGCCCAGGACACACAGCTACTCTGATGCTCCTACTTTAAATGACACCCGACATTTTGGTTTTCCTGAATTCGCTCCGGCGGAGTCAAAATATTCAACAGCCCTCCGCGTGACGCGCTTCTTGAGTAGGAACTTTGGTGTGTCTAATTTAGCGGTCTGTTAGTATGCATGAACGCCACAGGAAGAATTGTATTGATGAAGGCTGTTTACCTTGCAGGTTTCATACTCTTTATGTATATAGTGCTGGTGGATGAGCCAGTTTCTCCTCTCCACAATTGGAAGCTCAGGGGCTGAAAGAAATCGGGGAGAAAAGTGAATAGTATTCACTGCTATGAAGTTCATTACCATTTTCCATTCACTTGATGTCTTTGTGCGCATCCGAAGAGTCCCCTCCTTTTGCAGTCATTATTACATCTCTGAGCCAAAGCCATATGGCCTACTGCCAGTCATGGCTTGCAAGCATTTGTTCCCCCCCCCCCCACCCCCTCTTAGAAACGTCAAGGCTCGCTCTATTTGAGACCATTTTCAATTCATACAGTCCTAATTTGTCTGATGAATAAACAATCTACCGCCCAATCTGCCAGCAGACGTTAACGCTGCATACAAGAAGGCAATCAACCCACGAGCCGCGATGTGAATGTTGCCGCATTTACAATCTTTTTAACATTCAGCAGGTAAGGGTAGTCTGCTCGTTGCCTGGGCAACAATGTCTTTCACTAGTCATGTGTTGGTGAGAGAACATTGAGAGAATTGAGGAAGAAAAAGCTGGATCATGAGAAATGTGACCACAATGGTTCAAATCTTCTTACCAGTAAAGGGCAGCCTTTATTTCACAAGGAAACAACTGTAAATTCGATTAAAGTCTCAAAATAGGATGAACAGCAACGGGAAAAGAAGTGTTTAGCTTTAAATCTGCCACTGACATTTCGGAATATCATTAATGAACTGCCTGTGTGAGAATAGTGTGAATTACACCAAAGCTCCCTTCTGTTTCTTTGCTGTCAGCACTTCAAGTGGGGCGCCTTTGATTTGCCGCTAAAAACGCAGCCACTTCCAAGTTGTTCTCAGAAATCCTCTCCGTAGCTGCAAGAGCTTCAAACGCACTCACTGGGTCAAGACTGGGAATGGTCCTATTTGTAGTGACCTAATCCGCTTTCTTCCTGCTGAGACAGCAATCATATTCTCTCAGCTGTGGCCCCAAAGCTCCTCGGTGTCCACTAACTGAAATCTGGGGAGTAACGATGGGATACGTGGATTCTTCCAAGTTTTGGTATGAATAATAATATATAGTTTCTAAAAGTTGCCAGGAAAGAGGGCACAGCATGGAGTCTCCGAAAATAATCTTGTGCTGAATAACATCATCCTACACACGATTTCGCTGTTCTTTGTTATATTTCAGGCTAATGGCGAATGCTTGCAAGCTCTCCGAGTTTTCTAATAGGGAGGAAGAGCAGACGAGACGCATGCTGAGATCAAAAGACACACTGGGAAAAAGTCATGGAAAAGATGAAGAGTCCAGCTATACTCTGCCAAAATGTGATGCGATGCCATTTCTGTATTTAATTCTTCATTTATAATTACGTGATTTTCAGATCAAATATGATTACATAGCCATAATTTGAGTTGTACACGTCTTTGGTGAAGCCTTCTAAGTGGCTATGGACTTTTAGTTTCTTTTGTAGAGTATTCAAAAGCATGCTGTTGAGCTTTAGAATTAATATGGCGCAGTATAGCATTTTTGTGCGTGTATGGCATAACTAAGCGGACCTCATTTTGTAAGTTGAATACGCAAGACCCCCTTTTGACTTTACGATTAAAATAAACTCTAAACACTTCCCCTATGCAGTTCCACCACTGATCCTTTGGGTAAATTAGGTGGAAATCTCAATTTGATGATGGCAAGGCAACGAAACATATCACCATGAGCAGTACAGTGAGGAGTTACAACAGCATACAATGGAATATAAAGTGCCCTTTTACCTAGACTTATTTGCTCATCTGAAAAAACACTGTGCCGTACTGTCGGGTAAATTATCAAACAACCTTTCACAGGAGTCACAAATGACAAATACTATTGTTGTGTTAAGATTACTTGATGTCACTATCTGTACAAAAGGGCGGGGGACCCGCATTGCCTCCATTTAAAGTCCATCGTGGACAAGGAGGAGGGTGACCCCTGCAGGAGAGTTAGCATCACACATGCATCTCGAGTGAAAAACCTGCTCCAAAATGTGACATTAAAAACAGAAAACAACTCTGATCAAGACGTCATGTTACACAAGTCCAATAAGTTTACCTTTGGGTGCGCGACGTTTTTTTACTTCTGAGACCACCGGGGGCTGAAATACATCAAATAAGCACATGATTCAAAATGAACTGACATGCCACATTGCATATAGGAAAACACACACAAAAAACAACTCGAACCGATCCTTTTACAACTGAGACCAAACATGACTTCATAATGTACACTTATGAGAATGTGACCACTGCATTCAATTTTGATTCTCCATTGTAGTGGTAAATGCATACAAAATGAAATGTGCTACGGACAGTGCAAAGTGCAAACACAACATAAAAGCAACTTTTAAGATGGATAGGTTGAACACCACCATTACCTTAAACAGGTGAAATTTAGTATTTCATCATAGTCAAAAATTAAATTAAAAAAAAGACCTTCTAAATGTCAGTTATTTCCAAAATTAGTGTCCAATCAAGTGGATCAGGCAACCCTTCATAATTGCCTTCAGACTCCAGAAGTAATGTTTGCAGACAGACACGCGCTTTATATTCAAACCATGACACTGGTGCATGCCATAGTCAGTTGAAACAATAAACTAGGTGTGTGTATGCCTCTGAGTGGCTCATATTTTGGAGTGAAGGGAGCCATGGGAAAATTAGTGTTGCCTTAGGTATGATCCATAGTGTATTCTCTACCCAAGTTAACATTTTCAATTATCCTGTCTTTTCTCCTTGTAAAGCACACTGATAAATAAATGGAATAATGGAGCACCAAATACTTCCATGGTATCTGAAAAATGCTTTACTGCAATATGCTTTGATGTACAAAAACGCAGTTTAGTTTTTCTTTTATACTTGCATGGTATCTGAAAAATGCATTAGTGCAATATGCTTTGATGTACAAAAACGCAGTTTAGTTTTTTTCTTTTAAATCTCTACGTAATTATCCACCTTGTGTCAATGTCTTGTTTATTGAAGCATACTTTTAGATCAACCGTATATTATTTTACTAAGATGCATATTTCTTTACTTTGCTTTTAAATATCTTAAGGTTCTGCGTCTTTGTGTGTGTGTTTTCCCCTGTGCTTTTAAAGGCTTTATTTATTTTTCATTATGTGAAGCACTTTGAGTCAACTTGTGTATATGGAAAGCACTGTACAAATAAAACTGCCCAGTCTTGCTTTCAAAATGCCAGCACACACACACGCACACACACTTCAAGATTTAACTTTAAATCTGGCAACATTTTTTAATGCAAATGTTTCCCATCTACTTCACATGTTCGAGGTTACGACTCATATTTGAATGTTTGCGGTCATCGCCAAGTCCACTGGTTACTACTTTCAGTGAGATACAGTTCTCATTAAATTAGTCAGTGAATTCTAGCACAAACAACACAACAGTGGGTATTCGCAAGGTCAGTCAAGTCAGACAGATACTGTTTGTATAACCTAGATGGAACGTTAACTTCACAAACAGCTTCTAGTTTTTATAATAACGGTGGACGAGGGAGATTACTCCTTTTTACTGCTAGCAATGAGATAATTTAGATCCGATTTGGACTGGCTTTCGGTGTCACGTTAAAATCCGTCCGTGTTCATACATTAACCCAGCATATTTTTCCGCGTATTCCAACAAAAGCACACTCGTGCCAAGTGTTCTGTGTACAGTATTTCGATTGCAAACAATCTTGACCTCACTACTCACCACTGCATGTTGCTCCACGTCCGCCATCTTGGAGTCGTCAAAGCCGAACGCGAGAAGCTGTTGCCATGGATACAAATGCGGAAGGCGAGCTTGAACCGTCTTTTGAAAGTGCGCCCCGTACAGGAGCCTGGGGTTTTACTTCTCCTGTTCGAAGGAACACAGAAGATACCTACTACATTTGTAAAAATTAGCCACTGGAAGGTTTGCGAGTGAGCGAAGTGCGCGGAGTAAATATTCTAAATACTAAACTGTTCATTTGTGTCCTTGCTCGGTGCCTGTACACGTCGACTTCATAAAGAATAAACCCGAAAGAAAAGCAGTGCTGAAGATGGATGACGTCTACCTGTATATGGACAACACAACACTATTCACAACATTAAGGAGGGATTTATTTAATCAACTGTCCCATCAGAAACCCTAATTGTACATCAAAATCGTTTACCAATACATGCAACATACCTTAATACATTCTTAAGAACAAATCATTTATTGAGTAAGAAGAGAAGGAAAAAGTTATACGACAACACCCCCCCAAAAATCTATGGAAACAGGTATGTTAAGCTTCATCTGCTTAAGGCACAGACACACAACAAAATCATTTACAGTGCCTTAATAGAGACAGTGAAGAGTTAAGTTAAAATGCATTCTGTGGCCCTTACTCATACTTGGTTTTTCTTTGCACAGCAAGTTTCTTTTCCCCCACAAGTATAACTTGTCTACTCTTCAAAGGAAAAGGTTAAGTATTTTTAGGCATCCTTCATATTTATCATCTTCAACCCAGATTGGGGCTATTTGAACATTTGAAAGTGGTTATCACCTGCAACAAAAGATTTGACATTTGTAAAGCTGACTTAAAAACTGAACGTGAAATCGTAAAAGGTCAAGCCAAACCAGTGACACATACACCAGACTAAGGAATGCAGATTTGGATAAAATGTTTCCCTAAGCAGGGGGTGAAAAGCACACACACACACACACACACACACATGGAACAAATTCAATGTTTAAAAACCACTGACTACTAATGACAAGCCAATAACTAACAGGCTGAATTGATTATCAACATTGGTTTTGTTTCACATCGGTTCCATTTGTAATACAATTAGCAGTGTCGAGAAAATTGACACATAAATATTGTGTTCTTTCGCTCGTTAATCTACTTTCTCGGTTATGGTTTACCTTCTCTCAGCAACAGTGAAATAAATAAAACCACCCCACGGCCTTTAAGGCTCCAAACAAAGCATGGAACTCTTTACAAATCAAAATGTATCAACCAGCTGCTCCAGGCACAACTTCATCATTCGTCAGCCTGTAAACAGTGACTTTTCTCACTTCATTTGAGCAAAGCAACTCCTTCATGGCCTACTCTTCATTACTTATCAGAAGTATATGCAAGAAAAAACAAAAGATGAAAGCAGTAACAAGTAACCTACACCCAGAGAAACACTACTTCCAAGGCTGTGGTGGCAGGGACTATGAAAATAATTGACCGTGGCCATTTGTTTTCACACATTTGGACCACACCGGCTTCAACGGCTAACCTGTTTTTTATCAGGGGTCCATTGCACATGGCCAGAATTAACAATTTCACATCAAGCATGCCTTTTTCACCGTTGCTCTCTGTGGTATGTGTGTTCCGTCGTGAGGGTGGAAAAAAAAAAAGTGACAAGAAAAAAATCCAATCGGACTCTGCAGGATCTAAACCTCAAAACGAAGTTGACAGGGCTTTCAAAAGTAGCATACCAACTGCACTTTGACATTACCAAACATTCAAGTATTTTTTTTTGGTGGTGATGTAATGTCATTTGCCCTGTCTCTTTGCTCCAATTCAGCTTTGTTAGTTTGATAACAGCCTCATGTTGCACTATATAGTGATGAGGGACTCGGCGGAGAGTGCATTCCAAAGCGTGTGCAATTCATACACCATTCAAGACACATGTCTTGACTCGCACATTTTTATATACAGCTTTTGACCACGGTCCCTGTATATTGCACGTTTGACACAAATGACAACCATGTGGCAGCATGATTGTGGTCAAGTTATTTCTTTCTTTCTTTCCTTTTTTCTTGCCCAATTATTATGATCTGTGCCCCAGGGGTATAACTAGTGTGAGAGCACATGGGAAAAGGGGCACAATCTAACGCTTTAGTTGCTGCTAAAAGCTCCCTGAGCAGCTGTCGTAGCTGCAGACTGGAAGGTTCTGTTGGTAATGACACCGCTGGAGAACTCCTGTTGAGCCTTGGTGAAGCTGGCTCCGGTACGTCTGTACTTGTAGTGGACCTTCATGGAAGACAGTCAGTACAATAGTCATTTTGAACTGTTTAACAACAATTCCATGATGAACTGCTGTAGTTTTTTTGGAAAGCTGCATAAATACTGTATTGTTTAAGTGATGATATACATGAGGCACTGGAAAAAATGACTCGCATGCATGCACACACTAACATTTAGGTGGTCTGCTAGACATTTCATTTGCAAAGTTGTAAAAAGCTTAGTTTAAAATACCATTTTGAGGAGCATGACTGCCAGGATCGCATTTACGGTGAAAAAGCCCGCCACCACCATCATGACAACGGCCACAGCTAAGTTGGTGTTGATCATGCTGATGGACGCGATCCAGCCACTGTCAACAAATGCACACATAAAAACACACTATGAACAACCCAGAAGCACTGTGCAACAGTACACAAAATTAATGAATATATCTGCTAAACACTCACCGGCGATTAATGGGAAAAAATGTTGATGGATATATTTCAAGAGGATATAGAGGAAAGGCAAAGAGAAAGGAACCACACACTTACAAAGGACAGAACCCCTTAAAGAAGACAACAGCCATCTGTCAAAGAGACGCAAAAGAGAAGCTCATGTAGAGGCCACAATAGCTTGAGCGCACACAAGAAAACACCCGACTCCATCCATGTTGTGGCAGCATGCTGTTGCGCGCATGCCACGCCCCCTTACACTCGACATGCAGATAATCCTGCAAGTGTACAACTCACCTGTTGCCCCACTTTGGGATCCCCACAGTCTGAATGATGTACACAGCCACTTGGAAGAAAAAAACAAAGAAGAAGAAAAAGAAGCTGAAGGAACTGTCAGACCTGGAAAGAAACACACAACACAAGGAATTGAGTCATCAAAGGCAGTTACAGCCCTTCGAGCTTTGATACATTCACATGAACTTAACATGAAGTAGTTACAGGTGATGGTGATGATTACTTCCACATTCAAGAATGAAACCACGAAAATGTTGATGATCCATTCGGTCTACCAGCACAAAACCAGAAACATAGTACAGCGTACCTGAAGGCTCTGTACACGGGTCTGTACCAGCAGATGAAGGCAACTGGGGTGAAGAGGAGGAACCAGAGGATGGACAGACCAAAGTCAACGCCATACTGAGAGTCCACTGTGAAGTAGGCCAGGCAGGCCAGCACGTTGAGGAACAGCGTGGCACTGTGGACTGTGCACACGCACACACACATACACACTATCAGGGACATACTGTGCATAAACAGTAAACCACGAAGAGTCTAGCGGTGTGACTGGGAGTCTGTAGTTCGGACACAGGATTACTATTCGTGTGGGATAGGGGCTGGCCGCAAAGAGCAAAAATCTGTGAAATATAGCGTTTAGAATTACATATACGGCTCACAAGATGCCAAGAGTCCGATTGATACGTGAATGACTCAAAGGAGTTCTCCATAGTGACTGCTTCAATGTGATCTGCTCAGGAAAGGCCCGACATTCAGTACGACAATACTTTGCGCTGATTGGGCAATGCAGCAACTTGTGCATGCCTACCAAACTTATGTTTTGACCAATCATGGCAACGGAAGAAAATGTCATCGCTGGCATGTACCTTGGTTTGACCGGCTAAGGCCAGTCATCTGGATGACTGGTACAGATGGCATCATGGCGTTTAGTGTAGTTGTCGTTTCTTTCAATGTAAATATGCGGCTAAAAGGCATCTTGAATAACGACGTTGGTTTTTGAATCGAGCAGAGTGTCAACTGAGAAACGTTTTCGTCACAGCCGCACATCCTGCCCCCGAACACACTGTTGCTTTGTGATTGGTCCGCACGACACAGCGGTGCAGCTTGGAGGAAGTCAGCGGGCTCGAGCCAAGATCGATTCTCGGGGTTTTGCAAACACTCACACACTGAGAGAATTCAAATTGCAGGCAAGGTTAACAAGGTGCGGCACTGGACTAAAACTGGAGCGAACCATAAAACATCAACATTTTGTCTAGAATGTGCTGTGAACTCAGGTCACATAAAGGACTGTATTCAGTCGTGAAATTATTCAACAAACAAACCAGCTTCGCAAGAGGCTCAGTAGCATAAGCAGCATACGAGCCTAAAAAACACGCAAGCACAAACTGACATGACATAAGTCATGGGAAAACAAACGCATACAAGCTAGAGCTGGGTGATAATGATATATATTGCAAAAGACAAGGGTAACATTGTCATTTGTCACCGACAGTAAAATGCCAGTCAGAAGAGACAGAGAAAGCTTGATTTGAAGGGCTAAAGCTTTCGCTTACTATTCTTATGCTGCGCATCTGCCACCAAGTGGCAGAGTACTCAACAACACAGCAAAGTGAATCATAATACACAGTCACCATACATAAGAAACCTACGGTGCAAGGTCCGTTAGGGCTCAATGAAAATAAAGTTAGAAATATAGGGCACGTCAAGGCATGCTGGGTACTCCTTCAAATGACACAAGGCTGGCATTGCAGCTTGCACTTTGGGCAAAATTTAAAAAAAAATAGTCGAACTGCGAATCATTGTTTTTTACGTTTTTTTCCAGTAAGTGAGCGGTGGAGGTTGTCCCCAAAAGCGTTGATGGGCCGTGGGTAGTTGGATATAAAATGGGTGCCATTGCAGTAGCTTGTTAGCGATGAGTTTTTGGATGACTGCAACGGTGGCTAAACAACACCTTGTGGTTTTGCTCCTAATTCAGTAATCATAGCCTCCAGGGCAGGGAATGAGCTACACTTCTTCCAAGTATCGTTCTCATGAAGGGATTATGAGGAGTAATGAACAGAGGGACGACGAAGAAGCCATGCTAATTGCCGAACCTAATATCGTGAAAGACCGGAATGAAGTGCTTGGGTGACTGAGTAACATTTTCACTGAGGTATTGCACAGCGTATCCATCTTTGAACAGCAAAATAGAATGCAATTTAATAAGTGGAGAGAAAATGAGACAAAGTAATGTTCCGCACACAGCTCAACAAGAAACAACTGTGACAGCAGACAGAAGAGGTGGCCTATGAGATTAAAAGTACTGTGCATTAATATTGAGGATAAGCGATTCAGAAAAATCGATGTATAAAGGATAAGCGGTTCATACAATGGATGGATAGATAGTATATTGAATATGAATAATATTAATGTGATTTATTTTCATAATACAGTCCTGAGTTTTTAATTAGACTCTTGCATAATAAATGCATGATCTAAAATCCATTATCATGTGATGGGATCCAGGATACTTACACATCCACAGGTAGTACATTCTTTTACAGATCTGTCGGTATTCCTCTGGGATGTCTGTCTCAAAGTCTTGGTAAAAGCATGGCTTCACAGGGAAAAACTTGGGCAGGGGAGGCCAGTTGTTCTCGTTGACTTGCGGTCAAAATAACAAATTGTGTTACCCTGAACAGTTGAACAACGCACTCATTTAAAAGAGTGCAATGACTTACCCCCCGTGTTCTGGGGTGTCCTGTTCTGAAGTTCCTGTTCCTTTCTCTCCAACTCCGCTGCCTTCCTCTCCAGCTCTTCTTGCTGCTTGACCAGATTAGCTTGACCTGCAGCCGCCGCAGCAGCCGCCTGTTAGAAAACAGGGAGGTTGCTGGGTTATATACAGTCCGGCAGACATACCCTTCAAGAGTGCTCCCAACACCATACATTAAGTCAATATTTAATGTTTTTAGATACCATTTGTGTATCCCCGCCCCCCAAAAAAGGTGGAAGACTCGAAATTAGCACATCAGCCACATGGTCAAGCCATTCTAGGTTGGAATCTCAGCCCAGGCCTTTTTGGGTGGACTGTACAGTTTCTGAGTTTGTAATAATAATACATTTTATTTATAAGCGCCTTGTGCTTTTTTTTCTCCTGGTTCTCCAGCTTCACGACACACTCCAAATACATGAATGTTAGATTAACTGACAACTCTTAACCCTCCATAGATGTGAAATTGAGGATAGATGGTTGTTTGTCCGTTTGTGACCTGTCACTGACCGGCAACACATTCAGGGTCTAACCCGCCTCTTGCCCAAGTCAGCTAAGATCAGTTGAGTTCATCAATGATCCTAATTAAGAAAAGTCTTCGAAAAGAATGGATGGATAAACACCCACCATATATGTTCTCGTTAGATGGCAAATGTAAAACAAAGACAAGGCAAGCTCAACTTCAGATTTGATCTTAAAAGCCACAGCACACTAACTCGCAGATGTACAAAATGGCTTTCATCTAATGACACATCTCCTTATTTCATTTCTATAAGAGTGCCTGTGTGTCTCACTTGTGAACTCTGCTCCACTGAGGTTTGTAGTATGGCGGGTTGAGATGAAACAGCTGAGATGGGGATGGTCGTCTCACTACAGTCCTTCTGCGGAACATCATGGAATGTATTTTTCCCCCCCACAAATGTGTGTGATAAAGAATTGAAGTTTACAATAATTGCAATACAGTACACATCCAAAGACAAGCGGCTCACCAATTCAGTGGAGAATGGGTTATAATCCCGAATGCCATCAGCGGCTCCTCGGGTGGCCTGAGTGACAGAAGCATCCTAAAAAAGAAATTTACACAGTATTCAGATTAGCACTAGTCATAATCATTCATGACGAGTGGAACAATGGCTGCTCAAAACTGCATTTGATGTGGCGCAATAACGCAGGTTCAGAGTTCAGGAAAAACATTGTAAGGTCACATTTTCCAGACGATATATTAACTATTAAGCGACTCTGCTGCCTTGAAGTCTTTGTTAGAAACGTTTCGAGGTTAAACAAACATTTTCCTAAGCAAATAGGGAGTTAATAACAGCGTGTACGCCGCTCAAAAGCAACATTACTGAGAAGTGAGAAGAGAGCAAGCTGACACACGAAAACATCCAGTATGCTAACCCAAGCCCTCAAAAAATGCAAGTGTTCCTCACAGTGGATGATTTAATTCAGAAATTTAGTTTTTAAATGGTTGAGTAATGGCGTTGAGGAGGCATATCATTGGCTGAATACGAGCAGGCACCTGTTGCTGCTTGTACCTGTTCAGGTGACAAGACCCAGTCACTATTTGAAGCTTTGTTTCCGAGGCTTTTGATTATAAATTTATAATCATAGGGACTGTTAACAGTCCCTATGTGGACAACATTCCATATTTATATTTACTTATAAGTGACGTTTGTTCCGGTAGATAATGTGGAGGCCAAACCCAGTAACCGACCAAACAGGTTTCTTGAGTGTAGATCCTAAAAACCCAAATAAGGACAAAAGTCGTTTCTCCCTTAAAAAAACAGCAAAACAAAGTCTCACCTGGAAGGGATTCACGTCCATGGGTTCGGCAAATGGGTTGCTGTCAAATCCCGACATTGTCGCGTTGGGTTTTTGTTATCGAAAACCAGGCACCTTGTTTCCCTCTGGCTGCAGCTTCTCCGGATGGCGCCGCGGCGGCGTTCTACGCATGCGTCACTCCACAGGTAGCCGCGTCACAGCAGGATAGACGCGTCACTTTTCTTCGATTCTACGCGAGCTGGGGTTAACACTCGCAGATCCCACGGTTGGACTTTTTGGGTTACGCTGGGATCTCCCCAAAGACTATCCCACTGTGGGTCAGAGTTTAAGCGATTGTCTCGTGGTGGCACCCATATTTTTAATCAAACCAACGCATAGTTTGCACATACCTACACTGCTTTAACTCTAAATTTGCGTTGGGATCTAAACAGAAAATAAACGACTCTATAAATCCGAATACATATTGGTGCATGCACGTAATAAAGTAATAATAGTCACTTTTTTCATGTTTAAAAAAAAAAAAAAGAAATGCAACATTTACAGATATATTGCATCTCCCCGTGTAGCCTAACTGCTCCCAAAAGTACAACTGGGACTAACATCGGGATTTAAATAGTTTCTTTTCCACACTATATGACAACACTACCATTTTTTAACATTACATTGTTCATTACTATTAGACCTGAAGATGTCTCTGACAGAAATGAAACTTACTTCAATAAAGAACTTAACTCAAATGAGACAGCGGAAAGAGATACTCGAGACAAAATATTTCAAAAACACTCAGCTTTTTGCTCTTGATATAAAAATATTCGGTGGTTAAGTAGGGTAATTACAGTATAATGCGTTCGCTTTTGGGTGACATTTCAGGACGAGCTTAAAATGTACTCAAAACTTAATAGTGCAGATGGACTGAATGTGACCTTCTCGAAGCTTTTGAATGCACATGTCCAACTGTGGGCAACACCGTGAGCGACGCCCACATCGGCCTCACGGTGCAGAGTTCGATTCCGGGTGCAGCCTTCCTGTGTTGAGTTTGGATGTTCTCCCCGTGCCTGGGTGGGGTTTCTACAGGTACTCCGGTGTCTTCCCAAATTCCAAAAACATGCATGGGAGGTAAATGTAACACTCTAAATTCTTCCCTGGTGGGATTGTGATCGCGAATGGTTGTTCGTCTATGCGTGCCCTGCAATTGGCTGGCAACCAGTTCAGGGTGTCCCCCCACCCCTTGCCCATCCTATTGAAAACGTGTGGGATCATCTGAGCCGCCATGTTGAAGCTGGCACCCCAGAACCTCAATAATGTCTCATGACTAAGGGCTCTAAACACACACACAGACACACACACACACAAACAAATACTGTACACACATGCATACATACATACATACATACATACGAGTGTGTGTGTGTGTGTGTGTGTGTGTGTGTGTGTGTGTGTGTGTGTGTGTGTGTGTGTGTGCGCGCGCGGATGTCAAATTGTTCATTTGATCTTAAACCTTATGGACTATTTATTTATCTTAGAAGCCACAGAGACCTTAATCTTTTCCCATGTAACACTTTCTTGAACTCAAACGGCAGAAAACAGGAAGCAAGGCAACAAGATGTTTGTTTTTTTAGGGGATTGCTATTGAGCGAACAGTCAGGGAGGGTTTGATACAAGGGTGTCACAATAGATGGCATTTTGGTCACTACACTGTACATATGGACTGGACTGAATTTTACAGTTGCTTAATGGCTGTTAAATAGTTCAATGCAAGTATTCTCTAACCATCTGACATTGTTCGCAGCGTACAGGTCCCCTTGGCAGGAATTACACACAAGCTATCTTGGTCCCTTTGATGGTCATATCTCCCTTGTAGTATGGAAAGGTAGCATGTACAACAAGTAAGTACAGTCTCTCATGAGCGCTTGGCACATGAACACACACTTATAGCTCCCATTGCCCAATTTTGCCCAAGTTCCGAGCAACATAGCCCCTCCCTCCGGAAAAAAAAAAAAAGAAAAAAAAAAAAGATAAATATTTGACTTCAACTACCCAGCATGAGCTGGTGTTCCGGGCTTTGTACAGTATTTATATCTGTATAGACTAATAAGAATTTGTGTGACATTAAAATTCATTAAATAAATGCGAAAAATACATTTTGTAATCAAGCAACCACTGTATACATTGATTGTTAGGAACTGTAAACTCAGAGTAGCTAATTGTGAGATTCAAGGTTCAATGCAACATCAGCTATCCCTGATGTCATGTTTTCTTTTTGTAGGACAATACAACAGCTTCCCAGCCTTGGAATCATTCACTGACGCTGCAGTCTTTGACATTTTCAAACATTCCCTTTGCTCTGTTCTCCAGCCCAGTGTGTTCTCCTCTTGGTGCCGAGTGTGGAGCTGCCAAGGCACCTTTGTGAGATCTTGAGTGGCTGCTTTGGCCACAGAAGTGAAGCTCCTTCCACTAACCATCTTGTGCCTCTGCATTGGCTCCAAATGGTGGGGGACACACTAAACACGGCACTTGGGTACAATTCTTTGACAGGTTTTAAAGGCTAAGTAAGCGTGCTTTCAGGGCGTGTCCTCATTGGGTCCTTCACACCATGAATTCATTACTGCCGTACAACACCAGCTGCTGCTGTATATCGGGTGGCTCCCTGCTGTGACCACCGCTTTCTCTGGTATGCCTCTGGGATACATGTTTCCCCCCCCCAAGTTTCTGTTTGCCTTTTTCTGGATTAAAAGTGCCACGGCTGGTAAACTGTGGTCTTTCATCAAACACGCTCTCCAACTCTGCTGTAGGACTGCAGTTGAAACTGTCAAAGCTGGAAGCTTGAGGTGCATTCTGAGCCTGCGTTGCGCCTGAGCTTGGAGGGGGAGACTTTGAAGTGGAGTGGAACCAAAAGCCACGGCTGGTATTAGAGTTGGGGGAATTCGACGGCTGGAAGTGTGATGATGAGGAGTAGGGAGAAACACTAGAGGAAGAATCCACTGAATCCAGAGAGTCGGGTTGCCGTCTCAGAGTGCGATGCCGTGGGCTCTTTCCATCAGACCTCAGGGACCAAGGGGAAGTCAAAACTAGACCTCTCTCTGAAAGATAGACAATTACATTATTAGAAAATAATTTCTTTATGACACATGAGGGGCAAGTTGACCAGGGTGGATATATTCAGTTTCTATACAGCGACATACCGGAAAGAACGGAAAAGACTTCAGAGTCCACGTTCAGGTTTTCAGAGCTGTCAGCTGTACCGATAGAGGCCTCCGACTCAAGGGTCTCATCCTCTGATGCTCGTGGCTCCAGAGTCAGCATCTCGAAAGTCAGCTCCTCCCTGTAGGAGCAAGCACATTCACATTAGCGCGTGAGCTGAGGATGCATCATTAGGTACTTGCCAATTATGTGCGGTGACAGCATTTACTTCTCTTTTTGCAGATTCTCAATTTGCTCCGTCAGCACTTTCTCCTCCTGCTCCATTGCTGCTTGCTGATGCTCAGAGATTTCGACCAAAGACTCGTTACCCTCGCTCTCCTCTTTTACGGTGTTTGTCAAAGACTGAAGTCGCGGGCTCACAGGAGGTGTAGGCGAGTGCAAGCTTAGACGCCGAAAGTGACTTTTTCCCTGGAAAACAAATCAATGGCATAAGAGTACATTTCAGGTTATGCGAGAGCCAACGGGAGTCCCCAGGTAGTGCACCTTAGCTCCCATACAGAAGGCAAATTCATCAGTCTGTGGGGGAATTTTTTTTGCATGGTGTACTGTAAGTTGTTGTCTTTCGAGTAAAATGTACAGGGGCAATACAATCTGAATAATTTACAATATCATAGAAAAGTTCATTTTGTTTCAGAAGTTCGCAAAGTCAAACTCACAATTCATTACTTTGGATTATTTTGTAGATTTCATTATGACAGCCAATTTCTTGAGCTGGGGAAATTTGGGGTTTTGGTTAGCTGTAAGCTACAATCATCAAAATATGAGGTGAATCTACATAGTACAGTATACATACATGTTTACTTCTTTTTTTAATGGAACTAATGTCATGAAATGTGTTTTTCAGGTTGCGCTCACCGACTGAACTGCGCATGTATTATTTGTGCAGATGACACAAACGCACTATTTTACATTGGATGACATTGGCAGCATTTTATTCTTGCCAATAAGTGTGCAAATCTATGCCCACTTTCACATTTTAGATTCTCAACGTCCCAAAACAGTCAAAAGTTTATGTAGTAGTTACCAAGCAGCAAAAAATAGAAAACAATTACAACTGCAACTACAAACCTGACAGAGAGAAAGTATTATTCGTATTATTAATATTAATTATTATTTTAAAGGGAAGCGGACTTGATCATCACTTTGGTCTATTCTTGTTGACAGTATATTTCTTCCTTTTAACATAATCTTTACTCAAGTCATCTATTTTTTCCCATGATAATAGCATACATTTGCTCAATTGGTAAATACCCCACACAAAGCTTGTGTTCTAACTTGAAACCTGAATGAAAGGCTGTCTTCACACTAATTTCAGACCCTTTTCATGCATTAGAACAGTGGTTCTTAAGCTGGGTTCGACCGAACCCAAGGGGTTCGGTGAATCAGTCTCAGAGGTTCGACGGAGCCTCTGCCATGGAGGTTAAGGCACACCTGACTCAACATGTCAATTAGTTATGACACGCCCGCTTGGCCATCACTGGCTGGTTCATTTTGTGCACAATTAAAAAAACGTATACTTTATACTTACACTAATTGTGTTTACTTTTTTCAGTTTTTAATACATGTTTTTTTTTTTATGCCTTGAATTTGAAAAAAATATATTTTTATTTCTCAGAATGTGCACATGAACTGGTTGGGTTCGGTGCTCCTAACAAGATTAAGAACCACTGCATTAGAAGTTGTTGCGGACCACATCATGCAATCGTCACAGCCACCCCAATCCCTTGGATCGGAAACACTGGAAATGCGGCAACATCGAGTCCCATGACAACGCTTTACATGTGAATACATTGTTTTACACCCGCACGTGACCCGGAAGTGATTCCAAACCATAAAACAGTTTCACATAGAAATAAAGCACTTTACAAATCAACAACATCAAAATTATATATTCATATATTCGTTGTCATGGCATAGTTACATACACCACTGATCAATACACCACTGATCAACATTTACTTTACCTTTTTAGGTGCATTTGACTGTGGAATAGACATATATACGAAAATTAGAATGATTTTCCCTGACACGCGGTCAAAGCAGATAGTTTATTTGACTAAGTTTTATAACCATAACATATGACAGTGATTCTAAGCAGCTATCACCTAACGTCAGAAAAGAGGGGCCAGCATAGCATACCTATGTACCTAACATTTTGCACCGGAGCACAGTCATGCAAAAAAAAAAAAAGCTCGCAAGTTTGAAGCATGGAGTTCACATTCACTTGTACATACTTGAACACTTTGAAATATACATATATATATATGTATATATATATATACATATATATATATATATATATACATCCATATACATACATATATACATATATATACACATATACATATATATACATATACACATATATATATACATACACACATATATATACACATATACATATATATACATATACACATATATATACATATATATATACACACACATATATATATATATATATATATATATATATGTGAAGTTTATTATCAATCAAATGTATTAGAATTACAATCAATCTGATAGCTTGCACTTTTGCACTGCACTGAACCTAACAGCTCAAAGTAAATGTTACAGTGCAAAGTAAGCGGCACGATCGGGAGGATTTGAAAAGGATGAAACAGCACCGAGCAGAAGTTAACCGACGGGTTGCGAAGTTTTTTCCAAAAGAAAAATACCGGTCGTCACAATTTGATCATACCATTGATCTTCGGATGAAAGTCAGCCTGCTTTTGGCCTTATTTTCAGCAAACTCCAGGGTGTTGATGTCCTTCAGTCGCACTTTGTACTTTGTCATCTGTTCACAAATGACAAGTTCGACACACCTACGGAGGAACAAAAATACACCTCAGTGGGGCTACTAACATTTCCTGACCACAAGAATAGTACACTAGTCCTGTATTTTCATTTGACGACAGATAGAGGTTACTTACGCTGTGGTCTTACTGATGTCCTGGACACTCTGAAGTGGATCAATCGTGTCTGGACAGCGCAGGATACAGGGAGCAAAAACTATGGCCAAGGCATTAGCTGACATACGGTTTGTCTCCTCTTGTAACGCAATCCTGAAAGAGTGAATACATGGGTCTGAATATTCCCATCAGGAATTCATTTTAAAATGTTGAAAATCCACATTCATTTACCTGACAAGATGAAATATGAGCCGTTCCAGGGTGTTCAGGTGGGTCCTGCTTAGCTGGTCAACAATTGAATACACCCCTCTTATCATTTCTTTTCTATCCTGCAAACCTGAGAAAGGACAACCGTTTTTATTTTTCGGCACTCGCAGAATGCGCCCTGGAAAACATGCTGCTGACTTACCCATAGCACGTATAAACGCCTCATATAGCTCAAATGTCATGAGAGGACTCGGCAGGTCTCGCAGCCACTGCTTGAAGACACTAGCAATGACGTGGATATTGTAGTCATCCAGATTCATGCTCTCCACATCTGTGGCATCACGGAGACGGCACAGAAAGCCAAAACAAAGTCAAACGTGAATCAGCACCCATCTTGGGGTTTTTTGGTTTCAACATCCATTTTTCAACACCTGTAACTGGTTGCGAAAAGTTACCTGTGTCAAGTCCCTGCTTCAGTTCTCTAATTTTATTGGTGGAGCCCGATTTTCGATAGATGCCCTCAGTGTAGAGGCCGTGCATCTCGATGTAGTTGATAAGCTTCTCCACCACAAGGGGCACCGTTCGCTCATCATTTGTCAGGCGTAACACCTCAACACCAAATTGTCTCGGGGAAAGCTCGGGGTCGAACTGTTCAAAGAGACAAATATAGCGCTCAAACAATCACGCATACACACGCAGACAAACCAATACCATAGAAAACGCGGCACACTGCTAGCTTGCTAATCTTGCCATCAAAAATTACTGACTTGAAGAAGGGATCTCTATCACAATACAGTGATCCCTCGCTCTAACGCGGTTCACTTTCCGCGGCTTCACTGTTTCACAGATTTTTTTGTGTGCAGTTTTTTTAATGCTTGTAACCCTTGAAATCAGAACGCGTCGGCGAGGCCGTGTGTCAACAGTACAGTATTTCCAAAAACTATCATAGTTATTTGTTTAAAACGTTTGTTTTTTTGGTAATTGGGCCTGAAAACAGGGTTTGGTCTTTGATTTCATTGTATATATAGTTAATTATTGTGTCTCTCTCATCTCATCTATCCCGTAACCCCAGAGGGTCGTTGGGGCACCACAGACGCTCTGCTGACCAGCTCTCTCCATCCTTCTCTGTCTTGTTATTATTGTGTAATAACTGTAAAAAAATAACGTTAACTACTTCACGGATTTCACTTATCGCTGGTTCTTTTTGGAACGTAACCTCCGCGATAAACGAGGGATTACTGTACATGTACTGTATTAATAATGCATGAAAACGGCATACAGGGTAAAATATCAAACTTCAATGGACTTGTATCAGGCCGACTTACCTTCTTACTGCATTTGGTGGTCGTCTTTTGGCAGCACTTTCTGTGGCAGGCGTAACGGCACACTGGGTAAACACAGGCAGAAGAATCAAACACACTACCTGTATTCCCGTTATCCACAGAAAGGAAGTGCCTCCTCATCTTTCAGCAAGTCCAGTCAAAGGACAAAAACTGATTGAGCGGGGAATGGCACAGCGGCATTGGCGGGCATGAGGAGGTACAGTATATACTGAGTGAAGAAAGGACAACTTGTGAGGAGAAATGTCTGGAGTCACAGAACCACAGACCCCATGAGACCAGTTGAAGACAATCCGATTAGGGCACAGGAGGGCGAGAGGACCGGATGTGACCTTCAAAGGGCAGACTCACTCAGACACTGTGTACACTATGCGCATTTTGTTGTGCATGGTCACGTGAGATCATGAGACAGTCTGGGCCGTAATGGTAGCTGCATAATAAACACAAACCTATTATCTAAGACTCGTCCAAAGATAGCTACTTAAAGGTTATTTTAGGTCGCAAGTAATCTATTTTGTGGTTTTACCACATGATCTGTTAAGTCGAAACCCTATTAGCAATTCCAAGAGTTTTGGGGCAAAGGTGGGCTTGCTTATTTTTGCTGAAATGACAAACATGAAGTTCTTCAGCAAGATTAAATGTTTGGTCCATTTTTACTTTGAGAAATTACTTCACTATTTTCACCAATTACTCATTTAAAAATCCACTCTTCAGTGGGCAAGCTTACTCACGTTTGCAAACACAGGCACGATCCATCATCCAGATGAGCGATGAGCAGTATTCACAGTATGTGGGGATGCTGTATTGGGTGGACTTGAAGATATGGCCATGATGCTCCTCCACCTGTATGTGGGAGCGGAACACACGCGTTTAAACAAGGTCGAACTGCACTGTGCTGTACATGGTATCGACGTTTTGGACAAAGCTACTGGAAAACACCTGTCAATTAATTATTCAATCGAAGTTTGCCCTGAATCTTCAATCTCCGGCATAACGACACATTTTGGACAATTGTATGCTTCCAACAGGAAACAGTAACAGCCTTTTCTGTTGCCAATACACAGAGCCAGAGCCATACTGGCATGAGTTACAGCCATGTTGTATGATGAGACCCTGTGGGCTTTGCAAATTAAATCCTATGGATACATTGACAAAAATTCCCACTGACAAAAATCTTGTTCCTGTAAGAATTAATGCAAGGTGTATATTAAATACAGGACACCTGCAAGCTCTAATATTATTACCACTTGCAGTTTATAGCCAATATAGGGTGTGTGTGTGTCAAATACTGGTATTTATACAATGACAGACAGTTAAGCTAGAATAATGTTAATTTATGTAATATGTTTACAACCATGGTTGTAGTTTGCGGTTGTGTAGAGTCGTGTAAAACTTTACACACAGTAACAGTATCATGCTGAGATATTGTTGACCCTCTCATACAAATGAGGTAAACCAAATATTCATTATGAGTTTTCCACCTCGGCAAACTGCAAAACTGCAACCCCGATAATGAACATATTGCTAAAAGAAGACCTCTTTGACAGTGGGTGACATTTTTACATTTGCAAAGGCATATTTGATACAGTGCGTAGACTAGATTTCATTCTCATGTTGTTAACTAAACACGTTATGTATTCGGTGTATTAGAATATAAAGGTAAGCATTCTTCCTTTTAATGTTAAGATAAATATGATATCATGGTGATGCCAGTGTAGAAACCTACAATGTCTGCATCCTTCTTCCTTCGCTTTTTGCGTTCAGGTTTAGGTTGCTGTAAAACAAACGCAGAAATCACAGACATGAGCCTTTTTCTTTCACATCACATCCACACCACTTGAAATACGATGACCCTGCACGTCTAAAATGTATGAGTTCACAATCACAATGAGTGTCCTTCAAAAGTTTGTGATGGCATTACCTTAGGTTGTGTGCTGTCCAGAGGTTTATACTCAGTCATGAACTCATCCAGGAAGACTTTAAAGGTGTTAACCCAAACTTTGACAGGGGACTCTCTCCAGTCCCTCTGCTCCTGCCGCATGGTCTTTTCCAGGATTTGCTCAAACAGAGCGTAGAGATCTTTGTAGCGGATGCTCTTACCATCGTCCATCTGATGTCAAAGGAGCACAGAATTGATCAAGTTGCCATGGAAACAATTATCCGGCGAACTGTCCGTAATTCCTGTATGGTTCCATACCGCCAGGGCTGTGGAATAGGAGTTGAAGATATTCAAACGGAATTCCTTCAATGCTTTTTTGAATACGACGTCCACCATGGTGTCCTTCTTGCTGTCCTCCGTGTCCAAGTCGTTGATCTAAGCAAAACATCACGGGTAAACTACGTTTAGCCCAAAATGTCTTCCAGCACAATGTCTTATTATCTGTTACACACGCCTTGGAATTCAAAAGAAAGATCAACATGTTACTAATGGCTTTAATTTGGGGTTCTTACAAAAACAGCTGTCTTATCCTTGAGACTTTTACAAGAGGCATTTCATGCAGTGTTCCACAATAGCATGAGCCACATAAATATGTGGACAATTGACTGGCAACAGGGCCAAATCCCATTTGGACACTTAAATATCCAAATAATGCAGTATGTGACCATCATTGAAAGAATCGACGCACGTGCGGCCTAACCTTCTTCATGAGGAAGTCATTCATGCTTCTGTAGTCATGGGTGCAGGTGAGGATCTGCAGGCCATCGCTGGGCCACTGAATAGGTTCCGCGGCCACGCTGCTGATCTTTACACTGCGCCGTCGTTTCACCTTGGGAGAAGGTTCCTTGTTCTCTTTCAAGTCTCTGAAGCCACGATCCCATGTCAGGTCAGGACTGCAGCGCGGCGATAGGTTTTCTTCACCTGATAAATGGGACATTGTGATAGCACCGTTTGGAATCTACAAGTGTGGCGAGGTTCCATTCTGTCCACATTCAACCATTTTTAATGGGTTTGAATGAAAAATGAAACAAAGCATTAAACTGATCTTAAAGACCTTCTCTCAGCAATGGCCCAATGTCTCCAGAGTCTCCGTCCAGAGAATCAGTCCCACAAATCAGCTTCTCTCTGGCGATCTTCTTATCGCTGTGCTTGGTCTTGCCCCAGAAACGCATCTTTCCACGAACTCTGCAAAAAATTCCAGAACAAACACCTGCTGATAAAGACTGTGAACCATGCATAACATTGTTTTTTTTTTTTCAAATGTACAACATGTCATATATAACTTCCAAGATCGGGAAAACAACAAACCTTCCGTCCTGCGAGTTCTTGCGCAAAGATCCCCCTTTTCCCAGATCTCCTGATGACATAACTTTGTGTAGATCCTTTTTTTCCTCTGAGCCTGCAGGCTGAAATTAGAATGCGTGAGAACATCTACCAGTATTGGGCCAAACATGAGATGAAATCGTCTTGAAACGTTGGTCTATATCACGGCCTACCAGTAGGTGGCAGCATTACAGTGCAGTCACACATCCTTTTCCAGTCTCGTATCGCGCCTATTTATCACCCACAAACAATACCCAATTCTAACTGACTCCTATAAGAACTCAGAGTTATCAAATTTGGCACCACAACTTTTATACTTGGACAATGATGAGACAGCTAAAATTGAAATAAGACTACATAGACATGCACGTTATGCACCAAACATGACCAACATTAAAGAAAAACTCCATAAACACCTGTGAGAGAAATGAAGGCAAAGTTATGTTAGTAAACCCACAAAAAATTTAGTAGCAGGCCTGGGAAAACACATTTGAGAAATCGCCCTCCTTCCATCTCTCGCAAATGTAACATTTACGGTTGATAGATATCTCTGAAAGTGAGGTTTAGTGACCCTGTGATTCATAATTCGTAACTCATTTCTTCTTCTCGAGGACAGGTTGTGTTTCAATAGAAAATGTTTTTGGGGCGTTTAAAAATGTGTCTTCCTCTGAGTCATTTGAATCAAACAGATGTGGAAGCTCAGGACAAAGAAGTGTGAGGTCTCTACGCTGTGGGGGTTAGGAGAAAAGAAGCAGAAGTAAAGAACGTAGCCAAGGCCAGCGATGGCATCGGTGGGGCCTGTTACCATGTCGGAGTCACTAAAACAGGAGCCTCCTAGGCCTTCCTCCGTGGAGCTCTGCTTGGAGAGGGATACGGGGGAATGTTGGGGGCTGGTGGCATCATAGTCATCCTCATCTGAATCGCCCCCAATAGAAAGGATGGGGGCGCGGGTGAGGAAGTCGGAGCGAGTCCGTGACATTCGGGCTTTCTTTTTGTGCCCGACTTTTCCCACCTGGAGTTCACCAGAAGTGATAAGAGCATGTTGAAATAGCAAAGACGATCGAGCCCCGTTGCTCTCATACCCCTGTTCTTCTAGTTGTGTTTCACCACTTTGGTGTAACACAGAAATAGGACACCCAAAATACAAACAACAACAACAACAACAACAAAACAAAAAACCCAACTATAATTCTGCTTACATCACGTGTTTTTGCTCCTTTCGGCAGTCTGGAAACATATGTCGGCCCCTCTGTGGGTACAGCTTGAGATGTGGCTTTGGTGACGTTAACGCTGTCGAATCTGAAGTGAAAATATTCAAGAAAGAAAAATCAAGAAAAAGAGGCATTATGCTAATTCAGCCAACAGCTTTACCTAGATAAAGAAAGATTCAACAAAATGAAATCAAACAAACGTCGTGTCTTCTCTGGCTCGAGAGGGAGCCCCAAAGAAAACATTTCAATCACATAATTGAGGTCAGTTTGGTTCGGAAAAACAAGACTTCAATCGTATTTGCAGAAAGTAAAGTTTGCATTTATAGTGCAAAAATATGTTATGCAGTTTTTCCAGTGTCTTTTCCTCGTCCCTTGGGGATGTGCTGTAAATCACCCCCATGTTAAATTTAGGAATCAGTTTAAGCAGCACACGCATAATCCAATCAGTTAATAGTGTTGTATAAAATCTTTCTTGACTGAGATGAACAATACAGGGTGTTCCCCAAAAAATTGACAATTTTGTAGGGTTTTTTTTTCTTTTTTCGGGGGCGGGGGTTGGCTGTGGCATAAAAAAAGAAAAGGGGGAACAGTGTCTGTGCAGGGTTACAGTTTGTTCAGCAGGGGCTGTGAACATCTCACAGGTGGTGTGCATATTGAACATTGGTCAAGTTTTGTGCTATATAGTCTCTATTCCTTTAAATATGGTGGTAGTATTTTTGATGAATAAATAATTGATGATTCAACATTAAAAAGATTTCGTGTCATTTTACTGGGATACTTATTCACTCAGACATTTACATGTGCCCAAAAGAAATGAAATACGGAGAGATGTTGATGATTGGAGCACTGCATTGCCACACTTTCATCACCCAGATATTGCAGGCAAATACTGAGCAATGCGGAGATTTTTTTTTTTTCTTTCTAACTCATGATTGAAGGGCGGCGGCCCGGTAGTCCAGTGGTTAGCACGACGGCTTCACAGTGCTGAGGTACCGGGTTCAAATCCAGCTCCGGCCTCCCTGTGTGGAGTTTGCATGTTCTCCCCGGGCCTGCGTGGGTTTTCTCCGGGTGCTCCGGTTTCCTCCCACGTTCCAAAAACATGCATGGCAGGCTGATTGTGCACTCTAAATTGTCCCTAGGTATGAGTGTGAGCGTGGATGGTTGTTCGTCTCTGTGTGCCCTGCGATTGGCTGGCAACCAATTCAGGGTGTCCCCCGCCTACTGCCCGAAGACAGCTGGGATAGGCTCCGGCACCCCCCGCGACCCTAGTGAGGATGAAGCGGTTCGGAAAATGGATGGATGGATGGATTTAAGGGCTGTAACACTGGTTAAAACTCTCCGCATCGACCCAAGTAAAGTACATTCTTTTGTTGATACTTACTTGGCAAATGTTACTTTGTCCTTGGGAGAGAAGAAGATGTTTCGCGGCTGGGCTGTCACGCTAACTGTGGAGCCCTGACTACGCTGAACTTTCTTGGTGGCTGCTGTCACTCTGGTTGTTCCATCTTTGGACTGCAAGGTGAGTTTAGGTGCCCAGCCCTCCGCAGCAGACTTGCCTTCCTTATGCCTCTCTGTGGGGGCAGAGGCAGGTGGAGGACGACGTAACTGGGGAATAGCAGCACTACAGGGGACCCCCTCCCTTTGTGGAGAGTGTACCAAAGGGTCAGACGATTCCGACTGGCTTCTACCGTGAGGAACTATCCCTGACGTTCCCTCAATGAGCAGAGATCTGGGTCGAGGTGGCTTACTCGAGGCGGCAGTTCCACCGACATGGCGCTCACTCCGTTGTATCTTCCGCAGAGCCTCCCCTCTCTGTTTCTCAAACAAGTCTCGCTCGTGCTGAAAAAAGAAAAGGCGCTGGCGCTCCAACGCTTCTTTCTGCTGTCTTATCTGCTCCATCATTTCCCTCTCATTCTGTTGTTTCTGATGACGCTGCCTCTCCTCCTTCTCCTCGTTCAGCTGCACCAGCTTCTCCAAGACAACCGGATCAACCTGCGGCAGGCCAGTGGAAGCAGGGCAGGGCGCGTGAGGCGCCGGAGCTGCAACATGCCCTCGCATCTTCTTCTGAGACCCCGTGTCACAGGCCTCAACACTGGGACGGACCAGCTCGCTCGGCTCTTCACTGAGCGGGCTTTCTTTCTGCATACTGATGACCACCACCACCGGCCTACGTGTTGACTCTCGCCTTTCTTTTAAAGTGTGAATGGTGGGAGTTGTCGAGACGGCAAGCTTTGCATTTTGTTCGGGCGGCGCATTTGGATGACTCGGAATGACAGTGCTGCTTTCATTAGCAGGGACGAAAAAGGTCGGGAGGTAGTTCTCGAGTTTGGACGGATGTGTAGAGGAGCCGGCGGGTTCCGTTTGTTGTTGAAAATGGCTGCCGGCATCTGAAGCCGGCACCCTGTCGGGTTGCTCTGTCTTTGGGCTTATGGAGAAAGCCTCCAAACTTGGTTCTGACAATGCTCCGAGCGAGCCGATTGGCGAGCAGAGGTCCTCGCTGTCAGTCACCTCCTCTGTTGCTTTGGGCGCATCCTCAATACTCAAGAGTTCAAAGCTGCCTTTGGAGCTCTGACTGTCAGGTGTGCCTTGTGGTGAACACAGAGGAGGGGTGATGGAGGGCACCAGTTCAACAGACCAGCGCCTTTCCTCAGAGGTGGGCGAGCTCTCACCACAGGTCGAGCGGACCTTGAGGAGCTCCAGACTGAATTTGGCTTGCTCCAACTCTCGCATCCGCCGGCTCTCACGCTTGGCCCGGGTGGCTTTCTGGCTGAGCTCTTCGGCTGCTCTGAGTTTGTCTCGCACCGGCACTGTGGCTGGAGTGACTGAAAGAGGTGCCTCTGAGTGCCATGTGGGTGAGCTGGCATCTTCTCCTCTCATTCTTTCCTCTTTGAACTCTCCATCGGTGCTGCCGAGGATGTTGAGTGTCCTTTCCTGATACTCATAGGCGTTGTCCTCCCAAGTGCTGAGGTGCAAACCCATGACTGGCTCAAGGGTCTCCTCTTCTGGTGAAAAGTTCACCTGTACATTCTGTAGTTGATCCTTCCTCTCCCTGAGCTTCTGTTCGGTCAGTTCTCTGAACCTGATGAGTGAAAGGACATGGAAACAGGTTAAGCTCATTTAAAATGTGATTTTTTTTTTTTACCATCCTAGTTGACATTCTAGTTTGAATACAGTTCAATGTATATCAATCGAACTTCAACTAACTTAAAATGTTTTCACTACACAGTAAAAAAATCACACCTTAAATACACACTTAAAAGATAAATTATTGAAATGTATGGCAACAATGTTAGTGAGCACAACAAAGCCAGCAAGATGTTTGTTATAAAACCATTTGAGGAGGGTTTTTTTTTTTTTAAATTTAGCGTATATCTTTAATACAAGAGACACTTGTTTCTGTAAACTCTTATTTTTTTGTTGAAAATGCCGGAAAGACAATTTTCATATTAGCAATACTTTAAAAAATATTTTGTTGAATTGGCCAACTTAAAATTGTGTTGAAGTCTTTTTTTTAAAGTCTAGATTTAGAGGCTGATTACTTTTTTTTTCCTATAGCAGATCAGCTGATTGTAGAGCTGATTTGTGGGCTTGCATAAGGTCTTGCTCACACTGAAATCGGTTTGAATGCTGAACATTGACCACGTAGAATCTAAGACCACTGTGCAGACATTCAATCTACTCTTTCCACCGGCTTGCGTTACAACTAACGTTATGTTCAACTCGGTCAAGTTAAAAAATGTTCACAACATCGTTGTGATGATCGATCACTGCAGACAAATCAGAGTCGGCGTTACGACTACAAAAATCGGTGTTTCACACCTGTTCCATGTCTTACCGTTGCCGAGCAAGGTGGCCTCGGATTATAGCCTGGAGGTGAACCGCAGCAGCATAGAGACGCAAGTAGGCGTCTCTTGCTCGATGACAGCGCCAGGCCGTCTGAATGACCAGGGCTGCCGTACAGCGTTGACACAGCCACAGTCGCCATGCCCTCTGAAGCACCAGCGCGGCCTCTTTCCACAAAGTGAACCTGTGCCGCTCCCTGTACCCCCGCCAATGCGTCTGCAGGCACAACGCTGCCTTCCCATGGGCATTCCGGTCAATTTGCACTTCCTCGGCTTCCATGGGGCGGTACAAGTGCCACCATTTCTGTTGGCAAATAAATAATGCTGAATATTATTGATTTTTTATTTTAATGTCAGTTCTTGTCTTTACATGGAATACACTGTTGCTCATGAACTTTTTGGAGTTCGTTCAATCTGAGTAATTAGCAAATAATGTCATCATTGCACCAGGTTGAAAGGGATTTCCAGTGTATCTAACATTTTTTAGGCACAGGGATGTGGCTAAAAAATAAACTATTGAAACTATGTGCAATGGTGTACGTCAACATGGACTCCTTACAGAATGGGAAATTGACAGGCTGACAAGATGAGGCTGAAAAGCTCAAAAACTAAATCATTTTGGTGGTAATCAAAAGCAAAAATTTATTGTATGCATAGTTTGTCAGAAGACATTGGCGATAGTGTTAACAGTCAGATTATTTATTACTGACATTTTAGTTTGGAAATAATACAAAATCAACAGATTCCAAACTAAGTCTGTTTCGAAAAAGAAAACTTGATAGCAAAAAAGCTCATGGTATAATAATGTAAGGAATGTTTTCTTGACAATATTTTGAAATAAGCCCTCTTGAAATGCGATTTTATGAATTTTTCATAGCAAAAAATCAGAAGGCAGAGAAAAATTAAACGGGGTTGGGATACTTTTCCCTTATTTAGAAGACGGGGAAAAATTTAGAAAAATAATACATCGTTTTTTTATATTATAACCAATTCGTAACTTAAAAAACAACAACAACAAAAAGAAAATGAATACAGGCCAAGTAAAGTTGTAACGAATCCAACCAAAGTTAAGCAGACACAGAAGGAAGCGTACCTGGATGCAGACTGCCGCCGCTCTCATTCTAAGAAAGTGTTTCCTTTCCAGTTGGGCTCTAAACTGTCGTTGCAGCACAACGATAAGCCTGAGAACCTCACCGTGGAGTTGGGCCTGCAGCTGCTGACGCGCTGCCTCCCGCAGAAACACCTGAGAGGATGGAGCACCACAGAGTTAGCAGAAGGTAACAAGGGCTTAATAAAGGCAGAGGTTGGAGACTCCCCCTTAGTACTGCTAACAGTCGCGAGCAAGCGCACACACAAACTTCAGATATCTGACACGTGGCCACAAAAATGTCAGGTATGAACTTGTAATTATATAGACAGCCTCCCGAAGACGTGGACCCTTATCCATGTTGACGACACACACCCTACCAAATATGGGGCACTGCTTTCATTACATAGTCACGGTAACAGTGCTATCCCTCCTTCATGTCCATATAATTAAATGTGCAAAGCGGTTTTTTTTTAATCCATTTTCTTTTTACTAAATCAATGGCAACATACATACAATATGTACAAATCCTAAAAAGCTGTGCTGTGACAGCATGAGCGATAAATAGATGCAGTCAAACCTCGGTTTTCGAACGTCTTGGTTCTCGACCAATTCGGTTTTTGACCAAAAAGTTCGCGGTTTTTTTATGCCTCGGATGACAAAATTTCGGTTCTCGAACAAACTGAGCGCACTTGAATGCACCATTTGACTCCTCTCGCCCTCCTTACACGCCTCGGGTAGACGAGGAAGTGACGCTTCCTCGTGTCGCTTTCCATTGTGAGCAGACGTGTTCAGTAAACATTTTTATTTTAAAAAGAGGGGGGTTTCGGTTTTCGAACAATTTCGGTTTTCCAACAGCCTTCTGGAACGGATTATGGACGAAAACTGAGGTTTGACTGTATTGAGTTTCACTGTCCTTGTAGTGTTCCGTCAACATATTTTGCTCATACTTGAATTGTAATGAGCCCTTATAAACTACACCTATTGCTTCATACATCTGTGTAATATTATTGGCATATCACAAGCAGAGGCTATCGAAGAAGCTCCGTATACGAGAGTGACAGGAGAGGAAGGCCCAACGGTACCATTGTCTTGCCGACTTGATACCCATCTGCTCCCAGGTCCAGCTGGTCCAGCCAGTGCTGGATGTCCTCTCTGGTGGTGCGGATACTCTCTGGGAGCAGCACATAGAAGTGATGGACAAAATCCTGTTTAGAGCAGAAAAGAAAGAACAAAGAAAACTGTTTATTGGTTGAAAGATCAGGTTATGTTCTGGTCTGAGCGTTACATAAAAAAATTTTTTTTGAAAAAAATTCATATAATGATTGTTTGCATAAAACACTTGAACAATTACCAAGTACCAACAACTTTATTGTCAAATGTGCTGCTGTATGTGCATACAGCACAGATGAAATTTCCTCCCTCTTAAACAGACAACAAGAGGAGCCGCTGCGGGTGCCCGCGCCACCATCAAAAGAACACTTAACATAAAATGACAAAATAATACAACACAACACATAAAACAATGAATTCTGTGGCCTACGTCACAGACCTAAGTAACAGACATTGAGCGCACTTGATAAAGCCCACACTTGAGCAAGGCCCAAGGCTGAATAAAAGCTGCAAAGGAAGAAGTAATTTCAGGAGAACGCCTACGCTGTTCATTTTTGCATCACGGTAGAACTATGCTGAAGCCCACTCTTCAAACTGAGGCCCAATTGTGTGGCTCCAATACATTGCATCCTGAGCTGTTGGGGGTGGATGGGGAAACTGATGCCGTGTTTATACAATTACAAGCATGGGGAGTGTTGCCAAATGGTGAGGACAATGGACACGCTCTGTCCTAAGGAGTCAGGGTACGATCAAATCTGTGAAAATGATATCATGCCAAGGATATTTGTCATTAGAGCTGACCGCAGCGCTAAATATGTCTGGGCGAATGTCTGGCAAATGATGGACAGGGACGCTCAAGATATCTATAGGGGTGTTCGCACGGCAACTTTTACTCCGGTGTAACACGCATCTCTTCAGTAAGCAGCTTTATACGTGCGCACGCTACACTGGTGAATGTAAGATATATCGCAACAAAATAAATGTATGCAGCACCGATGCAAATACACCCCTTTAGTAACCTTATCATAAAGCGTACTTTCATGAGTCTCACTCACCTCACCCAAAGAAGTTATGGTAATTATGTACAGTACACTACCATCCACGAAATCGGATTCACCCCTATAAACACATTGTTAGAGTAATCTATGAACAAAATGATATCACATTTAAAGTTCCATTTAATATGGGCCTGTCTAGACGTGTTGGGTATTTAGCGCCCCCAAATGTCTGCGCGCGAGGGTGTCGGCAGTCTTGTGAGGAGGCTCTTTGAATCTATAGGAATCACATTACCGCAAGAGTGCGAACATATAGAAGGAGGCTAGATTCAGCCAACAGTTTAGGAACGAAGTGTTTGAGAACATAAAAGGACTGTCTGGGAACTAGTCGTGGCCCAGGCGACCATTTGTCATCTGCGAAGTCTGCGACATGTTTATTCGTGGGAGACGGTGTTAAAGTATCTGTGGTTCAAAGCTTGACAAAAACTAATCACATCGCCGACAAAGGGGTTGGACTGGGGGCGTAGTATGCAAATATTGGAGGCAATGTCTTTCTTTTATTTTGCATTTGTAAACAATAAAAGACCGATGAGTAGCACTGAGTGTGATCGCGGAGCAACTGCCCGCCGTTCGCTCTGAGAGATCCACTGCCTAGTTCGCTCTGAGAGAACCCCTGAGTCAAGTTGTTCTGTTTAAACTTGTCCGGGTATAACTCTGACACACATCTAATCACATTCAATATACTCGGCTCAGAATTAAACAATCGTCAAACTGTTGTTTCATGATGATGCACTGCAGTTTAAACTGCTTAACTTTCAACAGCAGTACATCATAATGCTCAACTCAACTAATGGAAGGTGTTTCTTCAAGGTGTCGAGTTGAAAGTTTAAAGATGCTCCTTTGTATACTTTAGTTGCAAGTTGAGTTGATATTTATAATATTACTCTTTGCTCAAATCAGTTCGCCACCAACCTCTCTCACCAATCAAGGCATGTTTGCCAGGGAAATTGAAATGCTGCCTTTTTGCTTTAGTCTTTGTAAACACTGCAGATGGATGTATAAGTAAAACTCAACTCAACTGTATTTATAGAGCACTTTCAAACAGCCATCGCTGCACACAAAGTGCTGTACATGGAGCAACTAACATATACAACAGTAAAGCAACAAATCGGTAACAAAGACGGTAGAAAGCACTGAAAACTGATCCAACGTGTCTCACATGTTTGTCTGAACCGCACCCTTGTTGAAAGTCACTAAACAAACCTTTCTTTCGTGTTTCTGATGCGCTGATTGAAGTTAGGTGGACCTTATAAAGTGTCCCGTAAATGGAGAGTCATGTACAAAATCAGCAAATAGTACACCATATTTCTAAAATGTGGTTTAGCCCCTCTTATTACAACCCCAAAATCTGCTTTACAAACACCGGTGGAACGCAACCAACCTAAAGTGATAGCACAGTGAGTGACAGAAGATGTGTATCTTGAAATGAACACACTTCTTCTTGTTGCCTGGATCTGTATTGGGACCTATTATCGAGTTAAGTTCAATAAGAATGACACATTTTCCTATCCTAACTTTGACTGATGACACTAATTAGCAAACAGTGATTGTTTAGCTACTCAGACAACTGACAGCTCAAACCTCACTAACTACACTTGGACAAGATCTAAAATATTCCGATACATTTACACAGTGGCTCAGGGGCATATTCTCCAATATGCTTAAGTCGGAAAAGGCACACTGCTGCATATTTGTTTTCACTTTACAGATTCTCCCATCGACTTGGGTGTGTGAATTACGCCCCGTCATGAAGTGTACACACTCAGGGCGGAGCGACCTTGAAATTAGAGCAGTCCCGGACAAATCTGTCAGCGGACCTAAGCATCTTTTCTCTTCCACACTCCAGAGGATGTACTACGGTGTAGCGCCTCTCAAAGGTGAACTATCATATTGCACGCTGTGAGTCATTTCACATTTGCTGACGGTGGGATGACTCGTCACCGGCTGACTGCCGTTGACGAGGTGAAGGGTTGGTGGCGTGGCTCACACTTGCCCCATATACGCTCACCGACTGCCCAGCGGCTGTATATGTGAAGATCAACTTCATATCGCATCCTAATCCATCAAGCGTTCAGTCATTAGCACCGTATTCTGATTAAGTTGCTTTTATGGATTCATCAAAACGTGAATGGAACAACACATGCTCTTCAAAGTAGCCGGTAGATGAGCCACACACACACACAAACACACACATCCCTGGCGAGGATCGATTAACTTCCGGATCCACTAGTTTATTTCACATATAAAGTGTGTCATATCGTCCAAAGGGATCTCTAAGAAATTCCTGTCACAGGAAATCGCCATGTTCTGGAAATTCGGGCCATCCTCATTCTTCACCTCATCACACCTCTTTGGCGGTTGAGTATGAATTTCCAGGTTCCGCATGGTGAGTGTGTCAGAAGCCTAGAAGCCTATTCCGTTAATCTTTACATTTTATGAAGGCTTTGACACAAATTTACATCCAAAACCACAAAATGGCAAGAGATGAAAGAAAGCTATGAGCCACCAACACGCCGGACTGACATCATTCTAACACATTTCTATGGCAGAAAGTGAATTGTATTTGAGCGACATCAGCAAAAAATATTTGTGGGGGGATCAGACTTCACCACTCGAGACTTGTGGAAAACTGAGTGTCAAATATCTTTCAAGCTTTGGGGGATTTTGAACAGTCAGATTGATGGTGCATCTGTGTTCTGGCTAGCACATGCTTGCAGAGGGGGAAAAAAAAATGTTAATATGATCCACAGATGCACCCCGTTTACTGGCTAAACTTTGGCCCGTTGAGGGTTTTCTTTTTGGAGAGCAATTCTAAACCACAGATAACCATCAATTTTCAACATAAACTAGTCACATTGTTCACCACTTAGCTTGTGGAACAGATGAATAATGTTTTCTGTGGCAGGGGAATGGGGAGTCGAGTCGTCTTTCTGAATATATACTGTACTCTTTTAAAGCCTCGTTCCCACTGTTGGGTTCAGTTCACTATTGCACATTTTTCGGCAATGTAAAGTAGTGTATTAAAATACACCACTGGTCACACTTCCACTCATAGAATCATGGCTTTCACAAAGATTTAACAAGGCTATAACAAAACACAGCTTGTCCTCTTGAAATAAAACTGCCACAAACCAAGACGAAAGAACACAAAATGCTTTATGTCGTTAATTGGATCACATTGCTCTCCGAGTTCAATGGCAGGTCACACCACTATGTCCTCACTCTAGTCACAAAAATAAAAAAATAGCATCCAAGCCACCATCGTACCATGAAAGTCAGATTTGATTTTACTAGGGGTGGTAAAAGTATGACCCACGGGTCACACACAACTGACTCTGCTCTTTAATCAGGCCCACTGGAGCGTTATTATTTATTACGATTTTTTATTCATTCATCTCATTCAACAATTGGTGAACTGATTTATTGTAAATAGAACAACAAATCTTTAACGTATACTGGTACATTACACATGATCTATTATGTGATTGGTTAATTAATTATCAGATTAACTCAACATAATATAATTAGAAATCAGACTGAACAATTATTTTAGTATTACTATATATATATATACACACACACACAATACATCCTGATTTTATCGCGCTTTCACAACAGCAGCAGCTGTCACAAAGCACTTCACAAAACAGTTAACAAAGTAGAATAATAAACACAACACAAAACATGGACAGTCGTGCAGTCCTAATATATGTACAGTTAAACCTCGGTTTTTGTCCATAATCCATTCCAGAAGGCTGCTCGAAAACCGAAACCAAGCTCTTTTTAAAATAAAAATGTTTACTGAACATGTCTGCTCACAATGGAAAGCAACACGAGAAAGCGTCACTTCCTCATGTAAGGAAGGTGAGAGGAGTCAAATGGTGCATTCAAGTGCGCTCAGTTTGTTCGAGAACCGAAATGTGTTCATCATCCGAGGCATAAAAAAACTCAAAATGTTTGGTTGAAAACCGAATTGGACGAGAACAGAGATGTTCGAAAACCAAGGTTTGACTGTGTGTGTATATATATATATATATATATATGCACTAAAAAATATAAATAAATGTTCATTGGCCTTTCTTTCCCGGCCACACCCTATCTCCACCCCCAACCCGTTTCTGAACGACTTGACCCAGCAGTCTGTTTTAAAAATATAACGTGGCCCTTGCGTACAAAGGTTTTTCCACTGTTGGGCCATCCCATCCCAAAGCACATGACAGTGAGCTCGACTGAAGTACACCACTTTAAAGTGTATTCCTACTTGATAAGGGTTTAAATAACTGAGGGTCCACATGTCGTTGCTGCAGTGGCACAGTGACAGTAATGTTACCTTGAAGCTATACTTGACGTTGTAGCCTGATTGCCGGATGCGCACAGTCTCCAGCATACCCGTGTAGCGCAGCTGCCTCAGCACCAGGTTGTCATTGAACCGCAAGGGCAGCTGCAAAATGGAAAGTGGAGGTTTGAGGAACGGAAACGCACGGAGAATGACACAAGAGGGAGCAGCAGACGGTGGAGGGAGAAAAGAGAAGAACAGGAAATGATCAACAGCTCTCGAGTACTTCAAGGGATGTGGACGGAAATGCTTTGGGAAAAACTAAACAATCAAAGTGGCTGCCGTCCAAGTTGCTCTTGCTTTACCTTCTCAGCATTGGAACGGATGCACTTGACAAAATAAGGCTCAGACTGACCCAGGGTCTCCATTAGCTTATTGAGAGAGGCCTGCAGAATAGGACACACACACACAAGACATCGAATGAAACAAACAGACCGAATAAAACCTGTCACACTTTGCTGCTTCTTTTAGCAGTCGTCGCCAGGTGGGACTTGTCACAGTTGTGAATCACACTCTCCCCCTCCCCCACATGTCCAAGTTAAACTATTCTTCTTCAAGATAACACCGGTGTAATCATAAACAATGTAAAGACGCGGTTTGTGCCGTATGTGTGTGTGTGCGCGCGCGCGGGCTTGTGTCAGCTGCAAGAGGAATTCAGCCTCTGCCTCCTCCATGGGAGATTAAAGCAATCAGTACAGCACAGGATGTGGGAAGTGAAGTCATCCACGCATACGGGCCAGCAGCTCTTATTGCACCGCTACCAACAACCATTTCTCGCAAAGAAAACAGAAAATCAGCAAATAGCAGTTTGTGCTTGGTTTTCTTAACTGTTCAGTGGAAACTCTTTAAAGTCGGGATCCCTTGACGTTTTCCAAATGCTAATTCAACCAAATCTTTCCAGTAAGATAAACTCTCAGTTCACACTTAAAAACCCAGAGGTCTATCTCTCATCAGGAAATGCATTACAGGGCATATCTTGTTGAGTATTAGCAAATTCTGTGAAACTTCAGAAGAGTAACCATGTTGAGGATTTTGGCCGTTTCTTCAAGATGAACTAAACACTGTATTCAGTTAGGGCCACACGGTAGCCTACTGGTTAGCGCCTCCGCCTCGCAGTGCAGAGGTGCGGGGTTCGATTACGGCAGCGGCCTTCCTGTGTGGCGTTTGCATGTTCTCCCCGTGCCTGCGTGGGTTTTCTCCGGGTACTCCGGTTTCCTCCCACATTCCAAAAACATGCGTGGCAGGTTAATGAAACACTCTAAATTGTCCCTAGATGTGAGTGTGTGTGAGCGTGAATGGTTGTTCGTCTATGCGTGCCTTGCGATTGGCCGGCAATCATTTCAGAAAGGGTGTCCCCTGACTCCTGCCCGAAGACAGCTGGGATAAGCTCCAGCACGCCTGCGATCCTCGTGAGGATACGCAAATTCGTAAATGGATGGATGGATGTATTCAGTTAAGACGGTTAACACGTTACTTCAAACACTGTCTGCACGACGACTAATTATTGATGACAGTTTGACTCCAGAATAGATTGTTAGAAGTTGTCAAGTCACCATCCTAAACTTAGTCACAATTCCAGTCAATATTTGTTCATGGTGTGACATTCTTAACCTGGAAATGTTGGTTATGAGAACAAAATGCCTCAGTTCTCCTGGACAAATGATTGAACAAACATGTGGCTATTGAGTGACGATGCTGATGCCGGTGTGCTGCTGCTGCTTCTTCTTCCACTTTCTCCACTGTTGTCACGCTCCGTTGTGAAACTTCTGCTCGATGCATTGAAAGGGAACCCGGGACCGACATGTATGGCTCATTCATCAGGAGCCAGCGAAAACACTCCTCAGCACATATGCCTTCTCTGAGATTTTAAGGTGTACGTGTGAAAGGCACAATGAACTACCTACGCCCGACTTTAATTGACTTGCCCCACATTTGCCACATTCATAGTGAGGAGAATGAAACATCAGTTTTGCAAAACTTCACTTTAAGCTGAAGCTTTTGTCGTATGTGCGTGTCTGTCTGACCTGGAATTGTGCACTGATACTGGGTGGTTTCTTCTTCTTGTGAAGGTGAAGCAGCGACTTGGTGATGCGGTCATGAAGCGTCAGTTTGCTGAGGTACTTCAGTGACTTGACATTCAATAAGTGCTGCGAGTGGCAATCAAGGCAGAATACTGTCCGTGAACATTCCATAACATCACATATGAAATAGGTAAAAAAAAAAAATGTTCAGCTTACCTTTGGAAGAGCTGGCTTGGCTTTGTAGTTTTTGTTCCTCCTATAAAATCATAAGGGATCCAAAGAAAATCTGTCAGGTGTCGTCTTTTCAGTTACTTGTGTTTATCATGCAAAATTCATCCATTTTCGAGACCACTTGTCATCAAAAGGTTGACAGCTCAGCTCGTGTCTATCTCAGTTGACTTTGGGCAAGAGATGGAGGAGACCCTGGATTTGTCGCTAGCCAATCACAGGGCACATACCGACAAACAACCATTCACACTGAAATTCCCAACTTTGGACAATTTGGAGTCTTTAATTTACCAAGCATGCTTGTTTTTGCAATGCTGTAGAAATCCGGAGAAGCCGGAGAAATCCCACACAAGCAGAGAGCAGAAAAACTTGACACAGGTAGGCCAGTGCCGAGAACTTCGAATCTCGGAATGGTGAGGCAGACACGCCTCTGCCTTGTTGCATTAGTAAGTGAAATGGTCTTTTTTTTTTTTTTAATTCATCTGGTTCATCCCAAAAAAGGAGAGGGCGCTCACATGAGAATGTCATGGGCTCGCTCCAGAAGCCTGCTGCTGGCAGAATTGACAAAGATGCCGTCTTCGTCTGTGGTGGAGCTGCTGGATGATAAGCGGCTCTGTCGACCCACACGCCCGTTCCACATAAGGGCCGGCGAATTTCTATCGTAAAGCACAAACCAAAGTTGTATCACATTTAGCAATTCATTTATTCTTTCTTGGTGTGAATACTGTTACTGGAGTTACTTTGTGTCTCTTTTTGCTGGCAATGGAAAGGGCACAACAATGTATCCCCAAACCCAGAGCAGTCAACATTGAATGTGAATTGACGACCTGCAAACTAGCAGCCTGTATGTTCATATTAAGAATTGTAGCAGAATTCCCCGTCTCCTATGCAGAAAATGACATTTGAGTTCTAAGAACTTGTGTGGCTTCAGCATTCTTTACAGTATAACTACACACTGCAATATCCAAAAATGAAGAGGCACAAATCATCTGATCGACCCCTGGCCTAAAATCTTAAAAAGTAATTTTTCCCCAGTCGATCATCAGCTTGAGTAAAAGGTGATGCACAAAACATCTTTTTTTGTGTTAACTTGTCTAAATGGTCTCTGTGAGGGCCCCTTTAAGCACTGCAGTGTGCACCGCGCAGCCCAGTTGACAAGCACCTTGTCGGGATTTGAATATTTATCCCACCCGAGGCATTTCTCCCCAATACATAGCTGTGACTTTACATCACCGAGGAAGCAGCTGCTCAATTAATTTGGACAGAAGAGAGCGTGTGAGTGTGAGAAAAGGAGACCAAAAAGAGTGGGCAGAAGTCGCAAATCAAATTAAGGAGGGATTTGACACCCCCCCCCCCCCCCCCCCCCCCCCCCCCCCCGACTGTGTCTAACAAAAGCAGACTTGGGCGGGTTGTACTACCGGTCATGAGCCGTGAACCGCTAATCTGATGGTCCACAGCTAATTAGACAAGTGGTGGTTCAGAGTTTCAGGGGGACAGTGTGACAGCCGCCACTGGGGGCCAAAGCACAGATAATGGGTCTCTTCATTGAAACAGATGTGATCACATACAAAAATAAATAATCTTTCATAGAGGATAGTTTGTGAAATATGGAGAAGAATCATATTTATGGAGCCTCTCTCAGATGTATTGTACCATCTGTTTTTTAAATAACCATGAAAATCCATGGTGCGGACAAATGTATGTGAACTTATGAATAAAAATGTAGGAGTATTATTGTACATTTTCTTCGGGTTTTACACCTCCTTCCACGGTTTACATGTTTTTTTGTGTTTTCCTTTTTTTGTTTGTTTTGGTTTGGGTTCTTTTGTTTGTTTTGCATTGTGTTTTTGTTTTTGTCAAACAGTTAATGTAATTTTTTTTTAACCCCTTCAGGGACAGTGGTGACTACAATGGACAGCAGCAACATGTTATCAGGTTACAGGGTGCACATTTCCCCAATGTGGGACAAATAAATGTTATCCTATCTTAAAGGGTTCAGATCAGAAACATGCCAAATGCAACAGAAAACATCATTCATGGTCAGACCCTTACCGTGGAGATTTTTCATAGATGGTGTTGCTCCCCTGATGGTCTGACAACGGTGGACGTGGACTCCTTCTGCTCACACCTGTTCACCAACAGACAGCATTGCGTAAACATTACGCGACTTTCATTGCAAATCTAAACTCTAAATCATTCGAAAGTTAAAAAGAACAAGACTTTGGTGTTATTGCAGTGTATGTTATGGGCCTCTTCAGGGTAAGTGTTTTATTTCAGAAATAAAGCTCTGTGAGGGTTAAAATGAGTTACTCTTGTTAGTGTCAAATTATAGAAGAGGGCGTTTAGTCACAATGCTTTTGTTTTGCTCTTTTACAATGACATACTCAAAGCAGCATTGTGCTCTCAGGTAGTAACACTGTGGCCCTAATGCTAAAAAGTGTGATGGCAGAGCGGCGATAGGCCTGCGGTTTCTAAAGGAAGCTTTGTATTGGTAATAATTGTGATGAGAAATTCAACATCTAAAAGCGTGTTAGCCTAACTAGAAAAGAGATTGCTTCATCAAATGGCTTATGGCAGTACTGTATACCGTTTTCAGTCTCATCAATTTGTACATTTTCACTCTCATCGGGAGCTGCGGGACAGCACAAAACAAAAAGACAAAGATATACATTTGAGCATCATGAAAAAAAAAAACACCCACAAAAGTGGCATGTGGAAAAAAAACCCGGGGGTCTATGTGCAAAGCGCCCACTGTAGGGAAGAACAGAAGCAGCAGGAATACACACATACACCGACCAACTGAACGAATATAATATGATATCTCTTACAAGAGCTCGATCAAATATTACGGCTTTCGTGAAGATAATAACTGACACTGTCATAGATGTATTCATCGAAGATTTTTTTTTTTTTTGTGGTTGAAGTTGGCTGTGTTCACAAATGTACTGCATAATGACAGTTATGTCTAAACTTGTGGTTACCTCATTTAGTTAAAGAAATACGAGACAGCTTATGATTCTGATCGCCTTGATCAATATGGAAAATTACAGGGAGTTGTCGGCCACCGATAAAGTTCTGTTCCTAGAGCAGTAAACCAAAATTTGATCAGAACATGCCCTCGTCGATCGCTAACCTTTGCTAGCCCAGTCGATGAAGCGTAATTCCACTAACAACTGGTTGCGTTGCCTTTTGGCACATGACGTCGTATTCTAACACCACTGCTCAAACTGTCATTTGTGGGCCATTCGGATCATTTAATTTGTGTCGGTGCTGCCATCAAATGTGGCTTCCCTCTATTATCTCGGTTCAGGCAGAATATTGGATGAAGCTCTTGCATTGGATATCATGATACGTCACTGTGCAAGTGCTCATCATGTTGTGGCTGTTGGGTTTCTGCGATGCAACCCATCAGCCATGACTCACCATCACCGGCATGGGTAGCTGTGCAACACGGCAACATTACTCTGCGCTGTGATGGACAAGCAACTGCCCTCGAAGACAATAAAGGTCAAAAGTGGACCCGGGAGCAGCGGTGATGGTTGCCTAGCAGCTGCAATTCGTCTCGACAAAGCAACAGCAACATGCATTTCTTTGCTGGCCCTCGACTCACATTTTAGTGACGTGGCATGCTTGTGAAAAACGGCTACAAAACAAAGCGTTCAGCTATTGTAATGCAAGTGGGAAGAGGGTAGACTGAGAGAGAGGAGCGAGAGGAGACCAACAAGCATCTAGACTAATAACGGAAAACCAAGCGCTGGAGACAAGAATCACATTGCAGTCAATAAAGCCTGTGAATTGTTGTCTTAAATTTGGGTGCCGCGGTTCTGATCTCTCTTGGCTTGATTCGAGCTGCAGCGCAGTGCAGTCATGTTGATGTTGGTTGGCCTCATCCCTGATCCTGAGTTTCCCAGCGGTCTGTGGGCTGACAGGTAGAGGAGGAGGAGTTCTTTTCTTTGGCAGCCTTACTGTGCTTCTCCTCTTTGCATCTCTGCAGGATCTCTAAGCTTCTCTGATGCACAGGGTGCTGCAGAAAGCTAAAGCTATCCACACTGTTCAAAACTGCACAGGGAGCAGCGTCATCATGCCCTTGGAGAAGCAAAACAAGATGAGAAGAGAAACAAGGGGAGAAAGAAACACATGGACATACAACACAGGGAAAAGAGAGAAAATTGAAAGATTAGACAGTGAAGGGGAAAAAAAAGAGATACAGCTGTCTACTGCAGAGAAACAGACATCGCAAGACGTTGGGACATTGGAAATTGCATTTGATGGATGCATGATTTGATTGCCATTACTCAACATGTATTCTATGCATTCGGTGTTGCGAGCCACGGCGTTCTCCCTTTCATAGTTTCAACATGTTTGAAGAAGAAGAACCCTTTGCTTGAAGTGATGTTAATTATAAGAAGTAGTGGCCCTATTTTGCATACGTCGTGTGTGTGGATGCATGTCTGTGTGTGTGTGTGTGTGTGGGGGGGCGGGGGTTCCTGTGTTTAAATTCACATGCACTGTATAGATCAGTGTGTCAAACATACGGCCCCGATGAGGTTCGACCAGGCCCGCAGGATAATTTAAAAGTGGAGAAAATGCATAAAAGACACGGAATGAATATTTTAATAAGGTGCAATTCGTGGAGTATCCGCTAGGGGCAAACACTGTTTTGATCAGAGGAGAAGACAACATTGTTTTGATCAGAGAAATACTTTATTCTTTACACATTTAATAGCGCTCTCCTTAGTTTGTAAAGTGTAGGCAGGGATTAAATTTTGATTTTATATGCACATGTGTTAAATGGTTCAAACATTTCTTTCTTTATAAATCTCGTTTAATCTTAAAGCAGATCATTATATTTTTCAATACCAATGACTTGTTCAAGTTTTGTGCCTTTGGACAATCAGTGGGATCAGTTGCAAGGCATATATGTGAATGATAAAAGTAAATTGTCTCAGGAAATATGCGGTGCTTAATGAAATGTTTTGTAAAAGATATGTTCATTAAATTTAAACATTTTTGGAATGTTCTTGTGCTTCTTTCAGACCAAAACAAAGGAAAGACATATTCATTCATTCATTCATTTTCCGAACCGCTTCATCCTCACTAGGGTCGCGGGGGGTGCTGGAGCCTATCCCAGCAGTCTTCGGGCAGTAGGCGGGGGACACCCTGAATTGGTTGCCAGCCAATCGCAGGGCACACAGAGACGAACAACCATCCACGCTCACACTCACACCTAGGGACAATTTAGAGTGCCCAACGAGCCTGCCATGCATGTTTTTGGAATGTGGGAGGAAACCGGAGCACCCGGAGAAAACCCACGCAAGCCCGGGGAGAACATGCAAACTCCACACAGGGAGGCCGGAGCTGGGATCGAACCCGGTACCTCTGCACTGTGAAGCCGACGTGCTAACCACTGGGCTACCGGGCCGCCGGAAAGACATATTATTTTGGTTATTTATAGCAGAGTATGGTATAATTTTAATGGTCCGGCCCACTTGACATCTACCGAGGCCGTATGTGGCCCACAATGTGAAATGAGTTTGACACCCCTGGTATAGATCATCTTGCTAACATCTCAGATTTCGTATAGAAATGATGTCACGATCTGCTGCTATGGCAAGCAAAGAAGGAAAAGTTCAATTTTAATATCAAAAGTGCGTTGCTTGAGTGGAGCTTTCTTTGAAGCAAAGGCAAATACTGCTATTTATTTGCTATGTATTTCCTGGGAAAAACAGCTGCCTTTTCAAATGTATAACTCATGACATGTTCTGTCACATAGCAAATACAGCGATAGTGTAGAAAAGCGGCATTCGTGATGGCGGAGAGATTGGAGAAGGAGAAAGAGCTGGAGAAACAAACATGTCAGCCATATGACGAGAGAACACGAAAACTAAGGAACAGCAGTTGAAAAAGCATTAAATATGTCATGATGTGGCAAAAGCCACCAACAATGAACAAACGGGACAGAACTATGGGTGGTATGTTTGCCATTTGATGGCTTTCAATCACTTTCTCATCTTACAACAGACATTAGTTTGCTGAAAAAGGTTCATAAACAGAGCTCAAGAGTATACTCTTCGATTGTGTGATAAGTATACTTGTTTAAATCTCTGCACTTCAAAATGAATTACCCTTTACAGTACATGGATTTTTTAAAATTCATTTTTGGACGATATCACTCACATCAAATAGGTTGCCTGATGCCGGATTTTTTACTGTACACTCAAAATGGGGCTTTAATTGTGCCAAACAAAAGGTATATCCACCTGTGAGAAGCCTTTTTTTTAATTTTTATTTGCACTCACCAGCCCTCCTTGGGGTGTGTCTCTTCCCAGCCTCTCTGAAAGCCACCACGGCCCTGAAGTAAACCCGGAGTACCGCCCAGCGGAAGGTGGCTGACGGATCGATGCCAATCAGACTGCAGATGAAGGCATTCTTGCTGCTCTTCAGGAGCGCCACGATGTCTGGTCGCATATGGTCAGTGTTCTTCTCTCTGAAATCCTGTGTGGAAGACCCAGAGAGAGAGAGACAAGTGTGTGCCACACCACATCTTCAAATCAAAAACAGGAGTATTTCAGAGTACTGTAGGTCACAATAATGGACAAATGAGCAACTGGAGAAATTATACAAACAGATGGGCACTACAGTTAAAATCATTGACAGCTAGATTTGTTTGTGGAAAGCAGGTTCTTTTCAGCTTTATTTTGTGCTCGACAATGTTGCACATTGTCCATCATTGACTAATTCTGAGTACCATTTCTCCATATACGGCTTTTACACCAAACATTGATGTGTGGTCTCTTGAGTTGCCGCTAATTTTAATTGCTGCCGTTGACTGACAGACACCTCCAGTCCTCCAGCCCTTCATTGAGTTTGTTTGTTTGTTAGTGGTTAATTATCTTTCAGTTTAGTTAATAAATCCCAAGGTGTTGTTTCTGCTAATTTAGAATAAATAAGGGTGCTCGCTTAATGTCCCGGCCGTGGACGTTTCGTGGTTACAAATGATGACTTCTGTTTTGCCCCTTCAAGTGTGCAAGGAAACCTCAGGAGTAAAGGTATGGAAATGTTCTAATTGCTGGTTCTGCTTTACATGTTAACATTTTTATCTATACATATATTTTGTATGTATACATATATATATATAACATATATCTATATTTATATTGCACTTATATTGAACTGTGTACAGCTCTCTTGTGAAACATTTATTTTTGTGCATGCAAACACAGTTTTTTTCTTCTTTCTTTCCCCCAATTTTGCAGCTATAGGCTGTAAATTTTCCCAGTGTGGGACAAATAAAGGATATCTTATCTTATCTTATTTAATATATATGGCCTCCAGTGTTTTTTAGCTTAACATTTACTGTCATTACAAGTTCCCCACTTAGGGGCATAGGCTAGTGAGAGAGAATGAGTGTGTTCCAATTTACGCAGAAAATCTGATTACCACAGTGCGATAGCACACGCCGCCTCCGTTTGAAATGAATAAATGGCAGAATATAACGTTGTTAGCAAAGGGCGTCCAAGTAATCTGAGGAAATGAGATCCAAATTTCGGTCTCTGAACCTCAAAAAATTCTGGAAATTCAAACAAATGTCCAGTACAATCCGGAACTGAGGTTCAAACTGACCTTGACACCATACTTGACCTTGCCAGCATAGTGTCGGATAATGAAGGCGGGCTCCATGACAGCAGGGAACTCGATGTACCTATTCCCCTCATGCTGCCGCTTGAACTTATCCAACAACGTCTGGTTGGTGGCTTGTGGGAAGCTGAAATCAAAGAAGAGTTTTTAACACGCAACAATTTTGGCAAAGGGCACAACAATGGCTTTTGACATCTGCGCTCCAAATGAAAACATCTTGAGGGAGGAGTTCTGCAAAGAAAACAGTGTTTAAAGCCACGTCGCAAACACACTTGGAAAAACACACCGGCAACAGTCAACTCATTCCTGTTATGGTTATCTCATTTTAAAATGAATACATCGATAAATACACATCTTTCATCCAAAGTGTATAACAAGACACTGCTACTTCCAACCACTATTGTGTCAGATGAGTTAAAACGATTTGCTCTTTAACCACAGTCAGACATTTTATCTCCTGACAATGCAAGACAATTGGAGCTCATACAGTCTCTTGCTCCCTTTTCTTATCAAGAGCCAGAACCGCTGCGGAAAATCAACAGATTACAGGAAGAGCGAAGGAATGAGACACCAGGGGTTTTGGAAATCTGAGCTCAATCAAAACAACCCCGACTCGATGCTTTGCAGGCCTCTAAAGCTGGAGGAACATCACTGTCCAAATGCTGGGTCGCAATACAGTACAACACACAAAGCTAAAGATGGCTCAATGAATGATACAGATGTCACTGATCTCGGATGAATGGGCCTGACTCACAACGTCTGTTTCAATTCACTTCAAGGATGTTTCATACAGTTGAGATCACGGCTTTCAAGTTTGTCCGCATTAAACTCATCCGACCGCTCCTTTAAGGACCTTGCTTTTTGAAAACAGAGGGCACAATCACCCAGGAATGGAGAGCGGCCTTCCTTCAAGTGTTCCGACAGAGTTGGAAACATAAGATGGTCCAAAATGTCTCGATCTCGAAGATGACGTTTATATGGGGCGAAGCACTGAACCATTTAACAAATACAAATTAATGAATATTTTTTAATGGTGAGGCTTATGACCCCCCCCCCCCCCCCCCCCCACACACACACACACACAAATAATTAAACAGTGGGCTCACTTGCACTCTTCATCCAAGAGGTGGAACAAAGCCGTCGGCTTCTTGCTGATGAGATTGATGCAGTCCGTATTGTCAATGTACTCGATAGTTCTCCAGCTGATGCCCTCCGCCCTGTAGTCCTCCTACAGGGAACACAAACAGCGCGCTCGCCTCTCAACAAAACTGTTCTTAAAAAAACAAGCAAATAAAACCTGAAGGTCCCGCAGGCAATTTTGCTTTCAAATATTGCTTCCCTTTGCCTGTTATTTTTTCCTGTGTCCATGGGAAAGAGCTTTAGTCAATAAAGATTTAATCTAGTGGATGCTTAATGAAAATCCCTGCAGTCTGTTTCACTCGTTCACGAAAATATGAGATACTCCTTACTAGGAAATATTTTCTGTTTGAGGAAAAAACATTGTAGAGGCTATTAGGATTTGGTTAAGTCGTTGCGCATTCTGTATCATGTTATAATGTCATGAAAAAAAAAAAAGGAAATACAGTGAACCCCGTTTATTGCAGGGGTTAATGCATGCACTCCAAAAGAGGATTAATGCAACTGTATCAACGATGGGGTGGAGAGACTTCCGCAAATAAGCATTTACGGCACTGCTTGAGCTCGGAGCATGGATGCAAACAAGAAGTGACTCACGTCTGGTGCGCTCACCTGTTCCAGTTTGAAGGTGTGCTGATTAAAGTAGTGCTGGAGCCGCTCATTGGCAAAGTTGATGCAGAACTGTTCAAAGCTGTTGTTCTCGTAGTCCTCAAAACCAAAAATGTCCAATACACCGATGGACAAGATCTACAAGACCATAAAATGCTTGTTTGGATTCAACTAACAACTGAGATTCATCAACTCATTTCTAAAACCAGATTTTTTTTTTCCCTTCCTTTGTTTTGTATAGAGGAGCTTGGACGATACACCCGCTACTGGTCGCCAAACAATCACAGCAGATTCACTTCAGGCCTGACTCTCCGCCCATACTAATCACGTGCTGTTCTGCCGGCAGGCATGTCTCTAGTGATCTACCTTGGCGGGTTCATCCAGGTCCTTGATGTTGAGCAGGGCATGGTTGATCCTGAAGACAATCCAGTCAAAGAGTGCACTGTACAGAGACTTTGCCATGGAGTCTCTCACTGTACCGGCCTGCAAGTATATACACAAACCGACAGTGAGATGGAGTAATGTACGAGGCCTTGGCTTCTCCGGTGCCACTTAACTCATTCAG